>JADMNL010000022.1:201502500-203902500 GCA_016271365.2 Neoceratodus forsteri | reverse complement strand
GCTGACACCTGGTGGTAAATGGATTTCTCTTTGGGGAATGGGAGAGTGACCAATAGAATCACAAGGATTGGTATTGGGTCCTGTCCTCTTCAGTGTATTCATAAGTGTCATTGCTGGGGAACTGCAGGGGAAGGTGTGTCTCTTTGCAGTGACATAATAATCTGTGACAGGGTGGGCACTCAGGAGATGTTGTAGAGAATACAAAGAGATATGGGGAAACTGAACGAATGATCTGGGGCGGCAGCTTTGTTTCAGTGCTGAAAAGAGCAAAGTTATGCACATGGTACAGGGAAACATAGGCACTGAGTATATGTTGGGGTACTTATAATCATCAAGGAAGAGAGGGACATTGGGCAAATCATGTCTGAGGATCTCAGGGTGGCAGGGCAGTGCAACAGGGTAGCTGATAAAGTTATTGCATTGCTAGGGTGCATATATAGAGGTTGTTTAAACAGGAGAAGGTAGATGGTGTTGCACCTGTATCACTCAGTAGTGGAACCACATCTAGAGTACTGTGTACACTGTCAGTTCTGAAGGCCACAACTCCTCAAGAGCATTGACAGGGTGGATGTGATCCAGAGAAGGGCTTCCAAATGATGCATGGAATTGCATGAGAAAACATACAAGGAGGGACTGTAGGAACTCTGCATTTACCCCCCTGGGGAACAGCTTGAGTGGACATGATTGAGCCATACGTATGTCACAGGAGTAAACAAGGAACAGGAGGGGAGTCTCTTTCAGAGAAGGAGGAGCACCACAATAGGGCACATGCAAAGAAGCTTGAAAATGGGAAGTTTAGAAGTGGTGTGAGGAAATCATAACTTCTCAGAAAGGCATAATGGAGGCCTGTAACAGCATGCCACAGGAGGTGGTGGGGGAAAAGACAGTGGGGGTCTTCAAACATGCATGGGATAAAGACATGGACATGATACGTAGAGGAAAGACAGGAGGTAATGACACCTGAGGCTGAAAAGAAACAGAAACATAGACTTTGAAGGCAGATAAGGACCGCTTGGCCCACCTCGTCTGCCCATTTCCCTACCTAATGGATAAGCTGCAGATCCTAGTTAACCAATGGCCTACTTCCCCCTACCCCCAACTAGAATTGCTTTATGTCTGTCCCATGCATTCTTCAATTCAGGGGGGTAGCAGCCAGCAAGGAAATAGGGCATGCTTGATGGGCTTAGGCCTACAGGTTCTTTTTTCTCCCATCAGATTCCACGTTTCTGTGTTGCTAGAGTACACAGATCACTTGCACCCCTATACAAGATGACAGCATATTCTACTCCTCCTTATGATGAAGTGAAGACACAATATGAGTCTCTCAGCAGCAGCCAGCTTTTGAAGTGTGGCACAACCAGGTTTTGAAAGTGTTACCCAAAAGAGAGACCAACATATGAGACAAAGGGACAGGCCAAAATACCACAAATACAGACGGGTCACTATGTATATTCTTTGCCTCCCAGGAGGCCTTGCTGGTATATACAGCATGATGTGCTGAAAGAACTATATTGGTACTAATAAAGAAATACACCACACACGCCAAGAGAAAATAAAATAATTTTTATTATGAAGGTATGACAGAGTGATGAATATCATTGCTTGCTTGTAAGTTTTCTGCTGAACTATGTCTTCTACTCTCAAAACATTGAAGTTTAACGAGAATTATAAAATATAATGCATTTACCATCTAGCTGTATGTTGATAGTCTTACTTCCCCATCTCGGCATTTGACTTTCACCTGGTGTGTGCCCATTGCTAGTGCTGGCTCTGAGAGGTTTCAAAGGGTGTGGACTGCAATTTCTGAGTGTGTGCAGCACATCTCATCGCTCACACACTGTCGAGCCACAGTGGCTAGGGGGACTTAAGAGAACAATTGAAAAATGGCATTCAGGCAGGCTTAATGAAGCCCCATCTGCTTTTCCTTGGCCCAAACTGCCACTTGGTCCCTGGGACATGTTTGGGTTTTGCTCCAGATGGGACTTTTCTCCTCTGGTCAACCCAGTGGAAAGAATCTATGGGAGATTCAAGCTCCTGTAACTGGGAGAGGAGAAAGCCAGTCAAGGTAAGTTGGGAATAGGGCTGAGTAAAGGTCTCAGTCATGTCCCCTCATCCCTTCTCTCTTGCAGGGAGTACATATTCAGATTGTTCAGCCTTTCCTCATATTTTTTTCTCTCCAATCCCTGGATCATCTTTGTGGCTCTGCGCTGCACCACTTTAGTAACCTGACATCCTTCTTTCTTTAGGGATGAGAACCAGTACTACATGCAGTACTCTAGGTGCGGCCTCACCAGTGACCTAAACAGAGAAAGTATCACCTGCCTTCTTCTGGAAGAGATACCCATTGCTATACATCACAGCATCTTGCTGCTGCCCTTTTCCTCCATGGTGCTTTCTAGTTGTATCCCTCCCATGTGGTAATCATACCCCAGGTTGCTAGCTCCGAAGTGCAGCCCCTTGCATTTCTTGCCATTGAAACCCAGCTGCCATGTTTCTGACCACTCCTTTAGCCTAGTCAGGTCCTCCTGCAGTCCCTTCCACCCTTCAATGTCATCCACCACTGTTCCCAGTTTGGTATCATCTGTGAACAGACTGATTTTACTCTTGATCCCATGTGAGATGTCTGCTACAAACAGCCCGGAAAGCACTGATTCCAGCACAGAACCCAACAAGCCATTGTGCACTGGTCCAAGAACAGCAGTAGTGTAAGTGATCAGCTCAACCTAATGACTACTGCCAGCAGCTCTGTCTCACATTACTAGGATGAAGGCTATACTTTCCACTTGCTGTGCAGCATACAAGCTGAGGGCTCCCAGTTTAACACCACAATTTTCCAGTCAACACTCCCCAATTTGGGGGCATGTCCCTGATTTTGTCACCAAAACTTCCCAGGTCCCTCTAAACTGAGGCATCTCTGTCACTGAAGAGTGGTGATTTGAAACACAAAAATCCTACATAGTTGTAATTGTTATTCTTTACAAACCTCTTTTTCATTGTGTTTTATCGCATGTGTTTTTTAAAAGTAAATATTTTCTGGGTTCTCAAAGACGCTGATGCCCCCAATACAAGTCAACTATTTGCCCTCCATTTTGTATGGACTGTCCCTTTATTATTGTAGCAGGATGTCTTGAGGGGTATGATCCGTGGTGAGTCTCGTAACTTAGGGAAATGGAGCACTTTACCTGGAAATGGCTAGTATACATTATTAATATTGCTTTTTGCAGTGAAATAGACTAATGTAGGGCTCCTTAGGAGTAAGTTACACAACCATTACTCTATATTAAAGGAACACTGCCTAGGGATCTGTGATCCCTTATTGACATCCCCCTAAATTAAGTCCCTGGGAACCAGGGATCAGGTAAACAGACCAGACTTAATCTGACCCTTTTGGTGTATTTGTGAGTGCACCTTTTCCAAGACTAAATGCAGCTTGGAATTTAATATGTGAAACTCTGTACTTTCACCAGCTCACAGTAGGCTTTCCCTCAATAAACAACAAAACTAAACAAAAAATTATGCATTGCCTGTCCGGGACTTGATATCAGGATCCAGCAGGCAGCATTACAGTAGTCAGGGTTTGGGATGCTGAGCTTGATTCACTGATGCTCAACGCAGCTGCATGGATAGACCCTCACCTCTTTGCAGTCAATGAAACATGACTTTCTACAGTAGGTCTCAGGAAGTCTTGGAGACGAGAAGGATCATGCTGTGGCTGCTGCCCCTCTTTCATACTTTGGAGCTTATCTGTATGGCCAACGACCCAAAGGCACATCCCAATGCCTCTCACTCTCTACAGGGTGGGCCCGAGGTTTACGCCAGTTCAGTACTTCACTGCCAATCCTATTATGCACTCCTGTACTACCAATGCCAGTGCCAGCAAGCCAACATTTGGCATTGACAAATGCTTGTTTAATATATATAGCAATGATATAGTGGAGGGACTGCAGGGGAAGGTGTACCTATTTGTAGAAGATATGAAGATCTGCCATAGGATGGACACCCTGGGGGAGGTGGAGGCCAACGAGGGAGGGTCTAAAGATTCTGGAGGGGTGGTCGGAAACTTGGCAGCTGAAATTCGATGCCAGTAAGTGTATAGTAATGCACATGGGGTGTAATAACCCGCAAACTGTTTACACACAGGGGAAGGGATTAAGGAAACTGAGCCAGAGAGAGATCTGGGGATTATAATTTCAGATAACATTAAGGTGGGGAACCAATGCAGCATAGTGGTGGCCAAAGTGAACAGAATGTTGGTGTGCATAGGGAAGGGTATAAAACAGAATGAGGGAGGTGCTGATGCTCATTTATAAATCCATGGTGAGGCTTCACCTGGAGTATGGGGTTTAGTTCTGGAGGTCTCAACTACACAAGGACATAGACAGGACTGAAAGGATTCAGAGAAGGGCAACCAAAATGGTGTACACTATGCATAGGAAGCCCTATGAGGAGAGATGGAGGGAATTGGATCAGTACCGGCTGGAGACTAGTACGATGAGAGTGGGAAGCTTATTTACAAGGAATGTAAGTGCTAGAACTAGGGATCATAATCTAAGATTAGAACAAGGAAGGTTTAGGGGAAATGTGAGGAGGCATTACATGACTGAGAGGGTGGTGGAGTCCTGGAACTCGCTACTGGAAGAGGTGGTGGGGGCAAAAATGATGAAAGGATTCTAGAGGGCATGGGACAGACACCAGGAGTTGACTAGTCGGAGGAGTGGGGTGTCTCTTGACAAAGGAGATGAGTGGGGAAGGGAGGGAAGGGGCAGACTTGACTGGCCAAAATGGTCCTTTTCTGTCACCAGATTTCTATGACTTTATGATTCTAAGGCAGTTAAGTAATTAGGACTTATCTGCTCTATTAGAGTTGGGGAGTCCAGAGTTGGGGTGTCCTTGGTTTGGGATATTCTGGTAGAACCTGAAAGGGAAGAACAGAGAAGATTAAGGGGACACAAAGGGTTGGAGGTGCTAGATGAGAGATTAGGGTGTTAGAATTAAACAAAGGTACTTATCTGATTGGTATGCAGTTTGGCCTGACCTGTAGAAATAAAGGGAAAAATAGATCAGTATGGGGAACTTATAGTAGCGAGAGCAGAGAGGTACAAAAAGGGTACAGTACAGCATAGGAGTAAAGGAAGGGGAGTTTTAGAGGAAAAGATAAACTAGGTCAAACTAAGGAAACTAGAGATAGAAAAAAATGCAGACGACTAAGAACAGAGAATAAAGTGATATCTGGGGCTCAGCATGACCCCCTTAGTGCCCCTAGGTGACATGTAGGTACCCAGTAAATTTAAGAAGTAGTCTAGATGGGCGGGTGGGGATGCTTTTAGGCTAGTGGCCCCTATACTGGGACACTGGTGGTTCAGGGGTCTTGCATTATCCAAGGAGGCCAGTGGTTTAAAAGGTATAGTTCTGGTGGTATAATGGGCTAACTCCCTTGTGGACAGTGGCAATTTTTTTTTATTATATTTAATATTTCCCTGGCATCTAATGGTGGTGGTGGTGGAGGGAGGGTCCTTGGGCCCAGATTGTATGTAGCAGGCAGGAGGCTGTTCAGAAAACCACTGACCAGAAATGCTGCGGCTGTTGCTACTCAGCCAGTTTAGTGCTACTGCGCTATATGACAGCCATGGCAGGCACTTTCAACTGCCAGCCCAAAGGAGGGCAACTAAAATAGTGAAGGGTCTGCACCAGAAGCCATACGAAGTGAGAAGAGCTCAATATGTATGCCCTTAAGGAAAGGAGGGAGACGGGGGACGTGATAGAAAATTTCAAGTACCTCAAGAGAATCAACAAAGTCCAAGAGAGTAGCATCTTTCAGAAACAAGCATTTGTCAATGCTGAATGTTGCTTGCTTATATGTGCTGTTTAGGTATTTGGAAGTGAAAGAACCATGCCTAAGAACTGTCATGGGTCCCCCTGTCCCCCCCAAGACATCCACTGTGTCGTTCTGCTCGGTATTCACATAAGAGAAGGAGGGAAAGGGCCACAGCAGTACAGCAGATGCAAAGGCATGAAGAGGTGGACAATAGTCCATTCACAGGCAAAAGAATCCTGCAGGAGGTGACTAAACTGAAGGTGGACAAAGCGATGGGACCAGATGACATACACCCAAGGATATTAAAAGAACTGTGAAGGGAGATAGCAGTACCTCTGGCAGCCATGTTCACTGAGTCATTCAACACAGGGGTGGTGCCAGAGAATTTGTAGGGCACATGCGGTCCCTCTATACAAAATCCAGCAGTAGGGAGGAGGTGGGGAACTATAGGCTGGTCAGCCTCACCTCAGTAGTGGGGAAGATCATGGAGACATTGCTTAAAGAAAGGATAGTGGGGCATCCAGAAACCATCGGAGCCCAGGACCATAGGCAACATGGATTCACAGTGGGGAGGTCATGTCAGACAAATCTGGTTGACCTCTTTGAGTGGGTGACAAAGGAAGCAAATCAGAGTGGGGCAGTGCACAATGCTAACCTTGATTAAAGCAAAGCCTTTGACACCATCCTACATAGGAGGCTGATAAACTAGCTGAGTAGGCTGGGCATGGGGGAGAGGGTGGTAAAGTGGGTTAGAAACTGCCTAACAGACAGGAGGTAGAGAGTAGTGGTAAATTGGGTGCAGTCTGGGGAGAGGGGGTGACCAATGGGGTGCAGCAGGGATTGGTCATGGGGCCAGTCCTGTTCAATGTCTTCATTAGTGACATTGCAGAAGGGCTGAAGGGAAAGGTCTGCCTGTTTGCAGATGACAACAAGATATGTAACACAGTGGATACCCCAGAGGGGGTGGAGAAAATGAGGAGGGACCTGGGGAAGCTTGACAAATGGTCTGAGGACTGGCAGCTGAAGTTTAATTCAAAAAAGTGCAAAATTATACACCTGGGACACAGAAACCCTGGGGAAGGTACAGGATGGGGGGTTGCTAACAGTCACAAAGAAGGAAAGGAACCTGGGGGTTCTTATTTCAGACGACTTGAAAATGTCAAAGTGGTAAGGCTGCTGGGAGGGCCAGTGACATGCTGGGGTGCATAGGCAGGGGTATCACCAGCATAAGGAGGAGGTAGTGATGCCATTATATAAAACCATGGTCAGGCTTCACATGGAATACTGTGGCAGTTCTGGAGGTCGCACCTTTGTAAGGATATTAACAGGCTGGAGATGGTCCAGAGAAGGGCGAATGAGATGGTACAGAGCTTGCAACCCAAGACTTATGAGGAGAAATTAAGGGACCTCAATATGTACTCATTGAAAGAGAGGAGGGAAAGAGGGGATATGATAGAAACATTCAAGTACCTCAAGGGTATAAGTTTAACTACTGAGAAGCAGGAAACAGCTGCAATAGACACATGTGCCATCTTCTGTGTGATATTCTTTTGTTCTTATAAATCTGTAATCTCCAGTATTTCAGTAACCACATGACCACACTGCCTTCTTTAGGCAATGTCATACTGTTTGATGCCTGGTGTCAGACAGCAGACAGAGGGCTCACCAGATTGTGTTGCCATTTGGAAAACTTCATAGAGTGTCCTTTTACTGGTAAGCGTTTTGGAAAGCTGGTGGTGTCACAATTTTTATTATGATTTTATCTCCTTATGTCTGTCCCCTTTGGTCCCCCATCACCACACCCCAACAGTCATCAGTGGCCACAGCTGCAGCCTTCTTCTTGCCAAGATGGTGAGTGAGCAGCTGCCTTCACAGTCCGTGAAGTCTGACGTCTTTCAGTGCAGCATATTGGTCATCTTCCAACACAGGTGAGGCACTGCCAGCCCAAAACTAACTCAGGACAAGCAGATTTCAAAGTGGGGAAGAAATGGAGTGAGCAAGAATCAAGTACTCATTCAGATGTGGCGTCAATTTCAAGATCAGCATACTGGTGTGGACACAGCAAACAGAACCCCAGCTCTTTAAGCAGCCTTATGAAGGGTAAAGGCTTCTCGAAGCACTGGGGTTTTGTTTATTGTACTGTAAGTGGGCTGCATCTAATTCGATAATTTACTGTACCTTACATCTGGATGTATGGTAGGCCCAACTTTAAATAAACACTGCACCTGAATGAACACATGGTGCCATAGAAACATAGAATTTGTCAGCAGAAAAGGACCACTCAGCACACCCAGTCTGCGCAAGTGTTCTCTACCTACTTGTAACTCCTGCCTATATATGTTACTGCATGTCTTATTCTGCCTGCGTCCATCAGGACCTCCTTGTGAATGAGCTTGTTTAATGGATTTTTCCTGCAATGAACTTGAACTTCCATAGCCCTATTGATCTCCGTTGACCCCAATCCTTCCCCTTTTTCTAATATACCCCTATGTTTATCCCATGCATGTTTCATGTCCCCTACCATTTTAGCGTCCACCACTTCTTCTTGCAGTCTGCTCAAGGCATCTACCACCCTTTCAGTAAAGAAATATTTCTTCACATCTATCCTGATTGGCCTCCCAGCTTCATTGTGTGTCCCTTGGTTTGGGTGCTCATCCTCATTTGAAGGAAGCTCCCCAACTGTACCCTCTTCACCCCTGTGAAGTACTTTGTAGGTCTTGATCATGTCACCTCTCACCCTTCTCTCTTCCAGAGTGTACATGTTGAGATTCTTCAGCCTTTCCTTGTAGGGATTCCTGTGAAAATTATGAACTATTTTAGTTGCCCTCCTCTGGAAAACCTCCATCTTATGTCTTTTCTGAAGTGTGGACTCTAAAACTGGACACAGTACTCCAGCTGGAGGTATACCAGGGAGTGATACAATGGCAGCACAACATCCCTCCTCCTCCTCCTACTGGAGATGCCACTCCTTATGCACCCCAGAATCCAATTGCCCTGCCCATAGCCTTGTCACACTGTACTGCCATCTTGAGGTCCTCTGATATAATAACCTCAAGGACCCTTTCATGACTATTGAGTATCAGTACCTCCCCCATCCTATAGCCAGCATCGGGGTTCCTATGTCCTAAGTACATGATTTTACACTTGTTAGCATTGAACCCCAAGTAAGTAAGAAAATGGAATTGATTTGAATGAACTGCAGGCTTTTATGAAGCTTTTCAGGGAGTGTGTATGTGTGTGTGGGGGGTCTACTACTATAACTATCTGCTTTTGATTTGGTTTAATGTGCAAACAGACTAACCCTGATCCTCACTCCATGTGCTATATCAGAAATAAAGAGCCCAAATAGCACCGGGCCAAGCACTGAGCCCTGCGGCACCCTACTTGTCACTGCTCTGGGTGTTGAGAGCTACCCCACCACCACCACCCTCTATACCCTCCCCTGTAACCAGTTCTCTATCCATTTAGTCAGACCACCTTCCACCTGTACCCCTCCTTCTCCTCACTCTTCTCCTCCTTGGCCTGTGTCCCTCCTTCCGGTAGTCCGCACCCTTTCTCCTCCTTATTCTTACCAGGTGGTGGTGCCTTCTGTATTACATTCAGACCACTCTACTGCCCCCTTCCAGGATTACTACTCCTCCGCCTTTACCTATATCTAGGGCGGTAAGCTCATTAGGCTCCTCTGTCCGGACCTTTCTACCAACCCTCAGTCTTTTGGCCACCCCCCTACTAGTTTAAATCCACCTTAGTAGAGAGATACCCCTCTAATCCTGCCTTTTTTTTTGTACGTATTTTCTCCCCGGGCTATGGTCGGCTTGGTCATCCTGATTGACCCCCTAGCCCTGGCTCCGACATCAGGCCAACCTGCTCACCTCCACAGATTATCCCCCCCGTGGTGGGGTGATGAGGAGCTTCCCACTTCAACCCACTGGGAACAGGATCCAGTTGAGGAGGCACCATTCGGGGTGGGCTGCGGGGGTCAGAAGCTCATGCTGCCCTACCATAGCCCATTTTCCACTTTTCTCCCCTTTGTGGAGAGTGGGCGTGCAATGACACTTAGGCACAGTGTGCCAACGTCCACCACACTCTGCCCCCTTTACTACACCGCTCTAGTAGTGCCTCCAGTCGTCACCAGAGGCTGCTACAGAGTGGTGTGTCCCTAGATCATGCCCCGGGATAGGACAGCAGTCCTCCGGAGCTCAATCCTATCCCTCCCCTGCCAACCCCTGGTGGCCTGAACTTGCGTCCGAACCCAGGTCACCAGCATGGCGCAAGGTGTGGCATCCAGCGCCTCAACCCTCAGCACGGGTGGGCTGGCAGTAATGCTGCCTTTAATACTTCCCTCCCCTTCCTGCTCCAGTGTACTCTATCCTCCGTGTACAAGTCACTATTCCCCCCAGAACCTACCCCAGTTAGTCACCTACCCCAGTTAGTCACTAACCCATAATGTTTGGTGTGGCACCAATCCCTTAGCCACTCATTGAACTCCTCAAGCCTACCCTTCCTCCCCATGCTTGCACATGGTAGCGGCAGTACCTCCAAGAATGCCACCGATTCCCCCACCTCCTCACACTGCCTGCCTAACTACTATAACCTCCCCCTCTCTACTTCCACAGTGTCCCCCGCCAAGTCGTTTGTACCCACATGCAACAGTAAATGAGGTTTCTTCCTCCACCTCACTGCACGTTTGAGCAATGCCTGCCCTGCCCCTCCTGCAGTCAACCTGGGGACAGCTTCAACCCAAATACAGCTGTGCCTTCCCCCCCATCTCACCCATTTCTGTATAGAATCCCACAGGATGAGTACTCCCTGTCCCTTACCCCTTTCCCTTCTAATGCCCCTTCGAACATCCCAGTATTTGTTCTTCCCTGTCCCTTACCCCCGCCAGCTGCACCTTCTGTGACTTCTGTATGTGTACTCCTACTTCCACCTCACCCCTTTTCTATGCCTTATTCCTTCCATCACCCTTGAACCCCTTCCCAGCCTGATTACTTTCTACTGGGCTCCCCATGCTGACCTCCCCTCCTCCCATGCTGATTTCCAACCCCTCTCGTATCCCCGCTGTTGTTGATTTAGAGCCCCCATTCTCTTCTACTCTAATAGTGATGCCCCTCCCCATCCTTCCCCTTCCTGTAGCCTTCTCTCCTTCAGTCACCACTCCCTCCTTACTAGCCCCTTTCTACCCTTTTGTCCTCGCTATCTCTTCCCTTACCTGTTGCCATCCCTTTCGTGCCCTGCTTGTCTTCCCCCCTTCAGTATGTTCCTGCTCCCCCTCTCTGCCCATAGCAGAGGCTCAAATCTATTCTTAGTCGATACCCTCTTACATCTCTTCCCCCTGTCAGTTCCCCTCTCCTACTCCTACTCCTACTTGTTCCCCTCTGTGCCACCCTTGGTCCCTCCCTATCTGCAGTCATCTGCTCTCTCTCTCTCTCTCCTCCCTGATACTCCTCGTGGTCTCTTCCTCCCCCATCAGGAGGCCCCCCCCTTGGGCACCCCTCCCTTCTCTTGTCTTTTCTGTTAGTGCCTCTGATACTGGGGTTGGTTTCACTCCCTAGTTGTCCTTCATCCATCCCCCTTTGCCATCCCCGGCCCCCCCAGGATGCCTACCATACTCATCTGCCCTGCCACTTAGACTCCTCCTTAACCTCCACAGTTCCTCCCTCAAACTAACCAGTCATCTGCAGATAATACAACCCCCCATCCTCCAAGCCCAGTCCAGGATCAAGGTGGACCCACGCCCTGTACACCCCACCACCCTTCCAAAGATGCCTGCCCTATTGACATGTGGCACCTGCCCCATTTTGGCTCCCATCTTATGTTACAGGCTTTTACTCCCAGGTTCTGTACCCTACTACAACTGCTAGGCCCCAATTTACTCAAATTCCTCTCCCCCCAAACTAGTCCCCCTACTGACCCCTTGCTGACTGGGTTAATTCAGTCTCAAATCTCATCCATTAGATACTGTATTACTATAGCAATCCTATTATTTTTCAGTTGTTTAACCAGGAGTAGCACACTAAGCTGAAAGCTTTTTTGCAGGAGCTTCCTGGGAGCACAGGGAAGTTAAGTGACTTGCTCAGGGTCACACAGTATGTAAGTGGAAGCTGTGGGATTCAAACCCAGGTCTGGTCTGCTGGATGTCACCAGATTTGCAGCTCGGAGCCTTAAACCACTGCACTATACTGCCTCCCAATCCTAAAGCCTTCTTGTCCGTTTTTCACCCCTTAGCTACCATACCTTTTGTTCTCAGCTCTCATACAGTTTCACGAAGCCCAGTTAGAAATCCTATTGCACTCCAAGTATTACTCAGCTCTGTTAGAGAAATAAACTGAACAAATAAATATGTATTATTACAGCAATCATAACAGTATAGCTCAGTACTTAGCTCAGTTAGAGAAATAAACAGAACAACTAAATATGTATTATTACAGCAATCCTAAAAGTATCCAGTCATTGCTTTGTCTCCACTCCAGAGACCCTGCTATATAAAGCTACCAACTTTTCAAGGGCTAAAACTGGGATGGTCCATCCTGACCATGACCCCTACCCCCCAACCACCGTGTCACTCCCACAGGCACCGCCGCACACAACGCTGTGCACAATCAATTAAATGTTGCTGCTTACCCTGTCCCCACAGTAACACCAGTAGCAAACTTTCAGATTAAAACATTACATCATTCTGCTGCAGCAAGCTCCAAATCATGATGTACAGACAGTTCATTAGATGCAAATCTGCATTAAATTGTGATCAGACATTCGAGCTGCATGTATTGCTCCTCCTGACAGTCCCATCCAACACGCTTGCACGCGCCTCATTTGCTGCTCAAACTTCACTTCAGTGACTCCCACCACCACAACAGATTGTTTTCACACACTTCCCTACAACTGAACAGATTCGGGTACCTTAGTTCCCTGCTGCCAGTCTTTTCTCTGTCTGGAGGACCTCTCAGCTGCTGGCAGGCAGACATCCACATGTACTTATCTGCACTACTACCCAGTCTAATCTAATAGGAAGGGGCATGCTTTACTGTGCTCCCACTGACATGCTTGCAGTGCAACACAGACGCAGGGGTTGAAGTTGCAAACTGCTGTCCAGCCCAAGCAGCACCACAGTGGTGCTGAAATAACTGTCACTCACAGATTAGCAGTCAGCCAAAAAAAAAAGGGACAAAACTGGGACAAGTAAGCAAAAACCAGGACAAAAGTAACATTTTGCTAAACTTGTGGGGACACTGGGACATGCTGCCTAAAATAGGGACTCTCCTGGGAAAATAGGGACTGTTGGTAGCTTTACTGCTGTAATATAGGACCACAGAGGACCCTGTGCGGGAGGGTGTGTAACTCTGAAGTCCCAGCAGAGCTCCACTCAGCTCGCTCACTCCCCCTATCTCACTTGCTCATTCTGTTTCTCTCGACACTGCAGGCTACCCTTTTGTACTGGGCTCCTGCTTGTGTTGGCGCCTTTTTCTGCCGACAAAGAAATCCTCAGCAGTCCAGACAGAGCTCTGTTAAGCTCGCTCATTCCCCCTCTCTCACTCGCTCGTTCTGTTTCTCCTGGAGCTGCAGGCTGCCCTTTTGTACTGGGCTCCTGCCTGCATTGGCACCTTTTTCTGTCCACAAAGAAATCTGCAGCAGTCCCGACACAGCTCCATTGAGCTCGCTCTCTCCCCCTCTCTCACTCACTCGTTCCGTTTCTCCCGGCACTGCAGGCTGCCTTTTTGTACTAGGCTCCTGCCTGCATTGGTGCCTTTTTCTGCCCACAAAGAAATCTGCAGCAGTCCTGACAGAGCTCCGTTGAGCTCGCTCACTCCCCCTCCCTCACTTGCTCGTTCTGTTTCTCCCGGAGCTATAGGCTGCCCCTTTGTACTGGGCTCCTGCCTGCATTGGCATCTTTTTCTGCCCACAAAGAAATCCGCAGCAGTCCCGACAGAGCTCAATTGATTTCAGTCACTCCCCCTCTCTCACTCGCTTGATGTAAATCTGTCCCAAACACTGATTTCCCAAAGTGACTGTGCTATTCTGCGCCGGAAGCGCGAAAACACATTTCAGCCAGGATGTGAAAAATGACAGCTGTACTGTTCATAGGAGGTGTGGAAAAATGCCAATGTTGAAAATCTGGCGTGAAAATATTACAAATTCACGAAGTTATGGTGTGCGTATAAATCATAGCGCATGCTTTCGTAAAACAGTAATTTTTGGATTTCTTTTCCACCAAATTTGCAACATAGGCTTTTTTGAGAGCCCACCTCGTGAACACTGGCACTTTTGTTCATTAATCGGTCCCAAAAGGTGATTCTGCACAGTGACCATGAAATCACCTTTCGGGCCTGAATAACGCCATGACAGTGGCTGAATTCATGAGGAGGGGTCCCAATAACTCCATGTTGAAAATTTGGTGTCAAAATTCCCCAAAATGCCTGAGATATGCACCAAAGTTGAAAAAAAAAACTATATTTATGCCATTATACAGCTTACTGGCATTTCTTCAGTTCACAGTCGGCTTTGAAGAGTGTAGACATGTTCCCGGTCCACCGAAGATCGTTGCACTGGGGTCTGGAGGTAAGTATGGAGTGAGAGGTGTGTGTGAGGAGGCAGGGTGCACAGAGGGTGGGTGCGGGTTGGAGACGGGGCCACAAACTCAACGAGGACCTTTTCTTGTTTACAGGGTTAAAAATAACATTCTTGGGGACTGTTGTTTTCAGGGACATTGGCATGCTGCGGTGGGCTCCCAGCATGCCACCTGAATAGGTTGGGGCTGCTGTTGCTGCTGGGGATTAGGCACCCCTTGGCAGATAAAACATTGGGGAGACATTATGCCAACGGGGTGGGCTCCTCCGGTTAACCTTCAGCAGGAAAGGACTCAGTCGATGGGGATTGGCACCCTGCTGGCAAAGAAAGGGGCATGATACCATGGGGATTGCACCCTGGCATACAGCAGAAACTTGGGGTGGGAACATTATGCCAACAGGGACTGGGTTCCCCGTCAGCAAACTGGGTCGGGGGCATGCAAGGTACCGCCCTGCAATGACAGGTCGCTCCCTCAATGCAGTGGAATGGCTGATGCTGCAATGACGAGGCAGACCCTGATTGCAGCAGCTAAAATGTTTCAAGGTGGTGGCACGCTGGCTGAACTAGTGTCAGCAGCAGCGTACCACCCCATTGGGGAAAGCAGGCCAAGCCTCAAAATGCAGTGGGGCCATTGGCCACAACAGTGCCACACTTCCACAATCTGCTTCTGCAGCAAGCATCATTGCCAGCTCTATAGTGACCTAAAATGGCTGTGCCCCTCTGCTCACAGGCTCCAGATCTTTAGCTCATTAATTGACTGCATTGTCAGATCTGGCCTCCCCCATTCCTCACATCCCTACTGGACACACAGCCTCTCTCCTATGGACTGCGATCGACTGACCAAGCCCTTTTTCACCTTCCCAGACACAGAACTAATATGGGTTCATGTGCCTTTTCTCACGTGGCTCCAAAATACTAGAATTCCATACCCCAAGCTATTCGACAAGCAACCACCCATGCCACTTTTAAGAAACTTCACAAAAAGCACCTTCACAATATCAACTCCTGCACTTGCTTTAATCCACCTTAGCTCCACTCCTCTTCCCCTGCACTGTTTCAATCTTCTTCTCTGGTATTCTCTTCCCCACCTCTCTTACAGCCTCCTTTAGGTCCTCTCCCTCCTTCTCTTTATTTTCTCTCTCTCCCTCTCTTATTTTCTCTCTATATCTCTCCCGCTCCCTTGCCCTCTTCCTCTTCTCTCTCTCTCTCCCCCCCTCCTATCACCCTTCCTTCCTCTCCTCCCTTTTCAACCACCTCATTGTGACTTTATATATTGTTCTCTATGTATGCCCTCTATTGTATTACTTATGTTCTTATTTATTGTGTTACCTGTCATACTGTTCTGCAATTTCATCATACTGTTTTAAACCTACTCGTGCTTGTTGCTAAATTTGTCTCCCCACACCTGAAGTTTTTACTTGACTATGTACTGTACTGTACTGCTTCATGTGCTGCGTCACATATACGATTTTGTATTTCTAAAATGTATTCTCCTGGGTCGTGCCTGAAAATAGGCATCACTTATGCCTAGTGCACTTACCAGTTACCAAACAAATAAATAAATAACAAGCTCACTTTTAATATGTTTTTACAGTACAATATAAAAAAAGAGATGTGCAAGAACAAGGGGGCACAATTTGAAGAGAGATGGGGATGGCTCAGGGGCAACGTGAGGGAGTAGTATTTTCACAGAGGGTGGTGGACGCATGAAATGGTGAAATTATCTTCCTGAGGAGGTTGTGGGGTCAAAAATAATGGGAGACTTCAAGAATGCATGGGACAGATATAAGACAATTCTATTAGGGGTAGGAGGAAGTTGGCTGTTGGTTAACGAGGATCTGAAGCTTATGCAATAGGTAAGGAAATGGGCAGACTGGGTGGGCCAGGCAGTCCTCATCTGCCATCAAGATCTATATTTCTATGACTCAGCCCACAGAGTTCAGGCTATAGTCTGCACCATGTGGGTGGGAAAGAAGATGGGAGATTTTGGGGAGGGGAGGAGGCAATGGCAAATATGCCTCCCTCTACCGATCAGCCACAAAGTGGCTATGTGCAGAGCCCCAAAGGGGCAGGTTAAGAGGGTCTGGAGGGTGGGCAGACAGCAGTAGGTGGCAGGAACCTTTAGCTAAGCCACATGGTGTCAGACTGTAGGTGCCCTAGGGACCTGGTAGAAAGGGACTGGGAGAGCAAATTCACACGATAGGGACCACAAAGGAAAATCCACAGTGCAGCTGAAAGGCAATGCCTGAAATTGACTTAAAAGTACCTGTGGGTGGGAGGCAAGCAAGGGAAATCAATGGGCTTCCCGAGGGGAACATGAAAGCAGCAAGCACTGCATACAATAGAGCTGCACAGCAGCTAATGTCAAAGTACCAGGGGCTAACAAAAGGATCTGGGGGAGAAAAAGAACAGCATAAGGTCCAGGAGACCCCATAATTAAAAACACAGAGCAGTAAACAGAAAGAGCCCTGATGGGCTATAAATATAAGTCAATTTATGCAATAGGGGTGAACATAAATGGAGTGTGAGTATGTGTATACATGTAGAATCTTACATTTATATATATATATATATATAGTTATTATTACATCATGCTCAATTAATGTACGTAGTGGACTGCGTCACACGTCCCAATCCCTCACCCCCCTCTGTTTGACACTGCTTACTGGTATCTTGCTTTTAGTTTTGTTTCTTCCAGGTTGACTGTCCCTCAGCCGCGCCACCTGCCATTTAGTCACACTTCTCCCCGTTCTTCCCACTATCATACAGGGATCACTTGTTTCTGTAACAGTTTTTTTTTAGCAAAGCTTTGTTCAGCTGGTTGCTCCAAACTGCGCTCCAGCTGTTTCACTCCTCTGCATAACTACTGCTGCTGTGTGTCCTCTCCGCACCTCTCAATATACAAAACGGAGACATTATTTTTTAAACTGCTTCCTCAAAAACTGATAAGCCCTCATGCTTACTCTTCCACTCTGGTTTCCCAACCTCGCTACAACTGCCACTAGAGCCCCCTCCAACACATAGAAACTGTCACATATTTTTTTCCTTAAACTGCATGCTCGCTAACACCACTGCTGATGAGCCCTCACTCTAGGTCACACTTCTGCTCTGGTTTCCAGACCTCACTACAACTGTCACCAGAGGCTCCTGTGAAGTCCTTCTCTGCAAACTCTAAATGGTCTCTTGTGGCCCTTATGGCACTCCCTCATCCCTGCTTCTTTACTGATATTCCCCCATGTCTATATGCTACACATGCTTTAAGCCCCCCCCCCCACTGTTTTTCACTCCTGACCTCCAACACTAGTGCTGTCATGCTGTTCCAGGTGTCTACTACCCTTTCAGTGAAGTAGTAATTCCTCACATCCCTCTTACCCCTACTACAAGCTTCATCACATGCCCCCGGTCCTGGTACTCTTTCCTATTTGAAGGACCCCCCACACCCAGTTCATCCTTGTAAGGTACTTGTGGGTTTCCATCATGTCTCCTCTATTTCAGGGTTTACATGCTGAGATCCCAGACTCCTCACAGGGCTTTTGCCGCAACCCATGTACAATTTTAATTGGCCTTTATACTGCCTCCACCCTATTGCCTTTCTAAGGTGCAGCCTCCAAAACAGGACACAGTACTCCAAGTCAGGTCTCACTAATGAATGATTACTTGCAACACCACTACCTCCCTCCTCCTGCTGAAAATACCCCTCTCTATGCAGCCCCAACATCCTGCTAGCCGTACCCACTGCTTTGTCACACAGCCCTGCAATTTTAACATCAGAATAACCCCAAGGTCCCCCTACTTAGTAATAGTCAGTACCACCCCCATCCCTATAAAGTAGTTCCTGGATTCCTATGCCCTAGGTGCATGATTCTGCACTTTATCATTGAACCCCAACTGCCCCAATCTTGACCACTTTTTGAGTTTCTCCAAGAGGTATGTGCATGATCTCTGCTCTCTTCTTAGTGCCCACCCTACCACCCTACACATTGTGGTATCCGCAAAACAGAAATTTAAATACCTGTAAATTTTCTTTCTCCGACTGCTGGTCTCTGGGCTCATCACTTCTGGGAAGGTCCTTCCTGGAACCATGTGACAGGCAGGAGGTATGTTGACTTCTGCAGGCAGGAGGTAACCTCCCAGCCACTTCCTCCAGACGCCAGTTTACTTCCTGCCTGTCGGGTGGCAGGAGCTCTGCAGGACTTCTGTCACAGAAGTGACAGACCAGGAGAACAGTGAGTGGAGAGCAGTGAGTTTTATTACTTCTTTGTTTTTTCTCTACTCTTGGACTGATGGTTGGATTTAGTAGCGCTCCAGAGCACTAATACAGGGACCCCAGTCTCAGCCTTGCAAGCTGAACAGATGGGCTCCCTGTGCTCCCTCGCTACTCTCTCTTCCCATGCTTGAGTGCTCAAGGAATCCAGGCCCCCCCAGAGCATCACTGAAGCCTGAAGCGCCTGGGTCCACGGACCTGCGTTAAGCCGTGTCTCTGCCAGTTTTTCTGCAATGCCACTTATGAAGACACTGAAGAGGATCAGTCCCAGTACTGAGTTGAGCTGCTCACTGTCCCATCACTGCAATGAGTGCCATTAACCATCACCCTCTGACACCTGTTAACCATCCCCCCGCTACTATTTTTTTTTCTTACCTGCATCTGTGGTCGTCCCCCTTCTGTTCAGCTACTACAACACCATCACACTGGCATTTACCAGGACTTGCTCTGCCATAGAATGGATCCATTATGTGGAGGAGCTGCCTAGGTAGCCAGGATGCTTTTGCATGTTCTTCCATCCCCTAGGACATGAGCAGCAAGGGTGCACAGACGTGTGTAGTGCAGCACCAATCAATGTCTTACCAGCCTTGAGCTGCTCCCAACTGCACTGTCACTTGTGGTCACTCAGTTGTCAGTACTACAGTGGAGCTAGCTGTCCTCTTTCCCTGGAAGTGAGCCTCATGTATATCGGTTGATCCTCCCCCCCCAGCAAGCCCCCGGCGTGAGCTCATTCCTGAACTCAGGCCACCTGCGCCACTGGCCATAGCACTACTTCTGAGATGAATGGCTGACATGTTAACCAGTTTCTAATTAATTTCACCACTTTGGATCCTCCTAGGCTGTTCAATATCACAGCCTCGCCCAACCCCCCCAAACAGCCAACCACCCTGCTCTCTTCTAGATCACCCTTCCAGGCACCAGAGTATCCTCCATGTAGCTGGACAACCCTTCTAGCCCCAGCCTCTCACGTGATGAGCAACCTCACTGGAGCTACAGCACCACACTGGCTCTGGACCAGCCTCTTCCCTAGCCAGCCAGCCTCCCTACATCCGGATCAGCCTCCAACTACTTGCCACACAACCTCTGTGTAGCTGGAGCACCTCCCCCAAACCACTCCAACAGACCACATATCTGCAGCTGTCCCCGCAAGCCCCTGGACCAGCAGTACCCCAGCCAGCCACTCTGTCTACAGCTGGAGCCACCAGAAGCCCTATACCAGCCTTACCATCTGGCCACCCACCCTGCAGCTGGACCTCACTTCCAACCCCAAACTAGCCCTTCCCCACCACCACCACCACCAGCCATCCTCCCTACTGCCGGCTCACTCTTTTATGCCCTGGACTAGTGTTCCCCCTGCAGATAACCCTTCCTACAGCTGGACCCCTGTGTTCATTCCCACCCACAGACCAGCCCCCCTCCCTAGGCTGAGCAACCTCCCCGGAGCTGGACACCCAGATAACCACCCATCCCAGGAGCTGGATCCACCCTCCCTCCAGAGCAGAACCTCCCCCAACCACCCTCCCTATAACTAGAACCCCCAATCACCCTTCTGCAACCATGGACCCCATACTTCTCAACGTAGTATAAAAAAGTGTGAGACACCAACATATAAAATATAAATTAATGCCGTCTTCAGCAAAAGAAAAAAAGTACACTGATCACCAGACTACAAAATGGATTAACACATGCAACTGTTTTAATCAAATACAAATAGTAAATGCAAAAAACAGCTCCCCCACAAACACACTCAAATATCATTCTGCAATAAATAATTCTTCCTTTATCTGCAGGTTACTCCAGATTTTCTCAAAGTTGTAGCCTTTTCTTTGTAAATATTGTTAAATAGGCTACTGAATGGATACACACAGAAAATGCATTCTGAATTTGCTCATCTTCCTGCTGTTAATTTCTCTACTCTACCCCCAACACTACTTTAAAATAACTAAATCAGCAAAAATTCCACAAACAAGTAATCTAGAGGCACAATGCATAGTTGACACATTAAGGAGAGATTTGATTGAAAACAAACTGTATTTCAAAGGATTTTAGCCACATGAGTTCAGAGCAGAGAAAATGTTTTCATAACAAAACATTGATTGTGAAACTTGCACAGCATTTCATTTAGAAAAAAAAAAACCTGAGTGATAATCCCCTTACTGTAGTTAACATTTCAGGGAGTTAAAAAAGATGTACATTTCTATTTAAGCACTTAACATGTAACTCATGATGCAGGCCAGAGGAGTGATTTTGGCGTAAAGGTTGGGGGGGGGGACAACATCACTGTCAGCCAGCCTCGGATCGCGAGTGCTATGTTACCCAGCAAAAAGTAAATTATCTATGGAAAAATACCATTATTTCTATCAATGTACCTTTGAAAGCGAATACATAAATGCATTATACAAGCAGGACAACACCAATGTAAAACCTCAGAGGGTACCTGTGCTTTCTCCCACGCTGCCGCGAAGCACTGGAACTCTTTTCCCCTTGCCATCCGTCACTCGCCGACTCATGCTATATTTAACAAGCATTTGTCAATGCCGAATGTTTGCTTGCTGGCATTGGCAGTGGTAGTGTAGAAGTTACAGAGCTGCGTAATAGGAATGGCAATGAAGTATTGAACTGAAGCCAACCCCACCACCACCCCGCAGAGAGTGACAGGCATTGGGGTGTGCGTTTGGGTCGTCAGGCATAACGGCCATGCCATTTCACCACACCCCACCCTGCAGACACTGACAAGTGTCAGGGTGTTCCTTGGGGTCTTTGGCCCTTATGCGCACCCCATTTCATTAGGAAATACGGTGAGATGGGTGCGATATAGGAGAATGGGGTGAACTTTGGGGCCGAAGAGTCCAAGGCATACCTCGATGCCTCTCACTGGCTGCAGGGTGTGGAATGTTATGAGCATTACAGGCAAGAATCCCAAGTCACACCCCTGATGCCTGTCATTCTCTAGGGTTGGGCGTTATGGTTGGAAACCCTAATACCTCAGGCATTCGTTGGTATTTTCCTCCACATTTCAACATGTTTTTGTGACCCCACCTCATGAACAGGGGAATATCAATTTGTTAGCTAAAGCTGCTTATGCACAGTGACTACGGCATTTAGCACCACAGGTGCAAAAACATTCCGAACAGGATGTAAAAAATGACAGCTGTACTGTTCATGGGGAGGTGTAAAAGATGGCAATGTTGCAAATCTGCAGTAAAAATATTTAAAAAAATGGTGAAGTCACGAGCGTACATAGAAACTGTGCAACGCACACCCGTAATATAATTAGGCTGGGGATTTTTTACAGCAGATTGTCAACTCAGGCATTTTGGTGCCTCCGATCATGAACAGTGTCACTGTGATTTTCTTTATCTGTGCGAACAATGATTTCCCACAGCGACTACGCATCTCAGTGCTGAAAGTGTGAAAACACACTTCAGCCATGTTGTGAAAAATGACAGCTGTACTGTTCATAAGGAAGTGTGGAAAAATGCCACTGGTGAAAATCTGGACTGAAAATATTACAAAGTCATGAACTAAGGAGGGTGCGTGGAAACTGCGCAATGCTCACTCGTAACACAGTCATTTTATGGACTTTTGTCATCAAATTTTCAACATAGCCATTTTAAGACCTCTGCTCATGAACAGTGTAACTGTGATTTTCTTAATCTGTCCTAAACATTGCTTTCGCACACCAACAGCATCATTGTGCGCTACATGTGCGAAAACACATTTTGGGCTACATATGAAAAATTGCAGCTGTACTGTTCATAAGGAAGTGTAATAAAATGGCAATGTTGAAAATCTGGAGTGAAAATATTAAATTCGCAAACTTACGAGCATGCATAGGAACTGCGCAACGCACACTCATAAAACAGTCATTTTTAGGAATTTTTTCACCAGATTTTCAACATAGCCATTTTAAGACCTCAACTCATGAACAGTGTCACTGTGATTTTCTTAATGTGTCCCTTACATTGATTTCGCATAGCGACTGCGCCATTGTGCGCTACATGGGCGGAAACACATTTTGGGTGAGATGTGAAAAATGACAGCTGTATTACTCATAAGAAGGTGTGGTAGAATGGCAATGTTGAAAATCTGGAGTGAAAATATTGAAAATTTGCAAACTTACGAGCCTGCGTAGGAACTGCGCACGCACGCTCGTAAAACAGTAATTTTTTGGAATTTTTGCAGCAAATTTTCAACATGGGGTTTTTGGGACCCCTTCTCATGAATGATGTCACTGTCATGGCGTTATTCGAGCCTGAAGGGTGATTTCGCACAGTGACTGTGAAATCACCCTTCGGGCCCGAATAACACCATGATAGTGACATCATTCATGAGAAGGGGTCCCAAAAACCCCATGTTGAAAATTTGGTGCAAAAATTCCAAAAAATGCCTGAGATATGCAATAAAGTTGAAAACCCCTATCTAGCCCATTATACAGCTTACCGGCATTTCCTCAGTTCGCGGTCGGCTTTGAAGAGTGCAGACGTGTTCCCGGTCCACCGAAGATCGTCGCGCTGAGCTCCAGAGGTAAGTATGGGGTGAGGGGTGTGGGGAGGCAGGTGCGAGTGGGTGGGTGCGTTGTGTGGGGCTGGGAGAAGCGTCGTGGGACCGCTTTATTTTGCAGGTAAAAAAAGACGAGGACGTTTGCCACGCTGGGGTGGGCTCCTCAGGTGGCACAAGGATGGCTGGGGCTGGAGCCGATGGGGATTAGGCACCCTGTCAGCCATATGATCAGTTGTGGCACCAGTACTGGGGGTGGAGGACAGTGGAGCCAATGGGGATTGGACACCCCTGCCGGGTTATTCTATCAGTTGCCACGCTGGGGTGGGCAACCAGCGTGGCATGTGGAAGGCTTGGGGGAGGAGCGCAGCACAAGCTTCACGGGGATTGGGCACCCACTCAGCTATACGTGTGTGCGGGTGGAGGGGCAGCACGCAGTATGCGTGCTTGTGTGTGTGTGTGTGTGTGTGTGTGTGTGTGTGTGTGTGTGGGGAGCTGCAATGAGCAGGCGATATCTTATTGCTGCTCACTGAAGCGTAGTTCCCTTTCAACTGTATGCTCACTGCATTTTGGAGCTTGTCTTGACAGCTCCAGCATGCATTGGCTTACAGGGGCCGCGCCTGCCAACACACTGACTGAATTGGAAGAGGGGGTGACACACCTCCGAAATCTCGGATGATGGCACTATGTTTCTTGCACATGCGTGCAAGCAAACATAAAAAGGAGCTGCAAAATTTGCTAACCAAATCTGTCCCTTGCTTGTACTTTGAGCCTACCTGGTCCTCCTCTATCTAGTCCACTTACTACTACCCTATCCTTACCCAGATTACCTAACCCGTTCTAATTTTGCTTCTCTGACATGTCCCCCTACCGTAAACTTTCTGTTGATTTTGACTTTACCCGAATAGTTCCTCTCCCTTTTATCCTTCTGCTCATTTCCTTTGCTTGCACTTACCTGGTACTAAACCACTGTGTGTGTCTCTGCCATTGTTTGGTTCCCTTACTATTTGAAAATCGTACTCCGCCAGACCGCCACTCATTCCTTATTGTTCATTACTGTGTGCACTTATCATTGTATTTTTGCTTAGCTGGATATCTTCCCTTTGTTCCCTCCCTCCTATTCATGCTACTGTTTGTTTTTACCTTACATTATACCCTCAGTGCTACTCTCCAATGTTTTATGTGCCTGCATTTTCTAAGAATTACATTGTATAATTAAGCCAAGACTGTATTTCCTGTTATTTGTCTCTGCAATCATGGGAAATTGTATTATTTACCTCATTTTTTGTACTCTCTCTGTATTGTATATTCTCTACTTTGTAACCTCCCAGGTTGTGCCTGCAAACAGTCATCTCTGTGGCTAGTGTGCTTCACCCAGTCAACAAAAAATAAATAAAATAAAAAAACGAGATATTGCATCTCACCTCTTCTGTTCTGGGAAATGCAGAAGACATCAGAACCCAAATGAAAATGATGTATCACAGATTACATCTCATTTGGTCTATTTTGGTTAAATATATACTAAAAATGTACACATGCTAACAGGATCCACCAGCACAACAGCAATGCAAGTGGCAAACATTTGGCAGTGGCAAATGCTTGTTATTTTTTATTTTGCACAGCTGTTAATTCATTTTAACACAGAAACATAACATTTGATAGCAGATAAGGACTGCTTCATTTGACTTACCAAGTCTACCCATTTTTCCCTACCTGCATTATCACTAGAGATGCAGTGAATTTAAAAATTAGCTGGCTAAGTGCTTAATGGCCGGCATTCGCTGCTACCACTCCGCTCGGAGTGGCAATGCAAAGTGCTCATCATTTTGTCATTACCACTGCTGGCATAATGAGAATGCAGTAAGGTGAAGTCATTGTTTTTAATGGACTTAGCGTTCCTCATTATGATTAAGTGATCCACTTGGCAGCCTCTCCACAGATCACATGGCTTACAGTACTGTAAGTCACATGCTCTCTAGCCAGGCAGGAAGGAAGTGAGTCACACAGACAGTTTCACTTTCTCCTGTGCAGACTGAGAGAGAGGAGTGTGTGTGTACTAGAGAGAGGAGTGTTTTTTTGATTGCAGAGAGAGTTAAAATTTAATACTTAAACCAACAGCTTTTTTAAAAGCTACATTTTTTTGTCTTTTCTGTACTGTTTTTTACTTAATTTGTTCATTCTGTAAATTTTATTTTTCTTACCTACTTAGTTTTTTGTCTGTGTGTGTGTTGTGCTTGTGTCATGAGATGGAGCAGGGTGAGGGAATGTCTGGGGCGGGGGCAGCTCTGGGAGAGCGTGGTAGTACGCGTCGTCATACCGTGCGCATGCGTGGGGGGCATGGGCACCCATTTGTGTTAGACCACTCTAAACTTCTGAGTGTCTAACCCCCGGAAGCAGGACCAGCACTGCCTCCTGACTCTGAAGCAGTTCAACCACCACCACCAAGTCCAGCACAAGGTCCTTTGGAGCAGGATGTGCCTGTTCCCCCAGGCCCAGGTGTGGATCCCACCATCAGAACTGTTGAGCAGTGTGAGCAGCCCACTGCCAATTCATCTGGCCCTCCCCTGCCTGTGCCTGGTCCTCCCCACACCTCAGTTGTTTGGCAGTTTTTTGACTGTGTCTGGGGGAACAGCAGTGTGATTAAGTGTTGCCTATGTGCGGTGGAGGTGTGCCGTGGCCCCCGGGGGAGTCACCTGGGGACTGGGGGCCAGCGCACCCATATGCTTAATCACCACCATTTGGAATGGCAGGCTGCCACAGAATGGGCCATGTCTGCACCTGCTGGCCGTTCCGTGGCAGAGGGTGCTGCTGTGCATAGCGAGCGTGGCATCCCTAAGAAGAAGAGGGCCACAGCAGCACCTGTTGCTCCACCAGCACCTCCACCACCACCACCACCACCAGCAGGTCAGCCTGTTGAAGGAGTGGATGCCAGAGAAGTACGTGTAACACTGTTTGACTTGGCAGTTCTCTGGAGTGCTGTTAAGGAGAACAGAGAGAGGATGAGTGCTGTGGAGCAGTGGCTGGATGACATAGAGGGACATCAGCTTCAAATTATGTCCATGCTGGAACTGCTGCTTGATCACCATAAGATCCCACATTAGTTTTGTTTCCTCACACCATGTTCCCCCCCACCTTCCTTGCTGTGCCATAAAATGTATTCCTCCACCATCCCTGACCCTTGTATGTAATTATGCCCTTTTTTTGTTGTCTTCAGTATGCATTACACTTTGTATTCTGGGGCCCCTTCCTTCTGTTAAGTGTCTGTGTGTTTTGTGTATGTGCACTATTTTGATGCCTCATTTTTCTGCATCTGCAAAAGGCATCTGTCTTGTGTCCAGAAAATTGACAAGTGGTAACACATTGAAATGAGACTGTCTCAGCACATACAAAGTCCCCCAGAATTTATGGCGCACTCAGTCATGAGCACAACAGTGGCACAGAGTCCCCAGATTTTTCTGCAGTCCCAGAATGCATCCTCCATGTGTCCAGAAAATTGACAAGTGGTAACACAGTGAAATGAGACTGTTTCAGCACATACAAAGTCCCCCAGAATTTATGGCGCACTCAGTCATATGCACAACAGTAGCACAAAGTCCCCAGATTTTTTCTGCAGGCCCGGAATGCATCCTCCTTGTGTGCAGAGAAGTGAAAAGTGATCATCTCAACTGGATTGAAAGGTGCCCTTTGGATGTACAGCAATACAGCAATAGTAGCCTTGGTGAGTAGATATATACTGTATATACAGGTATATATATATATATATATATTATATATATATATATATATATATATATGGTTGTGTATTTTGTAGGTGATGATGAGGGGGTTAAACTTGACATGGACGTGTATTCATGCTATTGTTCTACATCACACACAGGTGACTCCATCTCCGAACTGTTTCTGTGCACTGTCCAGTGCTCAATGAGAATTTTTTGCACTTAAATGGAACTGGATAACTCTCAAACACATGAAGGTAAGTATTTCTTTTTTTGGGGGGGGAATCATATTTTCAGTTTTGTCTGTAATGGTTTGTTATTTTTTTATTTCTTCACAGATTTCATCAGCATTCTTCTGGAGTCCGGTTCTTAATGATGGTCTCGGTCATGGAATGAAACAACTTCTGCATGTTGCATGTGTGCCCAAGCTTGGGTCAGGGAGTGGTGTACCTAATCATGTTGATGAACTTCTTTGGATAAGGCCACTTTGACAGAACAACAAAGTATCACAAATTTTCCTAAAAAAAGAAATGAATGACTTCTTAAAAGTTACAACTTCATTGTTATGCATCCCTCCCTTGTTCTCAAATCTCAATCCTTATTGTCAGCTAAGTTACATTTCAGACACATCTGGTCAAGTACTAAGACAACCTGTTATTTGCAATATTTGCAGCAGTCTTTACAAAGCAATGAAACGAATTAAATAAAATCTTCATACTTGCCAGGATGGATTTCACATGGACATTACATCGCTTCCTCTCTGTCTGTACGGTATAGCTACAGCATCTTTCCCAACGAGTAATATTACCGATGCAGCCTGTTTTTGTTCTCCTGTAAAAGAAACAAAGTAAGTGTACTGTATGTGTTTTGCCACTGCGGCTCTGAAAAGCTACAGAAAACAAAACAGACAACTTAAGGAAGTGCAGCAGCATAACAAACATGAGTGCACATACTCACTTTATGGTTTAAATATTAAGAAGCTGGTGGTACCTGTTCAGGCCCTCCATCCAGTACTGATGCAATTTCACGTTTGTATCATGGATCCAGCATTGTTACTATGGCAAACCTGTCACTACGCTGAATGCTCACAATGTGACGATTATGGTCGAATACTGTCAGCATTTGTTGCAGCAACATACTGCTACCACTGTCTCCGGCAACATCAAGGCTATGCTGTACATTCACCAATGTCTGTCTCAGCACCCGCAGCAGTGGAATTGATTGGCTAATGGAGGCAGATTCTCCACTCACTGCCTGTGTGGCATGTTGAAAAGGCCACAAAATTGTTATTACAGAGTCCATGAGGCGCCACTGTTCAGTCGTCATAGACATGGAGGCCCCAGAACTATCACGGCTAGTGTGCATAACAAGATATTCTGAGATGGCTTTGTATTGTTCATACAACCTCTCTGCCATGTATAACGTGGAGTTCCATTGGGTGACACTTTCATCTTCAAGCGGTGCTGAGGCAGGCTGTTTTGTATCTGCAACTGCCGCAGTTGGTCACGGGCTTTCCAGATCTTGAAAAGTGAGAGCAGATACATCATGCAGTGGTCAGCATTTCCTTTATGTCAGGGTGCTGCAGAAACTCCTGTACCACAAGGTTTAAACAGTGAGCCATGCATGGAACACGAATAAAAAACACCATTCGTGATGCATTTCACCACATTTGACCCATTGTCACTTGCTGTGAACCCAGCTCTCAGGGACAGAGGGGTTAGCCATCTATCAGTTTCAGTCAGTACCATGTCCAACATGTTCTCACCAGTGTGTGAACAGGTCACACTGCGCATAACAATTGTTGCATGCTGGCGAATTCCAGGAAGATTGCTACCGTGACAATCCACCTTCCTGCACTGATTATTCACACTACCAGCATCACAAACAACCCCCGGCACCTGTGCCCAGTGTGCAGTTATACACAGATATGAACTCCCCGCTGTTTTGCCATTTGTCCACATATCCATACTTAAATGGATGAATAGAGAAGAGGAATGTTGAAGGGCATGTCTTACTGAGTCTGAGACAGTGCGGAACAACTCAGGAACAGCACGGGTAGAAAAGTATATCCTGGATGATACTTTCCATTTTGGACAGGCACCGGCAGCAAACCGCCGGAACCCAGAATTCTCCACAAAGGAGAAGGGCAAAAGATCGATTGCCAGCATTTCCACTACAGCAGCATTAAGTTCACGTGACACTGTATGATTGGGGGGGGCACTTCAGCTTATGCGCAAAAACACTCTGTAACGTGGGCTGACTTAAACGTTTTACAGGGGGTGTGTGTTGGTCACAAATGGTTGTGCTCTGTGATGAATGGCATTGGCAGGGGGAGGAGTGTGGACATTTGATGAAGACGGTTACACAGGTGATGATGACAAACCTAGAAATTATGTTATTTTTCCGGATTTGCCAACCTGGGTTGATGTACCACTCACACGAGACATACTGCATTCACCACCACCACCATAAAAACTGCTACCCTCACCAGCACTGGACAACATTTCAAAGTCATTATGGTCCTCCACCTCATCATCATCATACCTGTAGTAATCCTCTGCTCTTATTGCCGCACTACTGCACACGTTTAATTTCCTACTGTGCTTAACGGTCATGGAAGGGGATAACATGCTGGCTATGGTTGCCGCCGGTGATACGGGTGAATGCCCAAGTCTGGTATTAGCTGCCAGCTTGTGCTGGGTCCACAGAGCCAAGTGCCTATTCTTAAGATGCGTATGCTGTCCTCCTGTCCCAAGATGGCTCCCCTTTTTACCTCGACTCACATGCACGTGGCAAACCTGGCAGATTGCAACAGAATCATCATTTGCATCTTGAACAAAAAAATCCCAAACAAGGGAGTGTGATGCTCTGCTTTTACCATGTCCATGATGATGTGGCTTATTTAAGTCTGTTATTTTAAGCACTGAAGTGGGGGGGGGCACGTGATGTTTCTGGCACTGCACACCTGGACTGCAACTGACCACCACGACTACCTATCATAGTGAGTACTGGGTTGTCATCATCATCATCATCCACTAAACCGTCATCACAAGTTTTACGGGGATTCTGCAAGCAGATTCAGAAATTTCAGACACAGCCACTTTTAATTTATTTTCTCCGGTTTCCAAGGGGTCAATTAATCATCATCATCATCATATTCATCAACGTCACTCTCACACACATCCACATCTTCGGCTTGGATGCTAGCATGTGGATTGCATGTTGCAACAACAGCAACATCATCATCATCAGCATCATCACATTCATCATCAGCATCTACACCATCATCACCTGATATTTTTTCACCACACTGTGAATCACTGTTGCATGGAAAATGAGTGACGTTAAGTGCCACGGTGGATGGAATATTACATTGTATGCTGTCGTTGACATGATCATCAGAATCAGGTTCAGTTAATGGGATGTTACTGGGAAGTATGACATCATCTACGCTGTCACTCACTTGCACTGCTTCACACTCAATATGTTTGGATACGGTACACTGGTCGGAATTAGAACTTGACATAACAATGCTAATACTACCTCCACCACCACCACTAACACCAGTAACACTAACACCACTGGCTGGGAAAACATCATCTCCTCCAACTATCAGTGAAGCTACTAATTGGGCTATAAAAAACATTGCAGGAGAAATACATTTCCTCACATCACCAATGCACTTCTCCGTCCGTGTACTACTACCATGCCCACAGACCCTGTTACTGCCAACATTGCCATGGCCAGAAATTGCTTTACTTGCATGTCTCTCTGCAGGCATTTTAAGGGATCAACCACAAATATTATTTACAAATTCAGATTTTGATACGTTCACTTTCTGGCTGGAGGGTCGCTACTCGCTACTATTGCTAGCTGGATGTGAAGCAAAATAAACTGTGGCTTCAACAACAGATAAGGGGACTACTGTGTTGTGACACTGTCATGGAATTAAAACAACTTCAGTAACCAGTGGTGCTGATGGGGTCATAAAAACAAACCAGTCTGGTAAAAAAATATCTTTTCAATGTGGGGGGGGGCACTGAATACAGACAGTGCTGATTTTTACAGCACTACAAGCAGCAACACTAAGAACAGAGAACACGATCGCAGTACAAAATAGGCAGCTGCAGTGGATAGCAGGTTCACACTGCTGCACTTAGTTGCACTTACACTAGTCTGTGTCACAGATTTTAAAAGGTGTATTATACTTGATGCACGCAACACTGCACACACAACACAGAACACTTTGTGTACAATGCTGAATGAGGAATGCGATGCAAATGCAAAAGTTCAGTGTACTCAGTGCCACGTAATGTAAATTTGTAATTTAAACAACCTGACCTTATGAAATGCTGTACCACATTCACACAAGAAGCAACAAGAAAATGTGTACCATCACTGACAATTTTACTATGTGTACAGCAACACAGTCAGTTATATAACAAAAATGTTGCCAAAACACAACAAAGTCACTAGTTCTCCAACTTAAATCTACCTACACACAGATACACCCCTCCCCCACACAGCACACTTCACTGTCTTTCACCACACACACTCAATGTTGTAAATTTACATTCAAGATCCACACACAGATAAAAACGCTCGATGATGTGAGCACAGGAGGGTTTTCTACAATCGATGAACTACTGTTGGATCCCCCCCAAAAAAGCAAAAATGCTTTTTGAACAGCTTTTAAAAGATTCCTACAGACAGCTATCAGAGCACACCATCTCCTACTCCTTCCTTCTCATACTGCCTCGAACTGAGGCTGTGCAGGTCAATATAGAGCCCATGTGACCTGAACTGCCATGAATCACTGCAAAATCCTCCTTCAGAGCTCAAAAACAAGGCGAAGTGAACTGCCACCAATGTCCTTCACGTTAAAAATTGAAAGAGAAGTGACCAGTGGAGGTGGAGTAATGCAAAGTAGTTGTTTTCAGTGCACTTCACGTCCTCAATATAACGCTGGTACTGCTTGCATTGGCGTGCGAGCACTCCATGACTCTGCTCTCGTCGTGAATCACTTCGGAGTGGGATTGGTTTTACGCCACAACTAATTATCACCATGGTCCGTAAACCCAACTTGATCTACAGCTCTTTCTCTCTCCCCCCTTCCTTTCCATAATGACTCCTTTGAACCATCCACCCAGACTCACCTGCAGTGTAAGGGTTTGATTTTTTTTTTATTGATGGCTGAGGGCTGGCTGGAGTTCAGTGAGCAAAGCAACAAACCACTCCCCCAACCAGGCCCTAAAAGGCCGTCCCCCATGCCAGTCTTCATTTGTTTTCTTCATTGCGGCCAAAGGCGCTGTTCCTCATACCTCTTCTCCTGTTCTCTTGGTTGTTCTCTGTTTACTGCATTTTAGCAGCACCTCCGACCGCCGGCTCCATTCCATTTCCCTGCTGTTCATCCTACTGCTCACTGCCACTGGCTTGCGGCTCTCTCTCTGTTCCTCCCTCCCACCCAACCCCGTTCCCCATGTCTCCTCCAGTCTGGTGTTCATTTTCCTCACTTGCATACCTCCATCCTGTTCCCGTCCTGGTCCGGTATGCCGAGTAGCCCCTTTTGCCAGTTCTACCTCCCGCCGCGGCTCTATGCAGCCCCCCCTTCTGTTGCCTGAGCTCCTTCTCCTGTCTTGCTGCTCAGTGGCTGTCTGTGGCTCCTTGGTTCTCCCATCCCCCCTCCTCACTCCGTTTCCCCTGCACCTTTTATGTAGTTTAATTTCCCCTTCTTTCTCTCTCCATGTGCTGCTCCTGTCTCTGTCGTCTCCCCTCTTCTGGGTTCGTGTTGGTGTTGCCACTGCCCAGCTTTCCCTCGTACAGTCCCCGCTTCTCCTTCTCCCTCGATCCATCTTCCTTTGCTCTCTCTGTCCCTTTTGCCCACTGTGCTCATCCACACTGCTACAGAGGATGCCTCGCTCCTCTGCTTTAGTTCTCTCCACAGTGACTTCCTGTGCCCTGTGCTGTTGAGCTCCTCGGTGGTTCTTGTGAGCTGGGGGACAGTGTTTATTTTGCTACTCTTGACTTCTGTTCTCCCCCTGGTCGATGCTCACCTCCTGGCCTCTCATACCTTTTCCAGGACTTCATTTTCGACAGCCTGTCTTGATGTTTGGACCACATCTACGGGTTATTGCCCTGTGGTTTGTATCCTGATCTCCCTTATTGGTTCCCAGCTCCTTTTAAAGGGGCAATTGCTCTCTATGGGGACTGCGACTCCTACTGTCAGTTCTCGTCTGGTCTCCTCTTACCTTCCCTTATACCTTGTTTTCTTCCTGGTACTCCTACCTTTCCTTTCCTCAACCTCAACCTAACCTGTTTGCCGCCCATCCTGTTTCACATCATAGGACTATCAATCCGACTGGACTGTACGCCTGTCTGGTGTGCTCTGCAGCCTTCCTCTGGATTTGCCATTTGTCACTGCCCCTGCTCTCCCTGGTCTTTGCCACTCATTGCACTTTGTTACACCATGATGCACTTTCTTAATTTCATTCCTGACTGTGCTTCCCCATGGTGGGCGCTCACCCTCCTCCTCCTCCCATTCCCTTCATCCTCCATTCCTCTCTTTCTCTAACCTCTGCTTTCTTTTCGGGGCTTCCCTATCCTGCCATCCCGCTATACCACCATACCCTACTCATTCACATCACCTAATATTCCCTCCAGTATATCGCTTTGCCTACTCATCTCCTCCTCCTCCTCCGACCCTATTCCCTCATTCTAATCAACCCTATTAAGATGTCCTCCTGGCACCACCTACCTCACCATTGGCTACCGGCTTCACTTGTTTGCTCTTGCTCCTACCTTCATGCAGTTCTATCCTTTCCTAATTTTGCTCTCAATGGACCTGGTTGGCATGCACTCCCATAGTTAACAATCACGGGTAGATTCCTCATGACATGAGTTTGGTTCTCCTTCACGCAGTCCGATCTCAGGGTCTACTCATCCACATCGATTAATCGAGCATACTTCTCATTGGGTCTTATGCTACCTCATCAAACTGCTCTCCATTCAGAGACATGCCTTCCGTGTCCATTCCTCCTTGGCTCAGGGCTAACCTGTAGCTGATAGTCTCATTCTACCCCCACAAAGTCTGCATCTAGAGCGTGCAAAGCTCAGAGCAAGGTTGTTCTCCCTGACCCATAGTGAGAATGTCTTCTCTCTGGGTGGACCTTCAGTCATCCCTCATCTCGGCGACACCTCTGGATGTAGAATTTATGCCATCCAGCTGTGAGGGGTGGGGCTCTCATCATCAGAGCCCCTTTGGCTGCCTGAGTGGGTTTGGAGGCACCCTCTACGCTATTTTCCTTCAAGACCACCTCTGGTTCACCTAGATTGTTTCGTAGGCTCGCATTGGCCAGCTGAGTGCCCTAGCAGTCATCTCTTTCTTCTCTTGCTTTTGAGCGTCTAGTTGCAGAGACATTGCTTGTGACCCTCAACAGTTATCCATTTAGAAGGAGAGAGCGAGAGCTTCCTCTAAATTGGAATGTTTTCCTTCTCACTCGATCTCGACTCTAAATTGCAGTAGCTGAGCCGTCACTAATCAAAACATCCTTAAGCCAGGAGGGAAGGTGACCTAGGCCTTGGATCTCCAGAGGTGTCCTCCTCAAAGGGTTTTTTTTCCTCTCCTCCTTGCCAATGGTCATAAAATTAGATAGGGATGGAGTTTCCTTAGGTTCCGTAGTTTAGTTTCGCTGTTGGATGGAGTCGGATAGTGGCCCCGGCTGTTCTCTCTCCCTTTAGGAAGTCTGCCCTTCTGCATCTTGTCTGCTTTCATTTCATTCATTGTCCTTTTCATAGCTCATTCTTCTCCTGTCCTTCCCATATATGTATATCACCTTAATTTCCAGTCTTGATATATTCTGATTTCTCGCCTCTTCGATGCTCGACACCCTTTTGGCATTCTTTTTGGGCTTCTTCCTAAGTTACCTTTAGCCAAAGAAATTATTCCTGTGGCACCTATGAGGGGGCTATCCTCCTCTAGGGTTCCTTGCATCATACCCCTACAGGGTGCTATGTCCCTTGAATAGTGAGGCGAACAGCCACAATGTACTGAAGTCACACAAGCATACATCTCATCCAGTTGCGTAAGTCCATTGAAACTGTTGGCTGAGGGCTCACCGGAGTTCAGTTGGCAGAGCAACAAACCACTCCCCCAACCAGGCCTTAAAAGGCCCTCCTCCGGGCCAGTCCTCATATGTTTTCTTTGTTGCCCTACCATCCACCCCTCCTCCTCTTCCTTCTCCAGTGACTCATCTCTCTTTTCTGTGGGCTTTTTCCTAAGCTACCTTTAGCCAAGGAAATTATCCCTGTGGCACCTATTGGGGGGAACCCTCCTCTAGGGTTCCTTGCATCATACCCCTACAGGATGGTATGTCCCGTGGATAGAGAGGTGAACAGCCACAATGCATTGAAGTCACACAAGTATACAACTCATCCAGTTGTGCAAGCCCATTGAAATTACTTTAACTTTGGTAATACAGAGGAAAACACTGGAGTTGCATGCTAGGCTAACCATATAACTCCCCCTCCAGCCAGCAGATCCCTGCCCCTACCAAAGCAGGCAACAGTCAGGCTCAAGTGGCACACAGGAGAGACACTAGCCAGCACAGCATTTTAAATCAGACAATGACTGTAGACAGTACAGACACAACCAAAATAGCACAGCAGAACAGACCGCCAATAAACATAATTAAACAGAAACACCACCTACCCTTGCCTTTTGTAGACTATTAGAGCTATGTTAGCTCAAGTTGAGCAGTTTTGGGCTGATTGCTGATTGTGTTGGTCACAGTCTACTGGTAGAGCCACTGGCCCATTCCAGACACAACAGTAAAGAGAATGCCTCACAGATTGCAGTAGGCTTCTTTTACCAGGCACTTTCTGACCGGTGCCAAATCAAATGACCAATAGTGTGTGGCCCCTGCCAGTTTAGAATTGCCCAGTGCAAACTGGAATTCCCTTTCACCACCTCCTCTGCTTGTTTACCAGTGTCTTGTTTTGCAAATTTGTGCATACAGCATTGTGAGTAAATGCCCCTGAGGCATGGTGATGTTGCTGGCTCGCTGCCCCCCCCAACCTCCCCTCCCAAACTCCCAGGGTGGAAAGCAAAGCAGCAGCTCCTCCACAGGCATCATCGGAGGGCAGATGTGGTAGCAGGAGTCACAGGACATGACAATCACAGTAGGGAGGAGATGGGAAGTGAAGCAGCACCAAGCAGGGATTTCAGGGTCAAGCCTTCATCAAAAATAATGCCCAAGTTACGTACCTGATCTGAGGTAGTGAGCTGGACACCATCAAGCCGTAGACACAACACGTGCCCAGTCCCCCAACCCACTTCCGGGCGACCCGGGTCCACAACCAACACCTCAGTCTTATCTGGATTCAGTCTCAGCCAACTCAAGCTCATCCAGTCTTTGATCTTGTAGAGGCAACTATTTAACATAGAGATCGCATCAATCTGTCCGGGCATAAAGGACATACAGCTGAGTATCATTTGCCTAGCAGTGAAAACTCAAGCCATACCGCTTGATGATATCTTCCAATGGCAGCATATACACTGCAAACAACATGTGCACTAGAATGGAGCCATGTGGCACCCCGCAAGACATGGGGAGGGCATCAGAGGAATAAATTCCGGTGACCACCCTCTGAGACCTGCCTGAGAGGAAAGCTCGAAACCATTCAAGGACTGTTGTGGGGATGTTGTTTCCCATGGTAGAAGCCTGCCCATAACTTATTTTAGTGTGGGGGAAGCTGGTGCACCTGCAGCAACCACACAAACTTGAAAAGCTGGAGATCTAGTGCCCAGTGGCAAGGAGAGTCCAAGATGACTGGAGATCCCCATCTTGTTGCAGCCTTCATCCGCCTTCAAAGCCGTTGAGATCCTAACATCTTCGAGAATTGTTCCAGACAGTCCACACAGGAACTGCAGGGTCTCCAAAAGCACCTCGTGGTCCACAATGCCAAAAGTTGCTGAGAGATCAAGAAGGACCAAGATGATATGAGTCTTTTGATCTCTCACTATTAGGAGATCATTTAATACCTGAACAAGGGCAGTCTCTGTGCTATGCATCTTTCTGAAACCAGACTGAAGAGCTTAAGAGACATTGTGAGTTGCAAGGTGACTGTCCAGTTGTAACGCAACCACCTTCTCAATAACTTTCCCCACAAAGGGAAGGTTAGAGACAGGTCGGTAGTTAACTGGATCGTCGGGGTCCAAGGAGGACTTTCTAAGGAGTGGTCGAATGACCGCCTCCTTTAGGGGGTCTGGAAAGACTCCTCTCTCCAAGGATCTCCATACAATTTCAGCAAGGATCGGGCAGATAACATCTACACACCCCACTAAAAGGGCGGTAGGGCCCAGATCCAAACTACAACAGGTTGGTTGCAAAGTCTGGACAATCTTTACAATGTCCATGAATTCCGGTCGGCTGAAGTCTGTCCAGACAGACCAGGTGATCATTAACCCCCATCGACCTCTGCAACCTCTCATGGAGTGAACGGGGCAGATTCTGGATTGGATACTGGCAACCTTATCTGCAAAGAACCAAGCTAGCTCATCACATTTATTTTGTGAAAAAGCTCTTCCGGACTGGAGACCGATTGGATTGCACAATCTGTCAACAGTTCGGAAAAGTTGAGCCACTCGATTCTGTGCCGCAGAAATCTCCCTGGACAGGAATTCTGCCTTCTTACAGGTAATTTCTAATTGATAGCCCCTATAATGTTCCATCAATCTAAATCTGTCAGCATCCAGTCCGGACTTCCGCCATGCTCTCTCAGCCTTCGACCAACCTGCCTCAACTCCATCAAGGACCCATCATACCAAGGGGACCTTGGGCGAAGAGTGAGTGGTCGAACACGAACAGGAGCAATCAAGTGCAAGACATCTCCCACTGCCTTATCATAGGCTAGTACGAGATCCCATGGGCTTGTGCTTTCACCCAGCAATCCCGATAGGTCCAGAACTGCCTACAGAACTTCTGGGGTAACTCCCCTTAAAGGGTGGTACCGGACCACCTCCTAAAAGGTAGGTCCATTTGGGGGGGCCCAAAAACTGAACCCTATGGTGTGATGCTCAGACCAACTGACTGGTTCAACCCCCACGTCAGTGATCTCCATCCCCAGGAGGAACAGCAGATCCAATGAGTGACCTCCTATGTGGGTAGAGGAGGCAACTACCTGTGTGAGGCCCAGCATTGTCATTAGCTGGAGGAGATTTTGACCAAACTGTGAGAGTTCATCATTGACCTAGGCAATGCAGTCCCCTTGCACAATTTCAGGCATACCCAGGTATTACCATTGATAGAACACTGTGTTGCCATTGCAATACATAATGCCTTGAAGGAGTTTGCAGGGACCAGAGTTTAAAAATGTTATTAATCCTGCCAATGTCCATGCCTACACACTTAGGAGAGGGATTTCCCTTCAAAGAGCATGGTTGGAAAATAGAGATGAGTAAGCATGGGAGACTAACAATGGGTGTAAAGGTCTGAAATCCCACTGAGAATAAAACTCCTGGGGCTGGATATTCAAAAGGGTTGCACCATGCGCAATAGGGTTGCACATGCCCAAGTCCGAAATTGCACCATTCTGCCATATTCAGCAGGAGGCAGTTGCGCCCCCCCCAAGTCAAGCTGAGCAACAGCGCAATGCAAATGAAGGCATGCTGAACCGGAGGGGGAGGAACCATGCATAAACTGCACAGCTCGATATTCAGCGGGCTGTGCAAGGATTCTGTCAGCAACCCCCAACCTGCGCCTGCACAACTTTGAGCAAAAAAGGAGTAAATCGAGGGCCACCCACAGGTGAGCTGCCGCATTGCAGGGCGCAACACAGCAGCTGCCACCTGTGGGTGGCCCTCAACGTACTCCCTGTGCCCCCCCTGCAGCCCAATCGCTGGCATATAGCAACCCCCCTCCCCTGACTGGCCCGATCGAGGGCAAAGTGTAAAATCCCCTCCTGACTGGCCCGAATGCGGGCACAAGTTTACATAAACCCCACCCCCCCACTAGCCCAATCGTGGGCAAATGTGTAAATCAAACCCCCCACCAGCCCATTCGCGGGCTGCAAAGTATTCAAACACCCCCAAGAACATATCCTGGTGGTCCAGTGGACCTCGAAGCCCGTCGCGGGCTGCAAAGTGTTCAAACACCCCCAAGAACATATTCCTGGTGGTCCAGTGGACCTCGAAGCCCGATACTGGGCTGCAAAAGTGTTCAAACACCCCTCAAGAACATATCCCTGGTGGTCAGTGGACCTCGAAGCCTGATCGCGGGCTGCAAAGTGTTCAAACACTCCCCCCAAGAACATATCCCTGGTGATCCAGTGGACCTCGACCCGATCGCGGGCTTCGAAGTGTTCAAACACCCCCCAAGGACATATCCCTGGTGATCTAGGTGCCCCGCACCCCACCCACTCACGAAGCCCCACCACCCCGCTCCCCCCCGTCAACCGGCGGGTGGCAGCATCCCACCCACCTGCTGCCCGCTGCCTGCCAACTGACTGCCGGTAGGTCTTACGCCCGGTGGTGCAGAGCAAGAGCCAATGGGCGTGTAGCCTGTGTCCAGATCAAGGCGTCATATGGTGAATGAATATCTGGACTGCCTTGTGTGGTATGGGCTGCACCCGATGCTCTTGCTCTGCACCATGGGGTACAGCCCTACCAGGCAGTCAGTCGGCGGGCGTGGGGCGGCAGGCGGGTGGGATGCTGCCGCCACCGCTGGACGGGGGAGCGGGGTGGTGGGGCTTCGTGGGTGGTGGGGTGGGGCCACTAGATCACCAGGGATATGTCCTGGGGGTGTTTGAACACTTTGCAGCCCGTGATCGGGCTTCGAGGTCCACTGGACCACCAGGGATATATTCTTGGGGGTGTGTTTGAACACTTGCAGCCCGCGATCGGCTTCGAGGCCCACTGGACCACCAGGGATATGTTCTTGGGAGGTGTTTGAACACTTTGCAGCCCGCGACCGGGCTTCGAGGTCCACTGGACCATCAGGGATATGTTCTGGGGGGATGTTGAACACTTTGCAGCCCGCGATCAGGCTGGTGGGGGTGGGTTTATTTACACTTTGCACGCAGGATCGGGCTGGTGGGGGTTTGATTTACAACTTTTGCCCACGATCAGGCTAGTGGTGGGGGTTTGATTTTACAGTTTTGCCCACGATCGGCTGGTGGGGGGGTTGATTTACACTTTGCCCGCATTGGGCTGGTGAAGCGGGTTTTATTTACACTTTTGCCCACGATCGGGCTGGTGGGGAGTTTGATTTTACACTTTTGCCCTAATCGGGCTGAGTGGGGGTTTGATTTTACACTTTTGCCCGCGATCGTCGCTAGTGAGGGGTGGGGTTTATAAACTTATGCCCGCGATCCGCCAGTCGGGGGGAGGGGGGATTTTTACACTTATGCCTGCGATCAGGCTGCAGGGTGGCATCGGTCCCCGACGGCTGCTGCCTGGCAGGGCACCAGGCACAAGTCCTCGGGGATCGGCGCACCTGCATGCTAATGGCATGCAAATGGGGCTATAAATAGATGCAAATGGTCCCCCTGCGCTTGCATGAATTATGACCCCATTTGCATGTCACCTTTTGAATATGGGAATTTGTGCAGGTGCCAATGGTACTTGCGCCATCATGCAACAGATGCTCCACTCTGACCACTTGCGGTGGTGCAAGTTCCACTCGCCATGCACAGTGGCTGTGACTGGGGGTGATATTCAAAGGAGTTGCTCAATAGTGCAACTCCATTGAATATCGCCCCGGCCACACCCCTGCGTAACTATTTTGTGCAGCGCAAGGGCTTGCGCCGCAGAATAGCACAGTTTGAATATTCAGCCCCTGGTGTGCAAGGCACATCTATGATAAAATATTTGCCACATGTTTGTGTAAACCATACTACATCTGTTTTTTTTTTTTTTTTTGCATCTTCTCCAAATCTGAACTAAATTATGTTGTGTAAAAAACAAACTTATTTGAATCATCAGGGCCAGTGTGGCAGGTATGCAACCTGAATATGGACTGCCCTTAACATGGCTCCTGAAAATAGGACAGATGGGTCACTTACAGTGGTTTGGGCCATGCTTTAGAGCTCCTGGGTAGCTGTCAGGAATGAGAGATCCTTCATGATCTGGGAATTAACAAGTTTGGATCTGCAGCGAGCACAGAAGAAACAAGCATTTGTCAATGCAGAACGTTCGCTTGCAGGTATTTGCAGTGGTATTTGGCACTTGGACATAGCTTAAAAAAATCAGTGACAAAGAAGTACAAGCATTTGTCAATGCTGAATGTTGCTTGCTTCTATGTGCTGTTTAGGTATTTGGAACTCACTGGAGTGCAAATATTGAAAATTTGCGAACTTACGAGCGTGCGTAGGAACTGCGCAAACTACGCTGTAAAACAGTCATTTTAGGAATTTTTCACCAAATTTTCAACATAGCCATTTTAAGACCTCTGCTCATGAACAGTGTCACTGTGATTTTCTTAATGTGTCCCATACATTGATTTCACGACACGACTGGCGCCATTAGCGCGCTCATGGGCGGAAACACATTTTGGGCAGGATGTGAAAATGACAGCTGTACTGCTTATAAGGAGGTGTGGTAAAATGGCAATGTTGAAAATCTGGAGTGAAAATATTGAAAATTCGTGAACTTACGAGCGTGCGTAGGAACTGCGCAACACACGCTTGTAAAACAGTCATTTTTAGGAATTTTTTCACCAAATTTTCAACATAGCCATTTTAATATCTCTGCTCATGAACAGTGACACTGTGATATTCTTAATGTGTCCCATACATTGAGTTCACACACCGACTGTGCCATTGTGCGCTACATGGGCGGAAATATGTTTGGGCAAGATGTAAAAAATGACAGCTGCACTGCTCATAAGGAGGTGTGGTAAAATGGCAATGTTGAAAATCTGGAGTGAAAATATTGAAAATTCGCGAACTTACGAGCCTGCGTAGGAACTGCGCAACGCACGCTATAAAACAGTCATTTTGAATTTTGCACCAAATTTCAACATGGGGTTTTGGGACCCTTCTCATGAATGATGTCACTGTCATGGCATTATTCGGAGCCTGAAGGGTGATTTCATGTACAGTGACTGCGAAATCACCCGACAGGGCGCAAGTCTATCCATGACAGTGACATCTTCATCAGAATCCATAAACCATGTTGAAAGCAAATTCAAAAATGCCTGAGATATGCAATAAAGTTGAAAAAACCCTATCTAGCCCATTATACAGCTTACCAGCATTCCTCAGCTTCATGGTCGGCTTTGAAAAGTACAGAAGTGTTCCCGGTCCACGAAGATCGTTCGCTGAGCTCTGGAGGTAAGTATGGGGTGAGGGATGTGTGGGAGGCAGGTGCGCAGTGGGTGGGTGTGGGTTGTGGGAGGGGGCTGGGAGAAGCACCGTGGGACCGTTTTATTTTGCAGGTGAAAAAAAAGATGATGTGGGATGTTTGCCACGCTGGTGGAGCTCCCAGCATGGCAGAAGGATGGCTGGGGGGCGTGGAGCCGGCGGGGATTGGGCACCCCATCGCGACAGACGGGGACTTTGCCATGCTGGGTGAGCTCCCAGCGTGGCAGAAGATGGCTGGGGGGTCGTGGAGCCGGCGGGATTGGGCATCCCGTTGGCAGATGATGTGGGACATTTGCCACGTTGGGGGGCTTCCAGCATGGTAGCAAAGATTTTGGGGGCGTGACTCGCGATTTTGCAAGCCTTACAGTGGTGGTTTTCTTTGAAGAAGACCACCGCTGTCATACACAACACCGGTGCGGTTGTGCAGGACCACCATGCCTGCTCAAGGGAGCAGGGGATTGGTCAGGAGAGGCGCACCTCCAAAGTGTCCCATTCTCCCAAGACGTTCCTTGCGCATGCGCGGAAGTGAACGTAAAAATGACTCACCTTAGTAATTATATTTCTTCTAATGGAGTCTTGCTGTATTCTGACAATTGCAGTGATTCCCAACCTTTGAACTGCCCCGGAGAACTAAGGGTTAACTTTCCATGTAAGGCATGTAACGCTGAGCTCAAGCTCGGTTGAAGCCTCTGTCTGGAGTGTTTTAAACTCAAACCATCAGATTCTCACAAGCCCAACTAAAGTAAAAATTCTATGTGGAAATTGTAAAAATTCTACTAGCCAACTGGCTGAAAAGTTTCAGATTCCCAAGGAAGACTCAAGTCAGGAAACCCAAAAACTAAACCCAATGTACTCAAAAAATAACAATAATAGATAAGCACCCAAACTAAAGGGAGGAGGGTGCCAGCAAATACACCCTTGGGGTGCAACACTGCACCTGCCCACCCACTTCCCAAAAACAGGTTCTGAGAGGAGGCAGGGAGGAAGGGAGGAGGGAGGAGGTCAGAATACAGCAAGACTCCATTAGAAGAAATATAATTACTAAGGTGAGTAATTTTTTCTTTAAACAACATGAAGTCTTGCTGTATTCTGACAATGCAGACTACCAAGCAGTACCTCCAAGGAGGAGGGACATAACCTACTTTGGGAATAGGCTCTGAAGTACTGCTGTGCCAAACCAAGCATCACTCCTAGCCTGGATATCCAGAGAGTAATGCTTGGTAAAGGTATGGACTGTTTTCCAGGTGGCTGCTTGACAAATTTCTAGGAGAGGAATATCCTGGCCGCAGCCAGGAAGCAGCTATACCTCTTGTGGAATGAGCCCTCAGGCCTGAGGGTGGAGTTTTCCCAGTTTTAATAGCAGAATTGTATACAAGACATAATCCACCTGGCAATAGATCTTTTGGTGGCAAGTTTGCCCTTTCCCACTTCTCCATAAGTGAGGAACAACTGGAGGGAGTCAAACCTGTGACCCTTGGTACGCTCTATGTAGTAACTAAGGGCTCTTTTGACATCTAAACTGTGTAGCCTCCTCTCTCCTGAGGAAGAATGATCAGTGAAGAAAACAGGGAGAGACATAGACTGGTTTAAATTGAAGTCTGAAACCACTTCGGGCAAGAACCTTCTATTGGTTCTGAGGACCACTTTATCCCTATGAAAGGAGATAAAATCAGATTCCACTGACAGAGCTTGCAATTCACTGATACGCCTGGCAGAGGTAATGGCTACCAAGAGCACAGTTTTCCAAGTCAAGTACTTAAGCTCTGCTGATGACATAGGCTCAAAGGGGGGTTGCATAAGCTGAGCAATGCAAACATTCAAATCCCAGGCAGGGGCAGGGTCTCTAAAAGGGGGATTGGTGTGAGACAATCCTTTAAAAAATTTACAGAACACAGGATGGGAAGATAGTGATGAAGGCTTCCCCACAGACAAAAATGCAGAAACAGCTAACAAGTGTACCTTGAGAGTAGCTGGTCTGAGGCCTAGTCCATTAAGATGGACAATATAATCCAGAACCCTAGGCAATTCAGCAGTGTCTGGAGAAATATTTTTCTTAGAACACCAAATGCTGAATCTTTTCCATTTGGAGTTGTAAGTCTTTCTGGTGGATGGCTTTCGAGAAGCCTTGAGGATGTCCAGAACCCCTTGGGAAAGATGCAGATCTGCAAACTCTAACTCTTCAAGAGCCATGCCTTGAGATTGAGAAACTGAAGATTGGGGTACCAAATCCTCCCCTGAGAGGATGTTAACAGGTTGTAATTCCTGGGAAGAGACTGGGGAAGATGGACTGCTAGGGACAGCAACAGGGGGTACCAGGGCTGGCCCAATCTGGAGCAACCAGAATCACCTTGCAAGGTTGAGACCTTATTTTGACTAAAACTTTGAACAGGAGTGGGAAGGGGGGAAAGGCATACAGAAACTTCCCTTCCCAATTCAGAATTAGGGCATCCAGAGGGACTGAGCCCAAGACTGGAGGTCTGCAACAAAAGAGAGGGAGTTGGTGATTGTCTGGGGCAGCAAAGAGATCTATCTCTGGAGTGCCCCACCTTGAAAAAATCACTTTCAACACCTGAGGGTCCAGGGACCATTCGTGATGGCCCTGAGAAATCCTGCTCAGTGCATCTGCTAGCACATTGTCCTTGCCTGGAAGGTGAACTGCTACAAAGGAGGCTTGCAGGGAATACGCCAGGGACCACAACTTCATGGCTTCTGTGCACAAGGCCGTGGACCGAGTGCCTCCCTGCTTGTTGATGCACCGCATGGTGGTAATGTTGTCTGTTCTGACTTGAACCACCTTGTTCTGAACTGATTGTGAGAACGCTTTTAGAGCTAGAAAAACTGCCCTGAGCTCTAGAAGATTGATATGGAGAAAGGATTCTTGGGGGGAACCACAGGCCCTGGGCAGTGAGGGATCCCAGGTGGGCTCCCCAGCCCAGAAGAGAAGCATCCGTGGTAAGGACCACTGAACAAGGATGAGCAACAAAAGGAACACCTTGCCTTAACTTGTCCTGATCCTGCCACCACTGGAGGGCCTGGATCAAGGTCAGAGTCACTGGGATCAATTTGGTAAGGGAGTCCTTTCTCTGAGACCAGTAAGCTCTCAGGTGGAACTGAATATCCCTCATCTGGAATCTTACCCCTTGGACCACTGCTGTTGAAGCTGCCAAGTGGCCCAAGAGCTGGAGGAAATGCCTTGCTGGTCGAGATACCTGAAGGCTGAAGGAAGAAGCTAGTTCCATAAGAGCTCTTGCACTTTCTATTTTTTTTTCCTTTTATAATTTTTTTGATTTTACATCAAGTATAACAAAAACAACAACACAAACAAACAAATACACATTTACATAAGTAAGGGTCCATTGATTCCTTATACATGACATATACGTAAGAAAATCCTGTACTGGTCCCTTACCCCCACCCCCCTCCTCGCCCTCCCCCACCCCTATTCACCTCCCCTCCCTCCCCTCCTGTAACACGGCTTAGCAAGACACATGTGAAAACCTATTACACTCTAAATAAAAGATATTCATCAACCTAGTCAAAAATGTGTGCACAGGACTTCCTAAAGAGCGAATAGAGTATGCAATGAATCCCACTTCTTTTTATATTTCTTGAGTTTGTTGTTAAGACTGGCTATAGTTTTCTCTGTTCTTAAATTGGCCAGTAATTCCCTTAGTCATTCATTATAGGAGATATCCATGTTGTCTTTCCAATGCCTCAAAATTATCTTCTTGGTAGTTAAGGAGATAAGAGCCATGTGATAGCGCCTAACAGAGAGATTAATTGTACTATAATCCCCTAATATACAAATTTCCGGAGTGAATAATTCTTCCAGACCTAGCAAAGGATCCGTATTCTGTTGAATTTTATCCCATAACGCCTTAGCGTTGGGCTTTTGCACTTTCTAGAGGAAGAAAGGCTCTTGCTCTGAGTGTGTCCAGTTCTGCCTCTATAAAGGTAAGGAGCTGGACTGGTTCGAGAACTGACTTGGGAAGGTTGAGAAGAAATCCTAGGGAAGTGAGTACTTGCTGGGTCAATTGCAGGTGAGACTTGACTTGGTCTGGAGACTGACCCACCAATAGCCAATCGTCCATATAAGGAAATATGGAAATCTTTTGCCTTCTTAGAAAGGCAACTACTACTGCCAGGCACTTTGTGAAAACCCTTGGAGCTGAGGTTAGGCCAAATGAAGATTTATTTAGGATTTAAAAATGTTTCTAAACTTGTTTCAAGAAAATAAGATTAAACATGGCTTGAAAGTAGATTTTCTTTTTCAGTTCAAAAGCCATTTTATCCACAGGAGGTATAGCTCTGAACTGATAGTAACCTGAGGGCAACTCGAATCTGAGGTACTTTCTGTGGGAGCACCTGATGAGAATGTGAAAGTAGGCATCTTTGAGGTCCAGGGAGGCTAGCCAGTCCCCTGGCCTTAGAGAGGGAAGGATTATTCCCAGAGTTATCATCTTGAACTTTGGTTTTAAAAGATGTTTGTTCAGATATCTTAGGTCTAGGATGGGTCTCCACTCCCCTGTCTTTTTGGGGTTCAGGAAGTACCTGGAGTACAGTTCTTTGTCCCAATGTAGGGTAGGTACTCTCTCTACAGCTCTTAAAGCTAGGAGAGAAGAAATCTCTGCCTCTAGGGCAAGGGTTTCCGAAAGATTTGCAGGTGGAAAAGATCTGGCTCTCATCTTTGGAAATTTTTTGAAGCTGGGAACCAGTCCCTGGCTTACTACTTCCAGGACCCACTTGTCTGATGTAATAGACATCCAGTCCTTGACAAAGTAAGCCAGCCTGCCCCCTACTGGAATAGGAGAGTCGACCCGGGCAGACCCATCAGGGTTTCTGCTTGGCAGGGGCTTTAGGCTGAGGGGTGGATGCAGGCCTGCTCATCCCCCTTCTGCTTCTCCCTCTGAAGAACCCCCTCTGCAAAAAGGAAGAAGAGGCCTGTGCTTGGTAAAAAGGCCTCTGAAAAGGCCTGCCCCTGCCCCTAGACTGCTGCCTTTGAGGAGTTGCCTGCCTTTCCTTGGCCTGAGCACTCCTGTAAGTGGTCCTGTACTCGTCCATTTTCTTCATGTAATTCTCTGTCTGCTCCCCAAACAGAGAATTACACACCACAGGAAAATCCATAGCCTTAGCCTGGGTGTCCTGCGAGAGGCTAGTACATCTGAGCCAAGCCATTCTCCGAAGAGCCACAGATGTAGCCATGACTCTTGATAAAACATCATTAGAGTCCACAGCAGCATGAAATTGTACCTTAGATGCCTCAATCCCATCTGCTGCCACCGCCTCCAGCTCCTTGGCTAGCTGGGGAGAGGCCTCTTTAGCCAGTGCCAGTACAGTGTCCCACCTGGACTTCTGGTACCTGGCTATATAGGCCATGTAATTCGCCTGCCTGAGTCCCAAAGAAGATGCCATGTACTGCTTCTTTGCCATGGCATCAATCTTCCTGGAGTCCTTGTCGGGGGGGGGGTGAAGCCAAGGGAATATTTGCCTTGTCACAGGCAGCAGCCTGCACTACTGCAACATGGCTGCATTGCTGATATAAGAACTCTGTGTCTGAGCCTGAGAGTGTATACCTCTTGTCCATTCTTTTATCCACAGGAGGTATAGTGTTAGGAGACTTTAAGATTTTTTTGTGTCTGTTTCCCAAAAGATTTATGGTGGGGAATAGACAGTCTCTTGGACTCTAGGAAATCCATCATCTCTACATAATCAGGCTCTTCTTGATCTTCCACAGCCTCCTCCATAGGAATCTGGAGGGTTTCAGCCACTTTCCTGTAAAACATAAAATGGGACGGGGACTCAGAAAGCTTAGGAGGGGAAACACCTGATGGTCTGTCTGGGGAGATGTCCGGTTCCATAAGCACATCCAGACCTTCACTTACATCATAATCCTCAAATTCCCCTTCCTTTTCAAACTCCAGTTCATAAAAATCTTCAAGGGTATACTCTTGAACTGGGGGAACCAACCGAACCGAACCCTTGACAGAAGGAGCCGGATCGGTCGGAACCGGACGAAGCGATTCCACAATCTGAATCACCCTGGCTATCTCTTCGGTGGTCAGAACATGAACCTCTGGATCTGAACCGGTCGATTTATCTTTGCACTTTCTTTTTGTCGGAACCGATCCCTCAGAATCGGCTCTCCTTTTGCCTGAAGAAGTATCGCCCTGGTTAGAGGGCACTCCTTCTGGTTCGGTCGAAACTGAACCGGGCTGGCCATCTGGGTCAGTGGACTTCTCGGCCTCCTTTTCCCTCAGTCTACCTAATCTCTTTTCAAGGGTAGATTTGGGAACATTTTTACATATTTGGCAGTCTGAATTGAGGTAGTCAAACCCCAGACAATAAACACAGGTGGTGTGGGGATCGGCCTTGGCAAAGACCTCCCCACACTCACTGCAGTGTTGAAACCCAGTGGGCCCATTTTTTTTCTTAGGTTTCTCAGACATGGCCAACCTAACTAAACTTACCCTTTTTTGGCAACTGCCAGGCAAGACTCCCTTATCAGTTCCTAACCATGTCACGGGTATTGGAAAAAAACGGTTAAAGCACATTTTTTTAGACCCGATAAGAACCGGTAACCACACACTAAATAGAGCAAAATTCACAATCAAATGGTCGGTTCAGCCGAACTGACCGCACTTTTACAAGTTCCACACAGAAATATAGACCAATTCCCTATCTAGTACTCATGGCACCGCAGACAGAGACTGAACCGACTATGCGGATACTTTTTTTCAGTTTAAATCGACGAAAAACTGAAAACTTTAACCAACTTCGAACCGAGCTGAAGGAGAAATCTCCGGAGCGACCGTTCAGTGAGGTGGAGTAAAGAACCTGACGGTTTGAGTTTAACCAAGACTGAGACTTCAACCAAGCTTGAGCTCAGCGTTCCATGCCTTGCATGGAAAGTTAACCCTTAGTTCTCCGGGGCAGTTCAAAGGTTGGGAATCACTGCAATTGTCAGAATACTGCAAGACTTCATGTTGTTTGAATTGTTTTTATTTTTTTTTTTGTTAGTTGTTTAACCAGGACTAGCACACTAAGCTGAAAGCTTTTTTACAGGTGCGACCTGGGAGCACAGGGAAGTTAAGTGACTTGCTTAGGGTCACACAGTCTGCAAGTGGAAGCTGTGGGATTCAAACCCAGGTCTGGTCTGCTGGATGTCACCAGATTTGCAGCTCAGAGCCTTAAACCACTGCGCTATACTGCCTCAACTTTTGGTTGTGACTTGTGAAGATGCTTGGTTCCAGTTATCAGAGAGCTTCAGATTGCAGGGTCCATTCCCACTGTCTGCCGTGAGTGCCTTGCACAAGATAGCCGCTGGGGCTTCAGCGTGCATATGTGATTCACAACGCATGCACAAGAGCCAGCTGTACCTGGACCATGGTGGCAGTTCAATCAAAGTGTAACTATATTTGCCATAACCTATGGGCTACTAGTGGTCGAACAAAGGATCAGAAAATTGTAGGCAGATAGTGGACAAGCTGTGGACTAGTCACCTTTATGGATCAAGGTCAGTGCCAGGGGGGTTCCCTGTGAGAGTTTGATTGGTATGAGGCATCTGGGTAAGTAGGAGCCTTTTTCTTGCTGTTCTAAGGCATAACACTGGGCTGCATTAATTAAATCAATATGGAAGCTTTCTCCCCACAGCTAATCCAGGAACCGCTAGAAGGGGTTCCAGCTTGCCGCCACACTGGCTGGAGAACTTGAGAGCCCCACTAGCAGGGGGGCCCTCATTTCTTCAAGCAAACCATAGTCTTTGTGACCTCTGTGGAGGGTTTCACTAGACAGGTGAATCCAAGAGCTGCTAGCAGGGGTTCCTGGACACTACCATGCAGGCTGGAGCACTCAAGAGCACAACTAACAGGGAGTCTCTCACTGTTTTGGCAAACAACTTTGTGTAACCACTGCCTGATGAGTTGTGTGGGGGCTTCAGCTCAGTTACTCAGTATGCCAGCGTTCAATAGCAGTCTTAAGAGTCAGCAGGCAAGAAACTGTTTAGAGGAGCAGTAGTATGCATTTCAGGGAGACAGAAAATAAATTGCATGTGGATTTTACTGTAGCTATGGCTATGAAATGAATTTTAAGCTATACGAGTTCCCGAATGCAACCTTGTGCTGTTGGTTGCAGGGTAGAGAGAGTTCTCACTCTTTGTCATAGTGAGCCTCCCCCAAGGCTTGGAAAAGATCCTGAGCCTCCCCTTGATATAGAAATAATTATGGGCCTCCCCATAGTTAGAACAACTATCATACTTTGCACATTACAGGAAGAATACAATGAAGTGCATTTGAGTTTATTCTCATTTTATTGAACTTATTGTCCCTCCCCAGGTCAGCCTACTCGCTCTACACTTCTGACTTTTGGACTCTATTTACCCCTCACTGCAATACCTCCATGAGTCAGAGTGCTTTCTTTGTCAGTTTTACCCTGCTCTCATTTTCTTAGGGACTATTTCGCTCCCTCCTGCTCTTGCTCCGAGTATCTCTGTGTTTAGCCTTTGTAGTTGTGATTTTCTGCAGCCAGTATAATGGGTCAGTTGCTACCTTGTTCTTATTCATTTGCATTATTTTGAATTTTGTTTTGCACAGTTTCCAAGAATACCAAGTAACAAGTGTTTGTTGAGTGTGTCTTTTCTGGTAACCATTTTGTATATAAATTTGCATGCCATTATTCGCTTTCACTTTGCTGCATCCCTCACATGAAGCATCCAAAACTTGACATTTAAATATAGTACATTTTAAGGCTTGCTTGAGCCTCCCCTGGAGCAGGTTGGGGCCTGCCCTGGGAGGCTGGCCTCACCATTTGAGAAACCCTGGCTATACAATTCTCACAAGGTGGGGCATTTTGCAATAAAACACAAGAATTACTGCAGATTTGGTGGTAAATATGTAAATCAGCTCAAGGCCTAAATAAATGCTTTTGAACTGGAAAAGAAAATCTACTTTCAAGCCATGTTTAATCTTACTTAATTGAAACAAGTTTAGAAGCATTTTTAAATCCTAAATAAATCTTCAGTGGTTGAGGGAAAAAATCATTTTCAGAAAAGAAGACAAGAGTAATCCACAAAAAAATCAGAAAAACAACATTAAGACAGAAGTAAGCTGAAAACAATCCAAACAATGATTTCTTTTTTGTAAGGGAGGGCCCATGCCATTTGTTCCTGTGCTAACTACAGCTTTCTGGTGAGAGACCAGCCTTGTGGATCCGGCCCCTGTGCAGCAAATGATCTCAGGTTGCAACCACCTACAGGGAAAGGCCATGAAGAGGAGGTGAGTCATGTCAGCCCAGTTTCCCCATGTGCAGCAGCTTTCAGCCTCAGGTCTTCATTTCGCCAGGCCATCCATCTTCTAGTACAGTGAGTAATTCCAGGGAAGCTCCCTGCAACAAGTATTTTAATTGTCTTGTGGTAACATCTGGTTGCTTTCTGTTAAATTACAAGGGTTTCAGTGGATTAGGCCAGACAGCCATAGATACAACTAATCCTGGGTCTTTGTTCACTTGTAATTAATCACGTTTTGTCCATCAAGGGCCCCAACATCAGCTGCAACACCAGCAACTCTGGGCACCGTATCTGGTTAGCCAGCACTACACTCTGGATACCCAGCAGTTGTGAGACTGTTTAACCAAGGGACTACACTGAAGCAAGCAAAGTAACCTGGCTAACACCAGTAAAGCAATCATTTGTCTGAATTTGTGCCCCCTCCTTGTTCACCCCTTTAATAAACCAGATTTACTGTTTGCTGTTAAGCTGGTTTGTAAGCATCCCATTACTGGGTTTAGACTTTCTGTGGTCTGGGCAATAGCAGTTGAAAGTGTGTGTTTTGCATTTAATATTGCTTTACAGTAGGTTTCAGGAGGAACAGACACTGGTGGTAAGTGCAAGGGGGTGTGAGCATATTAGTAATCCTTTCTGGAAACTGTGTGTTAACTGCTGCAAAGGGTTGTTGTCAAGTCAAAGGTAACCAGTCACTAGGTGGGATTGTGGGTGGTTATAGCTTCCCAGAGGGCTGTGCCAGTTCATATAGATACCTATGAACACCATACTCTGGGTGACGGCACCAATTTATTGTGGTTACTGAGGGTAGGGGAACCCCAGTACTGGCTAATTTGGAACCCAGGCCCCTCAACCTGCTATTAGAAAGACACGCGGCTTGAAGGCACAACTGGGATTAGTTCCCTCTAGTGGCGAAAATACAATATTGCAGCTGTTGGTTAATTTAGCGCCAGACCGAAAATGGAGAACCTTGCTAAGGTTAAACTTGAAATTCCCCCTCACAAAATGGCCGTGCACTGCCTGTTGGGGTGGAGTGTGGTAGAAGAGGTTGATCCTCACCATGCTTTAATGTTATTGGACATACCATTGGGGACTACCAAAGCTGCTATAGCGGAAGCAATGAGCCAACTTAAGTGTCTGGGTAAAATCACAGTACAGATGTGAAATGCTGACTTATTTTCTCAGACCACAGTGGCTCTTATTTGTGTAGTGCCCTTATAGATCTAGAGATGGTACCCCCTGTTATTATGCCTGAAGGGTACCAGGTGGGTTGGAGAATTATCACTAGGCATAGTGGTGCATCTTCCCCGGGGGGGGACTCACCCAAAGTGGATGGATTAAAAGAGAAGTTGGGGAAACTGTTAGCAGCTGAGGGACAGATTTTTGAGGATTTGAAAGGGCCTTAGAGAGACTTGGGGGGCTACTTCAGAAAATTCTTCCCCGGCCTCTACGCCCCTACCTATGCCATCTCCCCTTGCAGTGTCCCCCATTGTAGTACTCTCTGTGAATTTGGACTCTTACCGCAGGCTCAGACCAGGGCCAGATTAACAAGTTGCGGTGCCCTGGGCAATTTTGAATTGTGGGGCCCGCTGTGACTTAACCAATAGGCTGGGGGTTCGGGGGCCACCTGGGCCCCTGAAAGTTGAATGATTTTCAGTGCCTTAAAATGTATTTGGAGGGGTTTCCAGTTACTCTGAATGCCATTCTTGGAGTAGAAATAGAAGCTTATTGTTTGAAGTTGGATGGCTGGGGTACATTCACACTGAGTGTCAGCACCCAAGCACAGCCATTCGTTACTGGCCCCATCACACCAACATCTCACTGCTGCAGCCCGAATAGATAGTAGCCTGTCCTGTGAGTGTATAGTGGACAGTCCTGACCCCCAAAGTCTCCAACCTGTGGTGGGGGGTTCATACTTATAGATTTAGGGGTGGATAAGTGGAAGAGAATGTAAGGAAGTGATTTGGAGGTTACACCCCGTCACCTGTTAATCTTGTAGAGGCATAAATGAGTTGCATTGATGCAAGTCAAGCAGTGTAAACTTATTGGGGAGCATTGCAGATGGCTTCGTTGCGGCCCTGGACAATCTCAGTCTCAGTGGATTCATGTACTAGCGCACGTGGTTTTTGCTGACGTGTAATCATACTGCTCCACCTGCACCGGTGCAACCCACACCCAGCCGAACTGTCCCCCCCAGCTGAAAGCGCACCATGCCATCAACATAAAAAGTTAAGTACACTAGCTTGTACCTTTGGATCCCAGTTCTTGAGCACAGATATGATAGAGGTGGACAGGGTGAGGACAGGGTTGCTAGCATTGGGGGTGGGTAATAGGTTTCAAACTTGAATGGGATAGACACAAGGGGACCTTGTTAACAGGGCTTGGGGGGTTAAGGCCAGAAATCAATTAGAGTCTACAGTAGGTACTGACCTTAGGGCACACTAGGTGGGCCAGGAGGTCCTTTTCTGTTGACAACTTCTATGTTTCTATAAATACCCAGGCTCAATCAGCGTACACCCAAGGATGCTGAGGGAACTGGTAGAGGACCTTGCAGATCTACTGACTGGCCTATTCAATAGTCACTGGAGTCTGGCATTGCACCACAGGACTGCAGAATAGCACATGTAGTGCCCCTCCATAAGAACGGTCCCAAGGACGAGCCAGGGAATTACAGACTAGTAAGTCTAGCCTTAGTCATGTGCAAACTCACAGAGACCAAACTAAAGGAAAGGTTGGCAGTATATCTAGATGATCATGTATCTGGATGAGCATGATCTGCAGCATATGAGGCAGCAGGGGTTTATGGAAGGGAGGCTGTGTCAATAACTGTAATAAATATTACAATTATCCACATTCCCAGGCCCTTAACACACATCAGTGATGTAGGTCAAAGAAGTTATCAAATATTACAGATAAAAAAACAGGAACTTGCCTTGTCTGAGGGCGGCTGTCCGTGATCGTTGAAGCGCGACCTCCATTCCTCTGTCTCTGCTTGATTTTTCGGCCCACCCACCCTCCCCATTCCCTCCTCCCATTTAAATCCTCGCTGGCTCCGCCTCGTGAACTGCATCATCCTACCAGCTAAGAGGGAAGGTACTGTTCAGATCTCCAGCGGCTCAGCAAATACTTCTCAGTGAAGTCCTTCCCACTCTTCACCCCCCAGACTATGCCGTATAATCATCCTTGACTGGTTAACTGTTATTATATGTGCTACAATGCTAGACTGTTGATGGTACTTATATTGATAAAGTTTCTTCCTGTCTCACTGTTTTTGTGCCTTGCTCAATTTGTTTGTCTGGCTGAACTTTCACCTGGTTGGTCCCTATTGATCAGCCCTTTGTCTAAGGTAGGTCCTGCCATCGAGCTAGCAGGTTCCCCCTTGCTTGAGCTGAGAACTGCCTGCCTATAGTGGCTAGTGGTGTAAGTTGTCCCATAATCCAATACCGCCACCTATAGTGCCTAATCTATTTGCCTGACTTATAAGCTGACTTTTAGATAGAGCTAAATAACAGTGTTGTGTGTATTCCCAAGGGAGTGGGTACTTCCTGCCTTCCAGAAGTCCAGTCTGGTCCCCCCTTCCCCCTACTGCTGCATTCCTTGCGCTTCTCATCCCCTTATCCATAATTTGCCTGGTGCTACCCAAAACCTGCTCCTAGCTACCCCATTTCTTCGCTTAGTATTCTTTTTGCCTCTTCCTTCCCTGTAGCTCCTCTCTGGATCTGACACAACCTACTAGCAGGCCAAATGTCTCCAGTCAGAGCTTGGGCCTGGCACCCCAACCCCTCTGCCCAGGGAGGGTAGGTACTCTAGCAAGGTGGATAAAAAGGGTGAGCTGACAGCCCCCTTCAGGATGCTGGTCCTTGTAGGTCTCGTACTGGGGCTTACCCTGCTCCAAGTGGTCACCATCCTCCCGACATCTCTGGAAGACAACTGGAGAGGGTCCCCCTCCTGTGAGACTACTGACTTCACCTTCTCAAATTCCCTTGTGAGTAACAAGGCCCACCACTGTATTACCTGCTGCCTAGACCTTCGGTGTCTAATATGCACAGCCAGGGTCAAGCGCATCTGTGCTTGGAATTCCTCAGCCAGCCAATCCCAAATGAAGTGGTATCTCCCCTGGCTCCTCCTCCTAACTTTACTCATGGCTGGAGATATTGAATCCAACCCTGGCCCACTAAATCCAGCCCACAATATCCCTCCTGCATGGGGCACGGGTAGGGGCCTAAAAATAGCTCATCTCAATGTTAGGAGCCTGCTGCCAAACCGTGATGAGTTAGTAGCGTGGGTGGCACTATATAAGACCAATATCCTTGGCGTGACCGAGACCTGGCTTAAACCCTCCGTCCCCAATTCAGCCTGTGCACTCACTGGGTATGAGTTCATGCGATTGGACAGAGCTGGGAAGAAAAGAGGGGGTGGCATATTGATCTACTACCGGAGTCATTTGAAAATCTCCCTAGTTGCCCACCAACAATCCAGTGTGTCCTCCTGTGAGTTTCTGCATGTGCTACTCCTACTTGGTGACACAAAGAAACTGCACCTTGTGTGCACCTACAACCCTCCAAAGGGTGGCCTGTCTGGACTAACTCACCTCATGGACTCAGTCGGTCCCAGAGTGGGGGAAAACAAACTTATTATCCTGGGCGATACTAACCTAAATTGGGAAGGTGGCAATGTGAAACACATCGAGTCCCTACTTGCTAATCTTACCCTGACCCAACTTATCCAGGAGCCAACTAGGCGGTCAGCAAATGGGTTCTCCTGCTCCCTCCTGGACTGGATCAAGTCCAACCGCCCAGACAGGACTGCATCAGCAGGCACGCTGTCTGACTCCATATTTGACCACTCTCCGGTCTTCTGCGTACAGAAAATTCCCTCGCCCAAAATCCCTCACAAAATTATACACACCAGAAATTACTCCAGATTTGACCCAGGGGGGGTTCCTGGAGGACTTAAGGCTTACTGACTGGTCAGGGGTGCTTGGAGCCACCGACCCTACGGTGGCTACCTCTCACTTCCTTACCACCTTTGGAGTCCTGCAAGACAAGCATTCCCCCATGGTCACCCGTAGGGTGCGGGGGTCTGCTACCCTTTGGCTTAACGGGAGTCTCTTAGCCCAAATGCAAGAGAGAGACAAGTGTTGGGCTCTTTTTAAAGGTTCCAGTGATCCCTCCACTTTTCAAAGATACAGACACCTTAGAAATAAGTGTAAAAAGGCCATTAGGGCCGCGAAGAGCGAATTTTGCAAGGACGCTCTTCTCAATACTGCCAGAGATCCTAGAAGGTTCTGGAGAAATATAAAAACCCTTGTCAGTGGGTCCTCCCATTCTGGGGTAACAGACATGGTGATAAACGGGGTGTCCTGCAATAATCCCTATACTATTGCTAACTCCCTAAATTCACACTTCTCCGACCTCTTGGCTCTTACTGCTCTCTTCCTGGCCAATGAGAGCTTGCCCCTCTCCCCCACTCAACAGATGGATCTCCCTACCAGGCAAATGTTCTGCCTTAGGGCTGTGTCAGTTCTAGACACACAGCGACACCTTGCAGGCCTTTCCCAATACTCTAGCCCAGGCCTGGACAACCTGGAGCCCAAGCTTCTAAAGCTTGGTGCTGTACATATTGCCTCCCCAGTAGCTCACATTTCCAACCTATCCCTTGGATCGGGGATCATACCCGATATCTGGAAAGAGGCGAGGATTGTCCCTGTTCTGAAGCAGGGCAATCCTAAATCACCAGATAACTACTGTCCAATTGCTATTCTCTCTTCCCCCAGTAAGCTCCTTGAAAGGACAGTGGCTGAGCAGCTCTCGGAGTACATTCACTCCCATGAGCTGCTGTCTCCGGCCCAACATGGATTTCAAAAGGGGCATAGCACCACCACAGCCTTGATCTCGGTAACAACAAGCATCAGAACAACTATGGACCAGGGCAATCTCTCTGGTGCCATATTCATTGACCTGTCCAAAGCCTTCGACCTTGTTGATCATAAGCTGCTTGGCTCACAGTTGTGGTCTCTTGGCTTCTTCCCCCATGCTGTGCAGTGGTTTACGGGTTACCTGCATGGTCGTAAGCAACGGACATGTTTCAATAAAGTCCTCTCCGAACCTCTGTCAGTGACCTCTGGTGTTCCCCAGGGTTCGGTATTGGGCCCCCTCCTGTTCTCCCTCTTTATCAATCAGCTACCCAAGGTGACAACCAGCTGCAGTACCACCTTATATGCTGATGATTTGGTAATACTGGCTCACTCCAAGGATGTCGCTACTCTAAACCAGTGCTTGTCCCATGACTTTAACAATGTCTGGTCTTGGATTACCAATCATAAACTGTTCCTAAACCTGAAAAAAACCCAGGCTATGCTCTTTGGCTCCAAGCCAAAAATCAAAGCCTCATCGGCCCTGCTAAGCATCACCAGCGCTGATGGACCCCCTCTACTGGTTGTGACCTCCACCAAATATCTAGGGGTAACACTCAACCTCCAACTTGACATGGGGAGCCATATCCTTAGTATCTGCAGGGCAGTGAACTCTAAACTAGGCCTAGCCTACAGGGCCAAGTACAGTCTTACTCTGGCGGCCAGATGTGCCCTTGCGTGAGGAGTACTTCTTCCCTCGCTCAGCTATGGTTTGCACCTATTTGCCCACTCCCCAAAAACTCATCTCACACGGTGGTACACGGCATACAACAACATCTGCCATTTCGCCTTATCTGCCCCCTCACTCACCCACCAGTGTGAGCTATATGATCAACTTTGCTGGCTCTCTCCAGCCAGATACCTCGATTTTGGGGTTGGATGCCTCTCGGGGAAAGTGATCAGAACCAGAACCCCCCAAGGGTTAGCCCTGCTCCTACCACAATTGGATGCTACCCCCTACCATCTCAGATCCCTGACCTCAGGGATGCTCAAAGTCCCCTCAACCTGTACCCTTATGGGGGAACGGGATTTTGCCGTTAGTGCACCCAGACTGTGAAACTCCCTCCCTGGTGACATCCGCTCGGCCCCCTCCTATCGGAGTTTTCGCAACTCCCTGTGGGGCTACCTGAAACTAGCCTCTGTGTGTGACTACCCCAAGCCTCCCTAGGGGAACTCTTAAACTATCTGTCATACTTGCCCCAAGCTGCCCTCGCTGAAGCTGCTCGATACCTCTCATTGAGCCCAATGATCCCATTAATCTCTTTTCAGTTCCCTGGGTTTTTCTGACTGTTGGATATGCCTCTTTTGCCCATAACATTGCACCTTGATCCTAAGCTTGTTCCATGAACCTCCGCTGCCCTGGGGTGCTAATCTATGTAGTTATAAGTTATATCTTGACCTACCAACCATTCTTGTGTATAGCGCTGTTACTCCTGTATATTACTCTTATTAGTCAATGCTGTTCCTCTTTCCCTTGTGTCTTGTTATATTTGTCTTGATGTACCTGCAACTATTATGTGAACCCATCTGTATTCCTTTGTTGTATTCTCCCGGGCTGTTCCTGAAAATAGGCAAAATACTTGTCTAGTGTACTTACCCAGTAAACAAAAGCTAAATAAATAAAGAGACCAACCTGCAAGACATATTTGTATGCTCTTATGCTGTTTATATTTTAGAATTCTGAACGTTTCTAATGTTCTATCATAGCCACATTTTGAAAGGAAAATTATTCCAAACACAAATGGCTTGCTGAGTGAAAAAATGTTTTGCCAGTCAGCCCCTGAACTGCCCCATCAACTGTTTACAGTGCACGCCAATGAATTTACTAATTGCTTTTTCTTAATACCTTTGTTCAGCTAAACTTGAATTCTGCCTTTTTTAGTGTATTTAATCTTAACTGGAACATATGGCCTTTCTGGTGACAGCGGCCTTTCCTTAAACAGCTAGTGATGCCAAAAATAATAGCCACACATTTTTTTTTCAATTTTTAAAAGTAGTCAGTTGTTTAAAATTCTGATTTTTTTTTTCATTTGCTCAATACAGGGTTTTATAACTGATTATGTTAGGTGTAATGTGAACAGCAGCAGATTACCTAAATGCTGACATATTTTGTTCTATTCCTCATTTTTACTTCACCAGCATTGTGATGCTCAGATATTGTGACATCATAAGTGACGGATATCGAAGCAGGTGATTGGCTCTTGGTCAGTTGTGACATGACAGACAGTGAGGTCATAGTGCTGATGATGTGTGAGGAGGAATAGAAGTGCCTATGTCAGCCTCCAGATGAAGTATTGCTCCTCACAGCACCCAAAAATATCGGGTACGGATATTTTGAGTAGGAAAAGGGAAAAGATTAAATACTTCCCATACTGCATAAGAAGTAATAGGTCACTATTCTTAAAGGTTTCTGGTAGTATATTAGCTCTTTAAAAATATTCCATTGCTCTTCAAGTCAACTGCAGACAGGTATTCTAGAAGAATGTTTGGTAAAGTTAAATATTTGCAACTGAAAAAAGAATAGAAACCTGAGTTTATGAATTATGACTTCCCTCTTTGCAAATTGCTGTTTATTGAATTTTCACATATTCTATGACACAAAGCAATACCCATTTATCCAAATACATATATTACCAAAAAATAATATTACATGTCATTACATTATATAAAAGAAGGGAAACTATAAATCATAAGCCAACACTATACAGAATAATGTAAATACAGAACTGACAGATTTCAATTCTCATATGCATTTACACAGACAATGAAAATGAGGCTGGAGATGAATACTAGATGGGATTGGGATAAGTGTCTACTGGCTTGCTAGGCAGCATGAGAGGTGGGGAACTGTGTTCCTGTGAGTTTATATGCCCTGTGCACATGTGTGCTAGTCACTGGGCATATCTGGCACACAGTCGACAGGCCCAAGAGCAAGGTGACTCCCACATGATCACATAGAACCCCTTGAAATATGTTTTTACTATTACTACTCCATGTGATAGGCTCCATGGTCAGAGTCAGACATACTGTTAAGGATGTAGTCTTGCCCTTAACAAATTTCTTTTCTCTTCTTTAATAAAGAAGGGAAATATATCATTTTAGAGGGCGAGACTAGAGCTTTACCAGTATATCTGACCATGGAGCCAGCCAGGCAGGATCCTACGAACATACAAAATTGTCAGCAGAAACAGGCCTCATGGTCTATCGAGTCTGCTTGAGTGTGCTGTTAGCTCCTCATCACGCAGCTGCCACCTATCACATGTTTAGAATTAAATTGGTCCAACTCTCTGGGATTGCATTTGAAACCATCAATAGTCTGCTGCAGCCTGCTACAATCTCTAAACATCATATTACTTAAGCAACCTAGAACAAGCTGGACTATCCCTCCATCTTTGCAAGGAAAGCAGTTACATGCTGCCAGTGCGGCTGATTCAGCCCCTAACCAATCTACCTGACTAACTCCCACCCAGGACACCAGTTTGATGCCTCCAAGACATCTGATTCAGCTTCCACCAGCTTTTCACTACTCCTTTCTGTCTACCAAGGACTGCAGTTTGATGTTGAAATGTTGCTGAATAAGCCACTACTGCTGTCCCTCTTGCTCACCCTGGACAGCCTGCCAATTAAATGTGTTAGCCATCCTTAGATCAGTGAGGGACAAGGAAGGTAACCCAGATACAAACCTGCTTCAGTTGTGAATGTTTGTTGGGTCACACTACTACTGACCACGGTCAGCAAGAGACCTGAGTAACTGTGGCTGCCTTACAAAACTTCATAGATTGGTGGCATGATGACAAACAAAGCAATGGTGGAAGAAGTGAGAGAAGCTGGGCTGGTGCAATGAGAGGCCGAATTTCTCCCACTCCCTCTTACTATGATGTGATCCTCTTCTCACATCAATTTTATTCAGAATTTTTAATAACAAAACAAACATAAAAACATCCAGCAGTTGAAATTGTTGTTCATCAGGTGCATTATTAATTTTTTTTAACCGACAAAGTCAAGAAGAAGGCAACTAGGGCAGGCACTGGTGGTTGCTCTGGAAAGGTGAAGGCTGGATTTGATTTTGGTCCACTCCGCTGACTGCTAGTGCTCCTCGCTGGTGGCTCCTACTACTTGATGACTGGACCATGACCTCTCTCAGTCTGTCTGACATGAGGCAGCAGCGGGCATGTTCTGCAGCACTGCCTTGGCTGATAATTCAGCTGCTGCTGACAGTGGCACTGCTACTGCTGACGTTATCTTTTTATTTTTTTTGGTTTAAATTTAAGAATTTCCGGACCTCGAGACCCAACTAGACTGAGTTGATCATCGACGGCCAGGCCAGACAGTGGGCCTAGTGACAGGCATGGTGAGGGCTCTCTCTCTCTCTCTCTCTGTTGACAATGACGACAGGATTCGGTGGCTCTCTGAGAGGGAATGAGTCTGGTGGTGCATGGTGCCATTTTCTATCATCCAGGTGGGACTTACTTCATGTGAGCGTGACGTGACACATGGACCTGAGGGCCGGGGGACAGAAAAGTTCTGCTCCAGGTGAGCGGGGGTGCAAAGCATCAACGGACCACATTTGAACAATTTCATTGGCTAGCATGTTGTGCTTCACTGGCAGATAGAACGTCCATGGGGAAATAAAAAATGCTGCAAACAGTGAGCTGTTTGGACAGTTGAGGCAGCAGGGAAAATGGTCGACGATCGCTCCACCCCCAACCGAGGTTTAGTCACACAGTAGTACAGGGATCAGGGAAGAAGAAAAAAAAATGAAAAAAAAAACAAAAAAAAAAACAGTGGCCCCTTAAATTAGGGGGCCCAGGGCAATTGCCCCTCCTGCCCTATGGTTAATCCAGCCCTGGCTCAGACTGTTTTGGGGCACTGTTCCTACCCCCCCATAGACAAAGATGACTTGGAGACTTGGATGGACTATGCATCCTCTCTGGTCCAAGAGTGGCAATGCTCATAAGGTGACAAGTGTAAAAGGCTTATGAAGAGTTTAAAGTGTTTAAAGGGCCCCGTACTTGAAGTTATCAGGTTTCTCCAGTCTACAAACCTGGGTGCTTCTACCTACAAATAGTTGTCTGCCTTAGAAGGAGCTTTTGGTATTACTGAGTCAGGAGAGGACTTAATTTGGAAGTTAAAATCCACCAAGCAATGGAAAAATGAATGTTTATCTGCCTATGTGACTTGGGTACAGAGGGCCCTTCAGAGAGCACACCGCAAGGGTGGTATCCTGGTTAGTGACATACACAGGGTACGACTAGAGCACATCCTTAAGTCAGCTCGATATTCTAGTGTGCTTATGCTAAAACTGAAGTTTTAGGATCACAGATATGATCCCCCTGCCTGTTGCTGGCTAATGAAAGAGATTAGAGAAGCGAAGACTGAGGATGATGGCTGAGGCCTTTATGCAGGCGCTGCCAGGACTGTCCCGGCATCTGAGAAATCCAGTGAAGGGAATAATGCTGTTGATTCTCAGCAAATCAGTGACCTGCTAAGAGACTTAAAAGAGTTGCGAGCTAGAACACAGACCACATCTGATATGGTAAAACGTCACATTACCTGTGCTTCCAATAGTGAGGTTACCCGTGAAGCTCAATCTGTTGTAAACGGGGCCAGTGCTGAAGTTCCTGAAAGCAGACTAGACACTAACATAATGGAAGAAATAATGGGGCTGCGAGCTATGGTGAGAGATCTTATTCACTCATCTCAACAGTCCTTGCCCTGGAGAAAGTATGGCGGGATTGACTCTGAGTCCAGGCCCAAGGAAGAGTACCGGTCTGTACCTCAGGGTGACTGTAAACCCAGGGAAGGCCCTGCTTAAACTCCTGAGTTTAGACCACAGATATTCTGTTATCATTGTGGGGAAGACAGGCACACCAAGAAAGCTTGCTGTTCTCCTGAAGATTTGCGTAGAGTAACTGCCAAGCTGCTCAATCAGATTAGACAAAATAACATAAAGCCTCAATTTAGGCCTCCTCACAAGTCTTTTGCATCTACAGCAACTGTCCAGTGACCTGTGAATACTGCTCCTCCAGACTGGTCCGCGATGGTAGGTCTTTCAGTAGAGATCACTGTACATATTGACAGTATCCTGGCCTGAACTGTGTTGGACGGTGGATCTCAGGTCACCATAATATTTAAAGACTGGTATGACCAGCATCTGTCTGACCACCCTCTATAACCACTAGATGGACAGCATGTGTGGGGTTTAAGTGATAAATCTTGCATGTACCTTGGCTTCTTAAGGGCATGACTTTCTTTCCCACCCACTGTGGCAGGCATGGATGAACCTATGGAGACCTTGGCCTAGGTTTGCCCACTGACTGGCTTATATGATAGGTTTCCATTATTGATCAACACTAATGCACACAGGTTTGTCTGTCTAGCACCGATGTATCAAGAGAAGCAAGCCCAAAAGACCGGACTAGCGCTACACATTCATGTGATGGTACAGAAGATCTATGTGGTGCAGATGCAGGCCAAAGAGGATGATAAAGATGAGGCTGTGGGATTTGTCTGGAAGAAGGACCCCTCACCTCTTGTCTTGCCAGCTAATGCCCAATGCAGTGTCAGTGAAGAGGTGTGTATACAGAAAGACATGATGAACAAGATTCTCATGCTGGATGCCCCAGAAGAGGGAAGACTGCCTGATGGCGAGCTCCTAGTTAAAACAAGTGTGCTGCCAGTCCATGCTCATGCCTACACCAAAAGAGTTGTGGTGCAGCTCTGCAATGTAACTGACTGAGACACTGAAGTTACTCAAGGCTGTGTCCTGGCCAAAATATACTGCACAAGATACTGTAGTGTTGCCAACCAAGTGCTGCACAGAGAATGATAGTGACGCGTCTCTAGATATGTTCTACTTTGGAAGGTCTCCCATCCCCAGTGAGTGGAAAGACAGAATCAGCCGCAAGTTGGTCCAGCGGAGCAAAGTATTTTCATTGAAAGAATGGGACGTTGGATGCGTTACCGGCACCGAGCACCACATTAGGCTCCACAATGAGAGGCCATTCCGAGAGAGGTCACACATATTAGCACCTTCAGACATTGATGATATCAGATGCCATCTTCAAGAAATGCTTGCTGCTGGAATCATCCAGGAATTACACAGCCCTTACGCATCCCCGATTGTGGTGGTCTGGAAAAAGAATGGATCGGTTAGGATGTATGTAGATTATAGGACACCATACCAGATCAGTACATGATGCCTCACATCCTGGAGCACCTGCCATATTCCAATGATTAATGGAGTGTGCTGTAGGAGACATGAACCTCCTTGAATGCCTTGTTTATTTGGATGATGTCATCGTGTTTGGCAAAACACTTGAGGAGCATGAGGTTCGCCTGTTTAAAATCTTGGACAGATTAGAGGATTTCGGGTTGAAACTATCAATGGACAAGTGCCTGTTTTTCCAAAGGACTATAAAATACATAGGCCACATCGTGTCCTCTGAAGGCATCCAGATGGACCCCCGCAAAGTAGAGGCTTTAACCACTTGGCCGAGGCCCAATAATCTCAAAGAACTCCAGAGATTTTTAGGGTTTTGTGGATATCATCGGTGCGTTGTCAAGGACTACACAAAAGTAGTTCAACCATTGTTAAACCTGAAACAAGGGTATCCTCCTACAAACCAGAGGTTCAAAAGGGGCACTGTGAAGGAAGGAGACAAGGTCTACTTTAAACCAAATGAAAATCTTTGGGTCAAAATGGATTTTGGATTATGACACAGCATAACAAGAAATTATCTACCAGTTCACCCATGCACCAATACTTGCATACTCTGACCCAACCAAGTCATATGTACTTCACGCAGATGCCAGCCTGAGTGGCTTTGGAGCTATACTTTATCAAGAATGTGAAGAAGGACTACGGACTATATCCAGTAGCGTTTGTGAGCAGAAGCTTGGCCCCATTGAAAAAAACTATCCACTTCAAACATTAGAATTTCTCATTTTAAAATGGGCCACAGTCAACCAATTTCATGAGTATTTATATGGTGCTGATATTCTGGTCAGAACAGACAATAACCCTCTCACATATGTCCTAACATCGGCCAGGTTGGATGCAACTGCACACAGGTGGCTCTCTACTCTATCAACATGTGATTACTCAGTAGAATACCATTCAGGTTTAAACCATATCGACGTGGATGCTCTCTCCAGAAGGCCTGCTTCAAATCAAGAGTGAGTGTGAATGTCAGAACAATCCATAAAGGCCTTGTGCCACAAGTTTGAAACGGATGAACATCCATCTGGCGAGACTGTAAATTGCCTAGCTGATTGCCTGGGACCTCTAGATACCTGTATGCCTGCAGCTTACTATAGTTTTGTAGCATTGGATTTAAGTACCTTGCCTCAACTCACTTCAGCAAACATCCAGAGAGAGAACAGTGTCAAGATCCCTGCTTAGACTTGTGCTAATGCTATAAACAAAGGGAAAGATGTTTCTACACTATGATTCAATGATCAAAGAACTGCTTTACTGTTTCACAAGGGGCCCAAACTAAGGCTTCCGAGATAAATTACTCTATCGAGTAATCACAAATGACAAAGGGAAAGTTGTGAAGAGCCAATTGATGTTACCTTCAAGGTTTAAGCGTGTGATCTTAAAAGCCCTACATGATGAAATGGGACATTTGGGCAGTGAGAGAACTGTAGACTTGGTGCAAGCCCATTTCTACTACTGACCCAAGATGAATGTGGATGTTGTCCAATATATTAAAACTTGCAGCAGGTATCTTCAAAGAAAGGCCCAACCACAAAGGGCAGCACCTTCGGTCAACATTGCCACTAGTGCACCCATCGAGCTTGTGTGCATAGATTTTCTGAGTTTGAAGCCTGATGCAATGAACATTGGAAATGTCCTTGTAGTAACAGACCATTTTACCCAGTATGCACAAGGTAGGCAAGCAATGTGAGAATGCAGTAAGGAGGGCTGGGGAATAATGGAATGCATGAAAGGTGTCACCAGCAAAAATCAGGAGGTAGTTATTCCTCTGTACAGACAGTTAGTGAGACCACATCTTGAGTACTGTGTGCAGTTCTGGAGACCCCACGTCCGCAAGGACATAGACAGGATGGAGGCAGTCCAGAGCTGGGCAACTAAAATGGTGCAGGGTCTGCACCATGAGCCATACAAAGAGAGACTAAAGGAACTAAATATTTATACCCTTGAGGAAAGGAGGGAGAGGGGGGACATGATAAAGACTGTCAAGTACCTCAAGGGAATCAACAAAGTCCAAGTTGGTAGCATATTTCAGAAAAAGATGTGCAAGAACAAGGGGGCACAATTTGAAGATAGAGGGGGACGTCTCATAGGCAACGTGAGGAAGTATTGTTTCAGAGAGAAGGTGGTGGATGTATGGAACGGCCTACCTGAGGAGGTTGTGGGGTCACAAATAATGGGGGAATTCTAGAATGCATGGGACAGACATAAGGCAATTCTGGTGGGGGTAGGAGGAAGTTGGCTGTTGGTTAACTAGGATCTGCAGGTTATCCAATAGGTAGGGAAATGGACAGAGTGGGTTTGTCAAGTGATCCTTATCTGCCATCAAAGTCTATGTTTCTATGTTATCCAACAAAAGACCAAAAAGCAGCAACAGTGGCCAAGGTTCTTTTTGAAAACATTTTTGTACATTATGGCACCCCATAACGTAACTACTCAGATCAAGGAAGGGACTTTGAAAGTTGGCTAATTGAAGAAATGCTATCACTGTGGGGAGTGAGAAAATCAAGAACCACTCCCTACTACCCACAAGGTGATCAGCAATCCAAAAGATTTAATAGAACGTTGCTGGACATGCTAAGCACACTTCACCCAAAAGACAAGCCAAGATGGAGTCAGCAAATAAGTACTTTAGTGCACACCTATAACTGCACCAAAAATGATGCAACATGTTTATCACCATATCAGTTAATGTTTGGTCACAAAGCTTGTCTTCCAGTGGATGTTTGCTTTGGCATGTCACTGGGTGTAATCCAAGCCGATAACTATCTGCGATATGTACAAAAACTCAAAGCCTGGCTTAATCACGCTTATTAACTTGCCCAAACTATGGCTGCCAAGAAAAAATCTAGAAAATAAGGTAAGACATGAAAAAGAGTCAAAGCTCAAGAACTACAACCTGGAGATCGTGTTCTGATGAGAAATTTTGGATTGCAAGGGAACCATAAGATAGCTGACCACTGGAGTCACACTACCTACGTAGTCATCAGCAAGCTGGATGATCTTCCAGTTTATAAAGTACGTCCAGAAGGAGATCCACAAGCTGTGAAAACAATCCACAGGAATCATCTCCTGCCAATTGGGCAAATTGTCCCAGCCATAGTCTTGCACCGTGTTGCTCCGACTGGGTCTGTTACTACATCTGCCTCTCCAAAACAGCAGTCTGGGCCAGTTTTTTGAATGGGCACCACATGGGCCATCCTCCAGTCCTGTGGCACGCATCCTGTGTCCAGTGATGTACTAAACAGGTCTGCCAGTGGTCCTACCAGGATCTCCACTAGCTCCCTTATACCCTATGGTGAATGCCATCAGGTCCTGATGCCTTGTCCACCCTCAGCACCCTTAGTCCTTTTAGCACCCTTTCATTGTAACGTAAGAAATATAATCTAAAACACATATTTTAGCTACAAACGAACTGTACAGGTATATTGCTTCTCTGTAGTGTTTATCTTAAGATAGATAAAATTTTGCAGCCAAGCTATTTTTTTCTGTTCTTATAAATTTAGAAAGTCAAGCTTAGACACTTATCTATGAAACAGCATAATTTGCTTAACACCAGTACAACTTTCTTTGTGTATAGGGAGTGTCCCTTGATAAGATTAATGTGATAGACAGATTGTAGAGACAGGTGCTGTATTCTTAGCATTAGTTGCTTGGAAACTTCTAGGTCAAAATATTATTAAAACACATCAATTATGGGGCCAAGTCTTAAATTACCAGCTTGTTATGATATAAAAACATTTGAGTTGTGGATTGCACATTTGTTATGCAGAAAAGAAGCATTGCTATAATAAGCATTATAACATGGGCATCTACCTGTGTATGACATAACTGGTGGCGACGCAGCAGGTGACCATTCATTAATTTGTTACCTGAATAGTATCTGTTTGTGGTGAACAGTTGCCAGACACACAGATCAAGTAGCACACCAAACTAGTTATTGGAGGCTGTGAATGATTGTGAAAGGCAGCCATTATTTCAGAACCTAAGCGAGAGTTCATGTCCCCCGGTGATCCCTGTATCTTGTTTAGGGAATGCTGATGTTAATTATACAGTGACATGGCAAATATTTCCCCCAGAGCACAAGGACCGTTCCCACCCATCTGTTGGGCAAAAGTCAATATTCGTCAGCAAAGTCACAGTTCCAGAATTAATGCAATTCCCAACCACCCACCAGGTGGACACAGTAGTATCGGGCAGCGTGTGTAATACTAGCAGACACCCTCCAAAATGAACGGTTGTCGTTCATGTCATAACACGCAGGAAGTAAAAGTGTCTCAATCTCCTGTACTGTGTAAGCATCAGTGTTCTTCAGTCACCATGCATACCTCAGATAAATGCATGTAACCCCCCTACAAATGGGGGTTCCCAAAAAGTCTTCCTTGAGCTAGCCTAAATGCTCACTGCCAGACTGGTGTCCTGTATTTTAGCAGTTTAAATGTACTGCCAGAGAATGCCTGTATAGCCTCTGTGTACTGTCTCTTTAAGAGCTGCCTGGATTGCAGTTATAATTAATCTGGGAGGGGGCTGAGTGTTTCTATGCTTGAGTCCCGGCCGGGCTGCCTGATAATTGCTCCGTTCTGCTGTCGCTATTTGCGCAGAGGGAGCTCTGTTATAAGATGTGCTTATCTGCTGATTATCTATTAGAGTGATAATAATATTGCAGTTTGTTCTAATCTCTTTTCTTTGCAGCAAGGACTATTCTGTCTTCTCCACCATCTTGGTCCGGGACTGTCAGAATGGGCCAATCAGTACATTTGGGACTCTAAAATGGAGCCTGCCTACAGGGGCTTGGAGGGGCCAAAACTTGTAGGAATTGTAGTTTTGGGCCTTTGATGCCTAAACTAACCTGGAGGGGGAGCCCTTGTTGTGAGTGACTGACAGACAGATCGGCCAACCAAACCTTTTGGATCTTGGGGAAAAGTCCCACACTGCTTGCAGTTTCAGTTAGATCTGAGTTGGGAAGTGAAGAAGTGACAGCTCAAGATAGTTCGAGCAGCAATCCACAGTGGATTTGCGTCGGAGAACTGTGGAAAGGCTTGAGTTTGGCCTGCATGCCTGCCTGCTGTTCCTGAGAGGGAACTTGTGCTTTTTTTGGACTGAATCCGAATTTGGAGAGTGAATTAAGCCACTGAATTGTGACCAGGCTTTAACCTGAAGAAGACTGAAGATTTGCTGAATGCGATTGGCCTGTCAGGACTTCCAGCTACCTATGAACTCCCAGATTGTGTAGAGACTCTGTAATTGTGACTGGAGAGCCATTTGCCTGGTACAGTGGAATTTCCTTACATGTGGAGGCGCTGTGTGCTTATGGTGGGTCGTGATTTGGTTCTCCACTGTGTCTCTGAACTGTGTTTTGTTTGCTAGGGGCTGTATCCAGCCTCCATGGACTGAATCCGTATCCATTTCCATTTGCCTGGGCCCTGCTACACTGTCCCAGCCAGGATACCTGCTACGCAAAGAAAGTCATCGACGAGAGACTGGCCTGGGGATCAGCCCCCTGCTCAATGCCTTAAACAGGAATGATACCTCGGTGATTCGTGTGGGCCCTGCTTCTCTGGGCACTCCAGCTCAACAGCCTGCAGTCTCGATTTCATCCTGCTTGTGTCCAGTATTAGTTATCGTGAGTAAACATCAGGGTAGCTCCCTGCAACAACAGCTAAATCTAAAAGTGTTGTCATCTGATTGTCTTGTTGCCATTTCTTTCACAAACTGAGCCCTCCGGCTCCGGATTACAAATAGTGTGTGTTGTGCATGTTGCTTTCTTCCATCACAGGGCCCCAACCAGCTGCAATGTTCCTGGCTAGCCCACCGTTCTCCTACCTGGGTACTCAGAGTGTGTGACTGTGTAGGGACTCTGAACTGCATGCATAACTGTCTGATTAATATAGCTTTTAAGCAAATCAACCTGATTATGCCCCTCCCTTGTTCAAGTCCCCTGAATAAATCAAACTTCACTTTGTTTGCATTTAACCTGACTGTGGTTCCAGCTTGTGCCAAGAGTATTTTAATGTTGATATTTGCTGTGCTTAACTTTGTTTTACGGGGGGTCCCCAGGGTCAAGCTAGAGGAACCAGCCCTGGTGGTAAGTGCAAACAGTGTGGGTAATTGCGTGGTGAGTAAGGGTCATTGTGAAAGTAATTATTGTATATTGTTCAAGCCACTAGAAGGGAAAGAGGGGGAGTTACAGTGTCCTGGAGGGCCGTGCCCAGGTTAGCTTGACCACTAACAACCCCGACCTCCGGGTGAAGGCACACGTTTCATTACCCAGGCTCTTAACCTGCCACTAGTCAAGCAGGCTGGGGTAGTAACCCTTAGGATAGCACCACCTAGGGGTCACATCTTGGAGGCACCGCTATACCTCTCAACTGTACCGGATTGTCCATGCTGTACCGTTTTCAGCCTGCCCCAATAAGCCTGTACTGCCATCCTGCACAATGCAGTTTATTTCCACGCCGAACGCCGAAAACACCGAAAACCACATGCTGGCCATTGTTTCCCAAACACTCAAAAACGTCCTGGTTTCCTTTCGTGCCCTGCTGAGCAATGGAGTGCTCGCTCCACCCCCTCGCCTGAAGCCCGCCCTTACTTCATCAGCCTCTGCCCTCTGCCTGCTCCCAGGTTAACTCCTTGACTGCCAGGCTGGTCCCCCCCTCAGGTCCGCTGCCATACAATAAAGCAGCTAGGTGGCTGGAGGGGGGAACCATAGCTTCGGTGAAAATTTCCCGAAGACAGTCGGAGAGAGGAGGAACAGTGCACCACCATACCACGTCAATCTGAGAGAGCAAGCAGTGCATCCAGGAAGAGCAGAGCAGCCTGTCAGCTGCCGCACTATGGAGGAGCTTAGAAGGGAGTCAGAGCCTGAGGAAACGCGCCCCAGTCTCCAGTGCCACACAAGGTGACACTGAGAAATGAATTGCTCACAGTCTGGGGGGTCACCGGTCTCTCGGTGCATGGTGGAGTGAGCATTGGAGGAGTTTGGGCTGTCTGCCTGTCTTCCGAGTCTGGAAGATGGAGTCACTGGTGCGGTGGTGCAGCAGAACAGCCTGCCTGAGCTGGGAAGAGAGGGGGCCAGAGCAAGGAATGAGGCACTGAAGCAGCAGCAGCAGCAGCAGACGGACCACCTGGTTTACCCCAGCACTCCAGCTCAGATTATGTGTCTGAGTTGGACCCACCCGGGGCCACCACTGGATGCCCAGTTCTCACTTCTACTCACTGACCCAACTTCCAGAAGAGTCTGTAATGGTGTCCTTTTGTACCATTTTTAACTCTCTGGTGACAGAACAAGATGGGCAAGTTCAAGTTCAAGTTTATTGCAGGAAAGACTCCGTTGACAAGCTCATTCACAAGGAGGTCCTGAGGCACATACACATACAGTTTGCAATTACATAGACTGGAGATATAAAATGTAGAATAACAAAGAAAAAATATATAATACAAGAGGTATACACAATAGAAGTCCTTATGCTATATATGCAGTACATTCCAGCAAGTGTGCAGTGAGAGGCCAAACTTTTTAGTTCTGGGGGGAGGGGGGATTTTATTAATATTAAAAGAAGAAAACACTTTTGAAATCTGTGATGAGAGTGAGCCTGTCTGCAGCCGAGCAGCAGTGATGGGAGTGAGCCTGGGACTAGGAGTTTGAAACTCTGGAGGAGGGAGACAGCCTAGTCTCTGATGCCTGGCTGGTGCCTTGGGATGGGTTTGTGTCTGGAATGGGTCTGCAGTGCACACAAGGCAGCTGTGGCTGCTGCTGCTGTGCTGCAGTGTACTAACTTGCTTCTGCCTATTTTTTAAACAGGGCAAGCAGCAGAGGCACTACTAGCACAATTTTATTTACAACAGCACTGGCATTGCAGAACTGGCAGCAACAAAAGAACAGCTGGTGGGCACTACTGGGTTTCCAGAGATTTGTGAATAAAGAGGGTTCCTTGCTGCCTGCACAGTGCCAGCCATGCCAGAGCACTGCTGAAGACTCTTAAGTTTGCCAGGACAGGAGTGGTGCTCATCCGCTTGCCTGCCCTGTACACAGAACAGTGACTCAGACCCACTGTGAAAAATCAGGTGTACCACATTTTTGCCATTTGTCACGCATTTGCCCTCTGTCACACATTGGCAAGTTGGGAGGTTGAGAGGTATGGGCACCGCTGGGATTCTGTGCCTTCTAGTGGTCAAAAATTACGAATTACTGTTAAATATTAATGGCTACCCCAGTAGAAATGGCAGTACACCAGTTGGTGTGGTAGTGTACTGGGCAGGAGATCGACCCCCCAAATGCTCTGCTTATACTGGATATTCCCTTGGGTACTAGTAAGGACACTGCAGAGGGAGCACTCTCCAAAGTTGAATGTTTAAAAAACCCTGTGGTGGTGGGTTGACAGGCTGATTTGATCGCCTAAACTTTCATAGCCTTGGTAGAGTGTAGTGCCCTCGTGGACTGCTCTAAAGTGCCACAGACTATTGTCTCAGAAGGGGTCCTAGCTGCCTGGAGAGTGATAACAAAAGACAGTAAAGACCCTGGGGAGGATAAGCTCCCACCATTATCTGAGACTTTTGAGGAGAAATTTGCTAAGTTGTTGCTGGAGGAAGGGAAAATCATAGAGGACTTTAAGAAACTATTCCTACCTCCTGGGGGTGTTCCTTCCCCAACACCCCCTCCCACATCAGCACCTGTTTCTGCCCCACTTTCTGTGCCTGTGCCAATGCTGGCCACTATATCTGTACCCACCATTAGTCATGACTCTTACCAAAGGCTGAGAATCTTCTTGGGCACCCTCCCCACCCCCCAAGGGGAGGATGACTGGGAGACATGGATCGATTGTGTTACCCCCTTGATACCTGAGTAGCAGTGTGCAGAGGCTGAGAAGTGGAAAAGAATCATAGAAAGTTTGAGGGTCCTGCTCTCAAAGCCATTACATTTTTTTTTTGTAATTAGTATATATCCCACCTGCCGTCCCCACTGGAGCTGCACCATCGGGAGTCGCTAATCAAGCCAGTCTCTGCCAATGCCTTACCTGTTGGTCTCAGTCCCTCCATCCTGCCTCAGAACACCCCCCAGGTGGGGTCAGGGTAGGGGTGGACCCCCGAATCTTGCATGCGTCAGGGTCCGAGGTCACAGGCAGGCACCAGCACATCGAGACCTCGGCTCAACACTCCGTCTTCCAGGCTCCAGTGGGGATGTTTCTGCATTTCTAAGGGACGTTGCAGGCCCTTACGTCAAGGCGCAAGTGCCGATGTTGGCAAGGTCCCTCCCCTAGTCCCTGTGGCTGACTGGTTGCTGACCTACATCCTCAAGCAATCGTGCCCTCGGGACTCCAGCTTGCCATCACACCCCCAGCCTCTGCCAGGGGTCGGCGCTTGCCGGGTTGTGAAACCCTCCTTCCCCCAGAGAAGGCAAGCTGTTGTCGGATGCTCCAGCCTGTATCCCAACGGCCAACCCCCAGCGGCCCAAGGTTGCTCCCGAACCCGGGTCGCCGGCATGGTGCGAGGTGTGGCATCCAGCACCTCAACCCTCAGTGCCACTGGGCTGGCGAAGCCATTAAATTTTTGAGGTCCACAAACCCTGATGCATCTGCTCAGAAGTACCTGTCTGTACTTGAAGGCAATTTTGGGAGCATTGGGTCAGGGAAGACTTTGATGTGTAAATTCCAAGGTACCAAACAATGGAAGGGGGAAAGTCTGTATGTGTATGTTACTCACCTAGAAAGAGCTCTGCAGAAAGCTTACCAGAAATGTGGGGTAGCCGCCAGTGATTTGAACCGTGTGAGATTGGGGCACATACTGCAACATGCCAAGCATTCTAAACTGCAGTTAAGGCTCCAGGATAGGAGAGGTAACCCACCTGACTACTGTGACTTGATAAAAGAACTCTGGGAGGTAGAAGGTGAAGAGGGAGATTGTAATTATGGGGTGAGTGCAGCCCAAGTGATCATGGCACTGGAAGGCCCTTCCAAAATGGAGACCACTACGAGTGTCCCACCGTGGGCTAACTGGTGGGGGGAGGAGTTGCTGAAGGAAGTCAGAAAAGTACAACTGGGTGCATTCACTGAGGTATCCCCTGCTGACAGAGACCCTGGCCCCTGTCAGGACGTGACTGTTATGGGGGTGAAGGTGCACCCTCAGGCATCCTCTACTGAGGGTGGCTTCTTGGCTGAGCTCAAGGAATTGACTGCCACCTTAAAGGAACTCTTGAGACATGGTACACTACCAGCAAAAATCAGATTACAATCTCCCATTGATGTTCCAGCATTCCCTGCTATGTTTTCCCCAAGGATGCCCTGAGAGCCTGTCATTTGTCACAATTGCAGCAAGGATGGCCATATGAAGAAGGAATGCCAGTCTCAGAAGAACTTAGAGAAAGTGGTCAACTGGCTTCAAGGAGAGCTTTGGAAAATGAGTCAGTGGTCAAGGGGTGCACGAAATGACCGCAGTGAAGGCTTCGGCCATCCTAACTCAACCCCCTCTGTGGCTAAATCGTCTGTCCAGGCCCCTGCTGTTGTCCCCCCAGACTGGTCCAAAATAGTGGGCCCTTCAATGAAGACTACTGTTGCTGTGAATGGTATTCCTACTCGGGCTGTGTTTGACAGTGTGTTGCAAGTGACCATTGTATGTCAGGACTGGTATGACAAACACTTATCTGATATGCCATTACAATCCCTGGAAGGCCTACATGTGTGGGGGCTGAGCTACAAGTCTTATCCCTAGATAGGATATGCCTGCCTCTGGTTATCTTTTCCTGCAACTGTAACTGGTGTAGCAGAGCAAGTAGAGACACTGGCCCTTGTGTGTCCCCCCAACGGACTGTATGATGGGATTCCACTGTTAATTGGAACAAACACACACATGTTTGGAAGACTAGCATGATTCTGCCATGAGAAACAAGGGCAACTGACTGGATGGGCCCTAAGAATTCCAGCCTTAGTAAAAAGGGCATATGACTTACAAAAGAAACCCAAAGAAGAGGACCCAGATGAGCCAGTGGGGATAGTGTGGAAAAAGGAACCTGACTCCTTGGTATTGGCCCCCAACGCTCAGTGCACAATCCATGGAGAAGTCTGCCTAAAGAGAAATGTAAAGAACAAAATATTAATGTTCGATGCTCCAGGTGATGGAAAGTTGCCAGAAGGATTATTGGTTAAACTCAGCATCTTGCCTGCCCGTGCCCATGCTATGCATGACGAGTGATGGTTCAGATTCGAAATGTGTCAGATCAGGAGGTCCGGGTGAACAGAGGGTGCACTCTAGCTACAGTATACTGTGCAGACACTGCAGTATTACCCAATAACAAGTACTCTAGCCAAAAGGAGAGAGTGACCCCCGACTTATTTGACTTTGGTGATTCCTCGCTGCCAGCTGAATGAAAGGCTAGGATTAGCAAGAGATTTTCCCAGAGAGACCAAGTGATTTTGTTAAAAGAATGGGATGTGGGGTGTATCCAGGGTGCAGAGCATCATATATGCCTGCATGATGACCGGCCATTTTGAGAGAGATCATGATGACTCGCCCCAGTGGACACAGATGATGTGAGGAGACACCTGTAGGAAATGCTCGCTTCTGGCATGATACAGGAATCAAGGAGCCTATATGCCTCTCCCATTGTGGCTGTGTGTAAGAAGAATAGGTCGGTGAGGATGTGTGTGTTGATTATCGAACCCTGAACTGGTGGACCAACCCAGATCAATACACCAGGTCCCGTATACAAGATGCCCTGGATTGCTTGTATGGGAGCAAATGGTTCTCAGTATTGGATCTTTGCAGTGGATATTACCAGATTCCGATGGCCATGGCGGACCGTGAGAAAACCATGTTCATCTGTCCTTTGGGGTTCTACGAATTCCTGAGAATGCCACAGGAGATTTCGTGTGCCCCAGCCATCTTTCAGCGACTGATAGAATGTGAGGTGGGAGATATGAACTTGCTGGAATGCCTAGTGTACCTAGATGATGTCAGTTTGTTCGGACGCACATTAGGGGAGCTTGAGACCCGACTGTTTAAAGTCCTAGACTGATTGGAAGACTTCAGCCTCAAGCTGTCCTTTGACAAGTGCCAGTTTTTTCAAACCTCCATGAAGTATGAGGGGCACATAGTATCTGCAGAAGGGATAGAGACCGATCCCAGTAAGGTCGAATCACTGACTACTTGGCCCCAGCACCGTAACTTGAAAGAACTACAACGTTTCCTGGGGTTCTGTCACTACTACCGCAGATTCATAAAAGACTATTCCAAGGTGATTCGCCTGCTCCTGAATCTCACCCAGGGTTACCCCCCTACCAACCATAAATACAAGAAAGGGGCTGTCAAAGAACCCGAGAAAGTATACTTCCGAACAGGTGAACCTTTTGGGCCCCACTGGACACCCGAATATGAAGCAGCCTTCCACGAAGTCATATACCAGCTCTCCCACACCCAAATCCTCACCGATGCTGACCCTACCAAGCCCTATGTGCTGCATACGGACGCTAGTCTGCAGGGCTTAAGAGCTGTGCTGTATCAAGACCATGAGGATGGTTTGAGATCAGTGGCTTTTGCCAGCAGGAGCTTGACCCCGTCAGAACAAAACTATCCTGTGCACAAGCTGGAGTTTCTTGCCCTAAAATGGACAATTGTTGACCAGTTTCATGAGTACCTCTATGAGGCAAAGATATTAGTAAAGACCAAAAATAACCCAATAACCTATGTACAGACTTCAGCTAGGCCGGACGCCACTGGGCACTGGTGGCTCTCTGCTTTATTAACCTATGATTATGCTGTTGAATACAGGCCAGGACTGAACCACATTGATGCTGATGCCCTGTCACAAAGGCCAGTCTACAAGAGTGATTGGGTCAAGTTGTCTGAACCTGACATCCGAGCATTGTGCCAAAGGTTTGACAGAAATGAACAGATGTCTGCGGACCCAGTGGACTGTCTAGTAGATTGCTTGGGCCCTCCTGATACCTGCATACCGGCTGCCTATTGCCATTTCTCTGCTTTAGATATTAGTGCACTACCTCAACTTGACAATGACAGTATTCAGAGGGCTCAATCTCAAGATACTTTGGTACTTTGGTATTTTTGGACAAAAGAAGGCGAGATGCCCATCACGATTGTCCTCCATATACATGGATCATTTACTGAGTCCCTACCCAGACATCCATTTATCTAGTTTGTTCTTAAATGTTAAGCTGTTAGGCGAGTCAACCAAATCCTGTGGTAGTTTATTCCAGATTCTTGGTATCCTTATGGTAAAATAGTTGATTTGTTTATTGGTATTTGCTCTCATAATTTCTAACTGTCTATTATGTAGTCTGGCTGCGTTTTTTCTGGTGGAAAATTTAATACCGCAGATCTGCATCTGTTCCTGGCTGCCTAGTATTTTAAATAATTGTAGCAAGTCTCCTCTGAGCCTTCTTTGAGACAAAGTGTGTAGTCCTGTTTTAGCTAATCTAGTGCTATAGTCCAAGTCTGATAAGTGTGGGATGAGCTTAGTGGCTCTGCGCTGAATATTTTCAATCCTGTTGATATCCAAGATCAAATAAGGGCTCCAGAAAGGAGAGCCATAATCTAAGAGCGGCCTAACATGGGATCTGTAGAGGGGGAGAAGACATTGTTCTGATCTAGATACAAATGTTTTGCTTATTCTATGGATTATAGCGTTTGTTTGATTTGCTATCTTGGTGCAATGGGTAGTTGAAGATAGTTTGTTGTTTACTAATATTCCTAGGTCTTTTTCTGCTGTGGAAGTTCTGATGATAGTATTATTCAAATAATATGTATGAGCCGGATTATTTTTTCCCAGGTGTAGTACTGCACATTTAGATACATTGAAATACATCTCATTAGTACATGCCCATTGTTCTACTAGTGATAAGTCAACTTGTAGCCCAGATTTATTATTGTATTTTATGGCCTTTCCCCAAGTTTTGTGTCGTCTGAAAATTTAACCATTATGTTACTGCTAGATATATGCATGTCACTTATAAACAGATTGAACAAGGTTGGCCTTGATTCAACCTGCACTTGATGCCCTGCATGCAGGTTAAGATGAGTCTAAGTTGCTTTCCCTGAACTGCCCTATTGTTTAAAGAAGGCCCCAAGTTGAAGTTACTCAATCAGTTGTTATACAGAGAGACAGTGGATCATAGTGGTCAAGTAGACAAGCAACAATTGGTCCTGTCCATGGCCTTTAAACACTTGGTATTGAGGTCCCTCCACAATCACGTGGGACACCTCGGTATTGACAAGACTCTCAACCTGGTACGATCATGATTCTACTGGCCCAAGATGGGGGCCAATGTTGAGCACCATGTAAAGACCTGTAGTCGTTGCCTCCAAAGAAAAGTCCGCCTCAGAGGGCTGCCCCCCTTGTCAATATCACTACCAGTGTCCCCATGGAACTGGTCTGCATAGATATTTTTTTTTGTACTTGCTAATTTCCGCCTTTCCCTGCCCCCTACGCTCCGCTTCTTCGGGAGCACCTGCATCTGCCTTGGTTCCTTCCATGCCTGGAGCCCCGAGGCGGTCCTCCCATGTAGCCTTGGAATTCCCACCAGGCGGGGACGAGGTGGGGCCCAAGCACCCCTAGCTAACGTCACTTCGTCGAGGCCACCGCGTGGGACAGGCAGGGGACCATTGAGGTCTGTGCTGGCGTTCCGTCTACGCGGAGCTATGGAGGTGTTTTTCCCTGTTTCTCTAGGCATGCCATGCGCCCAGACGTCAAGGCAGAGCTCCTCCGATGTCTGGCACACCCAACCCTCCTGGATTGGCCAGGCGCTTGCTGTACCCCAGGCCTCTGCCTGGGATCAGTCAAGCACCAAGCCTTGTCCCCCTCCCCTCCCTGGAGAAGGCGGGCAGTCCACGGATGCTCAGCCTTCTCCCCCCGGCTGGCCCTCCAGCTCCCCGGGCTCGTTCCCGAACCCAGGTCACCAGCGTCGCAAGCAGTAGAGCTACCACTGCGCTGACCGGCCAGCTGCATAGATTTTTTTGTGTTTGGAACCTGATCAACAGAATATTGGCAATGTGTTAGTGGTTTCAGATCATTTCACACGGTATGCACAAGCTTTTCCAACTAAAGATCAAAAAGCCTGTACTGTAGCCAAGGTGCTAGTGGAAACATTCTTCATCCACTATGGTGCTCTCCAGTGGATCCACTCTGACCAAGGCAGAGACTTTGAAAGTAGGCTAATCAAAGAAATGCTCTCTCTATGAGGGTGCGGAAGTCAAGAACCACCCCCTATCACCCACAGGGGGACCCTTAACCAGAACGTTTTAACCACACCCTTCTACACATGCTGGGCACCCTCCACCCAAAAGACAAGCATAATTGGAACCAGCAGCTTAGCACCTTGGTACACGCATACAATTGCACCAAAAATGATGCTACTGGACTCTCCCTCTACGTCTCATGCTTGGGAGGGAGGCCTGCCTTCCAGTTGATGTCTGTTTTGGGGTCTCTCCAGATGGGGTCTGAGCTGAAAACTACCTGCAGTATGTACAGTAACTGAAAGCTCATTTGAACCATGCATATCAACTGGCCCAGGCAATGGCCGCTAAAAGAAATCTCGCCAACAAAGAGAGGCATGACAAGAAAGTAAAGGCTGAAGAGCTACGGCCCAGTGACCGCGTGTTGTTACACAATTTAGGACTACATGGCAAGCACAAAATTGCTGATAGGTGGCACCATCTTCCCCATGTAGTAGCTGGAAAGTTGGATGATCTACCAGTATACAAGGTATGCCCAGAGAATAACTCCAAACTGTCAAGACCATGCACCATAACCACTTGCTGCCTATCGGCCAAGTTATTATTAAAGCTGAGCCAGCAGACATTGCCTCCCCTGGGCCGGTGACTCGTGCTGCTGCAAAAAAGAGACAGAGTCAACCTACCCCAGTTGTCACAGAGCTAAGGTTTCCCCTGCAGCAGGCCCAGAATGATAGTGACTGTCAGTCCACCTCTGACGATAGTGAGTGTGACAATGCCTATTTCCCCTGCTATGAATTGAGTCAGCTGTTTTGAGGTAACCCTATGATTAATTGTGGGTTGAAGCTGGGTCTTCTGGACTGCCTAACCCCCCCGCTTCGTCCTTGGTGCCAATATTCCCTGAAAATGAGGTGCAAAGCATCACATCTGAGGTTGCGGACTCTTGTGTTTTGTGGAACAGTGTGAATTGCCCAAAGAATGGGGCTGATGGTCTGAGTCTCCCTGGTGACACACCAGAATTGAAGAACAGTATGAGAGTGCTGACAGCCCCATTTCAGTGCCACAAAGCCTAATTATGCCTAAACTTTCTCAAAATTAGCCAGCTGGGCCCTCAGAAGATAGTAATGAGCAAAGTGTTGTGGAACCAGAGCGTACAGAGCAAGGAGCTGACAGTGCTCCCAGTTTGGACATTCCCATCCATGCAGAGGTACCCCTCACAAGTGACAAAAGCTCCAAAGTTAGTGCTGAAAGTACAGAGACTGTCGCTGCTCCCCCCGAAAGACTGGCCGAGCTGTCAAGCCAGTACTATGCTTTAGTTATGATTCCCTTGGGAGGCCAGTGGATTTGCCTCTCAATGTGGTTCACAAAGGGGTTTACATCTCGCCAAGCTCACTGCCCAAACTCAGCTTGATGGCCAGTTCCAGGTTACTTATTTTTCCCTCTCACCATGGTGCATCTGCCCCATCCAGCCCCTAGTTAGCTGATAGGGAAGGACCCCCTCTTACATTGTGTAATGTGCAAGAAGTTATTACCTGAAGCACTATTGTGTTGTTAGTAAAGTGTTAATCATAGTGGAATCAGCATTACCTGTATGAAACATGCACAAGTATTGTCAATATGGATGTAGTAATGTGAAGTATATTGAAAGGTATAGTGATGTAACAAGCTAATGATATATATGTCTCATTTATATTGCATTTTTGATATTGTGATGGCACAGACTTGACATGGACACCAAGTTTTCTCCACACAGGAAAAGGTGTAACCCCCTCTACAAATAGGGGTTCCCGAAGAGTCTTCCTTGAGCTTGCCTAAATACTCACTGCCAGGCTGGTGTCCTGTGTTTTAGCAGTTTAAATGTACTGCCAGAGAGTGCCTGTATAGCCTCGGTGTACTGTCTCTTTAAGAGCTGCCTGGATTGCAGTTATAATTAATCTGGGAGAGGGCTGAGTATTTCTAAGCTTGAGTCCCACCCGGCCTGCCAGATAATTGCTCCATTCTGCCATCACTATTTGAGCAGTGGGAGCTCTGTTATAAGATGTGCTTATCTGCTAATTATCTATTAGAGTGATAATAATATTGCAGTTTGTTCTAACCTGTTTTCTTTGCAGCAAGGACTGTTCTGTCTTCTCCACCATCTTGGCCTGGGACTGTCAGAATGGGCCAATCAGTACGTTTGGGACTCTAAAATGGAGCCTGCCTACAGCGGCTTGGTGGGGCCAAAACTTGTAGGAATTGTAGTTTTGGGCTTTTGGTGCCTAAAATAACCTGGAGGGGTAGCCCTTGTTGTGACTGACAGACAGATCAGCCAGCCAAACCTTTTGGATCTTGGGGAAAGTCCCACACTGCTTGCAGTTTCAGTTAGATCTGAGTTGGGAAGTGAAGAAGTAACAGCATGAGATAGTTCGAGCAGCAATCCATAGTGGATTTGCATGGGAGAACTGTAGAAAGGCCTGAGTTTGGCCTGCATGCCTGCCTGCTGTTCCTGAGAGGGAACTTGTGCTTTTATCAGACTGAATCCAAATTTGGAGAGGAATTAAGCCACTAAATTGTGACCAGGCTTTAACTTGAAGAAGACCAAAGATTTGCTGAATGCGATCGGCCTGTCAGGGCTTCCAGCTACCTTTGAATTCCTGGATTGTGCAGAGACTCTGTAATTGCGACCGGAGAACCATTTGCCTTGTACAGTGGAATTTCCTTACATGTGAATGTGCTGTGTACTTATGGTGGGTCATGATTTTGTTCCCCACTGTGTGACTGAACTGTGTTTTGTTTGCTGGAGGCTGTATCCAGCTCCACAGACTGAATCCATATCCATTTCCATTTGCCTGGCTGTGCTACACTGGCCCAGCCAGAATACCTGCTAAGCAGAGAAAGTCATCGACGAGAGACTAGCCTGGGGATCAGCCCCCTGCTCAATGCCTTGAACAGGAATACTGCCTTGGTGATTCGTGTGGCACTCCAGCTCAACAGCCTGCAGTCTCGATTTCATCCTGCCTGTGTCCAGTATTGGGTATCGTGAGTAAACATCAGGGTAGCTCCCTGCAACAACAGCTAAATCTAAAAGTGTTGTCATCTGATTGTCTTGTTGCCTTTTCTTTCATGAACTGAACCCTCCAGCTCCAGATTACAAATAGTGTGTGTTGTGCATGTTGCTTTCTTCCATCACAGGGCCCCAACCAGCTGCAACGTTCCTGGCTAGCCCACTGTTCTCCTGCCTGGGTACCCAGAGTGTGTGACTGTGTAGGGACTCTGAACTGCATGCATAACTGTCTAATTAATATAGCTTTTAAACAAATCAACCTGATTACGCCCCTCCCTTGTTCTAGTCCCCTGAATAAATCAGATTTAACTTTGTTTGCAGTTAACCTGACTGTGGTTCCAGTTTGTGCCAAAAGTATTGTACTGTTGCTATTTGTAGTGCTTAACCTTGTTTTACAGGGGGTTCCCAGGGTCAAGCTAGAGGAACCAACCCTAGTGGTAAGTGCAAACAGTGTGGGTAATTGCCTGGTGAATAAGGGTCATTGTGAAAGTAATTACTGTATATTGTTCAGGCCACTAGAAGGGAAAGAGGAGGGTTACAGTGTCCCGGAGGACTGTGCCCAGGTTAACATGACCACTAACAACCCTGACCTCCGGGTGGAGGTACCCGTTTCATTATCTAGGCCCCTAACCTGCTACTAGCCAAACAGGCAGGGGTAGTAGCCCTTTGGGATAGTGCCACCTAGAGATTACATGCAGTAGTGACCATGTCGGAGAGAGGGAGAGAGAGAGGGACATTGACAGGTGACACACATACCATCAATGAACGCGATACGGGGAAGCGGCACTGACAATCACCACCTGTGTTTCTCTCTCTCTCTCTCTCTGTCATTATTTGGAATTCGAGGGGACAGAGGTAATAGGGATGAACTGTGGAAGAAGAGAGATAGAGAGTCAGCACTGAACATTTGCCAGGTACTTCCTTAATTTTGCACTTGGTATGCAAAGTGAAAGACTGCAGGTGCTGCACACAGAGCATTACAACACCCTGTTATCATCACAATAAAAAGTTCCATTTGCTCCTTTATTTGACTCTGTATAGCCTGTTCACCACAAATTTGTATGTTTGGAACTATTTGTATTGTGGCAAAACACAGAAAACGGTGGTTCCACGGCCATAAATAGTGGAAGAACACTAAATAGTTCCCACATGTTTTTTGTCTTATTTCAAAAGTCTTTGTCCATTTCTCTCCACATTTGGCCCATGTTATAAGTGCAATAACCCACTCCAGGGTGTGTGGTTACTGGGGATTAATCAACATCCCGGATGCTGTGAGGACACTTGGCCTGTGGTCTCGTGCCTCAGAAAGTACCCGGGGGTGTTGATTAATCCCCATTAACCGCACATCCTGTCGTGGATTATTGCTTACCTCATAGGGCTAAGGACCTAAGCTGAAAAGGAAAAAAAAACACAGGCTTAGACTTTTCCTATATAAGTTACCTTCAAGACATAAGGGTAAGGAGTCTTTTCTTCAGATAGTCGGCTTGGCATAATGAACCAGCTGCAAACAGAAAAGTACTCTCAGGGCTTTTTAATCTGCAAACTTGTTTGAGCTAATGGTGCTAAGCAAATTGTATGATTCCTGGTTACAGGAACAGGGTGACTTGCATAAAAAATAATTTCCTTGTATTTTCCTCTTGTAAGGGAATACATTTGTATTCACTGTTGTGATTATTTGCTTGTTAATTCATTCTGCATGAGTTGCCATCTGGAAATTTTGCTTTAATAAAAATTCATTGCTTAGAGTTTTTGGAAATAAATTAGCTGACTGTCAAACAAAAGACAGAAGATTTTATGATTACTGCTATATTGGGCTCTTGGGGACACTGAAGTTAACCATAGAGTTGTATAAACATGTATTGATTTGTTCAGATCCTAACTGTCCTGTCCCAATTCACAGAACAGTTGGATGGTGTAAACTGAATTCAGAACCTGATGCTGCTGGGGCATGTAAGATAATTAACTGCCCCAGGCATGGTAATACTAATATAAATTGTGTGGTTGTTAGAGTTTTTGCACATATAGGAAATTACCACTATCTGTCTCCATTTTCCCATAAACATGAGTTCCAAGGAGATTTTGATGACTTTAGTGCATACTTGCACAAGGGAAAAATACTTCTAATCAGTAAACAAGATCAGGACATTATAGAGGCAGGGGATATAATGGGCTCAGAACATCATGAATTACCAGCCATCTGTATAGCCACTCCGGTGAGGTTATACCATAACATAAATCAGCTACTGGCTATGTCTGCTTCTCCCGAAGGTCTTGAGAATCAGGAAACTGACTCTCATGTATACGGAGAAAGCTTAAAGAGCCATACCCTGGAAACAACACCAAACTCAGGCAAAACATTAGCATAACCTGTACAGTGGAAGCCACCCAATGTGTACGACATGGCCGTGGGTGGCACTGCAGACGTTATTAATGAATTGGTTGTTTAAAAGTGAACTCTGAATGCAGCAGGGAAATAAAAAAAAATCTATTTAGTGCTAAAAGTCCAAAACTGGACATTTCTGCAGCAGCTGCTGCCCTTGCGGGCTTTTCAGAAGTGTCCCTTCAAGGCAATGGACATAGTCTTATCCCAAGGTAAGTCTTTACGTCCTCTGCCTATACAAACTTCTGGAACACCCTTTTTCTTTTGGGCACAAGTATTACAATTTAACCCAAGGAATGCCATAGCAGTTGGTGTTTCTTTACTAAACAATGTTAATAGTTAGAGGCTCAGCTCTAACTGTTTGTTGGGGCCATTGTTTCTGCATTGGTGTTGTTTGGCCTCATGGATGGTGCCTTACTTGAAACACGCTTAACACAGAAACACAGAAACATAGACATTGATGGCAGATAAATGCCTAGTGGCCCCTCCAGTCTGCCTAAACCTGTTTAATTTTGGGACTGTTCCCTTGTCAGTCCTCCCTACTCCCTCCCCCCGGTTGCCCCCTTACACACTATTTCCATGTGCTTATCCCGTCCCCTTTTGAACCCCTCCACTGTTTCATTTCTGGCAATCTCCTTTGACTGCATGTTCCAGTCAGTCACCACTCTTTCAGTAAAAAAGTATTTCCTGATATCCTTCCTGAACCTCTTCCTGTCAGTTTCAGGGAGTTTCTCCTGGTACCCATGATACCACTTACTGTGAGCAGCTCGCTGCTGTCCACATTGTGTTTTCTGCAGAGGTAAATGAACGTCCCAGTCATGTTGCCCCTCTTTTTCCAGTCATACAATGCGTATGCATTTAGATTCTCCAAGTGCTCCTCATAGGACTTACCCTTTTGCCCCATTATCAGTTTTGAGGCTCATCTCTCCACTGCCTCTAACTTCTCCCTATCCTTCTTCAACTGTGGCTCTGAAATTATGCACAATACTCCAAGTGAGGGTGAACCAGGGATCTATATGGGGGTTGTATTACCTCTCTCCTGCTAAATATCCCTCTTCCAATGCACCCCAGAATCTGGTTTGCCTTACCCTACATCATTCTTTTTTTTTACTTTATGTTTAGTCATTTCACTGACATGAACACATAAAGTTACACAATGCTTGGTTCAGAGTATAGGCTGGTAACACTTAACATCGTTAAAGTAGATAACCCCTGTCTCCTCTCCTCTCCCCATCATTATGGCATATGGGGAATCTCACAGTTATTTAAGAAATAGTTCGTATGGTCATCATATTGGCCCTCTACATAATGACTATGGATGACTGCCCTTATAAGTTTCAGAGAAAATGTCCACAGAAACAAAACCCGTTGTATTTCAAACTGCTTGATAGCCCCAAGGTTCATGTTTCTTAAATTAATGCAGGATATAAAATACCCCTTTCATTGTGTGGACAATTTCTTCAGACTCGATTGCCCCCCCACACCATTCATATTTTAAAACTCTGATTATGAAAAAGTAAGATTTCTTCTCAGGTTACACCTTCCAGTGATAACATTCTAAACCAAAACCAACATTTTATATGGAAGTTAACCACACTGCAGTCTTTTATAGTTCTGAAACAAAAACGTAGTCAGTGCAAAGTGCATTCCATAAACAGAATATTGCAAACGATTCTAATGCTTTCCAATTGGGAAACTAGTAAACAGTAAAATACTGTAGCATGATCCTCACATTAGTTCTTATTAAGATGAGCAGCGTGGTCGATCAGTACCATCCACAGAAAGGGGATTTAGCCCAGTGGACTGATTAATCAGCTCAGCCCCAATGAAGTTTCATGCTTCTTCTGAGCTTGTTGAAGCCACACTTCATGGCGTTTGTGCACCACGAGGCAAGGACCCCTCAGTGTACTCAGGATCATGTGACTCTGGGGGTTGGCATCAGTTCAGTACTTCACTGCCATTGCTATTATGCATCTCTCTGACTCCTGCACTACCAATGCCAATACCAACAAGCAAACATTCGGCATTGACAAATGTATTGTTACATGAGATCCCTTGCATGTTTATATAGGGATGCATCGTCTTCTTGTTTTTTCTGTTTTTCCTTCTCCCCACCCCCTTAATTATTCTGTTTCCACTATTACTATTTTCTTCTCACTTACAAGCTATTCACTCATCTAATAGGACACACTGTATTTTAGTCAGAACATCCGCTTCCTGGATTTTACCTAGTTTCTGAGATTTTTAATGACATTTTACGTGATCTGTTTGCCTTCTTCTTCTCCTCTCCTATGAGATCGAGCACATGCTTCTCAGATTATAAAGTGAAATAAAAATTAAAAATTAAGCTCATCTCCCCAGTATACTACTATGCCATATATTTATTTAGAGTTCACTCATATGGAAATATGGTACTGGCAAAATACAATTAATAGTATTTATGACCTCTGTAACTTTAACTATTTGTATATTTTGGGCTCGATTCAGAAAGGGATACGCCTGGCGTAACTTGACTTATGCCCCCAAAAATGGTACAAGTAGCATGTTACGCCAGCAGTTGCAACATTTGTTATTCTACAAAGCAGCCTGCGACATGCCGCAGGCTGCTTGTGCCAAAGTGGACTTACACCACCATTTATGCCATAAACCCCCTGCGACATGGCGCTAGGGAGTTTACGGCATTAGCTGCACCCTATTCAGGAAGGACAGCAACAAAGTTCCCCAGGGCACTGTTCTCTAACAACCCCCGGGCGACATCTGACAGTGTAAGTTACACCAGCATATAGCTGCATAACTGTACTTATGCCCCTTGGGGTTGCCTGTATGTGCAGCTGGCCCATCCCCCAATGGTATGCCACCCTTCCCCCACCACTGCCCCAATCCCAAGGTTGTGGTTAAAGCCCCACAAGGCTATTGCTGTCCCCCCATGCCCTGACCCCCAAAGTGCCAGTCAAAGCCCAGCAGGACATCCCGTCCCTCCCGAATGCCCCAACCCCAGTATATACACATAACTACCCTGCAGGGCTATTCATGTCCCTCTCCCAATGTCCCAATCCCTGTACTGCCACCATCCACAAACCACATCCCCCATACATGTTCCATCTCACCACATAACCCTGGTAGTCTAATGGTCCCCCAACCAGTAGTGGAAGACCACCCCTTTCCCCGACCACTACCAGCTGGCGACTGGCACAGAACAACCTCTCAGCAGCACAGCCAGTTGCCAACTGAGCTCCAACAGAGTGTGTACTATTGTACATAGTACACACTGAATGAATATTCTTTGGAGCATGTACTATGTTAAGCAGTATATGCTCTGGCAGAGCTCAGTGGTTGGCTGGCCGTGGTGTTGAGAGGTGGGTCTGTGCCAGTCACTGGCTGGGTAGGGGTTGGGGGGGAGAGGGGTGGTCTTCCACTGCCGGGTGGGGGCCACTAGACTACCAGGGTTATGTAGTGCAGCGGAACATATACTGGGGCTGTGGTTTGTGGGTACAGTTATGCCAGCTATATGCTGGTGCAACTTACATTGTCAGATGTCCCCCGGGGGTTGTTAGAGAATAGTGCCCTGGGGAACTTTGTTGCTGCCCTTCCTGAACTGCTGGTTGGGGGGCCACTAGACTACCAGGGTTATGTGGTGAGGTGGCACATGTATGGGGGATGTGGTTTGCGGGTGGTGGCAGTACAGGGATTGGGGCATTGGAAGGGGGGCATGAATAGCCCTGAAGTGAGGTTATGCGCATGCACTGAGGTTGGGATATTTGGGGAGGGACGGGGATAGCACTGCTGGACTTTGACTGGCACTTTGGGGGTTGGGGCATGGGGGGATAGTAATAACCCTGCGGGGCTTTAGTCAGCAAGAGGGAGTGGGCATTGGCAGGGGCACTTGTGCATATCAGGTCTGGGGGATGTGGCTTGCGACAATCCCTGCAGGTACACCCTTTGTTTGGTGTACCTCTGGGATTATCTCAAATCGCAGGACTTCAATCAATCAACAAAATCTTTATTTATCCAGGCGGGCACCGTTGAGCAAGGCTCATTTGCAAGGTGGACCTGGTCATGAATACATCAAAGTACAGTGCAGAAGCAGGCATACAAAAAGAAACAATATACAAGGAAGAAAAAGTATATACAGTGTGTATAGTACAAGGTTGAAATAAATAATAATAAAAAAACAGCATTATTTTACAATTGAAGAAGTCAGCAGATGTACAATTAACCATAGGCATACAGGGGTTATAAGCAGAGATCTTTTGAGTGAGGGAGCCGGCAACTACACATATAGGGGAAAAAGGCCGTGTATGGGGTGGCAGGTTAGAGAGGTAAAGAAGAGGAGGGATATATTACCGACGACTGGGGGAAAAATTGGGCTAGAACCACAGAAAGTGACGATGGCTGTCATGTACTTGTTTATTATGATGATGACGGAGGAGGGGTAGATAATTGGGACACTACTATGGATGGGGTGGCACTTTAGCCCCTTCCTGAATCAGGCACAGGGTCCATGTTGCAACTGCACCCCTCGCATGTCACAACTTGCAACATGCATAGAGGTGCTTCTAGAACTGGGCCCTTTATTTTTACAGCTCTTTTATAGGAGAAATCACTGATGCACTTAACTAACACATTTTTAAACTGTTGCCAGTAAGCAAATTACAGAACTGATTGATAAATTGGGTTAGTTAAATAAATGTGCTTCCTGTCAACCCCCCCACCCCCAACAAAGAAGTCACATTTAGTTGTGATATATAGGGATAGATGACAGCTTTCTGCTATGCACTAATAAATCTAAAGTTCACTTCAGACGTTGGCGCACATGCCTTTTTCTAAAATTAAGCACGCCAGTGGCATGTCACTCTGAAGCTAGAGCGAGAGGGTGGGCTACTGAAATACATTTAACTGCAGCCGTTCATTTTTGTACATAAAGAGCTTTATTACATACAGTAAATATATTGCAAATGTAGTTTTATACTCAACAATATTTACCCCTTGTAGCGTGTTATGGAACCAAACCAGCAGTGAGAGTGGCAACATGATGAGGAACTGAGCTGCAATCTCGATTTACAGCTTGCTATCCTGTTATATCAAGCTTTGATTTTTTTGGGATCTTGTGCATCTATCTCTTATTCACTAGACTGGCACGCTAACAGAACAGTATGCAAAGCAGTAATAGCTAGCTCATCACTTTCACAGTCAAGTTAGGGAGCAAACTGTTGCCAAATGATTAGTTCTCATGTTATCCCCATCACTTCTCTTCATTGTTGATATTGAGAGTGCTGCTAAGTTTGTAATATGTGCAGGCACAAGTCATCGACTGTATTAACACAATTGTGTCAATCATTATAATCACCAGCTTAATTGTTATTGTTCTTATGTCTCTTCCTCACTAGTAATCATCACCCTCCAACCTTTTTAGTTTTCTTCAGTTTTATCCACAGCGGTATTGCACTTTCACTACATGATGTCCAGGTTGTAGTAATTCATAATACTGCTCTTTTCAATCATTAGCAACATTACCCAGTTTTATCTTTCGTACATCACCACTAACTCATCTCAGACTATAACAGTGAGTAATATAATAATTTAAATAATCCTCTCTGACTTCTGATGCTGCACAGAGAATTAACGTTCTTACCACAGGGGTCCTTGAACATCAGTAACTAATGCAGTAAGCTGGCTAGGTAGTACTGCCCGGAGGTGGAATGTATGGTAATGAGTTTTATGAATTAGCCAATCAGAATAGAGCTTGATCTGTGCTGAGGAGAGAGAGGGATGGCGGCTACAGCATTTTTTTCTCTGCTGGACTGAGTCACACTGCCTCTGAGGTGCTCTCTCTCTTGACAAGAAAAAAAGTTGTTTTTCTTGAATTGATAGCTATTGCCTTAATTGTCTTACATTTTTTATTGTGCCAAGTATTTCTTTGGGATTTTTGTGGTTCCCCTCTGTTCCCGGGAACCACGCTGTTTCTCGATTCTGCTGTTCTTCACAGTTCCCTTTTGTTGTAACATTTTATTTATCTCCCAGAAGATTTGACATAACATACATCAATAAGGCCAGAGCCTTCATAAAAACAATCATTATACAAGTACTTAGGACCAATAAGAAAAGAAAGGAGAAGAAAAAGAAATGGGGGGGGGGGAGGAGGAGGAAGTGAGGGAAAAGGGGAGAATAAAAAAAACAAAAAGACAGAGGGGGGAAGGGCAAAGGGAGGGATCCGCAGGTTACAGTTATAACTGTGTACAGGTAAGTCCAACAGTGAGTTTACATACATTCATGACTGCCAAGTGGTATAGATATGGGGTCTGCCTAACACCCATCCCTTACTACCAATAAGGGGGGGATGGGAGTGTGCAGAGATGAGTGTTGTGGCAAGGATTAATAAAGAAGGGGGGTATACTGATGCTATCCAGTCATACATCAGGATATGTGCCAAGTTATTGTACTCACCAGAGAGAGGTCTCTATCGACAGTCTTGCTGGACATAAGCACACCAGACGTATCCTCTGTGTCTGGTCTTGTCAGTCAGATCCCTTTTCAAGGCTACAGGAGAAGAGTTGAGCTGCCAGTGTGTATATGCTCTGCAAAAGATATCTTTAACCTAGAACATGAACAAAATATATCCCAAGGATTCTAGTTCTTGACTTGGGTAACAGTTCTAATGTAGGTAGAGAAATCAAGCACATACACAGATAGCTACAAAAGAACAACAGGTATGTATATCCAGAAGTAACAAGCTATAAGCTGTACTGGGCCTAGGTACTGGGGGTGTTTGGCTAGTAACTGGCCACTGAAAAACACTGAACCTCATTCAGAGTGGCAAAATGACATTCTGGTTACATCCAGTAGGGTCGGGATTATTCATCCTACGCCTGTCTGGGGGTGAGCATACCTTAGATAAGGAGCCCAGCAACATCTAAATGTGTGAATTTGATATGTTTGGAGGTGGAAAATTTTATCTAGCTTGGTGAGAGTTGAAAGAGATGCCAATACCTCTATAGTTGTAGGGACCTGTATAGATCTTCATTTGCTGAGCAAAGCTCTCTTGGTTTGCCGAGTCAGTAGGGCGAGCCACCTATGATCAGGCGAGGATAGCTTAGGGAGGTCACTGCAAATTCCCAGAAGGTAGAAAAGGGGACTAAGAGGAATTCAGCAGCTTAGCACCTTGGAGGCTACATCTTGTATTTCTTGCCATAGAGGTTGGATCTGTGGGCAGGACCACAATATGTGCAACAGGTTCCCCCCCACCCCTTGGCATCTCCAACACTTGTCCGACTCTAGAAGTTTGACTCTATGGAGAACCACTGGGATTTTGTACCATGAGTGGGCAATTTTATTTTGAATTAGCCATGATCTAGCATCCCTCAACCAGCTGTTTGTGTTCTTCCAGGCCTGTTCCCAAGCCACAGATGACATAGGAAGTTGTAACATTGTTTCCCATTTTTGTGCTTAGCTTCCTCAGATTGAGAGGGTAAAGCATCCCGGAGCAGATCATATATTCATCCTGCAAGGCCTTTAGGATGTTGCATCTAGGATTGCAGAGCTGATGGAGTATTTTGTGTCATGAGTGGAATCAGGTAGTGGAGTACTGCTTCTCTGAGTTGGCAATATCTCCAAAAATCCAACTGGGGGATACCCCATAATCTTCGGAGTGACTGAAATGTATGAAGAACCTTATAGTTAAGATCCATTAGATCGCCGAGTTTAGAGATACCTAACTCAGCCCAGTGCTTCCAACAGACCCAGAATCCCCCTATAGTAATGGAGGGGTTTTGCCACAGAGGAATGTGAGAGAGAGGAAGAGGGTCCATCTTCATCTTCCAGTACATGGCAAACCAGTTAGTCCTGGACACCTCTATCGTGGGTGAGGTACAACCCAGATTCGGTCTGTTGGGAGGTCTGAGTTTGGTGGTGTTACATGAAAGCAGGAGTGAGGAGGGATGTACAGTCCCTGTGATGTCTAGCTCAATTTGGAGCCACTGTGGGGAAAGGGGGAGTGGAGATGCATCCATTTAACCATTTGGGCTAGAAGGAAGGCCTGACTGTATCCTTCTAGCCAGGGGAGATTCCAGCCCCCATGTTCCCATGGGTCCCTAAGCTTAGAGCGGCTATATCTGGGTTTGGAGCCTTCCCAGAGGATGTCCCCTATTCATTTATTGATGGCCATGTGCCAGTGCTTGGGAAGGGGAATGGGCATGTGCATGAGTAGATAAAAGAGTTTAGGGGCTGAGACCATTTTATAGCTGCAATTTTCCCTACCAGGGTAAGTTTAAGGAGTTTCCATCGGTCAAATTCTACCTTGATAGAGGAAAGAAGAGGTCGTATGTTAGCTTGCCAGAGTGTATCCAGAGATGGAGTCAAAAGAATTCCGAGGTAAGTGGTCCCTTTCAGGGCCCAGAGGAGGCCATCTGAGGCTGCCATCTGTTGGGTACAATGGGCATTTAGGAGAAGTAATTCTATCTTGCTCTGGTTCAGCTTTAGGCTGGAGTACGTAGGAAAAACATCTAAAAAATGGATCAAGGGGGTATGGAGCTTTGGGCGTCTGCCAGGTGGAGGAGGAGATAATCAGCATACATAAGGGTTGTATATGTTGTGTTTCTCACTGTTAGGCCCACAGTATTCAATTGACTGTGTATAGCACTGGCCAGTGGTTCCACAGCCAGGACAAACAGGAGAGGGGAACGGGGGCAACCCTGTCTTGTCCCACACTCCAGTAGAAATGGGAGGGAGAGGATAGAGTTTGTATTGACTCTGGCTGGTGGAAAAGCATATATGGCTTGTATCCTGGAGAGAAATTTTTCACCCACCCCAAAATGTGTAAGGACTAGGTATAAGCAGTCCCATTCAACAGAGTCAAATGCTTTCTTGAAGTCCACTGCTGTAGCAGCCACTGGGGTAGGGAGAGATCTAGAGAAATGCATAAGATTCATAAGGGTGCGCAGGTGGTCTGAACTATGTCGGCCAGGGATAAAGCCCACTTGCGAGGGGTGCATGAGTCCAGGGAGTAAAGGGCCAAGCCTGGTTGCCAAAATTTTGGCATACAATTTACTGTCAAGGTTAATAAGTGGGATTGGGCGATAACTTCCCGGGTTTGTGGTGTCCTTGTCCTTTTTGGGGATAACTACAATGGTAGCTTCTCGCATGGAGGGAGGAAGGGTGCCTTTACCTTCCATCTCTTGGAAAACCTTGGTTAAAAGAGGTGAAATGGTTGGGGCTAGAGCCTGAAAAAGTCTGCGGTATAACCATCATTACCAGGTGATTTCCCCAGCTTCAGACAATGGATGGCTGAACTTACCTCGTCCTGGGAGATAGGGAGATCAAGGAGTTGTATCTGCTGAGGATTCAGTGTAGGTAAATGTAAAGTACCTAGAAATGGCTGAGTGTCTTTGTTTGGTTCCGAGTGTGAGGAGGAGTAAAGGGATCTATAGAAGGAGGCCATGATGGTATTAATGGCCTCTGGGGAAGTGCCCAGTGCCCCTTGCCTATCTTTCAGTCCAGAGACATATCTACTGGCCTGCTGTTTGCGAAGCTGGTAAGCAAGTACTTTTCCCCCTTTATCTCCACCATCCCAGAAGGTGTAATGTAGGCAAAAGATGGCCACTTCCACCTTTCTATTAAGAAGCTGGTTGATTTCAAATTGAAAGCCTAAGATGGTTCTCCCTAATGTTGAGTGGGTAGAGGGGGAAGTCATAGACTTGAATGTAACCTCAGCTGCTGCCAGTTTCTGCTCTAGGGCAGCCAACTGATGTTTCCTTTCCCTGCGTTTGGTGGCTGCAAACCCTATGATGCTACACCTCGTTGTAGCCTTAAAAGCCTCCCAGGTAGTACCTGCAGAGATGTCTAATATAGGATTTTCAGCGATAAAAAGGGAAGCTTCATTTTGAGCCCAGGGGACAAAATCTGGGTCCCTCATTAGAAGGGGATTTAATCTCCAGTGTCTGGGTGGAGGAGCTACAGGGTCCCACTGAACCAGGAGCTGAACTGGGGCGTGATCAGATATGATTCATGGAAGGATAGAGATGTCAAGGGCTTTTGTAGTGAAAGTAGATGAGCTAAGCCAGAAGTCTAGCCTGCTATATGAGGCAATTGGTTCCGAAAGAAGGCATAGTCCCGTGTTTTGGGATAGAAGAGTCTCCAGACATCTGTAAGACCCTGTTCTGAAATCAGCTGATGCAGTGCCTTCCCACTCCTAAGGTGAGATTCCTTACCTCTATTGTTCCTGTCCAGGGAGAGGATTAGTGTCAAATTGAAGTCACCACCCATGAGGAGGGGGCAGTCTGGGGGATTAAACTCAAGTATTACCTCAGCAATATTGTAGAAGAATTGTGGGGTATCTTCATTAGGGGCATATAATTTGTAGAGGGTAATCGGGCCTCAGGGGGTGTCATATGTCGCTATCATCCACCTACCATCAGGGCCGGAAAGTGTCTTGATGAGGGTCCATGGTAGGGACTTGTGTAGAAGAATAAGGACACCATGTTTTCTGGGGGGCATTAGATGGTATCTGCTGGCCCACCTAGTCTTTGGACATACGAATATGGTCCTCTCCTGTTAGTTTAGTCTCTTGTAGAAACATTACTTTAGAGTGTAGGCACTAAAAATAGGCCAGTACCTTCTTCCGTTTCACCGGTGAGTTCAACCCTCTGACATTCCAAGTGTGAAATGCAATATCAGACATTCTGCTCTGAGGGGTTAGAAATCTGTTAAGGATAAGCTTTAGACACCAGGGCAAGTACAGATAGGGGACTAATAAAGTGCTCCTTAGAGTTATTGTGTAGTTTCACTTCCCTTCTATGCCAGAGAGGGGCAGCAGCAATCACTCAGGTGTGTGAGCAGTATGACACCTGTCCAAATGTCTCAGGCAGCCTTCATGAAAATACCAGTATATATAAGGCAGTAGAAAGAGAGAGGAAAAAAAACCCACAGGAAGAAACTGTGCTTATACCTGTACACTTAACCAGAAACACTAAATCTGATTAACCTTATTAACAGAAAACAACAGTGAAGAGTGAGAGAGTACTTAACCGACTGGGTCTCCAGCCAATGGTATGACCAGTCTCATCTGCAAGGCATGGGAGAGGTGAAACAGCAACAAAGAGGCATGATATCCCAAGTCACCAACAAAAGTGGTCAAATAATGGGTATTACAATAGTTTGTTACAGTTGGTTAAAATTAGCCAGTTTGTTAAGCCACTGACCAGAGCCAAATGGGGACCTTCCAGCCTCTGAATCCCTCACACTCAGAGTGATGAGAGGTCCAGCAAGCAGCCAGTATAGGGTCCCAGGGGTAATGTTTTGGGATCTTTAGGAACCTTATGACCTGCAATCAGGGAGGGTTGCCTGTTTAATAAGGGGAGGGGGGTGGTTTGGGGGTTATGGGAGCCAGCTGCAGTAGAAATACAGCAGAATGTTGGTAATAGCTCCCTCCCAACCCTGCGTGAAATCCGGTATCGGGGGGGGGGGGGATATGGGAAATCAGTTTAAGAAGGTCCGAGTGTGCCTCATAGATGCCATCGCTATTCACTGAAGTAAAATCCCAGCTAGCAACACTTAGCCGAAACTATAATTAGCAGTAACATTAACATATGAACATTCAGCAAACAGTAAACAGAACATTTATACCGCCAGGCAGGGTGTCTCTGGGGGGGGCCTAATTAAGGTTCAGCCCATCTTAAAGAGTATACTGAGGGGTGCTAAGATGGCGAAGATGGCCCTGCATAAATTCTTGCAGGTTGGGCCTTAGCTCTGGTCCCCCTTCGACTATTTCCTGATTCTCCCCCTCCCTTCTGCCCAGTTACTCCCCGAGACACAAAACCATCAGAACTTATCTGAATCACTAAAGCACGGTCAGCCAGGGTGATCTTCTGTGGCAGGTTGCTTCTTTTCTGTGAGGTTGGTTTCTGGGCCGTGGCCTGGTGAGGAACAGGAAGCATCAGTGTGCCAGTCCAAGTCCTGTAGTGGCAGGGCGACTTCTGTGGCGGAGGCCCAGGAGTCGTATGCTTCTCTGGGTGTCGCATTCTTGGGGGATGCAGGGTTGGTGTCCATCTCCTCTCAGGGGTCCGTGTCAGGGTGGTCATGAAGTAGAGAGTAGCGATTTTGAGCAAAGTATGGGCTAGTGTATTCCAGTTCTTCCTTGTCGAGGGAGTTGGAGTTCTGGTCCTGCTTTTCAGATGGGTATCTTTGGTTCTGGGGGTGTTCACGCTTTGGAGTGAGGTGACTTCGGAGGTCTTTTCCAAATCTTTGAGTTGTGAGGTTCCTGTTCCTTCAGCAAGGGGTGAAGCAGTGTCATAGGAAGGGCATTAGGGGGAGCTCCCTGCTTCTGCTAAGAGACTTATAGTTCAGCGTCCCCAGACATCCAGGTTTTAACTCCTTCCCAAAATCCACAAAACAGGTAACCCGGGTCATCCCATAGTGTCTGCCTGCTCCTGCACCACATCCCACATCTCTGCATTTTGGGACAGCCTCATGAGACCCCTTGTTGAGTCCCTGCCCTCCTATGTTAAAGACACTAACCATGCTCTCCAGTTATTTGACAGGTTCAGATTCAGTGACTTTCATCAGCTCATCTTCACCATTGACATCAAATCTCTTTACACAGTGATCCCCCATGATGATGGTCTGACAGCTTTGCAGTATTTCTTGAATAAGCGGGAAGTCCAGCAGCCACCCACACACACACTAACTCATCTGGCAGAACTGGTTCTTTCAATGCTTTTTCTTTTAATAACTGTTTTTTTCAGCAGGTCAGTGGAGTTGCCATGGGTGCCAAGATGGGTCCCAGCTTTGCTAATCTGTTTGTGGGTTGGTTGGGGGAATGTTTTTTTCTCTCTCATTCACAGGGACTGTGCCTGAACTCTACAAATGCTACATTGATGACTGTGTGGGGGCCACCTCCTGCTCAAGGGAGACCCTCCAAGTCTTCCTTGACAAGTTTACCACGGCCCATCCTTCCCTTCAATACACTGTTGAAGTATCCTCCTCTACATTGCCTTTTCTGGATATCCAGCTGTCAGTACAAAACACTGGTCTGAAGACATCAGTTTATTACAAACCCACTGACTCTCACAGTTTCCTCCTCCACAGCTCCTTCCATCCTAAACATGTCAAGAATAGCCTGCCTTATTCACAATTTCTTAGACTTTGCAGGTTATGCAGTGAAGAGGATGGTTTTGCTGAGCAGACCCAAATAATTCATAATTTTTTAATCATCAGGGGATACCCTAAAAGCACAGTGGACAGAGCACTCTCCCGGGTCAGTAACATGCCCCGTAACCTTGACGCCAGCAGGAAAGATACTGTCACACAAGAACAACGATGAATTCCACTAGTGCTTCCTTTCCATCACAGCACACCTTCTCTTCACAGGATCATCATCAGAAACTTTCCCATTCTGCAAACTGACCCTAACATTGGTGCTTCCTTTACAGAACCACCTATTGCCTCCTACCACTGGCCACCTAACCTGTGGAATCTCCTGGTTAAAAGCAGCCTACCTACTCCTAACAGTTCCTCCCTCCCAGGTACCAAACCTTACAACAGGACTCGCTGATACACCTGCAAATTTATTTCCAGTGTGACTGAAATTCGGGGGCCTACAGGTGTTTTTCACATCACCAAGGAGTTCTCATGCACCTCCACTAATGTGGTGTATTGTATTCTTTGCAGGAAGTGTACAGCTATTTACATCGGAGAAACTGGTAGGCGTCTTGCTGACTGTTTCAGGGAACATTACAGAGCAGTCAGGAATGGTGAAACTGCTAAACCCATTGTATCCTATTTTATCTTCAGGGACCACAGTGTCAATGACCTTTCTGTTTGTGTCCTTCAGCAGGGCTTCTGGGATCCTGACCATAGAAAAAACATGGAAGCCAAGCTGATCATCTGCCTTGGCTCCCAGCAGCCCTCTGGTTTAAATGACAGACTTATTTTCCACTAACATCTTTCAGCCATCCCTTTTTTTCCCCTAAAGTCTATTTGTTTTTGTACTCATTTAACTTATTTTTCATTTTCACCATAAGTCTCCATCTCTGTCTCCTTCCCACACATTTGTCACCTTTCAGCCTTCCTACTGGGCCCTGTTAATTAGTCCCCAACTGGGGACTTCCCCAGCTCTTTCTCTCCAATTATGCTTTATCTTTCCCATCATCACCTTTGTGTTTCACTGATTCTCTCTTAATCTTACCATTTATCACTTCTTCTCCCTGAGCCTCCCCTTTCTTCTTTTCCCACATATATATCTCTCATTTTACCTCTCCTCTACACTAACTTTGTTTTTTTTTTCTCTTTTAGATATTTCTTGAAGAAGACCTAAGGTCAAAACGCAGATTTTTAACTCTATTTTCTATTTTCAGTGTACATTTAATATAACCGTTTTGTATTGCTTTTAGATCACATGCTGACGCAGCACCTTGTTTTTGTTTTTTACAATGGGGGGGTCTCCCTTTACTTGAGAACGGCAGTCCTTTTTTTGTATTTAAGTTCGGACTGTGTGAGGGACCCTGTCCTTTCAGCCACATTTCGTCAATAAAAGCCATGGCTGCATCTGGGCTGCCAAATTGGTGTGGTGTGCCATTAATTATGAACTTTAAGGTGGCGGGATAGCATAGAGCAAAAAGGACCTGCAGGGTTTGTAGTTTCTGACGAACTTCAGTGAAGACCTTGCGTTTAGCTGCTAAGTCAGTGGAATAGTCCTGAAATATCATGATTTTATGTTCCCTCCACCAGAGCTGACCCAACTCCCTAGCTCTGGCCTGGATGGCTTCCTTCCCAGGCCAGGAAATTCAGAATTTGGGCAATAATTCGCCTGGGCCGATCTCCTTGTGCAGGTCTGGGCTGCAGAGAAGAGTGTGCCCGTTCAATCGTGATTCTGGTGGCTGGGAGAAGCTTAAGAATTTATGGGAGTGCTTGTTGTAGAAACGGTAGAGCTTGCCCTCCTTCGCAACCCTCTGGGAAACCGAGGAGCTGCAAGTTGTTGCAGCGGCTCCTGTTTTCTAAATCCTCTAGTTTGTCCTGCATTTGTCAGATTTGTGCAGCCTGATCCCACACAGTGGCACAATGGCCTTGGAGAATGTCTTCGTGAGCAGCCGATTTTTGTTCTGCATGGTCGACTCTTGCATCAAGTTGCTGAATGGACACTGTAGAAGTGTTAGCTGCTAGAGTTAAAGTGTCAATTCTGGTGATTATTGCTGCAAACATTTCTCTAATGGTGGGTTCTTCACCTCCCATAGTAGCGTGCGCCATGCGGCCTTGTCTGTGAGGGTCATCCAGATTTCAAGAGATGCTAGGTTAGCAATCCTCTTTTGGATTTCCCCCAATTTCAGCCAGAGAGTAGAGAAATACTTCCAATTGCCGCTGGTATGAAGTTTTCTAGTTGGGATTCAACAATAGGGAGGGTTTAGTCTAGTTCTGTGCTCTAGGTCTGCGGAGCTACTAAATTAAGTTGCCATCTTGGTTGCTGGTTAGCTACGCCCCCACAGTACCCTTTTTCTATATTTATTTTACTTTTATTTGATCATGTCTAGTATTTCCGTGGTTCCTTTCTTCCATTTTACTTATTTTTAACCGTGGTTCCTTTTTTATATGGGAACCGACGGTTCACTTGATTTTTTACCTCAAGAAAGTTGTGGTTCTGTACCTCGAGGGAACCGACTGTTGAAGTGTACTTTTGAATAGTGTAACATTCTATTTAAGGGTTTTCTGTAAAACACCCCCAGGACCGAAGATACCCATCTGAAAAGCAGGACCAGAACTCCCACTCCCTTGACAAGGAAGAACTGGAATACACTAGCCCATACTTTGCTCAAAATCGCTACTCTCTACTTCATGACCACCCTGACACGGACCCCTGAGAGGAGATGGACACCAACCCTGCATCCCCCAAGACATGACAGAATCCCCTAAGAAAAGGACTGGACCCACAGGTTTTAAAAATCGTTTGGTTGTCATAAAATTATAGCTAAAGTTGATAACCACAACCTGTATTTGAAGTGCCTAGGTCAGATCATTACTGTGTTCTTTGCTCAAGATTTTGTCCAAAAACACTTAGAAATAGAGCTAAAAGGTTTAGAGAAATGGCAGAAGAAGGGTTTTCATTTGGTCCTAAACATAGGCTCAAGGCTACCAATGAGGGGCCTTTGAAGAGCAAAAATAATCAAGGTGCTGATGAGGCATCTTTTAAATCTAAGCCTGTTGCAGGTGCTGATGAAGTGCCTTTAAAAACAAAGACCACAAAGCATGGCACTGATGAAGTGTCATCGAAAAATAAGGCTTCAAAAGGGGCTGATGAAGTGTCTAGATCAAAAAATGGCAGAGGTGCTGATGAAGTGCCTAGTTCAACAAGATTTGTCAATGCCGAACGTTCGCTTGCAGGTATTTGCATTGGCATTTGGCATTTATGCAGGCCTCCCCCCACAGTTGTATCCATGTCCCTTCGGCATCCATATCCCAACAGAGTACCTCTTTGCAACTACTCTTGCATCTGAGTAACATTTAACCCTCATACTTCTTAAGTGTCTGTCTTAGGAACCCTAACACCCTGGTTGTGCTCAATGGAACGAGCCTGTGTGGAAACTGCGCAACCTGCACTTGTAACACAGTCATTCAGTGGAATTATTTCACCAAATTTTCAACATAGGCATTTTGTCACCTCTGGTTATGAACAATGCCACTATGATTTTCTTACTATGTACCGAACCCTGGTTTCCCACAGTGACCGTGCTATTCTGCGACGGAAGTGCGAAAACAGATTTTAGCCAGGATGTGAAAAATGACAGCTGTACTGTTCATAAAGAGGTGTGGGAAAATGCAAATGTTGCAAAATCTTGAGTGAAAATATGACAAATTCGCGAAGTTACGGGTGCACATGCAAACTGTGCAACACACGCTCGTGAAACAGTCATTTTTTGGAATTTTTGCACCAAATCTTGAACATAGGCATTTTAGGATGTCTGCTCATGAACAGTGTCACTGTGATTTTCTTACTCTGTACTGAACATGATTTCCCACAGCTGCCATGCTATTGCACGCCGGAAGTGCGAAAACACATTTCGGCTAGGATGTAAAAAATGACAGCTGCACTGGTCTTAAGGAGATGTGGGAAAATGGCAATGTTGAAAATCTGGAGTGTAAATATTACAAATTCATGAACTTGTGAGTGTGCGTAGGAACTGTGCAACACACGCTCATAACATAGCCATTTTATAGACTTTTGCCACCAAATTTTCAACATAGGCATTTTAGGACCTCTGCTCATGAATAGTGTCACTGTGATTGTCTTACTCTGTAGCGAACATTGATTTCCAGCAGCGAGCATGCTATTTTGCACCAGAAGCGTGAAAACACATTTCAGCCAGGCTAGTTTAGCAGATGGGGGAGAAGGACCAGTTGCGAGCAGTGAGGGGAGAGTTAGCAAGGTACAGAAGGATACTCAGGAGGAGGAGAGGCATAGGATTGGAGGGGAAGGGGTGGCCAGGGTAAATAAGGAGGGGGTAGCATGTGGCACCCAGATAGGGGGAGGAACAAGGAGCTGGCTGGATGGAGGGGCCAGTAGAAAGGATGAGGGACATGGAAGGGGAAATGGAGGAAAAAGAGCAGTCAGAGTGCTCCTGTTGGGGGATTCTATGATCAGGGGTATCAAATGGAATAGGGAGGGAGAAGCCTGGCCAGTTAGAACAAAATGCTTCCCTGGACTAGCGGTGCACAGGGCTAAGCACGAGGTGTATCAGCTGGCAAAGGATTGTGGGGGTTCCCCGGACATACTGGTCCACCTAGGCACAAATGACATTGAGGGAAATAGCGAGCTAGAGATACAGGCAAGATTCAGGGAGCTTGCCAGGATCTCTCATGACATAGGATGCACAGCTTCCTTCTCAGAAATCCTGCCGTTGCCAAGGGCTAGTGGGGAGCACAAAAGGAAGATTAGGGAGATAAACCAGTGGCTCAGGGAGTGGTGTGAGGCCAGAGGGTATGGGTTGATGGGGGATTGGGGGGAGACCTGGGAGGATAAGGAGCTGTATGCTAGAGATAGACTCCATCTCAATTTGGAGGGGAAGGGAATCCTTAAGTTGAAAATAGAGGGGTTCATTGGTGAAAAATGGGGTTTAAACTTGTGAAGGGGAGGATGGGAGAAAAGGCTGTCAAGGGGGTGCCGATAAAGGAGGGACTCTGTCTCCACCCCCCTGGGGAGCTGGAGAATTGTGGAAAAGGCCGACTGGTAAAGTGCAGACCAGGGGAAAACAGAATCTCCATGGGAACACGAGCAGGGGAAATGGAAGTATAGGGAAAGGGTGGAAGGTAGTCCTGCTAAATGCCAGGAGCTTGGGAAATAAAATGCCTGAGCTCCAGGCGATGCTAACTGAGGGAGCAGTGGATGTGGCAGTGGTCACTGAGACCTGGGCCACTGCAGGACACGACTGGGACCTGAACCTGCAGAGTTATACTATGTTCAGGAAGGACATGGGGGAGGGAAGGGGAGGAGGGGTAGCAATGATAGTCAAAAACTGCATTGGCATAGGGGGTGTAGAGGAGGCGGAGGGAACCGTGGAAGTGATTTGGGTCACCTTGATAACAAGGGGCAAGAGAGTAAAAATAGGAGTGGTGTATAGACCCCCTGCCCTGGCGGAGGAGCTGGAGGAGAGTCTGGTGGCAGATGTTGGGAGACACTGCAGACTGGGCAGAGGAATGGTGGTGGTGTTGGGGGACTTAAACATGCCAGGAACAGACTGGGAGACTATGACATCTTCTGTGACCAGGGAACAGAGGTTGTTGGATATCTTTCAAGACGCATTCCTAACTCAGCAGGTGGGGGAACCGACCAGGGAGGCACGGGTACTGGATGTGGTCCTGGCAGACAGTGACCAGATTAGGAGCCTGGAGGTAAGGGACCCGTTGGCCGGGAGTGACCATGCCACGGTCTGGTTCTGCCTGGACCTAGGAAGGCTAGAAGGCTGCACAAAGACAGAGGTAACTGACTTCAGGGGAATGGATTTTAAGGAAATGGGAAGGATCCTTAAGGAGTATTTGGATGTGATTGGGTCAGACATGGACGCTGATAGTAGGTGGGAAATCATCAGGAGAGGGGTGCAAGATACTACCAGCACCTGTGCAAGAGTAAGACGAAAATGCGGTAGGGCCTGAAAACTCTGCTGGTGGACCAGGGAGGTCCAGGAGGTGGTGCGGGGAAAGAAGGCAGCCTATAGGCAATTCAAGTGCTCAAGGAGTGAAAGGAATCGAGGGGAGTATGAGCTGATGGCTAGAAGGGCCACTAGGGTGGTGAGGGCAGCTAAGGCAAGGAAGGAGCAGAACCTGGCCAGGGAAATTAGGAGAGTGAACAAGGGGTTCTTTAGATACATTGGGGAAAAATGAAGGGTGAAGGGGCAGATTAGCAGGATTAAATCAGGGGAGAGATGGGCACAAGACCCGGGCAAGCAGGCTGAGGTACTCAATGAGTACTTCACCTCAGTTTTCACCAAGGAAAATGGGGGTGCTGCATCACACATGGGAGGAGACAGAGATACTGAGGAGGGGGGGACCCTTACCGATTGGCGGGTCTGGGGAGAGGGGGAGGCATCACTGGCAGGAGGGGGGAAGGCTAAGCAGGGAGAAGAGGTACTGGAAGTGGAAATCACAGCAGAGAGAGTGAGGGAGTCCTCGGCTCCCTTAAGACGGAGAAAGCATCCCATATCCCAGAGTGCTGAAGGAACTTGCGGATGTCCTGGCCAAACCCCTGGTGGAGCTTTTCACCATCTCTCTGAGAACAGGGTGGGTGCCCCAGGACTGGAAGGTGGTGCATATAGTGCCTATCCACAAGGGGGGATCAAGGGAGGTGGCAGGGAACTACAGGCCTGTCAGCCTGACATCGGTGGTGGGCAAGGTGATGGAGGGCATTGTCAAGGAGAGGCTAAGGGGGACCTGGAAAAGTCAGGGTGCCTGGACGATAGACAGCATGGATTCATCCCGGGGAAATCATGTCAGACAAACCTTGTGGAGTTCTATGACTGGGTGATGAGTGCCTTGGACCTGGGTAGACCAGTGGACGTCCTCTTTCTAGGCTTCATCAAGGCATTTGACTCTGTTCCTCATGTGGGCCTGTTGGATAAGCTGGGAGAAATGGGGGTGGGGAACCAGATGATCAGCTGGATAGGCATGCTCCAGGACCGGACCCAGAGGATCGTGAATATGATGGATAGTCTCATCCCAAAGAGGTCATTAGTGGGTCCCACAGGGATCAGTCCTTGGGCCCTCCTGTTCAACGCCTACGTCCTCTGACATAAGGACAGGAATCAGGAGTATGATGAGTCTCTTTGCAGATGACTCAAAACTGGGGGCGGTGGTGGATGGGGAGGAGGGGAGGGTGGCCCTACAGGGGGACCTGGAGGCTCTGGAAAGATGGTCTAGAAAGTGGAAGCTGAGGTTCAATGCAGGGAAATTCAAGGTACTCCACCTGGGTGCCAGAAACCCGGGCCAAGTGTACACCCTGGGGGGGGTCAAATGCTACAAGTCTCGATGGCTGAGAGGGACCTGGGTGTGGTGGTGGATGTCAAGATGAACAACTTGGAGACTTGTAGGAGGGCAGCAGCCAAGGCCAACAGGATGCTGGGATGCATCGCTAGGGGGATCACCTCCAGAAGGAGGGAAGTGATACTCCCTCTGTATAACTGCTTGGTGAGGCCACACCTTGAGTACTGCATGCAGTTTTGGAGGCCACACTTAAAGAGGGACATTAAACTCCTGGAGAGGGTCCAGAGGAGGGCAACCAAAATGATTTGGGGCTTGGGGGACAGGATCTATGAGGAGAGGCTCGAAGAGCTAAATATGTACACATTGGAAGACAGAAGGGACCGGGGGACATGCTAGAGGTCTTCAAGTACATGAAGAGGGTAAATAGGGGAGGAACAGTCAGGGTGCTTCGAAGGAAGGAGGAGGGGGCCACTAGAGGGCATGGGTGGAAGTTGGAGGGGTGAAGATTCAGGGGAGAAAGGAGGAGGTGCTACTTCACGGAGAGGTGGTGGAGCCATGGAATGCACTGCCTAGGGGGCTGGTGGAGGCAGAGACAGTGGAGGGGCTCAAGAGGGGCTGGGACAGGTACAGGGGAAGGGTTCTGGAAGCAAAATCCAATGCAGCAAGAATATCTGGAACTGGGAAGGGAGAAGCCAGAGAAGGCGAGGGGGGCAGCAAGGTCAGCACCCAGGGTGGGGGCTGACCAATCGAGCAGACTCGAAAGACCGTTAGGCCTATTCTGCTGGCATTTTAGTATGTTAGTATGTGAAACTTGACAGCTGCACTGTTCATAAGAAGGTGTGGAAATATGCCTGTGCTGAAAATCTGGAGTGAAAATATTACAAATTTGCGAACTTACAAGTGTGCATGGAAACTAAACATAGAAACATAGAATTTGACAGCAGATAAGGACAGCTTCACCCACCTAGTCTGCCCATTTCCCTATGTAATGGGTAAGCTGCAGATCCCAGTTAACCAACAGCCTACTTCCTCCTACCCCCCCAATAGAATTGCTTTATGTCTGTCCCATGCATTCTTGAATTCCCCCACTGTTTTTGACTCTACGACCTCCTCAGGAAGGCTGTTCCATGTATCCACAACCCTCTCTGTGAAGAAATACTTCCTCACATTACCTCTGAGCCGTCCTCCCTCTATCTTCAAATTTTGGCACCTTATTCTTGCACATCTCTTTTTTTGAAAGATATTACCCTCTTAGACTTTGTTGATTCCCTTGAGGTATTTGAAAGTTTCTATCATGTCCCCCGTCTCCCTCCTTTCCTCGAGGCTATACATCTTAAGCTCCTTTCGTCTTTCTTCATATGTCTTCTGGTGCAGACCTTGCACCATTTTGGTTACCCTCCTCTGGACAGCCTCCAACCTGTCTATGTCTTTGCGGAGATGGGGTCTCCAGAACTGTACACATTACTCCAGATGTGGTCTTACAAACTGTCTATACAGAGTGTCAACAACATCCTGTTTTCTACTGATGATGCCTCTCTCTATGCATCCCAGTATCCTCCCAGCCCTCCTTACTGCCTTCTCACATTGTTGGCCCATGATTAGGTTGTCTGCGCAACTCACGCTCATAAAACAGTCATTTTTTGGAATTTTTTCACCAAATTTGCAACATAGATTTTTTGAGAGCCCACTTCATGAACACCAACACTGTCGTTTCATTACTCAGTCCCGAAAGGTGATTTTGCGCAGTGACCATGAAATCACCTTTCGGAACTGAATAACGCCAGGACAGAGACTGAATTCACAAGAAGGGGTGTCAAGAACCCCATGTTGAAAATTTGGTGTCAAAAGTCAAAAAAATGGCTGAGATATCCACCTAAGTTGGAAAACCCTGATTTATGCCATTATACAGCTTATCGGCATTTCCTCAGTTCGCGGTCGGCTTTGAAGAGTGCAGACATGTTCCCAGTCCACCAAAGATTGTTGCGCCAGGCTCCAGAGGTAAGTATGGGGTGAGGGGGTTTGTGGGGAGGTGGGTGTGCAGAGGGTGGACGCAGGTTGGAGGGGGGGAGGTAGGGACTCACTGAAGGACCGTTTTCTTCTTTCACAGGATTTTTTTAAAAAAGGATGCTTTTGGCATGCTGGGGTGGGCTCCCAGCATGCCACCTACCTGTTTGTTGGGGGGGAATGAACCCAGCAGGGATTGGCCACCTCTGCCAGCCATACAGTGTGTGTGCTGGGGGTAGCATGAGTGCGCTGGGGTGGGCTCCCAGTGTGCCAATTGTTTTTGTGGGGGGGGCCGCAGCTGATGGGGGATTGGGCACTTCTGTCAGCCACACAGTGTGCTGGGGGGGTTCATGAGCCAAGGGGGAATTGGCATCCCCCCTCGACACACAAGGTGGGTTCCAGGGACAAAAGGAGGGAGGGGGAGGACATTAGCAGAGGGAGGAAGTGGGAGGGATTGCTGAGCTGTGCATGACAGCAGTTCAGCTGACGTATGCTAATTGCATACATGCTACCACCGCTGATTGCAGTGGACCTTTTGTTAGAAGTGAAAACCAACACAGCTGAACTGCTGTCATACACAACTCAGCATGTATTGGTCCCCTTGGGTCGTGCCTGCTACACTGAGCAGTGCATTGGGGGCAGTGTCACACACCTCCAAAACTCATACTGTCGCAAGACGTTCCTTGCGCATGTGCACAAGTGAATGTAAAAAAGGAAGCCAGAACAAGTCACTGATGAAGTGGCTCCCAAAAGGATTTGTAAGGAGTAAAGTACCACTGCACCTCCAAGTGGTGCTAAAGGAAAAGATGCAGTGGGAAAGAAACATAAAGAAAAATCTAAGCACACTGATCCACAGGAGGGTGTCCCTCAAAATTTATCAGGAAGCATCCCTTCTATGGAAGATACAGCAAAATTCTGGCACCTTTACCAAACTCTTCAGGGTATGGGATCCTTTTTTGGCCCTTCTGATTTTCCCAGTTAGCCCCCTTCTAAGGCTCCTTCTGATGCAGGGCTGGACAATGGGGAGGATAATGATAATTTTTATGATGCCCCAGTTAATGTTTCTGAAGGGAAGGCACCAGAGCCTGATATGTCTCCCGACCCTCACTTTGGGGCATCTCCTGACCAGGAGGACACTTCTTCCCTGTTCTCCTTTCTTCAGTACATGGTGGATACTCTTTATCTTCCTTCCCAAGAGTCCAACCAGGAGGAGGACGAAGACCAAGATTACAGAGACATGAAAGGTCTCCCCCCCAAAAAAAAGCTGGTTCTTTCTATATATAATCCTTTCAGGAAGAATACCATGAAGATCCTTCAGACCCCCACTTCTATGCCTGGGGTCGATAAAAGGGTAGATAAAAAGTACCAGCTGTCCAAACATAACACAGATTTTCTGTTTGTGAACCCTAGCCATGAGGGTGTGGTGCAACAAGCAGCATGCGACAAAGCTATGGTTCCCTTGTCTTCACATCCTCCTGAAAAGGATTAATAAAGCTGGATTTTATGGCCAGAAAGACATACAGCTCAGCTTCCCAGTGCCTCCATTTGGCTTCATACATGACTTATACAGCCAATTATCTGAAGGCACTATGGAATTCAGTCCTAGTCATAGTCAAGCAGAGCTCTAGCTTTATGGCAAAGGACTTGATGAAGACTGCTAAGACTGCCCTGGAAGCAATAAAATATCAGTTCCATATGGCAGATGACAGCAATGATGCAGCTTCCAGGGTTGTGCCACAGGCAATTTCCCTGAGACGCTTTGCCTGGCTCAGAGTACCAACTTGTCTCAGGATACCCAGTCCAAGGCCATGAACTTTTCCTGTGACAAAAATATCCTATTTGATTCCAGGACTGAGGAATACATGATGAAGTTAGATGAGTATAAATCCAACTATCAGAGCAATACTGCTAAACAGAAGGCATCTGCACCACAGAAGCCATAGCAGAAGGGCAATAGGGGTAGGGGTTACTTCCCCAGACCATATTACCCCTTCTTCTGCAGTTTGACCTTTCTCAGTTCTGGGGCTACTATAGAGGAAGAGGCAGGAGGGGCCAGAGGAGAACTACCTCTACTCCTGCCCCTGCACAAGCCCTGACTGCCCAGTCCAGGTCCCCTCTGCCTGTGGGGGGTAGGCTTTCCCACTGCCTCCACTCTTGGAACCTGATCACAACAGACAACTGGGTCCTGGAGGTAGTGGAAAAGGGCCTGACCCTTCAGTTCAAAAAGATGCCAGCCCTGAAGGGCACTCATCTCTCAAAACCTTTAACTCCAACAGAGAGCTTCTGGAGCTAGAGGTAAAGCATCTTATGGAAGCAAATGTGGTGGAGACAGTGTCTGCCCATCAAAGGGACAAAGGCCTCTACTCCAGATACTTCCTGATTCAAAAGAAAACTGGGCAGTGGTGAACTATTTTAGAGCTCAGATACTTAAACAAGCAGCTTCTGAAACCAAAATTCAAGATGGTCACCAAAAAAATGGTGATTCAGTCTCTGCAACAGGGAGATTGGCTAGCCTCCCCGGACCTCAAAGATGCCTATTTTCACATACCTATCAGGCAGTCTCACAGAAAGTGTCTGAGGTTCAAACTTCCTTCAGGGCATTACCAATTTACAGCAATGCCCTTCAGCCTGACATCTGCTGCAAGAGTATTTATGAAATGTCTGGCCGTGGTGGCAGCATATCTAAGGAAAAAGGAAATCTCAGTTTACCCCTACCTTGATGACTGGTTAGTAGTGGGGAAAACTTTCCTACAAGTGCAGCAGTCACTGGCCCTGACTACAGGCATTCTGAAGTCCCTGGGATTCACTGTAAACCAAAAGAAATCCCATATGGAACCCAGGCAGCTCCTCACTTTCACAGGAGCACAGCTGGATACAGAGCAGAGCATAGCTTTCCTGTCTGTGGAAATGATCCAAAACTTTCTGTCAGTGGTAAACTCCTTTGTCCTAGGCCAACCCAGGCCAGCTAGTCACTTTCTAAAGCTTCTGGGGCACATGGCATCAATGACGGCTGTGGTTTCAGGAGTAAGATTCAGAATGAGGGACATACAGCAGCACCTAAGGTCTCACTGGTCCCAAAGCAGACTCATTATCCAGACTGATTCCAGTTACAAACAGATTCCTACAATCTCTGGAGTGGTGGAAGGAGTCTGTCAACCTTTTGGTGGGAACCCCCTTCCAAATTTCCTCCCCTTCAAAGATCATTACTACAGACGCTTATCTGCTTGGATGGGGAGCCCACATGGACAGTGTTTCCATCAGTGTCTCTCGGACTCCACAGGAATTACAGTCCCATATTAATCTATGGGAGCTCAGGGCCATTTACCTAGCTCTCAAATTATTTTCTCCTCAGGTAAAAGGTCTTTCTAGCTGGAAATGGGAGGGTCTCCTGGGAGGTCCATTAAAAGATGAGGAGAGGTGGGAGATATGGAGGAATGCTTATGGTTATGTTAGGGATTCTGGTGGGAAATGATGCATCTTAAGATGCTTCTGTTATGGTATAGATCACCCAAGGTTTTGTTCCATATGCGCCTCCTCCCCACATGAACTGTTGGAGGTGTAATGGTCGGGGCGGGGGTCTCTGCTCCATATATTGTGGATGTGTCCTTCCCTATGGAGATGGTGACAGAGGATTTGGGGCATAGTAGGAACTGTAGGCAGATCCCATGGCATGCATCTCTTTTGATTTTGGGGAACATGGGGAAGCTGGGCCCCCTACAGAATCATCAGAAGGCCTGGTTCCTCACGGCCATCACTGAGGCCAAGAGGTTAATCCTTCAGAAGTGGTGCCGGATGGACATCCCCTCTTTTTTTTTAGTTATATTTTTCTCCCCTGGGCCCCACCGGCTATCATTCTGTCCCCCCTGCACCACCCCCACACATTAGAACCCCTCCCTAATGCTCCCACGATTAACCCTTCATGCCAGGGGGTGGGGAGCTACTCGACCCACCAGCACGGATCCAGCTGGGAGGCGTCCTCTCTGGGCAGCACTGCAGGGGGACTATTCGTCACCTTTTGCTGTGGTGGGTGCCCTTTTTTCCATTTTCTTTGTGTGGCTGAGAGCATGCAGTGCCACCAATGATGCCCAGTACACGCGTCCACACGCTGTGCATCGGGCAGCTGCTCTACCACCACCCCCACATTGTGGGATCTGCCATGCCAGCCCCCCCAGCTGCTGCTAGGGGTCAGAAAAATGCTGGTCCATGTCCCACCCCTCCCCCAGGAGAGGAGAGCTGTCCTCTGGATGCTCAATCCTCTCCCTCCCCTGGCTGACCCCCAGTGACCCACTCGCACCACAAACACGGGTCACTGGCATGGCAGAAGGTTAGGCAGTGATGCCTCAGCCTTCCATGCCACTGGGCTGCCCACATTCCCTCTATGGATGAATAATTTGAGGGCATGCTAAGGGTGGCGGGCTTTGAAAGATTGCCCTATATCGCAGGGCACAGACTGGATAACTTCTCAAAAATATGGTGGCCCTTCCTTGAATGTATGCATGTCTCTGTACCACAAGGGAAAAATTGGATTCCTCTCATTCACTTTCCAGTATAACTGAGGTTTAAGTCGACTTGGTTCCCAAGAAGAGTGCGGTGGTGGTAATTAAGGCCCTGTTCCTTGCTCTCATGTGCTCCCAGCTGCTCCTCACTCTGCTCTGGAGACTGGCTTTCCCTGGTGGTTCTTGGACTCTAAGGGCCAGATATTCAAACTGCGCTATTTTGTGGCACAAGCCCTTGTGCTGCACAAAATAGTTGTGCAGGGGTGTGGCCAGAGCGATATTCAAAGGTTGCGCCCTTGAGCAACTCCTTTGACATCACCCGACCACAGCCACTGTGCATGGCGCAGTGGAACTTCGCCACCTCAAGTGGCCAGAGTGGAGCATTCAGCTTGCGGTGGCGCCGTACCATTGCGCCATCGCCAAAATCCCGATATTCAAGGTGACATGCAAATGGGGCCATAATCCATGCAAGGTGCGGGGGGCATTGCATCTGATTATAACCCCATTTGCATGCCATTAGCATGCAGGTGCGCCGATCCCGGACTTGCTCCTGGAGCCCGCTGGTAACGGCAAATCGGGGACATCCTGCAGCCCGATCATGGGCAAAACAGTGTAAAATCCACCACCACCCCCACTGGCCCGATCATGGGCATAGTTTAATCCCCACCAGCCCGATCGCGGGCATAGTTTAATCCCCACCAGCCCGATCGCGGGCAGCAATGTCTCCCCTGAACACATCCCTGGTGGTCAGTGGACCGAAAAAGCCGATCACGGGCAGTAGTGGTTTAAACACCCCCTCCTCCGAATACATCCATGGTGGTCCAGTGGCAAATCCGATCATGTAATGTAAAACTTGACAAACCCCACCCCCAGAACATAGCCCTGGTGGCTAGTGTCCCCCTACCCCACCACCCACGAAGTCCACACCCCGCTGCCCCCGGCGGCGGTCGGTGGCAACATCCTGCCTGCCGCGCCCGCGCCCGCCGACTGACTGCCCGGTAGGGCTACGCATGCCCATTGGTGCAGAGCAGAGCCAATGGGCATGCACTATACCGTGACAAGACAGTCAGATTTGTGAATGAATACATTCATTCATTCACAAAACTGGACTGTCTTGTGCAGTATGAGCTACGCCCATGACTCTTGCTCTGCACATGGCGTACGCTCTACTGGGCGATCAATCGGCAGCCAGCAGCATGCAAGTGAATACCGCCCACCCGGCTGCGGCGCGAATGGTAACCGTAATGAGTAAATGAAGTAGTGAGAGACACTAACCACCAGGGCTATGTTACGAGAGGTTTGTTCCGGAATTTACATCCTTGACTTCAGGATTTGCCACTGAACCACCATGAATGTGATAGAAACATTTAACCACTGCCAGCGATCAACTTCCAGTCCACTAGTCCCACCAGACTCTTCGAAAGATATTTCTAAACCAGCCGCAGCGATCGGGCTTTTCAGTCCACTGGACCACCAGGGATTTTTCGGCCGAAGGCACATTGCTGCCCCGCCCAATCGGGCTGGCGAAAGTTAATATGCCTGACCGAGCACAATGAAAGAAACAAACTATGCCGAATCCCGGAAACCGGTCAAAGAAATGATGAGAAATTTCACAATCGTCTGCCAGCGTCCGGGCTGCAGAAGGGCACAGAGGAAGTGGGTTGGGGGCCAGCCACAGGTGGCAGCTGCTGTGTTGTGCCCTACAATGCAGCAGCTCATCTGTGGGTGGCCCTGACTGACCTTTTTTGGCTCAAAGTTGTGCAGGCGCAGGTTGGGGGTTGCGCCTGCACAACTCTGCACAGCCCGGCTGAATATCAGGCTGTGAAGTTTATGCATGGTTCCTCCCCCTCCAGTTCAGCATGCATTCATTTGCATTGCGCTGTTGCTCAGTATGTTTTCTGTGGCGCAACTGCCTCCTGCTGAATATCGCAGAATGGAGCAAGTTCGGACTTGTGCAGGCGCAACCCTATTGCGCATGGCGCAACCCTTTTGAATATCTGGCCCTATGGGTTTTATTGTTTAATAGTTCCTAGTGTTACTTGAGGGACGGAGGGGGATTAAGTTGTGGGGATAAGGGGGGAACCTAGTGATATGTAGGGGTTATCTTAATGTACTTACAGTAGATTGTATCTCCATGGAGCTTTTATTCCAGCTAGGTTGCTTGGAGGCACATTGCTTTTTGTGGTTTTAATGTATTTTATGTAATTGTGTTTAAACTCTTAATAAAATGTTAATAAAAAAAGAAAAAGGTCTTTCTGTCCAGATCAGGACAGACAACACTTCTGCAATGTTTTGCATCAACAAGATCCATTGTCCTGTGCCAGGAGGCCCTGAGGATCTGGAGTTTGGCTTACTCTCTGGGAATCAGTCTGTCGTTCATACATCTTCCAGTCAAGGGCAACACCCTGGCGGATGCCCTCAGTCATAACAACCAAAGTCACAGCGAATAGTGTCTGAACAAACAGGTGTTAGCCACAGTGTTCAGAAGGTGGGGCACACCAGAAATAGATCTGTTTGCCTCTCACCTGAACCACCAACTCCCTCTGTTTTGCTGCAGGCCTCCAGTTCTGGGTACCCTTCCCACAGATGCTTTAGTACTGGACTGGACAGCAAAGTTTCTCTATGCCTTTCCTCCTTTTTCTCTGATTTTCAGAACTTTGCTAAAGCTTAGGGACCAGCCAGCAACAACGATCCTAGTTGCTGCAGACTGGCCAAGGCAGGCATGTTACCCCCTATTGCTCACCCTGTCCTGCAGCAGTTCCATTCATCTTCCTCTCAGTCACTGTCTCCTGACTCTCCCCTAGATAGGGGTGGCTTACCCAGATCTGAAATCTCTTCACCTCAAGGCTTGGCTCTTGAGAAGTTACAGTTTCTGGACACCCTGTATTCAGAACAGGTCTTAAAGATTTTGAGGGCATCCAAAAAGTCTAGTACAAAAAAGACCTACAGTATGCAGCAAAGTGGAAAAGTTTTCTCTCTGGTGTAAGCAGAAGCACATTAATCCTACTGAGGATTCAGTACCTAACCTCTTGAATTATCTGGTGCACCTACAGGTTTTAGGCCTAGGACATTCTTCCCTGAAGCTTCATTTGGCAGTTATTTCAGCTTACCTTTTAGTGGAGAAACCTGAATCTCTTTTTTCACAACCAGTGTTCAAACAGTTTTTCAGAGGTCTCCTCCGTGTCCAGCCTCCAGTTAGGGAACCAGTTCCCCTTGGAGTCTAAATGTCCGTAATGCCAAGCTCATGAAGCCACCCTTAGAGCACATGGCTATGGTCCATATCAAGTATGCCACTTAGAAAACCATGTTCCTAGTAGCCATGACTTCTGCAAGAAGGATTTCAGAGTTGCAGGGCCTTTGCACTGTGCCCAGTTACATCATTCTTCATCGAGGCAAGATTGAGCTCAGGATGAACAGAGAGTTTCTCCTTAAGGTGGTCTCAGAATTCCACCAGAATCAATCTATCACTTTGCCAGTAGTTTTCACTTACGTCCACTCCAGGGTGGCAGAAACTCCACAGTATGGATGTCAAAAGAGCCCTTCTATACTATTTGTATCACACCAAGCAGTTCAGGTGCCCATACTCTCAATTATTCCTTACCTATGGGGAAGTACGCAGAGGAAGACCAGCCACTAAGGGAACCATTTCCCACTGGATACTCTCTTGTATTCGGTTCTGTTATGATAAGGTGGGCAAACAGTCTCCAGAGGGCCTAAGGGCTCATTCTACCAAGGCACAGTGGCCTCTGTGGCAGCTGCTAGAGACATTCCCCTTCTGGATGCCTGCAGGGCAGCAACTTGGAAGACTGTGCATACTTACACAAAATATTATTGTTTAGATGTACAGTCTAGATCTGATGCTCAGTTTGGCAGGGTGGTGCTGCAGAGCCTCTTTCCTAAGTAGGTTCTCTACCCGCCTCCCAACTCCACTGCTTTATAGTCTGCATTAGTTACTGATGCTAAAGGACCCCTGGGGTAAAAAAATTACTCACCATAGTAATCTTCTTTCTTCCAAGGTGTCCTTTAGCATCAGTAAACTCCCAACCATCCTCTCCAGAAAACCTCTGGAAGGGGGCTCTGTCTTTTGCCTTTAAAAGTTGCTATGTTCTGTTTGGACTATGTTTTAAGCAAAGTTTCTGGTCTTGGTTCTGGTAATTGGGTTTATTTTTAAACCCTGTTGATTCTGTCACTAGGGCATTTGCCCAGCCTATTTTTGAAAACACTCTGAAGCCTCCTTCCCTCTCTCTCTCCAGCACAGATCAAGCTCTATTCTGATTGGCTAATTCATAAAACTCATTACCATACATTCCACCTCTGGGTGAGTACTACCTAGCCAGCTTACTGCATTAGTTACTGATGCTAAAGGACATCTTGGAAGAAAGAAGATTACTACGGTGAATAATTTTTTCCTTTTGCAGATAAGTCTGAGATAGCAGCTTTGTGGTTAAAAGTTTTCATACATTTTGATTGTGTATTCAAGAGTAGTTCCTTTTTATCTATTCACATTTTCATTTATGTTCTTTCTTTTTATTGTGCCCTTGTTATTGAATGCTGAGCTGAAGACTTTAGTCCTTCCAGAGACACTTGTAATATTGAACTCTATATTTAGGCTAATAGTATGTGGACTAGATGCTTTTCCAATTTTTAATGAAAAAAGTTAATGTATTTTTACATGAAATCCCTTGGACATCTATAAGGTCGTAGTGTCTGCATCTTTTTCTTGTTCCTATTTTTCTGGTCTTTCGTTACTCTGTTATCAGTGTTACTACTTTTTTTTGCATTTACAAGCTATTCACTCCTCTGATAGGCCACCCCACCCCTCTAGGTTGACCACCCACCCTCCCCAATATATGGGTGGTGACACAAGGCTGCCCATCCCCAGTGCCGCAGAACAAATGGTGCACAAAGAACTAATGCCATGGCTTGGAGGGACAGGGAGTGAATCCTCAGGATTGCCGGGCAGCTGCACAGGGGAGGGAGCTGGATGTCATTGTCCACCTAGGGACAAATGACCTGGCTAAGAAATGGATTAGAGCAGTACAGGAAGAGTTTGTAGGAGTGGAGAAGACCTTGAACAAGTAGCACATGATAACCTTCGGAGAGTGCTGCCCATCTATGGCAGTAGGAGAGCTAGGGTTTTCCACACCATAGGATTCAATCAGTAGTTGAAAAACTGGTGCAGAGCTCAGGGATTTGGCTTCATTTGGGGACTGGGGGCCACCTGGAGTGATGCAAGCCTATAATGGCATGATGGGCTGCATCTGTCCAGGAGGGGAACCAGGATCCTAGGTGATAGGTTTAAATGCTTCATTGGCAAGCATTTAAACTAGCCAAGGGGGGAGGCACTGGAAAGGAGTGAGGAAATCCTAGCCCCCCCCAAAAAAATCGTGGTAGTAAATGTGGTAAACACCAACATAAAGGTGGCGATAGGGAGTAGGGCAGGGGTAAATGGGGAAAGTGACAAAGGCAAGAAGGACAGGGACAGGGCAAAAAGGAGTAAGGCCATCAGGAAATGGAGGGTAACGAGTACCAATGCCCATAGTCTGGGCAACAAGCTCCCTGAGTTGGTGGGCTTGATGGAAGAGGGATGCATGGATCTTGTAGCAGTCACAAAAACATGGTACACAGAGAACCATGACTGGGATGTTAACATACCAGGGTACATAACCTATAGGAGAGACAGGCAGGGGAGAAGAGGGGGAGGAGTAGCTCTCTATGTAAAAGAAGGGATAAAAGCAACTGAACAAAAGAGTAAACAGGGAGGAGAAGAGGCACTGTGGGTCACCTTGGAGACTGCAAAGGGCACCACAGTCCACACAGGGGTTGTGTACAGACCCCCATGCCAGGGGGAGGGAATGAACAAGGATATGATAGAAGGCATTCTTAAGATGGCAGAGAAAGGGGAGATACTGTTGATGGAAGACCTGAATATGCCAGATGTTAACTGGAGCACATTTGCTGCAGCCACATCCAAGAGCAGGGACATTCTCGATGCCCTACAGGTGGCAGGCCTCAGACAGCTAGTTTCAGAACCCACTCGTGAGGGAGCAATCTTAGATCTCGTACTCTCAAATGGAAACAGTGAGAGGATCTCAGATCTAGAAGTGGGTTGCCATCTGGGAACAAGTGACCATCAAACAGTGTGGTTCACGTTAAACTCAGCTACAGAGTCAAGCCATACAAAAGTGAGGGTACTGGACTTCAGGAGGGCTGACTTTGGCAAGATGGGAGACTGCCTCAGAAAAGCACCAGCAAACAGGCTAGAAGGAGGGGTGGAGCAACAATGGGGAATCATCAAAACTGCCATCACAGAGGCAACAAGCCTTTGTGTGAAGCAAATAAACAAATCAAAATGAAATAAAAAGCCACTATGGTTCTCAAAAGAGTTGGCTGGGAAAGTCAGAGAGAAAAAGATGGCATTCAGGAAGTATAGGGAAACACAGAAGGAGCAGGACAGAGAGCTGTACCAGTTAAGGCAGAAGGAAGCAGGGAGGAAAGTCAGAATAGCAAAGGCCCAAACTGAGGAAAAGATAGCCAACTCAGTTAAGAAGGGGGATAAAACCTTTTATAGGTACATCAGAGAGCGTAGAAAGACAAAGGGAGGGATAGTGAGGTTGAATAGAATAAACGGTGGATGGGCAGAGGGGGACAGTGAAAAAGCAGGGATACTGAAAGAATATTTTTCTGCTCAGTATTCACAAAAGAGGAGGGGGAAGTGCCTAATCCAATTAATAGAAGCATTCTTGATAGGGGGTCGATCCCAGCCCTTTCACAGAAGAAAGGGTTCTGCAAGAACTCCTAAAACTGAAGGTGGACAAAGCAATGGGGCCTGATGGAATTCACCCCAGAATTCTAAAATAATTAAGGGGGAACTAGTGAAACCACTGACTACTCTTTTTAATAAATCATGGGAGGATGGTGTGGTACCCGAGGACTGGAGGAAGGCGGATGTGATTCCCCTTCACAAAAGTGGGACCAAGACAGAGGCAGGAAACTACAGACCTGTCAGTTTGACCTCTGTGGTAGGGAAAGTGATGGAGTCACTTCTGAAGGAAAGAATTGTTGAGTACCTAGAGGTCAATGGGGCACAAGACCCAAGGCAGCATGGGTTCACAGCGGGAAGGTCATGTCAGACGAATCTAATTGATTTCTTTGACAGGGTGACCAAAGTAGTAGACCAGGGAGGGGCTGTGGACATGGCCTACCTAGACTTTAGCAAGGCATTTGACACAGTCTCACACAAAAGATTAATAGTCAAATTAACCAGCCTGGGAGTGGTTCCCAGGGTGGTAGCCTGGAAGCAAACATTGGCTGGACAACAGGACACAGAAGGTAATTGTAAATGGAGTCCACCTGAAGAAAGAGGGGTTACTAGTGGGCACCGCGAGGGTTCAGTACTGGGTCCAGTCCTTTTAATGTCTTTATAGGTGACATTGCAGAGGGACTGGAAGGAAAAGTATGCCTCTTTGCAGATGACACAAAGATCTGCAACAGGGTTGATACACAAGGAAGCGTGGAAAGGATGAGAAGGGACTTGGCAAGGTTAGAGGAATGGTGAGAAGTATGGCAGCTAGGATTCAATGCAAAGAAGTGCAAAATAATGCACCTGGGAAACAAGAACCCAGGGGAAGAATACACAATGGGTGGGGAGGTAGTAACAACAACAAAAAAGGAAAGGGACCTGGGGGTAATCATATCAGATGACCTTAAGTTTAGCAAGCAATATGAGAAGGCAGTAGGGAGGGCTGGGGGTATACTAGGATGCATAGGGAGAGGCTTCACCAGCAGAAAACAGGAATTTGTTATCCCTCTGTACAGACAGTTGGTGAGACCCCATCTGGAGTACTGCATCCAGTTCTGGAGACCCCATCTCCACAAAGACAGACAGGATAGAGGCAGTCCAGAGGAGGGCAACTAAAATGGTGCAGGTTCTGCAAGAGAAGCCATACGAGGGGAGAGACTAAAGGAGCTTAATATGTATACCCTTGAGAATTGAAGGGAGAGGGGGGACATGATATGAAAATTACGTACCTACCGTAATTCTTGATCTTCTTGGACGAGTTTCCACCACTCATTCACACTAGTGGGATCTGCGCCGGAGGCACTAGGACGCATCGGGAGCAAACTTTTTGCTGGAGGGTCGGTAGCGAGAGATGGCGACCGTGAGGCATGGCGCCGCTGAAAGCGGTGGCACGCTGCAATGACTATCTCGGTGACAACCTCCAACCGCCCAGTACCTTTTTTACCAAAGAGGTAAATAATCAACGTAAAGAGTAAACCTAACTTAAAAAACGGACATCAGATAGTCCGGACGACCCGTGTAAGAAGGGTCAGCAAAAAAGTCTTCACGGCCTAAAGATCTGAGTGAGTGAAGACCAACACAGCGGTGAGCTCGGGGGATGGAGGGTGGGCGTGTGAATGAGTGGTGGAGACTGGGTCAGAAGATCAAGAATTACGGTAGGTACGTAATTTTTCGCCTTCCTGGACATAAGTCTCCACCACTCACTCACACTGTAGTGGAGAGTACCAAGCTGATAATCCCCCGTATGGCTGCAGGGGAGCCAGAGCTCACATCGCCCAGGACAGAAGTCCATTAAGGATAGTTCTGTCAAGGCGGAATGACGCCTGGCATGAACATCCAGTGCATAATGCTTAATGAATGTATACACTGAGCTCCAGGAGGCGGCATTGCAGATATCTGCACTGGGAACATTGCGAATTTCCACTAGAGATGCCACGACCGCCCTAGTAGAGTGAGCGTACGCTCTACCTTCCAATTTAACCTGTGCCATGGAATATCAATGTTGAAGACATGCCACTAACCATGCATGATGAGATGCATCTGATAGTGACAGGCTGACCCAGCCGGGTCTCGCTGAAGGAAACAAACAATTGCTGAGTCTTGCGAAAATTCTTGGTTCTATCTAAGTAGAACCGCAAGGCTCTCTTAACATCCAAGGAATGAAGAGACCGTTCTCCTTCATTTTGGAAGTTGGCGAAGTAAGAGGGAAGCACCAGAGGTTGGTTTAGATGGAATTCTGACACAACCTTGGGAAGAAATTTAGGATGAGTACTAAGAATGGTTTTGTCCTTATGGAATACAGTATACTGGAGGGTCCGTAACCAGGCATGTATCTCAGAGACTCCCCAAGGGCTGAGGTAATGGCCACTAGGAAGGCTGTCTCCAGGTAAGAAATTTTAGCTCACAGGTAGCTAGTGAGTCTGAAAGGCTCCGAGTGAGCATGTCTAGCACAAGGTTAATGTCCCAGGCTGCAACCCGGACGCCTAACAGGGGGTCTGGTATGCAGAATTCTCTTAAGAAATCTCTTCACCATAGGTAACTGGAGCCAGAAACAAGGAAGAAACCAGCTCATGGAACGCCGAAATGGCACTAAGGTGAACTTTAACCGTGGAGTACTGGAGACCTGAGTTTGATAGGTCCAAAAGGTACTCCAGAACCTTGTCTGGAGGACAGGAAAAGGATTCCAAGAGGACTTTGCACCAGAGAGAAAAGCGTTTCCACTTAGAAGCTTAAGTTTTTTGGTAGCTGGCTTCCGAGCAGCCAGAAGGACATCTGAGACTCTGACGAGACGTTAAACCGGTTCACTTTACCTCTTCAGGAGCCAAGCATGAAGGTGAAGTGATCTCAGGTTGGGTGACCAACGAACCCTGAGTCAAAGATTGATTTGGTAAGGGAAGTGGTCTCGGAGAGGCTACGACATACTGTTGAGTAGAGGAACCATAGTTGCTGAGGCCAGGAGGGAGCAATGAGAATCATCTTGGTCCCTTGAGACTGAACTTGAGGAGAACTCTCTGAATTAAAGGAAGGCGGAAAGGCGAAAGAAAGCGCTTTGTCCACTCGCAGCCTGAACGCATCCTGACAGAAAATGCCAGGCCCTGGATTTCTGGAGCAGAGAGAGAGTTTATGCTGAGTGGGAATGCAAGTGGTCCAGGTCTGGAGTCCCCCACTCTTGGTCATTGAAAGACCGAGCTACGGCTGGCCGAGACCACTCGTGAGGGTCTGCCTCTGTCCTGCTGAGTTGATCTGCTAAGTCGTTTTGTACACCCGGCAGATATACCGCTTGAATTAGAGACTTGTGCTCCAAGCACCACTCCACACTCTCATTGCTTCCTGCAAGGGATAAGAGTGAGCACCGCTTCTTGTTGATGTAATACATCACAGCTTTGTTGTCCGTTTGAAGGAGAATGTTCTTGTGACAAAGAACATCCTTCAACGCTCAGATCGTATAGAGGGACCCGCTCTCATCTCCAGGACATTTATGTGGAGCTGAGTTTCGAGCTGAGTCCATACACCTTGAGTGTGGAGAGAGGGCAGTGAGCTCCCCATCACATTAGCCGTGTCTGTGGTAATGAGACTGATGATCCAGAGGAGCAAAGGGGAGTCCTTCCAGGAGATTGCTCTCTTGAGACCACCAGGTGAGAGACCTCTACGTGGGGCTCTGTCACCTTGATGGGATAAGACTGGGGTGAGAGGTTGGTGACCACTGAGCTGGAGAGCATCCATTGGGTGGTCCTCATGTAAATCGAGCTAGGGGTACAGTGAACACTGAGGACGCCATGAGACCCAACATACGTTGCATCGAGAGCTGTGACTGATCGGTTCTCCCCGACAACGGGCCATCTGAAGGATGTTGAGTCTTCTGTCCTGGAAGGAAAGCCTTTGCGAAGAGGTGTCCAGAAGTGTCTCTATGAAAGGAGCCTCTGGGAGGGCTGCAGTTGTGACTTCTTCAGATTTAGCAGAACTCCCATGGGAGGTAAGAAGGCGAGAGGCTATTTGAACGCTTCCAGAGTCCCTTGGCTGGAAGGACTCGCAGAGCCAATCGTCAGATAGGGAAACACTGGAGTCCGAGCTTCCTGAGATGCACTGCGAGAACTGCACAACACTTTGTAAAAACTGCAGGCCGAGGATAGCCCAAAGGCAGGACTCTGAACTGATAATGCTGACCCAGCGCTACAAACCTCAGGAATTTGCGTGAGGGTCGGTGGATGGGATATGCTGGTAAGCATCCTGCATATCCAGGGAGGCCAGCCAGTCGTGCTGATGCTGCAAGGTAACAGGTACCTAGGAAATCATTTTGAATTTCTCCTGGGAGGAATTTGTTTAACTTCTGAGGTCTAGAATGGGGCGCATCCCCCAGATTTCTTTGGAACCAGTAATGGGAGAACCCGTGTTTTGGTGATGTGGGGCACCAGTTCTATTGCCCTGTTGTTTAGAAGGCCCTGATCTCGCGGTGAGGAGGTCTGACTGAGAGGTCGACAACCTGGGTTGTCATTTGGGAGGGCAATTCGGGTTTTTTCCAAAGATTGAGAGAATAACTTGCTGAATTATCCGAAGACCCATTTGTCTGAGGTTATGGACTTCCACTGATTGTAGAAGTACATCAGACGACCTCCACTGGAGGAGAAAGTTCCATCTCGGCAGTGTGGATGGAACTGGGGCCGCACTATAAGGTAGCGCTTGGGGCTTTAGGCCCTGGTGCTTTCTGCTGCGCTTCTTTAGTTGGGCAGGTTGGCTTTATGGAAGCCCTCTGCCTCCTGCCTCGTAAAGGACTGGCGACTATGAAACTGACGCTTACCTACATGCCCGAGAGGTGAAGGGGGTCTAGGCCAACTTAATGGCCAACCTAGTCTTCTGAGTGGCCTCTAGGGCTTGCTCTACCTGAGGCCCAAAAAGATAGGAGCCATCAAAGGCAACGCCATTACCTGCTGCTGAGTATCATTCAGAAGCCAGAAGCACGCAGCCAGGAATGGCGCCGAGTACAAACACCCGCGCCGCTGCACTGAGAAGCAGTGTCAGAAAGCGCCCATGGCGGCTTTTGACCTGTTGGTTGTTGACTCAATACCTCTGATAATGGTTAGAAGGAGCCTGACTTGAGTCGGAATCTGAAAGAGCTTCAACCATTCGTTTCATAGAGTGCTACAGATATACCACACTGGAGAAAATAGCCTTGATAGCTGGGAATACGCATACTAAAGTGAGGCAGCAAAGACTCTCTTACCTAATGTATCAATTTTACGAGACTTCCTTTGTTATTAGGTCGAGCTGTAGTAGCTTGAGGAAGAAACGATTTTGCCATTCTCTCGCCAGGACTACAATAGGGTCCGCAGCGCTTGGGATGCCAAAATGGGACGATCCTTGGGAGCTGAATATTTCTTATCAATGGATTTAGCCACTGAAGGAATAAGAGCAGGATTATTCCATACCATTTGAGACAGCCTCAAGGAGGGTTGAATTGGAGGAGTCAAACTTAGGGATCTCCGGGCATGAAGATACTGGAGTCTTAATATTTTCCAGGATTGATGTCCGTAGTCTGAGAGAAAGAGGATCTCAGGTCTCAACAGAGACTTAAAGGATAGGTCCTCCACCACAGGCTCTGTAGCGTGAAGGATCCTGTTTCCTCCACTTCGTCACCAAATCGAAGGTCTGATCAGGCTCAACATCATCTCCTGATAGTCCAGGAAGGACTGCTTGACAGGAAAGGAGGAAAATAAGAGAAGAAGAAAGAGCAGATAGAAAGGGAGAGTCCGAGGGCCCCAGCACCCAGGAGGCGAAGGAGTTGAAAATCGGCACCGGAGGGCGCACGGCACCAAGAAGACGCAGTACGCGACGCACCTCCGCGGTGCCAGCGGGGCGCTGGATACTACGGCACCGCGGGCGGTGCCGCGGAGACCCGCTGGCTACCGGACGGCGCCGTTAGACCCAGCGGCGCTTGCGGGCGGCGCTGCGGCCTCCGCTGTGCCGAAACGGGCGCTCGATGCTTAGCAACCCTGCCGGAAGGTGCCGAGGACACCCCTGGAACCTGGAAAGCAAGAGGAGGGAAAACCAGGAGATAAGGGCATCGGTGTGGCCCCGCGCCGCAGCCATGTGGGGGAACACTTAAGGCAAGGAGTCGCTGGCACCAGGCGAGGCGCCGCGACTAGGAAGGTCCAACCGCCTTGCCTGATCGCCCGACGAGCCGAGGCTCTGGGGCAACTGAGCCAGGCAGAAGAACCAACCTCCCAGCCCATCGCCCACAAGAGTGGCCCACTGATGAAACTGCTCATCTGGAGCCCTACCTATAGGCGGGTGGGGCCCGATGTCAAAGATGGCGAAACCGGAAGTTGGCGATCGGCAGGAGGACCGCAACCAGGTACGATAACCGACCGCCGACGGGCAACGATCAGAGGGCGGCACTCGAGTGATGCCTTCTTTTGACCTGTGGGTCAAGAAGAGTTCGAGGCGGAACGGTGCCGCGAATGCGACCGCTTATTTTATGCCGGTGGGGACCGCCCATCCCCGGCATCGGACTGACCATTGTCGGAACCCCGCTGAGGGAAGGGGCTGACCGGACCCAGCCCGACTGACTGAACAGCCTTCACGAAGTCTCCCCTGACCACATGATCTGCTCATGGTCGACTCCATCCAGTAGGCCAAGACTTCTTTACTATAAGTTAAATTTAAAATATAACAGAAATAGAATAAAATTAAGCTATACTACTATCGAGATAAAATTACAAAAAATAAACTGAAAACTATGCGCTAGTTTGAAGTTTGACTTAACAGGCGAGACGTTGTCACTGAAGCGCACTGACAAGGAAAAAGGAACTGAGGCGGTTGGAGGTGTCACGAGAAAGTCATTATCATATTGAAATAATCGGGCCAGAGCGCCTATGCCCTCGGGCGCCATCTCCTCGCTACTTGACCCTCCAGCAAAAGTTTGTCCCGATGGGTCCTAGTGCTCCGGCGAGATCCCACTAGTGTGAATGAGTGGTGGAGACTTATGTCCAGGAAGATCGAAACTTTTAAGTACCTCAGTGGAATCAATAAAGTCCAAGAGGGTAGCATCTTTCAGAAAAAGAGTCGTGCAAGTACAAGGGAACACAATTTAAAGATAGAGGGGGGGCCGTTCCGGGGCAATGTGAGGAAGTATTTTTTCACAGAGAGGGTAGTGGATGCATGGAACAGCCTTCCTGAGGAGGTTGAGGGGTCTAAAACTGTGGGAGAATTCAAGAATGCATGGGACAGATATAAGGCAATTCTTGTGGTGGGTAGGAAGAAAGAAAAAATTACTCACCTTAGTAGTGTTGTTTCTTCTAATGGAGTCTTGCTATATTATAGACATTAGCAGTTTGATCCAGCTTTAGAACTGCCCCAGAGTGAAATGGTTAAAACCATTCCAAAATAGAATTTTGGCACGAGAGCAGCTCTATCTGTGTCATTTCAAACTTGAACTGTCAGATCTTTACGAGACAAACTCACTAAGGTCTGTGTGGAAGCTGTAACCTACACTAGCCAAATGGCTACCTAAATAATAACAACCATTGATGGTCCCAACACCTCAAGACTCAAGTCAGGGGACCAGAAATACTAACACCATTCTAATAATATGAAAAGGAACATAAGTATAATAAAACACACAAGTGTTACACATACACACCCCAAAGTCCCAAGGGGACAAAATGCTAACAGGACATAAGTAGTGCCACACTAAGTTGCCCGCACCCCACCAAGTAGAGGTTCTGAGAGAGGCAGGTTAGGTAGGTCTATATATAGCAAGACTCCATTAGAAGAAACAACATTACTAAGGTGAGTAATTTTTCTTCAAACAACATGAAGTCTTGCTATATTATAGACATTAGCAGAATACACAGCAGTACCTCCATGGAGGAGGGGCAGAACCTACTTAGGGAATAGGCTCTGAAGAACAGCTGTGTCAAACTAGCATCTCTCCTGGCCTGGACATCCAGGGAGTAATGCTTGCAAAGTGGTACCATTTTCCAAGTAGCAGCCTGGCAAATCTCTAATAAGGATATCTCTGGCAGCAGCTAGAGACGCAGCTGTACTCTGGTAGAATGAGCCCTAAACTGGGGGCTCTGCACCACTTTCTGATAACAAAATTGGATACAAGAGACAATCCACCTGGCTATTGATCTCTTAGTGGCAGGTTTGCCTTTCCCAACTTCACCATAGGTAAGGAAAAGTTGGAGGATTTGAACCTGTGACCTTTGGCACGCCTATATAATAACTAAGAGCTCTTAACATCCAGGCTGTGCAACCTCCTCTCACCCGAAGAGGAGTGATCAGTGAAAAATACTGGAAGGGAGATAGATTGATTAAGATGGAAATCTGAAACCACCTTAGGCAAAAACTTCCTATCAGTCCTAAGGACTACCTTATCCCTGTGGAAAGAAATAGTCAGTCTCCACTGACAAGGCTTGCAATTCACTTATGGATCTGGCAGAAGTGATAGCCACTAGAAAAACAGTTTTCCAAGTTAGGTGCTTAAGCTCTGCAGAAGACAGAGGTTCAAAAGGGGGTTGCATTAACTGGGCAATGCAAACATTAAGGTCCCAAGCAGGGGCCGGTTCCCGAAAGGGAGAATTAGTATGGAGTAATCCCTTAAAAAACTTGGAAAACACAGGATGAGAGGAAAGAGGGATGACTTTCCTGCTGACAGAAAAGCAGACACAGCTGCCAAATGAACTCTCAGGGTAGCTGGTCTGAGACCCAAGGAATTAAGATGTACCATGTAATCTAACAAAATGGCAATTAGCAGATTCTGGGAAAATATTTTTCCTAGCACACCAAATGGAAAACCTTTTCCATTTAGAACTATAAGTAGCTCTAGTGGAAGGCTTTCTGGAAGCCTTTAGGATCTCAAGAACACCCTGAGAGAGATGTAAATCAGCAACTCTAACTCCTCAAGAGCCAGGCCTTGAGGTTGAGGATTTGAGGTCCGATACCAAACCCTTCCCTGGGCACAAGTCAACAGATTGTGATTCCTGGGGAGGCACAGGAGAAGATGGACTGTCAGAGACAGAAGGAGTGGGTACCAGGGCTGCCTGGCCCAATCCAGGGCAATCAGAATCACCCTGCAAGGCTGAGATCTGATTTTGACTAGTACTTTGAATAGGAGAGGAAAGGGGGAAAGCATGAGGAACTTCCCTCCCATTCAGAAGAAGGGCATCCAGGGGAACTGAGCCCAGCACTGGAGGCCTGCAACAGAACAGAGGAAGTTTGTGATTGTCTGGGGCTGCAAAAGATCTATCTGAGGGATGCCCCAACTGGCAAAACTATCCCCAGCACTTGAGGATCCAGGGACCATTCGTGATGGCCCTGGGAAATCCTGCTGAGGGCATCCGCTAGGACATTGTCCTTCCCTGGAAGATGAACTGCTATGAGGGAAGTGTTCAGGGAATAGGCCAGAGACCACAACTTCATTGCCTCAGTGCACAAGGCCGAAGACCGAGTGCCCCCGTTTGTTGATGTACCACATTGTTGTGGTGTTGTCTGTTCTGACTTGTATCACCTTGTCGTGGACAGATGCAGAAAAAGCTTGAAGAGCTTGAGAAGGGGAAATGAAGGGGACCCCCGCTTTTAAATTGCTGTGATCCTGCCACCACTGGAGAGCTAGGATCAAGGTTAGAGTCACTGGGACCAACTTGGAAAGGGGGTCTCTTCTCTGAGTGAAGGAAGAGGCCAGAGCCACTAAATTCCTTACCCTTTATGGGGGAAGAAAGGCTCTGGCTAACTTTGTGTCCAATTCTGCCCCTATAAAGGTGAGTACCTGGACTGGTTCCAGAACCGACTTTGGTAGGTTTAGCAGAAAACCCAGGGAGGTGAGAAGCTGCTGGGTGACCTGCAGGTGAGATTTTACCTGTTCTGGGGACTGGCCTACAATGAGCCAGTCGTCTAGATGGGGAAAACAGCAATCCTCTGCCTCCTGCAGGCCACTGCCACTGCTAGACACTCTGTGAATACCCTTGAGCAGAGGTAAGGTCAAGGGCATTGCTTTGAACTGGTAATGACCTGAGGGCAGTTTGAATCTGAGGTACTTTCGATGGGATCTTCTGATTAGGACATGGAAATAGGCATCCTTGAGGTCCAGGGAGGCTAGCCAGTCCCCTGGCCTTAGGGAAGGTAAAATCATTGCCAGAGTTACCATTTTGAACTTTGGTTTCAAAAGATGCTTGTTCAGATATCTGAGATCTAAAATGGGCCGCCATTCTCCTGTCTTTTTTGGGGTAAGGAAGTATCTGGAATACAGACCCCTGCCCTGATGCAGGGAGGAACCCTTCTACTGCTCTGAGAGCTAACAGGGATGAGACCTCTGTTTCAGAGCGAGGGTCTCTGAAGCACTTGCAGGTAGAAAAAGTCTGCTTCTCAACTTGGGAAACTTTTTGAAGCTGAGAACCAGACCCTGGCTTACTACTTCCAGAACCCACTTGTCTGAGGTTAAAGAAGCCCAATTCTGACTGAAGTAAGCCAGCCTGCCCCCCACTGGTACAGGAGAATCGGCCCTGGGCACCCCATCAGGGTGCCTGTTTCGCAGGAGGTTTAGGCTGGGGGGTGGGAGCAGGTCTACCCACCCCTCGTCTGCCCCTGCCTCTGAAGAAGCCCCTCTGAGCATAGGCAGAGGAGGCCTGAGTCTGGTAGAAAGGCCTGTGAAAAGGCCTACCCCTACCCCTGGGGGCATGCCTTTGAGGAGTGGCTTGCCGCTCCCTAGCCTGAGCACCTTGTACGTAGTCCCATATTCATCCATCTTCTTTCATGTAATTCTCTGTCTGCTCTCCAAACAGAGAATTTCCCACCACAGGAAAATCCATAGCCTTAGTCTGGGTATCCTGTGACAAACTAGTACACCTGAGCCAGGCCAACCTATGAAAAGCTACAGATGTGGCCATGACCCTAGAGGAAACATCATTAACATCCACAGCAGCATGAAACTGAACCTTAGAGGCTTCAATGCCATCAGCAGCCACCTGTTCTAGTTCACTAGCCAGCTGGCCATGGGCCTGCTTGGCCAATTGCATAACAGTATCCCATCTAGATTTCTGATACCTAGCTACATAAGCCATAAAATTTGCTTGCCTGAGTCCCAGAGAGGCTGCCATATACTGTTTTTTTTTTTTTGCCATGGCATCAATCTTCCTGGAATCCTTGTCAGGAGGATGTGGCCAAGGAATATTAGCTTTATCACAGGCAGCAGCCTGAACTACTAACATGACTGCATTGCTGAGAAAGGAATTCTGTATCGGGGTCTGACAATGTATACCTTCTGTCCATCTTTTATCTACAGGAGGCACAGAATTAGGAGCTTTAAAATTTTAATTGTTTGTTTCCTAAAAGACTTATGTAAAGGAATAGACAATCTCTAGACTCTGGAATATCCATCATTTCTACAAAATCAGGCTCCTCTTGCTCATCCACAGCCTCTTCTAAAGGAAGCTGGAGGGTTTCAGCAACTTTTTATAAAACATAAAATGAGATGGGGACTCAGACAGCATAGGGGAGATTCTAAAGGTCTGTCTGGGGAGATGTCCGGTTCAATGGGCACACCCAGACCTTCCCAGCCACATTCATACTGCTCATAATCCTCCTCCTCCTCTGGTTCATAAAATTCCTCAATATCATAATCCTGAACCACTGGGACCGGACGAACCGACCTTTTACCAGATAGTGGTGGTTCGGACGGACCCTGAGACAGTGACTGGACAATTTGTATGGCTTTTGCTATCTCTGCAGCAGTTGGAGAAGGAATTTTGGACTCCAGACCTGCTGGTTTTCTTGTTTTCTTTACTGGAATTGGTTCCTCAGAACCAGCTTTTCTTTTGCCCGAGGAAGTCTGGCCCTGGTCAGAGGGCACTCCCTCTGGTTCGGTTGGCACCGAACCGGCTGGCCATCCAGGTCAGCGGACTTTTGCCTCCCTCGCCCTGAGCCTGCCCAATCTTTTTCCAGGGTGGCTGCAGGGAAATTTCTACATACCTGGCAGTCTGACTGGAGGTGGTCAAACCCCAGACAATAAACACATGGGTTTGTGGGTCAGCCTTGGCAAAGACTTCCCCACAAACATCACAGTGCTGAAACCCAGTGGGCCCGGTTTTCTTTGCCTTTCAGACATAATGCCAGCCTAACCAAAAACTTGCCCTTTAACGGCAGTGCCAGGCTAGACACCCTTATCGGTTCCTAACCGTGTCACGGGTATTGGAAAAAACCGTAATAAATCTGTTTTTTTTAGAACCGATAAGAACCGGGAACCGCACTCTAAAATAGTAACTTTTAGTTTTAAACCCACTGATCGGTTCAAAACCGAACCGATAACTTACAAGTTCCACACAGACAAAATCTTCATTTACTTACGGTTACCACAGATAGAGCTTGAACCGAACGGTTTTATGTTAAATAAAACTATTCTCGTTAAATCCAAACTGAGAAAACACTTTTAAAATGAAATGAACCGAGCAGAAGGAGAAATCTCCGGAGCGACTGTTCACTGAGGTGGAGTAAAGAATCTGACAGTTCAAGTTTGAAATGACACAGATAGAGCTGCTCTCATGCCAAAATTCTATTTTGGAATGGTTTTAACCATTTCACTCCGGGGCAGTTCTAGAGCTGGATCAAACTGCTAATGTCTATAATATAGCAAGACTTCATGTTGTTTGAATAGACTGTTGGTTAACTAGGCTCTGCAGCCTATCCTGTAGGTAGGGAAATGGGCAGACTAGGTGGGCCAAGCAGTCCTTATCTGCCGTCAAAGTCTATGTTTCTATGTTTTTCAGATTATTCTGAAAGCAGTTTCCTGGTAAAAAGTTTTGATGCATTTCAAAAGTGGATTTAAGTGCAGTTCTTTTCTGTATATTCACTTGTTTTCATTCAAGTTCCTTCATTGCAGTGTGCTGCTGTTATTGAATGCTGCTACAGACTTTAGACCCATCAGAGCCACTTGTTTTTTTTTCTTATTTATATTTTTCACCCATTCCTCTCTGCTGCCTCTTGAGACCCTGTGGTTTGACCAGCCGCAGGTAGTCTTCAGCCCCTACTCTGCCGTGGAATGTCCACCGGTCCAGACCACTGCAGGGTCCTGGTGCCAGGCTTGGTGGTGGGGCATTTTCCACTTTTCTGGCCCCCTCCTGAGAACATTGGCCACCAAGGGGGTCCATGGAGATGAGCGCACGCAGAGATGTGATGCTGCTCCAGTTCTCAGCCAACATCCTACCCTCCCACTTGACGCTTCCTGCTGCACCTCCACCCGTGTGCACCCAGGTGGCAGTATTGCAGCAGAAGCAGCAACCCTCTCTGCCCAGAGGAGGAGAACATGCCTTGGACTCTCAATCCTCCTCCCCCCGGCTGACCCTTCAGCAACCAGGGCTCATTCCCAAACTCAGGTTGCCGGTGCCACAAGCGGTAATCCTACCGCTGTGCTGATGGGCCAGCCATCAGAGCCACTTGTAACACTGAACTCTATATATTTTTACTTTGATAACTGTGTAAGGTCCACTAGGCACACGTGCCTGTTTTCAGGGGTGACCTGGGAACAGTGAGGTGGTTAAGTGACTTGCTCAGAGTCACACAGCATGCAAGTGGAGGTTGTGAAAATCAAACCCTGGTCTGCTGGATGTACCAAGCTCATTCACAGCTCATTGCTCTAACCTTTAGGCTATACTGCTGGCAGCATTTAAACTCATAAGCTTAGGGACTAGAGACTTCTCCAATCTTAAATTTTATAAACTCAGATGTATTTTTACATGAAATCCTCTGCATGTTTATATGAGGACATTATCTGCACCGTCTCCCCATCCCTTCATTATTCTGTTCCCACTAGTACCTTTTTCTTCTGCACTCACAAGCTATTTACTCTTCTAATAGGACACAAGGTACATTAGTCAGAACATCCACTTCCTTGGTTTCACTCAGTTTCTGAGATATGTAATTATATTTACTGTGGTCTGTTCAACTTCTTCCTCTCCTCTCCTGTGAGATAGAGCATATGTTTTTTGGATTATAAAGGATAATAAAAGTGGAAAATCCAGAGCGTCATCTGCATTTTTCATTTGATATCATGTTTCTCGATCTGTCAGTAGTCTTTTTAAGTATCCATGATCACAGATGTTGGCTGTGGTCTTTGATAATGCTCCAACTGGAACATCAGAGGCTGGGCAGGGTGGGCAGCTTTGCGAGGTAGCAGCTAAGATACAATTGTAAGGGAGATTTACAGACTTATAAATTAAGAGTGATTTGTTGCTGGCAATCATCATTGAGATCCGGGGTGCAGTAATCAAAGAACTTGAAGTGCGAGCCCAGGCTGCCCTCATTCGCAGAGTCCAGGTCCTTGTCCACAAACAACAGTCCAGCATATTTCCTTGACTCTGAAAAAGGATGCTTTCATTTTCCTATGAGCACTTTAAGAACAAGCATTTATCAATGCCGAATGTTTGCTTGCTGGCATTGGCAGTGGTAATGTAGAAGTTACAGAGCTGCGTAATAGGAATGGCAGTGAAGTATTGAACTGAAGCCAACCCCACCACCACCCTGCAGAGAGTTACAGGCATTGGGGTGTGCCTTTGGGTCGTCAGGCATAACGGCCATGCCATTTCACCACACCCCACCCTGCAGACACTGACAAGTGTCACGGTGTTCCTTGGGGTCTTTGGCCCTTATGCGCACCCCATTCCATTAGGAAATATGGTGAGATGGATGAGATATAGCAGAATGGGGTGAACTTTGGGGCCGAAGAGTCCAAGGCATACCTCGATGCCTCTCACTGGCTGCAGGGTGTGGAATGGTATGAGCATTACAGGCAAGAATTCCAAGTCACACCCCTGATGCCTGTCATTCTCTACAGGGTTGGGCGTTATGGTTGGAAACCCTAATACCTCAGGCATTCGTTGGTATTTTCACTCCAAATTTTCAACATGTTTTTTTGGACCCCACCTCATGAACAGGGGAATATCAGTTTGTTAGCTGAAGCTGCTTATGCACAGTGACTACGGCATTTAGCACCACAGGTGCAAAAACATTCGAACAGGATGTAAAAATGACAGCTGTACTGTTCATGGGAGGTGTAAAAATGGCAATGTTGCAAATCTGCAGTAAAATATTTAAAAAATGGTGAAGTCACGAGCATACATAGAAACTGTACACGACAACCGTAATATAATTAGGTTGGGATTTTTACAGCAGATTGTCACTCAGGCATTTTGGTGCCTCGATCATGAACAGGTCACAGTGATTTTCTTTATCTGTCCCGAACAATGATTTCCCACAGCGACCACACATCTCTGCGCTGAAGTGTGAAAACACACTTCCAACCCGTATGTTAGAAAAATGACAGCTGTACTGTTCATAAGGAAGTGTGGAAAAATGCCACTGGTGAAAATCTGGACTGAAAATATTACAAAGTCATGAACTTACGAGGGTGCGTGGAAACTGCGCAATGCTTACTCGTAACACAGTCATTTTATGGACTTTTGTCACCAAATTTTCAACATAGCCATTTTAAGACCTCTGCTCATGAACAGTGTAACTGTGATTTTCTTAATCTGTCCCAAACATTGCTTTTGCACACCAACAGCACCATTGTGCGCTACATGTGCGAAAAAACATTTTGGGCGACATATGAAAAATGGCAGCTGTAGTGTTCATAAGGAAGTGTAATAAAATGGCAATGTTGAAAATCTGGAGTGAAAAATATTAAATTCGCAAACTTACGAGCATGCATAGGAACTCTGCAATGCAGGCTTGTAAAACAGTCATTTTTAGGAATTTTTTCACCAAATATTCAACATAGCCATTTTAAGACCTCTGCTCATGAACAGTGTCACTGTGATTTTCTTAATTTGTCCCGTACATTGATTTCGCACACTGACTGTGTCATTGTGCGCTACATGGGCGGAAACACGTTTTGGGTGAGATGTGAAAAATGACAGCTGTACTACTCATAAGAAGGTGTGGTAAAATGGCAATGTTGAAAATCTGGAGTGAAAATATTGAAAATTCACAAACTTACGAGCGTGCGTAGGAACTGTACATGCATGCTCGTAAAACAGTCAGTTTTAGAACTTTTCACAAAATTTTCAACATAGCCATTTTAAGACCTCTGCTCATGAACAGTGTCACTGTGATTTTCTTAATTTGTTCTGTACATTGATTTACGCACACCGACTACGCCATTGTGCGCTACATGGGCGCAAACACATTTTGGGTGAGATGTGAAAAATGACAGCTATACTACTCATAAGAAGGTGTAGTAAAATGGCAATGTTGAAAATCTGGAGCGAAAATATTGAAAATTCGCAAACTTACGAGCCTGCGTAGGAACTGCGCAATGCACGCTCGTAAAACAGTCATTTTTGAATTTTTCCACCAAATTTTCAAAATAGGCTTCTTGAGAGCCCACCTTATGAACGCTGGCAGTGTTGTTTCATTAATCAGGCCCAAAAGGTGATTTCGCGCAGTGACTGCTAAATCACCCTTTGGGCCCGAATGACGCCATGACAGTGACATCATTCATGAGAAGGGGTCCCAAAAACCCCATGTTGAAAATTTGGTGCAAAAATTCCAAAAAATGCCTGAGATATGCAGCAAAGTTGAAAAAACCCTATCTATCCCATTATACAGCTTACCGGCATTTCCTCAGTTTGCGGTCGGCTTTGAAGAGTGCAGACGTGTTTCCGGTCCACCAAAGATCATCGCGCTGAGCTCTGGAGGTAAGTATGGGGTGAAGGGGGGTTTGGGGAGGCAGGGTGCGCAGTGGGTGGGTGCGGTTGTGGGGAGGGCAGGAAGACTGCGTGGGACCGTTTTTTCTTTACAGGTATTTAAAAAAAAGGCAAGCCCAGGCGTTTGCCCGCGCTGGGGTGAGCTCCCAGCATGGCAGAAAGATGGCTGGGGAGGCGTGGAGCCGACGGGATTGGGCACCCCTCAGCCAAATATGGCATCTGCTGCCACGCTTAGTGGCTCCCCAGCGGGCACCCTGTACTGGGATAGTGAAGCCGACGGGGATTGTGCACCCCGCTGGCTATACCATTGAGTTGCCATGTTGGGGAGGTGCCAAGCATGGCATTTGGAAGGCTTTGGGGGGGAGCAGCGCGGCCGATGGGGATTGGCACCCCTGTCGGCTACAGTGTGTGCGTGGGGGGACAGCACGCAGTATGCGTACGGCGTCTTGTGTGTGTAGGGGAGCTGCACATGAGCAGGTGATATCTTATCGCTGCTCACTGAAGTGTAGCTCCCCCTTTCAACAGCATGCCACTGCATTTTGGAGCTTGTCATAGACAGCTCCAGCATGCATTGGAGGACAGGGGCTGCGCCTGCCAACACACTGACTGAACTGGAAGAGGGGGTGACACACCTCCGAAAACTCAGATGATGGCACTATGTTTCTTGCACATGCGTGCAAGCAAACATAAAAATGCTCATACTGCAATGATAGTATCTCAAAAAAAGAAACAGCTAGCAGTAAGACTTGAAGGGAAATGTCCACCTAAAAATGGGCACATCTCAGCATGAGGCAGGGCCTGATTAGAAGTTACAGAAAAAGTACCTTTTTTTAATGTCCTCCAACTTTATATCTTTGTAATTTATCTGGTTGATCCTGCCTCCCTCTCTGCCAGCATTTCTGGATTTCACACCCACAGCAGCACACGCACAACCACCCGCGGCTGTCCCAAGAATAACTTGCTATGTGGGGATCAGCTGCAGGTCTCTCCTTTAGATCTATGTATACTGATAGCTTCTAATATCTCTGGTTATGATCGTACATGTTTTGGTGCTATACCAAGACCAGGTATAGACTGACAGTCCACTACCAGCCTATATCTGGTCCCAGTATAGCACTAAAGCATGTACGGCTTTTGGTGTTGTCCTCATCACTGCTGCTGACTGAACCATCACTTTTTCTTTTACTCAGGGTGAGGTGTAAGTATGTTTTAAATGGCGACACTTGGATCTACTGCTACTTTCTACACTGTGGCTATAATTTGCCTATATTATGAAAACCTTCTACTTTGTACACTGTGACTGTGATTTGCCTATGGAATGAACCTCTGCTGCTTTCTAAACTGTGACTATGATTTGCCTATGGAATGGCACGCTGCTACTTTGTACACTGTGACTATAATTTGCCTATGTAACAAAGCCCTCCTATAGAAAGAACAAGACAATGCATCCCTGTATAAACATGCAGGGGATATCATGTAAAAATACATCTGACTTTATAAATTTTAGGAATGGAGAAGCCTCTAGTCCATAAGCTCATGAGCTTAAATATAGAGTTCAATATTACAAGTGGCTCTGGCAGGACTAAAGTCTGTAGCTCAACATTTAATAATAGTATCCTGTTAGCGTGCCAGTCTAATGAATAAGAAAGAGGTACATGAGCACCGGGAAAAAAATCAAAGCTTGATATAATGGGCTGGCCCAGTGGCATAAAGTGCTGAGGTGCTGGAGCCTTACCTCTTCCTATGCTGATGACCCGGGGTCAAGAGCAACCTCGGGTCTCAGATGGTTGGCCTGGGGGGGGAGGAGGATCAAGTGTCTCATGGACTGCTCTCCTCCAGGGAGGGAGTGTGGGGATGATCACTGAGACACTGGCTCCTGGCAGTAGCCGGAGGCTGGTGCTGGCTTGGGAATCAACGTGTATGGGCTGGCACAGGCTGGTGTCAGGCTACGTGCGAGAGCGTGTGCAGCAGCATCCTTGACACCATTGCGTGCCCGTGCCATGAGGGACAAAAAGGGAAAAGCAGTACCAGTCCTCTGGTATGAGTGACAGCTGGCTTTGATGGTACTGTGGTGGACCCACATAAGCTAGCTCCCCTTCAGCCCCCAGCCTCCAGGTCTTCGCAGTGTGCGGGATAAATCATTGCTGTAACATGACCTGGGATGGCAGGGTGAAAAATATTCAAACTCTGACTGGGTCTGGAGCAGCAGATGAGAGGATGCCTGAGAAGAGGGGAGTCATAGGACCACCCCTTAGCCAAGGAGGTAAAAGAAAATTATCAAAAAAAAAAAATCAAAACTTGATAGAATGGGATGGCAAGCTGTAAACCAAGATTGCAGCTCAGTTCCTCAACACGCTGCTGCTCTCACTACTGGTTTGGCTCCAGAACATGCTATGAGGGGTAATTAAGCAATAAAGCATGATGGGGCATTAGTAGTATTAGGTTTCCCCCATGGTCAGAGGGTCTAGTGAGGCATGAGACAAGGCTGACCATGGGGGAAAACTGTATCACCAATGTCCCTGGAGTGCCTTATTGCTTATATATAAAATGGGCAACTTTTAAAAAACAAACTTTCTAAACATTTACAAAGCCTCAAAAATGATAATAAAATGTGGCGGAATTATGTAAAATAGTCCCTCCACAGATGTTTTTCATCTGTCAGCCATCTGTCTTTCACATTCAATACATTGTTTGATTGTTTACCATGGAATACAAGAATTCAAAGCTCTGCATTATTCAAGTAGTAGAATGCCGCCCCCACACACACGTGGAATGGTAACATGGAATACACAAATTCAAAATTCTTCAGCGTGCCAATATTCTTCAGAGTTTAAATATTAGCAAACTGCAGCAGTCTGTTTTTTGTGCAAAAAGAGCTTTATTATATAGAGAATAAAGTATGGGGTGGTGTGTAATGAGAATTTTACACACGAGGGTGTTGGATGCCACATAAACCCAGAGAGCAAAGCTTGAGGGGTTTATTTCAGCATCCAACCCCAAGGGTGTGTGTAAAATTCAAGTTTTACACACCACCCCATATTTTATTTTATATAATTGCTGGGTTTTGCTTTTTCACCACAGCAATTATATAAAAATAATTATCCTTCTGGAGTGGCCGCAGTTCGGTTCGCTTTTATCGCGGTCGCCCTGCAGCACTTTTTTTTTCTATTTTTTTCCTCCTTTCTTGTCACATGTTTAGTGAAGGGTAGGTTTATTTTTTAAAAGTAACTTACTTCTGACTGTGTTACAATGGTGGTGTGGCATTGGCAAGGAGGCAGTGTAGTGAGTGAGTGGTGAGAAACCCGGAAGAGCTGCAGACGACGCATGTGCAGAGGGAGGGAAACCCGACACGTGTTTGCTGCTATAAACACTCCTTTATAATGGCAAATTATGCAACGGGTTTCCATATGGGTGAAAGCGAAACCCATCAATTATATAACTTTATTGCAACTGCAGTTTTAAAGTTCCATTGGCATACACACATATATATACACACACAGGCCTCAGGTGGAGCCAGAACCTCAATTTTATCTGTTGCCAGGTAAGGAACAGGGAGTTCTCTGGCAAACTAGTAGGGTTAGGAGGGGGCCTTTTCATGGTTATCAAAGAAACACCAGCAATGGAAACTCTGAATAGTACTTGATTTTTTTAAATGTGTGTATGCATGTAAGGAGGGGCTCTTGAGTGAAAATAACATTACATTATTTAGTTACTTTTGTTTAATTTAATGGACCTTTATTTTTAAGGCCTAGTTGAAGGTTGTTATATATGAGTAAAGGTTGCAGCCATGTTTGTGATAGAAATCAGAATATAAGTGGCTTATGAATTCTGTATGTGACCTGTGAGTTGCACTGGTTGGCGGGGACTTGTTTTTAGCCATTGGTAGTGCTCTCTGAAGGCAATGGCTAGAACCGGGTCTCACCCAATCAGGACACAGGGATTTCCTTGCCCATTTTATATATATATATTGTTGACTTTAAAACTGCAGGTGCAATATCTTCATGTAATAAAGCTCTTTTTGCACAAAAAAGGGACTGCTACTGTCACATGTATTTGAGTAGCCCACCCTCTCACTCTGTCTTCAGAGTTTTGTGCCACTGGTGTGCTTAATTTTGGGAAAAGGCACACACACCAACATCTGAGGTTAACTACAGAATTACTGGCGCATAGCAAAAAGCCGTCAATGCCCCTATATATCACAAATAAATGTACCTTCTTTGTGGGGCATGGGAGGAGGTGACAGGAACCCAAATTACTAATCAGTTCTGTAATTTGTTTATTGACAACAGTTTAAAAATGTGTTACTTAAGTGCATCAGTCCTACAAAAGAGCTGCAAAAATACAGTATACGGGTCATGCTTGAAAATAGGCAGGTCTAATTGCCTAATGCACTTACCTGGTCAACAAAAGCTAATAAATAAATAAAGGTACAGAGATCATAAATACTATACACTTCATATTGCCAGCACAATAGTTCCGTATGTGTGAACTCGCTCTAAATAAATACATGGCACAGCAGTACACCGGGAATATAAATTCAATTTTTATTTCAGTTTAATCAGAGAAGCATGTGCTCTATCTCATGGGAGAGGAGAGGAGAGGAAGAAGTCAAACAGACAACAGTAAATATAATTAAATATCTCAGAATCTGAGTAAAGCCCAGGAAGTGCTCATTCTGATGAACATACATTGTGTCCTATAAGGGGAGTGAATAGCTTGTAAGTGCGAAAGAAAACATAACTAGTGGGAACAGAATAAGGACAAGGGAACAGGATGAGAAAAACAGAAATAACAAGAAGAAGATGCAGATGGTGCCCTTGTACAGACATGCAGGGATTTCATGTAAAATCACATTTGGCTTTTTATATTTAAGATCGGAGAGGTCTGTAGTCCATATGCTTATTAACCTAAGTATAGAGTTCACCATTACAAGTGGTTCTTGCAGGACTAAAAACTTAAGCAGCTCAGTATTCAACAGGGGTGCATTTTTAAAAAGAAAGGAGATGAATAAAAATGCATGTACATATAGAAAAAATTGCACTTGAATTCACAGTCTAAAGGTATAGAAATTTGTAACCAGGAAACTGCTGTCTCAGACTTCTCTGCAAAAGGTTTAGTTCTTTGTGTACCGTCACCAGTCAGTCATGATTATAAAATGATTATATCACCTGCTTTTATAGTCTGAGATAAGTTAGTGGTGACTCATGAAAGATAAAACTGGGAAGTTTTGTTAATGATTGAAAAGAGCGGTATTATGAATTCCTGAAACCTGGACATAATATAGAGAAGGTGCAATACGACTGTGGGTAAAATTGAACAAAAAACTAAACAAACATCTGTCAATGCCGAACGTTGTCGCGCTGGCATTGGCTTTGGTAGTGCAGTGCGGGAAAACATTTTGGGCAGGATGTGGAAAATGACAGCTGTACAGTTCACAAGGAGGTGTAAAACAAGCATTTGTCAATGCCAAATGTTTGCTTGCTGGCATTGGCATTGGTAGTGTAGAAGTTACAGAGCTGCATAATAGAAATAGCAATGAAGTATTGAACTGAAGCCAACCCCACCACCACCCTGCAGAGAGTGACAGGCATTGGGGTGTGCCTTTGAGTCGTCAGGCATAACGGCCATGCCATTTCACTACACCCCACCCTGCAGACACTGACAAGTGTCACGGTGTGCCTTGGGGTCTTTGCATCATTCCATCAAGAAATACGGTGAGATGGGTGCGATATAGGAGAATGGGGTGAACTTTGGGGCTGAAGAGTCCAAGGCATACCTCGATGCCTCTCACTGGCTGCAGGGTGTGAAATGGTATGAACATTACAGACAAGAATCCCAAGTCACACCCCTGATGCCTGTCATTCTCTACAGGGTGGGGCGTTATGGTTGGAAACCCTAATACCTCAGGCATTCATTGGTATTTTCACTCCAAATTTTGAACATGGTTTTTTTGTGACCCCCACCTCATGAACAGTGGCAATATCAGTTTGTTAGCTGAAAGCAGTTTATGCACAGCGACTACGGCATTTAGCACCACAGGTGCAAAAACACATTCCAAACAGGATGTGAAAAATGACAGCTGTACTGTTCATGGGGAGGTGTAAAAAATGACAATGTTGCAAATCTGCAGTAAAAATATTAAAAAAACTGGTGAAGTCACGAGCATGCATAGAAACTGTGCAATGCACACCCGTAATGTAATTAGTTTGGGGATTTTTACAGTAGATTGTCAACACAGGCATTTTGGGACCTCCGATCATGAACAGTGTCACTGTGATTTTCTTTATCTGTCCTGAACAATGATTTCCCACAGCGACAACGCATATCTGTACTGAAAGTGTAAAAACACATTTCGGCCATGTTGTGAAAAATGACAGCTGTACTGTTCATAAGGAAGTGTGGAAAAATGCCACTGGTGAAAATCTGGACTGAAAATATCATGAACTTACGAGGGTGCGTGGAAACTGTGCAATGCTCACTCGTAACAAAGTCATTTTATGGACTTTTGTCACCAAATTTTCAACATAGCCATTTTAAGACCTCTGCTCATACAGTGTAACTGTGATTTTCTTAATCTGTCCCAAACATTGCTTTCGCACACCGACTGCACCATTGTGCGCTACATGTGCGGAAACTCATTTTGGGCAACATGTGAAAAATGGCAGCTGTACTCTTCATAAGGAAGTGTAATAAAATGGCACTGTGGAAAATCTGGAGTGAAAATATAGAAAATTCACAAACTTACGAGCGTGCGTAGGAACTGCACAATGCATGCTCATAAAACAGTCATTTTTAGGAATTTTTTCACCAAATTTTCAACATAGCCATTTTAAGACCTCATGAGCAGTGTCACTACAATTTTCTTAATGTGTCCCATACATTGATTTCACACACCGACTGCGCCATTGTGCGCCACATGGGCGGAAACACATTTTGGGCAAGATGTGAAAAATGACAGTTGCACTGCTCATAAGGAAGTATAATAAAATGGCAATATTGAAAATCTGGAGTGAAAATATTGAAAATTCGCAAACTTATGAGCGTGCGTAGGAACTGCGCAATGTGCGCTCGTAAAACAGTCATTTTTAGGAATTTTTCCACCAAATTTTCAACATAGGCTTTTTGAGAGCCCACCTTATGAACAGTGGCAGTGTCATTTTGTTACTTTGTCCCAAAAGGTGATTTCATGCAGTGACTGCGAAATCACCCTTCAGGGCCGATTAACGCCATGACAGTGAGAGCATTCATGAGAAGGGGTCCCAAAAACCCCATGTTGAAAATTTGGTGCAAAAATTCCCAAAAATGCCTGAGATATGCAGCAAAGTTGAAAAACTCTATCCATCCCATTATACAGCTTACCGGTATTTCCTTAGTTTGCGGTCAGCTTTGAAGAGTGCAGATCTATTCCCAGTCCACCGAAGATCGTCGTGCCAGAGTCCACAGGTAAGTATATGGGGTGAGGGGGCGTGGGAGAGCAGGGTGCACAGTGGGTGGATGCTGGTGGGGGCTTTTTTTTTTAAATGGACGATGTGACTTGCCTACGCTGGGGTGGCCCAGCGTGGCACAAGGATACCTGCGGGGAGGCGTGGAGCCGATGGGGGATTGGGCACCCGTCAGTGATAACATATGTTGCCGCGGTGGGGTGGGCTCCCAGCGTGGTACCCTGTACTCTGGGGGACCAGTGGAGCTGATGAGGGGAGATTAGGCACCCCGTCGGCTACTGATAATAAGTATACCACGCTGGGGTGGGCACCCAGCGAAATGGAACTCTGTTTTGGGGGGTATAGCACAGCCAACGGGGGATTGGGCACCCCCCCTGTCAGCTACACAGTGTGTGTGTGGGGGGCGAGCACACAGTATGCTTGCATATGTGTGTGTGTGTGTGTGTAGGGGGAGCGTGCATGAGCAGGCGATAGCTTATCGCTGCTCACTGAAGTGTAACTCCCCCTTTCAACTGTACTCCACTGCATTTTGGACTGCTGTCATAGACAGCCCCAGCAGGCATTGGAGAACTGCGGCCGCGCCTGCAAACACACTGACTGAATTGGAAGAGGGCTGCCACACCTCCGAAAACTCAGATGATGGCACTATGTTTCTTGCACATGCGTGCAAGCAAACATAAAAATGCCAGTGTTGAAAATGTGGCACGTAAATATAGCAAATTTGCGAAGTTACAAGGGAGCGTGGGAAATGTGCAACGCACGCTTGGAACACAGTCATTTTATGGGCATTTGGCACCATAGGCATTTTAGCACCTCTGCTCATGTACAGCGTCACTGTTATTTCCTCATACTGTCCCAAAAAGTGATTTTGCACAGCGACCGTGCTATTCGGCTTCGGAAGTGCGAAAACAGATTTTGGGCAGGACATGTGAAATGACAGCTGTACTGTTCATCAAGAGGTGTGGAAAAATGCCAATGGTGAAAATCCAGAGTGAAAATATTACAAATGCACGACGTTATGAGCGTGCGTGCAATCTGCCAATGCATGCTCGTAACAGTCATTTTATGGAGTATCGTCACCAAATTTTCAACATAGGCATTTTTGGACCTCTGCTCATGAACTATGTCACTGTCATTTTCATAATCTCGCCCAAACACTGATTTCCCATACCGACCACGCTATTGTGCGCTGGAAGTGAGGTAACACATTTCGGGCAGGATGTGGAAAATGACAGCTGTACTGTTCACAAGGAGGTATACAAAAATGACAATATTGAAAATCTGTCATGAAAATATTGCGAATTTGCGAAGTTACAAGCCTGCGTAGCAACTGTGCAACCCACGCTTGTAAAGCAGCCATTTTTGGGATTTTTCCACCAAATTTGCAACGTAGACTTTTTGAGAGGCCACCTCATGAACACTGGCATTGTCATTTCATTAATCGGTCCCAAAAGGTGATTCCACGCAGTGACTGTGAAATCACCTTTCAAGGCCGATTTTATTTATTTATTTATTTAGTTAGTTTTTGTTGACCAGGTAAGTGCACTAGACAAATCCTGCCTATTTTCACGCACGACCCAGGGGGGGAAGGGGATACAGATTAACGCCATGACAGTGATAGAATTCATGAGGAGGGTTCCCAAAAATCCATGTTGAAAATTTGGTGCCAAAATTCCAAAAAATGCACGAGATATGCAGCAAAGTTGAAAAGCCCTATTCATTCCATTATACAGCTTACCAGCATTTCCTCAGTTCACGGTCGGCTTTGAAGAGTGCAGACGTGTTCCCGGTCCACTAAAGATCATAGCGCCGGACTTTGGAGGTAAGTATGGGGTTGGGGGTGGGGAGGCAGGGTACGTAGTGGGTGGGTGCGGGTTGTGGGGGTTGGCTGGGAGAGCACCGAGGGACTGTTTCCTTATTTACAGGGGGAAAAAAAAATTAGACATCGAGGGACTGTTTTCATTTTTAATAGGTGCTTTGGCATGCTGGGGTGGGCTCCCAGCATGCCACCTGTGTGTGTGTGGGTGGGTAGGTGCTTAAGCCAACAGGGGATTGGGCACCCCTGTCAGCAAACAAGGAAAGGGGGAGGAGCCGCAGGAGCTGAGGGGGACTGGGCACCCCCTCGGCAATCAAAACGGAAGGGGGACCACATTATGCCGATGGGGTGTGGGCTCCCCTGTCAGCAAAATTCAAGGGAAGGGATGGACGGATACATGTCGACTGGGATTGGGCACCTCCATTGACAAAGAGAAACTGTTGGGAGGGGCGCATGATGCCGAGGGGGATTAGGCACCCCTCGGCAATCAAAAAAAGGGAGGGGGTGTTATATGATGCCAAAGAGGATTGGGCACCCCCATCGGCACACAATAAAGGAAGGGGGGTTGACAGGCAACAGCGGCAGTCACTGCCACCATGTTGCCTGCACTTAGGGAGAGGTGTGCTGTGGTCATGCTGCATGAGAGCTTTGCTCTCATTGCAGTGAACCTTTTGTTAGATCTCTTCACCTCATTAGCCAGGCAGGATGTTGGCCCCTGCTGCTGGCTGATTGGGGAACGAGGGACGCACCTACTGGTGTGTGCCCTGCATTCGTCCAACAGCGACCGCGCCTCCAAATCTCCACTGCCGCAAGATGTTGGCTGTGCAAGCGCGCCAACATAAAAAGTGTGTATGGGGGGGGGGCAATGATTACTAGTGAAGAAGGCAGATAAGAACAATGATAATTAAGCTGGTAATTATTATGATTGAAAAGACTGAGTTAATACATTCAAAGAGTCATGGCTTTACATATTACAAACTTATCAGCACTCTCATTATTACCAAGAAAAAGAAGTGGTAGGGATAACATGAGATCTAATCTTTTGGCAACCGTTTGCCCCATAACTTTACTATGAAAGTGCTCAGCTAGTTATTACTATTTTGCATACTGTTCTGTTAGAAAGCGAGTATAGTGAATACGTGCACACTGAAGTGACCTACAGATTCACTGGTGCATAGCAAAAAGTCATCCGTTGCCCTTATGTATCCCCACTGGATTCTTCGTTGGGGGGGAGGTTGACAGGTAATTTACTGAACTACCCCAAATTATCAATCAGTTGTGTAAGCTAGCTTATTGGCAACAGTTTAAAAATGTGTTACTAAAGTGCATTATTGATTTCCCATATAAAACAGAATTAAAAATATACAAATAGTTAAAGGTACAGAGATCACAAATGCCATACATTTCAGATTGCCAGTAAGAGAAATGCTGTGAACTGAGCAGCAGTGTGTTTAAAGGACACAAGCTCTTTTAGTACTAATAAAATATATATGGTTACATACAAGTCTGATTCTGTTTTTTTATTTAGATTTTAGAACGCCCACTAGTGCATGCTACAGACTTTCATACTTGATTCTGTTAATGTAGTTAGTGATGTGTGTTATGTCCCAAGGTGACTGAAGGTGTATAAGAAAGGCCAGTGCATGTATCATAAATTAAATATAAAATAATGGCTGGGTAGGTGGTTATAATGAGAATTTTACACACAACCAAGGTGTGGGTTGTCACATAGACCCCGAAAGAGCGAAGCTCAACAGGTTTATAAAGGCATCCCACACCGAGGGTGTGTGTAAAATTTGTGTTTTACATGCCTACCCAGCCTCTATTGTATACAATTGATGGCCACTATTTTCTCATCATAGCAATTATATAAACTACATACAGTTCCCTTCAACCATGGTCCGGTCAGGATGAAGTTCAGTCTGCATGGCTAGGGGGCAGCTAAAACCTTTCCTTTTTTTCCCCCAAAGGTTTTCTCAGTGATCTTCAAAGCTTAAAAAACTTCTGTGATGAGAGGGAGTTTATTCATTTATTTTGTTAGAGTTACCTACCACCAACTGTGAGTGGAGATTAAGTGTCCAAGAGCAGTGCTGAAGAAGGGAAGAGCGGCAGCTGGCGCATGCATGGTCTGAGGGAAACTCGGTGTGTGTTTGCCGTTATAACCTGCTGGTTATAATGGCAAATTGTAACTGGGTTTCACTATTGGAAACAACGCTGGCCAGTAGTTATGTGAATTTTGCTGTACATATAACTTTTTTGTAGTTTAACTTTTTATTGGTCATTTTCAGATACACAAAAACAAAACCAACACAAATAACAACATCAGCAGTGGGCAGGGTACCATACACATGGCTTATAACAGTAAATATGTAGAGATAAAATAGAAGGATATTTCAAACCAGTGCTTGGTGGTGCGTATTAACTTACAATTATTTATAATCAAGCCCAGATAAAGTGCTAAGGGAGGGGAAGTAAAACATAACAAAATGGTGAGATTTGGTCCTTTTCTGATCGTGTGCCAGTACCATCACAAGAATACATTATATGTTTGTAACCCCTCACCCCTGCCTTTTTGCCAAAATGACAGGTGTCATGCTGTTGGTGCTGGCAGCAATACCAGGTGGGGACCTGGGTTCGGGGAGGATGAGGTTACCTGGCACAAGGGGACCTAGGTTTGGCTACTCTGCACAGGGGCATCCAAGTAAATCTGAACACAGGAAGCAATAACTGCAATGTCCAGAACCAGGAATGGAATTTTTCAGTGTGGCTTTTATTCACAATTAGCTGAACACAACAAAGCATAGATGGACCCCCATGGGGCTACGTTTACTGATAATGCAGATTAGAGACTACAAGGCGGTCCACTGGAAGAATGAACCATTTCTACTGTTTTCAGGCTCTGGACCCATCAGGCACACAGCCCGGACTTGCACGTGCTTTGGGTACACAGCCCGACTGGCCCGGCTCCCCTGCCGGCCACTCGGATGTCGGTCCATTGGAAGAATGAACCCATTTTACTTGTTGTGGCTCCCCACACCACTTAGAGTCTGCAACTCCTAGAGATATTTCCTTATTACTTCTTCTGACTCCCATCTCACAAAGAGAATTTTCTTTACCCTTGTTGTGGCTCCCCACACCACTTAGAGTCTGCGACTCCTAGAGAGATTTTCCCATTTGCGACCCATGTCTGGGTACTTCCCTCATCACTGGCCAAGCGCATGAGGCAAGTAGCAATCACAGCAGAAATCTGTAGAGGTGGACCTGGTTACTAAAGATGGGGGGTGTTCCCACCTCCAGCTCCCACAGCCCATACCCGCCCATTTCTCTGGGAAAACTGAAACTCCGGAATGTAGATTAAATGGTGGATGAACTGTCGCACCCCCTCTACAATATTACTTGTATTCACACAGCACTCTAGATTTTGATACTACTCCATTTGTTTGTCCTAGTACTATAGGCCTCCCAAATAGTAGTTCAAATCCCAGATTTCTTCACATATCCCAGGCTGAAGAAACACATTTTTGCCCTCTCATATTAGAGCAAACACTCACCCTTTTGTTGCAGGTGCCCCACAGGCGAAGTACAACTCTTCCCACTTTCTAAGCACAGACTGAAACTGAAATAGGCAGCTTTCTTTCTTCTGCAGAAATTGGGGGATTGCCCCTGGAATCTACATGGGGATCTTTACTCCCCCCCCCCAAGGGAGGGGCACTGAGACCCAAACAGCGGTCTCCACCACTTGAAACTGGCTCCTCAAAACCAAACTGCAGACTGAACCTTCTTGTTTGACAATAAACAGGAGACTGACTTCCTTCTCTTACAGAAGGTAAACGGGAACTGACTTTGAAAACTCCAAACGTTCTATCTAACTCCCTCTGCTGCAGATTCCAATGTGGCTTATGCAGCTGCGACAGTTCTATTGGTGATGTCATCTCTCAGTCTCAGCTGAGACTGAGAACAGAGTGAGACAGTGTGAAACCCATTCAACTGGAGTTTCACAAGCTGCCTTCACTGCCTACCACTAGGTCTTACTGGGATTCTAGTAACCCCAGGTAACAAGGGGTTACATGTTATATACTGCCTGTACGTACATCTTGCCTTAAAATGACTTTAATATCTCCCCCTACTCTGGAAAAGTGAGTCGACTGACCAGCTAGGATGGCACAGCACTAACAAAACAATTCTACCTCCTACTCAAGCACATATAACTTTTTATGTTGGCTTGTGCGCATGCGCAAGCAACATCTTGCGCTAGTGCGGGTCTTGGGGGCGCGGCTTCTGTTGGGTGAATGCAGGGTACGCATCAGTAGGTGCATCCCTCATTCCCCAATCAGCCTGCATGCCACCACCACACCATGCATTCATAATGGGGTGAGCACATCAAAGCAAAGTTCCGCTGTAATCCGAGCAAAGCTCGTCATACATAGCGGTCCTTTGCTTGCCGTGCTTGCCGCCATTATGACCATGGTCGGAGAGCGGGTGGCCGCTTCACGCTTCCCCGACATTGCCTAAATCCCCCTGTCAGCAACCCCCACCTTGTTTGTGTGCCGATGGAGGAGCCCACTCCCGCCTGCACCCCCGCAAATGTGAATGCAAGGGGTGCCCAATCCCCTCGCTCGCGCCCCGCGCCAGCCAATGGGGAGACCACCTCGCTGGCATCACCCCACCAACTATTGAATGCCGAGGGGTGCCCAATCCCTGTGGCTCGCTCTCACCCCTTCTTTGTTTGCCGGTGGGGTGCCCAATCCCCGCCCGGCATTACTACATGTTGTGGTCAACGAGGGTGCCCAACTCTCGCCGGCTACTGGATGCCCCCACAAAACTCCACTTAGGTGGCACGCTAGAGCCCACCCCAGCATGCCAAATGCCCTGTAATGCAAAAACTGTCCCTACAACGGTTTTTTTTTTTTAACCTGCAAAATGAAACCTCTCGTAGTCTAGATGCCCCCACCACACCCACTCACTGCACACCCTGCCTCCTTCACCCCCCCATACTTACCTCTGGACTCTGGTGTGACGATCTTCCGTGGACCGGGAACACGTCTGCACTCTTCAAAGCCGACCGCGAACTGAGGAAATGCCGGTAAGCTGTATAATGCAATGAATAGGGTTTTTTCAACTTTGTTGCATATCTCAGGCATTTCTTGGAATTTTAGCACCAAATTTTCAACATGGGGCTTTTGGGACCCCTCCTCATGAATTCTGTCACTGTTATGGCATTAATCGGCCTTGAAAGGTGATTTCACAGTCACTGCGTGAAATCACCTTTCTGGACCCATTAATGAAATGACAGTGCCAGTGTTCATGAGGTGGCCTCTCAAAAAGCCTATGTTCCAAATTTGGTGGAAAAAATCCAACAAATGCATGTTTTACGAGCATGCATTGTGCAGTTGCTACGCAGGCTCGTAACTTCGCCCATTCGCAATATTTTCATGCCATATTTTCAGCCTTGGCATTTTTGAGCACCTCCTTGTGAACAGTACAGCTGTCATTTTCCACATCCTGCCCAAAATGTGTTTCCGCACTTCCGGCATGTAATTGCGCAGTCGCTGTGGGAAATCAGTGTTTGGGACAGATTATGAAAATGACATTGACACAGTTCATGAGCAGAGCTCCTAGAATGCCTATGTTGAAAATTTGGAGCTGATACTCCATTAAATGACTGCGTTACAAGCGTGCGTAGGCAGATTGCACGCATGCTCGTACCGTCGTGCATTTGTGATATTTTCACTCTGGATTTTCACCATTGCCATTTTTACACACCACTTGATGAACAGTACAGCTGTCACTTCACATATCCTGCCCAAAATGTGTTTCCGCACTTCTGGCGCAGAATAGCATGGTCACTGTGCGAAATCACTTCTTGGGACACCTTGAGGAAATGACAGTGACACGGTAGATGAGCAGAGGTGCTAAAATGCCTATGTTGAAAAATTTGCGCCGAACTATAACTGAGAAGTGCTGCAAGCGTGTTTTGTATATTTCCTATGCACCCTTGCAACTCCGCAAATTCCGTATATTTGTATGCCACATTTTCAGCACTGGCATTTTATTACACCTCCTTATGAACTGTGCAGCTGTCATTTTTCACATCCTGCCCAGCATGTTTTCCCGCACTGCACTAACAAACACCCACAGGGACACCCTAATGCCTTTCACTCTCTGCAGGGTGAGGGTGGGTTGGCATCAGTTCAATACTTGACTGCCACTCCTATGCTGCATCTCTCTAACTCCTGCACTGCCAATGGCAGCAAGACAACATTCAGCATTGACAAATGCTTGTTAATGGTTTGTGTGTGGAATTAATGAGCTCAAAATCGGTATCTTGAACGCAATTGCAGTCTATGCAATGACAGTGATTTTTAAATGGCACTGCGAACTGGCTTATTTTTCCTCCCACGTTGAGAAGTTTCACTGCAATGTTTGCCACTAAAGAATGATTCACAGAATGGACACAGACATAAAAGTCATAAGGTAAGTTGCAGAAAAAAAATCTGATTTCATGTTGTCATGCACAAATTATGCATTCCTGTTTTCTCGGTGTGCCTGTCTGTAAACAGTGCAGCTGAACTGACAAAAGTTCTGTTTGGAAGCATCCTTTCTCTCTCTCTCTCTCTCTTTTCTTTGTTGTTGTTGTTTGACAAGCAGTGGTCCCAAAACCTAAAGAAAATCTCAACAACTTTATAATTGCTATGCAAAATTACTTATTTAGAATAAATGACAAATTAGATTTAAAAACATAGGAGTCTGCATATGTTACAATGAACCCACCCCCAAAGTCATATGCCATTAATATGCCAACTGATTATTGCCGTCGTGATTTTGTTGATGGGATGTTGCCACAGATGTGATGGATGTTGCACTGGTAGACCTCGTGGTTCTTCACTCGGAGTGGTGAAGGGAACTGTCTCACTACCAGCAGCGCCAGCGACACCCTTTGGGATAGCGAGGGTCCGCTTAAGGTCCAAATGGGGATGGGCTGGTGGAATCACCCGACAATGAGAGGCAGGAGTCATACACAGAGATTGGATGAAGCAAAGACGTTTATTAGACAGGAGGGGATGGAGGACATGGTCGTACAGAAACATACCTACCACAAAAATAGTAGGGAGTATGGACAGCATTATGGATATCTAAACAGTTACAAGTAAATTCTAAAATGTCTAAACTCTATGTTATTATTCTCTATGGGCGCACCATGGCCTATTGCCACTATACGCCTACAATCCTTCAACAGTAACCTATACTTATTACTAAACTTAGGCAAGAATCAGATGCTATGTACTACCCACAACAATATTTGGTTTAGCTATGACCACAGAGTTCTACCGAAGTCCAAATGTCACCTAAGTCCAGAGGTCTGACGTCTTCGTGTACACCATAGTTCTACAATGGTAGCTACAAAGGGGAGCAAACGGAATGGTTTATACTGAACACAATTCCCAGCAGGGACCTTGTAAAGGCCGCTGGGTGGTGAGAGGTTTGGTAAACAGACCATATGATACTTCGGCAAAAGCCCACTCTCTCCAAGGCTGCTGGAAAGAAAGAACCAGAGAAACTGGTTCCTGGAATAAACCACTTACAGGCTGTTGGATTCCAACTGAAGACAAAGGATTCCTTGGCCAAAGCCCACTTTCTGGGCCACCAAGGAGGAGGAGAAAACAGGATCTGCGTGGTGATGAATCCACTCGAGGACTACCACGACCTGAATGATGCTGCAACACTCCAAGGTCCAGCTAAACGCTGAAGGATCTCCAATAGGACCAGGAACCAGAAGAATCTGTAGAGAAGATGGTTGATTCTGCAATCTTGTCAGCAGAACCTAGAACAAAATAATGAAATGGCGGACGCATCCTGAACTGGGCTTTGACGGACTCGACTTTTGGCGAATGACCAGGGGCACAGACCAGGTTCTCCAGGATGTGCACACTCTTCAGTGGAGGGTGACCAACTTCGGGACATCCAGATCAGGAACCATACGACATGACACTGGCATGGCTGTTGTGATACGTTTCGGCAGATGTAACTTTGAGCTGTGAAAAACAAGAAACGGCAGGTACGACTTGTACCACTGGTGACGGACTCGACTTCGGTTGACGACACAGATGGAGGAGATAATCTGATGGCCGATCCCACTTGGGTGAAGAATGATGAACAGATGTCCCCTTCTGGGTAGAAACTGATTCTGAGTATGTAGTTTTATAGACCACTCTATGGGACTGCAGTGTGGTAGAAGATTGAGACTGTCCCCATATGCTGGTAGCAATGTAGCTAAAAGGTACACCTTTTTGCAATGCCAAAAGAACTGCGGAATGATCAGCTAATTTCCCAGGGGGAGGGCAAATTGTAAATTATGGGGTGATTATTACAGTTGGGACAATTGTTCAGATGCTTGGACAATAGTTCAGATGCTTAGGGCAATTGTTCAGATAGCCAGGGGCAAATAACCACAATCCATATACAATACAGTCTTGGTACTTTTTGGCAAGCTCACAGTCTTTCAGATACTTTAGCAATAAACAGTTACACGAACAGCACAGTTGTTACAGTTACTTTGCAGTATTTGTGAGCTGAGAACCCTTGGATGGACCATTTTTCCTGACTGTAGGGCCTTCCTGAATAGGACTGGCTACCCCTGAATGTTTTGCTATGGATGCCCTAACCACTATACTGAGGGTACCACCTGCCCTATGCTAATTGCCCAGAACACTAAAGGCCTAAATGCCTTATTTGCTATGGGGTTTATATGCCCTACTTACTACCACTAGGCTGGCTTGCCCTAATCCACTAGGCCGGGGACTGTCCTGGAACCCTGCTTTACCTCGGGCCTAATGCCCTACATTTACCTCAGGTCTGATGCCCTACATTTACTTCGGGCCTGGTGCCCTACATTTACCTTGGGCCTTTAGCCCTTTTTACCTGTGGGCCTGGCACCCTTTTTACCTGTGGGCCTGGTGCCCACTGCTTACATTGGGCCTGGTACCCTGCTTTAAACTTATGGGCCTGGTGCCCTCTCTATTCTGGGCCTAGAAATCCACTTTATGTTGGGCCTGGTTGCCCTCCCTTCAAACTGGGCCTGCTGCCCCCTTTACTTTGGGCCTGGTGCCCACTATTTTACATTGGGCCAGGTAGCCCTTTCTTTACTGGGCCTTGGCTGCCCCTTTCTGAACTGTGCCTAGTGCCCACTCTTAATTTGGGGCCAGGTATCCACCTTACTTTGGGCTTGAAAGCCCTATTCACTTTGTTTTGGGCCTGACTTGCCCTTTTAAGTGCGTAGCCCCTTTAATCCTGTACAGCTCTTTGAGAGCTGTCACTCTATCGGCAGGTCACTGCCCCTAAAGGCGCCCCTTCACTTAATATTCATAGGCCCTTGGACTGGCCTTGCATGTCTTAGCCCCTCCTTGCGGGCGTTTCTCACTCCTGTCCCTCCTGCATACCAAAAAGAGGGTCCTAGGACCCGATTACACTGCGGTGCTTGGCCGCTTTCCTCAAGTGCCTCTTGCGTTAACTATATATATATATATATATATATAAAAAAAAAATATTCCTTCTTTAGCGTTGGATGGCCAGCACTCGTTCCTAGTGCTGCCGTCTGACTCACCGCCTCAGCTGGGTCAAGGAGAGCTGTAGTTGGGAGGTGGGAGGTGCACTGGTGGTGGGAGGGAGTTCGGCAGGCAATGCGGCTGGCGACAGGGGGCCTCAGACGGCCGACATGAAAACGGTCGCGATGCGGCTCTTCTATGCCGCTGACGTGGGACTGAAAATAAACTTTAAAACACTTGGGGAAGGGTCAAAACTACAAAGCGACGGGTCTCTTCAGCCCAAAACAACCAGACAGGATGTACTCTTTCTTCGTGGTGCCCCGATGGCACTACCGACCGCGCCACACAACGACGGGGCAAACCAGCAGCTACTGGACAGCTTCACTAGCTGGAGCTCGAGCAGACACACAGAACAGTCCTCGGGGAACGGCTTCAACCCATCAGATAAGCCCTCCTGGTTCCCCATAACTTTCTGTGTCCTCTCTTCTCCACAGCTAGCAGGAACTAACTAAAAACTGTTTTATTTTTAAAAACAAACCCTCAGGTTCTAGAATGTTTGGACTGGAATGCTGTGCATGAGCAGCTCAGCACAATATTCCATCCAAGCCATTGTAGTTGCAGCTTGCATAGAAATCTACTTTTTTTTACCAGGATTTAAGTGCACAAGGCACTTTTCTACTACAGTGTTTCCCTTTATCAGGAGGGGAAACTCTACTCTCAGGGGGCCCCTTTTTCATTGTATCCTGCTGCCCACACCTACAGCAGGCACTCTGGGCACCTGGAAACCCCTAGTTTATATAGTTATTTTAGTTTTTCTGGGATGCCGCAACTTTGGGGCATTACAGATTCGGGCCCACCTAAAAATACATGTCCCCATGTATTCCCTTTATACATTTCGTAAAACATTTCTTAAACATTACTTCTATAGGTTTGTATGTTAATTAAAACAGTTTTAAAACATCTATAACTTTCAGAAAACTTTCTTATTTAAGTGACCATGTCTGTGGATTACTTTTAACAGGACTATCCAGAAAAGGAAGGTGCTACTTGATAAGCTTCTGATATGTATCTTTTTGGGGGAACACCAAAATTGGACCTCTGTGACCTACAGATCTGGGGAACCATGTTATCATCAGAAATACACTCTACCTCCTGGAAATCTACAGGCCTATGATTTACTGTGGGCTTAGTAACTGGATGGTAGGACGGGTTCATATGGGATGTGTGAACCCAGGGATCAGTACACCACTGCATTGAGGACCCTATGTTGATGGGTCCATCCATGGTACACTCCTGCCTGTCTTTTGGCACTGAGTCAGTATTTTCTTCCACAGTTCCTTGAAGTATACAGGGTTTGAGCTGGCTTTGATGTACCAACTTTTCAACTCCCTTCCTATTTTCTGCCTGGATCTGGTACACTTTGAAGTCAGGATATGGAATTGCTACAACAATATAAGGCTCAGGTTTCCATTCCACAAGTGGATCGTTCCCTTGATTGGTTCTCTTTACCATAACACGTTCTCCTACACACATTGAAAGGCTTTTTGGTGTAACATCGTCCAGCTTCTTTGGTCCCCAAGAGTTAACACATTCTTCCATCTCAGTCATCATCTCAGGTTCTGTTTGGCTGACAACCATTTTACTTTTTGACTGTACTCCAGGGGCAAGACAATCTGACTTCCTCTGGGCGTCATTCTGCTGAAGGTACTCGGCTTCAGGTGATACCTTACATGGCTGGATTTATTTTCTCTGCCAATCCTCAACTATACACTGGAGCTTTTCAATTTGTTTGTGTAGCTCTTTTCTCTCTCTATTATTCTGGAGGAGACATGTGGTTTGTTCTTTGGCCTCCTTTTCTTGACGCTGGAGAGTTTCCCTGAGGAATTTCCATTCTAGCACCAGTTCCATTTTATTGTGTAAAACTTCCTCAGCTTGCTGTTCTGGTTGGCTTCTCAAGTTGACTCTTACTGTTGCATTGCTGTGATCGATTCTTTCGATTTTTCTCCAGGTGTCTTCATATAGCTGACGCCTTGCCCTTTTGGTCTCTGGTCTTTCAGTTCTCCTAAGGCCTTGCTGTTGTTCATGTTCATCAACATCACATCTTCTGTAGATGGGTCTTCTCTGGCCATCAAACATATCCATCGGGCATCTTCGTCATCTTTTCGGTTGTCTTGTAAAGAGCCCTCTCTTCCAACCATCTTTAAAGTCCTGCACCCCTTGGATGACTTCAGTCACCTTATGGATATGAGCAGTGATCTGCTCCATCCATTCCTGGTTTGGGTTCCGTTTCACTTTCTGGTGAAGCTCTTGGGGCTGAGACCACTGGGTATAGGCCTTGTTGGAGTCTGGAAAATGGCTCTGATAACTCTCCAATGGTGGTCCCTCATATTTGGAACTTGGGTGAAGTAGTCTTTCTGAACATGCCTACGGCTGCCGCGGATCCTCCCATGACAAGCGTTCAATGGGGTATTCCGGCCATGCCACACTCTAGGGCATCATCTTGTGTTGGCAGGCTGCCACTTCCTCTCCTGTCCTTCTGGATCCTCACATCTTTATGTCATTTTCTTTAAAATCCTGGAATCGAGCATTGGGATTTTGCCAATGGAGCAAACAGAGCTCTCTTTTTAGGGATTCGCTATTCACTCCCTCTGCGAACTTCTCCATCAAGGTTCGATCAGAGTCCCGGACCTCCCTTGGGTCGATCTTCTTGATTGCTCTCAGTGCCTCCTGCAGACTTAAGGCATACTCCCATAGCATTTCTTGGGGCTGTTGAGTGCATGACAAGAACTGCAACTTAAGGTGGGAGATAGTTCGCATATCAAATGTGTACTGCAAGTAAAGATAGGTTTGGTCAACAGTGGCTCTCTCCCTTCCTGGCCAGGACTGGACCTCATGATGGGCAACTCTTTTCAACTGCCCTTTCAATATCTCTATCTTTTGGTCTTCCGGAATCTGATACAGCCGGAACACAGACTGCATCCTGGAGCAAAACTCTTCCAACCTACTAGAGTCTTCACTATCCTGCTCCTCAGTATACAGTGGAAGCCAGGGTGCTCCTAAGTAATACAGCATGGATAAAGGTGACCAGGGCACCTGCCCTGGACCTTCTCCAACTCCTCTGCACAGTCCACTACTGCCTTCCATTCCTAGTGACACCTTGCTCTGTGTCTTCTCCAGCTTTGAACTCCTCGGAAAATTTTCTATATCCTGCCGACTACGCCAAACATTTTGTGATGGACGCTGCACTGAAAGACCTTGCTGTTCTTCACTCAGAGTGGTGAAGGGGAACTGTCTCACTACCAGCAGTTCGTGTGACACCCTCAGCAAGTGGGATGGTGAGGGGCCGCTAAAGGTCCGAATGGGGTTGGGCTGGTGGAATCACCCGACAATTAGAGGCAGGAGTCATACACAGAGATTGGATGAAGCAAAGACATTTATTAGACTGGAGGGGATGGAGGGCATGGTCATACAGAAACATACCAACCACAAAAAACAGTAGGGAGTATGGACAGCATTATGGATATCTAAACAGTTACAACTAAACTCTAAAATGTCTAAACTCTATGTTATTCTTCTTTATGGGTGCACCACGGCCTATTGCCACTATACGCCTACAATCCTTCAACAGTAACCTATACTTATTACTAAACTTAGGCAAGAATCAGATGCTATGTACTACCCACAACAATATTTGGTTTAACAATGACCACAGAGTTCTACCGAAGTCTAAATGTCACCTAAGTCCAGAGATCTGACGTCTTCATGTACACCATCATTCTACAATGGTAGCTACAAAGGGGAGCAAATGGAATGCTTGATACTAAACACAATTCCCAGTAGGGACCTTGTAAAGGTCACTGAGTGGTGAGAGGTTTGGTAAACAGACCATATGATTCTTCGGCAAAAGCCCACTCTCTCCAAGGCTGCCGGAAAGAAAGAACTAGAGAAACTGGTTACTGGAATAACCCACTTACAGGCTGTCAGATTCCAATTGAAGACAAGGGATTCCCTTGGCCAAACCCCACTTTCTGGGCTGCCAAGGATGAGGATAAAACAGGATCTGCGTGGTGATGAATCCACTCGAGGACTACCATGACCTGAATGATGCTGCAACACTCCAAGGGCCATCTAAACTCTGAAGGATCTCCGATAGGACCAGGAACCAGAAGAATCTGTAGAGAAGATGGTTGATTCTGCAGTCTTGTCACCAGAACCTAGAACAAAATAAAGAAATGGTGGACGCATCCCGAACTGGACTTTGACGGACTCGACTTTCGGTGAATGACCAGGGGCACAGACCAGGTTCTTCAGGATGTGCACACTCTTCCATGGAGGGCGACCGACTTCAGGACATCCAGAACAGGAACCATACGAAATGACACTGGCATGGCTGTCGTGATGCGGTTTGGTGGATGTATTTTCGAGCTGTGAAAAACAAGAAATGGCAGGTACGACTTGTACGACTGAAGACGGACTCGACTTCGGCGGACGACACAGACGAAGAGCTGATCTGAAGGTCAATCCCACTTGGGTGAAGAATGATGAACAGGCATCCCCTTCTGGGTAGAGACTGATTCTGAGTACGTAGTATTACAGACCACACTATGGGACTGCAGTGTGGTAGGAGATTGAGACTGTCCCCATATGCTGGTAGCAATGTAGCTAAAGGGTACACCTTTCTGCAATGCCAAGAGAACTGCGGAATGATCAGATAATTTTCCAGAAGGAAGGCAAATTATAAATTATGGGTTGATTATTACAGGTGGGGCAATTGTTCAGATGCTTGGACAATAGTTCAGATGCTTAGGGCAATTGTTCAGATGCTTAGGGCAATAGTTCAAATGCTTAGGGCAATAGTTCAGATAACATGGGGCAAATAACCACAATCCATATATAATACAGTCTTGGTGCTTTTTGGCAAGCTCACAGTCTTTCAGATACTTTAGCAATAAACAGTTACATGAACAGTACAGTTGTTACATTTACTTTGCAGTATTTGTGAACCGAACACCCTTGGATAGACCATTTTTCCTAACTGTAGGGCCTTCCTGAATAGGATCTGGCTACCCCTGAACGTTTTGCTATGGATGTCCTAACCACTATACTGAGGGTACCACCTGCCCTATGCTAATTGCCCAGAACACTAAAGGCCTAAATGCCTTATTTGCTATGGGGCCTATATGTCCTACTTACTACCACTAGGCTGGCTTGCCCTAATCCACTAGGCCGGGGACTGCCCTGGAACCCTGCTTTACCTCGGGCCTAATGCCCTACATTTACCTCGGGCCTGATGCCTACATTTATCTCAGGCCTGGTGCCCTACATTTACCTTGGGCCTGGTGCCTTTTTTACCTGTGGGTATGGCACCCTTTTTAACTGTGGGCCTGGTGCCCACTGCTTACATTGGGCCTGATGCCCTGCTTTAAACTTATGGGCCTGGTGTCCTCTCTATTCTGGGCCTAGAACCCACTTTATGTTGGGCCTGGTAGCCCTCCCTTCAAACTGGGCCTGCTGCCCCCTTTACTTTGGGCCTGGTGCCCACTATTTTACATTGGGCCAGGTAGCCCTTCCTTTACTGGGCCTTGGTTGCCCCTTTCTGAACTGGGCCTAGTGCCCACTCTTAATTTGGGGCTGGTACCCACCTTACTTTGGGCCTGAAAACCCTATTCACTTTGTTTTGGGCCTGACTTTCCCTTTTAACTGCGTGACCCCTTTAATCCTATACAGCTCTTTGAGAGCTGTCACTCTATCGGCAGATTGCCGCCCCTAAATGCGCACCTTCACTTAATATTCACAGGCCCTTGGACTGGCCTTGCATGTCTTGGCCCATCCTTCTCACTCCCGTCCCTCCCGCAAACCAAAAGAGGGTCCTAGGACCCAATTCCACTGTGGTGCTTGGCCACTTTCTTCAAGAGCCTCTTGTGCTAACTATATATATATATATATATATAAAAAACTTTTCCTTCTTTAGTGTTCATGGCCAGCACTGCTCCTAGTGCTGCTGCCTGACTCTCCCGCCTCAGCTGGGTCAGGAAGAGCTGTAGTTGGGAGGTGGAGGTGCACTGGCAGTGGAGGGAGTTCACAGGCAATGCGATGGGGTGGCAGGGGGCCCCAGACAGCCGACAGGAAAACGGTCGCTATGCGGTTCTTCTATGCCACCGACGTGGGACTGAAAAAGAAACTTTAAAACACTCGGGGGGGGGCACAAAACAACAAAGCGAAGGCTCTTCAGACCAAAATGACCGGATAGGACGTACTCTTTCTTCGTGGTGCCCCGATAGCACCACCAACCGCGCCACACAATGACGGGGCAAACCAGCAGCTACTGGACAGCTTCACTAGCTGGAGCTCGAACAGGCATACAGAACAGTTCTCGAGGAATGGCTTCAACCCATCAGGTAAGCCCTCCTGGTTCCCCTTAACTTTCTGTGTCCTCTCTTCTCCACAGCTAGCAGGAACTAACTAAAAACTGTTTTATTTTTAAAAAACAAACCCTCAGGTTCTAGAGTGTTTGGACTGGAATGCTGTGCATGAACAGCTCAGCACAGCATTCCATCCAAGCCATTGTTGTTGCAGCATGCATAGGAATCTACTTTTTGACCAGGATTTAAGTGCACAAGGCACTTTTCTACTATTTACAGTATTTCCCTTTATCAGGAGGGGAAACTTTACTCTCAGGGGGCCCCTTTTTCATTGTATCCTGCTGCCCACACCTACAGCAGGCACCCTGGGTGCCTGTTAAACCCTAGTTTATCTATTTATTTTAGTTTTTCTGGTATGCCCCAACTTTGGGGCATTACTCAGACTTTGTGGGTTACTTTGATTTGTTGTCGGGCTGTGTTTTCAGCTCCAGTGGTTTCAGATCAATGTGCTGCTGGAGTGCACTGGAGTGTTGCCCTTAGTCCACTATGCCAAGACCTGGAGCTTGTTATATTGACTGTGGGGAGTGTAGGGTCAAACTGCCCCCCACAATACTACACTGTGTTTCTTCTTGTCGTACGGTACTATGAGTCCCAAGCAGCAGATTGTCAAGGCACCATAGTTGCTGTTGGTGCATTGCTTGCACCGTATTTTACATTGCTCACTTCCATGTCACTGTGGCATGGGTGAAGCTCCCAAAGTCACACACACACACATACATGCACATGCACATAGACACACACACACACACACACACACACACACAAACTCTCTCTCTCTCTCTCTCTGTCTCTTAAAATGCAAATTACGAATAGGGTAATAAGAATGTGTGGTAATCTTATCAACTGGATGCTGACCACAACGATCACTTGTCCCAGCTGCACACCCAGCATTGCCTCAAGCAGGTGGACTGGCGAGACAATGCTTAGGTTCGAATAAGGTTGGGTGAAAGGAAACACCCTTTAAGGAGAGGCAGGAGACAATCTGGAAGTTTGATGCCTGTCGGGCTTTATTCACATACAGGGAAGGCAGGCATGGTCACAGGGGAAGGAAGGGGACTAACTCTTAGAAGCAGTAAATAACACCCTAACAGCTCTACTTTTGTTACTACCCTATAGGTGCACCTCAGCTTAAGGCCACTCTATAATATTCTACAACTCTATGATATCTTGCTACAAGGCCTACACACCAAGGGATATAACCTTATACCACTTTATCCTACTAAATAACAAGCATACAGTGTACAACCACTAAGAAGTATAACACTTTCAAAGTCTATAAGATGCAGATGTTCCATTGTCTTCATGCACAGCTGAAGAGCAGGAGTAAAGAGAATGGGGACTCGTGCTTGGAGCCAAGCTTACCAGTAAAACCTATGAGAGGTTGCAAGGGACGTGGAGAGATCTGTAAACAGACCTTAGTCATCGGCCAACCCACTCTCCAGAGTTGCCAGAATATCAGAGCACAAACTGACTAAACTGGGTTAAATCTGTTTCTTAGCACAAACCCTTGACCTGGGCTGCCAAGGATGAAGAACCAAAATGTGGCAAGGAATCCACCTGCAGGATTGCCACAAGAGAAGAATCTGCTGCTGTCTCTCCAGCATGAACCCTTGACCAGAGCTGCCAAGGATGAAGAGGACAAACTGCTGCGGGTTTTCTGGCACCGATCCTTGACCAGGGCTGCCAAAGACGAAACCAGGAATTGGAGAAGAATCCCTAAGAGGATTGCCAAGGCTGAAGACACCAACTGCTGAGCTGCTTTGGAACAGATCCACTTGGAGGACCACCAAACTTGAGCTGGATCCCAGAAGATCGCACAGGTTATGCAGGATGGAACAAGCAGCAAGAGAAGTTAGAGGACGAAGATCTGGATTCCACAAGGTTTAGAACAAAAATAAGAAACTGGCGGCCGCGAACACACCTTGGCCACGATGGACTCATCTTTCAGCGGGTGTCTGGGAGTGACAGACAAGGCTTCTTCCAGTCATCTCACTTCCAAGCTGACCAGGAACCAGTGGCCATGACTCTCCAAGGGATGTCGATTTCGCATACGGCGGACGATAGGGCAAGAAGATGCTGAAGTTTTCTGCTGGCTGAAGACTGCTGAGGTGAAGAGTTGATGGAGGCTGAAGACTGAGTCATAGACTTGATACTTCACACTAGTACTTCTATTAGCACTGTACACCGGAACTTACTACTTGCTGGTGCAATTTACCTGGAGCAGGGGCAAATTGCAACAATGCAGGGCAAATGTTCACTTGCAGGGGCAATCTGCCTGGAGCAGGGGCAAACGGCAACAATCCAGGGCAATTGTTCACTTGCAGGTGCAATCTGCCTGGAGCAGGGGCAAATTGCAACAATCCAGTTCACATGCTCACTTGCAGGGACAATTGTTCACTTGCAGGGGCAATCTGCCTGGAGCAGGGGAAAATTGCAACAATCCAGGGCAATTGTTCACTCACAGGGACAATCTGCCTGGAGCAGGGGCAAATTGCAACAATCCAGGGCAATTGTTTACTTGCAGGGGCAATCTGCCTGGAGCAGGGGCAAATTACAACAATCTGGGTCAATTGTTAACTTCAGGGGCAAATAACCACAATCCTAATTTATCACAATATAGTATCAGTGCTTTTTGCAATTAACACAACACTCCAGATGCTTGAAAAATAAACATTTGGTAGAAACAGTACTTTAGCTGACAGTCACTTTATAACAGGCAGTGTGCTAAGCACCCCTTGGTTGGACCCTTTTTTCTCTTGGGGTCTTTCTTTATTAGGATCTGGCTACCCTTGAGCACTTCAATGTGAATACCCCGGTTACTGAGCTTGGATGCACTAATTACCCATGGGCCTGCTGCCCTAATTATATTTGGCCTGGCTGCCCTAACTGCACTGGGCCTGGTTGCTCAATGCACTACTGGGCCTGGCTGCCGTAATTACTACTGGTCCTGGCTGCCCTAACTGTCCTGGGCTGGGTTGCCCTAACTACTACTGAGCCTGATGGCCCTAACTGTACTGGGTCTGGTTGCCCTAAATACTGATGGACCTGGCTACCCTATTAGTACTGAGCCTGGCTGCCCTCGGTCTACTGGTTCCTCCTTACTCCCCACCCCTAATAAATATTCAGTAGACCTTCTCAATGGCCATGCCTTCTGGCTTCTCCCTATAGGCGTCGCTAGCCCAGCCCCTCCTGAATACTTAATGTGGGTCCTTGTACCCTGACCTCCCTGCAATGGTCAGCCGCCTTTCCTTGCACCTAGCGCTACTCAAAATAAATAAATAAATACAGTCTTGGTTTCTTTAGAGGTGGATAGCACAGATTGAGTGTTGTCGATGACTCACCACTCCTTCTGGGCTCTGCAGTGAGAATTGTGAGGCGGGAGGTATTCTGGCAGTGGGAAGGTGCTATTCTGGCAATGCGGCGGATGTCAGGGGGCCTCTGGAAGGCCGACAGACAAACCGGTGATGCAGCCCTTGCTAGCCACCAATGAGGGACCAGGAAACTTTGTTTTAAATTAAAATTAATAAACAGATGGGGCTCCTAGCCCAAATGGCAGAACCAGATGGCTTTATTTCTTCGTGGTGCCCCAATGGCACCACCAACCGCGCTACACAGCCACAGGGTGGATCTTCAGACAGTTGAGGCAGAACAGGCACACAGATAAGCCATCAGAGGTGGCTTCAACACCACGGTAAGCACTTTTCCTTAGTCCCCTTAACTTGCTGTGTCCTCTCTCCTAAACAGCTGCCCAGGAACTACCAAACTGAACAGTTTAATTTTTTAAAACTTACCTTCTGGTTCTAGAATGGCTGGAGTGGAATGCTGTGCATGAGCAGCTCAGCACAACATTCTGTCCAGACCATTGTTTCATGTGCTGCATGTAAATTCTGCTTTTTGACAAGTATTCAGTGCACTGGGCACCTTTCTCTATTTTTTTACCAGTGTTTCCCCACTATATGCAAGGGAATTTACTCACAGGTGCCCCATCATGAATGTACCCTGCAGCTCACACATTAACAGGGCACCCTGGGCACCTGAAATTTCTTTAGTTCTTTGATTGTTTTTCATTTTCTGTAGTGCCCCCATCTTTGGGGCAATACAAATGCATCCTCTAATGAAAGAAACACACAATGCTATAAATGTGAATTCAATTTGTGTACACTTATGTGTATGGTGCAGATGTTAGATAAATTATGTATTGTAAACCTTTCATCATTGAACATTTTTATGTTTGCTTGCACGCTTGTGCAAGAAACATAGTGCCATCATCCGAGTTTTCGGAGGTGTGTCACCCCCTCTTTCAATTCAGTCAGTGTGTTGGCAGGCGCTGCCGCAGTTCTCCAATGCCTGCTGGAGCTGTCTATGACAGCTTCAAAATGCAGTGGAGTACAGTTGAAAGGGGGAGCTATGCTTCAGTGAGCAGCGAGAAGATATCGCCTGCTCATGCGCGCTCCCCCTACACTCACACACACACACACACACACGCACGCATACTGCGTGTTGCCCCCCCCCACGCACACACTGTACAGCCGGGTGCTCAATCTCTGGCCGGTCAAAGGCGCCCCCCAAAAGCCTTTCCACATGCCACGCTGGGTGCCCACCCCAGTGCGTGGCAACTCATCAGATAGCCAGACGGGTGCCCAATCCCCGCCAGCTCCACTGTCCTCCCCGCCAGAGTATAGGTGCCACGCTGGGAGCCCACCCCAGCGTGGCATCGATGCTATGGCTGACGGAAGTGCCTATCTCCCTGTCGGCTCCACGCCCAACCAGCCGCCCCAGCTACGCTGGGAGCCCATTCCATCATGGCAAATGTCCTGCATCGCCATTTAAAAAACAAACCTGGAAATAAATAACTGTCCTCGGTGCTTCTCCAAGCCCCTCCCACAATCCGCACTTACCCACCCACTGCGCACCCTGCCTCCCCACACCCCCACCCCATACTTACCTCCTGACCTTGGCTTGATGATCTTCGTGGACCGGAACATGTCTGCACTCTTCAAAGCCGACTGCGAACTGAGGAAATGCCGATAAGCTGTATAATGGGCTAGATAGGGTTTTTCAACTTTGCTGCATATCTCAGGCATTTTGGGAATTTTACACCAAATTTTCAACGGGATTTTGGGACCCTTCTCATGAATGATGTCAATGTCATGGCGTTATTCGGCCTGAAGGGTGATTTCGCAGTCACTGCGTGAAATCACCTTTGGGACTGATTAATGAAATGACACTGCCAGTGTTCATAAGGTGGGCTTTCAAAGCCTATTTTGAAAATTTGGTGGAAAATTCCAAAAATGACTGTTTTACAGTGTAAGCGCTATGGTTCCCACGCAGGCTCGCAAGTTTGCGAATCTTCAATATTTTCACCCAGATTTTCAACATTGCCATTTTACCACATCTTCTTATGAGTAGTATAGCTGTCATTTTTCACATCTCACCCAAAACGTGTTTTGGCCCATGTAGCGCACAATGGCACAGTCGGTGCGAAATCAATGTACGGGACAAATTAAGAAAATCACAGTGACACTGTTCATGAGCAGAGGTCTTAAAATGGCTATGTTGAAAATTTGGTGAAAAAATTCCTAAAAATGACTGTTTTACGAGTGTGCGTTACGCAGTTCCTATGCACGCTTGTAAATTTGCGAATTTTCAATATTTTCACTCCAGATTTTCAACATTGCCATTTTATTACACTTCCTTATGAACAGTACAGCTGCCATTTTCACATGTCGCCCAAAATGTGTTTTCTCACATGAGCCACAATGGTGCTGGTCATGAAAGCAATGTTTGGGACAGATTAAGAAAATCACAGTGACACTGTTCATGAGCAGAGGTCTTAAAATGGCTATGTTGAAAATTTGGTGACAAAAGTCCATAAAATGACTGTGTTACGAGTGAGCATTGAGCAGTTTCCATGCACCCTAGTAAGTTCATGACTTTGTAATATTTTCAGTCCAGATTTTCACCAGTGGCATTTTCCACACTTCCTTATCAACAGTACAGCTGTCATTTTCACAACATGGCCAAAATGTGTTTTCACACTTTCAGCACAGAGATGCGTGGTCGCTGTGGGAAATCATTGTTCGGGACAGATAAAGAAAATCACAGTGACACTGTTTGTAGATCGTCCCAAAATGCCTGTGTTGACAATCTGCTGTAAAAAATCCCCAAACTAATTACATTATGGGTGTGCGTTGCACAGTTTCTATGCACACTTGTGACTTCACCAGTTTTTTTAATATTTTTACTGCAGATTTGCAACATTGCCATTTTCACACCTCCCCATGAACAGTACAGCTGTCATTTTTTACATCCTATTCGGAATGTTTTTGCACCTGTGGCGCTAAATGCCATAGTTGCTGTGCATAAGCAGCTTTCGGCTAACAAATTGATATTGCCACTGTTCATGAGGTGGGGTCACAAAAAAAAAACATGTTGAAAATTTGGAGTGAAAATACCAATGAACGCCTGAGGTATTAGGGTTTTCAACCATAACGCCCAACCCTGTAGAAAATGACAGGCATCAGGGATGTGACTTGGGATTCTTGCCTGTAATGCTCATACCATTCCACACCCTGCAGCCAGTGAGAGGCATCGAGGTATGCCTTGGACCTTCAGCCCCAAAGTTCACCCCATTCTCCCATACCGCACCCATCTCACCGCATTTCCTGATGGAATGGGGTGCGATAAGGGCCAAGACCTCAGCAGCACACCGCGACACTTGTCAGTGTCTGTAGGGTGGGTGTGGTGAAATGGCATGGCAGTTATGCCTGACGACCCAGAGGCACACCCCAATGCCTGTCGCTCTCTGCAGGGTGGTGGTGGGGTTGGCTTCAGTTCAGTACTTCACTGCCATTCCTATTACGCAGCTCTGTAACTTCTACACTGCCACTGCCAATGCTAGCAAGCAAACATTCGGCATTGACAAATGCTTGTTTACTTCCTGTCGCAGTGACAGGAGCTATTCTGTAGAAATTTCAGTTCTAGGGTCCATTTCATGATACTGAGGAGAAAAAGAATGATCCACTACACTGCATTTTACTTCATTTATTGTTTGTTTTTTCCAATATCGACACCGTTTTCAGCACTTGTAATCTAGACCACATATCTTGTTGCATCAGATCCAAAGGGTAATCCTGCAGTTTACCAAGTTGAGACAAAAGCATGAATTCATCTCTCTGTCACCACAGTTGAACCGACAAGCACATAGGTGAGTTGGGCCACTAAATAACATTGTGGATCTAATGGATTACCATATAAATGGAATTACAACACTTTGAAATGAATAACAGAAGTTTAAGGTATGTCAGCACAGTGTTGCAAGGGAAACTCAGCCCAATGGCAACACTTTCAAATTTGTATCAGACGTTTACAATTTGTCATCACAGCACAGCACAGCACATATTTTGTCTGTCTATATAATGATGAAGTGAACAGACATGACCTGAAGTTTAGTGAGGATTTTTTGGGGGCACAATAAATACCAACAGGCAGATGCATTTGAAATGTGCTGTGCTGACATATCGTAAATTTCTGATACTAATTTCAAAGTGTTACGGGACTGAACTTTCTTTACAATACTTCACAAGGGTTTTTGATTGAATTTTATTTTGTATACATTGAATCTAAACAATTCTTGCACATATTGTAGCACATTAATGTGCCCTTGTATCTGACCTCAGTAGCTGGCACTTCTGCTGCTCTGCTGCTTGGCCTGTCACTGCTCCGGCTGTGCTTGCCTCGCTGCCTGCCCTCCCTAACCCAGGACTCCACCACCCAAGCAGGCGCTTCTGCTGCTCTGTGGCTCATTTCCTCACTGCACTGGCCATGCTTGCCTCACTGCCCACCCTCCCTAATCCAGGACTCCGCCGCCCAAGCGGGTGCTTCTGCTGCTCTGTGGCTCGGCCCCTCACTGTACCAGCTGTGCTTGCCTCGCTGCCCACCCTCCCTAACCCAGGACTCCGCCACCCAAGCAGGCACTTCTGCTGCTCTGCAGCTCGGCCCTTCACTGTACCAGCCATGCTTGCCTCACTGCCTGCCCTCCCTAACCCAGGACTACACCGCCCAAGTGGGCACATCTGCTACTCTGCAGCTCAGCCTTTCACTGTGCTGGCCATGCTTGCCTCGCTGCCCACCCTCCCTAACCCATGACTCCACCACCCAGGTGGGCACATCTGCTGCTTTATAACTTGGCCTCTTACTGTACCAGCTATCCTTGCCTCACTGCCACCCTCCCTAACCCAGGACTCTGCCACCCAAGTGGGCACATCTGCTGCTCAGCGGCTCAGCCCCTCACTGCGCAAGATTTGCTTGCCTCACTGCCCACCCACCCTAACCCAGGACTCTGCTACCCAAGCAGGCACTTCTGCTGCTCTGTGGCATAGCCCTCACTGTACCATCTGTGCTTACCTCGCTGTCCACCCTCCCTAACCAAGGACTCCACCACCCAAGCGGGCTCTTCTGCTGCTCTGTGGCTCGGCCCCTCACTGCATCAGCTGTGCTTGCATCACCGCCCGCCCTCCCTAACCCAGGTATGCATCTGAAATACCGGAGAAGCCCGGCTCCAAAGCTGCAATAGCGATTGGCTGCAGCTTGACTCTCTCAGCTCCTCACAGGCTTACCCTGTGCACTGCCTTTCCTAATTGGATAATTTCAGCTCTGGGCTGCGGCACCACATTTCAAACTTCTGCTGCTGAATCTCCTTAAGCCATAATATGGTACTGCTGCAGCAGTAATACAAAATAATTTGTTAGTCTGCTTCTCTGTTAAATGTTGCTAATTGTTTTTTTTTGTCATTTTCTCGTCATTTTTTAATTTTCTGTAGCCCTACATATAGCTTATATGCTCTTAAAGTGGTACGTACTAGCCCTGAATTAATCTGAAGTCTAGACTTAATTTTGTCTGTTTATTGCCATTTGCTTTTGTCATTTAAATTTGATTAGTGCCAGTGCTTTGCTACTTATTTTGCTGAAGCTCTGCACCCGTAGAGTGTTAATAATAACCCTGAACTAATCTGCTTACTAGATATAATTCTGACTACTTAGTGTTTCCCTGCATCTACCCTCCCTGTCTATCATGGCACCAGGTCCACTCAAACTTCTCTTCTGCCTCTCCCAGCCCTTGACCTTCTGCCTGTCCTCTTCTCTTTCAGTCTGTCAGCTTCATGACTAGCTCACACTGATCTGCTTGTGCATAGCCTCCCCTTTTCTTCCTCCAACGCAACCTTCCTGTATTCCCTTCTGCTCTACTCTGCCTACCCTCCATTCTCCTGACCCCTACCACCGCACACACACCAGACTACTTTCCACTCCATTGTTCCCTTATTGCTCCTCTGGCACCATTGCCCTGTGTGCCCCCCACCTCTTCTCCTGCAAATCTAGCTCACAGCTTCTCACACCTTCTTTCTCACTCACTCCTTCCCACTATTGTTCTGTACAGACCCTTTCTACCGATTAAGCTCACATGAACTCTTTTGGCCTGACCCCTGTCTTTTTTCTTACTTTCAGGACTCCGCCACCCAAGCAGGTGCTTCTGCTGCTCTGTGGCTTGGTCCCTCACTGTGCCGGCCGTGCTTGCCTCGCTGCCCGCCCTTCCTAACCAGGTATGTATCTGAAATACTGGAGAAGCCCTGCTCCAAAGCTGCAATAATGATTGGTTGCAGCTTGACTCTGTTGGCTCCTCACAAGCTTATCCTGTCCACTGGCTTTCCTAATTGGATAATTTCAGCTCTGGGCTGCGCTGCCACATTTTAAACTTGTGCTGCCGAATCTCCTTAAGCTGTAATACTGTACTCCTGCTGCTGTAATACAGAATAATTTGTTCCACCCATCCTCCCCGGCTCCGACCTCTATTAAATACTCCTCCCCCCAAACGGCACCGCCCTAATTTATCTCTTCAACCTCTAGTTACACCAGCCTGCCTCTCTTAATGGGATGCACACTATCACCTTATAGGGATGCCTACTACTCTAGGGCACGTATTTTCACCTTGCTCACCTCTTCTTACCTTGCTCATTCCTTTGAATTGCCCTCCTTACATATCCTCCCTGGTGCAGAAATGTTTTCCTCTATAAGCTGCTTACTTCCCAGGGGCTTAGTATTGATATCCCTATTGTCACTCTTAGATGTCGCAAATGACACTCAACCCTCTCAAGGCAATCCTACTTTGGAACCAATCAGCCCTAGTGTATACAGCACAATAACAACCGCCCAATTCTTCGTTGCTGTCAGTCCTAACTTTTGCTGGGATCTACCACCACCTTGCAGTTGGGGGATATTGGCATACCACCTCTCCTTGACACCTCCCCTGCCACTTCTCCCTGGACTAATCACTGGTTGGGACAACAATACACTGCATCACACTCATACTAGGCTATGCAAATTCAACAACAAACAACTTAAGGAATATATTTGGAGACTTGCACTGATATTACTATTACTGTCTGGAAACATACATCCCAACCCTGGACCTTCTCAGCAGCAATGTGCCCCACTGAAAAATTCTGGGGCATTTACATTCGCATCACTTAATATACGCAGCCTCCTTCCTAAGGTAGACAGCCTACAAGTCTGGGTTTCATGGCACAGCCCTGATGTTCTCTCCATCATTGAAACCTGACACTCACCCAAAATAACAATCTTCACGCAGGACAGAATTACAAAGAGAGGTGGTAGCTGCATGATCTACTTCAGGGACAACTTACAGGGTCTTGCCATGTAACTGCCCAGCACCAGTGATAACATGCAAGCACTCACCATCACAGTGCTCCTTGGTGCCCACAATAGAGCAGTTACTGTGCTATCTGTTAATATCCTGCCTATGCAGATGACCCTAGACCTTGACTCACTTATGGACTGCCTAAGTAGTATGAGCCTAAATTTGGAAATCATTTTGTTGGGCGACTTCAATGTGAACTGGCTCTTCCCTGAAGTGAACTACATCTAGAATGCAGTCTCTGCAGTCCATTTCACCCAGCTTGTCCAGGCACCTACAAGAACAAATTACAGGACCAGCACTAGTACCTTATTAGACTGGGTGCTATCTAACTGCCCATCACACATCTCCAACACCACAGTTCTCCCTGATGCAATCAGTGACCACTCTCCCATCTTGTTCAGCTGGTCAAATAACTTCACTAATCTCCCTCCCAGAACAATAACTAGCAGGGTCCTCATAAAAGGGCACTTGGAGATCCTGAAATGTGGGAGGCACTGGAAAGGAGCAGGGAAATCCTAGCCCCCCCCCAAAATATCATGGTACTAAGTGAGGTAGACCCAACATAGAGATGTCAATAGGGAGAAGTGCAGGGGTAAATGGAGAAAGTGACAAATGCAATAAGGACAGGGATGGGGCAAAAAGGGGTAAGGCCATCAAGAAATGGAGGGTAATGAGTACCAACGCCCATAGTCTGGGCAACAAGCTCCTTGAACTGGTGGCCTTGATGGAAGAGGGATGCCTGGATATTGTAGCAGTCACAGAAACATGGTACACAGAGAACCATGACTGGGATGTTAACATACCGGGTACACAACCTATAGGAGAGACAGGGAGGGCAGAAGAGGGGGGAGTAGCTCTCTATGTAAGGAAGGGATAAAAACAACTGAACAAAAGAGTAAACAGGGAGGAGAGGAGGCACTGTGGGTCACCTTAGAGACTGGAAATGGCACCAGAATCCGCACAAGGTTGTATATAGACTCCCATGTCAGGGGGAAGGAATGGACAAGGATATGATAGAAGGCATACTTAGGATGGCAGAGAAAGGGGAGATACTGTTGATGGGGGACCTTAACATGCCAGATGTTAACTGGAGCACCTTTGCGGCAGCCACATCCAAAAGCAGGGCCATTCTTGATGTCCTTCAGGTGGCATGCCTCAAATAGCTCGTTTTGGAACCCACTCATGAGGGAGCAATCTTAGACCTCGTACTCTCAAATGGGGACAGTGAGAGGATCTCAGATCTAGAAGTGGGTAGCCATTTGGGAACAAGTGACCACCAAACAGTGTGGTTCACAATAAACTCTGCTACAGAGTCAAGCCATACAAAAGTGAGGGTTCTGGACTTCAGGAGGGCTGACTTTGGCAAGATGGGAGAGTGCCTTAGAAAAGCACTAGCAAACATGCTAGAAGGAGGGGTGGAGCAACAATGGGCAAATATCAAAACTGCCATCACAGAGGCAACAAGCCTTTGTGTGAAGCAAATAAACAAATCAAAATGAAAGAAAAAGCCACTATGGTTCTCAAAAGAGGTGGCGGTGAAGGTTAGGGAGAAAAAGATAGTATATAGGAAGTATAAGGAAACACAGAAGGAGCAGGACAGAGAACTGTACCAGTTAAGGCAGAAGGAAGCAGGGAGGGCAATCAAAATAGTAAAGGCACAAACTGAGGAAAAGATAGCTAACTCGGTTAAGAAGGGGGATAAAACCTTTTATAGGTATATCAGGGAGCGAGAAAGACAAAGGGAGGGATAGTGAGGCTGAATAGAATGGATGGTGGGTGGGCAGAGAGTGACAGTGATAAAGCAGGGATACTGAATGAATACTTCTGTTCAGTATTCACAAAAGAGGAAGTGGGGGAGGTGCCTAATCCAATTAACAGAAGCAGTCTGGAGAGGGGGGGTTGATCCCAGTCCTTTCACAGAAGAAAGGGTTCTGAAAGAACTCCTAAAACTGAAGGTGGACAAAGCATTGGGGCCAGATGGAATTCACCCCAGAATTCTAAAAGAATTAAGCAGAACTAGTGACACCACTGACTACACTTTTAACAAATCATAGGAGGATGGTGTGGTACCTGAGGACTGGAAGAAGGCGGATGTGATCCCTTCACAACGTGGGACCAAGACAGAGGCAGGAAACTACAGATCTGTCAGTTTGACCTCTGTGGTAGGGAAAAGATGGAGTCACTTCTGAAGGAAAGAATTGTTGAGTACCTAGAGGCCAGTGGGGCACAGGACCCAAGGCAGCATGGGTTCACAGCGGGAAGTTCATGTCAGATGAATCTAATTGATTTCTTTGACTGGGTGACCAAAGTAGTAGACCAGGGAGGGGCTGTGGACATGGCCTACCTAGACTTTAGCAAGGCATTTGACAGTCCCACACAAAAGATTAGTAGTCAAATTAACCAGCCTGGGAGTGGGTCCCAAGGTGGTAGCCTGGGTAAAACATTGGCTGAACAACAGGACACAGAAGGTAATTGCAAATGAAGTCCACTCTGAAGAAAGAGGGGTTACTAGTGGGGTACCGCAGGGTTCAGCACTGGGTCCAGTCGTTTTTAATGTCTTTATAAGTGACACTGCAGAGGGACTGGAAGGAAAAGTATGCCTCTTTGCAGATGACACAAAGATCTGCAACAGGGTTGATACACAAGGAGGTGTGGAAAGGATGAGAAGGGACTTGGCAAGGTTGGAGGAATGGTCAGAAGTATGGCAGCTTGGATTCAATGCAAAGAAGTGCAAAGTAATGCACCTGGGAAACAAAAACCCAGGGGAAGATTACACAATGGGGGGGGAGGTAGTAACAGCAACAAAAATGGAAAGAGACCTAGGGATAATCATATCAGATGACCTTAAGGTTGGCAAGCAATGCGAGAAGGCGGTAGGGAGGGCTGGGGGGATACTGGGATGTATAGGGAGAGGTATCACCAGCAGAAAACAGGAAGTTGTTATCCCCCTGTACAGACAGATGGTGAGACCCCATCTGGAGTACTGCGTCCAGTTCTGGAGACCCCATCTCCTCAAGAACATAGACAGGATGGAGGCAGTTCAGAGGAGGGCAACTAAAATGGTGCAGGGTCTGCAAGAGAAGCCATACGAGGAGAGACTAAAGGAGCTTAATATGTATACCCTTGAGGAAAGGAGGGAGAGGGGGGACATGATAGAAATGCTTAAGCACCTCAGTGGAATCAACAAAGTCCAAGAGGGTAGCATCTTTCAGAAAGAGATGTGCAAGAACAAGGGACACAATTTGAAGATAGAGAGGGGACGGCTCAGGGGCAATGTGAAGAAGTATTTTTTCACAGAGAGGGTGGTGGACGCATGGAACAGCCTTCCTGAGGAGGTTGCGGGGTCTAAAACTGTGGGAGAATTCAAGAATGCATGGGACAGACATAAGGCAATTTTTGTGGGGTTAGGAAGAAAGGCTGTTGGTTAAATAGGAGCTGCAACTTATCCTCTAGGTAGGGAAATGGGCAGACTAGGTGGGCCAAGCGGTCCTTGTCTGCCGTCAAAGTCTACGTTTCTATGTTTCTATGAAATCAGACCTTTGTCACCTTGACTGGTCAATGGTCTACACAACCTGAAACATTGATGTTGCTCTGGAACGGTTCATCTCTAAATTCAACGCCATATGTGATAATCACACACCGATAAAAAAGCACCAAATAAAAGACCAGAATAATCCATGGGTCGCCCCTGACCTCACTGAGTGCCTCCAGCTTAGGGACCACCTTTGGCACAGGGCCCATGCCATGGGTAAACAAACAGATTGTCAAGCCTATTGAAAAATTAAAAATGACTGCACCAGGGCTATCTGAGCTGCAAAAAGACAGTTCTTCAAGAAAGCTCTTTCTCACACCTGGAAGGATGGCAGAAAATTCTAGAGCTACTTGAAGGATGTCACTGGGAAAGACCTCATAATGGCTCCCACAATTCTCAGTATCGAAGGTGCCCCTTCCCTTGACCCAAGACTAATTGCTAATATGTTCAAGAATGCATTCACTGATCTCAGTGGTGTCCTTTCCCCAGATTTCTTCTCCTCCAGTCATGTAAGCAACAACTGCAGGTGCCCAGATGGTGCCCTATTGCTACCCCCTTTCTGCTTCAAAGTCATTATGCAAAAGCAAGCCAAAAAATACTTCTGTAAGGTGCTTAGAAAATCTAGACACAGTGGTGATGACCCCGATCTCAAATTTGTTGCCCTTACCCTTGTAGAAATCTTGGCCCCACTCACCCACATAGTTAACCTTTCCCTTAGGTTCTCACAATTTCCACACAAATGGAAGGCAATGATTGTGACACTAGTACATAAGAGTGGTGATCGTGCTCTACATAGTAACTATAGACCCATTTCCATTCTCCCCCCATTTTCTAAAGCCCTGGAATGGATGGTAGTGGACCAACTGGTTGACTATCTGGAAAAGTACCAATTCCAATGCCTGCAAAAACATGGTTTTCGGCATGGATACAGCACTACAACAGCATTACTTGAGTTCACAGGCTTCATACATAACTCATTCAATCACAGTCATCTTGTAGGTGTGGCTTTTATTGATTTAATGAAAGCCTTTGATATGGTGCACCACTCCATCTTGATTGACCAGCTTCCAACTATTGGTCTCTCACATGATACCTTGGCATGGTTCGGAAGCTACTGTATTTACACAACCGTATGCAGCAAGTAAAGATTGGCACAGTTCTCTAGAATAGTAGACCTGTTCGCTTAGGAGTACCACAAGGATCCATCCTTGGACCCCTCCTCTTTAGTATCTTCCTCAATTCACTCCTGAATGCCTTCCAGGGTCATGTCCTGTTATATGCAGATGATGCAGTCATCTTCGCCAGTGACCCTGACCCCAAGGCCCTTGAGAACCATCTGCAAGAACACTTTGTTGAAATTGAAAAATGGTTCTGAAACCGCAAACTCTTCATGAACTAAATCGATGTTATTCATCCAACCCCCAAAACAGGCATAGGATCTACCCTCTTACTATCAGAAATGTTGAGGACTCCCCACTGGAGCAAGTTCCACACTTTAAGTACCTGGGGATTACAATTGACAGCACCTTATCTTACGTTCCACACATTGACAATGTTGCCAGGGCAGTCAATATGTGAACAGGACTACAGTACAAGTCACATTAAACTGTTCTACCAATGAGTTGGTTTAGCATTGTTTTTTACGGTTGGCAGTGCACCGGCAACTCATACTGCATTGTTTTCCAACACCAAATCAGATCAAGTTTATAAAATTTGTTTGCTACTCAGTTAGCATGCCTCTGAAGCCCAGACATAAAGCAATGTAAAACGGAGTTGTAAACCTTAAGAAACAGTTTGTGCAAGGTTTTGTACTGAATCCAGCAACACTTGCACAACTCAATCAGAAATGCTAAAGCAACTGACTGGTGAAACAGTTTAATGTAACTTGTACTGTACTTTATAGGCACAAGCATTGTCTATCCACTGAGGCCTTCACCCTTGCCATCCAAAGCTCGGTTGTCTCGCTCATAGATTATGGACTCATCATTTATAGTGCAGCCATGGACACTGCCCTGTGTTGCATTACAGTTGCCCTAAACAAAGCTAGCCACCATCTAACCAGGGCTGAGCATCTGATCCACACCTGTGACCTGTGCGTTCAGGCTTACTGGCTCCAGCTTAAGGGCAGACTTATGTACCATACCTGTCTTTTGGCAAAAAAAGTCAACACTAGGTCTTATGCCACCTAGGTTACATAAGTGCCTCACCCCCTCCAACAACCAGCATTGTACTAGACGTGCAGATAGTGTAATCTTTAAGATACCTCGCTGCCGTACCTCCCAAAGTCAAAGGGCATTTGCTCATCAAGCTCCGCTTTGGTTTAATTCATTCAATAGGGATACATCTTTAGCTTACACCCTGGGCTCTTTCAAGAGGAGATTATGACAACAACTTGTAGCAGATGCCATCTGCAACTGCTTCTAGTAATTCAGCACTATCCTAGCACTTCTGTAACCGACGGAGCAGGCACAACTCTCTGTCCCTCACCATCAAGAACCATGCTGGGAACCCACTCGAACATGTCAAGTAGTTCAAGTACCTTGGTATTACCCTGGATAGTACCCTCTCCTACACTCGGCATATTGACACTGTTGCCAAGACCGCCAATATGCGGATTGGACTACTACACAAACACAAGCACTGTATGCCTGCGGATGCCCTTAAACTAGCCATCTACAGTTCTGTCACCTCTATCATTGACTACGGCCTTGCCATCTATGGCTCTGCCTCAACAAGTGCCCTCCGCAGGATCTCAGTTTCTTTCAACAAAGCCTGTAGACTACTAACGGGTGCGGCCCGACCAACTCACACCTGTGACCTCTATGCACAGGCCAGCTGGCTACCCCTACGCAGCAGAATACAATACCAGACCTGCTTACTTTCCAAAAAGATTCTCCTCAGTCTCATGCCACCTAGTATTAGTTCACTCCTTACTACCTATAGTGGCACTCAACAAACACGTCGTGCCCAATCTCTAACCTTTCAGGTTCCCAGATGTCGTAACTCCATGGGTCAGTGGTCCTTTATCTATAGAGCTCCTCAATGGTTCAATTCCCTCAATAAAGAAGCACTTTCCTCTACTACACTTGGACCCTTCAAAAGGAATCTGAAACTTTACCTCACCTCTACCACTCAATGTGACTGCTTCTCTGAACAGAGATCTCTTTAAACACCTCCCAGCTCACTCATGTCTCACAGCCCGCCCTTTCCCAGTCTCATTCCCTCTGGCACTGGGCCTTCCTTGTGACTCCTTTCTTGCTTCGTATCTCCACTGGTACAAGATATTTTCCACCACCATTGGACAGTGGCCCATTAGCCTGCTAACTTCCTCTCCTGGTCGCATGCCTGCAATACTAACTGCCTTTAGTGCCCTCTATCTCTTATTGTTACTGCAGCCAGCTGCCTACTCAAGCTGCTCGTTATAAGAATATTATCTCAAAGTATGTTATAACTGAGTATCTTTATTTTTTCTTTTAGTTGTTTTGGTTGTTTATTGTGCATTCTTTTACTACCTCTGTATGTATGTAGACCCTCATCCTTTGATGTGAAACCTTTGTAAACGAACAGTTTCTGCTCAAAGGTATTTGTAATCCGAGAATTTAATAAATAAATAAATAAAAATAAAGCATTTATTCTTCCCATTCAGCCCTGTCCCCTCTTCCCATTTGAAAGCACTCATTCTTCTCCTCTTTCTCTCCCTGATGCTCCCAGTCCCCTTTTACTCCTAGCCCCCTTAAACTCCCCCTTGTTTTTGGTACATTTGCTCCACATTCTGCATTCTCAATCTCTCTCTCTCCCTTTCCCTCCCACCACCCCATCCCCTATCTCCCTCACCTCGCCTACTCCAGTTTGCCCTGCTGATGTAGCTGAGATACTCACCTCTCCTTCCTCTGTTCTATCTCATGCCCTCTGTCCAATCTTCCCTTATTGCTCCTATACATTACTCCCATTGCTTCAGACAAGGAATCATGGGCTGATTCTTATTTGTTCTGTAGTCTCTTGTATTGTCAAAGTTTTTTTGTACTTCATACTCAATAAAGATTGAGATATGATATTTTAGTTGTTCTGCTCTATATACTTTTATTGTAACTGCTAACCCCTCTTAGACATTGTAAATATTGTCAGCTTTCTGCTGGCCACATATCCTTCTCTCTTATGTACTTATGATGACTTGGAGCCTATGTAAAGAGCTTCTGAGAGCCTAAATAAATAAATAAAAAGTATCTCAGCTAAACAGTGAAAGAGAAATTCAGCCCCATGGTTGACTTGCAGAGCAAAAGGATTTTTTTGGTTAAGATAAAATTATAAATGAATCAGTTGCTTAGGGAGGGTTGATAACTGCATGATTTTGACCATCAGTGCTGTTAATTGAAACACCAGCAAACTAAGCACCAAATTAATTCAAGCAAAACAAAGGTCACCAGACCTCCACAGCACTGGAGTGCAACCAGCAGTATAGTAGTTGTTTAATGTGGTGGGGAGGGAGGGAATGGAGAAGGGATGGGATGGGGAAGGGAGGGGAGGGAGGGAAGGAGGAAAAGGAGGAAGAGGGAGGAAGGAAGCAATTATGTATGGCTCAGTAAGACAAAACAATAGTGTGGTGGGGAGGGAGAAGGAAATACATTGTAGTGAATGAGAGGATGCAGAGAGAATCTAAGAAAGATGTGCTTCGATTCCACTCCCTTGTAACAGCAAAAGCTGTGCTGCATTAGGAATTCCAGTCACAGAGCCCTTGTTCTGAGAGCAATACGTCAGCATTGCATCATGACACAATGTAGCCATAAACATGAGTATGGTATCATGCCTGCATTTCTGCCTGCTAACAAGGATTGATCCTAGATGCCTTTCTCTTCCTAAACTGTAACAGCAATAAAATGTCTTCCCCCTTTTCCTTTCCCCATAACAACCGATGAGCAAGCGCTGATGTGTAAATCGCTTTGGTAAATGATGTGTGATTGGTTTCTGTGTGTATACTACATACATTCTTTACAACAGCAGACATGGGACCTGGATAATGTAGCTATCAGAAACAGGTGTCTGTTTCATAAACGGGAAGGTGTTGGTGAGGGAAGCTTTCTAATTAGATTCGTGTACAGGAGATACATTTTTTTTTAACGTGATCTTTGTCTCCAAACTCCCCTGACCTCATGCACTTACACCTCATACAACTCCTGAAATGTTGTGCAAGCTGTTTATTTTTTTAAAACTTCATTTTATTGATGAAATAGAGCATACAATTATCACATAATATTTATTTGTCAGACTTTACATTCAATTTACAATTTATCTCAAAGTTTACTTCTCATTTCTTAGTCTTTTGCTTTCCATATTCTATTCCTTTCTACTGAGCCTCCTGTGGCTTCTGTATCTGCCTTTAAACTGGCCGATGACTAGCATTCATATTTTAACTGCTTAAGCAAAACTTTCTACATGACCTGATTTACATTTCCTGATAGCCTAGGGTGTGCTTTAAAGGTATAGTAGTTTTTCTAAGGCTGGTACACCTTCTATTTCTTCCACAAGATGTACAAAGGGCAGCCACCTTGTATTGAATAGGTCAGTTTGTAATTTAAGTCTAGCAGAGATTGCTTCCATATCTCAAATTTTTTTACAGTTCTGAATCCTGTTGTCTGGAGGGAGGTTCTGTTTTTAGCCATCTTTAAGTTTTGGCCTTCAGTGCCGTTGCAATCATTATATTGTCCATATATGTTTTGGTTTTACTTTTCTTTTCCTATGGGTATAGGCCACAAATTATATTAAACCCTTCTAATGGTAATGATATTTCTAAAGTTTTTGTGTTTCAGTTGTGCACCTCTGTCCAGTATCCCTGCAACTTCTCACATCTCCAGTAAATGTGTGGGTGTCCCCTTTTCCCCACAACCTCTCCAGCAAAGGTCTCTAGTGTTGGCACCAAGATGTTTTGTTCTGTCTGGTGTCAAAAAGTATCTTCTATTAATCTTCCATCTAAATTCTCTCCAGCTTGCAGAGAGAGTCATTTTGTGTGTTGCTTCCCATATTTGCCCCCACTCCTTTATGTTCAATGTTTTACCCATCTCTTCTTCTCATTGTTTTTGTACCCTACCTACCCTTTTTTGTCCTCTCTCCTTGTTTTGGATAGTGTACAATTGGGAGAGTACATGCTTGGCTTCCTGTTGTTGAGCTATCATGTAAATATGTTTCATTATGGGATGCTGATCTGACCATAAGGCCGCTTGTATTTCTGGTGCTGTCAGAAAGGCTTTCTCTTGGAAATACCTGAATAGATCTGTGTGTGGAAGTTGAAATTCTTGTTGTAGTTGCCTAAAAGGCTTCATTACTCTATCATTGTAAAAATATATTATGTACTCCAATCCCTTTGCTGCCCATCTCTTAAAAGTGAGATCCATTTTTGCAGGTCTGAAGCCCTTCTGTTCCCATAGTGGTATCCATTGAACTTGTTTGTGGGAAATCTTATACCTCTTGTTGAGAGCAATCCATTGTCTGAGGGTGTGTTTGGTCATCTGTTGAGTATTTCTCTTTGTTCCTGTATCATGTTTACTTCCCACCCCACCCTCTCAATATTAATGCCTTTATTGGTATTTTGTTCCATTGCTATCCAGGCACTCTGTTTTTGATTGTTAAACAGATCTATCACATCACCCAGTTGTGATGCAAGGTAATATTCTTTAAAATTGGGCAGACATATCCGTCAACCTTTTTGTGTCTTGTTAATAGTTTCCAACTGATTCTGGATTTTTTTCCTTGCCAACTAAATTGTTTAAATGCCCTTTCGAGTTCCTTCCAGTCCCTTCCTGGTACTGCAATAGGTAAACACTGATACAGGAATAAAAATCTAGGTAGGATGTTCATTTTTATGGTGTCTGCTCTGTAGGAGAATGAAAGGGGGAGTACTGACCACCTTTTTAAGCCTGCAAACACTTCCTGTTTAAGTTTATCAAAATTCACTGTATATATGTTATTGAGAGTTTTGGGATATGTATCCTTAAATAACGCACCTTGTCTGCATTCCAAGTACCTGGCAGAAGAGTTCTGTTCTCTGGAGTTATTTGGCCACTAATTTTTATTATTTCTGTTTCATTTATATTTATTTTGAATCCTGAAATTTGTCTATACCTTTTCATCAAGTCTAAAAGTGTTGGTAGTTTAGTTTGTGAGTTCCTCAGATAAATTACCTTATCATCTGTGTATAATGAAGTCTTATTTTGTACCTCCCACACAGATCCCCTCTATCTGATCCTTACTTCTAACTGATTCCACTAGCTATTCAATACTAATGGCAAATAGTAGAGGTGATGGGGGCAATCCTGTCTTGTGCCTCTCTGAATGCCAAATTGTTTAGATAATGTTCCATTTACCCTTGTCCTGGCTGTTGGGTTTGAGTACAGCATTTGTACTGATTTCATGTATTCTGCTCTGAATCCCATCCATGTCATGGCTGCTTTCAAAAAGGTCCAATTTAACCTATCAAATGCCTTTTCTGCATCGATTAAGATAGCTATCTGATCTTCCTTCATCCCCCTCCCACTTTTCAATATGTTCAGCATTCTACTTATATTGTGTTTAAGATGCCGGTCTGGAATAAATCCCACTTGGTCAGAGTTTGTTAGTCCCCCATTACCTTTTGTAGCCTCGTAGCTACAATTTTAGTGTACAGCTTGAGGTCTTGATTTAATAGTGATATGGGCCTATAAGTTTCACAGACAGTCAAATATTTTCCAGGTTTGGGAATGCCTTATGTTGATGCTTCCCCCCATGAGCCTGTTATGATCCCCTCAGTTTGACAGTATCTGGAAAAGCTCCCCAATATAGGTGCAAGTTGCTTCCTAAAGGTTTTGTTGAAATCTGCATTAAAGCCATCACTGTTTAGTCAGCATGGCTTGCCTGCCAGATGTGTGCTTTGTTTATGCTCCCTGTCCTTGCACATACTCTATGCTGCCTGTTGACGTTGGCTGGTGTATTTTTAATTATTAACAGATCCATGTAACCTGATGGCCATTCAGGCATAACGCCTCATGTTTTGTAAAGAAGAAGTCAACAGGCAGCATAGAGTATATTTATTTATTTGGTTGTTCGGAATTACAGTCCTTTGAGTCAAAGACTCCTTTACAAAGGCTCCACGTCAAATACAGTGAAAATATAGTACATATAACAGACAACCGAATAGAGGTGTTTAAGACAGGTACAGTTCATATACATAGTGAGCATACTGTGTTACATTGTATACAACATTATTGTCAAGAATCATAGGATTAGAGGCATTGCTAGGTACTATCTTAGTTTCAGAAATTGGGGGCTGGGGATGACAGGGCAAAAGGCAGGCCAAGGTAAGAGACATGGCACCTGAGCCAAGATCAGAGATTGTATGGTGACTCAGAGGGGACTAGGGGATTGGTAGGGAAAAAATAGATAGGGTGGCACAGAGGTCAGGAGGAAGTCAGAGGCTGGACAGAGTCCATTGTCAGAAAGATGGGCAAGAAGAGAGAGCGGGGGAAGGAGGAGGGCTGGGCGTTCATATTTTGACCAGAGGGAATAAGGCCAGAGGGTAGGACAGATGAAGTTGTCATGGGTAGAGGGAGTTAGAGACAGGTACAGGATCATGAGGCTTGAAGGTGGGAGTGCAGTAGGAATTTAAAGTGGCCAAGCTTGGGTTCCTCAGCAATGTGTGGTGGGAGTGAGTTAAGCCAAGCTGGGGCATGATAGAGAAAGGAGCGTTGTCCCAGGGAGATTTTTTTGCCTTGGCACCTGATAAGATGATTTGAGGGAGCTCCTGGTGTGCCTTGCATGTGGAGTCAGTTACAGGAGTGTGGAGATGCAAGGGGCCGTGAGCCCAGCAGAGATTTTTTTGGCTAATTGGCAGGTGTGGTATTGTAGTCTGTCATCAAAGGCCAGCCAGTTTGTTTGGTTATAGAGAGAGCAGGTGTGGGTGGTACTGGGGCAGCCCAGTGAGAGATGGCAGGCTTTGTTGAGTGACACTTTGACCCTTTTTAGGGCAGTGTTGTCAGCCGCCCCATAGATGACAATGCCATAATCAACTACCGATAGTACCGAGGAGGATGAGGAGGAGATGGCAAGTTGGAGGTCATCGGGGAAAGGCATTGCTGATGATGGTAGAGGACCCCGATATGGGAGTTTAGATTGGAGCAGAGCTGATGTATATGGTCATGGAAAATAAGGGCAGGGTCAAGAGTTATGCTGAGGTATTTGAATGAGTGGGTCTGTTCAAGGGGTAGAGTGGTGGATGTGCTGATTTTTAGTGGGGTGCACTTAAGTTTGCTCTGGTGGTGGGCAAAGAGCATAGTCTTTGATTTTTTTTTGGTTAAGCCCGAGTTTGTGTTTTGTGAACCAGGACTCTGCCTCTGTAAAGGGCATTTGGAGGGAGAGTTCAAGTTGGGATGGGTTTGGGTGAGATGCATAGAGAATGACATTGTCAGTGTACAGGAGGATCTTTCCGGTGCAGGCTTTGGGGAGAGAATTTAGGAAGAGGCTGAAAAAAGGGGACCTAATATGGAGCCTTGCAGTACTCCAGAGTGGACAGGGAGTGGGCTCAAGGTGGTGAGTTGATTTTTGCCTTTTGGGACCAGTTGGACAAGTTATCAGTGAACCAATTTAGGGGGCCCTGGGTAAGGCCAATTTGAGACAGGGTGGAGAGGAGAAGAGGGTAATTAACGGTGTCAAAGGCCTTACATAGGTCCAGGAAGACTGCACCAGCCAGCATGTCCTTATCCAGAGCAGAGTGTATGAAACTAGTGAAATCGAGGAGGACTGTAGTTGTACTATGCCCTTCTCTGAAACTGTGTTGTTCAGGAGTCAGGAGTTTGTATTTGGATAGGTACTCTGTGAGTTGATCTGCCACTATGTGCTCGAGGGCCTTGGAGAGAGGGGGAAGGATATAGGGCGGTAGTTACTAGGGGAGGGGAGGGATGGTCACTGGATTTGTGTATGGGGGTTATGAGAGCTGTCTTCCATAGAGAGGGGATCTTTCCTATGCAGAGAGAGAGGTTGAGCAGTGCAGTTAGCGGGGAGAGGACCTTGTCAATGGTCAGTTGCAGAATTCTAAGGTCAATCGTGTTAGTGTTGAAACAGGTCTTCTTAAGGGCTTTAAGAAGGTAAGGTTTAGTGTCCCGAGGGGTGAGGGTCCAGAAGTAGAAGGGAGGAGCCACTGGGATGGATGAGGGCAAAGGGGGGGGGGTTTGACTGAAGAAGTTTGGTGGGAGAGTAGTGCTGAGATCTGAGAAGGTGGAGTTTAGTGCTTCTGCCACTAGGTGCGGGTTGTTTGAGATGGAGCCATTTATGTTGAGTTGATTTGGGGGGGGTTCGACTTTCCACCTAGCGATTTGAGATTGCCCCAGAATTTGCACCCATTTTCCCATGAGGCGGTTAGGGCAGCTTTGAAATGGTCAGCTTTAGCTTTTTAAATGGCCCATGTACAGCTGTTTAGAGCAGCATGGTTGTGCTGTCTGTCTAGTGAGTTTCCAGAGTCTAGGGCTTTTTTCCATAATTCATCCTGCCTCATGAGGTCGAGCAGGTGAGAGGTGATACATGGGGTGTCACAGGCTCATACTATCTATTTTTTGAGGCACAAATTTGTTGCAGGCTCTGTTGAACACATCAGTGAAGTAGTTAAGGGCTGTGTCTAAGTTCTGATGGCAGTATATAGGGGACCAGTCAAGGTGCGCTAGATGGGTTCTAAGATTCCTTAGACAGCTGGGCTTGAGAGATCTAGAGAAAATTGTCTTGGGTGGTAGTATATGCAGGGACTTGGAGTATAAACTGAGCACACATCTGATAGCAAGTCATGCAAACAAAACTGCTTGCACAACATTTTGGGAGAGTTTTACGAAGTATGGTGGTGGTGGTGGTGGGGTTGGGAAATACAGATCACACACAAAAAAAGTATCCCCTGTACATAAATCTGTTTAGAAACCTTCCATCACCAACACCCTCCCATTTATGAAGCAGACACCTGTTGCAGACAGCTAAATTATTCAGGTCCCACGTCTGCTGTCAGGAAAGAATGCATGTGGAATGTGAACAGAAACCAATCACACATCATTTAAGAAATCATTGCTTGCTTATAGCTTGTTATGGGGGAGGGGTGGTCATCTGTTATTGTAAGTATTATAATTCAGGAAGAGAAAGGTACCCGGGATCAATCTTTGCCAGGTGACAGAAGTGCAGGCATAATACCTTACTTTTTTTTATTACACATTTAACCAAACACATTCCCTTCCTTATGCACAAGACAACTTTTTGCTGCCAAGTGCAATACTAATACTTTATGAACCACCACCCACCATGCCCCTTCCCCCAAAACCCCATACAGACAGTGCCCCATGTGAAAAAACCAGCCATGAGTAACAGACGATTATGTGAAGCTATCTCAGGATGTAGTTCCTGGCAATCAGTAACACGACACAGAGTGACGAAAAAAGTGGATAATCAGTTGTAAGACTTGTGGTTGTTCTGAAAACGTAAGATAAAAAAAGTTTGCTGAGAGACATGATGGTATGAATCAAAACAAAAAAAAGGAAAATCAGTTTAAAGATCATGGGGTGATCCATAATTGGATCTGGTCAGCTGTTCTTGAAAGCAAGTGTTCTTGAAAGTGCCACCTCAAACTGCTGTAAAAAATTAAAAACAGTCTCATATGAAATCCCTTATTGAGCTGAGTCAATCAACATTTCTCAGGAACTAAAACACTATTCTCAAGTACAGAGCTGACACGGGGAAAAAAAACTCCGAACTGCTGTTTGTTGTCAAAGACACTAATGGAGAAACAAACACGTGACTTAAACCAAAAAAGCCACAGTACATATATGAATTCTTGTTTAAATTGCTGTTTTTATTACACTGCCAGTGAAAAAGCTATAGAGGGAAGAATAGTTTTATTATTTTTACCAGTGACCTTTAATGTTTGCTATCCCCAGCAGAGATGTTAGCAGTGGCTTGACAAGCAATGGCTGCGTGAATAACAAACAGCTTAACTGTACATGCTCTTAAACTGCTGCTGTTTAAAAAAATTTCTATGCATTTATGAAGCTGAGTACAGTAAAAAGTGAGTTTCCCATTAGCAGACTATCACTTCTCCCCACTAGAGGCCGACACTGTATCCTTAACCTTCCTTCTCGCCTCAATGCTGCTTTTTCCAGCTTTGTCCCTACTCTTTCAATTTCCTCTCTCCAACATAATGCCTATCCATCTTACTCCTCCCCCCCCCATCTAGGCACCCCTTTAAATACCCCTCCCCCCTCCCTGCCCTTTCCCCTAGGTGTACCATCCCAAATCTCTATCTGGCACTCTCCACCTTACAGCATCAATTCTTTTTCCCCCTCCTCCACCCTCCCCATACTTTCCCACCCACACTCACTTTCTCCTACCATCCACCCATCACTGCTCCACTCTCACCTGCTAAACCTCGAGGCATTTCTCCGTTGTCTAAACCTAAGCACTCCACCCTCCAGGCACTGTACATGTAGCAAAAAGAAATCCTCTCCCCTCCCTCTTCCCCTACTACTACTACTGCTCGTGCAGGCGACATCCACCCCAACCCGGGCCCCCTAACATCCAATCTAACCACGTCACCGTCTGCTCCCTCTTCACCCCAGGTATCAAACTCTCTCCCCAAGGGCCTCCGTATATTCCATATATACAAGGAGTTCGCTCCCCAAAATAGATGCCCTCTCTGTCTGGGTAAACCAGTACAGACCTGACATACTCTGCGTCATGGAAACCTGGCTATCTGCCAAAATCCCAAATTCCCAGCTTAACATCCCTGACTACATCATCTTCCGGCAGGACCATGGCATGCGAGGGGTGGGGGTAGCGCTGTGTACCAGGCTATCCCTAACTTGCTCCATTACCTTTAAGGAATCCTGCCCCACGTCTAACGAATCTCTAGTAGCCCTCATCTCCTTTCCCTGATCCTCTCCCCTTTACTTGGGGGTCCTATACGCCCCTTCAAACCCCCCCAACACCCTCATCAAGGCAATCTCTACAATCCCCTCTGTCGCTAAAAATGACGAACTTACTCTACTAGGCGATTTCAATCTCGACTGGCTTTACTCCAACGCCAAAGCCACTGCCTTGAGGATCGAAGCCCTAAACCTCTCCCAGCTAATTCAGTAATCCACCTGCCTAAATCACCAGTCTCAAAATCATTCCCTTCTGGACTGTATCCTAACCTCCCATCCACACAGGGTCATTGCCTCTGGCACCCTCTGCGATGCCCTTAGCGACCACTGCATCACGTACTGCATCCGTAAAATCCAGTCACCACAATCAAGCCCCAAATTCATCTGGTCTCACCTGCTACACCTCCTTGACGAATCTGCGCTACAGCATGACCTCTCTAACGCCGATTGGCTCCCAGTCTTTGCCTCCCAAAACATTGACTTCGCCCTATCCCACTTCACCAGCATCCTCCTAAGTACCTGGGACCAACATGCTCCCCTCAGGAAAGCTAGAGTTAAGCGTTACCACCACCCCTGGATCGCCTCAGACCTCATCTCCTTATGACGGACCAGGGATAAGGCATGGAGGCAGTATAAAGCTTCCCTTGGCTTTTGCGACCTCCAATACTACAAATGTCTCAGAAACAGTTGCACCAATGCCATTCGGAAATCTAAAGCCTCATACTTCAAAGCACAACTTACCCATAAAAATGCTTCCCCTGCATCCTTCTGGAAGGTACTAAACTCCCTTATGGACCCCTCCTCTAAGCAAGCCAGCCCAGTCCTCAGCTTAAATGGCAGAACACTAGAAGACCCGGCTTCTGTAGCCAAACTCTTTAACACATTCTTCACCTTCTGTGCTGTACCAAACTCAGCCCCTGCACCCAACCCCACATCTTCCCCCACCGACCCTGGTTTCCTCCCCACCCCATGCCCCAGGAGGTCTACTCTGCACTCATCACTCTAAACCAGTCCAAAACTAGCCCTGATGGCTTACACCCTAGACTGCTTCACATCTCCGCCTCAGCCATCACCGCTCCCTTAACACACATACTCAACCTCTCCCTCTCAACAGCCATGGTCCCCATAGACTGGAAGATGGCCAAAATCCTTCCACTGTATAAAGGTGGAGACCCTTCCTACCCAGAAAACTACCGACCCATCTCACTCTTTCCCTCCCTCCCTCGCCAAACTCCAAAAATCACTCATGCTCTCCTAACTATCAGCGTTTCTCTCTTCAAACAGCTCCCTCTCCCCTTTTCAGTCAGGCTTTAGAAAACATCACTCCACCATCACCTCCTTGCTATGAGTCACTGACTCTATTCTCACCACCACGGACAAAGGCCAAACCACATCTGCCATCTTTATTGGCTTGGCTAAGGCCTTTGATTCAGTATCCCACCCCCTGCTACTCTGCAAACTAAGTTCCCTTGGCCTCGCTCAGTCCGCCATCAACTGGTTCTGCTCCTACCTCCAGAATATGCATCAGTCAGTTCAAGTAGGGGACACTCTCTCTCCCCCTGCTACCCATCCTTTCAGGTGTCCCCCAAGGCTCTATCCTTGGCCCCATCCTTTTCTCCCTTTTTATAAATAACCTCCCCTCTACCTGCCTCTCCTCAAACATACATCTATACGCTGATGACACCATCATCTTTGCTTCAGGACCCTCCCATGATGGACTGCTCCCTGACCTTCAAAATTACTTTAACAGGGTCCAAACCTGGCTTCAAAAAAAAGCCAACTCAATCTTAATGCATAAAAAACAGTAGCCATGGTATTTGGTACTAGACAAAAGCTTGCTTCTCTACCCACGCCACCACCAAATTGCACCCTAGAAGGCTCCCCCCTCAAGATAGTGCCTGCTTTCAAGTACCTGTGATTCTAGCTGGACAGTCACCTCAACTTTTCCACCCACATCGAGGCAGTCTGCACCAAACTCCGACCCAAGCTGGCCTGCCTATATCGCCACAAAGCCAGCCTTCCCCTCCCCACCCGTAGGGAACTCGTACATAAAACTATCCTACCGGTCATGGACTATGCAGACATCATCTACGGTTCTGCCCCAGCTGCATCCCTCTCAAAACTCGATGCCCTCCTCAACTCCTTCTGTTAGTTTGCCACAGCCTTCCCTCCACTTACTCACCACTACCTCCTCTACTCTTCTCTTCTCTTTCCCCGACCCCACTCTTGCACAGGAGGGCTATCCACAGTGCCTCCCTCTTAGCTAAATACTGGTTAGGTTCCCTACCCCACTACCTCTCCGCTCACCTCTCACCAACCAGCTACTCTGGCTATCTGCTCTGACAGAGGCGCATGCACTTTACAACTTACACGCCCCCACACCGCCTCGGGGCAGGTGGCCTTTTCCTACCGCCTCCCTCTCCTCTGGAACAATCTCTTCCTCTGACCTCCAGCAGGCCCCCTCCCTAGCAGCTGTTAAGCTACTACTCAGGCTCCTCCCCACCCCCTCTTGCCCCAGTTGCTCACTAGGTCTCTCCCTGAATCAGGTCTAGCCCCCTTTGGCTGGCCCACTTGGTAATCCCCTGCTACAGACAGCCTCACCTTTTATTTCTCTGAGTACCCACAGTCCTATCCTGGTACTAGTCCACTATATCATGTTTCCAGCCCAAGCTGAATATACAACCTCCAGTTTTTATGTTGATTACTGTACTTACTTATGGTGATTAAGCAACTCAACTAGACATGAAAGACACAGATGATGCAATTAACCATGCTGTCTTGCACACTGCTGTTGTACCTTACGTCTGTAACTGCAACTGTCATGCACTCTGCTGTGGTACCTTACGTCTGTAACTGCAACTGTCATGCACTCTGCTGTTGTACCTTACGTCTGCAACTGCAACTGTCATGCACTCTGCTGTTGTACCTTACGTTTGTAACTAGAACTTCTTGTATTTTTTCTCTGTTTAGCCCTCAGTGTACATCTTGTACCCGGGTCGCACCTGGAAACGAGCCTCAGCTCAGTGTGCCTTTCCCAGACACCAATTTTAAATAAATAGATAAAATAAATAAAGTAGGCAGCCATACCACGTGGTTTGCACCATCTAGAATCGCACATTTTTCAGTATTGTGCATGGAACTGTGTTTGAAACAATGTGCAATAAATACTGTGCAATACATTTGCTCCCTGTCCTGGTTGGCCCTCCTTTCCACTGGTCCTTCCAGCCCCATCATCCCACCTTCCCCAAGGGCTTACCTCTCCCATATTTCCCATGGCTTGCCCTCCATGGCAGAGTGGCGGGGATTCCCTCAACCTGCCAGGGCCATTTTCAGACTCTATGAGGAGTCTAAATCACTGAGTGCAGGCTGTGTGGAGGCTGGCCATCATCCTGCATAACCAGGAGTTTCCTCCTTTCTCCCCATGGGGGATATGGTGTGTGCTGACGTCAAGGCACACGCTCTGATGTGTGCCACACCTTCCACACCTTTTCAGCTTGGGCTGCCTCTCCCCTGGCTTCTGCCAGAGACTAGTTGAGCACCAAGCTCTTCCCCACCTTCCCCCAGAGGAGGTGAGTGGTCCTGTGGATGCTCGATCCTCCTCCCCCAGCTGGCCCTCCGACTCGTCAGGCATGCTTTCGAACCGGAGTCATTAGCATTGCAAGCAGCAGCACTACCCCTGTGCCGGCTGGCAGGTATCTGTGCAATACATGTTTATCAAATGTAACAAATTCAATGTTCATGCTCACATAGTCGACCCCCAATACTTTGTATAGAAGCTGTCAATTAATGTAATGAAATATACACTGTAATGTTCCTCTTTTATGCTTGTCCAGTGAATATGGAGAAAATTATTTTACAGTATAATATATTAGTTCTACAGGAACTTCGTTTTTATGACTCATATAATCTGAACAGTTTCTGAGGTAGGGACACTTTTTGTTCCTAAAGTTAATGGAATAGTATGTGTTGCTGTTCTCTTGTCAGCTTTATTCTAATCTTGGCACATCATTATGCACAAAATCAGGTTGCCCCTTACCAAACTATGAGCTTCTCCACTGTCAAAAAATCCCTACACCATCAGTCTTTACTAAGCTTTTAAAAGTTCATTACTCCTCATCCAATGACTGTAGCAGCTTCCACTAATCACTCTCCCTATTCCTCCCTTCACTCTCACCTGCCCAAACTGCATGCGCACTTGCTTGTTCATCACCCCAGCTGTTATACCCCCATGTTTACTACTACTCCATTACTCTTGCTAGTGACTGCAAATTTCCACTGCCTTCTCCCCTCATTATACATTGCAAGTTTTCACATTTTATATAATTGATGTTGCTTGGATGTTTGATAAGTGATTTTAACTTTAACTTTGTTAGGCGCCTTGATATTTGAAAGGCGTCATAAAAATAAAGTTATTATTATTATATGCATTCTGTATGTATTCCATTACAACCCCTATGCCTGCTACTCTTCATGTTTGTAAACTTCTCCAATAGGTACAGTGTGTTAACCTAATACTGTTAATTTCGGGTTCCTCTGAGTTGTGATGTACTACCTCCTTGCCTGTGCTATTGCACCTGGGTCATGCCTGAAAAAGGCATTCATTGCCAGTGCACTCACGCAGTCAACAAAGTTAAATACAGAAATAATAAATAAATAGTAACTTCTCTCACACCTTCCTTGCTACCATAGATACCCCCGGCCCCATTCATAAACTTGGGACATTTCAAATAAGTTGACGAAGTAAAAGAATTATTTCTCTACTTGTCTGCAACCCTCCTTATCACCACAAACAGCTGCTCCTATTGTTGTCACGGACACTGTTTCATTGCACATACATATTTAAATAATTTAAAAAAATACACTGACGTCCAGAATGGGTGGAGCTCCCATTTTCTGATTAACATCTCATTGCTCTAAGTGATTTTATGTGACATATCAGTGCTTAGCTTCAACCAGCCACATAAAGGGATAGCACCAAGACCACACTAAAAAATTTCCTGATGATTCTCAGTTGGGATCTCTTGGCTAAATAACTGTAAAAAAACATAACAAAATAAACATTTACTTCTTTTGCCAGTGGTGATGCCCGGGTTCATTACTTTAAAATGTATTATTCAAGATTGCAAACCTGAGATGCAATATCTCGCTTTCAGCAGGATCTTGCTTTGACTCAATTTTGCAAGAAGACAGCTGAAGCACGAGGAGGTTATATGATGCTTGCCAATGTTTAAATAGTAAGTGGTGTTACATGAGGTCCATGCACCCTTATTGGTACCCCCAGAGGTACACCGTAGACAGCTAGTAATTAGGCATATGTTATACTAACAAATAGGGCTAAGGGCATTTACCGTATAAGAGTAGATCTCAGGATATGTATGCATATTATTGTTATACACTTTAATATATATATATATTTCTTGCTTACAAGATGATAGGGCATCTGTGTTCTTGTAATGATTACGATATGTAAGTCGGCATTGCCATCTTCTGATGATTTGTATTATTACACGGCTATGTACAACTGTACTTCTTTATCTTTACAAAGTGATGACTACTACAGAATTGTATAATGTTATCTTGGACTGTGGAGCCACCACTAATTTAGCCAATAGGGCTCATCTCTGTAACTGAAAATGTTTCTATCTTACAGTAACCATATTAGTTATCATAGGTATGTAACCCCCTACAAATGGGGGTTCCCGAAAAGTCTTCCAAGAGCTTGCCTAATTGCTCACCACCTGGTAGGTGTTCAGCGCTATAACCGTTTAAACATTATTGTCAGCGAGTGCCTCAAAGCCTCCATGTACTGTCCCTTTAAGAGCTGCCTGCTTGCATGTATAATTAATCTGAATGGGGGGTCTGTGTCTTTATATGTCCGAATCCCGCCTGGGCTGATGAATTTTCACTCCGTTTCTGCCATCGCTAGTGGCACAGGAGGAGCCCTGTTAAGGGATGTAACTAATTGTTGATAAACATTTAGAGTGATACAGGTATAGTGTTTGTTCAAACCTGCCTTCTTTGCAGCAAGGACTTTTCGGTTTAGCTCCACCATTTTGGTCCCGAACTACCAACCTGGACCAATCAGTACTGGAGGACTCTAAAATGGAGGCTGCATTATTTATTTATTTATTTATTTAGTTTTTGTTGACCGGGTAAGTGCACTAGACAAATCCTGCCTATTTTCAGGCACGACCCGGGGGAGGGGGATACAGATGAATGCCAACTGACCTTGAACCAGATTAAGCTGTTGGGACTGTATGGATTACCAGTCGGGATTTGTAGTTCTAGACTGTTGACGTCTTTTTGCAACTGGAAAAGGGGAGCCATTACTGTGATTGACAGCTAAACTGCCCAGCCGAACCTTTTGGATCTAATGGAAATCCCCTGAGCTGTTTGCTGGCAAGCCAGATTTGAGTTGGAAGTTGAAGAGGAAAGAACTCACATAATTGAGCGGCCGTGTTGTGCAGTAGTTCGCGCAGGAGAACTGTGGAAGGCCCGAAACACAGCCTGTTGCTGTCTTGCTGAGAGAGAGAAAGAGAGAAAAATAGTCGGACAGTGATCCGCTTGATGTGCTGCGAAGTAAGCTGTTGGAAGAATACCAGGCTCACCTGAAGAAGACCAAAGATTTTGCTAAAAGCGATCAGCCTGTCAGGAACTTTAGCTACAGTTGTACTCCCAGGTTTTAGCAGTGATTTTGCGATCAGGACCAAGGATTTGCCTGCCTGGTACTGTAAACTTTCTTTACATAGAAATGTGCTGCGAACTGGAGGGGGGGGGTCGCTGCCTGGTTCCCCTCCCCAAACTGAGCTGTGTGTTGAAGGCTGGAAGCTGCAGCCAGCTGCATCGGACTGAATCCTCCTGCTTTCAAATGTAGTTGGGCCCTGTCACGAGGGTCTCGTCTCCCTACTCTGCTCCTTCTGGCAATCCAGAACAACTATAATCCATTTTGTTCTCAGCATTGGGTATCGTGAGTAGTAAACAGGGTAGCTCCCTGTAACATATCTTTTAAATCAAAAGTGTGTCATCTGATTACTGTGTTCTTTTGACGAACTGAGCTCTCTGGCCCCGGATTACAATCCGTGGGTGTATATGTTAATTCTTCCTTCTCACAGGGTCCCTACCAGCTGCAACACCAGCCTACCCTGGGCAACAGTCCTGGCTAGCCCCTTTTCCTTCCTGGGTACCCAGAGAGTGTGACTGATAGGGACACTGACTGCATGCACATCTATGATATTTATAGTGTGTTTAGGCCAATTAACCTGATGGCCCCCATCCTTGTTATAGTCCCCCTGAATAAACCAGATCTACTTTTTTCCTGCAATTTACATTGACTGTGGTGTCAGCTTATGTTGAAGGTATTGCATTGTTTATTTGGTATTGCATCACCTTGTTTTACAGGGGGTCCACAGAGCCAAGCCGAAGGAACCAGTCCTAGGGGTAAGTGCTCAGCATATGTGTGTGTGCAAAACTTGTCAGGGGTATTGGGAAGGTATACATTGTGTACTGTGTGGGTCACTAGTAGGAGACAAGGGGGGTCACAGTGTCCCAGAGGGCTGTGGCCTGGTTAGTCAGACTAATACCAATCCTGACCTTTGGGTGGAGGCACCCGTCACTGAACCTAGGCCACTTAACCTGTTACTAGCCAAGCAGGCAGGGGTAGTAACCCAAGGGATAGCGCCACCTAGGGGTTACATCTTGGAGGCACTGCTGGGATTAGCATCCTCTAGTGGCCAAGGGAAGAAGTTACCCTGTTATGTTTAGTTTTGGGGAGAAAATAGAGGATCTTGCTATGCCCAAGCTGAAAATTGCCCCTCATAAGCTGTTAGTGCACCAAATGATGGGGTGGAGTGAGGTTGAGGGGTTGGACCCCTGACAGGCTCTCCTATTACTGGATGTCCCATTAGGGATTGCTAATGTTGATATTGTAGCCACTGTGGAGCATGTTAAGGGTTTGGGTAAAGTCGAGGTAATGGGGAGAGATGCAGATCTGTCTGAACAGACTATGATAGTGCTGCTCTCTTGTAGCTCCTCGATAGAGCCAGAGAACGTACCCCCTGTTATTTTTCCTGAGGGTACCCAGAAAGGGTGGAGGGTCATTCACCTGCACAGTGATCTGACTACCCTGGGTGGATCCCCCGTATAGGATTCAAGGATAAGTTGCTCAAACTATTAGCATCTGAAGGGCAAACTGCCCAAGAGCTTGTAAAGATGTTAGACCTTACAGAGCAACACACACCCCTGCACTCCCCAGCCACCTCCCCCACTTCTCCAAAGAGTTCTCCTGCGGCCCCCTCCCCCATAGTGATTCCCTCAGTACAGTTGGATTCCTACCGATTGCTCAGACTCTTTTCGGGCACAGACCCAGTGCCCCTGGGGGAGGATGACTTTGAAACATGGATAGACTATGCCACTCCTTTAGTTCAAGAATGGCAATGTTCAGAGGGGGAAAAGAGAAAGAGGCTGATGGAGAGTTTGTGGGGCCCTGCCCTGGAAGCCATCCGTTTCTTGCGAGCAAGTAGTCCAGAGGCTACGGCAGCTGAATACCTGTCTACACTGGAAGGAGTGTTTGGTAGTACTGAGTCAGGGGATGACTTGTTGTGGAAGTTCAAGTCAGCTAGGCAGTGGGAAAATGAGAAATTGTCCGCTTTTGTTACCAGGATTGAGAGGGCTCTGCAGAGGGCCCACAGAAAAGGGGGAGTGCCCGCGATGGAGCTGAACTGGGTCAGATTAGACCATATCCTAAAATCAGCCCGACATTCTAGTGTAATGATACTGAGACTCAAGTTACAAGATAGAAAGGCTTACCCTCCTGAGTACTGTCATCTTATGAAGGAAATTCATGAAATAGAGACTGAAGAGGGCTGGGAGCCCTATGCGGGGATGGTTGGTACCTGCCCGATTCCTGAGAGGAGTGACTCGGATGATGCCCAGCAGTTGAGAGAGTTGATTAAAGAGCTGACTGAAGCAGCCAGAGAACCTGACCTGTATCAGGCATCCCCAGAGGCCAAAGGTGGAGTCGGAGTACATGTTGTTTCTTCGGAACCCCAGATTGAGGGTAATCTACTGGAAGAAGTGCGAGAGTTGAAAGCTCTAGTTGGGGACTTGCTGCAAAACCCACCCAATCTCCATCCTGATAGTGGTCCAGAGGATCAAGGACTCAAAGCACGAGCCAAAGAAGAAGAGCCGCTCAATACCCTTGTGAACCCGAGAGCCCCTAGAGACCCTAATTTCTGTTATCATTGCAGGGAGGATGGACACATCTGTGCCTTCTGCTGGTCGCCAGAGAATTTGAGGAAAGTCAAGGAGCTATATTAGCTACAGTTTGACATAGTAACAACCAGCCACCAGGGGGAGCTGTTCAGAAAAGTTACGCTACCAAGGCCAATGCCAGATCAACACCGACTTCAGTGTCACCTGAATGGTCCGAGGTGGTGGGCCCAACTATGGAAGCTACAGTAAAAGTGAATGGTATGTCTACCAGGGCTGTGCTTGACAGTGGCTCCCAAGTAACTATAATGTTTCAGGACTGGTATCGGAAGCACTTGCCTGATATGCCCCTACAACTGTTGGAAGGACTGCATGTCTGGGGGTTGAGTGAAAAGGCCTACCCCTATGCTGGGTATATCAGGATTTGGTTGTCTTTTACTACTTCAGTGGCTGGAGTGGTGGAACAAGTGAAGACCTTAGCTTTGGTATGTCCCACTACTGGACTGTACGATGGGGTCCCTCTGCTAATCGGGACGAATGCTCATATGTTTGGGAGATTGGCGCGCAGCTATGCTATGAGAAACAGGGGCAATGAACTTGTAGAGCTGTGAGGATTCCTGCCTTGATTAAGAGAGCACATGAGTTGCAGCAGAATGTCGAAGAGGTGGATCAAGATGAGCCAGTTGGGGTAGTATGGAAGAAGGATCCTGAGTCAATGGTCCTGGGCCCCAACACCCAGTGCACCCTACAAGGGGGAGGTCCGCTTATGGAAAGATGTCAAGAATAAGATACTCATGCTGGATGCTCCAGGTGATGGGAAATTGCCAGAAGGTTTGCTGATTAAGCCCAGTATCTTACCCGCCCATGCTCATGCCTATACCTGACGGGTCATGGTCCAGGTTCACAGTGTGTCGGATAGCAAAATTTGGGTGAACAGAGGCTGCACCTTAGCTACTGTACACTGTACAGACACTGCAGTGCTACCTAGCAACAAGCCATCTGGGGTGAATGACCAGGGGACACCCGACTTGTTTGACTTTGGTGACTCCCGTTGCCACGGGAATGGAAGACTAGAATCAGCCAGAGACTCACCCAGAGAGATAAGGTGTTTTTGCTGAAGGAATGGGATGTGGGATGTGTCAGAGGAGCAGAGCATGACATATGTCTGCAAGGTGAATGACCATTCCGTGAGAGGTCTTGGCACCTAGCACCAGCACATATAGATGATGTCAAAAGACACCTGCAGGAAATGCTCATGGCTGGTGTGATACAAGAATCCAGAAGCCTTTATACTTCACCTATTGTGGTGGTGAGGAAAAAGAATGGGACAGTAAGAATGTGTGTAGATTACAGGACCCTTAACAGGTGGACCATCCCCAATCAATACACCATGCCCTGTATTCAGGATGCGTTGGACTGTTTAAATGGAAGCAAGTGGTTCTCAGCATTGGATCTCTGCAGTGGGTACTACCAGATCCTTATGGCCCCAGAAGACCATGAGAAAACAGCCTTCATCTGCCCACTTGGGTTCTATGAGTTTATGAGAATGCCCCGGGGGATCTCAGGTGCTCCAGCCACTTTTCGGCGACTGATGGAACAAACAGTGGGGGACTTGAAATTGTTGGAGTGCCTGGTATACTTAGATGATGTTATTGTGTTTGGAATTCACTGGAGGAACATGAGAGATGACTTTTTAAAGTGTTGGACTGACTGGAAGACTTTGGCCTTAAGCTGTCCATCGACAAATGCCAGTTCTTTCAGACATCCGTAAAGTATGTGGGGCACATAGTGTCCACCGAAGGGATACAGACTGATCCTAGCAAAGTTGAGGCCTTGACCACCTGGCTCCAGCCCCACAATCTAAAAGAATTACAGCATTTCCTATGATTTTGTGGTTATTACCGACGGTTCATAAAGGACTACTCAAGAGTGATTCGCCCACTGCTGAACCTCACCCAGGGTTACCCCCCCCCCATGAACAAAAAGTACAAGGGAGTGGCCTCCACTGAATCAGAGAGAGTGTACTTCCACCCTGGTGAACTTTTTGGGTCTCGATGGTCACCTGACTGTGAGGCTGCTTTCCACGAAATCATATATTGGCTCACACATGCTCCCGTTCTTGCCTATGCTGATCCTGCCAAACCCTATGTGTTACACAACGATGCTAGCCTACAACGTTTGGGAGCTGTGTTATATCAGGAACATGAGAATGGACTGAGATCAGTGGCTTTTGCCAGTAGGAGTCTGACGCCATCAGAAAAAAAATTATCCTGTACATAAATTGGAGTTCTTGGCATTGAAATGGGCCATTGTCGACCAATTTCATGACTATTTGTATGAAGCAAAGATACTGGTAAAGACAGATAATAATCCCCTGACCTATGTGCAGACTTCAGCTAAATTGGATGCTACTGGGCATTGGTGGCTTTCTGCATTGTCCACTTATGATTATGATGCTGAATACAGATCGGGCCTGAATCACATATTTACTGATGCTCTCTCTTGAAGGCCCGCTTCCACAGGTGATTGGGTTCAGCTGTATGAACCTGACATTCGAGCACTGTGCCAGAAGTTTGACAAGAAGGAACAGATGTCCGCAGATGCAGTGGACTGCCTGGTAGATTGCTTGGGTGCTTCTGACACTTGTATACCAGCTGCATACCGCCACTACTCCATGCTAGATATTAGTGCATTGCCTCAGTTTGATAATAACAGCCTCCAGTGAGCTCAATCCCGCGACCCCATGATTCAATCAGCGCTTGAAACCCTCTACGCAGGGAAAGATGTGTCCAAGTTATGCTCCTCTGACTTGAGAACTGCACTATTGTACAAAGAAGGCCCTAAATTGAAGCTAATAAATCAGTTGCTATACCGAGACTGTAGATGGGGGGGGGGATCAAGTAGACAAGCAACAACTGGTTCTTACCACAGATTTCAGAGACTTGGTGCTGAGGTCCCTACACAACCTCATGGGTCACCTTGGCATTGACAGAACCCTTGACCTAGTGCGGTCCCGATTCCACTGGCCTAAAATTGGGGCAGATGTTGAACATCACGTATGAACTTGTAGTCGCTGCCTACAGAGAAAGACTTTGCCACAGAGGGCTGCCCTCCTTATTAACATCACCACCAGCACTCCTATGGAGTGAGTTTGTATTGACTTTCTAAATTTGGAGCCTGATCAGTGAAATATCAGTAACGTGTTGGTGGTCACAAAACATTTCACCAGATATGCCCAAGCCTTTCCCACCAAAGACCAAAAGGCCTCAACCGTGGCCAAGGTGCTGACAGAGAATTTCTTTGTTCACTATGGGGCCCCCCAAAGAATTCATTTTGACCAAGGCAGGGACTTTGAGAGTCACTTAATCAAGGAGAAGCTCTCTCTATGGGGGTGTGTGGAAGTCCAGAACCACCCCTTATTATCCACAGGGAGACCCACAGCCAGAATAATTTAATTGCACCCTGCTTGACATGCTGGGCACACTCCACCCGAAAGACAAGCCAAAATGGAGCCAGCCAATCAACACCTTGGTCCACACCTATAACTGTACCAAAAATGATGCTACCGGGTTATCTCCCTATCGCCTCATGTTTGGGAGAGAGGCTTGGTTACCAGTGGACGTTTGTTTTGGGGTCTCTCCTGATGGGGGCAGAGCTGAGAATTACCTACAGTACGTACAAAAACTAAAAGCTCAATTGAACCATGCTTAGCAACTAGCTCAGACCATAGATGCAAAGAGAAACTTGGCCAATAAAGAAAGGTATGATAAAAAGGTGAAGGCCCAAGAGCTTCAAGCTGGAGATCGTGTGTTTTTGCTGAATCTAGGATATCATGGCAAACTCAAAATTGCTGATCTGTGGCACCATCTTCCCCACATCGTAGCAGGCAAATTGTCAGGTTTACCTGTGTACAAAGTGAGGCCAGAAAACAACTCAAAAGATGTCAAGACCATTCACTGAAACTATTTGTTGCCCATTGGTCAAATAATGGTTGAATCTGAGCTGACAGAGATAGCTCCCCGTGGCCCAGTGACCCGGGCGGCTGCCAAACAGAAACAGAGTAAGCCTGTCCCCGTAGTCACTGACTTAAGGTTTTCTCCACAGCAAACCCAAATCGATAATGACCGTCAGTCCACTTCGGATGGAAGTGAGTACAATTATGGTTATTACCCTTCTTATGAATGGAGTCAGCTGTTTCAAGGTAACCCTATGGTTATTTGTGGGGATGAAGTTGGGCCCTCTGGAATGCCTAACCCCCCAGCTTTGTCCTTGGACCCTATGCTCCCTGTGAGTGAAATACAAACTGTCACGTCTGATGATATTGAATCACTGTGTATGGTGGAGCTGTGTGATTTCCATGAGGAGGAGACAGATGAGTTGAGACCAGCTGGTGACCTACCAGAACATGAAGAGTACTTGGAATGTGATGACAGTTCCCTTCCAGTGCCAGAGTGTTTCTCAAGCGAGCAAAGTATTGTAGAACCTGAATTCACAGAGCCCGGGGCTGACTGTGCCCCAAGGCTGAACTCTCCCACTCAGACAAAGGCCCCCCTTGCAAGTGTGGAAAGTGCAGAGATTGAGGTGAAAGGCACAGAGACTGTGACTGTTCCCCCCAGGAAGACTGGTCGAGCTGTCAAACCGATAGTATGCCTCAGCTATGATTCTCCTGGGATGCCAGTGGATTTGCCTCTCAATGTAGTCCACAAGGGAGTTTATGTGCCCCAAAGTTCCCTACCCAAATTGAATTTGAGTGCTAACTCCAGGCTGATTGTTCTGCCCTCTAAGTATGGTGCCCCAGTCTCATCCAGCCCCAAGGTAGCTGATAGGAAAGGGCCCCCTTTATCATTGTTCAGTGTGCAGGAGGTAATAACCTGATTCAAAACTGCAGGGTATATGTGATTAATCTGTGCAATTTATGTGTGATGTACGTTAGCAACACTAGTGAACTGTGAATTACATAAAATGTGTATGGTAAAGTGTTAATGTGTAGACTGATGCCTTAGAAATTATAGGCTTAATCTGCTAATGGTATAGATTTGTAAAATAATTTGCAGTTGAAATTATTGTGAAGGGACCCACTTTACACAGACCCCAACTTTTTCCAGGCCAGGAAGGGTGTAACCCCTCCTACAAATGGGGGTTCCCAAAAAGGCTTCCAAGAGCTTGCCTAATTGCTCACCGCCTGGTAGGTGTTCGGCGCTATAGCCGTTTAAACATTATCGTCAGTGAGTGCCTCAAAGCTTCCATGTACTGTCCCTTTAAAAGCTGCCCGATTGCAGGTATAATTAACCTGCATGGGGGGGTCTGTGTGTTTCTATGCCTGAATCCCACCCAGTCTGATGAATTTTTGCTCCGTTTCTGCCGTCGCTAGTGGCGCAAAAGGAGCCTTGTTAAGGGATGTAACTAATTGCTGATAAACATTTAGAGTGGTAGAGATATAGTGTTTGTTCTAACCTGCCTTCTTTGCAGCAAGGACTTTTTAGTTTAGCTCCACCATTTTGGTCCTGAACTGCCAAATTGGACCAATCAGTACTGGGGGACTCTAAAATGGAGCCTGCTTTAATGGGACTGTATGGATTACCAGTTGGGATTTGTAGTTCTAGACTGTTGGTGCCTTTTTGCAACTGGAAGAGGGAGCTCTTACTGTGATTGACAGCTGAATTGCCCAACTGAACCTTTTGGATCTAATGGAAATCCCCTGAGCTGTCTGCTGGCAAGCCAGATTCGAGTTGGAAGTTGAAGAGGAAAGAGCTCGCATAATTGAGCGGCCTTGTTACGCAGTAGTTCATGCGGGAGAACCGTGGAAGGCCCGAATCTCGGACTGTTGCCGTCTTGCTGAGAGAGAAAAATAATCAGACAGTGATCCGCTTGATGTGCTGCAAAGTAAGCTGCTGGAAGAATACCAGGCTCACCTGAAGAAGACCGAAGATTCTGCTAAAAGCGATCGGCCTGTCAGGAACTTTAGATACCGTTGTACGCCTGAGTTTCAGCAGTGATTTTGCGATCAGGACCAAGGAGTCGCCTCGCCTGCCTGGTACAGTAAACTTTCCTTACATATAAATGTGCGGCGAACTGGAGGGGGTTCGCTGCCTGGTTCCCCTCCCCGAACTGAGCTGTGTGTTGAAGGCTGGAAGCTGCAGCCAGCTGCATCGGACTGAATTCACCTGCTTTCAAATGTAGTTGGGCCCTGTCACAAGGGTCTCGTCTCCCTACCCTGCTCCTTCTGGCAATCCAGAACAACCATCATCCATTTTGTTCTCAGCATTGGGTATCGTGAGTAGTAAACAGGGTAGCTCCCTGCAACATATCTTTTAAATCAAAAGTGTGTCATCTGATTACTGTGTTGTTCTGATGAACTGAGCCCTCCAGCTCCGGATTACAATCCGTGGGTGTGCATGTTAATTCTTCCTTCTCACAGGGCCACTACCAGCTGCAACACTGACCTACCCCGGGCAACGGTCCTGGCTATCCCCTTTTCCTTCCTGGGTGCCAGAGAGTGTGACTGATAGGGACACTGACTGCATGCACATCTATGATATTTATAGTGTGTTTAGGCCAATTAACCTGATGGCCCCTATCCTTGTTATAGTCCCCCTGAATAAATCAGATCTACTTTTTTTCCTGCAATTTACATTGACTGTGGTGTCAGTTTATGTTGAAGGTATTGCATTGTTTATTTGGTATTGCATCACCTTGTTTTACAGGGGGTCCACAGACGCCGAAGGAACCAGTCCTAGGGGTAAGTGCTCAGCATATGTGTGTGCCAAACTTGTCAGGGGTATTGGGAAGGTATACATTGTGTACTGTGTGGGTCACTAGTAGGAGACAAGGGGTCACAGTGTCCCAGAGGGCTGTGGCCTGGTTAGTCAGACTAATACCAATCCTGACCTTGGGTGAGGCACCCGTCACTGAACCTAGGCCACTTAACCTGTTACTAGCCAAGCAGGCAGGGGTAGTAACCGAAAGGATAGCGCCACCTAGGGGTTACATCTTGGAGGCACTGCTGGGATTAGCATCCTCTAGTGGCCAAGGGAAGAAGTTACCCTGTTATGTTTAGTTTTGGGGAGAAAATGGAGGACCTTGCTATGCCCAAGCTGAAAATTGCCCCTCATAAGCTGTTAGTGCACCGAATGGTGGAGTGGAGTGAGGCTGAGGGGTTGGACCCCCGACAGGCTCTCCTATTACTGGATGTCCCATTAGGGATTGCTAATGTTGATATTGTAGCCACTGTGGAGCATGTTAAGGGTTTGGGTAAAGTTGAGGTAATGGGGAGAGATGCAGATCTGTTTGAACAGACTATGATAGTTCTGCTCTCTTGTAGCTCCCCGATAGATCCAGAGAAAGTACCCCCTGTTATTTTTCCTGAGGGTACCCAGAAAGGGTGGAGAGTCATTCACCTGCACAGTGATCTGACTACCCTGGGTGGGTCCCCCTGTGTAGAAGGGTTCAAGGATAAATTGCTCAAACTATTAGCGTCTGAAGGGCAAACTGCCCAAGAGCTTGTAAAGGTGTTAGACCTTTCCAAGGAACACACACCCCTGCACTCCCCAGCCACCTCCCCCGCTTCTCCAAAGAGTTCTCCTGCGGCACCCTCCCCCATAGTGATTCCCTCAGTACAGTTGGATTCCTACTGAAAGCTCAGACTCTTTTCAGGCACAGCCCCAGTGCCCCTTGGGGAGGATGACTTAGAAACATGGATGGACTATGCCACTCCTTTAGTTCAAGAATGGCAATGTTCAGAGGGGGAAAAGAGAAAGAGGCTGATGGAGAGTTTGAGGGGCCCTGCCCTGGAAGCCATCCATTTCTTGTGAGCAACTAGTCCAGAGGCTATGGCAGCTGAATACCTTTCTGCACTGGAAGGAGTGTTTGGTAGTACTGAGTCGGGGGATGACCTGTCGTGGAAGTTCAAGTCAGCTAAGCAGTGAAAAAATGAGAAACTGTCAGCTTTTGTTGCCAGGATTGAGAGGGCTCTGCAGAGGGCCCACAGAAAAGGGGGAGTGCCCACGAAGGAGCTGAACTGGGTCAGATTGGACCATATCCTAAAGTCAACCCGACATTCTAGTGTAATGATACTGAGACTCAAGTTACTAGATAGGAAGGCTTACCCTCCTGAGTACTGTCATCTTATGAAGAAAATTCGAAAAATGGAGACTGATGAAGAGGGCTGGGAGCCCTATGCGGGGATGGTTGGTACCTGCCTGACTCCTGAGAGGAGTGACTCGGATGATGCCCAGCAGTTGACAGAGTTTATTAAAGAGTTGACTGAAGCAGCCAGAGAACCTGACCTGTATCAGGCATCCCCAGTGGCCAAATGTGGAGTGGGAGTATATATTGTTTCTTCAGAACCCCAGACTGAGGATAACCTACTGGAAGAAGTACGAGAGTTGAAAGCTCTAGTGGGTGACTTGCTGCGAAACCCACCCTATCTCCATACTGGTAGTGGTCCAGAGGATCAAGGACTCAAAGCACAAGCCAAAGAAGCACCGCTCAATACTCTTGTGAACTCGCAAGCCCCTAGAGAGCCTAATTTCTGTTATCACTGCGGGGAGGATGGACACATCCATGCCTTCTGCTGGTCGCCAGAGATTTTTAGTTATTTATTTATTTATCAAGTCTAGGATTACAATTGTCTTTGAGCCTTGGCTCTTTTACAAAGGTTCCACATCAGAGAAATACAAATGATGGGGAACATCAAGACAGACATTGACACAATGTGGACATTGCAAACAGAGTACAGATTAATACAATTCAAGGGTAGCATTGTAAGCAAGGCAGCCAGTGGCATTTGTCAGGGAAAATAGACAACAGATAAGAAGTGCCAGAGTCATAGGGAGAGGGAAGGGGGGAGAAGGAATGTAGGAAGGGTGGGGAAAGGGTGAAAAGTGCAGCATTAGGTATACCAAGATGTGAGGGTAGAATCCAGTGTGGGGGGGGACCACTAGACCAGGCAGGGAAGTGGAGAAACAAGGTTAAGTTGGGCAGTCACAGGAGCTGTTGCTAGTGAGATAGTCCTGGAGCCTAGTTTTAAACATACCAATTGTTGGGGCAGAGGAGATGGTGGGGCTGAAGCATTGAACCAGAGTGGTGCTTGATAAGCAAAAGAGCGTTGTCCCTGTGAAGTGTGACAGTGGGGGACTTTCAGTAGCTGTAGAGTGGATCTCCTAAGGCACCATTTGTTAATTTGGTGTTGTAACAGAGTTGAGACCCCAGAAGGTGCAAGGCCGAGGTAGATTGTTTTCGTCATGGAGCAGCTGAGAAACTTTATGCAGTTTGATAGTTGGAGCCAGCCAATCTGAATGTACAGGTCACATGTGTGGGTGAGATGGTGAGCACCAGTGATGAGACGACATGCCTTATTTAAGGTAGTTGAGAGGTGTCTAAGGGTTGTGGTTGTGGCCGAGCCATAAATGATGAGACCAAAGTCTATTACAGAGATCACAGAGCTCAGGACTGCAACCTTTAAAGCTTCTGGCATGAGGTGTGGTCTGTGTTTGTAGAGGAGACCAAGCCTTGTATTAGCAGCTCTAGCTACATTATCTACATGAGGTCCATAGGACAGATGAGGGTCAAGCTGTAGCCCTAGGTATTTGAAGGATCCCACCAGATCTAGAGTGTTCCCCTGGGTGGTGGAGATAGCCAAGTGGTGTAGCTTGTGTGGGTTATGAGAGCTGCAGAAGAGCATATATTTGGTTTTCTTGTCATTGGGGACCAGTTTATGATTAAGAAACCATGGCTCTACAGAACTGAAACCAAGTTGAAGGTTGTGTTGAAGAGTTGCAGGATCTTTGTGAGTGGAGACTACAACAGCATCATCGGCATATAGTATGATCTGCTCAGAGCAGTGGTAAGGGAGGGAGTTTAAGAAAAGGCTACAAAGGAGGGGGCCCAGTATGGATCCCTGTGGGACACTCGAGTGAACAGACAGGGTGTCAGAAAGAACATCTGCAATTTTTACTCTCTGCGACCGGTTTCTAAGTAACTTTTAAACCAGAGAGAAGAGTCATATGATAACCCGGCATTCAGTAGTTGGTCAGATAGTAGTCCATGGTGTACTGTATTGAAGGCCTTGGAGAGGTCGACAAAAACGGCCCCTGTGAGAAGGCCGTTGTCAAGGGATTTGTGCAAAGCTCCAGTGAACTCAAGAAGGGCTGTGGTGGTGCTGTGACCTTTCCAGAAGCTGTGTTGTTGTGGACAGGGTATACTGTATTTATCCAAGTGGTTGGTAAGTTGATTAGCCATTATGCACTCGAGTGCCTTAGAGAGTGGGGGCAGTATGGAGATAGGGCGATAATTTGAGTGATTCGTCTTATCCCCACTTTTATGGACGGGTGTCACGGTGGCTGTTTTCCATAGGTCTGGGAATTTTCCACAGCTGAGAGAGGTTTAGGATTTTTGTTAATGGATGAATTACCTCATCGAGGGTGAGCAACAGAAGCTTAAGGTCCAGGGTGTCGCTACTAGATCTAGATTTAGAGATAGCTGCAGTAATATAGCAACGAGCTTTATTCAGCCTTACCTCCCTGAAGTAGAAGAGGGGATGGTTAGACTGAGGGGCTGAGGTATTTGGGGAGTAGGCCCTGTTTTCGAAAAAGTCATGGGGTAGAACAGCACTAAGGTCTGAAAAAGCCGTGTTAAAGATGTTTGCGATCACCTTGGGGTCGATAGTTGAGGATCCATCAGCCATTAACATGGCCAGAGAGGTTTTTGGCTGCTTCCCTGTGACATCCTTGATATTGTTCCAGAAAGCAAGACCATTTCCCCATGTATTGGTGAGAGCGTCTTTGTAATAGGTGGATTTCATTAGCCAGATGGCTTTAGTGCAGGCATTTCATGCTTGTTTGTAATTTTGGATGTAAAGTTGTTTCCCAGTGGCCCTAGCAACTGCCCAGAGGCAGTCCCTTAGTTTCAGCTGTGAGAAAAGAGTCACGGTGAGCCATGGGTTAGAGAGAGATTTTATTTTATGCCTTTTAGCAGGGGTAAAGAGGTCGCAGGCTTTGTTGAAAATTGAGATGAAGTGATCAAGAGCCAAGTTAACATCTGTTGCTTCATAGATGAGTAGCCAGTCTTGTAGAAGCAGGTATTGTTTGAGATGTGGAAGTTTTCCATGAGGAAGGACTCTGCTAGCGATAATTTTGAAAGGGGGCTTAAGGAATTTGTTAGACCATGCACACATGACTGGGGAGTGGTCACTGAGAGAGTCTGGGAGAATGGTCGTACGAGAAATCCTTGTGGGGTGAGTGGTGAGGACCCAATCCAAGAGGGTACTGGTGCCAGTCTTGTAGATAATCCTAGTAGGGGAGTTTACCATTTGCGGGAGGTTAGCAGCTGAGATGGAGTCTTTATAGGCACTGGCGCTCGATGCTAACCAGTTTATGTTGAAATCCCCTAGTAGAATAAGTTCAGCTTCAGGAGGATGAGAGTTGATAAAGTTTAGGACATTGTTGAAGCCATGTTTAGGGTCCCTGGGTGGGATGTATATGGAGACAATAGTCAGGGCTTTATGGTTGGGACCTAGGATGATTTTTATTGGCAGAATCTGGGCTGAGGCAGAAAGTGATGGAGTTGCTACAGGGTGCCAAGTCAGGGACCACCACCTTTTTTGGATATCCGGTCCAGCCTGTGGACATTCTAGCCCTGTATTGTTACTGCTGAGTGAGGAACTTTAGGCGTCAGCCAAGTTTCCACCACTGCAAGGATGTCAGGGTTGTATTGGCATATGAAGGCTTGGAGTGCATCCAGCTTGGTAATAGGCTGCAGATATTAATGGTTGCAAGGATAAGGGCACCTGGAGTTTGTGTGTGGCCTGAGCTTCTAGGGCCAGGATTGGGATGGACACTGCCTGAGATGAGAAGGAGGAGGAGTAGGAGTTTTAAGGATCAGAGTTGCAGCTCTTTGAGAGATAGTTTTGATTGTTGTTTCTGGGAGTAGAGGTAACAAGGTTCCAGGCGTTATCCCATATGGACTGCAAGGTGGTACAGTGTAGAGAGGTGGCCACACTTGTTGAGAGTAGTGGTTGAGTTAAGTAACCAGGAATATCCAAATGGTGCACCAAGCACAAGTCTCGAGTGAAAGTGGAGAGCTCCCTTGGAGTAGCAGTGGAAACCAGAGTAGAGGGTAGTGGGGTGGGGTGGGAGTGGCTAGGACCAGGGAGAGAGAAGGGGGGGAAGGGCAAGGAGGAGGAGGAGGAGGGGCGAGAGAAAGGCAGAGAGAACCCACATGGCTTACGTACTAGATAGAGGTAGAGATATAGCCCTCTAGTGGTGAGAGGATATAATCTGCTAATGGAAAAGTCAACAACAAAAAAAAAAAACATTTGAGGAAAGCCAAGGAGCTGTATTAGCTACAGTTCAACAGAGTAACAACCGGCCACCAGGGGCAGCTGTTCGGAAAAGTTACGCTACCAAGGCCAATGCATGTCAACACTGACTTCAGTGCCACCTGAATGGTCTGAGGTGGTGGGCCCAACTATGGAAGTTACAGTAAAAGTGAATGGTACATCTACCAGGGCTGTGCTTCACAGTGGCTCCCAAGTAACTATAATGTTTCAGGACTGGTATCGGAAGCACTTGCCTGATATGCCCCTACAACCGTTGGAAGGACTGCATGCCTGGGGGTTGAGTGAAAAGGCCTACACCTATGCTGGGTATATCAGGATTTGGTTGTCTTTTCCTACTTCAGTGGCTGGAGAGGTGGAGCAAGTGAAGACCTTAGCTTTGGTATGCCCCCCTACTGGAGTGAACAATGGGGTCCCTCTGCTAATCGGGATGAATGTTCATATGTTCGGGAGATTGGCGCAGCTATGCTATGAGAAACAGGGGCAATGAACTTGTAGGGCTCTGAGGATTCCTGCCTTGATTAAGAGAGCATATGAGTTGCAGCAGAATGTCAAAGAGATGGATCAAGATGAGCCAGTTGGGGTAGTATGGAAGAAGGATCCTGAGTCAATGGTCCTGGGCCCCAACACCCAGTGCATCCTACAAGGGGAGGTCTGCTTACGGAAGGATGTCAAAAATAAGATACTCATGCTGCACACTCCAGGAGATGGGAAATTGCCAGAAGGTTTGCTGATTAAGCCCAGTAACTTACCTGCTCGTGCTCATGCCTATACCTGATGGGTCATGGTCCAGGTTCACAATGTGTCAGATAGCGAAATTCGGGTGAACAAAGGCTGCACCTTAGCTACTGTACACTGTGCAGACACTGCAGTGCTACCTAGCAACAAGCCATCTGGTGTGACTGACCAGGTGACACCCGACTTGTTTGACTTTGGTGACTCCTCGTTGCCAGCAGAATGAAAGACTAGAATCAGCCAAAGACTCACCCAGAGAGATAAGATGTTTTCGCTGAAGGAATGGGATGTGGGATGTGTCAGAGTAGCAGAGCATCACATATGTCTGCAAGATGAATGACCATTCCATGAGAGGTCTCGGCGCCTAGGACCAGCAGATATAGATGATGTCAGAAGACACTTGCAGGAAATGCTAGCGGCTGATGTGATACAAGAATTCAGAAGCCCTTATGCTTCGCCCATTGTGATGGTGAGGAAAAAGAATGGGACAGTAAGAATGTGTGTAGATTACAGGACCCTTAACAGGTGGACCATCCCCGATCAGTACACCATGCTCCGCATTCAGGATGCGTTGGATTGTTTAAATTGAAGCAAGTGGTTCTCAGTGTTGGATCTCCGCAATGGGTACTACCAGATCCCTATGGCCTCAGAAGACCATGAGAAAACAGCCTTCATCTGTCCACTTGGGTTCTATGAGTTTATGAGAATGCCCCAGGGGATCTCCTGTGCTCCAGCCACTTTTCAGCAACTGATGGAACGAGCAGTGGGGACGTGAACTTGTTGGAGTGCCTGGTATACTTAGATGATGTTATTATGTTTAGAAGTTCACTGGAGGAACATGAGAGCTGACTTTTTAAAGTGTTGGACTGACTGGAAGACTGGCCTTAAGCTGTCCATCGACAAATGCCAGTTCTTTCAGGCATCCATAAAATATGTGGGGCACATAGTGTCCACCGAAGGGATAGAGACTGATCCCAGCAAAGTTGAGGCCTTGATCACCTGGCCCCAGCCCCACAATCTAAAAGAATTACAACATTTCCTAGGATTTTGTGGCTATTACTGATGGTTCATAAAGGACCACTCAAGAGTGATTCGCCAACTGCTGAACCTCACCCAGGGTTACCTCCCCACGAACAAAAAGTACAAGTGAGTGGCCTCCACGCAATCAGAGAGCGTGTACTTCCACCCTGGTGAACTTTTTGGGTCTCGATGGTCACCTGACTGTGAGGCTGCTTTCCACAAAATCATATATCAGCTCACACATGCTCCCATTCTCGCTTGTGCTGATCCTGCCAAACCCTATGTGTTACACACAGATGCTAGCCTACAAGGTTTGGGAGCTGTATTATATCAGGAACATGAGAATGGCCTGAGACCAGTGGTCTTTGTCAGTAGGAGTCTGACCCCATCAGAAAAAATCTATCCTGTACATAAATTGGAGTTCTTGGCGTTGAAGTGGGCCATTGTCAACCAATTTCATGACTATTTGTATGGAGCAAAGATACTGGTAAAGACAGATAATAATCCCCTGACCTAAGTGCAGACTTCAGCTAAATTGGATGTCACTGGGCATCGGTGGCTTTCTGCATTGTCCACTTATGATTACGCTATTGAATATAGATCGGGCATGAATCACATAGATGCTGATGCTCTCTCTTGAAGGCCCGCTTCCAAAGGTGACTGGGTTTGGCTGTCCGAACCTGACATTCGAGCACTGTGCCAGAAGTTTGACAAGGAGGAACAGATGTCTGCAGATGCAGTGGACTGCCAGGTAGATTGCTTGGGCCCTTCTGACACTTGTATACCAGCTGCATACTGCCACTTCTCTGCGTTAGATATTAGTGCATTGCCTCAGTTTGATAATAACAGCTTCCAGCGAGCTCAATCTCGTAACCCCAAGATTCGATCAGCACTCAAAGCCCTCTACGCAGGGAAAGATGTGTCCAAGTTATGCTCCTCTGAGTTGAGAACTTCACTATTGTACAAAAAAGGCCCTAAATTGAAGCTAATAAATCAGTTGCTATACCGAGAGACTGTAGATGAGGGGGTCAAGTAGACAAGCAACAATTGGTCCTGCCCACAGATTTCAGAGACTTGATGCTGAGGTCCCTACACACCCAGATGGACCACCTTGGCATTGACAGAACCCCTGACCTGGTGCAGTCCAGATTCTACTGGCCTAAAATGGGGGCAGATATTGAACATCATGTACGAACTTGTAGTCACTGCCTACAGAGAAAAGGCTTTGCCACAGATGGCTGCCCCTCTTGTTAACATCACCACCAGCCTATGGAGTTAGTTTGTATTGGCTTTCTAAGTTTGGAGCCTGATTAGCAAAATATCAGTAACGTGTTGGTGGTCACAGATTATTTCACCAGATATGCCCAAGCTTTTTCCATGAAAGACCAAAAGGCCTCCACTGTGGCCAAGGTGCTGATAGAGAATTTCTTTGTTCACTATGGAGCCCCCCAAAGAATTCATTCTGACCAAAGCAAGGACTTTGAGAGTCGCTTAATTAATTAATTAATTATTTTTTTTTATTAACGAGATTTACCAGATAAGCATACTGAGTGGGAAATCCACTCGTTTCCAGATGCGACCTGGGTGTTACACAACATAACAGTGCTAACATTAAATTTGGAACAGTAGGAATTGTAGCCATGAAAACAAATGCATATAGTACATACTTAGGTACAACAGGCTCATACATGGGTGTAATCAAGGAGATGCTCTCTCTATGGGGAGTGTGGAAGTCCAGAACCACCCCTTATCATCTGCAGGGAGACCCACAGCCAGAATGATTTAATCGCACCCTGCTTGACATGCTGGGCACTCTCCACCTGAAAGACAAGCCAAAATGGAGCCAGGAGATCAGTACCTTGGTCCACACCTATAACTGTACCAAAAATTATGCTACCTGGTTCTCTTCCCATCGCCTCATGTTTGGGAGGGAGGCTCGGTTACCAGTGGATGTTTGTTTTGGGGTCTCTTCTGATGGGGTCAGAGCTGAGAAGTACCTACAGTACATACAAAAACTAAAAGCAACATTGTTTTACTAGCCCAAAGACTAGTGCAAATTGACCAGGGCTAGTGCAGCTAACTCTCTAGCCCACCTTGACTAGTACAGATTTTCATGGCTGTTAGTGAAGTTAAAAATGTCTCTACTTTAGCATTCTCTAGTCTTCATGCTAATCTCTCTCAGTGTTCCAGACAGCCAGGTATGATTAACAGCTCATTAAGAGCTGCAATTATCTGGCAGTTCTAGAGAGGGATCAACACAAATGACTCAATGTGAGTCATTATCACTCAATTGTTTAGACTATCAGCTAGTGTTCAGGGTGTGATCAAGGGTAGAGTGCTGTTAAGTCACTAGGTTCCAGTTTTCTTAATGTGTCTATGTCTAACAATTTGTCCAATATTATTAAGACCAGTGCCCATCATTTCTCTACATTTTGAGTGTTTGTATCCAACATTTCAGTGACAAAATGCAGGATCGGCCCTACAGGTGGTGGGTTTTATCCCAGCCTCACCATAACTTCCCTCTCCCCTCCAAATCTCTTAACTCTGTTCTTTCCCTGGACACCACTGGAGACTAGACTCTGAAGTGACCATCCATAGCTGCCATTACTGGCAAGTGTAGGGGGTCCATTGCTTTTCTAAGTGGACCATGCCAGCCATCACCATCCATACAGTTCCACCCTTATCCCACTCAGCATGTCCTTTCAGCCTAAAAACAAAGTTTTGGATCATGTATGGTACAAAAATAAACCTTGATAAAATACATAATTTGAAACCTTGAAATAGGCATTCCTGGGATGCATAGATCATCCTATACAGAAATAGAAATAATATAGTGTTATGCCTGTGTACTGTTTCCCCTGGGCTGATGAAAGGACAATGTTTAAGAAAAATCTGTTATTGTTGGGGCAGAGCATATTAAAATCAATGCTTTTACAAATAAAAATCTCATAGTTTTTTATTTCCCAAGCCCCTTAGGTTTGTCTAGCCCCCACCCCAAAGAAATCTTAGATGTGCTCCTGGCTCACTTGAGACTGTACAAAAACTTTCAAAAGTGTGGGTCTCCAGCTTAATGTAGGGTGGGGACCGAGAGTGTCTTTCTCTGCTTGACTCTGTTTATTGCCCTGTGGGTAGTGGTGACAGTGTGGTGAGGTGCATGATGATGTCAGCTATTGTGTGTGCAGAGCTAGGACTGCTTGATTGAACATTTGCTGTTGTGATATCATCTCTTTATTTGGTGTGGGGGCAGAAAGAGGAAGAAAGGAGGCTATGGTACAAAACAATGGGGGACTCACTGTGATGGCACTGCGGTCTTTTTTTCTGCTGAGGAGCTGGAAACAATGTGGGAGCAGGATAAATGTGCAATAATCAGAGTATTTCTTGGCTTTGCTTGCATTGTTTCCTGCATAAGTGATCAAAATTTACCATAATAATTAAGGGGTAGTGCAATCATCTGTGGGCTAGTGCAATTTTGAATCAACTTGCCCTGCTGGCTAGTGCAAAAAAAAAATTAAGGTTGACCCCTGACTAAAAGCTCAATTGAACCATGCTTACCAACTAGCTCAGACCATGGCTGCAAAGAGAAACATAGCCAATAAAGAAAGGTATGATAAAAAGGTGAAGGCCCAAGAGCTTCAAGCTGGAGACCGTGTGTTGTTGCGGAATCTAGGATTGCATGGCAAATGCAAAATTGCTGATTGGTGGCACCATCTTCCCCACATAGTAGTAGGCAAATTGTCAGGTTTACCTGTGTACAAAGTGAGGCCGGAAAGCAACTCAAAAGATGTCAAGACCATGCACCGAAGCCATTTGTTGCCCATTGGTCAAATAATGATTGAATCTGAGCTGACAGAGATTGCTCCCCCCTGTACCAGTGACCCGGGTGGCTGCCAAACAGAAACAGAGTAAGCCTGTCCCCATAGTCACTGACTTAAGGTTTTCTCCACAGCAAACCCAAATCAATAATGACCGTCAGTCCACTTCGGATGAAAGTGAGTGCAATTATGGTTATTACCCTTCTTATGAACTAAGTCAGCTGTTTCAAGGTAACCCCATAGTCAATTGTGGGGATGAAGTTGGGCCCTCTGGAATGCCTAACCCCCCCAGCTTTGTCCTTGGAGCCAATGCTCCCTGAGAGTGAAGTACAAAGTGTCAGGTCTGATGATATTGAATCACTGTGTATGGTGGAACTGTGTGATTTCCCTGAGGAGGAGACAGATGAGTTGAGACCAATTGGTGACCTACCAGAACATGAAGAGTACTTTGAATGTGATGACAGTTCCCTTCCAGTGCCAGAGTGTTTCTCAAGCGAGCAAAGTATTGTAGAACCTCAATACACAGAGCCTGGAGCTGGCTGTGTCCCAAGACCGAACTCTCCCACTCAGACAAAGGCCCCCCTTGCAAGTGAGGAAAATGCAGAGATTGAGGTGAAAGGTGCAGAGACTGTGACTGTTCCCCCCAGGAAGACTGGTCGAGCTGTCAAACCGATAGTACGCCTCAGCTATGATTCCCCTGGGAGGCCAGTGGATTTGCCTCTCAATGTAGTCCACAAGGGGGTTTATGTGTCCCAAAGTTCCCTACCCAAATTGGGTTTGAGTGTTAACTCCAGGCTGATTGTTCTGCCCTCTAAGTATGGTGCCCCTGTCCCATCCAGTCCCAAGGTAGCTGATAGGAAAGGGCGCCCTTTATCATTGTTCAATATGCAGGAGGAAATAACCTGATTCAAAACTGCAGGGTATATGTGAATAATCTGTGCAACGTACATGTGATGTACATTAGCAACACTAGTGAACTGTGAATTACAGAAAATGTGTATGGTAAAGTGTTAATGTGTTGACTAATGACTCAGAAATTATAGACTTAATCTGCTAAAGGTATAGATTTGTAAGATAATTTGCAGTTGAAATTACTGTGAAGGGATCCACTTGATGCGGACACCAAGTTTTCCAGGCCAGGAAGGGTGTAACCCCCCTACAAATGGGGTTCCCGAAAAGTCTGCCAAGAGCTTGCCTAATTGCTCACCACCTGGTAGGTGTTCGGCGCTGTAGCCGTTTAAACGTTATTGTCAGTGAGTGCCTTAAAACATCCATGTACTGTCCCTTTGAGAGCTGCCCTATTCAGGTATAATTAATCTGAATGGGGGGGGGTCTGTGTGTTTCTATGCCCGAATCCCACCCGGACTGCTGAAGTTTCGCTCCATTTCTGCTGTCGCTAGTGGCACAAGAGGAGCCCTGTTAAGGGATGTAACTAATTGCTGATAAACATTTAGGGTGATAGAGATATAGTGTTTGTTCTAACCTGCCTTCTTTGCAGCAAGGACTTTTCGGTTTAGCTCCACTATTTTGGTCCTGAACTGCCGAATTGGACCAATCAGTACTGGGGGACTCTAAAATGGAGTCTGCTGAAATGGGACTGTATGGATTACCAGTTGGGATTTGTAGTTCTAGACTGTTGGCACCTTTTTGCAACTGGAAGGGGGTGCTCTCACTGTGATTGACAGCTGAACTGCCCAACCGAACCTTTTGGATCTAAGGGAAATCCCCTGAGCTGTCTGCTGGCAAGCCAGATTCAAGTTGGAAGTTGAAGAGGAAAGAGCTTGCATAATCAAGCGGCCTTGTTGTGCAGTAGTTCACGCGGGAGAACCATGGAAGGCTGGAAAGTCGGCCTGTTGCCATCTTGCTGAGAGAGAGAAAGAGAGAGAAAAATAGTCCGACAGTGATCTGCTTGATGTGCTGTGAAGTAATCTGTTGGAAGAATACCAGGCTCACTTGAAGATGACCGAAGATTTTACTAAAATGATCAGCCTGTCAGGAACTTTAGCTACCATTGTACTCCCGGGTTTTAGCAGTGATTTTGTGATCGGGACCAAGGAGTTGCCTGCCTGGTCCAGTAAACTTTCTTTACATATACTGTAAATGTGCTGCGAATTGGAGAGGAGTTGCTGCCTGGTTCCCCTTCCTGAACTGAGCTGTGTGTTGAAGGCTGGAAGCTGTACCCAGCTGCATCAGACTGAATCTGCCTGCTTTCAGATGTAGTTAGGCCCTGTTACGAGGGTCTCGTCTCCCTACTCTGCTCCTTCTGGCAATCCAGAACAACCATCATCCATTTTGTTCTCAGCATTGGGTATCGTGAGTAGTAAACAGGGTAGCTCCCTGCAACATATCTTCTAAATCAAAAGTGTGTCATCTGATTACTGTGTTGTCTTGATGAACTGAGCCCGTCGGCTCTGGATTACAATCCATGGGTGTGCATGTTAATTCTTCCTTCTCACAGGGCCCCTACCAGCTGCAACACCGGCCTACCTCGGGCAATGGTCCTGGCTAGCCCCTTTTCCTTCCTGGGTACCCAGAAAGTGTGACTGATAGGGACACTGACTGCATACACAACTGTGATATTTATAGTGTGTTTAGGCCAATTAACCTGATTGCCCCATCCTTGTTATAGTCCCCCTGAATAAACCAGATCTACTTTTTTCCTGCAATTTACATTGACTGTGGTGTCAGTTTATGTTGAAGGTATTGCATTTTTTCTTTGGTATTGCATCACCTTGTTTTACAGGGGGTCCCCAGAGCCAAGCCGAAGGAACCCGTCCTGGGGGGGTAAGTGCTCAGCAAATTTGTGTGTGCCAAACTTGTCAGGGGTATTGGGAAGGTATACACTGTGTACTGTGTGGGCCACTAGTAGGAGACAAGGGGGGGTCACAGTGTCCCAGAGGGCTGTGGCCTGGTTAGTCAGACTGATACCAATCCTGACCTTTGGGTGGAGGCACCCGTCACTGAACCTAGGCCCTTTAACCGGTTACTAGCCAAGCAGGCAGGGGTAGTAACCCAAGGAATTGTGCCACCTAGGGGTTACAGGTATATAATTTAAGACATTACATCTTCTACCTTGGAGACCCCAAGAGATACAGAGAATCCTCGAGTTATAGGGAACACTTAGCATTGACTCCCAGTTCATATTGGTAAGAACTGCTTATGGCAACTGTGATTATCCTTTTGGTAGTAATAAACAAGTTTATTACTCTTATGCAACGTGTCTGTGATTCCTTGCATGCCTATTATTGCCAAGAACCTGAGAGTGAGGTTTAGACCTCCTGACAATTGACTACCGAGAGTAGGCGATATTTGGTGTTTGCAAAGCTTCACTTGTTGCTAAAACATTTCCCTTCCCAACGGGGACTGTAGGTGTGCATTCCTGCATCACCTCTCCCATTTTTCACCCACTTTGTAATCACTTGCAAAGTCTGGCTGCTTACTGGGCATGGTCGATGCCGAATCAACCCACCCCACAGCAGTTTTGAATTGCAGGCTTACAAGTGCACAGTAGCCTGATTGTGGATAAGTGCACCTGTTGTGGATCAACGCATAGCACGGTGCCCTTTTCACAGTTTGATTTTTCATTCCCTCCCACACAATGGCCTCCCTATCAAATATCTTTAGAGAACTGCGACTCGGTGTCTCCAACTTCCTTGCCTCCCATGTAGGATGGGCTGACTTTGCGTGGGACACAAGTCAATACAAAAACCCTGTACTGGGGATTTCAACTCAGTACACAGAGACTAGACAAACAGCCAGAACGCGAGAAGCTTAAGGGTTGTTGGTCACAGCTCTTTGTGCTGCTCTAGAAGCCTCCGAAGCAAGGTTTCGAACCCTTGAACTGCCCATCTCATCTCTTAAGCAGGAGATGGGGTTGCAGGAAACTGAGTGTGTGAGATGCGAATAGGACTTGGAGTCAGAACTCCAAACTCTGAGAAATGAAAAGGATTCCCTTTTGCATAATTCTGCACAGGCAGGCGAGCAGGAACTTTGTATGTTGAAACAGTAGCGTGAAAGTTTGAGACAGGATAAGGGGCAGGCTTTGCAAATGAATGAGTTGTTAAGTAGAATGAATGAACAATTGAGTGAGGAGTTGGGAGAGATACAGGACAAGATCAATCAGGTACGTAATGATTTAGAAGTTGCTACTAGGGACAATCACGAATTGAGCGCCGCGTATAGCGTGTTACAAAAACAGATGCAAGATGGGGTGGATGTGAATGTTGCAAATGTGAATCATGCTGAATGTGAATCCAAGATGGCAAAACTGCGCCATCAGCTAGAGGTGTTGGCTGGTCATGTGAAGGCAATGGGAGAAGTAGCCCTTGCCTTGAGAATATCATCAGAAGGGGAAGTGTCAGATGATGATATTTCACAGTACAATGCCCAGTCACACCCCTTCTATGGCCCAGACACCTGACCCCACCATCCACAACATGGCAGACACCCGTCACATGCCACTTATGTCATACGTCATCAACGACATGACGCACATCATGGGCTACACCAACATGGCGACCCCCATGATGGGGGGAGTAGGCCCAGGCCTAGTCCTGACAGCACCACCTGTAGCTGTTATTAATGTGGAAGACAGGCAGGAGATAGAGACGATGATAAAAACTGCAATACGCACCGTGCCCATCTCTAAAAGAAATAAATGGGTTCTCAAGACCCAAATTAGGCAGCTTCTACATGAGGCTGGGACACAGGATGGCATGGTTCAATAAGTGGCAAAATCCACAGCCCAGGCAGCCCTGGATGGCACCTGAGGCAGTCTACCTCTGCCTGCTCGGCCCAATAATCCCCCTACAAAGGGCCTATTCTGTTCAGCAAATAGTTGACAGCATTGGTCGGATAAGCCTGTCCAACAACCTCAGTTGCCACTTGGAAAAGGTGCATGGCTAAATGTGAAATGCTTAGTCTTGCTGCAGACTACCAGTTCCAGATCCTATGCCAGACCATTGAGCCTGGACTGTGGGCAAAACTCCCTGATACCATTCGTCAGGATGGACACGCCACCTTTGACTAAGTAGCAGCTGAGCTCATTTCTGCACACAGCCCTGGTATAGTAGGAGTGATGCTCGCATACCCCGTAAAACAATGCAAAAGAAAGTCCAGGGACTTTCCTTGAGAGGCTGTGGATGGCCTACCAAGCAGGGAAACATCTTGCACAAGAAGCTGCAGATGTGGACCTTATCGAATATAAGACCCTGTTCTTTAGGAACATGATCTCTGCAGTAAGAGAAAAAGTAGAGCCAACCACTTATCCCACCACGGAGAGGTTTGCCGGCATTCTTCAGAAAACCGAGAGAGTTTATCAACTCTACATCCATGATCTGGACTCCAGTTCCAAGAAAGTAGCTGCTGTGGAGACTACTCCGGAGGCCACAACGCACTACATGGTGGAAGGGCAGGCCCAAGAGAAACAGCCCCTCCACAGACATCTAACACCCCCAGTAGGCACAACAACAACAACAACAACAACAGTCCTGGAGTGGGAACCGTAACTACCACAAAAATAAGAAACACCATAACAATAAGGGTAAACAACAAAGATCAGGCCCTTCGTATAGAGAAATAGCCGATAAGAACCAGAAGTTCCGGGAACTTCTTGGGCAAGTGCGTTCCGTAGCGGATGCTGTTCCCGTTTGGACTCTTGCTGCCATACAACTGGGAGAGCAGGCCTCTACAGGCCATGGAGACACAGGAAGCACAGGCTTTCAGGTTCATACATGCCTGAACCCGGAAGCGGCTCCATACATAGCATCAGTGCAGCATGGTGAAGTGGTTCAAAGGAACCAGGCCCAGACTCCCCATGTCTCTACTAGTACAGACTGACAATTACAGGCCCCAGTCCGTACTGTAAATAAGCTGGTCTTGGATACAAACGAAAGGCCCTGCACCGAGGCCGAGGTCGGGGGCCACCTACTAACAGTGCTGTTGGATATAGGCATGGCTGTGTCCGTATTACATGATGACCACTCGGACACATCTCCTTGGTCCACCAGATGGAGGACCACTATGTCTGGGGTGGCTGGAACTAGGTTGCCTGCATACCGTTCCATGCCACTATCTGTGACACTGGGACACCTGAAGGCCTATCATACTTTTCAGCTGATGGTACTGCATGACCACCCCAGTATAATCGGAATTGACTTTCTGGCACCACACGGCTGTATGGTAGACCTAGCCAACATGCTATTGATACAGATTCAGGGACAGTACCACATCATTATGATCCCTGACTTGCATGTGGTTGCAACAGTTTCTACGAACAACAAAGAGTATGACATCATAGATTTGTTCAAGAGCCATGAGCTTTTCCCAAAGCTTCTTCCCATTCTACAATGGCATCTGGAGGCATTTGCCACCAACAAGCATGATTGTGGCAGGATGCACACTGTTATTGAAGTGACAGGCCCAGCACATGAGAGGCAACGGCAATACTCCTTCCCACCTGAGGCCTTGCCTTCTCTTAGGGAAACAATAAAATCACTCCTCAAGCAAGGTGTAATCTGAACATAAGTTTCCACTTCCAATTCCCCAGTGTGGCCTGTGAAAAAACCCACAGGTGCCTGGAGACTTACTATTGACTACAGGAGACTGAACCAGATCACACCCAGTTATGCCCCAACTGTGGCATCAGTGCCTGATGTGCTGTGACTATTGACCCCGACCAGAAATGGTTCAGTGCCCTGGGTATCTCCAATGTTTTTTGGTCACTGCCATTGGCCCCCAAGAGTCAATATAAGTTTGCCTTCACCTTTGAGGGCAGGCAGTACACATGGACCTGCTTACCACAGGGATTCCATAACAGCCCCTCCCTGTTCCATTTACACATGATGGACACCCTTGAGGGTTTCTGTACTCCTCAATGTCTCTTGCAGTATGTGGATGAACTGTTGCTGGCCACAGCCACACAGGAACAACACCTGGATCTCTTGGATGAACTGTTGACCCTCATCCAGGGGGCAGGCCTCAAAAGTAACCCTGTAAAAGCCCAACTATATCAGAAAGAGGTACTCTTTCTGGGCCTAAGGATAACTGACCAAGGCTGAAATCCTACCTGGAAGAAGATACAAGGATTGCAAGACTTGTCACTGCCCACTCTAAGGAGGTTTTTAGGTATGGTAAATTATTCTAGAGATTTTATTTGTGATTTTGCTCAGAAGGCTATCCCTCTGTATGAATTACTGAAAAAAAGATGTATCCTGGAATTGGAGCCCCATTCACACCCAAGCTCTGATGTCACTGAAACAGGCCTTGGCCTCAGCTCCAGCTCTGGTCAACCCCAATCCAGCTTTGCCATTCCATCTGGAGTGTGCCACCTCTGACATAGCTATGTTGGTAGTGCTGGCCCAGAAGGCTCATGGCACCCTGAGACCCATTGCATATACATCACAGCTCTTGACCACAGTGGAACAGAAGTATAGCCTTTGTGAAAGGAACCTTCTGGATACCTACTGGGCTGTCAAGCACTTTTTGTATATCATTTAGTACTCTCCTCTGATCATCAACACAAACCACACCCCAACTACCTTTTTGCTATCAGATAGAGTGAAGGACGGGTCAGTCTCCAACACCACACTGACACATTGGTCCCTCCTTCTCCAGGATAGAGATATCAAGGTCCACCCAACCAAAATGCCATCCATGCTGGTGCATGGCCTCCTTTTTCAAGGAGAACCCTATGACTGTACACTGCAGCCACCTGATCTCCCAGATCCACGTCCTTTCCTCCCTGCTACACCGCAACTACTTGAGAACACCTCGTTGTGTCATGTCTTTACAGATGGCTCAGCTTTCTACTACCAGGGAGAACAGATTGCAGGGATGGGCATATTGGTTATTCACCCTTATGGTAACACTGTTAAAATTTCTAAGCGTTGCAGTGTGTCATCATCACAGTATGCCGAGACGGCAGAGGTGGCCTGCACCCTTGAGTTCATCCATCATGGAACCAAGGACGCCATCATGTTTATAGACTCTAACTGGATTTGTTGTTCTCTTACAGAATTTCTTCCTTGCTGGCAGAAGAACTCCTTCCTCTTCTCTGATGGCAGCCCAGTGAAACACAAGTAATTGGTAATATACATTCATTCACTGGCACAACAGTTTGCACACAAACTCTATGTACACTAGGTTAAAGCTCATTCGATACATGACCCCTATCATGCCTTCAATGACACTGCTGACACCCTTGCAAAAGAAGGGGCCCGTGGGGGCATCTGGATGATGGACCATCCAGAGGCCAGAGCGGTCGTACATATTGCAGTGGTCAGGAAGAAATCTGAACCCTTTTCCCCCTTGGACCTGTCAGCAGCCCAGCACACTGACTCTGAACTTAAAGATGTGTTCAGATTCCTTGACAAGGGTACTGAGAAAAATCTCCCTACCCATAACCCCTACCCAAGGCATGAGGGTAAGTTGCATTTTTCCCCTGATGACAACCTCACTGGTATCAACCAGATGACACCCCCACCAAGTTGTGGGTGGTTCCTTGTCATCTTAGGCCCGAATTTCTGCACCAAGTGCACAACACCCCCATTGGTGGACACCAGGAGGGGAACACCCTCCAAGGGCTCAAGACCACTGCCTGGTGGCCTGGTGTCACCAAGGACGTTAAATAGTACATAGACAACTGCCTTGTTTGTGTGCCAAATAACCCTATCCCTACTACGCAAAATGCCAAATTACTACCACAAAGGCACTCTGGTCCTTTGCATGCCATACAGATTGATTTCATTGGTCCCTTGACCAACACCAGCAGGAACAACCAATACGCCCTTGTGGTGACTGACCTCTTTTCTAAGTGGATTGAAGCTTTCCCCACCAAGATATGTACTGATAAAACCACTTCCAAAATCCTGGTGGAACAGATTTTCTCCAGATGGGGCCTACCTCTCAAGGTAGACTCAGACAAAGGAACCACTATTACAGGTGAGTTGATGAAAGAAGCACTTGAACTCCTTGGAGTTCATCAGAAGTTCCACATACCTTACCACCGGCACAGGGTCATAATGTCGCAAGACAGTATGCTGCATGGTTAAATCCGCTGCCAATACAGCGATTTATGCCATGCTGCACAATGAATTTTTCATGGGGCCTCTGCCCCACCCCCATTGGGGCTGTGCCCCCGGACCCCCCACTCATAAATTTTAACTCCGGAGGGGGGGCAACTTGGGAGAGCACAAAGACTGAAAAAGTAATATTTCTGGAAACAGGAATCAAACCCAGTCCCAGACGCAGTGCCTGGGTTCCTGCTGCTGTGGCTGTGTCCAGTGAGCCACGGCAGCTGCTTGGCGGAACCCACTTCCAGCAGAGGTCTTATCCTCTGCCTGGGAGTATGTGAATGGTACAATACTGCGTACTGCAGTATACATGGTATTGTACCATTTGCTATCCTACACAGCGCTGTTGCAGGTTAGCTATGATGTCGTACGCTATTACGACATTATGACCCAGTAAGCCTTACCACCCACAATCTTCAGGTCAAGTAGAGAGAGCCAACAGGCGGATTAAGCAAATGCTTTCCAAATTCATTGAGGACAATCCCAAGACTTGGGATTTCCTATTGCCGATACTCCTTATGGAAATCAGGAATACATCCTCAGCCACCACCCAGTTGACACCCTTTGAGGTGATGACTGGTAGACAGATGAGATTATCTGAGCATCTGTTGTTTGACCTGCACACTCCCATGGTAGACCATGTGCTGTAGACCAATATGTGGAAAAACTCAGACAAGACCTCATACACACTCATTTGTATGCTGCTAATTGCATGGGCAAGGCCCAGCAGCAGTCCAAAATCCAGGTAATGATTCTCAGATTTGCACTTCCCACACATTCCTTCTCCAATAAGTGGGAAGGACCCTAACCCATTGTCAACAAGCTCAGTCCAGCTGTCTATCAGGTTAGACTCATGCAAAATAACAAATTGACTGACAAATGGTTAAATGCAAACCAGCTGAAACTGTATAAAGGAGTATGATTACTTTTCCTCACCCCATTTGGTGGACTAGTACTAATTCACTAATGTTTGATTTTCTTTTCCAGATTTTGACAAGATAGCTATCTTGTTCCATTTTCTGCTCATCTCTGAAGTTATCCCATGCATCCAAGGCACGGTAAAGCACTTCCTTCCTCACCTTGATCCATCTGCAACTACCCCAGAGGAAGTCTCCATCAATATACCCTACAATTTGATTACTGTCCAGGAAGGTTCTGATACCTACCTCACTGCCTCAATTGTTGCTCCTGACAAATCTACCCTACAAGCTGAGTGGCAAACCACGTCGCAAGGACAAATTCTCCCTGTGGCCTAGCTCTCCAAGAGAGCTTTCCATGGTTGGCCCAATGCAAAATTATCCCCAAATGGTTCTCTGTCCTTTCTCCAAGCTGCTCTTAGACATTCTGGTTTATACAATATTACTGCCTTAATTGATCCCTCATATTGTAATTCCTTGTCTAAATACTCTGCCAGGAAATTTTGTGCTGTACACAACATGGCCTCTGCAGCCATGTACCTTTCTGTGTTACCCCCTACTGATAAACAGCTTTTGGAATGTCCAAAATTCACCCCTGGCCATAGTAGTGGTTTAATCGTGAGCAGCTGGAGTTTCTTTACAAGGCTCATGCGTCAGTTCTGTAAATGACCCCTGCTCCTGATCCACTTCCCCACTTTTGTGTGTTGTCCCTTCTGAGGCAACATGGGGGGAATGTTACATGAGGGCCACGGACCCTTATTGGTACCCCCAGAGGTGCACTGTACACAGTTAATAATTAGGCATATGTTATACTAACATATAGGGCTAAGGGCATTTACCCTATAGCAGTAGATGTCAGGATATGTATGTATATTATTGTTATACACTTTATTTTTTATATATGTATATATATATATATATATACATATATTTTTGCTTACAATATGATAGGACATCTGTGTCTTTGTAATGATTATGATATGTGAGTTGGCATTGCCATCTTCTGATGATTTGTATTATTACACGGCTATATACAACTGTACTTCTTTGTTTTACAAAGTGATGACTACTACAAAATTGTATAATGTTATCTTGGACTGTGGAGCCACACTAATTTAGCCAATAGGGCTCACCTCTGTAACTAGAAATGTTTCTGTCTTACAGTAACCATGGTAATTATCATAGGTATATGATGTAAGACATTACGTCTTCTACCTTGGAGACCCGAAGAGACACAGAGAATCCTCGAGGTATAGGGAACGCTTAGCATTGGCTCCCAGTTCGTATTGCTAAGAACTGCTTAGGGCAACTGTTTTTTTTTTTTTGAACACATCTTTATTCATTTTCCACTTATCAATCAGACATACATACAAACAAACATAAATCCGGTTACCCCGGGGTACACAATCCGAAAATGACTGTGTGAACTATGTACACCTTAACTATTTACACGCACAGAGGAAGCATCACCCCTCTCAACCTACTCAACACTTGATACCTCTACACCTTAAGTTAAGATCCCCGCTGCTTGTAAATTGACCTTTCCCTTACTCCTTGCAGTTATCTGCAGCCCAATGGGAGCTCCCAACCCACTTTCATGCTTAGTTCCCACCTTGCTAAGGGTGGCACCCTCTGCGTGTTAGGGCAACTGTGATTATCTCTTTGGTAGTACAAACAAGTTTATTACTCTTATGCAACATGTCTATGATTCCTTGCATGCCCATTATTGCCAAGAACCTGAGAGTGAGGTTTAGACCTTCTGACAGTGGTTATAGTGAGACTTAAATGTCAGAGCATGTGATTCAAATTTCAATGCTATAATCCCTAGACCTCATCACTTCCTACCTCAATCTGGCCTCATCTTCTCACTGGCAGATTAAAATTGTCATTTACTGTAAGTCTATCTCAGCATTACTCTGCATTTTCTATAAATATTCACTACTTGATTGTCTGCATGATCTCATAATTGGACAACTACTGTAAAGCAAGCTGCACAAACTAGGTGATTTGACACATTTTATTGTACCAACAGAGATTTACAGAATTGATGTAAAGCAGGCTGTCATTCTGTAATTCGTGATGGTTCTTAAGGAGGGTATACTGTGTACGAGGCGACCGTGATTGAGCGCTTGCAAAAAGGTAGACTCAGTCAGGGCACCTGTGTACAGGGCTACCTGGCAGGGTAGCGAGCAGATACTGGGGTGGTTGAGGTAGGGGAAATGGATGTACGGCATATATACATGCATGGGAGAGGAAGGGGAGGGAAGGTATGTGGGAGAGGATGTGGCGGGCAGCTGCCGAGCTGGACCGTTAGTATGGTGGGGTGGGTGGTTGCTTGGGAGGTGCAGGGTTCGGGTCTGGCATTGCATTTTTTTTTTTTTTATTGCTGGCGGGTGGCTTGTTATTTTCACAAGTTTTTTACTCTCCCCCCCAAAGATGAGAATCCATTAGTGGGGGGGGGGGTGAAAGAAACTACTGAGGATCTTGGGTGCCCTCTTCCCATTTGTCGTGAGTGTGCATTGCTGAAATAACAACCCACAGTTCTTGAGCGCCTTCTTTATACTCTCCGCAAGTGTGCATCATTGAAATGCATTTTCGGTGATGTATACTCGCCATAATGGCGATCACTATTCTGCAATCACTGTTATGACATGGAACTCTTAAGGAGTCATTTAAAAATGATGTGAAAATTAGTGTTCATGTAATTTAGCATTAACTACACCTCAGCACACCCCTTTGCAAAGTGCATGTAAGAAGCATATGCTCTATTCTCAGTTTGAAGACATTGACACTGAAATTGTCACACACAAGCAGTATATATTTTGGTTACACTGTAAGTGTCAGTTAACTACCATATAGTTACAGTGTAACTACACTGTAACTGCATTGTAACTGCCATATAGTTGCATGCAACAAACATGTAACAACTGGGTATTTACCTCTTGCATGCAATTATTTATTTATTTAGTTTTTGTTGACTGGGTAAGTGTACTAGCCATAAAATGACTATTTTCAGTCACGACCGGGGAAAGTACACAACACATCATCATACAACAGACCAATAGTACAAGGCAAAACAAGTACAGTCAAAGATGAACAAACCTAAGTTACATATACGCCAGAATAAGCAAATCATGACAAGAGACATTACATAAACATGACTAACCTAGCACATATGGTCATCCAACAGTCCAAGAGTACATGGCATAACAAGTACAGTAGGTGATGAACAAACATAAGTTACATAAGCAGGAGTAAGCATATCATGACAAAGAGAAATTACATAAACATGACTAACCTAAGCAACGTGAAACAGCAGAGTAAGCTATATATGCAATTCAAGTAAGCAGTGTTAGGGAAAAAGAGAGACCAGGAATAGTATGTGAGAGCTAGAGGTAAGAAGGAATGTCATAACAGATGAATCAAGTAGAAGATTAAAAATATGGAGGCCTAGGTGAAGTATCAGAGAGGGACTATGGATGTTGTTCTACAGCTGGGGAAGTACATAGCTGAAGGAGGCTCTGCCAAAATAGGAAAAAACTTTAGACACAGCTAGTGAAATGTACGAACGGCTTCTCAAGGTATAGTTTTGTGAGGGTCAGGAGGGCAGACAGTCAGAAATGTAGGAGGGTAGCATTTTGGCTATAGATCTATAGGTCCATAGTACAGCATTCCTTTGCCTCCTGAACATAAGTGAGGTCCATCCTACTATGGAATAGAGTACACAGTGATGGGTATTATATGCCGCACCTGAGATGAAATGTAAACCCTATGATAAAGGATGTCAAGTTTAGATAGGGCGGTATTTGGGACTTGGCATAAAGAAGTCTGCATAGTCCAAGATAGCTAGAAATGTGGTTTGTACTAAGCTTTTCTGGCCTCATGGGTAAGTAGATGTTTGATTCTAAAAAAGTCCAAGCCTCTGTCTAAGTTTTTGAGAGCTCGTCTATATGATCATCAAATGAAAGTCTGTTGTCAATCTATATTCCTAGGTACTTGAACTTGGTCACATAGTCCAGGACTTGCCAAGCTGCAGTTGGTGATAGTGGGAATATTGTGGGTGTAGGGAGTTTGTGGACTTAGTCATTGGGGATAACAGCATAGCCTTGGTCTTTTGGTATTCAATAGGAGCTTTTGACTCAGGAGGTTTTGTTGCAGTGTAAGGAAATTGCTTGTAAGTCAAGGCAGGCACTTTTGGGAACAGGCCTGGCAGTGTAAAGGACCTTGTCATCTGGAAAGAGATGTACACTGGAAAGTTTGATTCCACGGTCGATGTTGTTGATATAAAGTGAGAAAAGTAAAGGCCCCAAGATGGAGCCTTGAGGTACGCCTCTGCTAATCTGTTTCAGAGTGGAGAGATCTCCTACTGCTATTACTTGCTGCATCCGCTCTGCCAGGTAGCACAAGAACCATTTTAGGGAAGGTGCATCCAGATCAATGTTGTGGAGAGTAACTAAGAGCAATGCATGGTCAATGGTATAGAAGGCCTTGCTTAAGTCGAGGAATACCGCGCATAAGTGATTCTTTAAGTCAAGGGCGCTCTGTCAGTCATTTGTGACTTTAGCAAGAGCTGTGATTGTGCTATGGCATGGCCTAAAGCCTGATTGCACAGGGTTTAGCAGATTTGAGGCATCAATGTAGTTTCTAAGTTGGCAATTCACTAATTTCTCCAGCAGTTTTGATAGAGTGGGAAGTAAGGAGATTGGTCTGTAGTTATTTGGGTCTCTGGGGTCTCCTGATTTGAAGAGTGGTAAAACTTGGGCAGTTTTCCAGACAGAAGAGAGTTTACCCAAGCTGAGGGACATATTAAAGAGCAGTTAATGTAGCTGCCAGCACTTGGTGACCAAGCTTTAGGAAAAAAGGGCCAATGAAGTCCTCTCCTGTGCTTTTTCTTGCACCTAGCTGAAGGAGCAGGTCATCCACTTCCTTGTAAGTTACCAGGTAGAAGGAGAAACCCGTGATAGGAGTACTGTGGACAGAGGGAGGGCTTGCTGGTCCTTGTGATAAGAACTGGATAAGTAGGTTATTCACAAGTGAAATGTCAAAGGCCATACCTGCGGTAATAAAATGATTATTAAATCAGTCAAGGATTTCTGCCTACCCAGTAATGAGGGATCCTTCATGTAAGATCTTGGTAGGGAGAGAACCTGATGAAGCATGTCATTGAATATCTCTAAGGGTTTGGCAGAATTTGGCAGGGTCCTTGATGGAGGAGTCCAGAGTTGACTGGAAGTAATTAGCCTTAGTGTTTCTGACAAGCTTTGTGCAGAGGTTTGTGGTTGCCCTAAAATCAGCCCATTCCGAGTGAAGCTTTGATTTACACACTTTCTTCCAGAGCTTGTCCCTGTTAAGCAAAGCTGACTTCAGTTGACGTGTAAACCAAGGGAGAGTCTTTTTCTTGGTACGTGCTTTGATCAAGGGGGCATGTCTGTCAATAGCTCCAGGGACAATAGTATGGAAGGTCTTGTATGCTGTCTCTGCTGTCTTGGCTAGGTAGAAGTCCTGCCATAGCAAGGAGTTTTGTAAGTCCAAAAGGAAACCTTGTGGCACTAAATTATATAAACATCTCCTGATTGTGAATCTTGAATTAGAAATAGGCTTGGGTGCAGCTCTTATGCAAGCAATAAAGCAGTGGTCCCTGAGATCAGTGAAGAAGACTCCAGAATGAGAGAAGAGGTGCCACTTGTTTACTAGAATAATGTCTTGTAGGGGGCATTTATTTGGGTTCTTTTTATTTGGATGGGTCACTTCTAAGACAATTTGAGTAAGTCCGAATGAGTCACATAGAGTTTTTAAGGGTTTGGAGGAGTCCGAAAGCCAATCCAGGTTACAGTCACGCAGGATTATGACTTCTGACTGCAGCACACTAAGAGAATGGAAAAGGTGATTTAACAGTTAAAGGCCTGCAGAAGGAGGTCTGTAGTATCCTATGATGTGCAAGGCCAAGGTGGTTGAGAGTTGAACTTTGATCGTGAAGCTTTCAAACTCTATCGGCAATGATGAGGCATCAGTAATAGAAACGTTATATTTTTCCAATACATAGATGGCAACTCCCCCACCTCTAGTCCTTCTGTCTGCATGAAAGATAATGTATTCAGGTAAGTTGATCTTAGAGTCCATGGTAGTGGGCTTGAGCCAGGTCTCAGAAACCACCAGGATGTCAGGTTTCGTGTATGTGATCCAAGCCTACAAATGTAGTAACACTGATGTGCTACCATCATGCGGCATGCACACCGCAAGGCATACACAATAACTTGTTGCAGCAGATAGAAATCCATGATACTCAAATCATAACACTACTTCTGTGTACAGAAGCACAGGCCCCTGCAGTCAGATATAAATCCATGATATTCAAATTACAAGACTTCTTTTGTCTGCAGAAGTGCAGGCCCCTATGGGGCCAGCACTTTTGTAGCCTCAGATACTCATGCACGCTGTAAGACATACACACACTTGATGGGCCTGGGCTTCTGCAGTCACAGGTAAGGCATACATACTGACCTCTGGCTGCAGAAGGCAGGTGTTATTATAAACTCCCTATGATACCAAATTGCAACAGTACTTCTTTTTGTGTAGAAGCGAGGGTCTCTCCTCAGCCAGAAGTGTAAGCCATACACACCAACTTCTGACTCCAGAGGGACAGGCACCCGTGGGGCTTGCAGTTACACAGACAGAAGTACTGTTTCAATGTGGGTATCATGGTTTCAGCAGTGGATCAAGAAATATTTCATGGAGGTATCAGTTTGTCAGTTGTGTAGCTGCATATAGAAAACCAAGCACTAGCAGATTATGCTATTTAGCAAGGTATTTTGTACAGTGTGTATAAGTACATCTGGCTGCAGCAGGCCGCATGGGGCCTTCTATCTGCAGCCACACATACTAATGCATGCTGTATGACATATATGCATACAGGAGGGGCCTGTGCTTTTGCAGCCACAGATACAAATCCATGAAGGTAGCTCATCAGTGCTACTGCAGTTGTGTTATCTGGGAAAAGCTGTATGTTGTTTATCTTATGATGGCTGTCTGTGATTGTGCCAATGGGGCAAAATACATGGACCAGACCCTTTGATTTTTATCTTAGATAGGAAAACATGTGTTTGTATACCTGTATTAAGTCTGCGAGGCATATGTTACCACGTACAGTACAAAGGCACCTCATATACTGTAGCACACAATGGCAATGGCATGTTATACATTACAGAAGTAATCAGGATTAAAATAATAAATGAACACATAAACTTTACTGCTTGGGAAACTACTGTTTAGAAAATGTCTGATATGCTAATGCATACTAATAAGCTTGTCCTCCTCTTCAGAGACTGAGTCTTTTGGATGCTGTCTGGCATGGAAGTCCCTCTTATTTTATCAAGATACTTTTGCGCTCCTGCCAGTTCAGTAAACAAGTATGTTTTCCCAGAGTACAGTATCTTGAGTCAAGCTGGGACCTGGAGGAAGTGTGAGATCCTTAATTTCCTCAGTTCCAGCCTGACTGAATGAAAAGTCTTCTGCTGCTGTCTCACTGCAGAACTGATATCTGGAAAGAGGTAGATGGCCGTGTTGTTGGGTAGAATTCACCTGTGGCAGGACTAAATGTCAGATGTGTACCCAACGGTGGTGATCGAATGGTCCTGGGCAGCTCAAGGTTTAATGGCCTCCTTTCAGAATGATGTGGAAGTCCTGATAAATTTTTCAGACAGGCCAAGATTCAGGGTAGATTTCAGCAATTCAACAATGTATGCCTGAAGGTCAGAAACTTTGGCCCTCCAATACACCAAGAAACCAAAGATTCACAGAACAGGCATACTTTTCTAGGTGTTCTAAATGCATCCGAGCAGCTTGTTGCCTGCCTATTTACATTTTGTGACCCAGACCTGATTTGATGCTGCATTGGGAAGTAATTGAGGCATGTATATCCCTAAGCACACTAGCCTTTACGACTCACCAGTGGTTGGGCCATTTTAAGAGGGACAATCGTGCCTCTTGAAGATGGCCACCACCATGTGGCAGGAACACTGCTGCTTCACACTATAGGCTGTATGCATGGATGGATGTAAATTATGCCCAAAGGAGTCAAAATGTTGGTGCGCAGCTATGCGGCTTGCAAGCTGACCAAGGAACATGCTATGCACTAACAGGCATGCAGGCCATGCTGAGGTGGAGGCCATGACTAAGAAAGATGTGCAGGGCCTTCACAGTGTAGAATGGGTTGTCTTGGAATGCACAGACCCCCTCATAACCACATCATATATGGGCAACCTTGCTGTCCCACCTGGATCCACAGAATTGAATGGCAGGATAGTAAACAGGGTGCAGGCAATGGTAGAGGAAGGGAGATTTGCACATGACCTACCCAGTCCACCACCAGGGAACTGAGGAGCTGGACAGAGTGGTGTACAGCATCATGGACATGTCCAGACCTGAGGCAGTGGATGGTCATGGTCCACCTGCTTCATGGGTGAGCAGGTGCCAGCAATGGTGAATGACCTATGAGCCCACTATGCCACACTCTACAGTGCACAGTCCCTGTCAATGCCTAAAGAGATGAAGGCCCACCTGTAGGTAGACTTACAGACAGCCATCAATGCAGCCAGCCCATAAGCATGGACACTCTTCTATCAGTGTTAGTGTTGTTGTTGTTAACATTTTATTCTTAAACAGGATATAACTTTAGGTCATAGGACCTATTTTCAAAGTTATCCTGTGTATAACAAATATTCAAGTTACAATGACAATACTACTTTCATTCATTCAGTACAATAATCATTCACATCACCATACATACATCAATGTCAACATGATACATCATTGATCATACCTCTCATAGGTATGAGAAATTACAAAATTAATAGCTTTACCCTATTTAATCCTAATACATATACAACATACTACTGACTATAACTGGTAAACATCTCTATAGACAAGAACATTCCAGGATAAAATGCTCATCAAATCTAAATTTAAATGTGGTTAATCTTGTCAGGTTTCTCATTTGGGAAGGAATCTCTTTCCAGACTTTAGCTACCTGAACCTGGAGTGTCATATTCCCATATCTTGTGTTAAATTTTGAAATGTTTAGACCCCTGTGTTTTACGTCTCTTAAATAGTAGAGCTGTGTCTTACAACCAAATTGAATATCCATATTTCCTTTTATCAACCCCTCATTAATTTTAAATATCAATGTTGAATATTGTTTTTTTAACCCCTACCGGCAGACTGTCCCATTTCAGTTCTTTATACATCAAAGTGATGTGTCTTAATGCTACATTTCAGGGCAAATCTAGCCAGTCAGTTATATGATTTGGTGACTTTGTCCAAGTATTTTTGTTTAGCAGAATTGTATACCAGATTACCATATTCCAGCACTGGCAGTATCAACTGTGTTGCAATTGTTTTCCTTGTTTGGTAATTTAGTATTTGGGATGATCTGCGCTGGGTGCCTATGCTATTATTAAATTTCTTTGTTATGAAGTCTATATGATCTGAAAATACTAAAGAACTATCTATAATCACTCCAAGGTATTTATATTGATTTGTAACTGTTAATTTTTTACCCTTCTTGTTAGTCTTCCTTTATCCAATATTACATTTTTTGTAACCTTGTTTGCTTTTTTGTTAAAGAACATAGCCTGCGTTTTTTTCCCACTTAACACAAGTTTGAAACTGGAGAACCAATCTTGAAGGACATGAAAGTCAAATTTAAATTTTTTTATCATTTCATCATGTGTTTTTGCTGTTGTCAGTAATACGTTGTCATCTGTGTAAAGCCTTATATGTGCGTTGGTTGTTTTTGTGGGCAATTTATTTACATAGATCAGAAACAACAGTGGCCCCAGGATTAACCCCTGGGGCATACCTCTTGTCAAATTACCCATACCAGATGATAAATTATCAAATATGACTTATTGTTTCTCATCCCCCAAATAGGATTTAAACCACTGCATTGGCCTGGGTGCGATCCCAATCCTCTCCATCCTCCCAAGCAAAATTTGATGGTCTACTAAATCAAAAGCTTTGGACAGGTCGAAGAACACCATGCCAGCGGATTCCCCTGCATCCAGGGCAACTTTCACCTTATCCACAAAATCCATGAGCGCAGTGCTCGTCGAATATCCTGTCCTAAATCCATGTTGGAATTTAGTTAATTTTGAGTATTTTTCCAAATAATCATACAGTTGATTATAAATCATCCTGCCATCAACTTAGAAAGGATGAGAGGACCACTATCGGCCTATAGTTAGAGGGGTCATTCAAATCACCTCCTTTAAATATAGGGACAGTTTTTGCAATCTTCCGTATTTCTGAGAATGTGTTTTCCATTAAACTTTGATTAAATAAGTTTGTTATTATTGGTGACAATATGTCTTCTGCATCCTTTACACATTTTATTTCTATTTCATCCAGTCAGAATTATTTTTTAGTGTTTAGATTTTTAATTTGATCTGTAACTTCCTTTAATCTTATTTTCCTAAAGTAAAATGGGAGAGTTTTTTACTTCACTTGTTATTTTGGGGGAATCTGTTTGTATTGGGCTACCAACTGGGATGTCTATATCAGCAGTGTCAGTGGCTCAGTAGGTAGTACACTCGCCTCTGAGACCGGGAGATCAGAGACCTGTGGGTTCAGTTCCCACATCTGGCACTTGGGTTAATATGCCAGTACTGACACTGTAGTGCAGCATGAGAGGGGTGCTGCACTTCTGAGGTGCCTTCTTTCGGATGAGACATTAAACCAAGGTCCCATCTGCCTGGATTGGTGGTAGTTCAGGTGGATGTTAAAGATCCCATGGCACTTATCGAAAAGAGTAGGGGAATTTCCCCGGTGTCCAGGCCAAATTTCCCTCATTCACTAAAAATACCACCAACAGCTTAATCTGATTCAAGGTCAGTTGGCATTCATCTGTATCCCTCCTCTCTGGGTTGTGCCTGAAAATAGGCAGGATTTGTCTAGTGCACTTACCCGTCAACAAAAACAAAATAAATAAATAAATATTAGTTACCAACTGGGATGTCTATATCAGGCAGCACTATAAAGTAATGATTTAACACCTGAGCTGCTGTTTTTAAATCAAGGAGTTCCCCTCTATCATTAGACGTTTTTATACCTTGTTTAGTCCTGAGGGGATTTTCTAAGTCTTTTATTATATCCCAGTACTGCTTTGGGTCTTTCTACACAGCTCAGCTGTGCCTGAGTAAGAGGAAGGAGGGGATCTGAACGGACTTTGCATTGCTGGTATAAAGTGACCCCTCTCAAAACGGCTTGAATAATTTGAGGCACGTGAGAAAAATCAGTCAGGGATGTCCAGCCTGCTACTTAATTCATCATCATCATCACTTTATTTATATAAGGCGCCCTTCCAATGCTCAGGGCGCCTTTACAATACTCATTAAAAACACAATATTACAGCTTAAAACAATTAAAACATACCAATAAAATACATCAGTACACATTTCAATCAGTTCCTGAAAAAGCCTGGCTAAACAGGTAGGTTTTTAGTGACTTTTTAAAACCTTCTACAGTCAGGCTATCCCGTATCTGGTGAGGTAGAGAATTCCACAGGGTAGGTGCCATAAAGGCAAAAGATCTTCCCTGATGTTTTAAGGATACTGTGAATTTCCAGCAATCCCTTGCCAGAGGATCAGAATGAGCTGGTGAGCAGTAAGGGCACAGGAGTTCTTTCAGGTACTGGGGTCCCTACTTATGTAGGGTTTTATAGGTCAGCAACGCGACCTTGAAGGCAATCCACCACTGTATTGGCAACCAGTTCAGTTCATGCAGCACAGGAGTTGTTATATGACTGGATCTAGAAGTTCCAGTTGACAACCTGGCCATCACATTCTGCACTAGCTACAAGCAACGGATATCTACCCCCAGTAGCCCTAAGTAGCGGGCATTGCAGTAATCAAAATGACTGTTAACAAAGGCGTGGACCAAGGTAGGAAGATCTTCGGGTGGGACCAGGTATTTCACCTCGGCTATGTTCCTTAGATGGTAATAGGAAGATTTGACTACAGTCGAAACCTGCACCCTCAGGTTCAGGCCTTCATCAAATACCACACCCAGGTTTTGCACATGGCCCGAGGCAGTAAGTGGGATTCCTCCAAGATTTAATCCTGAGGGTTTTCCTGCCCATGCCCCTGTCATCATATAACCAGGGTCCACCACCAATACCTCTGTTTTCCCAGAGTTCAACTATTGCCAACTGGCACTCATCCAGTTCTGAATCTCCAGCAGGCAGTCATTAAAAACCACAGCAGAATCTGATTCCTGTTTTGGCACAAAAGACTTGTACAGTTGAGAATCATCAGCATAGCAATGAAAACTCAACCCATACTGTTTTATAATGTCCCCGAAAGGAAGCATATACACCATGAATAATATGGAGGACAACAAAGAGCCCTGTGGAACCCCGTAAGGCAGCCCATGAGGGGCCGAGGAATAAATCCCTGACACCACTCTCTGGGACCTACCCTCAAGGAAGGATCGAAACCAACTGAGGGCCACCCCTCTCAGTCCACAGAAAATCCACAGGCACTCGAGCAGCATCCCATGATCTACAGTGTAAAATGCTGCTGAGAGATCAAGGAGAACCATGATAGAATGGGTTCTCCAATCTCTTGCCATCAGAAGGTCATTTAGTACCCGTACCAGGGCTGTTTCAGTGCTATGCCTTTTTCTGAAGTCAGACTGGACAGGGTCATAGATATTGTGGTTGGTTAACTGGTCCTCCAGCTGCAGAGTGACCACCTTCTCAATAACTTTCCTACAAGGAGCAAGTTGAGATCGGTCTGTAGTTAGTTGGCAGTTGGGGTCAAGGAGTTTTTTTTTAAAAGTGGCATACTATCTGTCTCCTTTAAGGGATCTGGAAAGATCCTCTCCAGTTAAATCCCTACTATTCCAGAAAGGACTGGACCAATGACCTCTACACACCCCACTAGTAGGCGTGTAGGGCCTAGATCCAAACTACAGTAGGTTGGCCACAGAGTCTGGATGATCCTCACTTTATCCACGACTACCGGTTGGCTAAAAACAGACCAAGTCTGTTGGACATTAGTACCACCCGATTGATCAATGCAAAGTCCAGTGGGAAGGCACTGGCTGAGCTCATCCCTGATGGTGGACACCTTATCAGCGAAGAACTTGACAAACTCCTCACACTGCACTTGTAACAGCGTTCGACCAGAGTGAACAGGCTGGATTGCACAGTCTGTCCACAGTTCAGAAGAGCTGAGCTGGCCTGTTCTTTTCACTATAGCAATTTCCCTGCACAGGAACTCTGCCTTCTTACGGAAATTGCTGTTTGATAGGTCTTATGATGATCCATCAATCTAAGCCTATCCACCTCCAGGTGAGTTTTCCACCAGTGTCATTCCAATCTTTGCCCCTGCCCCAAAGGCTGCTGATTGTTAGGCAGCATTCTTCCTGGTAGCTGAGCTGCTCTCCTCATCCTTTGCCCCTGCTCCAATTGGGAGCTTGCTACTGTGTGGAGAGGGTCTACTGGGTGGATTAAAGGAAGCACACCTAACGTGTCTCGCACAGTTGTGTCCCATTGAGTGAGTGGAACAGTGAAGGACTAGAACAGGTACAAGACTGACATCTTAGGCATCGGCAGACATCAGCAGAGGAAGCAGGAAAGTAGAGGACCCTGTTGGTGGCTAAGGTAAGTGCCTGTTGTCTGCAGTTGTTGCACTCACTGATGGGATATAGATAAGAGCCATCATATTTTAGAGTTTACAGTGTTAATAGTGTATATCTTGTAATATTACATATTGAAGTAGTGGGTGCCAGTCCAACGTTGAACTAGTCTTCAGTGTGCCATCCTGTTAAACTATTATTGTAGCTTACACTACAAGGGAGTAAGGAGAGTTAGAGTCACACAAAAATTTGGAAACAGGTGAAACATCCTGTGGATGCATGGGCCTCTACTAGCAGACACCAGCTAAAAGTTTTAGTGCATAAAAAATGCTTTTTCCAGCATGTATAATTTTATTGTCCAAAATGATATCAAATGTCCATATATTAACAGAAAAGAAATATAATTAGGTGTTAAATCTTGCACACCAACGAAAATACAAAATCCATACATCAGGCAAGTCCTCTTCTTAACTCCCTGCTCTTCTCTGTGTATACAGTATCTTTTAATACTTTTTCAGATGTGTAAACACTCACACCTCCTCACTCCTTGCTAGTCAGAAGATACTGACTGAACTCCAACTCGATCTCTCAATCTTGAACTCTATCTCAATCTCCAACTGTTCTCAATCTAACTTACTAGCCCCTGGTGGGTAGGGTTTATAGTGTTTCTTGGTGACCTCATCAACATGTGACCTTACAATATACTAAAACCTTTATTTCTCTTTCGGGAGAAGGTACAATAAGGTATGGGCCCTTTAAAAAATCTTATGCATCCAGCTACCTTTAACCCATTAAGAATTTTAAAAGCAGTTTTATTTCAGGAGAAATATCCTTAATTAGGTGCATGGGCATAATTGGGGTCTGTATAGCTCCCACCCTTTTTGGATGACATCACTATACCTTTCTATAAAAGAAACCATTTGCTGGGCTACCATCCCTATAGAAGGTTCATCCCAAACTAACAGGGCTATATGCAGGTAAAAACATTTTAAATGCATTTGCTTCCTTAAACAGTTCTGTTCTTCATAATTAAAGAGTCTTTCACATTTTGGTACAGTCTGGAACACAGTTTAGCTTACTAGCATTGTTTTACTTAAGGCTTGACTTTTACTTTTCAACCCGACGGCTTTACTTTTCAGCCATCGGCAACTCTTTCAATTAAACTTCACTGAAACAACTCCTCTGCTTAGTGAAACATAGAAACATAGAATTTAATGGCAGATAAGGACCGCTTGGCCCACCCAGTCTGCCCATTTCCCTACCTAATGGATAAGCTGCAGATCCTAGTTAACCAGCAGCCTACTTCTTTTTCTACTGGTGATGCCTCTCCCTATGCATCCCAGTATCCCCCCAGCCCTCCTTATTGTCCTCTCACATTGCTTGCCCAACTTTAAGTCATCTGATATGAATACCCCCTGGTCCCTTTCCATTTTTGTTGTTGTCAGTATCTCATCCCCACTGTGTACTCTTCCCCTGGGTTTTTGTTTCCCAGGTGCATTACCTTGCACTTCTTAGCATTGAATCTAAGCTGCCATACATTTGACCATTCCTCTAACCTTGCCAAGTCTCTTCTCCTCCTTTCCACCCCACCTTGTGCATCAACTCTGTTGCAGATCTTTGTGTCATCTGCAAAGAGACATACTTTTCCTTCCAGTCCCTCTGCAATGTTGCTTATAAAGACATTGAAGAGGACTGGTCCTAATACTGAACCCTGCGGTACCCCACTAGTAACCCCCCTTTCTTCAGAGTGGACTCCATTTACTATTACCCTCTGTGTCCTATTCTCCAGCCAATTCTTTACCCAGGTTATCATCTTGGGACCCACTCTCAGGCTGGCTAACTTGTGTATTAATCTTTTGTGTGGTACTGAGTCAAATGCCTTGCTAAAGTCTAGGTAGGCCATGTCCACAGCCCCTCTCTGATCTACTACTTTGGTCACCCAGTCAAAATCACTTCTTCACAGGAATCACAACTGCTGCGTTGCAATTCGCTTTGCCACAACAGTTTCTCTCTTTTTATGGAGCTGGGGCTCCTAAAACAAGTCTGCCTGCATGACTATGTGCACAACTCCTGAGTGGGTGTGCGATCATGTGCACAGACTCTGCGTGAGTGTGCGATCATGCGCACAGCTCCGCATTAGCAAGTGGCTTTAAAACAAGTAGTGCTGTTATTTCAACAACATGGGCAAACTTTCTGACTTTCACAAGGCACATGTTAAACCAGTTTCTTTATACATATGGAAGTGTTTAACAAATGGACAGATGCTTGGAACTTAGATAAGTGTTTTTTTTTTTATAAAGGTATAGTACAGTTGAAGAAAATGTCAGGTTGGCCACCCTGGCATGAAAGTTAAAGGATAGTTTAAAAAAGGAGTTTAGGGAAAGAGAACAGAGTGAAAAAGGATATATTTCTTAGTTCTGTGTGGTTCTTATATCTCATCCTGTCAAACACCCTATGTAGGATAGGAAGAAAAAAAGGTTTTAAGTAAGCAAAATAATAAACAGGCAGGGTAGTAAGTAGGTATGCAGGGAGTGGTGCAGTGCAGTGGTTGTGGGGCAGCAGTTTTCAAGGAGACTTTTTGGAAACTGCAGTGCTGCCCCATCTGTGTGCATCTCTCTGGGCTGAGGAAGAAGGTTACTAGGCTCCAGGCTAAGCTGGCTATGATTTAGGGGGCCTTCTTCCCACCCAGGGACCACCTAGTCTACCACCGCTACCTCAAAGGGTACAAAGGGAGGAGGAATGGCTGGACTACAAAGGGCTTGGGAAGGGTGAGGGTAGTGGATCAGAGTCATATCTCCCATACAGTACCACTACGCAATTCATATGCCACTCTGGTGGAGTGGGAATGTCCCATGGAGACACCAGTAGTAGTGACCAGGGAGGATGTGGAGGTTCTCTGTAGGGAAGTCTCCAGGGAGCATGGCAGAGGACCCAAAAGGAGGAGGAAGCAACTCCTGGCAGGGGACTCCATTATGAGGGGAATAGATTTGGGAGCAGGAAAAGAGAGGGTGAGGGAGGTTACATGCCTACCTGGTGCCATGGCTCAGATGGATGGGAAGCAGATCCTGAGGATTGCCAGTGCAGGAAGATGGGATGGAGAGCTGGACATCATTGTCCACCAAGGGACTAATTATCTGGCTAGAGATGAGGTTAGGATAGTGCAGGAGGAGTTCAGGGAGTTGGGGAGGAGTCTTAAGCAGGTAGCACACCCGATGGCCTTTTCTGAGGTGCTGCCTGTCTACAATGGGGGGTGGATAGAGTACTCCATACCAGATGGTTCAACCAGTGGTTGAAGGTGTGGTGTAGAGAGGAGGGATTTGGCTACATTGGGGACTGTTTCACCTGGAGGGATAAAGGCTTATACAGGGAAGGTGCCCTGCATCCATCCAGGAGGGGAACAACAGTCATATGTGAGTGGTATTAAATGTTTCACTGGCAAGCATTTAAAGTAGCTGAGGGTGGTGATGGAAGAAAGCAGGGAGGCAGAAAATGTCCCTCACCCCGCAAGCTGGAGTAGACAGTAGGGAGTACCCTAAGGGAGGGAAATCCCCAAGGGTAACAAGAAAAAACAAAATGGTAGATATGAAGCGGGATGGGAATGAGGGCAAAGGCGGAAAGGAAAAAAGGAAAAGGGGGGAGTTGACAAGCAGGGTAGTAGCAGCATTTGGAAGGCTATGTGTGCAAATGCTCGAAGTCTGGGAAATAAAATCCCGGACCTAGTGACCATTATGGCACAGGCTGATCTGGACATCGTTGACATTACTGAGTTATGGTGCAATGAGAACCATGACTGGAACATAGCCATACCAGGCTATACTCTGTTCAGGAAGAACAGGGTGGGTAAGAAAGGGGGAGGAGTGGCTCTTTACATGAGAGATAACATAAAAGCAACAGATATATAGGGAACAGAGGGTGGGGCAGAAGTACTGTGGTTCACCCTAGAGACAGGGAATAGAGCTGCTGTTCATACTGGTGTGATCTACAGACCTCCAAGATGGGGGGGGTGGATAAGGTTCTGATGGAAGCCATCCAAAAGATGGCAAATAAGGGAGAGGTGCTGCTTCTGGTGGGGGACTTCAGTTTGCCAGTTGTAGATTGGAGCATCCCAGCTACAGCTTCAGCTAGGAATAGGGACACCCTGGACTCCCTGCAGGGAGCATTCTTCAGGCAACTTGTAGTGGGGCCCACTCATGAGGGAGCAATTTTGGACCCTGTACTCACCAACAGGGACAGTGTTGCAGAAATCCATGTGGGTGATCACCTGGGGACCAGTGATCACCGTATAGTGTGGTTAAATAGAAGAACTGTGGCAGAAGTAAACCACACAAAAGCAAGGGTCTTGGACTTCAGGAGGGATGATTTTACAAAAATGGGGAATTTCTCAGGGACGCCATGCCAGGGAGGGATGACTTAGGTGGAGGAGGAACAGTGGGTGAAACAAAAAGTGGGGATAATGAGGGTAACAAACCTTTGCATCAGGCGAGTATGCAAAAGCAAGAAGAAAAAGAGACCGCTATGGTTCTCAAAAGAGGTGGCTGGGAAAGTAAAGGCAAAAAAGTTAGCATTCAGGAAGTATAAGGGGACACAGAGGGAGAAAGATAGGGCAGAGTATCAGGAGAAATGGGGGAGACAGAGAAAGCAGTAAAGAGCACAAAGGCACACATGGAGGAGATAATAGAGCAGGCAGTAAACGAGCATTTGTCAATGCCGAATGTTTGCTTGCTGGTATTAGCATTGGAAATGCAGGAGTCAGACAGATGAAGAATAGGAATGGCAGTGAAGTATTGAACTTCACATGAACCCCACCTCCATCCTGTAGAGACGGACAGGATTTGGGGTAAGTGTTTGGGTCGTCGCCCATGACGGTCAAGCCATGTCACCTCACCCTATTCTGCAGACATCGACACGTGCTGAGGTGTGCCTTGGGGTGTTTGGCTTTACAGTCACCCCATTCCATAAGGACATATGATGAATTGGATGCAGCATAGGAGAGTGAGGTGAAGGGTTGGGCCAAGGAGTCCAAGGTACGCCTCGATGCCTATCAGTGGCTGGGGGGTGGGATGGCATGAGCAATACAATTGGCAATCCAAAGGCACACCTTGATGCCTGTCTGTCTATACAGGGTAGGACGTTATAGTTAGAAACCCTAATGCCTCGGGCATTTGTTGGTATTTACAGTACACATTTTCATGGCCTTTTTGTGACCCCACCTCAGGAAAGCATTTGGAACCTCTTCTCATGAAGAGTGGTAGTGTGATTTTGTCAATGTGTCCTGAAAACTGACTTCCAACAGTGACAGTGCCATTCTGCACCACATGTACTAAACAAAACAGATCAGGCAGGATGTGAAGAATGACAGCTGTACCATCCATAGGGAGGTATGAAGAGATGGCAATGTTGCAAATCTGTACTGGGAATATTAAAAATGCTTGCACTTCTGAACATACGTGGAAACTACACAACGCATGCGCGTAACACAGTCACTTTATGGAGTTTTGTCATCAGATTTTCAACATAGGCATTTTATGACCTGTACTCATGAACAGTGTCACTGTGATTTTCTTAATGTGCCCTGAACACTGATTTCCCACAGCAACCATGCTATTCTGTGCTGGAACTGCAAAAACACATTTCGACCAGGATGTGAAAAATGACATCTGTACTGTTCATGAGGAGGTGCAGAAAAATGGCAATGGTAAAAATCTGGAGTTAAAGTATTACAAATGTGCAAAGTTATGAGTGTGCATGGAAACTGCACAATGCACGCTTGTAACACAATCATTTTATGGACTTTTATCACCAGATTTTCAACATAGGCATTTTAGGACCTCTGCTAATGAACAGTGTCAGTGTGATTTTTGTTATGTGTCCCGAACAGTGATTTCCCACAGCGACCGTGCTATTCTGCATCGGAAGTGCGAGAACACATTTCACTAGGATGGAAAAAATGACAGTGTACTGTTCATAAGGAGGTGCGAAATGGCAATATTGAAAATATGGAGGAGAAAATATTGCAAATGTGTGAAGTAATGAGCGTGAGTGGAAACTGCACAATGCACACTTGTAACACATTCATTTTATGGACTTTGTTACAAAATTTCAACATAGGATTTCAGAACCTCTGCAATGAACAGCATCGGTGTAATTTTCCTAATGTGTCCCAAACATGGATTTCTCACAGCGAGCACGCTGTTCTGTGCCGCAAGTGCAAAAACACATTTCGGCCAGGATGTGAAAAATGACAGCTGTACTGTTCATAAGGAGGTGCGGACAAATGGCAGTGTTGACAATCTGGAGTGAAAATATTGCAAATGTGTGAAGTTACGAGCGTGCATGGAAACTGCGCAACACACTCTCATAACACAGTAATTTTATAGACTTTTCTCACCAAATTTTCAACATAGGCATTTTAGAACCTCTGCTAATCAACAGTGTCACTGTGATTTTTGTAATGTGTCTCGAACATGGATTTCCCACAGCAACCGCTTATTCTGCTATTGGAACCGTGAAAACACATTGTGGGCAGGTTGTGAAGAATGACAGCTGCACTGCTCATAAGGAGATGCATAAAAATACCAGTGTTGAAAATCTGGAGGAAAATATTGAATCAAGGGTTACTCTCGAGGCGTAGCAACTGCACAATCCATGCTCATAAAACAGTCATTTTTAATTTTGCCCATCAAATTTGCAACATAGATGTTTTGAGAGCCCACCTCATGAACACTGGCACTGTCATTTTGTTAATCGGTCCCAAAAGGTGATTCCACGCAGTGAACGCGAAATCACCTTTACGGGCCGATTAACGCCATGACAGTGAAAGAATTCGTGAGGTGGGGTCCAAGAAACATTATGTTGAAAATTTGGTGCCAAAATTCCGAAAAAGGCCTGAGATATGCATCAAAGTTGAAAAAACCCTATTCATCCCATTATACAGCTTACAGGCATGTCCTCAGTTCGTGGGTCGGCTTTGAAGAGTACAGATGTTCCCCAGTCCACTGAAGATCGTCGCGCCAGACTCCGGAGGTCAGTATGGGGTGAGGGTGTGTGTGGGGAGGCAAGATGCACAGTGGGTGGGTGCGGGGAGTTGGAGGGGGGCCAGGGAGACCACTGAGGGACAGTTTCCTTCTTTGTGATAGGGTGCAGGTACATGTGGGCAGTCACATAGAAACATGCATCACCAATCTTTGTAAAAGTTTCAGTCTTTAATTAATTCTTCTTCAGACAATGTTTACAACAGGATAATTTCAGCATGGCACAGTACTTTAACATCTCACTCTTCCATTCGGAGCAGCAAATAACACAGCAAACAATATAATCTTGCATTTTTGAATCTTCCATTCAGAGCAGTAAATAGCACAGCAGACAAAATAATTTGGCATTTTTAAATCTTCCATTCGAGGCAATAAATAGCACAGCAAACAAAATAATCTGGCATTTTTAAATCTTCCATTCGGAGCAATAAATAGTACAGTTTATCAAAACTCCACAGAGCACTTTCAGCAGCTTCCCGGAGTATACCTCCAGACCCACAGCAAGCAAAAAATCTATCTCTCAACCCAAACAGTCTGAATTTATACCCAAAAAGGGTCATGTGATTATTTAACTCCACCCCAGTATTTTGCTATATACTTTAAATCTTAATTTACAAAGTATTTATTTTATTTATAAACGTAATGCCCCTTTTAATTACTTTAGCAAAATATTTACAAGAATACAAGTAGATTAAACTCTATTTAGGAGCTTTTTAAACATTTATTTCTAGCAACTAAAGCACCTCCCCTTCCTATACATGATATAAGGAATGTGATTGTGGCCGGCTGGCTCCTAGAGAAACAAAGACGCCGGCAGGAACTGAACTCGGACCTCACAAACACCGCAAAAACCTGTCCCAAAGAAGTCCCAGAAACAACTCCAAACTTCCCACTTCACCTTCGGAAGGTTTGTAAAGTTCAGAATAAGAATGCTTTCACCGTAGAGTACATTATAGGGAAATTTAAAGATAATTAATATATGATAGTGCTAATGTTCGCACTATCGAGAAAGAACTCAAGGGCTTATTTAAAAAAAAACAAAGTCAAAAAACACCTCAATTCAAACAATACAAACACACTACAATTTGTCACCACTGAAATAGGCATTAATATGCCTTTTCAAATCCTACTTCCTATTTTGTTTTATTTACTTTATTTTATTTAAAAAAAACACCCTTTAACAAAACATAATGCAATACAAGCGCCTTCTCTCACAAAGTCCAGTCACCCAACTCTCTTGTCACCATGACCACAAACAAAAAGGTTACTGGGCAAAGTTGAAACAAAAGGGCTACTAGGTAAATTCAAGACAAAAGGGGAGCACTCGCCAGAATGAACAGAACGGCTCCAAATAGCCACTCAACATGAGAGAACGGCACAAACAAGCAAGGGAACCCCCAGAAGACTCCTACTACCTTTAACTTAAACAAACCCACTAAAACACCGAAGGGCACTACAAAGCTTAAATGTAATGTAACGTCTTTCTATTATGGAGGGCCCACAACACACCCCAAACAACGCAAGCCATTACAATATATTTTATTCATCCCTTCCGTATTTATGCTAAATACATCACTATTAAAAACTAACTCAATCCCTTACTTGAAACTCTCCATTACCAAAATTTCTAAATACAAAATAAACAACGCTACACACCTAACGCACTAAATTGAAGCCCAACAACCAATATTAAGGATCGCAATCACAACTAGATACCCAGAAGGAATATTATACTTAAACCTGTCTGTGCAATCGTTCACCAGGGAGAAAACCACAAAAACATTTACAGCTACCTGGGGGAAGGGGGGGGAGGAATTTAAGCTTCAAACTTATAGCTAAATTCAGCTATACTGCCCCAAAAGGATTTAACATTAAACAACTATCCTTTCATTATTCATTCATTTTAATCATATCATTATTTAAACAGTATCACTCAATAACAATTGCCTTTTACTTTAATGGGCTCAGAAACAGCCACCAATCAAAACTAAACAGCCTAACTGTGGAACAATAGGCATCATGACAGCACCTTTAGGAGAATACAAATGGGGCTTTCAGGTAGCCTCCCAGTTTTATAAATATTATTTAGGCCCTCAACCCTTCACAGGGGCACCCTGTGACAGCAGGGAAAAAAAAACACAACATTGTGGGACGGTTTTTATTTTACAGGGATATTTAACTGGACTTTTAGCAAGCTGGGGTGGGCTCCCAGTGTGCCAACCTACTGTTTTGTTGGGGGAGGATGACTGCAGCCAATGGGGGATTGGGCACCCTCATCAGCATCTATTGAGACACAATAGCTGAGGGGGATTGGGTACCCCCTCAGCACAAACATAGGTTTTGTGTGGGGGGGGAGAAATTATGCCAGCGGGGATTGAGCTCCCCCGTCGGCACATCCACAAAGTCAGAGAGACTGAAGCCGGTGGGGATTGGGGCCCCCATCAGCAAACAAAGACTGTTTGGAGGCACACATGCTGCCCGGGGGATTGGAACCCCTCGGCATGGGGTTGATACACTGTTTGTAAACGCATGCAAGCCAACCGCCATGTTCACAAACAGTATTAGGCTACCTAGCATTCCACCCTGCAATGATGGGTCACTCCCTCATTGCAGCACAATGATTGTTGCAGCAAAAAATGTTTGCACTTGGTGCACTTTTGGAGCCCAGTACCACCGGCACACTGTGCCACCATTGGTCCACCACTGCCAAGCCCCCAAATGCAGTGCCTCTCTTGGCTGTAACAGTGCGTGCCTCCACAACCCGCTTCTCTCCTAAGCTGTCACATAATGTTTCTTGCGCATGCATGCAAGCAAACATAAAAAATGGGAACAAGAAATTTTTCAGGTATGTAAGTGAAAGGAGAAAGACCAAAGGAGGGATCATAAGGCTAAGGAGGAAGGGAGCATGTGCTGAACAGGATGAGGAAAAAGTAGACATCCTGAATCAATACTTTTATTCAGTGTTCACAGAGGAAGGGAAGGTGAGGTCCACAGATAAGTGTCAGGATATTGATGGTAGGAAGTGGATACTAGTCCTTTTACAGTGGAAGTGTTCTAAAGGGACTAGAAAATTTGAAAGTGGACAAGGCAAGGCAATAGGGCCAGATGGGATACACCCAAGGATATTGAGGGAGCTACGAGAGGTACTAGTTGCACATCTGACAATCCTGTTCAACCACTCACTGGAGATGGGAGTAGTCCTGGAGGACTGGAGGAGGGCAGATGTAGTCCCACTTCACAAAAATGGCTGCAAACTGGAGACTGGCAATTATAGACCAGACAGCCTGACTTTGGTGATGGGGAAATTAATTAAATCACTACTAAAGAAAAGGATTTTGGAATACGTTGAATCCAGTGGCTTACAAGATCCAAAGCAGCATGGATTCACAAGGGGATGGTCATGTCAAACAAATCTGATAATTTTTTTGACTGGGTAACCAGGAAAGTGGATCAGGGTAGAGCAGTGGATGTGGCCTACCTAGATTTCAGTAAGGCCTTCCACGCCGCTTCACATAGGAGACTCATAAAAAAAGCTGGGTAGCCTATGAGTGGGTCCAAAGATGGTAAACTGGACAAGAAATTGGTTGGGGGAATAGGAGACAGAGGGTGGTGGTAAACTAGTTCACTTGGAGGAAGGGAGGGTGACCAGTGGGGTGCCACAAGGATCAGCACTGGGACAGGTCCTCTTTAATGTTGTAATCACCCTGTCCCTTGGGATTACAAGAATCCCCTCAGTGACAGTGCTAGGCAGGGAGAGGCAGCTGGTGATTAACTAGTTAAAGGGTTTTTCAACTGCTCACTCTTCTGTTTACTTGGCTGCTGCTGAGACTGAAATGATGAGCTCATTTAGAACTCTCACAGCAGCATAACCCTTATGTCAGCTGCTGGAGTGGGAGATAGAATGTTGGAAACAGCAGTTGGTTAGAGTAAGTGTTTGAGTGAGGAAGGCAGAGGAGCTGCTCTGTCAGTGGGCTTCAGTCTATGAGCCCTAGTATTTCTCACCCTAGTTTTGGTATTCCCCAGCTTGCCAAGTGAAGTGGTGGAGATCTTTCTTCAGCAGGATTTCCTGATTTTCACTCTAGGAGGGGTGAAAGGGACTGCAGTTCATGTGGATCCATGGGGCAATCCTCTGTTATGGTCCTAGGATGTTAAAGCTGCCTGAAAGTATGACAGTGAGAGAAATCTGATTTTACCAGAGGGAACAAGCATCAGTTTTGTTGTGTTCCATGCCTTACTGGAAGACACAACTTTCTGTAAGTGCAGATGTGCCACATTGTTTTCAAATAAAGTTGGCTGAGGTGTGTGATGTCCAGAGCCATGACTAGATTCACGCTATTTTTGGACTTTTACCTGTACACTACCCAGGTGGTGATTTGAAAGCTGAATGAGAAGTTTATGTTATTAGCAATTGAAGAGGTATTGCAGATATTGGAGGTGTAACTCTGAAGGAATGGCTGAGTTTGAATTTGGGAGCAAAGGGTGGGCAGAACCCCATCTGGAGTAACCAGTTCAGGACTAACAGCTTTGGAAAGGGTGTTGGTTACCTTAGACTAATGGCCCTAGTCTAAGGAAGATTCCACCCTACAGCATGGGCTAAATGTTTTCTGCAAATAGCTCGAGGGAAGAATAGTGCTACAGTTCAGCAAATGTATTTACAGTTGTGGCTAGATGCTACTGAATGCAAGCAGTAAATGCAGTGTCATGTGTCCTACGCTGGTGAGAATACAAAGATGTTTGAAAGTTACAGTTTGAATATGTTCTGCCCAAGCTCAAGTGCCAAGTTGTTGTAAACCTTTGGGGGACCACCCTTGCTTTAAAGATCATCTGTCTGAATAAAGTCCCACTCTATACTGGAACCCCAGTTATGGTCTGGACAGTTACGTTGTTGCTTCATGTGTGGAGTTACTGGGTACCCCCCCAAGAAGATAGGTCTAGTATATACCTAGCAAATCTCTCCCCAGGACCTGGTTGTAAATAACAGGGTTTTCTGTAACCCTCACTCCCTTAATCTCTAGAGAATGAGCCTGTTATACATTCCCAAAGCTAGGAGTGGTACCATTTCTACATTTGAGTGCATGCCAAGTACGAGTGCCAGTAATTAAATAAGGGGTGCTAACTGAGTAAAGTGGCAGGGGGGATTGCAATGTCTTTATTAATGACATTGAAGAGGAACTAGAAGGGGAAGTATGCCTTTTTGCTGACACTAAGATCTGCAATAGGGCTGACACTCTGGAGGGGTGAAAAAATGAAGCGGGATCTGAGCAAGCAATAATACCTTCCAGGGTGGGTGGTATTGGGCAATACCAGACTGTACGGGGTATAATGAGGCCTGACATCACAGGTGAAGGGCCTTATAGCCCTTGGAAGATCTGGTATTGCCCATACTGCCCACCCTGGAGGGTACTATTGCACTTAGAAAATGGGCCACTGTATTATATATATATATATTAAAAAATACATGTTTTTTTGTTTAAATGTTAAAACTCTTAGCTGTTTGATTTATTTTGAAATAAAATAGATTCTCTGCCTGCATTACAATGCTGTGTTTTTTTAATCTAGTTACTTTTGTCCTACCAGGGCCTCCATAGTTGTAACTTTTTGAGATGGTTATCATGGTTACCTCCCTCCCTCCCATACACATGTAACCCCCCCGTCACCTAGGGTCATTGGAATCCCACTTAGATCTAGTGGCAGGCAGGGAAGGCAGCTTTTGAAACACCAGTTAAATGGGTTTCACACTGTCTCACTCTGTCCTCAGTCTCAGCTGAGCTGGAGGGATGACATCATATAAATTCTCAGTGGCAGCATAGCCACAGTGGAATGTTGCAGCTGGGAGTTAGGTTAGAACATTGGGGCTGTTACACGAGGCCCCTGCACCCTAATTGGTACCCTCAGAGGTACACCGTGAGACAGCTAGCACTTAAGTATATGTTATACTAACACATACTGTAGGGCTAAGGGTATCTACTGTACAAGAGTAGATGTCAGGATATGAATGCATATTGTTGTAATACACTTTGCTTGCTAATACATATTCTCCTATGTATATTCTGTGTATTTCTTACTTGTAAGATGCCAAGGCATCTGTGTCCTTGGAATAATTATGATATGTAAGTCAGCATTGCCACCTTTTGGTGATTTGTACTACTACACTGAGTTATGTAAGACTCTGTATAAGAACTCTTTTGTTCATAAACTGATGACTATAAAGAATTGTATAATGTTATCTTGGACCTTGGAGCCACCTCTAATTTAGCAAATAGGGCTCATCTTTGTAACTAGAAATGTTTATATCTTACAGTAACCATAGTAATTATCATAGGTATATAATGTAATACACCAGTCTTATACCTCGGAGACCTCAGGAGAGACTCCAAGAGACACAGAGAAACCTTGAGGTACAGGGAATGCTTAGCATTGGCTCCCAGTTCGATATGGTAAGAACTGCTTAGGGCAACTGTGATTTATCCTCTTTGGTAGTAATAAACTTTTTATTACTCTTATGCAACGTGTCTGTGATTACTTGCATTCCCAATATCATCAAGAACCTGAAAGTGAGGTTTAGACCTCCTAACAAATGGGCGACCATGTGCAGGTGATATCTGGTGTTTGTAAGTTTTCACTTGTTGCTAGAACTTTTCCCTTTCCACGGAGATGGTAGGTGTACATTCCCGTATCACCTCTCCCATTTAAATCAGTTTGTAGTAATTTTGCAAAGTCTGGCTGTCATACTTTTTGGTGTGGTTGATGCCGACTCAACTCACTCCATTACAGCCTTGATTTGTCAGTCTACAACTTTTACAGTAGCCGGCTGTGTATTAAGTGCTCCTGCTGTGGATCGATACACAGCACGGTGCCTTTTTCAGTTTGATTTTTCGTTCCCTCCCGCAGAATGGCCACTGTATCAAATATCTGTGCAGAACTGAGCTTCGATGTCTTGAACTTCCTTACCTCCCATGGAGGATGGGCTGACTTCGCACGGGACAGAAGTCAATCCAAAAGCCCTATACTGGGGATTTCAACCCAGTACATGGAGATGAGACAATCAGCCAATAAGCTACAAGCTAAAGGGTTGATGGTCGCGGCTTTCTATGCTGCTCTGGAAGCCTCCGAAGTGAGGTTTCGAACCCTTGATCTGCAGATTTCATCTCTTAAGCAACAGATGGGTTTGCAGGAAACAGAATGCATCAGACTGCAGCAGAACTTGGAGTCTGAACTCCAAACTCTGAGGAATGAAAAGGATTCACTTTTGCATCATTCAACTCAAGCTGGAGAACAGGAACTGTGTATGTTGAAACAGGAATGTGAAAGTTTGAGACAGGATAAGGGACAGGCATTGCAAATGAATGATTTACTACATCCTGCAAATGCTCAGTTGACTGAGGAAATGGGTGAGCTGCAGGACGAGATAAACCAGGTACGTAATGATTTAGAAGTGTCTATTAGGGACAATCGTGAATTGAGCACCACGTATAGAGTGTTGCAAAAGCAAAAGCAAGATGAGGTTGATATGGATGTTGCATGTGAGTCATAAAGCATGTAGAACCAAAATGGCGAAACTGCGCCATCAGCGGGAGGTTCTGGCTTGACATGTTAAGGCTATGAGAGGCGTGGCCCCTGCCTTACATATGTCATCTGAAGGGGAGTTGTCAGATGACAACATTTCACAATACAATGCCCAGTCACGCCCCTGCTATGGCCCAGAGACCCCGCCCAGCCATCCACAACATGGCAGGTCCCCACTACACCCTCACCATGTCATACGTCATTGACGTCGTGACGCCCATCATGGGAGACGCCAACATGGCAGCCCCCATGATGGGGGGGAGCAGGCCCAGGCCTGGTCCCGACGGCACTACCGATAGCTATTAATAATGTGCCATTAAAACCCAGATTAGGCAACTTCTGCAAGAGGCTAGCACTCAGGAAGGTATTGTCTGCACTGCGGCTAAAGCTGCAGCTCGGGCCACCCTGGACGGTGCTCGAGACAATCTACCTCTTCCTGATCGACCCAGTAATCCCCTACAAATGGCCTACTCTGTTCAGCAAATAGCTGACAGCATCGGTCGGATGAACCCGTCCGACAACCTCAGTCGTCACTTGGAAAAGGTGCGTTCTAAATGTGAGATGCTTAGCCACGCTGCAGAATATCAGGTCCAAATACTACGCCAAACCATCGATCCTAGTTTGTGGGCCAAACTCCCCGATGCCATCCGCAAAGATGGGAACGCCACCTTTGACGAGGTTGCAGCTGAGCTCATTTCTGCTCACAGCCCAGGTGTAGTAGGAGTGATGCTTGCATACCCTGTGAAACAGAATGCAAAGGAAAGTCCAGCGACTTACCACCAGAGACTTTGGATGGCCTACCGAGCAGGAAAGCACTTGGCACAAGAAGCTGCAGATGTAGATTTTATTGAATATAAAACCCTGTTCCTTAGGAACATGATTCCAGCAGTACGAGAAAAGGTAGAGCCAACCACCTACCCCAATATGGATAGGTTTGCTGACATTCTTCAGAAAACCGAGAGTTTACCAACTCTATATCCATGATCTGGGCTCCAGTTCCAAGAAAGCAGCCGCCATGGAGCCTACTTCTGAGGCCATGATGCACTACACTGTGGAAGGGCAGGCCCAATACCAACAAGCCCCTCCAGCTGACAACCAACACCCCCAACAACAACAACAACTGCAACAGCAACAAATAAGTGTAAAAAGTATAAGGGTAAAGGCAAACCACAACAGCAAAGAACAGGCCCTTCATACAGGGAGGTAGCCGAAGAGAATCAGAAATTCCAAGAGCTCCTGGGACAAGTGCACTCTGTAGCAGATGCTGTTCCTCTACAAGCCCTTGTGGCAGTACAACCGGCAACCTAGACCCCAACGGGTCATGGGGACACTGCTGTTGCAAGCCCTCAGGCCCATACAGGCCTGAACCCAGAAGCTCCTCCCTATGTAGCATCAGTGCAGCATGGTGAAGTGATTCACAAGAGTCAGGCCCAACCTCTCCATGCTCCCAGTAGTACAGATTGACAATTACAGGCCCCAGTCTGGATTGTAAAAGAGCTAGTCTTGGATACAAATGGAAGGCCCTGCACTGAGGCCGAGGTCGGGGCCACCTACTACTAGTAGTCTTGTTAGATACAGGTGCAACTTATCTGTGTTACATGATGAACACCAGACACTCCCCTTGGTCCACCGGATGGAGGACCAACATGTCAGGAGTTTATGGTACTAGGCTACCTGCATACCGTTTCTACCCTCCACCGTAGAGTTAGGCCATCTAAAGGCCTCACACACCTTCCAACTGATGGTATTGCATGATCATCCCAGTATCATAGGGATTGACTTCCTGTGCCACACAGCTGTGTGGTGGACCTTGCTAACGTGCTACTGATACAGATTCAGGGTCAATATCATACCATTTTGATTCCTGATTCACATGTCGTGACAACGATATCTGCCAATGACAAGGAGTATGGCGTCATAAATTTGTTCAAGAATCATGAACTTTTCCCAAAGCTTCCCTATTTTGCAATGACATCTGGAAGCGTTTCAATTAGCAAACATGACTGTGGTTGAATGCACACTGTTATCAAGTGCCAGGCCCAGCACATGAGAGGCAAAGGCAATATCCTTTCCCAACTGAGGACTTGCCTTCCCTTAGATGGAGCGATCAAGTCACTCCTCAAGCAAGGAGTAATCAGAACTTGTGTTTCCACTGCCAACTCCCCGGTATGGCCTGTGAAGAAACCCACAGGTGCCTGGAGACTTACTATAGACTACAGGAAACTGAATCAGGTCACCCCCAGTTGTTCTCCAACTGTGGCATCAGCACCTGATGTGCTACGACTTTTGACCCCTGACTTGAAATGGTTCAGTGCCTTGAACATTTCCAATGGTTTTTGGTCACTACCATTGGCCCTTAAGAGTCAATATAAGTTTGCCTTCACCTTTGAAGGAAGACAGTACACGTGGACTTGCTTGCCACAAGGATTCCATAACAGTCTATCCCTGTTCCATCTACACATGATGGACGCCCTTGAGAGTTTCTCTACTCCCTAATGTCTCTTGCAATATGTGGACGACCTGTTGCTGGCAACAGCCACACAGGAACAGCATCTGGATCTCTTGGACGAACTACTGACTCTCATCCAGAGAGCAGGCTTGAAATGCAACCCAGCAAAAGCACAACTATGTCAGAAAGAAGTACTCTTTCTGGGTCTAAAAATAACTGACCAAGGTCAAAGTCTTACCTGGAAAAAGGTACAGGGATTGCAAGACTTGCCATTGCCCACCAGTGTGGCAACTCTTCGAAGGTTTCTAGGTATGGTAAATTACTCCAGAGATTTTATTTGTGATTTTGCTCGGAAAGCTGCTTCTCTGTATGAGTTACTCAAAGAGGACATCCCACGGACTTGGGGCCCTATACACACCCAGGCTGTGACGTCACTGAAGCAGGCCTTGGCCTCTGCCCCAGCTCTGGTCAACCCCAATCCAGCACTACCATTCCATCTGGAATGTGCCACCTCTGACATTGCCATGTCAGCAGTGATGGCCCAGAAGGTGCATGGCACCTTGAGACCCATTGCACATACCTCACAGCTCTTGACCCCAGTGGAACAGAAGTATGGCCTTTGTGAAAGGAACCTTCTGGCCACCTACTGGGCTGTCAAGAACTTCCTGTATATCATTGGGTACTCACCACTGATCATCAATACCAACCATACCCCAACTACCTTTCTGCCGTCAGACAGAGTGAAGGATGGGTCAGTCTCTAATACCAAACTGACACACTGGTCACTTCTTCTCCAGGATTGAGACATACAGGTACAACCGACAAAAATTCCATCTGTGCTGGCTCATGGACTCCTTTTCCAGGGAGAACCCAATGACTGTACACTACAATCACCTGATGTTCCAGATCCAGGTCCTTTCCTCCCTGCCATGCCACAAATACTTGATAACACCTCTTTGTGTCGTGTCTTTACTGATGGTTCAGCATCCTACTATCAGGGAGAACAAATTGCAGGGATGGGCATTTTAGTGATTTACCCTTATGGGAACACTTTCAAAATATCTAAGCACTGTAGTGTAACATCATCACAATATGCAGAGATGGCAGTGGTGGCCTGTGCCCTCAAGTTCATCCAACATGGGACTGAGGATACGATCATTTTTACAGACTCTAACTGGGTTTGTTGTTCTCTTACAGAATTTCTTCCTTTCTGGCAGAAGAACTCCTTCCTCTCCTCTCCTCTGATGGCAGCCCAGTGAAGTACAAGGAATTGGTAATATACATACATTCACTGGCACAGAAATTTGCACACAAACTCTATGTACATAAAGTCAAAGCTCATTCTCTCCATGACCCCTACCATGCCTTCAATGACACAGTGGATACCTTTGCTAAGGAAGGGGCCTGAGGGGGGGACATCTGGATGATGGACCATCCAGAGGCCAATGCAGCCATACAGATTGCAGCACTCAGGAAGAAACCTGAATCTTTTCCCCCCTTGGACCTCTCAGCAGCCCAGCATTTTGATACTGAACTTAAAGAAGTGTTCAGATTCCTTGACAAGGGCACCGAAGAGAAACTTCCCACACACAACCCTTACCGGAGGCATGAAGGTAAGTTACACTTGTCACCAGATGACAAGCTCATCTGGTTCCAACCAGATGACTCCACCACCATGTTGTGGGTGGTCCCCAGGCACTTAAGACTTGAATTCCTGCACCAAGTGCATGATACATCCACTGGTGGACACCAGGGAGTGGAAAATACCCTCCAAAGGCTCAAGACCACCGTCTGGTGGCCTGGTGTCACCAAAGATGTTAAACAATACATAGACAACTGTCTCATTTGTGCACAAAATGACCCCATCCCTACCAAACGAAATGCCAAATTTCTACCACAATGACACTCTGGCCCTTGACATGCCATACAAATTGATTTTATCTGTCCTCTAACCAATACCAGCAGAAATAACAAGTATGCTCTTGTGGTAACTGTCCTCTCCTCTAAGTGGGTTGAAGCTTTCCCCACTAAGACATGCACTGCAAAAAATACTGCGAAGATCCTGGTGGAACAGATTTTCTCCAGTTGGGGCCTACCCCTCAAGGTAGACTCTGACAAAGGAACCAGTTTTACAGGTGAATTGATGAAAGAATCCCTTGAAGTCTTTGGAGTTCAACAGAAGTTCCACATACCCTACCACCCTCAATCCTCAGGTCAAGTAGAAAGAGCCAACAGACGGATTAAGCAAATGCTTTCCAAATTCATTGAGGACAATCCAAAAACCTGTGATTCCCTACTGCCGTTACTCCTTATGGCAATTAGGAGCACACCCTCAGACACCATCCAGCTCACACCCTTTGAGGTGATGACTGGCAGACAGATAAGATTACCTGAACACCTGTTGTTTGACCTGCACACCCCCACTGCAGTCCATGTGTCTGTAGACCAATATGTGGAAAAACTCAGAAAAGACCTCATACACACGCACTTGTATGCTGCCAACTGCATGGGCAAGACCCAGCAACAATCCAAAATACAGTTTGACAAACACGCATAAGAAGTGGATTGGCAAGTTGGAGATCAGATAATGGTACTTGATTGCACATCCCATCCACTCCTTCTCGAACAAGTGGGAAGGCCCATACCTCATTGACAAGTTCAGTCCAGCAGTCTATCAAGTTAGACTCCTGCATAACAACAAGTTGACTGACAAATGGTTACATGCGAACCAGCTGAAACTGTATAAAGGATTAACTACTTTTCCTCACCTTATTGGGCAGAATAGTACTAACATACTAATCTTTGATCTTCCTTTACAGATACACTAACAAGATGGCTATCTTGTTCCATTATCTCCTCATCTCAGGAGTTATCCCCTGCATCCAAGGCACGGTACTGAACCTCCTACGACACCTCGATCCTCCAACACCTCCTCCAGAGGGAGTATCCATCAATATAACAGATAGTCTGATCACTGTCCAGGAAGGTTCTGATGCATACCTCACTGCCTCGGTTGTTGCTCCTGATAAAACTACCCTACAAATTGAGTGGCAAACCAAATCGCAAGGACAAATTCTCCCTGTGGCCAAACTCTCCAAAGGAACTTTCCAGGGTTGGCCCAATGCTAAATTATCCCCAAATGGTTCTCTGTCCTTGTTATAAACTGCATCAAGACATTCTGGTTTGTACAACAATACTGCATTAATTGATCCTTCATACTGTAATTCTTTGTCTAGAGATTCTGCTCGAAAGTTTTGTGTTATACACCACATGGCTTCTGCTGCCATGTACCTCTCTGTGTTACCACCCACTGATAAACAGCTTTTGGAATGTCCAAAGCATACTCCCGGTCCCCGTAGTGGTCTAACTGCCACTGCCCTCCCAGGTTCTTTGATTAATAACTTACAGTTTATGCATATACCTGTTTTGTTTAATCTTACTTACTGGAATATGAAAGACTTTGGTATGTGTCACAATACTAACACATCAGTGTTTTATAGTTCATTATTGCTTGATAGTTTAGCTGCTTTTGAGATTCATACTCAAGACCCAATTGCCAGGGTCCATTCGACTGAACATAGAGGCAACTTCAGGAGGAAACCCACTCCTGATGATCACATTCGTAAATGTAAGACACGTGACGTTGACAGTTCTGATGTAACAGGTGCAACAGGTACTGTCACAGGCCTTTTTGGTACAGCTATGTCTATTTGGAATAAAGCAGACATTGCTGCTGTCAAACTAATTCTTGCCAAGTTCTCCACTGGTTTGGTTAACAATATACTACCCCATTATTGCATGGCATGGATGGCCTTAGTCAGGAAGAAAGATACACTGTATACAACATGCACAACATTGCTAAATCATTCACTGATTCACGAGATAAGATCAACGCACTCATACAACAAAACAATAAAGAAGCAGATAAACAATACATTGCTAGAGAAATCCTTTGCTCTGCCTATGGCTCATACATTATCACTTCCATCAACAATCTCTTCCGTGATCTAGAATCTGGAAGAATCCCTGATATCATACATGACAGACGCATTTCCAAATGGTATTGTCCACGATGTAAAATCCCTAGCTGTATTGCTATGTGTATGCAACAAGCTTTAACCATTCCTCTTTCTACAGCTAGGAATTTGGGGTTTGTGATCAGACACCCTAATACTGGTCCTTGCTTTGCTGATAAGAAATGTTTCATAACAGATACCATGTTTGTTTCCCTTACAGTCTCTTTACCACTTTTTGATCCCACTACAGCTTTGTTCGACAAGCTTGCACTGGTGCATTCCATTGGGCATTTGGATGAAGACATCTACAGAGAACACCTGGATCTACCCTCTACTGGTTTACGTCCTTTCCTGGACGCCTGGGTGGCTCCACACATGGACTGCTGTGCAAAGAAGCAATACATTTACTTGTGCCGATGTGATGTATTTGATGTTATTCAACCTGTTTGTGGTTATTCTCCAGATAGCATTGATTGGACTTTCACCATGGATGACGACATCACGATGAATGGCACTGACTCCTTGGATTCAACTCTGGCTCCGGATAAGCTCTACCAATCAAATCGTGAGGAGGTTCATCGCCTGTCAACACGGATTTTGAAGACGGCCTACACCTGCCCTGTCCAGTTGCAAAAGTGGAGACTCCCTACTGTTTGCTCTCAGTATAATTCTGATGGAGAATACTGAGTGGTAACAAATTTCAAAACCTATACTTATGGATCTGTTACATGTGTTATTGATTACCCCAAATTTCTGTTTTGTTCCCACCAGAAGACTGTCATTGGACATACCGCCATAACACCCGCACTCCTCCTGGATGCCGACATCATTGATGGTAACTCGATTATCTGCTCACACTGTCTGAATACTTACCATATTTTAATGTACACATAGACCCACTCACACTTACATTAAAATCACTTTAGACAGGAAAGACACACACCTCATCCACATCAGCAATAATATGACCAAGGCCAATTAATCTATCCTCTCATTGATCAATGATGGTGACATGAATGATGCATTGACTAACACCTGGTTAGAGATTACTTTTAAAGGTTTTGTTATTATACAAACATTTTAATCTTTATTTTGATTATTATGCTCTGCTGCCTACGGCGCACACTGCACCAACATCATGAGCAGCTCGAGTTCCTTTACAAAGCACGCGCGTTGGGTTTGTAAATGACAAATGGTTACATGCGAACCAGCTGAAACTGTATAAAGGATTAACATGCTTCCTGGCCTTTCCCTAGCTGTGCCTGTGTTGCCCTTGCAGGCAAAAAGGTGAGAATATTACCTTGCACCCTAATTGGTACCCTCAGAGGTACACTATAGACAGCTAGCACTTAAATATATGCTATACTAACACATATGGATAAGGGCATCTACCGTGACGAGAGTAGATGTCAGGATATGAATGCATATTGTTGTAATACACTTTGCTTGCTAATACATATATTCTTCTATGTATTTTCTGTGTATTTTACTTGTAAGATGCCAAGGCATCTGTGTCCTTGGAATAATTATAATATGTAAGTTGGCATTGCCACCTTTTGGTGATTTGTACTACTACACTGAGTTATGTAAGACTCTGTATAAGAACTCTTTGTTCATAAACTGATGACTATACAGAATTGTATAATGTTATCTTGGACCGTGGAGCCACTTCTAATTTAGCTAATAGGGCTCTATCTCTGTAACTAGAAATGTTTCTATCTTACAGTAACCATAGTAATTATCATAGGTATATAATGTAATATACTAGTCTTATACCTCGGAGACCTCAAGAGAGACCCCAAGACACAGAGAAACCTCAAGGTATAAGGAACACTTAACACTGGCTTCCGGTTTGTGGTTGGTAAGAACTGCTTAGGTCAACTGTGATTTATCCCTTTGGTAGTAATAAACTTGTTTATTACTCTTATGCAATGTGTCTGTGATTTCTTGCATTCCCAATATCATCAAGAACCTGAAAGGAGGTTTAGACCTCCTAACAGGGTTTTCAAGTCAGTCTAGTGGGAGACTCAGTGGAGTGAGGAGGTGCACTGCAGTTGGCAGTCCCTCATAGCCCTCAGCTCTGTTCAGAGCTACCTCCGAAGAGGGTGTATGTTCTTGCCCTAGAGAAGGACACAGAAGAGTACTTTTGAAGTGGTTGAGACCGTCCCCCAGTTGTTCCAGTGCCCCATCCCTGAGATGGATAGGGGGGAACAAGACCAGCTCTCCAGGGGCAATTCCCCTGGCCCTGCTGGAGGAAGAGAAGCTGCCTAGAGAAGATTTGTGCTGAGGCACCGAGAAGTATGTTTTGTTTTTCATGAGAGAAGCCTGTGGGCACCTGCGAACCAGGGTGAGTCTGCTCTGCCAGAGAGCCTATGTTTCACTGAGACTGTTGTGTTAAGTATCTGCTACTGTGTGTCAGGAAAAGACAGCCAAGTACAGTACTTAAGTTTGTGTATGGCTTGAAATGCATCTAATCAGTGGGGGTTTACGGGGATGGACATAGCCACTTAAAGAACGTTACAAGTCAGGACACCAGGTACCAGAGACTGTAGATTGTTAAATGTGATATACATTTCGAGATAGCAGTCTACAAACAGAGAGGTTCATAAGGAAAGGTGTTGACTCCAAACGAATGGCCGGATATGAATTTGGGGACAAAAGGTGGGAGACCCTTCATCTGGAGAATCCAGATTTACCTCCATGGATTCACTTTGGGCACCTATAGCTTTCTCCCAGGCACTTGGCCAGTGTTCACAGAAAGTACCCAGATGTGGGATTAGGATATGTGTGTTTTCCCTTAGAGCTTGGAAGTGCTTATGGTTGGTAGAGGGAGCCACCAGCAGAAATGTCCATGCCACATGGAAAGTGTGTACCAGTGCTGGCCGAGGGCCTTGCCAGGGAATCCAGGATGGAGAGAGTACCAGTTCGAGCTGAGAGCCCAGTGTGTTCAGAACCTGAGGGAAAAGTTGTTGTGATGATGAAGAATATGTGTTCTGACCTCTATAGTTCTGTACCACCAGTGAGTGTAGCCCCGTGGGGGTCCATCCTGCTTTGTATTCCTGTGTGTAAGTGAATAAAAGCCCCACTTTAGAATCCCACTCCTGATATGGACATTCACTGTTCTTGCTTCCTGTGTCCAGAGTTACTTGGGTGCCCCTGTCCAGAAGTACAAACCTAGCCTTGATGCTGAATGAATATTTTCTCCTCGAACCCAGGCTTACCAGGTATTGGGTTATAAAAATGGAGGCACCTGGGCACTAAATAACAAAAACAAAAATCCTTAACACCACAACCTGGTTACACACACATGCACACACACACACACACACACACACACACACACACACACACACACACACACACACACACACACACACACACACGGCTTACGGTAACAGTCCTCTTGTTTTACCTTTTTTTTTAAATATTCATTAATTCATTCATTCATTTTAATTTATACATTCATTCAGTGATTCATTTATTCATTCATCGAGGAATCTTGCTAAGGCACAGTGGTGGCGGTCAGGCAAGCTGGGAGGAAAAGAAACCTAAGGCTGCTATATAGATACATTTCAGTGCTTCATCATTCAGTTTATGTTCCATTTTGAGCCGTGTTGTTGAGGAGAGCTACAATTTAAGCAGTGAATGCATTGGGGAATCGGGCAGAGGAGCAATAGTGGTGAATGGGCAGCCACACTGTGGAGCAGCCGAGTACAGATGGAAGGTCCATAGATTTTGCACGATGGAGGTCGACCGAGGTGGGAGGAAAATGAAAATGAAGCCTGCAAAAAGCAGGTACATTGCAGAGTTTTTTTCATTGACTGGGGAAAATAGGTTGAGGATCAGTGATGGGACTGGGGGGAACGGACATATACAGTGGAGGCAACTGCAGTATGTGTTTTAATGGCAGTAGCTGTGTACTGGCACTATAATAAGAAGTTATTTTTTTTCTTTAAAAATTGCATTATAAGCCATCCCCGTGGTGCTGAGGGTCGAGGCATTGGATGCCACACCTCGTGTCATGCCAGCAACCCGGGTTTGGGAATGGACTCGGGTCATAGGGGGTCGGCAGGGGAAGGGGAGGCTTGAGCATCTGGAGGACTGCTCTCATCTCCTGGGGAAGGTTAGGGGCTTAACTAGCTGCACTTGCTGCTCCCAGTGGAGACTGGGGAAGCAGTGATCAGCACGCTAGTACTTGGGTTAAGGAGTGGTGGACGACCTGTGAGCATGCACAGGATCATGCACGCTGCTCGCTGGACATCATTGCACATCCACACCCTGGGAAACAACAGCACACAATCTCCCTTCCTGCAGCAGCATGAAGCCACTGACAGATGACCTGGTTCAGGTGCCAAACAAAGTCCGATGGCTGGAGTGGGGGCTCCAGGGTGATGTGGTCTCCTCTCTCGGTTCTCCCGTTATGATGGAGGCTGGCACCAAGGGGATCAGTTGAGTGACTCTGTAACTGGCTGAAGGGGTAGGTACCCCAGCTGTAGAGAGTGAATAAACAGAGTTCTAAAAAATAAACATGCCAGTACAGTTGTGGTCAGGGTTGTGCCAGCATGTGTTGTGGGTCTGACTTGATCTTTCATCTTGCTTAGCAAGTGGTAAAAAATGGTGGCTATTGAGTTTGAAATTCTAAATGGCACAGGGATACCAGGTTTTCAGTGAGGCATGTAGAAAGTTGAAACTTTTAGTTTCCTAGTGTCTATTGAAAGTTAATGTATTCATCTGGAAGGGGTACCAGCCAGTCAGAGCCCAGGAAATAAAAAGCCCATTTTCTAAGAAAGCTTGAGGAGTGGTCAAGAGTGTGGCAACTAAATTTCAATGCAAAGAAGTGCAAAATTATGCACTGGGGGTGCAGAAACATGGGGGCAGAGTATAGAATGAGGGTAGAGGTACTGGTGACCACTAAACAGGAAATAGACTTGGGGGTAATCATATCTGATGACCTAAAAGTGGCCAACCAGTGTGACAAGGCAGTTGGGAGAGCCAGTGGGATGCTAGGGTGTATAAGGAGGGAGTATCACCAGCAGAAAGAGGGAGGTGGTGATACCGCTGTATAAATCACTGGTAAAGGCCTCATTGTGTATTGTGTCCCATTCTGGAGACCACATCACAGGAAAGACATTGAGTTGAGGCAGTCCAAAGTAGAGCAACTAAAATATTACAGGGTCTGCATCAAAAGCCCTATGAAGAGAGACTGAAGGGCCTCACTATGTATACCTTAGAGGAATGGAGAGAGAGAGAGAGAGAGAGTGATATGATAGAGACTTTCAAATGCAACAAGGATATAAGTAAGTACAAGAAGGAAGCCTTTTTCAGTGCAAAATATACTCAAGAACCTGGTGTCATGCTACAAAGCTGTAGGGGGGTAGACTCAGGGAAGATGTAAGGAAATATTTTATCACAGAAAGAGTGGTGGATGCCTGGAACAACCTCCCAGCAGAAGTGGTGGGGGAAAAACTGTGATGGGATTCAAGAAGGCATGGGATAGGCAAAAGGAAACCTAAGTGGTAGGGAAGGGGGAAAGTAAAGTCAGAGATCAAGTAGGGTCTGCAGTACTACAGTAGGTAGGGAAAATGGGCAGATTAGGTGGGCAAAGTGGTCCTTATCTGCCATCACCCGGTGAGACAGTTCTCTTTCTGTCCTGGGCACACATGGGTGCATGACAATATTGTGGTGGAGCATGGTGCTTGCTGTAAACACCTTGTATGCCTTCCCAGGGGTAAGCAGCATTGTGCCACCTGTTTGATCCAGGCACCGGAATCTCATCTTCATCATCTGTATAGTTCCTTCAATGATGACATGTGTCCTCTTGTGGGCAGTATTGAATGCTTCCTCTGCAGTGTGGTGTGGTTCCAGATATGGCATCATCAGGTACGGCCATAGTGGGTATTTGCTATCATCTATGCAGAGGGTATAAAACAGACACTGTAAGGATCTGTGGCAAGGCAGTGGTATGGCTGTCATAAATGCTGCAGGCTTTTCACCATCCCTTCACCCTGGGTGCAGTGAACAGAGCACACAGTCTGGACCCATTGAAGAGGTATATGTTGTGGCATAAGCTGGGGTACTTGGCACACACATTAGTGATGATACCCACTGTGTTGTGCACTACCTGGCAGTTAATACTGTGGTACCCTTTCCTGTTTCTGTACCTCCTCATCCACCATTGGTGCCATAATTACCACATCAGTGGTGCCTATCACCCTCAGTACATTTGGCAAGCCATGCATGGCATACAATGCCTGTTTAATAGCCTTTATGTCTGTAGCAGTTGTTGGGAAGATTATATGGTTATGTACATGGTGCAGCACAGCGTCGGTGACCTGCACTGGTGCTGTGGACACTGATGACTGGCTGACATCCCCTTGACATCCCCCACCACCCTCTGGAATGAGTTAATGGTATTGTAGGAGAGTGCACAGAACACCTTTGTCTCCATGGACAGCGCCCGGGACCATTGGGTATGAGGAGCTATGGAGTCCAGTATGAGTTTACACTGTTAAGCAATGGTGGTACAGGCAAACCAGAATCACTCAATGCAGTGAGTATCATGCCTGGAAAGGGTACCCAGATGTCACCTGAAGACACAAGACCATGGACCTGGCAGGGGAAGGTACGAGCCAAATTTAGCATTAACCTTTCTTCCAGAAAGGTCATCTTTATGCTTCTGCTCCTCTCTGGCAACATTCACTCGAACCCAGGCTCACTCACTTCAATGGGCCCTGGTGTTCTTAAGGTTAAAGGCCTAAAAATAGCCTCACTGAACATCTGCAATTTAACTGCAAAATTTGATCAACTTCAGGCATGAATGGCCCTCCATACCACTGACATCCTTTGCCTGACGGAGACTTGGTTGACCAGTAGGATTAACGATAGCGAAGTTGCCCTCAAAGGTTTCCAAGCATACAGGATTGATAGACTAGGCAAGAGAGGTGGGGGATGCCCTCATCTATGCTAGGGACTGTCTGTAGTGACCGTCCTCCCTGGAACCAGGGAGGCTGAGGTCCATGAGATAATATTGATAATGGCACAGGTCGGTCAGAATGGCAAACTCTCATTCTTGATATTAATCTACTTCATTCCCAAGAAAGCCACAGCAGGCTTTCACAATTATGGATGTTATCAGCACCCTTCCAAAGGGACAATGGTCATCGGGACTTTAACATAAACTGAGATGGAAGGAGGCTGCCCTTTCAGGGATCTGATAGCCACCTCCAACCTGACACAACTTATCACCTGCCCCACCAGGCAGAACTATAAGTCAGGAAACAGTAAACCCACGACTGGATCCTAGCAAGCTCACCATCCCGGATTTCTGAGATCAAGGTCTCCCAGACACACTAAGTGACCACTCCCCAATCACCTTCCTGTGGTCTAATAAATTTACCAAAAGCCCACTCATCCTCATTGAAAGCAGGGTCTTGAGGAAGGGTAAACTTGGAGCCCTCAAATCAGCCCTTGCCCTGCATGACTGGACTCCTATCGACCTAGTGCCTACCCTTGATCAAGCCCTCAGTTACTTCAATAAGGGCTTTAGCTCCATCTGTGACATCTATGCCCCGCTCACCAAAAGAAAAATTTGGGGGTAGGCAAATGGCTGGATTGATGGGGAGCCTTCCCACCTGAAAGAAAGGGACATTCTTCGGAGAAGGCCAGAAACACAGGTAGCAAGCATGACTACCAGTGCTACAGAACAGCCAGGAACCACTGCACCAAGCTAATCCGTCTCGCCAAAGCCAACTATCATAAGGCCCTGCTTTGCAATTCTAGGGATGATGGGAAAAGATTCTGGGATAACATCAAAAGCATCCTTGGAAAGGAGGACAAGAAGCACCCTCAGCTGCTCAGTATCAGTAACACCCCTACTACAGACCATCTAAGTACTGCAGAAGCCTTCAATAAGGCCTTTACCGATCTTACCCCAGTGCTACCACCTGCCTGTTTTCAACCTGATTTGAACCACTCTAATGACGTATCTACTGAGTGTTCTCACCTGACCTTCTACTTTAAAAGGGTGATGGTGAAGGAGGCCCTTACTATGGTCAAGAAGATACTAGGTAAGACCAGACTGGCAGTGACGGATAGACATGAAACTTCTATCCCTCACCTTGGATATTCTTATAGTACCAAGTGCCATGCTGTACAATAAGTCCCTGGCCCAATTCCCAGTGGTTTGGAAGCAGGCCCTAGTTACACCAGTGCATAAAGGAGGCAACAAGTCTCTGGTAGCCAACTACAGACCCATCTTGATCCTCTCCCCCCTGTTCAAGGCACTGGAAAGATTGTGACGGGTCAACTCATTGACTACCTCAATAAGTATAATCTAGTATGCCCCAACCAGCATGGCTTCAGACAAAATCACAGTAGCAGCACTGCCCTGCTGGACTACACAAACTATGCACACAAGGTCCTGGATGAAGGCAAACTGGTGGGGTCTGTCTTTATTGACCTCACCAAAGCCTTTGATACAGTCATCCACCCCTTGTTACTGACCCAACTGCAAAACATGGGTGTGGCGCCCAATGCCCTTTGCTGGTTCCAAGATTACCTGTTACGGAGAAATCAATGTGTCAAAATTGGGAAAACAGTATTCAGCTTAAAGAGAGGTATCATTAGGGGGTACCCCAGGGATCAATACTGGGCCCCTACTTTTCAGCCTCTTCTTAAATTACCTTCCCACAGCCTGCAACACCAAACTCATACTATATATAGATGATGCTGTGCTCCTGAGCAGCAGCACATCTCAGGCTGCCCACAATCTGAGCTGCAGAACTTTTCTCCAAACTCGAGGACTGGTTCTGTAGTCATAAGTTGGTACTAAACTACAAGAAGACCAAGGCCATGCTTATGTCCAGCCCCCACAACAAAAATAAGCACCACCCCCAATCATCTCCAACTCATGCAGTGAGCCGCTGGAACAAGTTCACTTGTTCAAGTATATGGGGGTCATAATAGATGATACCCTCACATTTGCGCACCATATTGACTCTTTGGTCAAGACAGTTAATACCAAGATTGGCGCCCTGTACAGGCACAGGCAACACCTCTCACGGGGCCCTTCCACCTCCTCAGTCCACAGTTCTATTATATCTACTATTGACTATGGACTAGTGGTCTATGGGTGGCAATGGATACAGCACTCAAGAGGGTTCAGACTGCACTCAACAAAGCTTGCAGGATCACCCTGGATGCTGAGCATGGCACTCACACCTGTACTCTGTACGAATGTGCAAATTGGCTGTCATTATGAAACAGGGTCAAATTCCAGACTTGCATCCTAAGGAAGAAGGCTCTATTGGGTAAAACACCACATTGTGTAGGTAATTTGATCAAGGCAGCCAATTCATTACAGATCACCAGAGGGAAGACTAGAGGTGTCTTGGCTATCCCCTCCGTTGCTCCCTCACTTGGGCAATGTGCATTTGTCTCACGGCCCTCTGTGGATGAATAAACTCCCTGGCACCTCTTGGCCACCAATTGTCTAGCACAATTCAAAACTGACCTCAAACAGCACCAAATAACACTCTGTAAGTGCACCTGCCCCTGTGTCCAGCCACACCTGCTCTCTCTGCCCCCCAGCAAGCACCAGACAGGCCTCAGGTACCCCCTTCCTCTGTCCCTTCTGATGACTTGCCTCAGCAATCAGTCTGCATCATGTTCCTTCGGCACCCATCACCCCCTCCCCAAACTCACAGTCCCATGAGTTTCCCTAACAGTCACTACTAATGCAGGCTGCCTGACCATGCCCCCTCACACCCCACAATTTACTTTAGCATGTCTTCTCCACTCAGCGTCCCCTCACCCAACCATTTATTCCTATACCTTATCGCCCTTCATCCCCCACCCTTCACCTCCATTACCTATCTCTCTCTCGTACCTCCTTTCTTCACCCCACTGCAAGTTATCCCCATCCCTATGAACTACTGACAAGGCACTCTGTGGCTGCTTATCCCCCCCAACCTCATAAAGTATTTTTCTTGTTATTTTAACTTGTACCTATGTTTTGAGTTATTCTGTAAATTATATATCGTTAATTATAATGTACCTTTGCTTTCTCCTATTGTTCTTTGTTTTGCAATCTATGATGTGGAACCTTTGTAAAAGAGCTTGCGCGCAAAGGTCTTCTCTGAATCACTAAATAAATAAATAAAATAAATAAATTATAGGAGGTGGAGGTACCACTCCAGGTCAGTATGCAACCTACAGGGTATGTGCTGCATGCATTTCATGTGAGGTGTGGGCCGTACATCTAACCTTTTTCCTTCAGTTATGTCTCCCACAGGAACAGGGTGACAGACTAGACGAGATGGCCCTGGTGAGGAGGGAGCAGCCAGATAATGCCAGGACAGTGGTGGTGGTGGTGGTGGTGTTGCAGGAGCATGCTAGTGGCAGCCACTGCCATTCTTCTTCACCCTAAGAGTTGTCAGCCAGAACATCGTCTATAAAGATGAGGTGGAGGAGGTGTCAAGGGTTGCCAGGCACTCAAAGGTAGGTGCTGGGGGTGGTGGGTTACCTGTGCATTCCATAGGTACATGCTGGACCCTGCATGTGTATCCTGCTAGTGTCTTTCCCCCTTCTGTGCTCTTCTCATTGCAGGGCTACAGAGGACTATTGCAACAGTTGGCACTAGTGTGGAGAGGACCTGGACTACACTGATGGAGTCCAGTGAGGACTCACAGGAGGAGGGGAAGTTGTAGCTGGGACCCACCACACCCCCATCATTTGCTGCATTCAACTGTGCACCACCATCTGTGGACTAACATGTTGGAGTGTGCATGCCCCTCTCCCAATGTCTGACCTGGCCATGGGCATTTAATTGTTGTTTGATGTGCACCATTGTACTTAGACATGCATTTGAAAGTAAAGTTTTTAGTACCTATCCCCAGTGTCCTGGTCCTTCTTTCAGGGTGGTGCTACATGCTGTGGGTGTTGGGGGGGAATGCTCATCTGTATGCTGTGGGGGGGGGCTGCGGACAGGGACATCATCTAGGTGTGGTCATGGGTGTGGTCCTGACACCCGTAACATCATTTTGCTCCTCTGTTGTCCATTGCAACCCCTCACCACACCTGTGACATGTGTTTGTGGCATATGTGTGTCTCTAATGGCTGTGCTTTGCTACAACTGTGCTGCTGTGACATGATGCCACTTCCTGTGGCCTGCAAGGGGTGCTGCTCCTGTTGGGGCCCTGGGGCTCTCTAGCAGTGTCACAGATGATGTGTACTGCTCTGTTGTGCACAAACATATGACTGTGGTGGCCATGGTGGTCACTGGTGTGTCCATGGCACATCAGGTATCCACCCTCTGGTGCACAGCAGGTCTGTCACTGGCAGAGGCTGCCTGTTGTGTCAGCTAGGGGTTGTGATTGGGCCCTTTTGTGTGAGTTTTGCATGTCAGTGCTTGGCATCCCCTGTGCTTGGTGTATACCACCACAATGTGGCAGTATGTTGCAATGCCTATGATTCATCCCTTGACATCTACACTCCATGTAGTGCATCCTGCATCTACGCTGCTCAGGTGCTTATGGCAATGCTCCACCTGTCATGGGGTTCCATGCACTGTGCCACATGCCACACTGCCTTATATGCCATCATGCATGCGAGTGTGGTGGTAGTGGTGCACTCACTGTTAAGTTACCACACCCCTCTGCCCATGTGTAGCACAACCATGGCACAGCTCTGTGCAGGCCACCTATACATGCAGCTGCGAGTACTTCCTGCATGCCGCTTGAACTTGCTGTGTGCACTTACTGCACGTATGTCTGTACACACACGGATCGGGTGCCATGTGCATGCTGCATGGTGGTCATGCATAGGACCCTATATGTACTTTTGTTAGTATCCCACATGCAGCATGTAGCAGTATGGATGGGAAGGTGTGAGAAAGATTCAATGCAATAATATTACAGTAAGTGAGCATTTTGTTTTAAGACTAGGATAAAGCTCTCACGGAAATCAAATTCATGGTGTTAAAAGTAAAGTTGAGTGCTAGCACCTATATTGTTGACATTTTGGAGGTAGACAACTCTTTGCTAATAATATATGTACATGACAGAAATGTTTTATAATTATCCAGTCATTCTGTGTTAATGTTTAAAACTTAGGTATTTAAGTTATTTGATGAGTTCTCTTTCCCTGCTCTTTTTTGGCAGGGAACAGTACAGGCACAGCATAGCATGCTTGGTGAAGGAGCACCCCAACAGGCAGTCACAATTAACAGATGAATTATTGCTTTCAATATCATGGACATATAGGCCACATGCTGTGACCCTTCGAGTGGCAACACTCAGGACTGCCATCTCTTATGAACGTTATGAAAATATCCATGGTCTTATTGTAAGTAACTGTTCTTTGTTAAGCTAAAGTATACTGGAATATTTAGTAATTCATACCCAATGAAGTAACACTGGATGAGAGGCATGCATGCACTACTTCTGATATTTCTCTTTAAATACTCTGTAATGCTTGTTGTTATTTTAGTGACACTGATTTACAAAAAAAAATCATGTTATGTAGGAGCAGCATCTTTATTTAAGAGAAGTTGTGAGTGCTGGATCTTCTGTGAAATTTTTATTTGGGATAGATCCTTAGCACCCCATCCCAGTCTGGATTTCTTTTTGTCATGAGTGCTTTGAACTAAGAACAGTTTTGATTGTATTCACTGTCCTGTGAAAAGTCAAAAGGTTTTATATATATATATATATACATATACTATATATATATATATATATATATATATATATATATATATATATGTGTGTTGTGTGTGTGTGTGTGTGTGTGTATATATATATATATATATATATATATATATATATATATATATATGTATACTGTAGCACATCCTCATAACCATGCACTAAACATATGTTAATGTATCTTATAGACACAAGTATGGGCATGTACTGTTGTGAAACACATATCAGTATATATACAATTGAATTTAATTTTAAAAAGTTTAATGCTGTTGCTGAAATGTGTTTTTGTCACCCCCGCAACTAAACTTTACTGTTAGATCAAAAATCGCTTACCTATTAAGCAGGTGCTGGCTTGCTTATCCATTAGATGCTTCACAGATAAGTTCCCTAAAACACACTGATCAAGTTAACTATGGGGATGGCACATGCCAAAGAGGTTTGGCAGAATTTTGTAAAAACTGTCATTTTTTTCCCTGTTGAGGTAGTTGTAGGATTAATGTGATTCAGATAAAAGTATATGGTCTGTAAATGTAAGTAAAACATTTGACTATAACAGGCATTGTTTTAAAGTGATATATGTTACTTTTGATCTATTTATTTACTTAATATTAATTTTTATCTGCCTCCTAATAAGATCTATTGGTTATGCTAAGTACCCTGAGTTATGACATGTAATTTACAATCACAAATACAGTGCAGCATGAAAGAAAAAAGTGAAAAAAAAATGCCAGCATGTCATTTAATATGAAAAATGTTATCTATCTATCTATCTATCTATCTATCTATCTCTCTGTCTAGCACTCTACCTAGCTATCTAGTAACAGTATCGCTCTGTCTCTGTCTGTCTGTCTGTCTGTCTGTCTGTCTGTCTGTCTGTCTGTCTGTTCATCTATCTATCTATCTATCTATCATCTATCATATCTACCTATCTACCTATCTACCTAGTGGCTACATTATGTCTCATGTGGACCTGTGCTGAGATATAATGAGTAGAAAGGAGCTAACTACAGAAAGTCTTTGAAGTACATATTGACATATATATCTGAAAATGTTCTGTTTTTTTTAAAGGTCTTGTGGTGTCAGCGTAATCATTAACACTGACAAAAACAAAGATAGGTGTATTTTAAATGTCTGAATATTTCTTTTAGTGCTATTTCCAGATTTTCATGTATTCCTAAGGTTCATTATACACCAACAATTTTAATCAGTCTCACATGGGCATTGGGGTAAGCTCAATCTCTACAGCCACCCTCTTCAGCCCTCCCAGGCCCCGTGAACCCCCTCTGAGTTCCATTGCATACTTACCCCTGACCCAAACTGCTGTGCATCTTCTGACATTGGTGCCTGTACTCCTCACCTGCTCACTGACTCGGGGGCACAGGAGCCAGACCCTGTTTCTGATATCAGCCACGAACACTGTGAAAAACTACACTCCAAACCATAGAAGCTGTTGTTAATTTCACAATTTATTGCACACAAATGCAAAACTAACAAACAGTGGAAGGCACACTCCAGCCAGAAGCCCAGATGCTTCGATTGTTTAGATCTTCCTTGAGGCTGGGTTTCTGGTATGGACAGATTGCTTAAATATCACCAAATCCAGTGATATCACTCATCAGGTGATATGCAGTACTTACATCACAACATTTCAAACAGATCACAGTCATTATACAATCACTATAAAAAGCAATTCAATTTAAATAGAGGAATGTTGCTTACTTCGTGGTTGGCGTCCATTGGGGTCAGCCGCTCTAAACTGCACCCTGCCTGATTACCCAGTGCAACTAGCCTTTTTGCCATATGCCTTTTTGACTGCTCTTGGCTAAGTGACCTAGACTCAGGGGAGCTCCCCTGTGGCTTCAAGCTCAAGCAAGTTGGGAGTGACAGGTTAAACTGTGGGGGATGTCTATGTCCCAAAACATATTTTCTAAGTCAGACAAGGCAGAACGGTGACTTTTCATGCTTATTCTACCAGTACTTATACCAGGGGGGTGAAGGGGTAATATACATTTCAAATTATATAAAGATAGAACAAATAACCACAGATGCAGGTACACCTGAGGAAATTTGGATCAAACTAACTCCCAAAACTTCTTCCAAAAGTATATTAGGGTTAATCTATAGACTGCCATTGTGCAGAAAAAGAGGATAATACTATCCTTCTAAAAATAATTTGTGATCTAAATTCAGTGGATAGCTTGGCAGAAGACACCAGGAGGAAGGAGTGCTGTGTGACTGGACTTCTACTGGGACTAAAGAAGAGAACCTTGTACTTGAATCTTTAATTTAGGTAAAAACTAACAAACAAACAAAAAAAAAAATGAGTGTGTTTGTCTGAGTTAACTGAACTGAATGGTTATCTGAACAGTTATCTAGGTGTAAATGTCAGGTGATTGAAAGGGCTTGATAGCTGTGCAGTTTAAATTACTTGTAGAAAGATATAGTAAGTAGGGGCATGGCTTAGCTAGAAGGAAGTTAAATTTAAAGACTGCCTTAGAAAGATTCTGTTAGTAGCTTGGCAGAAGACACCAGGAGGAAGGAGTGCTGTGTGACTGGACTTCTCTGCTGGGACTATATTGCCCTCCTTCCCTTCCCTCCACCCTCCCACCCAAAGGTAGTTCTACTTTTATAGGCACAGGATTTGACTGACAACAGGAACTTCCTGTTTGGGAGCAGGAAGTGAGTGATCACAGAGCCACCAAAGACCCACCATCCTAGAAGGGCAAGAGTAGCTCTCCATCCCCCTCTAGCTGCTGGAGGCCTGCCTCAGAGCAAGTAAGGGGTCTACTGAGAAATATAGGATATTCTTGTCTCAGAACAGGACAACCAGGAGCTTAAAGGGCACAGAAGCAGAAAATAAGTAGAGAGAGAAGAGAAAAAAAACAGAGGAAAGGGTAAGGATTCCAAACAACAGTTAAGGGGCCAGAAATAAGACATGATGGGAGTGGTGCAGTGCAGTGGCTGTGGAGCAGCAGTCTTCCAGGAGACATTCTGGAGGATGCAGTGTTGTCCCACCTGCAGGCACCTCTCTGGGCTGAGGGAGGAGGTTTCTCATCTCCAGGCTGAGTTGGCCAGGATTTGTGGGACCTCCTTCTCCATCCAGGGACCACCAGTGCCACTGCCGTTGCCTCAGAGGTTGCCAAGAAAGAGGAGCAGTTGGACCACAGTGGGCTCAGGGAGGGTGAGGGTGGTGGAACAGAGGAACATCCCTGCAGTTGTACCTCATCACAATTCCTAGGCCATTCTGGCAAAGTGTGGGTCCTCTATGGAGGCACCTGCAGTGGAGACCAAGGAGAATGCTGGGAACCTCCACAAAGGAGACTCACAGGAGGGTGGCATGGGAGCCCACAGGGGAAGGAAACAACTCCTGGTGGGGGACTCCATTGTTAGGAAGGTAGAACTGGGGGAGGAAGGGGAGAGGGAGGTAAGGTGTCTGCCTGGCACCATGGCTTGGAGGGACAGGGAGCGAATCCTCAGGATTACTGGAGCAGCTGCACAGGGGAGAGAGCTGGATGTCATTGTCCACCTAGGGACAAATGACCTGGCTAAGAAATGGATTAGAGCAGTGCAGGAAGAGTTTGTGGAATTGGGGAGGGCCTTAGACAAGTAGTGCATGCAGTAACCTTTCTCAGAGGTGCTGCCCATCTATAGCGAGGAGAGGCAGGGTGCTCTGCACCATGGAATTCAATCAGTGGTTGAAAACTGGTGCATAGCCTGGGATTTGGCTTCATTGGAGACTGGGGGTCCACCTGGGTGATGCAAGCCTATACTGGCATGATGGGCTGCATCTGTCCAGGAGGAGAACCAGGATCCTAGGTGATAGGTTTAAATGCTTCATTGGCAAGCATTTAAACTAGCCAAGGGGAGGCACTGAAAGGAGCAGGAAAATCCTAGCCCCCAAAAAATCTATGGTAGTAAGTGCGTAAACACCAACATAGAGGTGGTGATAGGGAGAAGGCAGGGTAAATGGGGAAAGGACAAAGGCAAGAAGGACAGGGATGGGCAAAAGGAGTAAGGCCATCAGGAAATAGAGGGTAATGAGTACCAGTGCCCATAGTCTGGGCAACAAGCTCTGAGCTGGTGGCCTTGATGGAAGAGGGATGCCTGGATATCGTAGCATTCAAAGAAACATGGTACAGAGAACCATGACTGGGATGTTAACATACCAGGGTACATAACCTACAGGAGAGACAGGCAGGGGAGAAGAGGGGGAGGAGTAGCTCTCTATGTAAAGGAAGGGATAAAAGCAACTGAACAAAAGAGTAAACAGGGAGGAGAGGAGGCACTGTGGGTCACCTTGGAGACTGGAAAGGGCACCACACTCCGCACAGGGGTTGTGTACAGACCCCCATGTCAGGGGAGGGAATGGACAAGGATATGATAGAAGGCATTCTTAGGATGGCAGAGAAAGGGGAGATACTGTTGATAGGAGACCTGAATATGTCAGATGTTAACTGGAACACATTTGCTGCAGCCACATCCAAGAGCAGGGCCATTCTCGATGCCCTACAGGTGGCAGGCCTCAGACAGCTAGTTTCGAACCCACTCATGAGGGGAGCAATCTAGACTGTGACCTCAAATGGGGCAGTGAGAGGATCCTGATCTAGAAGTGGTTGCCATCTGGGAACAAGTGACCATCAAACAGTGTGGTTCATGTTAAACTCAGCTACAGAATCAAGCCATACAAAAGTGAGGGTACTGGACTTCAGGAGGGCTGACTTTGGCAAGATGGGAGAGTGCCTCAGAAAAGCACTAGCAAACAGGCTAGAAGGAGGGGTGGAGAAACAATGGGGAATCATCAAAACTGCCATCACAGAGGCAACAAGTCTTTGTGTGAAGCAAATAAACAAATGAAAATGAAAGAAAAAGCCACTATGATTCTCAAAAGAGGTGGCAGGGAAAGTCAGGCAGAAAAAGATAGCATTCAGGAAGTGTAGGAAACACAGAAGGAGCAGGGCAGAGAGCTGTACCAGTTAAGGTAGAAGGAAGCAGGGAGGGAAGTCAGAATAGCAAAGGCCCAAACTGAGGAAAAGATTGCCAACTCAGTTAACAAGGGGGATAAAACCTTTTATAGGTACATCAGAGAGTGAGAAAGACAAAGGAGGGATAGTGAGGCTGAATAGAATGAATGGTGGGTGGGCAGGGGGACAGTGAAAAGCAGGGATACTGAATGAATATTTTCTGCTCAGTATTCACAAAAGAGGAGGAAATGCCTAATCCAATTAACAGAAGCACTCTTGATAGGGGGTCGATCCCAGCCCTTTCCAGAAGAAAGGGTTCTGCAAGAACTCCTAAACTGAAGGTAGACAAAGCAATGGGTCCTGATGGAATTTACCCCAGAATTCTAAAAGAATTAAGGGGGAAACTAGTGAAACCACTGACTACTCTTTTTAATAAATCATGGGAGGATGGTGTGGTACCCGAGGACTGGAGGAAGATGGGTGTGATTCCCTTTCACAAAAGTGGGACCAAGACAGAGGCAGGAAACTACAGACCTGTCAGTTTGACCCCTGTGGTAGGGAAAGTGATGGAGTCACTTCTGAAGGAAAGAATTGTTGAGTACCTTGAGGCCAGTGGGGCACAGGACCCAAGGCAGCATGTGTTCACAGCGGGAAGGTCATGTCAGATGAATCTAATAGATTTCTTTGACTGGGTGACCCAAGTAGTAGACCAGGGAGGGGCTGTGGATGTGACCTACCTAGACTTTAGCAAGGCATTTGACACAGTCCCACACAAAAGATTAATAGTCAAATTAACCAGCCTGGGAGTGGGTTCCAGGGTGGTAGCCTGAGTAAAACATTGGCTGGACAACAGGACACAGAAGGTAATTGTAAATGGAGTCCACTCTGAAGAAAGAGGGGTTACTAGTGGGGTACCGCAGGGATCAGTACTGGGTCCAGTCCTTTTTAATGTCTTTATAAGTGACATTGCAGAGGGACTGGAAGGAAAAGTATGCCTCTTTGCAGATGACACAAAGATCTGCAACAGGGTTGATACACAAGGAGGTGTGGAAAGGATGAGAAGGGACTTGGCAAGGTTGGAGGAATGGTCAGAAGTATGGCAGCTAGGATTCAATGCAAAGAAGTGCAAAATAATGCACCTGGGAAACAAGGAACCCAGGGAAGATTACACAATGGGGGAGGTAGTAAATAACAACAAAAAGGAAAGGGACCTGAGGGTAATCATATCAGATGACCTTAAGGTTAGCAAGCAATGTGAGAAGGTAGTAGGAAGGGCTGGGGGTATACTGGGATGCAAAGGGAGAGGCATCACCAGCAGAAAACAGGAAGTTGTTATCCCTCTGTACAGTTGGTGAGACTCCATCTGGAGTACTGCGTCCAGTTCTGGAGACCCCATCTCCGCAAGGACATAGACAGGATAGAGGCAGTCCAGAGGAGGGCAACTAAAATGGTGCAGGGTCTGCAAGAGAAGCCATATAAGGAGGGACTAAATGAGCTTAATATGTATACCCTTGAGGAAAGAAGGGAGAGGGGGGACATGATAGAAACTTTTAAGTACCTCAGTGGAATCAACAAAGTCCAAGAGGGTAGCATCTTTCAGAAAAAGAGACGTGCAAGAACAAGTGGACACCATTTAAAGATGGGGGGTGGTTCTGGGGCAATGTGAGGAAGTATTTTTTCACAGAGAGGGTAGTGGATGCATGGAACAGCCTTCCTGAGGAGGTTGTGGGGTCTAAAACTGTGGGAGAATTCAAGAATGCATGGGACAGACATAAGGCAATTCTTTGGGGTAGGTAGAAATAGGCTGTTGGTTAACTAGGATCTGCGGCCTATCCTGTAGGTAGGAAAATGGGCAGACTAGGTGGGTCAAGCCAAGCGGTCCTTATCTGCCATCAAAGTCTATGTTTCTATATTTCTATGGATATAATTTCTAAATATGGGAGACCTGAACTTACCAGGGATATCGTGAAATACACTACAAAGTACCTGCAAATTTGAGAGGGAATATTTAGAGGCTTTTACTCAGGTGGGATTAGAGCAACTGGTCCAACAAAACGCAAGGGGAAATAATATACTAGATTTGGTATTATCAAATATGGAAGAAGATATACAAAAATGCCAAGCCACAACACCCCCAAGAAATAGTGGCCATTTAATGATAACCTTTACCATAAAATAATTAAATTATTACAAAACAGGGGAGACTGAGTTACTTAATTTCCACAAAGCAAATTTCATGGCTATAAAACAAAAATTAAAATATTAGAATTGGAAGGAAGCTTTCCAGGGTAAAGACATAGATGAGATGTCAATATACTGGAGGTTAAATTAACAACTTGTATTAAACAGTTTCTACCAACTAAGAAAAATACCAAAGGAAACAATCCCTCACTGGTGAACCATAGATCAAAAAAAATGATAAAGAGAAAGCAAAAACTATTTTGATCCCTGCAGGGAGATAAAAAGGGTGAAGGAATGTTAAGATATAGAAAGATGCAAAGATACATTAAAAAAGAAATAAAGAAAGCAAAGGCACAGTATGAGGTCAGGCTTGCAGGAAAAACAAAAGATAATTAAAAATTATTTTATGCATGTATTAACATTAGTAGAGAATTTGGAAACATTATAGGCCCCCTTTCAGGATCAGAGGGTCAGACACTGAGCATCAACAGTGAAATGGCAGAAATACAGAATAAATACTTTTCATCAATGTTTAATATAAATAAGGGAACTACAAACCCAACAGATCATAATATTACAGAGTCCCATACAAATAAATGTAGAAGAGGTCAGCAGCAGAATCAGTCAATGAAACCCAAACAAATCACCAGGACCAGAGGGGTTACACCCAAGACTGTTAAAAGAGCTAGCAGAAGAAATAGCACCACCAATAAGCCACCTGTTTCAATACTCTCTGGACAAAGGAGAGGTGGCTAAGTTCTGGAGGGAGGCAACTGTGATACCTATATATAAGAAAGGGGATAAAAAAAGCGTTTCTAATTACAGACCTGTAAGCCTTACAAACATATTGTGTAAAATACTGGAGAGAATAATTAAAGAGTCCTTAACTGATTATATAACCTCTGAACAACTCAATATCAGCACTCAGCATGGTTTCACCAAGGGGAGATCCTGGCAGACAAATACCTTGGGGATTTTACAACAAAGTCAGCAAGAGCTTAGACTCAGGCACTCCTGTGGACATAATGTTTTTGGATTTTACGAAAGCATTTGATAAAACACCACATAATGAACTAATCCAAACCTTAAAAATCATGGGCATCCATGAAAATTTGGTAGCCTGGATTAGCTCACGGCTTCAAAATAAGAAACAATGAGTAAACATTAGAGGAGCTGTATCGGATTGGTCCAAGGTGACAAGTGATGTGCCGCAGGGCTCAGTGTTGGCCCATGCCTGTTCAACATCTATGTGGCATCAGTCCAAATTGAGGAAAAAAGGTTTGGGTTACCAAGTTCACTGATGATTGCAGGCTGGGGTAGATATTAAAGACCATGAAGATCAAAATGTCTTACAGGAAGCTCTAGATTACATACACGAGTGGTGCGTGTATATAATCCCCTGAATCCAGAAAATGCACAGCAATGCATTTTGGGATAATAAACACATGACAGTCATATAAGATAGGAAACACTACCCTAAAAAAGAATTAAAGGAGAAGGACCTGGGTATAATAATTACAGAGGACTTAAAATTTAAGGAACACTGTAACAATATACAGTATGTAGAAAAGCTAACGGGGGGCTAAATTGCATTTTATGCCATATAGCTAGCAGAAATAGGGATGTGATAGTTCCTTTGTATGGTTCTCTGGTGAAGCCTATTCTGGAATATGGAGCCCAGTTATGGTGTCCACACCATCAAAATGAAATTGAAAGGCTTGAGAGGGTGCAGAAAAGAGTCACAAGATCCATAATGTGTATGGCAAAGGCTGTAGCACAAGACTGGAGGACTGGACTTGTTTCTTTGGAGTACAGGAGATGGAGAGGGACATGTGTTTACTGTACAGAGCATTACATGATTAGAATTTGTGGAAAGGTTAGGATTGGAGTTCAGAGAACAAACCTTCAGTACGAGAAGCCATTTGCTGGAACTGAGGGGGGAACTGCAGGACATGGAAGAGGAAATGTGGTTTAATCAGAGGGTGGTGGCCAGGTGGAATAGTCTCTCAGAGGAAGTGGATGCAGTCCATCTATGGAAACCTTTAAACTCAACTTGGATGGGCTATACAAATTGGGAAAATGTTAACAATAATAAGTGAGCACTATGGACAAAGGTCTAATTAGCTCAGTATATTCCTATGTTACCTATGTTACTGATTGTACTGAGATCAGCAGAGCTCAATGCGATCAGTACTGGTAGAATAAGCACAAAAAGGCACTGTTCTACATTGTCTGACTTAGAAAAGCTGTTCTGGCACATACACATCCTGTGCAGCTTAGCCCATTGTTTGCATCATTAGAGGGCTGGCTTCAGGGGACACTGGTTGCTGATATGGCGGGCAGGGGATGCAGAATCAACCAGATAGAAACTAAAGCTACAAAACAGTCAGTAACTAAAAAACAAACACAAAAAAAGATTATGCCTGTTTTGCTTAACTGAGACTTCTCGGTCCCAGAGCACTACTGATGAGTAGCTGACAATTCCCCTTCAAATGGTTTAACATGCAACAGTCTCATTAATTCTCAGTTCTTTCAGTTATTACTATTAAGCTTTGCCTGCTTTTTGATGACTCGTGATCAAGACTTGAACATGAATGCTATGTTATGATTGTAGATGAGCTAAAACTCATCCTATGTTGCTAAATGCTGATCATTTATCTTTTTGTTCATGTTATCACTTTCATTCTCTTCTCTACATACCTTATTTAAAGGTTTCTCTTAATCCTGTGTGATAGTTCACAAACATTCATTGTGTATTTCCTTTATTAAATGGTAATCTCAAGATGTGTTGGTTTCCTTGTTAATCCCTTTTCTTCTTAATTTCTGATCATTTCTTATTCTGCATGACACGTACACACACACACACGCACCCACAAACACACACACACGCTCATTGTTATGCACTCCAGCCTGACTAAATAATAAAATGAAGCATTTTTTTATTTTGTTTTTAATGTCCTATGCATATGAACTGACTCATATTGCAAGTACAAAGAACAACATGGAATGTGTATTTTAACCCATGGAATGATACACCATGAATTAGAAAAAAAATGAATACGGCTGATGATACACAGTATGATGAAGATTTCAGCAATGGACTGAGTGATAGTTTGGTAGATTGGGCAGAGTAGGAAAGGCCAGCTGTTGTACCCAAGGTTGTGTCACAGGAGTTCAATACTGTGTGACAAGTAGTCTGCATCTGATACTAGATAATGACCCTTCCCCATTCTTTGGTTGATGGGGTGCATAACCCAGCAGTAAGCTCCACAGTTCCAGGCAGTTTGTCATTGCTCATAGGCACACAGGACTGTTCTCAGTAACAGTGAAAAATGAAGCACACGCACACACACACACACACACACACACACACACACACACATATGCACACACATACACATGCACACACACACGCACACGCGCACGCTCATTGTTATGCACTCCAGCCTGACTAAATAATAAAATGAAGCATTTTTTATTTTGTTTTTAATGTCCTATGCATATGAACTGACTCATATTGCAAGTACAAAGAACAACATGGAATGTGTATTTTAACCCATGGAATGATACACCATGAATTACACACACACATACATGCACACATACACACGCACACACACATGCACGCATGCACGCATGTGCACACACACATACACCTACACATGCAAACACACACACACACACACACACGTTCCTTAGCTTGTGGATTTTCAACATGCATTGTGAATTAGTTTTGAGCATAATTGTCTTTTTATCTATCTATCATTTATCTATCTGTCTGTCTATATAACTATCATGTATCTGTCTGTCTGCCTATCTATCTATCTATCTATCTATCTATCTATCTATCTATCTATCTATCGATCTCGTCTCTCTTTAAAGTCACTGCCTGTGTTATCAATTTGCATTATACAGACCACCACAAATATTTCAGTTTTTATGGCTGTGGCTGAGCCTACAGCCATCTTGCTTTAGCTAGAAAATGGAATATTGTGAAACACATTTTGGACTTTTCTAGTGCATCCTTCCATGAGTGCAAATCACTATGGCAGTTGAAGAAATATTTCCTTCTTTCTGCTTAGAATGTTGAACACAGAACTCCAAGCTGCTTTTCTCTGAGAGCATATGTACACACATTCCAAACAAATCTAAACATCTTTAAAACTATTCAAGGTGCACAAAACAACCAAATGAAAGTTGCTCAGGACAAAAGACCTTTCACATTAGTGTAGTCACTAATCTGAATTCTTTATAGTTCACAAAATATGGTCTTCCAAACAACCTCATTTTTATCTCTGAGTGAACACAGTAGGAGTCATGCCAAACAAATGTAAACAAATCAGAAACTATACAAGTTATCAATACACCACCAACATGAAAGTTGTTCAGGACAAAACAACCTTTCAAGTGAGGTAGTCACTAATCCAAATTCATTAGATTTTTCAAATATAGCTATCTGAAAGGTGAAATTTGTGAAGAAAAATGAAAATTCAGGTAATCAGATGGCCATAGGTTAAAAAAATAATTACTGCAGCTTAATGAATAGGCACATTTGAAAGGTATTTTTGTTCTGAACAACTTTCATATGGTTGTTTATGTGTAACTCATATACCTTTAGAGATATTTACATGTGTTTGGCATAACTCCTATTGCATTTCTAAAAAGCCTCATTTTTGCAAACAACTAAGCCAGTTAACTGAAATATTAGACCAGCTTGTTTATCTCTTGTCATGCCTAATTTAACAGCAGATCCTGACTCTGACCAGATAGGGGGAAGAAGCAAGACATAGAAGAAAACAATGCTCAGACACAGAAGGAAGATCTGGTTCACAAACAAGGCTGTTTCAGAAACTTTTAGGCATCTATGCTACAGCACTGATTTTTCTTTTATTGTTGTCTCTTTGGCAATTTCTATTATTAAAACACATTAAATGTATAGTTTACTAAATCTTGACCTTGGGATAACTCTTGAATGACTTCCAAATAAGTTTTAAGCCATTCACTTTACGGAGAGTTAAGACCTGTGCAAAACATCAAATGTCATGTCTTCATATTTTCTTTTTACAAATTTCCAAAGTAAAAGTGTGGAGAAATACATAAGTATGCCCAAGTATCCCTACTGATTACCTAAGATTGAGCAAAATCATATTTTTATAAATTATGTTGTTTCCAAGTGCTTCTGTATCCCCTTTTATTTGCTAGCTGCACAATTGCCCCTTGTTTGATTGGTTCCTATATTTACCTTCCACAGAAATAGGCTAACTGAGTTCTAACTAGTACCCTGTATTTAGAAAGCCAAAAGAATAATGCAGAAAAGTTTTTTCTCTTTAGAATGGCTATGTAAATAGTGTTCAATCAACTATGCTGAGGTCCACACTATTGCCTCCTGTTCACAAAGCTGGAATGGGTTGATGGTGATGGAGTGTGCTGACTCTAGAAGCAAAGAAAGAATGAGTTGGGTGAGGGGAGGCAGGTTTTAGGTCTGTTTCAGGAGTGAGGAGGGAGGGGACATGTCTATGTTTCTATGCTTGAAGAAGCTGCCTGTGATTCTGCCTTACCATTGGTCAAATAATGTGATGATGATGAGACATGCAGAGTGCCGCCTGGTAATTAACAGCAGATCCTGGCTGTTATTCTAGTTACAGCAGCAGTGCACCTGTTAGCACTTTAATGGAATTCTTCAGTGCTTAACATGAAAAAAAAATAGAAACAGCTTCCAACAAAATGATCTGCTTATTGAGGTCACATTAAATCTTTTTTGGATGGGATCATGTTATATATTTTCAACAAAAAAGCAGTAGATTAATTTTAGTAATTATTAGACAGCAACATCATGAGACCTATACGTGAAGCTGACACTGACCAGATGGGGGAAGAAGGAAGACAGAAGAAAACAATGATCACACACAGAAGAAAGATCTGGTGCACAAACAAGGCTGTCTGTGAAACTTTTAAGCATGCAGCACTGTTTTTTTTTTATTATGTCCTCTTTTGGCAACTTCTATTATTAAAACACATTAAATGTATAGTTTGCTAAATCTTGACCCTGGGATAACTCTTGAATAACTCCCAAATAACTTTTAAGCCATTCCCTTTTCAGGAGGTCAAAATCTGTGCAAAAGGTCAAATGTTATTTTTTCATCTTTTTTTTTCACAAATTTTCAAAGTAAAAGTATGGAGAAATACAAAAGTATGTACAACTAATATCCTATGCATTTTCAACTCAGAGAAGTTAATATTTGTACAAAATAAAACCCAAAGTTTGTTCAGTTTTGTTCTAAACTTATTTTATTCTAAATCTTATTCGACTGTTGAGTGTTATTTTTTCATATCTTTTAAACATTTCCAAAGTAAAAGTGTGGAGAAATACCAAAGTATGTACAACTAATCCCTTATGCTTTTCCAACTCGGAGAGAAGTGAAATCAATAGTTGTGCAAAATCAAACCCAAAGTTTATGCAGTTTTGTTCTAAAGTTATTTTATTCTAAATCTTATTGGACTATTGATGTACTGAGCAAAGAAATATTTTGATAAAACAAATTGATGACTCCAGGCTTGGGAGGTCATTAAAATTGCAAAAGGTCAAATTATGAAACCTTAAATTAACTCATTAAGACCATTCTTCTTAGTGTGTAATTATATTGAATTAAAGACATTTGAAGGCTGGTCCACTGGTGCAGTGGTTAGATTCCCGCTTGTGACGCCGGTGACCCGGGTTCGGGAATGGACCTGGGTCATCGGAGGGCCAGCCGGGGGAGAAGGATAGAGCATCCTTAGACTGCTCTCCTTCTCCGGTGGGAGGAGGTACATGTGTTTGGTGTCTAGCGACACCCAGCAGAGGCTGGGCATGCCGCATGAACACCGACGCTTGTGTCTCTCAGGGGCCGGGCAGATGCTGGCTGTCATTGCACATCCCCACCCCTGCCTACAGGGAAGAAACCTGGACCTGGTCCATCTCCATGATGCCTCCCTGGGCCTCTATTGGCCTCTGATGCCAGGATCCCCAAACAGATGCTGGATTTGCGGCATTTGGGCCAGCACCACAACCCCACCCTCTGGGGGCAAGCCAGGGGTAACCGGGAGCTCTGGCTATGATCGGAGGTGGAGATAGAGGGGGGCCTTGACCAGGGTGGATTCCCGATGGACCAGGTGCCACAAAAAGCATAGTAAATAAAAAAAAAGACATTTGAAAGGATAGTGACAAAAAGGTACATTTGTTATGAATACAGACCTATAATTATACAATCATTGTGATACATATTTTTAGGATCAGAGGAACGTGTATGGTAGAAATCGTGGTGATCTCACTGCTTCAACACTTCAGTGTGTGTGTGGATCAAACCAAAAGAGCCATAATAAAAGCTCCTATCTTCTCAAAAAACAATTATATTTTACTATATTTGATTTAACCTGAAAATACAAAATAGCAATAAGGAAGTAAAACAATCAACACAAGATTTCAGCGTTCTCCAACCATACATTGAAGCCGAGCCATTGTAAAGGCTTCTATCTTCTTCAAAGCAATTATGTTTTATTTTGATATATTTAATATTCTGTATCTAAGTAGATACTAGAAAAAAAAGTTTATTAGGTGTTTGGAAACCGGCAAATGTAACCAGATACCGAAGGAAGTCAAAAGAGAGTATTGGTTGCGGGGGCTAGTAACAAGTCGAGGAGCTTGCTTGACCACTCCAATGGGGGCCATCCACCACCACTACTGACCATTGATGGGTAGTGGTAGCAGGGGAGGAGCTGGGCAAGTGCTGTAAGCAGTCAGTGTAGAAGGAGGAGGAGGAGGAGGAGGAGGCGAATGGCAGGTTGCCTGCCATTGTCCAGCTCTTGTTTTAAATCCCCGGCTGTGCCTGACTGGCTGTAGCAATCATCTGTGCAGCAGCCCTCCATCTGTCAGGATTAAGGGGACTCAGTTTAGCTGTCCTGCTGTATTCAGGCAGGCTCAAGTGCCATTGGACCCGTCCCTGACACACCTCTGAAATGTCGTCCTACCGCAAGATGTTTCTTGCGCACACGCAAGGACACATAAAAAACTATAAAGAATTTAAATTAATGACTAACCTCATTTAAAAGGCCTTTTTGTCCGGAACACAAAAATGTAAAATAATGCACTTGGAGCACAGACATCCAGGATTAGAGTACAAATGGGTGGAGTGGTATTGACAACATTAAGAAAGCACACATTAAAAAAAAAAAATTACACAGTGTTGATTGTTGTTTGCAATATTATGCATCTATGGCTGCCACTGTACACCTGATGCAAACCTATAATCATGTTCCTCACTTGAAGTGAAAGGGGGTGGAGGCTATAACTGACTCCTTGTGTTTGTAATAAAGGGTCTTTTTTTACAGCAAAACAAGGAAAGGGTCATTTCTAAAATGTGCAGATCAGCATATGGACCACTTTTTCAGAGCATGCAACCACCGGCAGCTACCACCTCAAGACTACTACTACTACTACTACCTCCTCCTAATATAATCAGGGGAAACCAGAAGTAGTCTACATGCACTGAGATTAATATGTTTAAGGCACATTTACCAGAAATTATTACTTAGAAAAGAATGAGAAAGTGACTGTGATGACGCAAAAGTCCCAGACCACATCTCTAGTTTGTTAATAGACTCCTCCAGAGTCTGATTTTTACGGCTGTGTGGGCCAAACTCCACAGATGTTATGCCATCAGATTTGTATAAGAGCACTGTGGATGCACGTAACTGGACTGTCTGATGTGCTGCCACAGTGCTCCTGCATAGTTTCCAGTGATTCTGTTTATGCAGACCTTCCAGTCCAAGGGCTGTATAAATATACCCAGTTCCCTGCACACAACTTTTCCTTTCCACAACTGCAGAAGTGACTGCCATTGTGTGCAACATGGTGGTGCTGACTTAAACTGCGCATGCACGACTATCATGCATATGTAGTTATGTCAGTACCACCATGTTGCACACAGCTGACTTCAGGGCAAACTGCACATGTGCGAGTATCGTGCATCCGCAGTACTGTAATCGCTGCAGTATCACTTATGACTAACTCAGGTGCAGCGAGAGCACCGTATATTCTTTTCAACACTCTTGCCATCCCTAAATGCTCTCCACAGCCATATCGGCTCTGACCAGAATTTGTTACTTTTTGCCTTGACAAGTCTTCACCATTTCTAAAAGAAAGAGAACAAAAAGGCTTCTGAATATATTTTGTTTATGTGACAAAAGGTGGAGAGGAACAATTACACATAAAATATGCCCAGTCCTTTGGTTGATTTCTTCACATCTTATAATGGGGCAGTTACTTTTTGTTAACCAGACGAGTGTTCGAGACATTACCTGATTGTCAGACATGACCCACGCACATTAGATGGGGATGCAGTTTTATGCGTTGTGTATAAATAAAGCAGAAAGGTTATTTGAGGGTAAAATATGATTTATGGGCCATTTGTTTCATGTATGAAAGATCTGGGTGCCCTCTAATGCCAGGGTGCCATAAATCAGAGGGACCCCTAGCCCCAAGGAAAAACAGCTCCAGTAAAAATGTTGGAAATATGCCAATGTCAATGGTTTACTACAAGCAGTTAATTCATTGATCTTGGATCAAAGTAGGAGAGCTGTGCTTTGATTGCAAGTTGGACAGGTAAGTTACAAGAGGGAGCTCTAATATAATTTCTTTTATAGAGCTACAACAGAGCTTTTGCAGCTACTGTGCTTCTGCAACCAGAAGTGACTGTGTATTTCTTGCACTGTGAATGTGTATCTGTTGCTGCTGACAAGACAACACAAGCAACCACAGACAGCCACCCATCATCAGGTAAGACAAACAACATATGACTGTTTCCAGATAATGCAAATGCAGTAGCACTGATGTGCTACCTTTGTGGGTTTGTATCTGGTACACATACTGGAAGATAAATACACTCACTTGTGGCTGCAGGTAGAAATCCACAATACTAAAATCACAACACTGCTTCTATGTGCAGTAACACAGGCTCCTGCAGCCACCAATAAAAATCCTGAATACCCAAATTACAAGAGTTTTTTGTCTGCAGTTGCACAAGCCCTGGTGGGGCCAGCGCTTATGTAGCCACAGGTACTCATCCACATTGTAAGACATACACATGGTTCTGTTTGTAGATGCGCATGTCCCTAGCCATGCACTAGCGAACCCAGCTATGTAGCGAGGTAGCACCCACTAACCTCTTAGGCTAGCAAAAAGTAGCTGTTTTAGAGGGAAACACTGGAAAAGGCACATCTTTACCCAGGCACTACAAAAATACTTGATTAGTGCCTTCAAGTAGTAATTTTTTTTTTTCAGTTCCCACTAATTGCTTTTTTAGTGATTTAAACAGTGGTCTTCAACTTCACTTTCTGTTGATGGCAGCCACCATTTCATGAGTAGCAGTGAGCTTCCTGAGCTCACTTTATGCTAATATGTCCTGCCAACCAATAGCAGAGGTCAAACAGGCATATTAGCATAACGTGAGCTCAGGAAGCTTACTGCTGCTCATGAAATGGTGGCTGCCAGCAACAGAAAGTGGAAGTTGGGGGTAGCTGTTTTAAATCATTAAAAAAGTTGTTACTGTCTGATAGCACTAATTGAGAGTTTCTATAATGTCTAAATGTCTAAAGAAAGGTCTGCCCTGGATGCCACTAAATACCACTTTCACAAGGAAATAGATGCTAATGACACTGCTTCAAGGGTTCTGGCCCATTCTGTCTCCCTCAGGAGGTTCGCATGGATCAGGACCACTAGCTTGTCTCAGGTCACTCAGTCAAAAGCCATGGATTTTCCCTACGAGAATAATTCTCTTTGGTGACAAAAGAGAGGCTTACATAAAAAAAGTGGAAGAGTACAAGTCCACTTGCAAGAGTAACACTGAGGAAGACAAGGCCTCTATATCTTAGAGGCCCCATGGAAGGGGAGGTAGGGGTAGAGGTTACTATACATGAGCCTTCTACCATATGTCCATGCCCTACAAATGCTTTTAGATGATTAGTTTCTTCAGGAGCAGAAGAAGAAGGGGTTCCAGAAGGGCTGACCAGGCTTCGACCTTTGAGGCTCAGCCCAAGCAAAACCCCTGATATGTGTGTCTGTGGGGGGAAGGCTGGTTCATTTCTTACAGGACTGGAAAATCATCACAGACAAGTGGGTCATGGAGGTAGTGGGCCAAGGTGTCACCCTACAGCTCAAGATGTTCCCGTCACTGTCTGTCAACAGACACTTCTACCCTAACTGTCCAGCAGAAAGGAACCTATTGGAGTTGGAGGTCACAAAACTGCTACAGGCAAAGTACATTGGAAAAGTACCTCCATCCCAGTGGGGAAGGGTCTCTATTCAGGTACTTCCTCACCCACAAGAAAAATGAGGAGTGGCAACTCATTCTGGACCTCAGGATTTTAAACAAGCACCTGAGTAAACGCAAATTCAAGATGATCACTCTGTCAACAGTTATCCCATTCCTGCAGCACGGAAACTGGCTGGCTTCTCTGGACCTGAAGGATGCATATTTTCACATCCTCATCAGGCCTAGTCACAGAAAGTACCTGTGCTTCAGGCTGCCTTCTGGTCAATACAAGTTTACAGCCCTTCTCTTTGACCTGTCTTCAGCTCCCAGAGTATTCTAAAAGCGCTTCGTTGTGGTAGCAGCACCTCAGGAGACAGAGGGTAATGGTCTTCCCTACCTAGATGACTGGCTAGTCATAGTGAAGTTACACCAGCAAGCCAAGAATGCCCTTCACCTGACTCAGAGCACTCCAGAGAGAGTGGGGTTCCTCATAAATGTGCCAAAGTCTCAGATGGAACCAGTACAACTGCTGGAGTTCACAGGAGAACTGGATGCCAGACAGGGCATGGCATTCCTGCCCCAAGAGAGGGCTGGAAATCTGGTAAGTCTGGCAAATTCCTTTGTCCTAGTCCAGCCCAGGGCAGCTAGATGGTATACCGTTGGCACAGCAAATGCACGTACCACAAAGACCATTACAGCAACAAAATCTGTGAGTTGCTGTAATGGTCCTAGCAGTACACCGACAGTTTTCACCGTGATTGCATTCCTCCCCAACACAACTCTGAGTCAATTATATAAAAGTTGGAGGGATGCGGGTGGGGCAAGCCCCACAGAAAAACACTTTGTTACAGTGATGGCACAAAAGCCAATTGTTGGCATGGTGAAGTCGCTGTAATGCCATTTGGCAAAATTCCTGTTGCTGCGGTGACATGGAACCCAGCTGGACACCTTCTCCAGCTTCTATAACACATAACTTCCACCATGGCTGTGATTCCAGAGGCAAGGTTCCAAATCAGGGCATTAGGTAATACTTACAGTCCATTTGGTCTTAAGCGTACACCCTCTGTCCAAACTGGTGCCTGTGAAAAAACTCTATTACAGGCTTTAGACTGGTGGACAGAAACAGACAACCTCAGGGAGGGAGTACCATTCCAGATACAGGCCCCCACAGCAGTCCTGACTAGAGATGCCTCCATGTTGGACTGGGGCGCCCACCTGGGGGACCTAACAGTAAGTGGGGTATGGACCCTTTGAGAGTCCAGGAAGCACATAAACCTGCTAGAGCTAAAGATAGTATTCCTAGCTCTCCAGTCATTTGCACTGCATGTCAAAGGTCAGTCTGTCCAGGTCAGGACAGACAACACCACCACCATGTAGTACATCAACAAACAGGGAGGCACAAGGTCTTTAAAGTTGTGCACGGAAGCCATGAAACTCTGGAGTTTGGCTTACTCATTAGATGTCCATCTGTCATCAATCTACCTCCCAGGGAAGGACAATGCTCTGGCAGATTCTCTCAGCAGAATTTGTCAGGGCCATCATGGTGGGTTTCTGAACAGGTAGGTGTTAGCCACAATCTTCAGAAGGTAGGGCACACCAGAAATAGAAAGTCCAAAAGAAAAACAGAACTCAAGCCTGATGAAAAGTCCAAAATGCAGGTCAAAACGAAAGTAAATGGCTTTAAAATACTGTTTTAATGCAGTGCAAAATGCATAGTGACCAGCAGGCAATCAAACACTAGGTTCACAACACAGCGACTCAAACCAGAGTCTTCATAGAGGATAACATGTAACCAGTTGATTAGAACCTTAAATGTGGAGACCAATAAATGTATGAACCAATTACATAATTCAATCAATTAAACAATTAAATGTTAATGCAATCATAATGAAGAACATATGATGTATATTCAATTCATAATAACACTTGACTTCACAGAGTAAAGGTACAGTCAATGCAGTTTCACATCTCAGTTTTAAGTTTAAAATTTTTTAGTAAGCACAAAACACGCAAATTAATGCTTCTTTAACATAAACTGTAAATAATAAGAATGAAATAAAGAAGCCAAAGGCCATATTACTAGGAAAATATAAAGACAGAAAAACAACTGTCATATAATGGGACTCATAATGAATGAGAATAGAATGAAAATAAAATATAAAATGAAAATACACACACATTATCCAAAAGGAAAATATTTTACATCCTAAATCAAAATAGTAAGGATGCAAAAGATGAAGCAGCTATTTAAAGCACTATAAACTCATCTAAATTTTTTGTAATGAAAGAATGCAAATGATTTTAAATGAATGATGACAAACAATGGGAATGATAACATATAGCCAAACCTCCAGCTTAGCAAGGCAACAGGCAGAAGATAAACTGCAAGGCAACTTGTTACTCATGGGACCTCCTAGTAAATGAGGATCAAAACAGCCAGAGGGTAGCCAAATGAAATGGAGAGATGAACCTAGGGAAAATGGAGAAAGAAAATGTTAAATATAAAACAAATACTATGTATCATCTTTTATCTCATGATTATTAGTAACAAAATTCAAAACAGCAAACAAAAAGCACTCAACCTCATTTCTTTATCAAAAAGGCTTCAGATCCCATCTCACATTTAGTCCTTGTGGTTTGACACTATGTAAACATAAATCCACATGTTTTCATGCTGTAAAAGCAAGTTAGACCTGTCTCCCCATTTTTCATTGGTGGAACATGTTCCAAACCCACATATTTCAAATCTTCAGACTTAGATCCATGTAAGGCCCATAAAGTGAATTCCTACCGGGTATCCCTTTACCATTCAAAACTGAACGATATGTTCTTGTATCCTCTGTTTCAAAGGTCTAATGGTGTTCCTAACATAAAGTAAATTACAAGAACACCAGAGAACATACACCACATAAGAGGTGTCACAAGTTATAAGTTCTCTAACTTCTATCGTAATATTAGACAGTTTAGGATGCACAAATTTTTGGTGGGGACACTGAACTTTGCAAATGTTACAATGATTGCATCTATAAAACCACAAGGACGTAAAGGTAACCAAGTGGATGTATTTTTAGAAGGCACAATCATTCTACTGTGAACTAGTTTATCCTTGAGATTCTCACTTATATTGAATGTTATTCTAGGTTTATTACCAACAGCAGCAGCTAAATCACTATCCCCCAGTAAAATGTGTCAACTCTTGTGTATAATATTCCCTATCTGTCCTGCCACATGATTGTAATCTGTCACAAAAGTACATGGTATACTGTCTTTGTCTGCAACTTCTCTGTCTGTGTTTAACAGAAGACATTCTCTATCCATACCAAAACTTTTTTTTTGTCTGTTTCAACTGCTCTTTTTGTAACCTCTATTTTCAAATCTCTTAACCAGTTCATCAGTTTGATCTAAAAATCTCTATCACTACTACAGTTTCTTCTCAGTCTAAGCATCTGACCAAAAGGAATCAAGTTCTTCAAACTGTAAGGATGGAGCTGCTAGCTAACAATAATGAATTAGTAGCAGTGTCTTTTCTGAAACATTTAGTTTCAATTTTATTATGACTCGCTGTTAACTCTAAATCTAAGAAAGAAATAGTTCTAGAATCCATGGTATGTGTGAATCTCAGATTGTACTCATTTAAATTTAACCATCTCATAAAATCTGATATAAGTGATTCCGGTCATTCCCAAATACATAGTATGTCATCAATAAAGCGATGCCATCGAACTATGTACTTGACAAATGGATTGAGTTCAGAAAAGACAACAGTTTTTTTCCCAGAGTTCTAAAAATAAATTAGCATAACTGGGTGCTAAAGAAGAACCCATGGCTGTACCACATTTCTGTAAATAAAACTCTCCTTGAAACTCAAAATAATTGTGTGGTAACAAAAATTCTGTAGCTTCCAAAATAAACTCAGTGGAATATTGCTGTTAGTTCTAGAAAGCTCTTCTAACCAAAATTTCACTGCTCTTAATCCCATATGATGTTGAATAGATGTATACAGTGATTCAACATCTATGCCAATCCATCTGTAATTCGATTCCCAATCCAAATCCTTGACTATGTTTAGAATATCTTTACTATCCTTAATATAAGATGGAAGAGAAAACCTGAAATTGCAGAAAAAAGTCAATAAACTTTCCTAAATTCTGTGTTAAAGAATTACATCTTGACACTATCGGCCTACCTGGGGGGTTCACTAAGTTTTTATGTATTTTGGGGAGAATGTAAAAACTAGGAACAGCAGGAGATTCCTGCCAAATAAATTTGTATTCATCTTCAGTAATCAAGCCACTATCCACCGTATGCTTCAAAAGCTGAAATAATTCTTTTTTAAAAACTAATGTAGGATCAGAAGGCAATTTGTAGTAGTTATCAGTATTCTCTAATAATGCTAATACTATGTTGCAATAATGGTCTTTTCCTAGTATTACAATGTTACCCTTTATTTGCTGATTTTATAACTATAGATTCATTCTTGCTTAAATCTTCTAAAGCAATTCTTTCACCCTGTGTAATATTATAGAACTTGGGAACAGTTCTTTGAGCAAAATGTCCTGAACTTGCTGACACACTGTTTTTTCAAAACTTGAATATGATTATTAAAATATTGGGGCAAAAAGTAGATGTTCCTGTAAATTTGCCTTTCCTTAAAGTCGAAATGTGTTGATTGGCATTCCATATAGCATTATCTGATGCTTGATACTGAGAAATCTCAATGTCAGTTCTACTTTGTTCCTGCAAAATCACATCTTCTGCTATTTCCAAATTCAATTCCACATCTTGTAATTCCATAGCTCCATGTGTAATGATATCCTCAGTTCCAACAGTTTGTTCTCTTTCATTATCAATCGCTTTAATCAACAGTTCCAAATCCTCAGAGTTACCGATGTCTTCTAGCTGTCCCGCTTCATTTCGGACATTTTAACTTTTGATGAAAAAAGATCTAAGTTTAATCCTGATTCTCAAAGATCTCTCGATTCTTGTTGGTTCATCTACCTCCTCGCCTTCCTCTCCTTGTCTTCCTTTTCTCTTTGCTAATTTATTGAATTTATTTGCTGGTCTTTCTAAAAAGGATCAATTGCAGAGTTATTTCTTTTTATTATCCTGATTACCATCAGCTCGCTTTTTACGCCTGGTGTTAGATTCAAAACGAACCCTAGAACGACCTCTGCTAACAGAGTGCTTTCTAGCCCATGCTGTTATATGTCCTTTTCATAATCAACTTAACTATTAACAATTTAGAAGTTTTCTTCTCAATTACTTCTAATTCATGTTTTTGTGTTTTATTTTTCAATTTAGCTTCAAGTTCCTTATAATCTGGATGATCAATAAATGTTGCTAGAAGTGTTTTAGCTTCACATAATTCCTTCACAAGGTCATCATATTTAACTTTGTCAAACTTAATTAAGAGATCCAAAAATGTTTTAGAGCACTCACAAGCTGCGTGAACACATTCCTCCTTAAAGGGGAAATCATCTACTCCACTCGATGGGGATATTTGTTTTCACAAACCCCTTGGTGCTAAACCTCTTTCGATATATTCCTCTAGGGTAGAAATGTCATATGTGATGTCTATTTCTTTCAACAAAAGTTTTTCAAATTTGTTAAATGCTGACCTGATATTGACATAGTTATTCTCCTTGTTGGTTGTTGTGCTACTTGTCGCTGCTTCTCCTTCACCTCCTAATAATCTCTCCCTGGCTCATCTCCATCTCACATCAGGGTTAACAAATTCACTCCAAGTATATCCAGCAGCTCCTTCTTCATTTATTTCAGTTTGCTGCATGCTCCAGAACAAAATGTCCTCTCGCAAACACGTTTGGCAATCTTCCGTATACCGAACTGTACACACACTGTGCCACTGGTTTGATAAGTATCTCAAAACTTACTTTTTTAGCCATCTGCAGCCACTAAAAGTGAGTCAATTTCATATCTCGCTAAGTTGGGGGATTGTAGTAAGCATAAAACACACATGTGTTTTGTGCTTACTAAAAAATTTTTTAAACTTAAAACTGAGATGTGAAACTGCATTGACTGTACCTTTACTCTGTGAAGTCAAGTGTTATTATGAATTGAATATACATCATATGTTCTTCATTATGATTGCATTAACATTTAATTGTTTAATTGATTGAATGATGTAATTGGTTCATACATTTATTGGTCTCCACATTTAAGGTTCTAATCAACTGGTTACATGTTACCCCTTATGAAGACTCTGGTTTGAGTCAAAGCGCTGGGTGTTGTGAACCGAGTGTTTGATTGCCTGCTGGTCACTATGTATTTTGCACTGCATTAAAACCGTATTTTAAAGCCATTTACTTTCATTTTGACCTGCATTTTGGACTTTTCATCAGGCTTGAGTGCTGTTTTTCTTTTGGATTTTCTACGTTTGTGGGTTAGCAACCCTAAATACAGCACCTTCCAATATTCTGCCAGCCGATCGCAGCACGTTTGTGTGGTTCTTCACATTAGAAATAGACCTGCTCACATCCAAGGACAATTTTCAGCTTCCTCTTTTTTGTTGCAGACCTCCAGCAGTGGATACAGTCCCCATGGGGGTCCTGCTCCTGGACTAGTCAGAGAAGCTCCTGCATGCCTTCCCTCCATTCCCTCTGCTGTTTTGAGCTCTCCTGAAACTAAGGACCTAGCTTACTTCCATGATTTTAATAGCCCCAGACTGAGCCAGGCAGCACTGGTACTCCCTAATCCTGGCCCTGTCCAGCAGGCAACCCATTTGCCTCCCTGTGACACAATCTGCTGAACACGTCTAAGGGCAGAGTGATCTACCCAAAAATCAAGTCTCTTGGTTTGTGAGGAGCTAGAGTACTCTGACTTTCACTTTTCAGACCAAGTCCTCCAGGTTCTTAAGGTATCCAGGAATCCAGTCACTTGGAAAACGTATGCTTCCAAGTGGAAGAGATTCTCCCTGTGGTGTGTCCCTAGGCAACTTGACCCTCTCCAGGCAGATCTGTCCACTCTCCTGGATTGTCTGGTGTACCTACAGGCCTTAGGCCTCAGGCCTGCTACCCTAAAGATTAATCTGGCAGCTATTACTGCATATGCATCACCAGGTAAGCAGAAAATAGTAGCCTCTCACCCTATTTTCAAGAACTTTTTAAGGGTGGGGGCCTGTCCCTCCCTGGGATCTGAACATCTCTATAGCCAAGCTCATGGAATTTCCCTGTGAGCCTATGGCCTCTGCAGACTTGAAGTATGTCACCTGGAAGACAGTCTTCCTAGTAGCCATCACTTCAACAAGAAGGGTGTGCAAGATGCAGGCTCTCTGCACTGATCCAAACTACTTTATCTTCCACAGGGACAAGGTAGTCTTCAGAACTAACATGAAATTCCTTCCCAAGATGGTATCTGAGTTCCACCTGAACCAGTCCATTATCCTTCCTGTTTTCTTTACAGAAAAGTCCAGTTCTGGTGAGCAAAGACTACACAGTCTGGACATCAAAAGGTCTCCCAGTTACTACATTGAGCGCACCAAAGATCATAGATCTTCCCACTCTCAGTTGTCCCTCACATATGGTGAAGTTGGGAAGGGCAACCAAGCTTGAAAAGGACAGTTGCCTGCTGGATAGTGGCTAGCATTCAGTTATGTTTCTCTAAAGCTGGCAAACAGCCACCTCAGGGTACCAGAGCACATTCCACTCATGGCACAGCTGCCTCTGTGGCAGAAGCCAGAGATGTTCCCTTATTATAAATCTGTAAAGCAGCTACCTGGAAAACTGTTCACACCTTTTCAAACTAAGATTCATACTAAGAGGTAAGGAGCTAAGGGGACCCTTCTTTTGGCCCATTGCCACTCCTGTCGTCTCACCCATAATAAGTCAGTTTGTGTCCTTTCTGAATATGGGAGTAGAGATTGTATTTAAACTGGACCTTGCTTCTTGAACAAATAATTTCCTCTGGCAACTTGTTCCAAGGGGCAACCACTCTTTGGGTGAAAAAAGCTTTTCTCCTATTGGTGTTATGTTGTATGTGTCTCAGCTGGAGAGGGTGGCCCCTAGTACCCTTCTTGTTGTTTTTAAATTGGAGGTTTAGTTCATTTAGTATATAATCATCCTGCATTACATCATAACATAGTAATAGGTCCCCTCTAATTCTTCTTATCTCCAGTGACATCAGCTGTGATTTATTCAAACGTTCATAAGGAGCCTTATTTAAGTGTGTATCATTTTGGTGGCCTGCCTGCACCCTTTCAACATTTGCCACTCCTCCTTGTGATGGGTTCCCACACTGGGGCTCGTAGTCCAGTATAGGTCTGACATAAGTTCTGTACAGTGGCTTTTCAAAGCACTATTGCCTGGACATACAATCCAGAAGAGATGCCAGGTTTGGCACTGCTGTAATGCAGAACCCTTTCCCCAAGTAGGCTCTGTACCCAGCCCCCCAAAGTACTGCTTTGTAGTCTACTTATGACAAGCATAATGGAGGATTCCTGGGGTTTGAAGAAAAAAAATCATAGTAATGTCGTTTCTTCCAGGGGATCCCTCATTATGCTTGAATCTATCACCCTACCCCCCTTCCAGAGCCAAAAAGTTTCTTCAATAATCAAATATTATTCTTTTGTTCAATGGCTTGAGCATTATTTGTTGTCAGTCACAGATACATTTTTGCTAAAATTGTTGTTCTGCCATACTGGCCCTTAGGGCCATTCTTTCACTGTCCTTTGTGCTTATATTGTTGTCACAATCTAATAGTTCATTTACATCAAATGGGGAATTGACCAATCAACCATGCAGTGAAAGGAATTTAATTACAACCAGATTAAAAAATAAATCTACCTTTAACCCACCCTGTAATAATATGGTGGCCGTGTTCGAGAAGTTGTGTCTGCAGGACATTAAAAACTTATTGAGACCCCCTCTCCAAGCCCATGGTTCTATAATTGTTGCTGTACAAAAATAATGGTTCTTCGAAACCTAGCGGGGAATAAGGACATAGTAATTAAGGAGGCTGAAAAGGGGGCAGGGGGGCATTGTTGTCATGGACGTTGCTAAATATGAACAAGAAGTGCTAATCAGCTGAACAACAAATATTCCTATTTGCCATTTTCATATCACCCCAGAATGAAATTCAAGCAAGAGATTGACTTGTATGTGTATGAGAATTATACCAAAGCATACATCTCTAAACAAACATTATGATTTTTTAACTGTTGCTCATCCCATCAGAGCAGTGATCTATGGATTACCAGAGGTACATAAGAACCTTATAATTAATGGTCTCCGTTTTCTTCTATTGCTAAAACCGTGTGTTAAATGCCGTAACACCTGAGTAGGTGTTACGGCATTCACGCGCTCCGTTCCACAACAAAGCGCTCGAGGAAACTAAACATAGGATGTTCAAACTGCCCTCTAACTTCAACTGCCACTGAAAAAAAAGACTTACCTCCATCCCAGATAGCCTGCAGCAGCCTCACATCACCTATAAGTTTAAAAAAAAAAAAAAATGTTAAGCCGATTCCAAACAGCAGACGAAACAGAAAGGCAAAAGTTCTTGAAGAGCAAGAAAACCGCAACACAATACGGAAAACAAAAAGCGACCTCAGGCTTTTCACAAGCTACTTGTCTGAGGTAGGAGAGGCACAAAATTTTGAAACTCTCGACATCCTAAAATTAGATAAACTACTAGCTAATTTCGTCTACCTATTAAAAAAACAAGATGGGTCAGAATATGAGCCAGGTACCATACGAGGCATACTAACGAGTATTGACAGGCATTTATCCTCATACAAGTACCCTGAATCCATATTCAAAAGCCCAGACAACATATTTGTTGACACAAAAAAAACCCTAGCAGCCAAACAAAAGCAACTAAAAAAGGCTGGTAAAGGAAACCGTCCCAATAAAGCCCAAGCATTAACTGACGAAGATGTTGAACTACTATATAAATCCAAAACACTAAACATGACCACACCAACTGGGCTGCTAAATTTCCTCTTCTTTAATCTGGGCATCCAGTTCGCCCTTCGAATAAAAGAACACCACGACCTACAGTGGGGAGACATAAGAGAGAGCACAGACACGAATGGAAACATCTTCCTCGAGTATTGTGAACGGCAGACAAAAACCAGAACAGGAGAAAACCCGTGATGTCCGCCCAACAAATCCCCAATTTATAAAAACACAGAACCCAGAAAGAGACACCATTAAAGCATACCACATCTATAAATCACAGAGGCCACCAGAAATGCTCAAACCTGATGCTCCCTTTACATAGCACCCAACAGCAACAAAAAGATTCATCCCTCTGGTTCCGTGAATATGAATATAGGGATCAATAAACTAAGAACAATGATGCATACAATGAAAATGCACTCTGGTATACCTCACAGCAAAAGAATCACTAACCACAGCACAAGAAAGACCACCATACAACGCCTCGAGATCACAACATCCCACCGACTGACGACAGCAGATATCAGGCCACCGCAATCTACAGTCAATAAACAATTACTCCAGCCTCTCTGAAAGAAAGCAGTATGAAATTAGTAACCTCTTAACTTACTCAGCTCATCAGGTCCCTTCCACTTCAAAATATTCACAGGAACAGCAACAGAGATCTCCACACCCAGTACCCAGCAAGAAGAAATGGCGCCTGGAAACATGCAGGCAATGTTTGGGACCGCTGCATTTTCCACAGTCCTGTGACAATAAATATCTACAACTCCAACCAAAAACCTCAAAGCAGGAAGAGAATCAGAGTCATCGAAGATTCAGACACCTCCGATTAAGGTATTTTCTTGCTTTCAGACCACCCAAAAATGCAAACATTTAACTGTTTTTTCTATCGACCTAACTTATCCAGTTAACACTTTAACGATGATCCCTAACTCTCTCCCTTTCAATCCTAACCTTTCCGCAGGTCAAACGAGAATACCATTCAACCAGGAAATGAAACGAAGAATCTCCATACCGGACTTGTGGCCAGTTCCTTTTATTGTTTAGTGAAATTTAATGTTATCTTAATGTTTATGTGAAACATTTAACCACAATTCTGTTCTCACACAAATAAAACCTTTTATCTGCAAGGTAAGCACAGCGACTTTTTTTTCATAAAACGGATCCCTTCAATTATATAAAATAAAATATGGGGAGAAGTGTGTAAAACTCGAATTTAACACACACCCTCGTTGTTGGATGGCATTCATAAACCGTTTATGTGCCATCCAACAACTCGGGTGTGTGTTAAATTCTCGTAACACACTTCTCCCCATACTTTATCCTATATTTAAACCCCCCAGCATGACAAATCGTGTCTAGCATTAGTTCACTGACAGAACCCTTAACACAGTATGTAAACATCTTGCACAACTTGCTCCGAGTTACATTCATGACACCACCCATATTCTATAAACTTAAGAAGATCTGCATGTGGAGCTGGAGTGATGGTTGGTCACGCTAGACATTACAGCTTTATATACAAACATTCCACATTAGGGGGTCTAGAAGCACTGAGTGAAATGCTGAATGAATGTACCGAGTATAATGCTGCACTACTAAATTTATTTTAGTATTAACTGAAAAGGTTCCAACATGTAATATTTTTATATTTGTGAATCAGTTCTATCTGCTGCTCAAGGGGACTGTGATGGGCACGGCATTTGCACCCATGTATGTGAAAGTATATCTAGCCCATTAGGAGAGGGAGTATGTTTATCCAGCTGACCAAAATCTATTTGGGAGGGGAAGACTGATCTATATAGGTGACACTTAGATGATCTCTTGTTAGTCTGGAAAGGTATGAGGGAGGAGCTAGATGAGTTTGTTAGCTTCCTTGCATCTACTAATAAAAACCTTAAACTTACAGTGACAGCGAGTCAGATAACTATTGAATTTCTAGACCTCCATATTACAAATGATGGGATGGAGGAGAAAGGGGTCAGGATCTGTCTTTTTTGCAAACAGACTGATAGAAACGATATGCTGCACTATAGGAGTTGCCATCCAAGACACAGTATTGAAAATACACTGGTGGTCAGTTCTTTAGATTGAGTAGGAACTGCACATATAAACAGGATTCAATAGGGGTGTAAACTCAATGAGAAAAATATTTTTAGATAGGGGTTACAACCAGACGTGTGTGGAGAAAGCAGTTACCAAGGATGATGCATTACATGGAACTGACCGACTGAATACTAGGGAACTAGGGATGAACCATAACAAGCATCAATAAAGCAATTTTGGCACTATCTTTTCTCCCCGAGCTCATGGGGTAGCAGAGATTATGCAAAAGCACTGGCATGTGCTTAGGGCAGAACCATGACTAAATGAGTGGACTGAAACAGCCCCAAAGATTACATATAGAAGGTGTTGCAACATTAGGGACATGGTAATATGGATTCATTATACAGTGGTCATTTCAGGTGCGAAAATTGCATTTACTGTAAATACAGTCCAGTGGGAGGCACGGTTTGCGATCATCAAATGAATAGATTATACAAAGTTACCGTGGTTATCAACTGTCAAATGAAGAATGTGGTTTATAGGGCTACCTGATCATGTAAATGTTTTTATGTGGGCAAAACTATGTATAAATTCAAGCTATGTATAGAAGAGGATTTAAGGGCTATCGACAGACAAGATGAGAATAATACTTTGGCTTTTCATGTCATGAGGAGAGGTTCACATGTTTTTTTCCTTTTAGAGTTTAGAGAAAATTACCATCCCAATCAGAGGAGGAGGCAGAGACAGACTTCTCTTAAAGTAGGAAAGCTATTGGCAGTACACTCTGGAAGCTTTGGGATGCTTACGGTCTCAATGACAGATTTCAGTTAAATTCTTTCTTATAAATTAAAAGCTGAAGATAGAGCAATGTGTATAGAATTCTAGACACCTGCTGCTATGATTTATCAATCAATCAATTAATCAATCAATCACATCTTTATTTATCCAGGCGATCATTGTTGAGTAAACTCATTTACAAGATGGACCTGCTGTTGTCAAAGACAGTTATACATACATAGATTAAGGTACAAAATACAGAGTGTGTGTAAAGATACAAGCAAAATTACAGAATAGTGGTAGGCGCAAGGTAAACATTCCAGTTGTTCTTGTGAAAACATATATGCATTACACAACATTATTGTGATATATACAGCCTTTATGGATACAGAAGTTGAGGTTCCATATTTATTAATTCTCAATCAAGCCACTATTGAGGGTACAATTCTTTGTATTTCAGCCCTCAGTGACTGTTTGACATGCTTGGGTGAGGATCCTAGGCTACAGAAGGGCCCCTTGTGGAGTCTGTAACTTCTAGTTAAGTGGGTGGTGAGAGGAAAGAAGTATGGGAGAAGTGGTGCCATGAGTGCCGTGGGCCAATAAGGCAGCTGACTAATGAACTTAGTTAAAGTAGGGAAGGAAGGAACTAGATTCATGGCTGAATGTGGTAAGGATAAGAAGTGGACCATCAACGGGACTGCTAGGAGCTATGGAAGCACTTGCAGATTTCGGTGAACGTTTTGTCTTAGATGGTCCTAAACAGGGCAGAACTGAATGGAGAGCTGAGTCTCATCAATTTCTGTATCCTGTTCCAGATTGTGGGCAATGCGTGGCTTATGGCAGCCCTACCAAAATGGGTACTGATCCTGGGGATTTTCAGAGAAATTAGGGAGTGGCTTCTTAGGGTGTAGCTACTGATTGGGCTCAAGGGGAGGCAGGCAACAATGTAATCTGGTAGTTTGTTGGTAAGGGCTCAGAATGCGCAGAGTGCTACATTTCTACACCGCCTGTATTGAAGGAAGGCCACCCTACGGCTGCGTATAGACAGCAGTGATGAGTGGAGGACAGGAGACCAGTTATGAATCTTAATGCTGTATGGTACAGGACATCCAGTTTTGCAAGGTGTGAGATGGAGCATTGGCCATAGATAATGTCAGCGTAGTCGATTAATGAGAGGAATGTTGATTGAACAAGCTGTTTTTTTTGCATCTGCGGTCAGGAGGTGTTTAATTCTGAAGAAGAGGCCAAGCCTCTGCCTGAGCTTTTTCATCAATTCTTCTGTGTGCTCCACAAAGGAGAGTTTGTTGTCCAACCATATGCCCAGATATTTGAATTTTGGCACAAACTCAAGATTTTCGCCTAGGAGGGTGGTTATGGGTGGAAGAGTACCAGCGGCAGCAGAGTAGGCCCTAGTGCCAGATGGTGAAAAGAGCATGGCCTTGGGGTTTTTTTTGCATTTAGTAGTAGCTTTTTGCTGAGAAGCTGGTGCTGCAGTGTATTGAATTTGGTTTTTAGTTCTGTGCATGCAGCTCCAGGAGAGTCACGGCTTAGATAGAGCACCGTGTCATCGGCGAACAAGTGGATACTGGCTTCTGTAATGCCTAAGTCCAGGTTGTTAATGTAAATGGCGAACAGTAGCGGGCCCAGTATGGATCCCTGTGGGACTCCTCTTTTAATTGGTTTGAGTGGAGAGAGCTCTCCTTCGGCCTTAATTTGTTGCTGCCTATCAGAGATGTAGTCCTGGAACCAGTCCAATGAGGTTGAGTCCATGCCTATGGTTTTTAAGGTGCAGACAAGTAGGCAGTGGTCGACGGTATTGAACGCCTTGCTGAGATTTAAAAACACAACACAAACAAACTTTTTATTGTCAAGGTCCCGTTGCCAGTCATTAGTGACTTTGGCCAGTGCCGTAACAGTGCTAATGCTTTGCTCTAAAGCTGGACTGCATAGGGTTCGGCAATGCAGAGCTGTCTAAAAATGATCTCAACTGTAAGTCCACGATTTTTTCCAGCATTTTTGAGAGTACAGGTAGAAAAGAGATTGGCCTATAATTGTTTAGGTCTCCTGCTTTAAATAGGGGAATAACGTGGGCAGTTTTCCATTCCATAGGTAAAGAGCCCTGGGCTTGGGGTAAGTTGAATAGGTGTGATATAGGTGTGGCAAGTATGTGATATGCTGTTTTCAGAAAGTATGGGTCGAAGGAGTCAGCTCCTGTGATTTTTCTAGTGTCTAGCCATAGCATAAGGTCTTCAACTTCTTTTATGGTGGTTGGGGAAAAGGAGAAGATCATATCTTTGTTGCTGTGTTCTGGGGACTGGGCGTTGAACTGCGGGCGGAGAGTACTTACTGGTGCATTGTCAAATGCCATGCCTGCAGTGGCAAAGTGGTTGTTGAAGGCTTGAAGAATCTCAGATTTATCGCTGATAGTGACATTGTTGATGGTGATTTTGGAAGGTAGTACACTACCTGGGGAGTGGCCAGACAGATCCTTTATGGTGGACCAGAATTTGATTGGGCTGTTGGATGCAGAGAGTAATTCATTTTGATAGAAATTGGCCTTGGTCTCTCTGACCATTTTTGTGCAGGCATTTTTAGCTGTCCTAAAGAGACACCAGTCTTCATCGGCATGTGATTTCTGGGACTTTTTCCACAGCTGGTCTCTTTTACGTAAGGCCTTCTTCAGATCCGGTGAAAACCAATGGCAGGTTTTGGTTTTTATTCGAGCTTTAATTAGGGGAGCATGGATGTTTAGGGCACTGGCTATGATTTCATGGAGAAGATCATAGGCATCACCCACTGATTTAGACAGGTAGAAACTCTGCCAGAGCAAAGAGTTTTTTAGCTCGTGTACGTAGGCCAGGGGGTCGAAGTTCCATCTGGATCTTTTAGTAGAAAACTTTGATGTAGATAGTGGCTTCATGATGGTTCTTATACCAGCTATAAGACAGTGGTCGCTAACATCTGCTGGAAGGATACCGGCATGGGAGAAGTAGTGTGGTTTGTTGACAAGGGGGACATCAGGAGGGTGCTTCTCATTGGATTTTTCTTGTTGATGTGTGTTGGTTCAGTTATAAGTTGGGTGAATCCATGGGAGTCACAAAATTGTTTTGGGGTAGCGATCCGTTTGATAGCCAGTCGTAGTTAAGGTCACCTAATATAATTGTTTCCAGGGGTGTCATGTCCATTTGTGAAGACAGATGAGTCAGAAGCTGTGGTCCTGTTGCTGCCGGTCTATAGCAGCCTATTATGCGGAATGCCACGGATTGGGACGGTTCGACCCTGAGAGACAGGCATTCAACTCCCGCAACTGAAGTAGCATCTAGTATAGAAACTGTGAATTTGTTATTAACATAAATGGCTACTCCTCCCCCCCCCCAGCCTTTCTGTCTGCTCTGAAAAGGAGGTAGTTGGGGATATTAATCTCACTGTCTGGTGTGGATGCCCGAAGCTCATTTCCGAGGTCACAAGTATGTGTGGGGCAGTATGAATAATCCAGGCCTGGACAGAATCCAACTTCTTTAGGAGGCTGCAGGCATTGACACGCAGGAGACTGATTCCTTTTAGAGTAGTAATTTCAGTTGGAGATTAAATCAACTTTGTGGGGCCAGGATTGAGCTCGACGTCTCCTGAGCACAGTAGTAGGAGGAGGAGCATGATTCTTCTCAGATTGGCAAGGAGATGTTTGAGAGCACGGGTCTTGTTGTGTTTTGTGGAAGTTAGATTGCAGGGATCCGGGACCATGTCATCCTCTTGTGTTGCCCTGCCACTGCGTAGCTCAAGGTCCAGGCAGAGTAATACCAGGCTATGCAGCATATGAGTGGCTGGGGTTTGATGCCATGCATAGCTGAATAGGTTGCTGTCCCGCTTCCAATAGATTCAACATAAGTTGACTGAATCAGAGGCAACCAAGGGCAGCATAGTAAGTTCATATTCTTATTATGTAGGTATCCTGTTAGCGTAGGGCATGTCCCTTTATTTGAATCAGATATGTCTGGAGGTCCACTAGTATTAGGTAGCAGGGAAAGGCTGGCTAATAAGCAGAGCCATCCAATAACTCCCATGTTTACTTTGCAAGAAAAGTGAAGGGTACTACCATGGGAGCTGCTATCCAGGGTCTTTAGTTCCCCAAATTTGTTGTATAAGTTGTTAGTGCTGTGGTATGTTAGGAGTCAGTGTACGATAAAAGAAAATTAAGAGTAGCCCTGATAGTAGCACGTCTCAAAACAAAGTTTATTTGATGTATGCTCTTTGTGGAGGGAAGGAAAATGAAGAGGAGGACAAAGAATGTCTATGTTGCAAAGATGTATTTTCTTCAGTTGGGACTGGTAGGGGTGCCTTTGCAGAGCGGAGTGGGCCAATGAAAGATTGAGGGCGGAGCTAGTGGGGCTATAAAATAATGCTCAGGAGGGGGGATGGGCGGATGGGTGAAAATTTGCAGCTTTGCCATACCTTGCTGGCAGGGAGCGTCCAAGGCAGTGGTCTCGGGCGACAGCTAGAGAAGCGCCGACTGCCTGGTGGCCGCTAGTCCTACGGCTGGTGCTGTGGAGTTCCTAAGAGAGACAGAAGGGGGGACTATTAGTACCAGTCCAAGTCAGCTGAGACCAGGCAGACCAGTGGTGATGCTGAGCTATGATTTGCACAACAAAATGAGCAATTTCCTGGGCGCCCCTGTGTCTAGCTGCAGTCTGCACTGCTTCAAAAGAAGGGCTGTAATTACTTGAAATTGTACCCTTCCCAAACAAATCAGGCAAAATTTCTAATACAGTTTGGCACACTATTTAACATTTAAATAATAACATTTCAAGTTTCCCCTTTAGCAATCGAGAGAACAGCTCCTTTTTGGTAAAATTAGAGTAAAAGTAAAGATTTGAAGAGCGAGCCAATTGGAGTCTGCCTAAGAAAAGGCGCTCGCACTCCGATAGGCTGCCGCTTAATTTATTTATTTAGCTTTTGTTAACCAGGTAAGTACACTAGACAAGACAATTTGCCTATTTTCAGGTACAACCCGGGAGAGTACAGGAAATTACATACTTACACACTTGGGACAACATGGTACATAATTAGGAAAAGGTTACACATCATGAGACAACAAGGTACAAGTTAGAAAAAAACGAACTCGCATTGCCGTACCTTGCTGGCAGGGAGCATCTGGGGCAGTGGTCTCGGGCGGCGACTGGAGAAATGCTGACCGCCCGGTGGCTGCTAGTCCTGTGGCCAGTGCTGTGGAGTCCCTAAGGGAGACAGAAGGGGGGACTATTAGTACCAGTCCCAGTCAGCTGAGACCAGGCAGACCAGTGGTGATGCAGAGCTACGAATTGCACAACAAAAGGAGAGATTTCCTGGGCACCCCTGTGTCTAGCTGCAGTCTGCACTGCTTCAAAAGAAGGGCTGTGATTACTTGAAATTGTACCCTCCCCAAACAAATCAGGCAAAATTTCTAATACAGTTTGGCACACTACTTAACATTTAAATAATAACATTTCAAGTTTCCCCTTTTGTAATCGAGAGAACAGCTCCTTTTTGGTAAAATTAGAGTAAAAGTAAAGATTTGAAGAGCGAGCCAATTGGAGTCCGCCTAAGAAAAGGCGCTCACTCCGATAGGCTGCGGCTTTGCTGTACCTTGCTGGCAGGGAGCATCCGGGGCAGTGGTCTCAGGCAGCGGCTGGAGAAACGCCGACAAGCCTGGTGGCCGCCAGTCCTACGGCCAGTGCTGTGGTGCCCCTTGCTGGCAGGGAACGTCCGGGGCAGTGGTCTTGGGCAGCGGCTGGAGAAGCGCTGACTGCCCGGTGGCTACTAGTCCTACAGCCGGTGCTGTGGAGTGGGAACAAGTATATGTGATGCTGTGATATTATTTTGTTTATTAAAGTATTTATTGTTAAGATCAGTTTCAGCATTTTTATAATGTTATGATAAATATTTTAATGTTGTTGTTCCCCCCTTCCATCCTGTTCCCCCTTCCTTCCTCCCTTCTTTTCCATTCCTTTCTCTGTGGCACTCCATTATGGTTTTTAAGTGGATGTTTTGGAGGCTTATGTCCTGTAATTGAATACCATTGTTAGATGTGTTAATGCCCTATTAAGGGGTTGAGTTAAGCTGAATACAGTTATGAGCCTCGGGTACACCTTGAGAAAGAGCACATGGGGCTTGAAAACGTTTGGCATGTCATGGTGGTGCTGCTGTACCTTTTAACATAAATTTATTTGTATTTTAATGAAGTCCTTTTCGCATCAGACAACCAATATTGTGGTTTCCAGTGTCTGTGGTAGCCTTTGCACAGTCTTCCTTTGCGTGTTTAGTAATTTTTTTTCCTGACTTAGTGGTGCTGGTGTCTTGCAGCATACAATATATCTGACCCCAGTTTTGTGGAATACTCTCTTGTTTGTTTGATGGAAAAAAATGTACGGGGGACTGTAGTTTGAACTTTTTCTTCCTTTTTTTTGAGATGTATTTTCTTTTGATAGCATTCTTTATTAATTAATTGTTTTGTTATTTTTTCTTGAGGTTTTTATTTATTTTTTGATGACCTAGACACAAAAGTGACTATTTTCAGGCACGACCCAGGAGGTCAACTACACAGGGAGATACAGGTACGTGGAATACAGTGTCAAGAAGTATACAATACATCACATATCAGAAGTGAACAAGATTAAGACAATAGTGGTACCAAGGCACGTAAGGTGTATTATACAAATAGAAGGTAAGTGCCCGTGAGTAAACAGTTATAGTAATATCACATTTAAAGTGCAGAAAATGCCGCAGGGTATCATTATGGTGTAATATACACCTGGCTGAACTGAAAAAACAGTTATTGGGAGGAGGTAGGGAGAAAGGCAATGCAAAGATATGGCATAGCGAGAAAGAGGAGGAGGAGAGAGGGAAAGGGATGGGAAGGGGGGATGGGAAGGGGAGGATAGAATTTGTGGGGGAAGCGGAAGGAGCAGGGTGCCAGCTCACTCCACTGAAGGTAGGAGGGAAACTGCGAGGCAGCTCAAGCAGAGGGAGCCAAGATCTATGGTGGGTTGAAGCAGGTGCATCGGGCACATGTGGCAAAGAGGGAGCGGTGTCTCATCTTAAATGTAGCATGACTAGGGGCCAGGCGTACATCTAGGTGCAGCGAATTCCAGTAATGAGGAGCTACATGCTAGAAACCTGATTTCCCTTTTGTAGTTCTACATCTGGGAATGCTAAGCAAGGAAAGGTCAGAAGATCGGAGACTGTATGAGACAGGCAGAGGGGTTAGCAAGGAGGCTAGGTAGGTAGGCATACTGGACTGCAGTATAATGTCCAGAAGGTTCCCAAGAGAGAGGAGCCAGTGTACAGTGGGGGAGGGCCAATTTAGGTCTGAATACAGTAGGCAAATGTCTTAACCTGGAGGTTGCAGAGGTGTATCGGCATATATTGTTGTAAGTTGTGTCCCACCTATGAAGAGTTGCCGTAGACGCGTTAGTATAGATTACGGATATATATGAGAGTGACAGAAGTAGGATTCCTCTAGCAATGGCCAACCTTGCAGAAGGGGTCAGAATATGACTTGTTTTGTAGGCTAAACCCAGTTTGATATTGACAGCCTTACATGTGGAGGTTATATGGGTGTCATAAGTGAGGGATTCATCAAGCAAGACACCCAGATATTTAAAGGAAGTTACCATCTCCAGTGGGGAACCATCAGCCCAGGAGACCCGTAAAAATTCCCGGCTCTGTTTTAGTTTAATAGAGAACCCAAAGAGCATAGCCTGGGTCTTGCCAGCATTGAGATCGAGCTTATTTCTGGTGATCCAGGACTGACTATTTAGTAGGTCCATAAAGAGCGTATGGTTAATAGATTGAACATTATCTGAGCTAGTATAAAGAACAAGGTCATTGGCGTATAGCAACGATGAGCAGGAGGATATATTTTGTGCTATATTATTAATGAAGATCGAGAAGAGAAGGGGTCCAAGGATAGATCCCTGTGGTACACCAACATTAATGACTGCCTTTTTGGAGCTGATTGAGTTGAATTTTACAGCTTGAGTCCTGTTCAACAGGTAGCTGTGGAACTAGGTCACAACTCCAGTCGAGAAACCCAGGGTTTGGAGATTAGCAAGCAGAAGAGGGTGGTTAGCAAGATTGAAAGCTTTTGTCAGATCGATAAATACTGCACCAGTTTGATGACCCTGATACATGGCTTGAAGAACGTCATTTGTCAGCTGTAATAAAGCATTTTGAGTACTGTGGCCTTTTCTGAAGCCATGTTGATTTGTATGGAGGAGGTTATACTTAGAGAGCTGTTCTGAGATCTGTGCTGAGATGAGCTTCTCAAGGACTTTATTTAATACTGACAGCATAGCTATTGGCCTATAATTAGCTATATCTTTTTTGTCACCTTTTTTAAAAACCGGCGTGACTCTGGCCAGTTTCCATATATCAAGCAACATGCCTTCACTCAGGGACAAATTGAGTATTTTGGACAGCGGCCCTGCAATGAATGGTGTCACAAGCTTTAAGAGTTTAGGTTCAAGGCAGTCAGACCCAACAGCAGTACTGTCTGATATGAAACTGAGATGTTTGAGGACATCCTTCTTCGAGATAGCTTTAAAGTAGAAAGGAGGCATCATTGTAGTGTTCTTCAGGGTGGGGGATCCAGACATTAAGTTATCAGAAGAGAAAGCAGTGGTATAACTGGAAAGGTCAGAGAAATGAGAATTAAATGCATTTGCAATTGTGCCCGAGTCGTTACAGTGAACATCTTTCAGTATCATGTCACTGTTGAGGAGAGTTTGCTTTGATCCGAGGAAGTTTTGATATGAGACCAAAATTTCTTAGGGTCACCAGCCACATCCATCAGAAGGCCCTTACAGTACTGGCTTTTTGCATGCTTTATTTGTGTTTTGCACTTCAATCGCTGTTCTCTGTAGATGTTAAAGTCAGCTGTGAGACTGGAGATTTTAAACGTTCTCAGCATTTGTCCCTGTTTTTGAGGGATGCAAGGAGGTCTTTATGCAGCCATCTGGTTTGTTTACCACGAACATGCCAAGTGATGATTGGAGTATGTTTATCTTGAAGGAACACAAACCAACTCAGGAAAGCATGGAGGGCAGCATCCATATTCAGTGATTGTAGACAGAGGGCCAGTCAGTGTGAGACACATCACATAGAAAATGAGCCTGGTTTAAGTTGGAATAGTTCCTGAAGCATATACAGTGTTGGGGGGACATGGAGGTTGTAGATGGACTCCATATACAGAAAACAGGGGAATGATCACTGACAGTGTCCGGCAGCATTCCTGTTTCTGCAGTTCTGTCCATGCGATTCATTAAGATCCAATCAATAAAGGTGCTGGAATCAGCAGTGACAGACACTCTTGTAGGATCAGTAATGATTTGGTGTAAATTGTAGCTCTGCACCACGGACCGTAGGGTATCTTGGGATTTGCTAAGCCAGTTTAAATTTAAGTCTCCATGAATGATGAGCTCATTTTCCCCGCATATGCAGCCGTATGATCCAGTAACTCCACTAGACCATTTAGCCCACTTTTGGGGGGATTATAGGCACAGACAATGTGAAATTTCTTAGCTCCTAGTCTGAGTATGGCATGGATGCATTCACAAAAGGAGTTTTGCTTGTCAGTTATCATAGTTAGGTTTAGATTGTTTTTTGTTGTAGATTGCAACACCCCCACCACACTTTGGAGGTGGCCTAACACACCTAAGAAGGTTGTAGTTTGGGAGCATGCAATAGGTATCTGAGATAGAGGGCTTTAGCCATGTCTCAGATAGACAGAGCACGTCGGGGTGGTGGTTAGTCACCCAGTCTTCAAGTTCTGCATGGTTATGGAGAAGACTCCTAACATTTAGATGGATCATGTGTAGACCTTTCATATCATAGCCAGTACAATTTAGAGGTAATTTACTTGGCATTGGCCCAGGGTTCAATTCAATGTCCCCAGACAGCAAGAGGACCAACAATATGATGTACCCTAACTTATGCAGGGCAAATTGAGGGCTATTACAGCTATAGATACGCCACCATTTAGCAACAGATGCAGTAGCGTAGTAGATGAGTAGTCTAGGGAGGAGGGCAGGGGTCACATCAAGGCCTCTTTCTGGTAGGATTAACATGTTAGAGTAAGTGAAATTATTTTGATCCATGTCCCTACTGTGGAGGTGATTATTGGGAACAAGCACTGGAAGGATACTCAGTAATATCAGAAACAGGATAAGAGGGGACACTGATAGAGAATTCCTGGCCATTCTGTATAATTTAATAGCATGCAGATTGAGTAAGGCTGGAGGGTGGGTTAGAGGATGCAGAAGAGGGCAAATGAAACTATCGCTATGGAGATGCTGTGGTCTGCCTAATTTTAGGAGATCCTGTGGGCCGCCTAATTTTTGGAGATCCCTAAAACATGAGAACCCTAGATTGGTGGAAGGGTATGAGACTATCAAACTGACAGAGCAATTGATAGCTACATCATACCAAGGGAACTACAAGATGTGAGTGGAAAGCTGCACAAAGTTAACCAGTCAAGAAGACAGTTTAAGCACAGTAGATAAGGATAAAAATTTTAGCCTAATTGAGGCTATGGACGTACAAAGATCAGAGCAGTCCCGAGCTAGAAAGATTGCTGCACTATACATTAGAATAGTCATTGAAGTGAAGGGAAATGGGGAAACTAGTGGAGGGTGCCCTCCAGTGGCTGGTTGGTATAACGAGCCAATGGAAAAATGAGGAGTTAGTCTTATTTTGATTGGTCACAAGACACTATATAAGTAAATGGCCAGCTAGGTGGGCGGGTGGGGAGACACTACAGGTGTTGGGGATAACAGCTAGTAGGAGAGAGAGAGAGAGAGAGAGAACCTGGCCATAGGGGCGATTCAGTTGCCAACTTTCCAAAGCAGAACTCAGCAGTGGAGCAAGCCAGTGGAGAAAAAAAAACAACAACACAAAACCACAGCCCAGCCGACTAGCAGCGCACTGAATCCCGAGGTAGGGAGAATCCTCTTTGTCTGCAAAATGATAGTCTCCTTATTAAAATAATTTATATACTGCACCAGCTACTTCGTGCCCAGTCAGCACTATTGCACAAGAGCAGCCTGAGCTAGGAGAAACACTGGTGGCCTGAAGCAAAAGAAAAGGCACCAAGTTTCAAAAATCAGAAAGGAATTCAAGCTGGGCAGAGGCACCACAGGTAGTGACTCATACCTTTAGTATGCAGGTGGTGGCTGGGAGCAGCTCCGATCGGGCAGGAGCCTGGGGCGAGGGTGGGCAGCTAAGGACAGAGAAGAGAGATAAAATTAATAGGAGGGAGAGGACAACAGACAAAAGAAAACAGAGGACAGAGAGGATTAGTGGCTGAGGACAGAGAGGATTTGTGAGAGGACAAAGAAATCAGCTGGATGATGCGGTGGGGTGCAGAGGTGGGGGTGAGAGATACAGCAGGGGGATGAAAAAAACAAGTAGAGGTATCCAGTAAAAGTGGTTTAAGTAAGAGGGACAGGAGGAGGCAAGAGAGAAACAGACAGTTTGAAGCACAAGTAAATAAATTAAGTTAATTTAGCATTGCAGAAATATAGCCAATAAGGTGTAATACAGCATTCATTTGCATCTTTGATTCAGTTATTCTTTTTTGTTTTCTTGATAATGTAAAGTTCATTGTTTGAGATTTCTAATTTTTTTATTTAATAAAAATTCCCCATCTCTTGTGAAAAGTGCCTTGGGTTCTTTTACTTCCACCTGGACACCCATCAGTATACCACCAGAGCTGGCAGAAGGGATGTTGGTTTAATGTGTCAGCTAAATGACTGCACAAGCCAAGCATACAGCATCCCCTTGTACTGTATTTTGGTTCCAGCATTCAAGAGCCCAATCCCAGTGCCAGCCTAGAACCCTCAACCATCTTGCCCAGAAGCAGATGTTCTATCAACTGAGCCATGCAGACAGATCAGTTTCAACAGGACTCAGTTTCAGAAGCTTTAAGTGACATACAATAATTTTTAAAAGACAAAGAACCTCTGTGCGCAAACACTGAGGCAAGGGTTACCCCAAAGGACATTTGGCTGGGAAACCAAGTTTCAAGAAAATACAAAGTCACACACTTACTTACATTAAGTTGGACCAGCATAACATTCTGTGGTGATTTGCATATGCAGCCCATGATGCTTTGCATTGTGGGGGCATGTGTGACTTTGTATACAATAATTTTGCTCACTGACACACACTAACACTTCTGAATCAATTATGCAATTATCTTGTTGAGTTATTCCTCTATTGCCTTATAAAAAACAAGTTCAGAGGCATGTCTCCATTAAAGCATGCTCGTTGTCTGACTGTTATACTTTTGATAGAGAACAAGACAAGGATTACATGAAGTATCATGCTGTGATCTGTTTGCAAAGTTATTGCTCACCCTGTATTCTACAAGATGTGATTTGTGATATTCTGCAAGAGGTAACTTGTGGAAGGGCCGTTGCCATTTAAATACTAGCCAGTAGGTATGTCCATATCTTAGCAGATTGCTTAGTTAAAATGGATGTTTGACAGGGAAGTACAGTGTAAGAAGGACAGTACAGTAATTTGTTTGCAAAGTGGGAAAGGTATATAATAACCCAATAATATTACCTTCTGGTTCCTGTTTCATTGGGTAATTTATGTCACTGCCAAGTTTAAAGATTTACTGATCATATAGTCCTGCTGCCTTAGCTGTTTTCACTTTTTTGCAAATACTGTTACAAGTCTGATTTTGGGACACAATATGGTTTCTGTACAGTCGGCCACTCCCAACAGCACATTGAAATCAGGAGGTTCTGAGGAGTATATAAAGGAGTTGACTAGACACACCATGCACAAAAGGAAGGCAGGCACAAGAGTAGACATCGCAACTTTGATACTGGCAAACAGGTACCTTTTTTTTTCACTTTTTCCTTTTATTGAAGTTGAATACAGAAGAAAGTACTTAAACAGTGAGAGAACATCCTCCATATGAAATACAAAGGAGATCACTTAGGGAAAAAAAAGTCCATTATGCAAGGTAAATACAATGAAAGACCTTATGAACACATTAGCAAACAGGTACCTTTTAAATTTTATTTTTAAATGATAAATTAATATGTGTTGTGTGACATGATTGTATACATGATATTAACTTGTTTTAGCTTGGGATTCATTCAGTTAATGGTAATAATGTCTGCAAGGTCTGAGATGTTCAAAACACTAGTGTCAAAGACGTGTTAGATCTGAGACATTAACTGTTACTTTACTGATATGTATTAACAGCGATTTACAAGCTACTCCCTTCCCATCTGTATCAAGAATTTTTTAGGTTATGTAAAATGTTTGTTTCTAGTTGTAATCAGTTCCTAACACTGTTTTAAATGTGCTACAGTATCTATACTTTTAATCTTCAAGTACTGATTTGTGGAACAAAGTATGATAAGTTTACTAGAAACTGTGAACACCAACAACAGACACTAAATTGGGTGTCCTTATGCATATCACATGTACTGTGTTTTGTATAAATTCATGGGAACTCTTTGCTGACACATTATAGTGGCTCGGTCATGCCACTATATTTAGGGTTGAGCAGGGGCTTCTATGTTAAACCTCAAACTTTGCACTTTAATATCTTCACAACTGGTCAACAGCTTTTCACAAAAGTGTGCATGGGGCAGATCTCTTGCTGTGCCAAGTTTCGTTCCACTCAGATTTGTGGATTCTGAGATGTGGATAATGAAAAAACATAAACAACTGCTGATTTTTGAAATTTTTCTGTCATTGCCTTGGCCCAGACCATTTGGAATTTTGCTCTGAACTTTTCAGGGTAGAAAGGGCTTGGTCCACAGATGTGTCTTTCACTGGTTTGGTGAAAAAATATTAATGTGTTCCAAAGTTATTACATTTTTAAATTTTAGTTCTGTGCATGCTCAGTACAGTCTTTGGATAGTTGCTTGGAATGAAACAAGCATTTGTCAATGCTGAATGTTTGCTTGCTGGTATTGGCATTGGTATTGCATGAGTTAGAGAGATGCATAATAGGAATGGCAGTGAAGTACTGAACTATCACCAACCCCCATCCCCACCCTGCAGAGACTGACAGGTGTTGGGGTGTGCCTTTGGTTCATCGCCCATAACACTCATGCCGTTCCACCTCACCCCACCCTGTAGATACTGACAGGTGTCATGGTGTGCCTTGGGGTATTCTGCCCTAACGCTCACCCCATTCCATAAGGAAATAGGCTGAGATGGGTGCAGTATAGGAAAGTATGGTGAATGTTAGGGCCGAAGACCCCAAGGCACACCTTGATGCCTGCCAGTGGCTGCAGAGTGGTGGTGGCTGTGGAATGGCATAAGCATTATGGCCGATGACCCCAAGCTACACCCCCAATGCCTGTCAGTCTGTACAGGGTAGGAGGTTATGGTTGGAAACCCTAACACCCCAGGCATATGTTTGTATTTTCACTCCAAATTTTCAACATGGACTTTTTTGGACCCCACCTCATGAGCAGTGGCGCTACCATTTCGTTACTCAGTCCCGAAAGGTGATTTCACACAGCAAATGCGCCATTCGGTACAACAGGTATGAAAAGACATTTTGGGCAGGATGTGAAAAATGACATCTGTACTGTTCATGAGGAGGTATTAAAAATGACGATGTTGAAAATCTGGAGTGAAAATATGAAAAGTGATGAAGTTAAGAGCATGTGTAGAAATTGAGTAATGCACTCATAACACAGCCATTTTTTTGAATTTGTTCACCATATTTTTAACATGGCCTTTTTGGGACTTCCCCTCATGAACAATGGCACTGTGATTTCATTAATCTGTTTCAAAATCTGATTTCATACAAATGTGCCATTCTGCGCCACAGGTGTGAAAACACATTTCGGGCATGATGCAAAAAATGACAGCTGTACTGTTCATAGGGAGGTGTGAAAAAATGGCAATGGTGGAAATTTGGTGTGAAAATATAAAAAATTGGCAAAGTTATGAGCATGCATACAAACTGTGCAACGCACGCTCATAACGTAGTCATTTTTTGGAGTTTGTTCACTAACTGCGCAACATGGTCTTTTTGGGACCCCACCTCATGAACAGTGGCACTGTCGTTTCATTAATCGGTCCTGAAAGGTGATTCCGTGCAGTGACCACAAAATCACCTTTAGGAACCGAGAAACGAAATGACAGCATCAGTGTTCATGAGGTGGGATCTCAAGAACCCCATGTTGAAAATGTGGGACCAAAACTACAAAAACTGGCTGAGATACCAACCTAAATTGAAAACCCTGTGACAGCGAGCTCCTGCCACTCTTGAGGACCGACCTTTTCTTAAATCTGTTGTAACAGTTCTTCTATTTCTTAGCCTAATCTATTCTTTACAATTTCTAGTCCATAAGGTTTGCCACCTATGGGCACCCCCTTCCCTTTCTTGACTATGCTATAGTGTCCTCTTTAATTTTCCTTTTCCCTCTCAGGGCCTCATACAGGGAGGTTATTGTGACCTCTGAGTTGATATAAAACAACAGGCTGTGTTCCTCATTGTTGGATTTAGTATGCAATGGCACTATGTCATGAAATACTTTAATATATATATACCATATGTGTATAAAACTTGGAAATGTTGGAAATACCATGGCATTATATGTTTTTGATAAAGGTAAAAAATGACTAGGGGGCTGTGTTATACAAATTAAGTTAGTTGTGCTATTTAAAATTCATATAAATTGCTGTAAGTTGAACAAGTCTGAAATTTCATGATGACTTGCATATATCCCATGATGCTTTGCATTATGGAAGTATGTGTGATGTTGTGTTTCTTTGAAACTTGGTTTATTGTAGGTGCCCTTTGGGGTAATCCTTGTTTCAGTGCTTCTGCACTGAGGTTCTTTGTCTTTAGCTTGTTTTTTTTTGTATTTGAGCCCCCACCATCCAAGCAAACAAGGCCCACATAGGGGAGGTTGAATCTCAAAAGATAAGTTAGATAAGAGATCAGTGAGTCAGTAGGTGCTGGCTAAGTGTAGAGGAAAGACTTGCATAGACTGTTGCTACAAACTGATGTACTGAAGGAGTGATATGCCATTTCTAAAGGTTATCTCCTGCATTTTGAATAAACATCACACAGAGATTCTGTGTTGAAACTGAAGTTTGGTGTCTGGTCCATCTGTTATACCACAACCTCTCCACAGACTCCCTATTCACTGACATTATAAGGCTTACTGTCATTTCTTCATTTCCCAGTTGGTCTTTGAAGAGTGCAGACATGTTCCCGGTCCACAGCAGATTGCTGCTCCCGACCTCTGGTGGTAAGTATGGGTGAGAAGGGTTGTGGGGAGGTGGGGTGCACAGTGGGAGGGTGTGGGTTGGGGGAGGGGGCAGGAGGGAACAACAAGGGACCATTTTCTTTTTTTTTTTAGGTTTAAAAAAAGATGCTGTGGGACTGTTTTCTGTTTTGCAGATGAAAACAAAATAGATTTTGGCACACTGGAGTGGACTCCCAGTGTGCCAGACTAGTGAGGGGGGATCAATGCTGACCCAGGGATTGGGCACTCCAAGGCTGGCTGACAAAAATGGGGCATGGGGGGGCACATCCAGTACTGAGAGTGGGCATCCTGGTGTCTAAAAAACATAAGAATTACTTTGTCACACAGAGGTGGGCTCCCAGTGTGCCACAATAGTGGGGGTGCATGCCAGCATGGGAATTGGGCACCCCGTTGTTGGCAAAATATATGTTCAGGCTTTGGGGGCATGCTGACATGGGGATTGGGCATCCTGATGACAACTTTGGGGGGAGTTTGTAGTGGGTGACAGGAGCCGCCAATTATGCAATGCCGTGGTAGGGCTCATTTATTTATTTCACTGGTAAAGACATACTGAGCAAATGAGTTGCTAGTAAGTCCAGCCATGTGCATTACTGTGCACTGTAATGCACATGGCTGAAATGTGTCTGCTTGCCAGGAAGTGGGGGAAAGAGATCTGCCACTGCAATAACAAAGCTGTCCGTGATTGGAGCAGCAGATTGCTTTCAAGTCCAGCATATGCTCTGAAACTGCCATCATCTACAGCTTCCCTGTTGATTGGAGGCCGAGGGACGACCACCTGAAAATGTTGGCTGGATTGGCCAAACACTGCCACACCTCTGCAGTGCTCTATTCACCTCAAAATGTTTCTTGTGCACTGCATGTACAAGCAAACATAAAAAGAATTTGGTCCATACGAAAAAGGATCCATTTTCACATGGGGTCAATTCTTTTTAATAAAGAAAAAAATCCTTTTTCATATGGCTGCTATTTTCTTTTTAATGTTTAAACTTACAAACATTTAAAGTACATAAAAATAATGGGCTAGACTCACAAAGAGAGCAAACAAATCTGCACGTGTGGAAAAAAGGTTTGCAAAACTGCGGAAACATAAGTGCGGCATATTCACAGTTGAAATTTCCACAGGTGCTGAAAATCACAAAACAGGCGAGTTGTGAAATTTTGCATGCGCTGAAAATCCGCAACATGCTTTCTGCAGTTGCAGAAACAATATAAAAGGTCCAGCAGACAGAACAATAGCAGGTGATCCATAATAAGTGGACTTTGACAGTCTTGTAAATGTTGCAGCAGAAACAGCAGTCCCAGTGAAGCAAGCAGCCAGTCCCACAACTGGGACCATGGTAGCACCACGTGTACCAGCAGGACCTTGCACCCACTTGTGATATGTATTTGTTGGTTGTGCCTCAGAGGTTCTTCTTTCTCCTGCATCTGTAGCACACACTTCTGGCTGTTACCACCTCTGCCTCTACTGCCTGTGGGTTTCCTTTATGGGCTGCACAGGGTCATGTGGTTGTGTTTTGTTGCCTTTCAATGAAAATGTGTGCTACTTTTGGTGTAGCAACTGACGCTACTATATAGCCCACAGGTGTTTTTTGTGTTTTTTAGTTGTTTAACCAGGAGTAGCATACTAAGCTGAAAGCTTTTTTACAGGAGCGACCTGGGAACACAGGGCAGTTAAGTGACTTGCTCAGGGTCACACAGTATGCAAGTAGAAGCTGTGGGATTCAAACCCCTGCCTGGTCTGCAGGATGTCACCAGATTTGCAGCTCAGAGCCTTAAGCCACTGCGCTATGTGCTGTTGTTTGGTGCCTGAACCCCCACTATGACTGTTTCCCAAGTGTTGGTACATTGCCTTTTGCTCAGGGTGAGTTACACCTTACTCTCCTTGGTGCAGCATGTGCGCAACATTTTTTCAGCAAATGCAGAAAAACAATGGTTGAGAATAGCCTTTAAGGGGATGTGCCATACTTTGCAATGCCATTTTTCCTGCAGGAATTTTCCACATCTGCATATTTTCTGCAGTCCTCAGTGTATTCTTTCCACAGTTGTGGGCCTTTTGTGTGTATATCACATAGTGCAATTACCACTTTTTTTCCTCAATTGTGCAAATTTTGGGGACTTGTGCATTTTCTTCCCCTTCAAGTGTTTTGTGAATCCTGCCCAATGTCTTTTAAAAAAACAAACACCTGAACCTAGCTAAAGGGAACCCATTTATCTAGAGTCTGGTGTTTGCATCCTGTTTAGCTGGATTATGGTGTTTGTTGTTTTTTTTTGTCAAATTGGCAGAAATACATTTTCTGGGCATCCCAAATCCAGGGTGCCCAACTTAATATGAGGAGCCATTCATATGTGTTCACTGTATGAGAACAGAAGGACTTTCTTGACTTCTGCAGCTGCAGCTGGAACGCGTGCTATGGGCTGCAGCGAGAGCAGTGAGCATCCGTTTCCTGGTGTCTAGTGGTGCCCCCGGTTGCCATCCCTTTATGTTTGTAATGTTGCCCTGGTGTCTAGTGGAACCCCTACCTTCCGATTGCCACTCCAATATTTATTTACTGTTTCTCTGGTGTCTAGTGGCACCACCCACTCTTCAATTGCCATCCCTGTAATATATGTTTCTTTCTCTGGTGTCTAGTGGCACCCCCCACTCTCAGAATGCCATATCCATGATATATTTTTTTCCCCTGGTGCCTAGTGGCACCCCTCACCCTCCAATCCCTGTCCTCATATTTCTTTAATGAATCCCTGGTGTTTAGTGGCACCCCCACCCTCTGATTGCCATCCCCATATTTTTAAATGTTTCCCTGGTCTAGTGGCATCCTCCACCCCTCCAGTTGCCATCTCCATATTCATTAATGTTTCCCTGTTGTCTAGTGGCACCCCCACCCTCTGTTTGCTGTCCCTATATTTTGTCAGTGTTTCCCTGGTGTCTAGTGGCATCACCAACACCTCAGATCACCACCCCTGTATTTTTTAATGTGTCCCTGGTGTCTAGTAACACCCCTGCCTGATTGCCATCCCTGAACCTTTTAGTATTTCCCTGGGTCTAGTGAGACCCCCCACCATCCGATTGCAATCCCCCAATTTTTTACTGTTTTCTTGGTGCCCAGTGGCATCCCCAACCCCTTGGATCACCATCCCTGTATTTTTTAATGTTTCCCTGGTGTCTAATGGTACCCCCCCAGTCTGATTGTAAACCCTGAATTGTTTACTGTTTCTCTGGTGTCTAGTGGCACTCTGCACCCTCTGATTGTAATCCCTGAACTGTTTACTGTTTCCCTGGTGCCTAGTGGCACCCCACCCTCTTATTACCATCCTTATATTTTTTCAATGTTTCCCTGTTGTGTAGTGGCACCCCCAAACCCCTTGGATCACTGTCCCTGAACTTTTTAATGTTTCACTGGTGTCTAGTGGCACCCCCACCCTACAATTGTCATTCTCATATTTGACTAAGCTGTGCTGTAATAAAGAAAACTATCTCTCGATGTCTTTTTTTACAGCTGTTTAAAAGAAAACAGTTCACTGCCGATCCGTCCCTGCACCCTGATCTCCCACTGAGCATGCACCACCCATAACCCCCAACCCTCCACACTCTCACTCACCCGAACAGGTCCCAAGGTGAAGATCCACTCTCTGATTGAAGACACATCTTGCTGCTGGAACCACTGACTTCAATATGAGAAACTAAGGTAAGCGTGGTTCAATGTACTTCAATGGGGTTTTGAACTTTGATGCATAACTTTGTCATTTTTGCATATTTTTACCTCAAGTTTTCAACATGGCCTTTTTGGGACCCCACCTCATGACCAATGGTGGTGGAATTTTGCAAATTAAGCCCAAAAGGTGATTTTGTCGTCACTTGGCAAAATCACCTTTCGGCAGGATTTAAGCAATAAAGCATGACAGGGTGTTTGTCGTGGTGGGATAACATCACACCTGGCATGGTTGGGCAGAAGATCATACACCCAGTGCATCCAATGTCCTAGAAGTGCTGTTATACCAGCATGACACACACCCTGGAGTGCATTATTACTATTATACAAATGCTCATTTATAATAAAAAAGAGATAAAAAAAGTATTTCTTAGCTGATTTTTAGTTGATTTATCAATGTGGAGGTATAGGAAGGAAAATAATAGTTCCCTTTTGGCCAGTAGGTGGTACTGCTCGTAAATGAGTGGCTTTGTATTTTAATCTGGCTGCTCTCTACACACTTTTTTTGGTTCATGTTGCAGGTCTCACCCCTCCTTTAACTTTTGTTTTCCATTTCTGTTGTTTGTTAATTCACTTCCCCCTCACAGCCCATTGTGTCCACAGGCTTCAATTCAAGCGGTCCCGCTACCTGCTCTGGGACCCCGGTGTCTTGTTTGACTGAAAACCGCTAATCAGGGAACAAGTAAAGAGAGGAGGGACAGTTCTGGTTTTCTGAAATGGGTCGGGTAAGTGGCCGGTAGCTTGTGTGAGGGAAATTCTGTTTTTTGTGGTCTGGCAGCGGAAAAACTAAATAAACACAGATGATAAAGATAGCTACTGGAAGTGGGGTTGTAGCTCATGAGTGAGTGCATGTGCGTGTCTGTGAAGCCTCTTGTAGCAAGGTGTTAAGGAAAAAAAATCTGATTTGTCTGTGGGCCAGTTTTTCATTACTTCAACCTGGAATGGAGGACTGTAGGCAGGTGTTGTGCGTTATTTTGTGTTTTTTATTTGAGACTAGCATTTGGAGGGTGGTGACATCATTGAGGGGGGCTGAAGTCCTTTACTGTGGGAGCTCCAAGCGGCCATTACTTGTGGAGCAGAAACATGATTCTCAACTCAGTTAAGTGGTCATGTATGTGCCTGCACTTGATATAGTGATGTTATGCATGAATAACATCACTAGCTCAGGCACACACTGACCAATCAGAGCCCAGGATTCTTTCTTTGCCATTGTATAATTGAAATTTGTCCCCACCCTTGTTTACCAGGCCTAAGATTGCTCCCTCCCACTCTGGAGGGAGCAATCTTAGACCTGGTACTCTCAAATGGAGATGGAGAGAGGATCACAGATGTAGAAGTGGGTAGCCATCTGGGAACTAGTCACTAGTGAATAGTATGGTTCACGATAAACACAGCAGCAGAGTCAAGCCTTACAAAGGCAAAGGTCCTGGACTTTAGGAGGGCTGACTTTGCCAAGATGGGTGAGTGCCTAAGGAATACATTAGCAAATGGGCAAGAATGAGGGGTGGAAGAACAATGGGGAATAATCAAAACTGCCATTACTAAGGCAACAAGCCTTTGTGTGAAGCAAATAAACAAAACAATATAAAGAAACACTATGATTCTCAAAGGAGGTGGCAGGGAAGGTTAGGGAGAAAAATACAGCATTCAGGAAGTACAAGGAATCACAGTAGGAGTAGGACAGAGAACTGTATCGGTTAAAGCAGAAGGAAGCAGGGAAGGCAGTGAGAACAGCAAAGGCCCAAACTGAGGAAAGGATAGCCAACTCAGTTAAGAAGGGGGATAAAACCTTTTATAGGTGCATCAGGGAGTGAAGGAAGATCGGGGGGGATAGTGAGGCTAAATAAAGTGGAGGGGGTGGGCAGAGGGTGACTGTGAAAAGGCAGAGATACCAAACAAATATATTTGCTCAGTATTCACATGTGAAGAAGGGGAGGCACCTAAACCAAACAACAGAAACACTCTGGATAGGGGGGTTGATACCAGCCCATTCACAGAAGAAAGAGTTCTGAAAGAAATCTTAAAACTGAAGGTGGACAGAGCAATGGGGCCTGATGGGATTCATCCCAGAATTCTAAAAGAACTAAGGGTAGAACTAGTGACACCACTGACTACCCTCTTTAACAAACCATGGGAGGACTGGAGGAGGGCTGATGTGTTTCCACTTAACAAAAGTGGAAGCAGGGCAGAGGCAGGAAACTACAGACCTGTTAGTTTGACCTCAGTGATAGGGAAAATGATGGAATCACTTCTGAAGGAGAGAATTGTTGAGTACCTAGAGGCTAGAGGGGCACAGGACCCATGGCAGCATGGATTCACAGTGGGTGGGTCATGTCAGACGAATCAAATATATTTCTTTGACTGGGTGACCAAAGTAGTAGATCAGGGAGTGGCTGTGGACATGGCCTACCTAGACTTAAGCAAGGCATTTGACACAGTCCCACACAAAAGATTAATATACAAGTTAACCAGCTTGGGAGTGGGTCCCAAGATGGTAGTCTGGGTAAAAAATTGGCTAGAGAACAGGATACAGAGGGTAATAGTAAACAGAGTCCACTCTGAAGAAAGGGGGGTTATTAGTGGGGTACTGCTGGGTTCAGTTCTAGGACCAGTCCTCTTCAATGTCTTTATAATTGACATTGCAGAGGGACTGGGAGGAAAAGTATGTCTCTTTGCAGATGACACAAAGATCTGCAACAGGGTTGATACACAAGGTGGGGTGGAAAGGATAAGAAGGGACATGGCAAGGTTGGAGGAATGGTCAAATGTATGGCAGCTTAGATTCAATGCTAAGAAGTGCAAAGTAATGCATCTGGGAAACAAAAACCCAGGGGAACAGTACACTGTGGGGGGTTAGATACTAACAACAACAAAAATGGAACGTGACCTGGGGGTAGTCATATCAGATGACCTAAAGGTGGACAAGCAATATGAGAGGGCAATAAGTAGGGCTGGGGGGATACTGGGATGTATAGGAAGAGGCATTACCAGTAGAAAACAGGAAGTTGTTATCCCTCTGTACAGACAGCTGGTGAGACCCCATCTGGAGTACTGTGTGCAGTTCTGTAGACCCAATCTCTACAAGGACATAGACAGGATGGAGGCTGTCCAGAGGAGGACAACTAAAATGGTGCAGGGTCTGCACTGGAAGACATATGAAGAGAGACTTAAGGAGCTTAATATGTATACCCTTGAGGAAAGGAGGGACAGGGGGAGATGATAGAAACGTTCAAGTACCTCAAGGGAATCAACAATGTCCAAGAGGGTATCATCTTTCAGAAAAAGAGATGTGCAAGAACTAGGGGGCACAATTTGAAGATAGAAGGGGGATGGCTTAAAGGTAATGTGAGGAAGTATTTTTTTCATGGAGAGGGTTGTGGATACATGAAACGGTCTTCCTGAGGCAGTTGTAGAGTCAAAAACAGTGGGTGAATTCAAGAATGCATGGGATAGACATAAGGCAATTCTCGGGGTTGGGGGTAGGAGGAAATAGGCTGTTGGTTAACTATGATCTGCAGCTTATCCATTAGGTAGGGAAATGGGCAGACTGGGTGGGCCAAGTAGTCCTTATCTGCCATCAAATTCTATGTTTCTATGTCTGTGTATGATGTTGGGTAATAAGAAAGCTATGTAGAAAATTTGGGATCAAAATACTGTAGAACTAATATATTTTGAATTCAAAATATTTAGCACTCTGAATGGTGGCAGTATAATTGCTGCACATAATTTTCATGGATGCCGGGTCATTAGTAACAGCAGCAGTGGGAACGACAGCTCTGACAGCGTGACTACAACTGACACTGTTCAAAAATGCTTCCTTGTAAATTAAATAAAATAATTCTGAGCATGCACTTTAAGCATAGGACGTTTTGCAATCCCTCCTGATCCCCCTGCATTTCACTTGCCCTCTGTGCATACTCTAGTCGAGTAATTGATCCAAGTTCAGTTGGGGTGGGGCAGAACAGGGGGGCACTGTTTGAATGTTTGTTATGCCCACAGACTGCACTGCAGCTTTATTCTGAATCATCTCAACAGTAAAGCAGCTTTGGTCTGGGATTTCAGAAGGACTTATACTTTGCCCCACAAAGACTGCACCTTCTGTACGTAGTACAACATTTTCTTTGGAAGATGAATACCATCTCCCTAATTACAAGAGACATCAGCAAACTTTATGGCTTACTTATTGCTGGTTAATTTTGTTTTAGATAACGTGGATGCCAACAAACAGGGCCTGATCATTTAGGTACTATCTTTGAAACATCCCACACAAAGTGCAATTTCTTCTGAGATGTTCAGGGTGGGACATTCAGAAGGGTTGCGCATGGCGCAACACAGTTGCACCATGTGCAACCCACTGATGTGCCCCAGCATGGTATTTAAAGAGGGACTGAGCCTGGCACAAATCCTGATGCGCTGGAGAGCATCAGTAATATATGTGGTGCAGGTGTGGGGGGGTGCCCATGCATACTCTGCACATCCCGATATTCAGCCCGGGATGTGCTGAGCCCATGCATACGCAACCCCTACCTGCACTGCACACAGGTGAGCCAAAAAAAAAGGAGCAACAGCTGGCCACCCACAGGTGAGCTGCCATATTGCAGGGCGCAACATGGCAGCTGCCACCTGTGGATGGCCACCCGAGCTCTGGTGGCACCTTCGTGGTGGTGCGCCCCCATGCCCAATCACGGGCATATGTAGACAATAGTAGTCCTATATCCCTGGTGGTCCAGTGGACTGCTCGCAACCCGATCGCGGGCATATGTTTGAAAGATCAGTGCTATATCCCTGGTGGTCCAGTGAACCACTCGCAGCCCGATCATGGGCATATGTTTGAAAGATCTGTCCTATACCCTGGTGTTCCAGTGGACCATTCGCAGCCCAATTTCAGGCGTCAGTAATATCTTATGACAAATCAATCCAACCCTGGTGGTCCAGCAGTACCCCCTCCCCCACCACCCACTGGGCCGCCCCTCCCGGTCAGGCGGTGGGTGGCAGCTCTACACCGCTTGCGCGCCCGCCCGCGGACGACTCCATGCGGTAGGGCTGTCGCCCATTGGTCCACAGCGTGAGCCAATGAGCATGCAGCCCGTACTGTACTGTACTGCACAGTCCAGATAGGATCCATTCACATATCTGGACTGTGTAGTATGGAACGTGCTGCACGCCCATTGGCTCACGCTGTGGACCAATGAGCGTATGGCCCTACCGTACTGAGTCCTTCAGTGGGCAGTGGGGCGGCAAGCGGGTTGGGAGCTGCCGCCCGCCGCTGACCGGGGGGAGCAGGACGGTGGGGCTCAGTGCGTGGGTGGGGAAGGGGGTACCGCTGGACCACCAGGGTTGGATTGGTTTGTCATAAGATATTACTGACACCCATGATCGGGCTCCAAGCAGTCCACTGGACCACCAGGAATATAGGACTGATCTTTAAAACATATGCCCACGATTGGGCTGTGAGCGGTCCATTGGACCACCAGGGATATGGGACTATTCATATTAACATATGCCCAAGATTGGGCAGTGGGGCACTTTGCCGCTTGTGCAGGGGGCATCGGTCCCCAACAGCTGCAGCCTGGCAGGGCACCAGGCGCAAGTCACCGGGGATTGGTGCACCTGCATGCAAATGGGGCCATAATGTCATTCAAATAGCCCCATTTGTGCCTTGCATACATTATGGCCCCATTTGCATGTGCACTTTTGAATATCGCGGTAGTTGTGCCTATCACAATGGTACTTGCTCTAGCGCATCCCCCTGCTCCACTCTGGCCACTTGTGCTGGCACAGTGCCACTGCGCCATGCGCACTGAGGGAGGCCAAGGAGCAATATTCAACAATGCTGTGCCATGGTGCAACTTTGTTGAATATCACCCTGTCAATGCCCCAGCACATCCATGTTGCGCTGCGCCCAGGCTTGCGCCACAGCCTGGCGCAGTCTGAATATCCTGCCCTCGGTCTTCAAGATACACCACCAGCTGGGACAAAAAGTAGTGTTTGGATGAATGAAGAAGCATTCCATTTTTTTTCACTTAAAACATATTTCACTTTTATATTATTTTCACGGTTTTGGGATGGTCAGCGAAAATAGGGGAAAAAAATGAAAGTGAAATATGTCATTTCCAACTTATATAAAAATGGCAATGTTACGCGCATCCATTGAAATTTTACTTTGCTCGCTTGTAACTTTGGTAATTTTTAATATTTTGACTCCAAATTTCAAACATAATATTTTTTACACCACCTCATAAATGTGACAGCTGTCATTTTTTCAAATCTTATCCAAACTGTGTATTCACACCTATGGCGCAGAATGATGTTTTGTTGGTAATTTGAATATTTTCAGTACCAGTTTTGTGAGATGGGGTAATATGAAGGCAATCCTGGCAATTTGGTTACTGTTTTGCTAGAAATGTGTGAAATTCATAAGTGTTAGGGCCGACGACTCCAGCGCACCCCCCGATGCCTACTGGTGGGGACGGGGTGGACGTGGGGTGCAAGGGGTGGCAACCCTAACACTGAATTTCCTCACTTTTGTTGCTGTGGAACAATCCTAAATGATACATTAAACAGAGTTTTTTGCCATGAATATATTACAGTGGCATGGTAGTGCCACTATAGTCAGGGTTGAGTACCCCATTTAAGGTTAAATCTGAAATTTGGCAGCCTTATCACTTTGCCACCATATGACGGATTTGCATATAATTTGGCATGCATGGTTTGGTACCATAGATCTCTGGATGTGCCAAATGTTGCTATGGTCGGATGTACAGTTGCGGAGCTACAGAGTGCCGAAAAAGGCACAAATTATGCATTTTTTCACATTCTTTGCTCACGCCTGCAAGTCGCACGTTTTGCATGCCCAGTCCAAAACCTTTAGGAAACATGCAGACAGAGTCCCCGATGTGCCTTTTGAAGATTTTGTGAAAAAATATCAAACGGTTCAAAAGTTATCCAAAAAACAAGTTTCCCATTATAGTCAATGGGAAAAGTTAACAAAATATGTGAAAGTGTCGCAAATGCACTTTTTACTTTCGCAAATGACCCTTGTAGTGTCACAAATCAGTCAGCTTGTTTTCAGTTGGTGGTCACAGAAATGCTTGGCATTTAAATTTGGGACCCTCTAGGGACACAATTCTTGTGTTCACCTAGTCGAGCCCTGAGGATGCTAGTCATGTCTTTTTGGGGTGGGGGGCGGGGTAAGACACCCCAGAAATATGTTTTTAAAATTTTTGTAAAAAGTAGTGTAGCAAAGTAGTGTTGCATATGCAACACTTTCATGATTTTATTTGTGAAAGTGTCGTGATTGGTTCGGGCCAGGAACATCGTGGCCAAAATATCATGGCAGAAACAACACGGACATAACCTCGTGGTCCAGAACATTGTGCGATGCATAATACAGTGAGAACACAATGTCGCTGGTGGCAATGCTGCAGACAGAAGACACACACAGCAATAGTGCATCTGCATGATAACCGGGAACATGGACAATAGCAAGGTGTGGTGCGGAGAAGGGGCAGGGTGTGCTGGCACATAGCAGGGAAACTGCCAGCCAGTGGATACTGGGACAGTACACCGCAGGACCCAGATGGCCCCACCACAATGCCGCACACAGGGGAAATCACCAGCACTGGCATCAGGTGGAATAACGGAGCATTGGGGTAACAGTGACAGCGGGACACACTGGGTGGTGCACAGCGGGCGAAGGACACAGCTGCACATGGAGCTCAAAGGATGGTGCCAGTGGTGGGGAGGGACTAGGCACACCATACCACAGTGCATGGAGGACACACAATGTATCCCTGAGTTGGGAGGGGGGCCAAGGACCATGGAGATCAATACTGCCGTGACAGCAGATGGATGCAGGCCACGCTGGAAACATGCACTGTACAACTGCATAGGTGGCTGCTGCTGTGCATCCCCAGTCAGTGTCTCTGTGCAGTGTGTGGTATTCTGACCCGTGTGTTGTCTGGCATGCACTGTTATGTGCTGCGATGTCCTGTGCCGATGACATTGAGGGAGGCACTGTTGTCTCTGCTTTGTTGTGATCCACAATGTTTTTACTCGAGATGTTCCTGGACTGAACCGTCATGATTTGCAAATGTACTTTGCCACACTACGGCCAAAACAATAGGGAATCTTTGCCACCCTGCTGCAAAAGAACGGTTTGGTCTTGTGGGATGATATTTGGAGGGAAGAAAGCGAAGATCCCACAGATGTGCCTTTTTCGTGGTTTGGTGACAAAATATTAGAGGGCTGCAAAGTTATGGCACTCGGAAGTTGACAATTTTTCCCATAGGCTAACATTACGGAGTCCGCCATGCTTTTTGGGGCCTGTATCTTGAAAACAGTTCGAGATACAGACTTTTCGACAGAAGACTGCTTAGTCCTCCACTAGGGGCTAAGTGCAAAAACTAGCCAGAAAAGTCATAAATAATATGAGATTTTACATTTTTTTCTACTTTGTACGGTTCCTGAGATACAAGGAATTTAGTATTCCAAGTGCTGATTTTCTGCTCCGAGGGCCATGATTATGCATGAATTCTTTGTATTCACTGTGCTTTTGAATTCACCTTTTAAGGAAAGAAAGGGTGTGTGTGTTTGCATTACTGTTACCATTAGCATTTCTGCTTGCATTTCTGTTACCATTTGCATTAGTGTTTCTGTTTACATCACCGTGTGCATTACCCTTTGCGCTTGCACTTACATTTGCATTGCTGTTACCGTTTGTGTTTCTGTTACCATTTTTGTTTGAGTTTACTTTTGCATCACCGTGTACGTTACCCTTTGTGTTTGCGCTTGCATTACTATTACCATTTGCATTTCCGTAACCATCTGTGTTAGCGTTTCTGTTTATGTCACCATGTGCATTACCCTTTGCATTTGAGTTTGTGCTTGCATTTGCATTACTGTTACCATTTGCATTTCTGTTACTGTTTTTGTTCGCGTTTACTTTTGCTTCACCATCTGCATTACCATTTGCGTTTGCGTACGTGCTTGCATTTGTATTTGTGTTTCCTTTGGCGTCTTTGTTGGTGTTACCATAAGCATTTGTGTTTCCAATTGCATTACCGTGACCGTGTGCGTTATCATTTGCATTTGCGTATGCGCTTACGTTTCTGGTTCTGTTTCCTGTGGCATCATCATTGGTGTTGCGTTTCCAGTTGCATTACCATTACTGTTTGTGTGTTCATTACCATTTGCGTTTGCGTTTCCGTTGGCCTTAGCATTTGCATTTTCAGTAGTGTTTCTGTTGTCGAGTACATTAATGTTACCTTCTGCATCGCCCTTGCCGTTACTGCTTGTGTTTCTGTTTGCGTTTGTGTTACCATTTGCATTTTTGTTATCATTTTCATTACTGTTTGCATTTCTGTTTCTGTTAGCATTTACATTAGCATTTGCGTTACCATTTCTGTTTTCCTTTACGTTTGTGCTTGCGTTTCTCTTACCATTTGCATTATCATTTACGTTTGCATCACCATGTGTGTGTTATCATTTGTGCTTGCGTTTGCATTACTGTTAGCATTACTATTTTCTTTTACCTCACTGCTTCCATCACCGTTTGCATTAACATTACCCATTCCATCAGGAAATACAATGAGATGGGTGTGGTATAGGAGAATGGGGTGAACTTTGGGGCCAAAGAGTCCAAGGCACGCCTCGATGCCTCTCAGTGGCTGCAGGGTGTGGGTGGGGGTGGAATGGTATGAGCATTGCAGGCGACAATCCCAAGTCACAGCCCTGATGCCTGTCATTCTCTACAGGGTGGGGTGTTATGGTCAGAAACCCTAACACCTCAGGCATTTGTTGGTATTTTCACTCCAAATTTTCAACATGTTTTTTTGTGACCCCCCACCTCATGAACAGTGGCAATATCAGTTTGTTAGCTGAAAGCTGCTTTTGCACAGTGACTATGGCATTTGTCACCACAGGTGCAAAAACACATTCCGAACAGGATGTAAAAAATGACAGCTGTACTGTTCATGGGGAGGTGTAAAAAATGGCAATGTTGAAAATCTGCAGTGAATGTATTAAAAAAAACTGGTGAAGTCAAGAGCAAGCATAGAAACTGTGCAACACACACCTGTAATGTAATTAGTTGTGGATTTTTTTTACAGCAGATTGTTAACACAGGCATTTTGGAATCTCCGATCATGAACAGTGTCACTGTGATTTTCTTTATCTGTCCCGAACAATGATTTCCCACAGCAACCACGCATTTCTGTGCTGAAAGTGTGAAAACACATTTCGGCCATGTTGTGAAAAATAACAGCTGTACTGTTCATAAGGAAGTGTGGAAAAATGCCACTGGTGAAAATCTGGACTGAAAATATTACAAATTCATGAACTTACAAGGGTGCATGGAATCTGTGCAATGCTCACTCATAACACAGTCATTTTATGGACTTTTGTCACCAAATTTTCAACATAGCCATTTTAAGCCCTCTGCTCATGAACAGTGCCACTGTGATTTTCTTAATCTGTCCCAAACATTGATTGCGCACGCCGACTGCGCCATTGTGCGCGACATGCATGGAAACACATTTTCTGTGAGATCTGAAAAGTGACAGCTGTATTGCTCATAAGGAGGTGTGGTAAAATGGCAATGCTGAAGATCCAAAGTGCAAATATTAAAAATTGCGACTTACGAAAGGCATGCAGGAACCGCGCAACGCATTAATTTGTGAAACGTCATTTTAGGAATTTTCACCAAATGTTCAACATAGTCAGTTTAAGACCTCTGCTCATGAACAGTGTCACTGTGATTTTCTTAATGTGTCCCATACATTGATTTGGCACACCGACTGCGCCATTGTGCACTACATGCGCGGAACCACATTTTCATCGAGATGTGAAAAATGACAGCTGTACTGCTCATAAGGAGGTGTGGTAAAATGGCAATGTTGAAAATCTGGAGTGCAAATATTAAAAATACGCGAACTTACGAGCGTGCATAGGAACTGCATAACGCACACTTGTAAAATAGTCATTTTTAGGAATTTATTCACCAAATTTGCAACATAGGCTTTTTGAGAGCCCACCTTATGAACACTGGCACTGTCGTTTCATTAATAAGTCCCAAAAGGTGATTTCACACAGTGACCATGAAATCACCCTTCGGGCTCGATTAATGCCATGACAGTGGCAGAATTCATGAGGAGGGGTCCCAAAAACCCCATGTTGAAAATTTGGTGCCAAAATTCCAAAAAATGCCTGAGATATGCAGCAAAGTTGAAAAAACCCTATTTATTACATTATACAGCTTACCGGCATTTCCTCAGTTCGCGGTCAGCTTTGAAGAGTGCAGAGGTGTTCCCGGTCCACCGAAGATCATTGCGCCAGACTCCGAGGTAAGTATGGGGTGGGGGTGTGGGGAGGCAGGGTGCGCAGTGGGTGGTGTGGGTGGGGCAGGGAGACTACGAGGGACCTTTTTGTTTACAGTTTTTTTTATTGTTCTGATGCTGGACGTTTGCCACACTGGGGTGGGCTCCCAGCATGGCAGCTAGAAAGGCTGTTTGGGGGCTGGAGCTGACAGGGATTGGGCACCCCGTCGGCTATAATAGTTTTTGCCACACTGGGGTGGGCTCCCAGCATGGCACCTGCACAGCTTTTCTGGCGGTAGCGTGAAGCCGATGGGGATTGGCACCTGTCGGCTATACAGTGTGTGCATGGGGGGGGGAGAGTGCATGAGCAAGCAATATGTGTGCATGCAAGTGCGCATCTGTGTGGGAGGGGAATGCTGATCACCAAGCGGTGCTCTCTTTCAGCTGTATGGCACTGTATTTTGGATCACCGCACTATGTTTCTTGCACATGCGTGCAAGCAAACATAAAAAAACAAACACCATCATCTAGCTAAATGGTTCCCATTTACCTAGGTTTAAGTGTTTGTTTTAAAAAAAATACATAATTTGTATGTACTTTTACTGTTTATAAGTTTAAACAGTAAAAAGAAAATGTTGGCCATCTCGACTGTTCCCCCCCCCCATGACAAATAAATCATACAAATAACCACTCGCAATATGTATCTTTACCTTTTGCGATAGGTTTTTACCTTTCATGATAGTTTTTTTCCCAGTCACAACAAAACAGTAACTCAAAAAATGTTATAACTTTAAAACAGTATAATATTTTTTCACCAAGCATTCAAAAGGCACACCCTTGGCATGGGCCCCTTCAATCCTGAACATTTCATGAACAAATTCCACATGGTCTAGGCTGTAGGTGAGAGCAAAAAATACCCAATGTTGAATATAGAGAAACCAAACATGTTTCTGGTCTATTTTTTGGCACCCTGTATCTTGAAAACCATACAAGATGCCATCATGAAACATTCCTTGTGTTGAGACACTGGCAGCCTGGCCATGCATGCCAAAAGTCTGGGCTATTTTGTCAAAGAACACAATGTTATTAAGGTTATTAAAATGGGTTTAAATATCAAACAGACTACTCAACCCATACTATAGGGGCACGCCCACACCCCTATAAAAAAAAAAATATATATATATATATATTATGGTAGCATGGTAATGCTACCATAGTTAGGGTTGAGTACCCCATTTAAGGGTAAATGGTGAAACTTTGCACCTTAATAACTTTACCACCGTTCAACAGATTTGCCTGAAAATTGGCAGGCCCAGGGTGTAACAAAATATCTCAGGATCTTCCAATTTTTGTATTGGTCGGATATACAGCTGTGGAGTTATTAGGTGACATTCCGGGGCACATTTACTTTTTTTGCGCATTCTTTGCTTGCGCCTACAGGTCACATGGTTTGCACGACCAGTCCTAAAACTTCAGGGAACATGCAGTTGGGGTCCCTGATGTGTCTTTTGAAGATTTCATGAAAAAATATTGAATGGTTCAAAAGGTATTCAAAAAACAAGTTTCCCATTATAGTCAATGGGAAAAGTTAAAAAGTTCGACAGTGTCGCAAATGCCATTTTTAGTGTCGCAAGTGACCCTAGTAGTGTTGCAAATCCACCATTTTTGTTTTCAGTTACTGATCACAGGAAATGCTTGGCATTTAAAATTGGGGCCATCTAGGGACACAATTCGTTTTGTGTTTACCTAGTCAAGCCCTGAGGATGCTAGCCATGTCTTTATTTTGGGGTTAAACACCCCAGAAATATGTTTTTCAAATTTCTGGGAAAAGTAGTGTCACAAAGTAGTGTAGCACCTGTGACACGGTCGCACTTTTTTGCAAAAAGTGTAGCAAATTACAACACTACTTTTCAGCACTATGGCCAAAATGACAGGAATTGTTTGCCACCCTGCTGCAAAAGAACGGTTTGGTCTTTTGGGCTGAAATTTGGAGGGAAGACAGCCAACATATCACAGATGTGCCTTTTTGTGGTTTTGTGGCAAAATGTTGCAGGGATGCAAAGTTACAATACTCTGAAGTTAACATTTTTTTCCCATAGACTAACATTGCAGTGTCCACCTCACCTTTCGGAGCCTGTATCTCGAAAACAGTGCGAGATACGGATTTTTCATTGAAAACAGATTTAGCTCCTTTGGGGGCTAAGTGTTCAGTGAAAATCTAGCCAGGAAAGTCATGAGTCATATGAAATTTTAATTTCTTCTCTACGTTGTACGGTTCCTGAGATATAAGCAATTTAGTATTGCAGCACCTCATTTTCTGCTCCGAGGGCTATTATTATGCATACATTCTTTGTGGTCAGTGTGTTTCTCCATGCAGCTGTAGGAGAAAACCAGGGTGTGTGCTCAAGTTACTGTTACACTTAGCATTTCCATTTGCATTTCCATACCCATTTGCACTAGCGTTCACGAGTACGCCACTGTGTGCATTACCCTTTGAGTTTTCTTTTGTGCTTGCGTTTGTGTTACTGTTAGCATTTGCGTCTCCACTACTGTTTCTGTTTTTGTTTCTGTTTGCATCACCGTGTGCATTACCATTTGCGTTTGCAGCCGCACTTCCATTTGTGTTTGTGTTTCTCTTTTGTTTTGCATCATCGATGCTCTTACCATTATCATTTGCATTTCTAATTGTGTTACTGTGCCCGTGCCTGTTATGGTTTGCATTTCCATACATGCTTGTATTTGCGTTTGCATTTCTGTTTCCTTTGGCGTTACTGTTGCTGTTACCATTACCATTTGCGTTTCAGATTGTGGTCCCATGGCTGTACGCATTACGGTTTGCTTTTCCATATGCGCTTGCGTTTGTGTTTCTGTTTCTGTTCTCTTTGGTGTTATTCTTACTGTTACCATTACCATTTCCATTTCCAATTGTGGTACTGTGATCATGCATGTTACCAGTTGTGTTTCCATATGCAATTACATTTGCATCTCCATTTGCGTTACTGTTCGCTTTGGTGTCACTTTCCGCTTGTGTTTCTGTACTGTTTACGCTACCATTTACATTTCCATCACCATGTGCATTACCATTTGTGCTTGCATTTCCATTGTGGTTACCATTACTATTTCAGTAAAAATCATGTTGTGGGAGCGCGGAGCCAGAACCGCCTCTTGCTCCCACCCACCACATTTCGCTCACTATTTATAAGTACTCATTCTCAAAAGAGGAAATTCATGGCAAAACTCTGTTTAATACATCAGTTAGAGTTGTTCTACAGTGACAAAAGTGAGGAAATTCGGTGTTGGATTACCACCACTTGCACCCCAAGCCCACCCTGTCCCCACCAACAGGCATTGGGGTGTGAGTTGGGGTCAGTGATCCTAACTCTCACCCCATTCTCTGATACTGCACCACCTCAGCTTGTTTACACATGGAATAGGGTGAGAGTTAAGACCGATGACCCCAACACACACCCTGACGCCTGTTGGTGGGGACGGGGTGGGCTTGGGGTGCAAGGGAAGGCAACCCTAACACCAAATTTCCTCACTTTTGCCATTGTGGAACCACCCTAACTGATACATTAAACAGAGTTTTTTTTGCCATGAATATATAGATATATAGATATATATTATAGGTGCGCCCCTATTTTTAGGGTTGAGTAGGCACTTCTATGTTAAACTCGAAATGTTGCACTTTAATAACTTTGGACCTGTTCAACAGATTAACATTAAATTTGGTATGCACAGCGGGGCATGGTAGGTCTCTTGATCTGCCAAATTTTGTTTTGGTCAGACTTACTTTTTTTGCGCACCAAAACGCTGAAAAATGCACCTTTCACCAGTTATGTGGGCAGTTTTTCAGATTTTGTCCATGGTGCTGTGCAGCTGTCATGTAGTGTGCTGCTCTGAAACTTGGCTTGTCTGAAAGAGCCTGGGTTAAGGAACATGCCACTTTTTGTTTGGTGAAAAAATATTAATCCATTCAAAAGTTATTAAACTTTTAAGTTCCCATTATAAGTCAATGGGAAAATTTATATGGTTATTTTGTGAAAGAAGAATGGGGTTTTGGCCATCTGGTCCCTCCTCCCGATCAAAGAATTTGCAGGCTCACAATCAAAGAATCTTTGAACACGAGGAATTCTTTGATCGTGAAGGTCGCCATCTTGTTCTCAGTTTGCGGTCAGAAAAACTCAAATATCTCATCTCGGGGTGACTTCTGAAGTAAAACTGGAATGGGTTTTTCTCAGGGGGCTTCGATCTATCGAGCCATGGCTGTGGTTTCTTGTAATCTGGTCAAAAAATAAACTTTTCAACTTTTAAAATCTTTGCTCATGGCTCGCTAACGATCTTTGATCACAAGCCTGCAAATTCTTTGATCGCGAGATTCTTAGGCAGCAGTCTTTGATCGTGAGGGCACGAGTAGCTGGCCAGATGAAAAAATCAAATGTCTCAGCCCAGGGGTGACTTATTAAGCCAAATGAGGATGGGTTTTGCTCTGGGGCTTCATTCTATTGAGTCATGGCTGTGGTTTCATTTATTTTTGTGTAAAATTTACTTTTATCATTTGTTGTTCTTTGATCATGAGCCTGAACATTATTTGGACATGAGCCTACAAATTCTTTGATGGCAAGATTCTTTAATCGTGACCTTTGATCACGAGGGAGGGACTAGATGGCCAGATTTGGAGCAACCATATAGCCCAATTTTAACAATTTTTTAAATGAAATATCTCGGAAACGGTTTGGTCTTTTCACTTGAAATTTGGAGGATGTTGACATGATGTCCTGTACATATGAATTGTGCTGTTCAGGTGTTGGACAATACATTTTTTGTGGAAATATTGAGTGGCGCAGTCTACATTTTGCAGACAGCATTTTCCATTCTGGTACTGGCTTGACATTTACTGTATACGGTAGCTGGGCTTACTGCCATGGATGTACTTTTCAGTTGTCAGGTGTCTAAAATGTAAACAGGTGCAGAATTCTGCCACTCTGATGAATGAAAATCTCAAACTTTCAAATGTTATATTTTGGAAACGGTTTGGTCTTTTAAATTGAAATTTGGAGGGTGTTGAGAGGATGCCCTGTATATGTGAATTATGGTGTTTAGGTGTTGGAAAATGTATTTGCTGTGCAGATATTGCATGATGCACTTTATGTTTTGCATATAGTGTTCTCCATTGTGGTAGTGGGTTTACATTTATAGGGTACATAGTCTTGCCGCCATGGAGGTAAATTTCAGTGCTTAGGTGTCTGTCATGTAAACAGATGTTGAATTATGCCACTCTGATGACTGACACTTTGTTTTGTTTCAAGGTGGTGTGGGCCCCACGCTCCCACCCATATGCGCTTCCAGCAATACATATGATATTCAGTACTTGTACTCTTATCTTAGGCAGAAATTTGCAAGTTGGTGGGTCCCACCAACTTGAGCGACTTTTTACTTTTCTATTCTTTCTCAAAAAGTAAGGAAATTCTATGCAAAAAAAACTTTGTTAATGCATCATTTAGGGTTAAAACACAAAAAGTCAGGAAATGAGACCTTTAGGGTTGCCCCTCCCCCACCCACGGACAGACCCATCATCCCGAGATTGACAGATGACGGGGTGTGTCATTGGGGTTGTGAGGCCTAAACCTCACCCCATTCTATGTGTAATCATATTCACAAGCCACAGTAAAGAAGAATGGGGTGACAATTAGGCCTCACAACCCCAATGACACACCCCATCATCTGTCAATCTCTGATGATGGGTGGGTCCACGAGGGGGGAAGGAGCAACCCTAAAGGTCTCATAGCCTGACTTTTTGTGTTTTAACCCTAAATGATGCATTAATGAAGTGTTTTTATATAAATATATATATATATATATATATATATATATATAAACATCTCTGTTAATGTATCAGTTAGTATTAAAGTGACAAAAATAGGCAAATGTGGTATATGGGTTCCCAACCATAACACCCCATGCCCAACTTGCAGGCAGCAACAGGAAAAACCACTACAGCTTCCCCTCTTCTGCACCTTTGCAGTTCAGGTGTGGGGTGTACCTTGGGGCTGTTAACCCTAATCCTTACCCCATTCCAGCAGTAAATAAACTGAGATGTATAGACTATATGAAAATGGGGTGAGTGTTAGGGTTAACAACCTCAAGGTACACCCCATGTCTGATTTGTGAAGATGCAGGAGAAGTGAAACTGTAATGTTTTTCCTGTTGCTGCATACCGGGTAGGAGATGGGTGTTAGGGCTAGGAGCCCGAACACCACATTTCCCTACTTTTGTCACTTTAACCCTAACCAGTGCATTAACAATATTTTTTGCAATTAAGTTCCTTACTTTTTGAGATAGTATAATCATAGTAGGAGAAAATAACATAAACCTAATGAAGTTAAAATCATAAACTGTTGTATGGAAAACACAAGAAGTTTGCAAAACAAAATGGAGGAATTGATATCCATTTTATATGCAGGGGACAAGGAAATAAATATGGTATTTATCTCACAAACCAGGTGGGCTGATGATATATGGGGCAGAGATATTGAGGGTTACCAGTTATACAGCCTAGCTAGAAAAAATAGGAAAGGGGAGGAGTAGCTGCTTTCATTTCTAATAAAATTAAATTAATAAATATATCAGATAAACAAAAAAAAAAGGAAACTCAAATACTGAGACCATCTGGCTACAAATTAATGTTGCTTTAAACTAGGATACTATTGTTGGCTTGTGCTACCATCCACCTAGCACAAGCTTAGAAATATCAGAACAAATCTATAGAGAATTAGAAACATCTCGTGAATTAGGTCCTGTTGTGTTTTTTTGGGGGAGGATTTAAACTATGTGGACACTAACTGGCTTTACAAATTTGCTACTAGTCAAGTAGGAATTAATTGTCAACCCTCACCAAATTCTATGAGTAAATCAGCTGAGATGGGTGCAGTATATGCACATGGGGTGAGCGTCAAGAATGACAAGCCCAAGACAAACCCTACACCTGTTGTTGCCTACAGGATGGGGTGGGTTGCTAGGGTTAGAAACCCTAATGCCACATTTCCCTACTTTTGTCACTCCAACCCTAACTAGTGCATTCATAAAGTTTTTTTTTTGCAAAGAATTTCCTTACTTTTTGAGATAGTATAATTGTATCCTGCCCTGTGCTCCAATCCATTCATAATTTTTTGAGATATTGTAATACTATCCTTATTTCTCTAGGCCCTGTGCTCCCATCAGTCAATAATGGTAGAGCACAGGGCACTCTGGGCCCTGCTCTCTCATCCATCCATAATTAAGCAACAGAGACAGGAGTTGGCACGTCTGTGATATTTGGAAAAAACAAGTATATTTCTACAAAAAAACTTAAAAGGGATACCTTTGCAAGTACACAGACAGAAATTGAAAATGGATACCTTTGTGAGTATATAGACAGGCATGGGAATTTGATCATGAAAATATAATAAGACAAAAAAAAAAAAGAAGTTGGAATGAATTTATGATACAGTACAATCTTACTGAAGAAGGACAGTGTCCGAAATATTTAAGAAATATGTTGATACTGTATCAATGTAATTTGTGAATTCAGAAGATGAAGAAAAATTATTAAATAAATAATTATATAGACATTCTGCACATTTGGTGAGTGGCTTGATTTCTACCAATTGTCTATACTATCTCTCTCTGTAACCCATCTGCAAGTCTAGCTGGGACATGCTACGGCAAAAACTCACATGGCAGCCATGTTACTAGGGCTGCCTCCTTGGAGCTTCCTGTCCTCTTGCAAAAACACCACCATACTTATAGTCTTGTTTCTCATTAGACGAGGCCAGGAGACAAGATAGAATTTTCCAGCTAGTGCTAAGAAATGGCTATGTATATCTTTGGCAAATAGTACTGAAACCAATTAGGGTGTTCTGCAAATGCTAGTGATTCCCAGAAATAAAGCATGGTCTCATCTGTAACAGACCCAGGTGCACTAACTTAGTCTATGTGCAATTAGTAAGGGTGCATAACACAGATAAGGAAAAAACAGCGTAGCTTCTAATGAGAGGCCTTTGCTGCAACTAAGCTGAGCTGTCAGCATTTTTTTTCTTTTCTCTGTATCTGAGATGCAGAGCATTGGGTCTATTCTCTCAATTGCTAAAATACCATGGCCTGTTCTGAGATGTACCCAAATGTATGTCCTATTTTGCTACTCTGGATAATGCCTGGGTGTCCTCAGGTCATAGGGGGAGCCTGCCCTCGTAACATACTCCCTTCATGAAACCAGCCGGGTGCCATAGAGACAGGGGCTCAAATGGACACAGAAAGAGGTGGACTTATGATCATGTTGCCCCGTTGAGAGAGGGGCTATCATGGGCACAGTCAGAGGTGGGGTTGTGGCACAGTGCATAGGCAGGGAAGTGTCAAAAGGCATTCCATGACAGTTGTGGCTTTAGCTAGGCAGAATCCATATGAAACAAGGACACATGAGACAAAGAGAAAACTTGTACATGTAAATGCAGAACAGCAAAGATGGTTATAAAAATAACCAGACAGGTGTAGGAGGTAGTATAAGGGAAAGGTGAAGGTGTTAGTGTAAGGGAAAGAGAAAGTTTAATGTCCATTAAGAGTGCTGTATAAGATGAGCATCATGAAAGTCAGTATGATATCAAGTCGGTTGGAGACATTAATTCTGTGGGTCCTCATTCTCTGATGTTATCAGAAAAACTTCTTTAAGGTCTGAGCTAGGTGATGATGTATAGTAGTAGTCATTTTGCTGCAAATACTGGGCTCTTTGTTCAAAATTGCTGTGTTTACATGTAGTGGGAATCAATTACTTTGTAATTAATTCACTTAATTCAGATTCTAATCATTTTTGGTTTACATGGTGTTGGATTGATGAGGATGAACAACCAGATTCAAAATCCTCAGTTGCTATGTTTTCACATGTAATGGGAATCAGTCACCTTGTAATCAGTTCAAACTGAATTGATTACAAGGTGACTGATACCCATTGCATGTAAACACACCACAATTGAAGATTTTGAATCTGGTTGCATTCCTTTTGCTGCAGTTTCAACAGTAAGTATAGCAGAATCAGTTCACGAATCAGGTTTACATGTACAAAGTAACCGGGTTCAAAATAATCAGTGCTTTTGAATCACTGCTGTTGAATCTGGTTCCAACTGAAACAGGAACCCAGCTCAGAATGAGTTTACATGAGCTTCCAATTGAGGAATGCAGCACTGATTCCACTGAAAATGGAGTCTGAACCTTGTTCCAGTGTGCATGTAAACAAGGCAAATGAGGTGTTGTTTCTGATGCCTAACTGCAAATCTGAAAACAAGAACAGATGCCATAATAACCAATATTTCCCTCAGCCATTTCCAGACACTAGCTAAGCCAGGCACAAGACTTCCTATGTAGGATGGTATTTTACACATAGCATGCCATAAACTTATAGGCCTAAAAAGAAGTATTTTGGGCCAGAGGTGATAGTATTCACTGAAGGTGTGTTATGTAGGCCATAAAACGAGTTGGGGAAAAAAATCAGAATCACAAATAGTGGTACCTTTAATCAAAGTAATAAAGACAGGTACTTGAAATCCCACTGTCAGGCTACAGGTGGGGTCATCTGAGTTGTGCATGACAATGGGAGAACAGTTTCTGGATAAGTAATGCAAAAGATAAGGTCTGCTACAGCATCGATGAACCTTATCATGCCAAGTGGTGCACTGTTTTTAGGAAACGTCTGTCCATGTAGAGTCAAAAGGTAATAAAATCGTACGCCCTGTTTACACTGCTGACTTTGCTGCACATCGACCAATGCGCATGGGTTGATGCACTGCAAAGTCAGCAGTGTAAACACTCTCCAGAGTGCCTTAAGCCCCCTTTGATCCTTTTTTGATCTGACTCAGTTGGAGGGAACAGTAGCAGAGTGAACGCTTTACGCGGTGGTGTGAACGCTTTGCTCCACTCGCTCCACTGCAAGGGCTATCTTCCCTTCATCCTCCGGTGAATTCACAGCCCCTCCTTGAAGTTACCTGCAGCACTACAAGGGCAGGCTGTGCAAATGGTGAATTACAGGAGGAGCAGGGAGCACAGCATGAAGGAAGCGGCACAGATGCCGGAGCGCTGCCACCGTGTAAACATGGCTATAAGCAGTTTCACAAACAAACCATAAGCAGGTGACTAGCAGCCTGTATTATGGACTGAGAAGCCTGTAGTGCATCGATTATAGGCATGCAAATCACAGACTCTAACTGTGGGTGTCCACTGACAGACGTGGAGTGATATGAGTAGGTTGTGAGTAGGTTGTGGCAGCAGAAGCCATGACATCACTCTCCAGGTCTGACAGAGACTCTTTACATACTACAAGCTACAATTACAGCTAGTGTAACTAGAAAAGCTATTATGCCATTAACTTCTGCTACATACAAGAGTAACATCAAAATCAATACAAAAATAGAATTCATTTTTAAAGTAAGCAGTTGATGGAACATTAGTGTTGTAGTTCTTCAGTCACTGGGGGAGATGAAAACGTTTTAAAGTCTTGAGACAGCTGAAGGTGTAAAATAGCATGAAATGTCCATACAGTAGCACCTGTCCTTTCAGATAGAGTGGGTGTGTAACTGGCAATTATACAATGGCAAGAAATAATACTGGCCTCTCATTGGTCATTCTGGGAGTGGACCCATGATGTTATCCCAGTACAACATCATGGGTCTAGTCCCAGCGGGCAGATGACCCCATCAGTCCTTCACTGAATCACTCCGTGACCCCCGCAGCAGTAACCTCCTGTCGGCAACCGATATGTCTGTTCCTCACAAGTCCAGGAAAAGTCATTGCCCGTTCCTTGCAACTCCAGGAAAGTCATTAAACACACAAAATAAATTAAACATGTACCCTTTTAGCCCCACAAGCTTCAGTTGCGCTCCCTCCATGCCTCAGCGTAGCAATGCTTGCTCTGTACTGCTCACCCGTTTCCCACAGAACCACATGCAGTGCCTCTTTATGAAAAAAACATAAAAAATCTTCCCACACCGATGCCATCAGCAATTACTCAATGCTGAGGCCACGTAAAACACAGTTTCCCCTCAGGATCTACCAGATACTTACAGTCCCATATCGCAACACTGGAAGTCTTGCTTCATTTCCTAATGTGCTCCCCTATGTGCGGTTCACCTGATCAAACAACAGGCAGAACGGCTGGTCAAATTAAAGTTTGTTGGAATGGTGAACTACAAACTATAAGGAATAAACAAAAAACAAAAGTTCAAGAGTGGAGAGAAGACCTACAACAACAAAAGAAAACTGTTAGAGGAGCAGACAGCTGAAGTAGCTAGGCAGTCATATACAACCAGCACCACCTATTGGCTAAACGTGGACTATTTTTTCCCCACATATACCTCCACATTGATGAATAACCTAAAAATCAAGTAAAAAGAAAACATTTTTTTTTCTCCCTATTATAAACCAGCCATTGTACAATAGCAATAATGCACTCCAGGGTGTGGGTTGTGCTGGGATAACCTCACTTCTGGGGTCGTTGCGCGCACTTGGCCTGTGGCCTTGCGCCCATCCACCCCAGGCGTGAGGTTATCCCAGCACAGCCCACACCCTGTCATGCATTATTGCTTAAGTACATTTGGTTGAAATACATCAACAATCTCAAAATTATCCAGAAAGTGTCCATTACTATGTTAAAACAGTTGTCAAAGGTTATTTCGTTTGTTATTTGTTCTGATCTGATGTTAAAAGAAAAAAAAGTTAATTTAATCCTAGGAAGGTTGATTATTGTTTGGAGCAGAAAGTGATAAAATGTACTTGCCTTTTCTGCAAGAAAATAGTAAAGCAGATTACAAACAAAATTATATAAACTGCACAGTACTGAAGTCTCTATTTGAATAACTGAGATCAGGCTTAAATTGTTGAAGCATAAATCAGGCATGAATTAATGATTTATGACGTTGCTAGGTGAAGGCAAAATTTAATACGTGTTAAGAATATATATGTAACCCCAGGTGGCGCTATCCCAAGAGCTACTACCCCTGCCTGTGTGGCTGGTTGCAGGTTAAGGGCTGGGTACCGAAATGGGTGCTGTCACCTGGAGGACAGGGTTGTTAGTAACAAAGCTAACCTGGGTACAGCCCTCTGGGACACTGTAACCCCCCCGCTTCCCTTCTAGTGGCTTAGACAATATGCAACAAACACTTTCACAGTAGCCCCTAGTCAGCATACAATTCCCCACACTGTTTGCACTTACCACCAGGGTTGGTTCCACCAGTTCGACCTTGGAGACCCCCTGTAAAGCAAAGTTAGGCACAGTAAATAACAACAGTACAGTGCTTTTGGTACAAACTGGAACCACAGTCAGATTAAATGCAAAAAGAGTTAGATCTGATTTATTCAGGGGGATTGAACAAGGGAGGGGTGTAATCAGGTTGATTAATTCTAAAACTGATCTTGTCAGGCAATTATGCATGTACTTTTAGTCCCTGCACAGTCACATGCTCTGGGTACCCAGTTGGAAGTAAGGTGCTCTAGCCTGGAACGATGCACGAGGCAGGCTGGCGTTGCAGCTGGTTGAGGCCCTGTGATGAAAAGAAAAGGCATGCACGACCACACACAATTTGTAATCCAGAGCCTGAAGGCTCAGTTTGTTAAAGGAAAAACAACAATGCACTCAGATGACAACACTTGAGATTTAGCTGTTGTTGCAGGGAGCTACCCTGATTGTTACTCATGCTATCCAATATGAGACACAGGCTAGACGAAATGGAGACTGCAGGTTGATGACTGGTTTGCCAGGAGAAGCAGGGCACACACAAATCGCCAAGGTGTAATTTCTGTTTAAGGTGGTTGAGGAGGGGACTGATCCCTGGGTTAGTCTGTCGCCGATGATGGTTTCTGTGCCTGAAGTAGCTGGCTGGCCCAGGTGGCAAGGCCCAGGCCGGGTGGAACAGTTCGGATTTTGAGTCCGGTAGTGCTGGATGTAGCTTCCAGTAAGCGTGGCACATTTACACAGTGGGGAACCAAATTGCAACCCACTAGCAGCACACAGCACATTTATAGTAAAGCAATCACCATATCACAATGCAGAAGGCAGTCCGGCTGCAATATCAGTCTCTCTGAACAAAACCAGGAATTCTGTTGTAAATGGATGGATGTCCTGACAGGCCGATTGCGTACAGCAAATCTTCGGTCTTCTTCAGGTTCAAATCTGGTCACTCTTCAGTGGCTTTGTCACACTCCAATTCGGATACAGTCTGATTGCTAAGCCTTTCAAAGAATTCCCTCTCGAGGGACTGCAGGCAGACAGATGAAACTCAGCCTTTCCTCCAGTCTCCCATGCGAACTACACAGGAGCTGCTTCTCGAATCACTCAAGCTGTTTACTCTTCAAACTCTAGCTCCAGACTGACTGACTGTAGCAGGCAGCTTGGGAATTTCCCTTCAGTCCAAAGGGTTCTGGTTGGTTGATCCATCAGTCTGTCAAAACAAGGGCTCCCCTCCAGGTTCATTTAGGTGCCAAAGTCTCAAAACCACAATTCCCACAGAAATTCACTCCCACAAGACCCCTGGGGACAGACTCCATTTTAGGGTCCCCAAAGGTACTGATTGGCCCATTCTGGCAGTCCAGGACCAAGATGGTGGTGATAAACAAAACTGTCCATGCTGCAAAGAAGGCAGGTTAGACAAACCACAATCTCATTACTATTCTACTAGATGATCAGCGAATAAGTACAGCTTCTAACAGATCTCCCTCTGCACAAATAGCGATGGCAGAACGGAGCGATTATCTGGCAGCCCAGACAGCAGATACATTCTGACCAAGGCAGAGACTTTGAAAGTAGGTTAATCAAAGAAATGCTATGTCTGTGGGGGGTGTGAAAGTCAAGAACCACCCCCTATTACCCACAGGGGGACCCTCAAGCATATAAACATTCATCCCTCTCCTGGATTAAATAAGCACCACATTATTCGCAGCTCTTAAAGAGACAGAGCACAGAGGCATTAAGGCACTCGCACACAAACACTTCTAAAGCGCTAAGACATAGGATACCAGCCTGGCAGTGGGCATTTAGGCACACCCAAGCAAGACTTTCGGGAAACCCCATTTGTAGAGGGGTTACACCCTTCCCTGCCTGGAAAAATGTGGCATCTGCATCAAGTCTACATAATCACAATATTGAAGAACCAATATATACAAGACATACGTGACATTAGAATACTATGGAAATACTATCTGATGCATCAGTTAACGTAAACTTATCACATTACTATACATTTCACTATACCATATCTTCATTGACAATACTTATGCATGTTTCATACACTATATACTGATTCTATTATGATTAACATACTATGAACAGTTACCTATGACTTCACTTTATAACTTTTTGTACAGTAAACAATGCAGAAGAGGGCCCTTCCCTATCAGCTAACATGGGGCTTGATGGGACAGGGACACCATGTTCTTTTTTTTTAAATTCTCTATTTTTGGTCCTGTTTCCCTACGGCCCAACTATCTGCCCAGTCATGGACTCCAGCTGCAGCTTCTCACATTAGCACACTCCTGAACCCCTGGCTTGCCCCCAGGGAGACTGGCTCACGGCACCCGGGAGGCAAGGGGCCAGCAAACATGGGAAAGGTGGAGCTGCCTGAGAATCCGATTGCAGCCAGAGCGGGCGTCATCGAGGTGGTGGGAGCAGGGTATTTTCTTCCCCCCTTTTTGTGTGGAGGAGGCGGGGATGTGCAAGGATGTTCTGCATCTGCCCTGCCCCCTGAAATCTTCAAGCGCCGGTAGCTGCGGTACCCCCAGCCTCCGCCAGGGGTCCATCGAGCACTGGGCACTATCCCCACCCTTCCCCCAGAGAAGGAGAGCAGGTCCCATGGATGCTCCATCCTTCTTCCCCAGCCAGCCCTCCAGCGACCCAAGTCCATTCCTGAACCCGGGTCACTGGCGCCGCAAGCAGAAATCCAACTGCTGTGCCGGCAGGCCGGCTAGGGACACCATGTTCTGAAGGAAGAACAATTAATCAAGAGGTGACAGTCAAGCTCAGTTTGGACAGTGAGCTCTTGGAAACGTAAACACCTTTATGGACCACATTGATAGGCAAGACCACAGGCCTCCCAGGGGAATCATAACTAAAACATAGCACTGGCTTAACAGGTCACCCAGATTTTCTGGGGGGAACAGACATAGGCTCTGGGCAGTCAACACTGGCACTGATTTCTTCTCCTGTAGTGAGGGATGCCTCTGCACTGGTTGAAATATCCAGATTGGGAACACTACCAGCTCCTGGCTCTGCAGACTCTGTTTCCATAATACTTGCTCATTATTATCTTCTGAAGAGGGCCCAGGTTGCTCATTCTGAGGAGACTCTGGCACAATTAGGCTTTGTGGCACTGAGAGGGTGCTGCCAACACTTTCATATTGTTCTTCAAGTTCTGGTATGTCACCAGGTAGACTCAGACCATCAGCCCCTTCTTCAGGCAAGTCAAACAGTTCTACAAGACACAGAGTCCACAACCTCAGATGTGATACATTGTACCTAACTTTCAGGGGGCACTGGGTCCAGGGAAGAAGCTGGGGGGTTAGGCAGTTCTGAAGGCCCAGCTTCATCCCAACGATTTTGCAGAGGATTGCCTTGAAACAACTGACTCAGTTCATATGAGGTATAATAGGCATTATCAGTCACTTCCATCAGAGACAGATGAACAGTTATCACTATCACTCTGGGCCAGCTGAGGGGAAGGCCTTAGTTCTGGAACAACACGGACAGGTTGGCTCTGTTTCCTCTTTGCAGAAGCATGAGTCACTGACCCAGGAGAAGTATCAGGTGTTGGTTCAGCATCAATAATAACTCGGCCGATAGGCAGTAAGTGATTACGGTGCATGGTCTTAACAGCTTTGGAATTATTTTCTGGGCGCACCTTGTACACTAGCAGATCATCCAATTTACCAAGTACTACGTGGGAAAGATGGTGCCATCTATCAGCAATTTTGTGTTTTTCATGCAGTCCCAAACTGCGTAGTAGCACCTTATCTCCGGGCAACAACTCCTGGGATTTTACTCGTCGATCATGTCTTTCTTTGTTGGCGAGATTTTGCTTAGCAGCCATAGTTTGAGCTAGTTGATAGGCATGATTCAACTGATCTTTCAATTTCTGTACGTACAAAATAGTTTTCAGCTCGGACCCCATCTGGGGAGACCCCAAAGCAGACATCAACTGGCAGTCGGGCCTCCCTCCCGAACATGAGACGGTAGGGGGATAACCCAGTAGTGTCACTTTTGGTGCAATTATACGCGTGTACCAAGGTGCTAATCTGCTGGCTCCACTTATGCTTGTCTTTTGGATGGAGGGTGCCCAGCATGTTCAGAAGGGTGTGGTTGAAGCGTTCTGGTTGAGGGTCCCCCTGTGTGTAATAGGGGGTGGTTCTTGATCCACACCCCCCACAGACAGAGCATTTTTTTGATTAACCTACTTTCAAAGTCTCTGCCTTGGTCAGAATGTATCTGCTGGGGGGCACCATAGTGGACAAAGAATTTTTCCACCAGCACCTTGACCACGGTAGAGGCCTTTTGATCTTTAGTTGGTAAGGCTTGTGCATACCATGTAAAATGATCAGTAACTACCAACACACTGCCAATGTTCTTTTGGTCAGGTTCTAAGCACAAGAAGTCTATGCAGACCAATTCTAGAGGGGCACTGGTAGTGATATTGAGAAGAGGGGCAGCCTTCTGAGGCAGGGTTTTTCTTTGGAGGCAATGACTGCAGGTCTTTACATGATGCTTGGCATCTGCCCCATCTTTCGCCAGTAAAATCGGGATCATACCAAGTCGAGAGTTTTGTCAATACCGAGGTGCCCCATGTAATTGTGGAGAAACCTCAGTACCAGCTGTTTAAAGGCCATGGGTAGAACCAACTGTTGTTGTCTACTTGACCACGATGATCCACTGTCTCTCTGTATAACAACTGATCATGCAACTTTAACCTGGGGCATTCCTTGAACAACAGAGCATTTTTCAAGTTAGGGGAATGCAAGTTGGACACATCTTTCCTCGCATGCAGGGCGTCAAGTGCTGGTTGGATCATGGGATCTTGGGATTAAGCCCACTGAATACTGTCATTATCAAACTGTGGTAGAGCACTAATATCTAGAGCAGAGAAATGGTAATAGACAGCTGGTATTCAGGTATCAGGAGGGCCCAAACAATCTACTAGGCAGTCCACTATGTCCGCAGACATTTGTTCATTTGTATCAAACTTTTGGCATAATGCTTTGATGTCAGGTTCAGACAGTCTGATCCAATTGTTCTTAGAAACTGGCCTTCGTGACAGGGCATCAGCATCAATGTGATTTAGTCCTGATCTGTATTCAACAGCATAATCATTAAGTTGATAAGGCAGAAAGCCAACGGTGCCCAGTGGCACCCAATTTAGCTGAAGTCTACACATAGGTCAGTTGGTTATTGTCAGTCTTCACTAATATCTTTGCCCCATTGAGGTACTCATGAAACTGGTCAACTATGGCTCATTTTAGGGTGAGGAATTCCAACTTGTGGACTGGATAGTTCCGTTCTGGTGGGGTCAAGCTCCTGCTGGCGAAAGCTACAGGTCTCAAGCTATCTTCATAGTCTTGATATAGCATAGCCCCAAGGCCCTGCAAACTAGCATCTGTATGCAGAACATAGGGCTTGGTAGGATCAGCATAGGCAAGGACTGGGGTGTGGGTGAGCTGGTATATGACTTCAAAGAACGCTGCTTCACATTCGGGTGTCCACTGAGTCCCAAAAGGCTCACCTGTTTGAAAATACACTTTCTCTTGGTCTTTGATAGCCCCCTTTTTGTATTTGTGGTTGGTAGGGGGGTAGCCTTGGGTAAGGTTAAGGAGCGGTCGAATCACCTTTGAATAGTCTTTGATGAACTTGCAGTAGTAGTTGCAGAACCCCAGGAAATGCTGCAGCTCTTTTAGGTTATTGGGCTGGGGCAAAGTGGTCAAAGATTCAACTTTACTGGGATCTGTCTGTATCCCTTCTACAGACACTATGTGTCCCACATATTTCACAGATGTTTGAAAAAATGGCACTTGTCTATGGATGACTTGAGGCTGAATTCTTCCAAACGATTGAGGATCTTAAACAGTCTGGTCTCATGTTCCTCCAGCGTGCGTCCGAAAACAATGACATCATCCAAGTACACTAGACATTCCAGCAAGTTCATGTCTCCCACCACACGTTCCATCAATCTCTAGAAGGTGGCAGAGACACCCAAAATTCCCTGTGGCATCCTTAGGAATTTGTAGAACCCCAAAGGATAGATGAAGGCTGTTTTCTCACGGTCCTCTGTGGCCATCGGAATTTGATAATATCCACTGTGGAGATCCAGTACTGAGAACCACTGACCCCTGTTCAGGCAATCCAGAGCATCCTGTATTCATGGCATGGTGTATTGGTCTGGGATAGTCTGTCGGTTGAGGGTCTGATAGTCCACACACATTCTCACGGATTCATTCTTTTTCCACACCACTATGATGGGGGATGCATGTGGGCTTCTTGATTCTTGAATAATACCAGCAGCGAGCATTGCCTGTAGGTGCCTCCTAACATCGTCTATGCCCACTGGGACAAGGTGTCAGGACCTCTCTCAAAATGGTTGGTCATCAAGAAGGTGTATGTTATGCTCAGCCCCATGGACACATTCCACATCCCACTCTTTTAGTGAGAACACTTGGTCTCTCTGAGCAAGTTTCCTGCTAATTCAGGTCTTCCATTCGGCGGACAAGGAGGAATCACCAAAGTCAAATAAGTCCGGGGTCACTTTCTCCCTTTCGCCAGAGCACTTGTTACTGGGTAATACTGCAGTGTCTGTGCAGTGTACTGTAGCCAGCGTACATCCCCAGTTCACATGAACTTCCCTGTCCGACATGTTTTTCACTTGCACCATCACTCGGTGGGTATAGGCATAGGCACATGCAGGTAGTATACTGGGCTTAACCATCAACCCCTCTGGCAGCTTCCCTTCACCAGGGGCATCTATCATCAATATTTTGTTCTTTACAACTCTCATTCAGCAGACTTCTCCATGGATCATACACTGGGCTTTGGGGGCCAACACCAAAGAGTCAGGATCCTTTTTCCACACTATCCCTACTGGCTCATCTCGGTCCACTTTATTGAGTTTCTGTTGCAAGTCATAAGCCCTTTTGATTAATCTTGGAATTCTTAGGGCCCGTCCAGTCCATTGCCCTTGTTTCTCATGACAGAGTTGTGCTAGTCTCCCAAACATGTGGGTGTTGGTTCCAATTAACAGGGGAACCCCATCATACAGTCCAGTGGGGGGACACACTAGGGCAAGTGTCTCAAATTGTTCATCTACCCCAACCACGGTGGTAGGGAATGACAGCCAGATTCAGATATACCCTGAGTACAAATAGGACTTCTCACTCAACCCCCACATGTGCAAACCTTCCAAGGGTTGTAGGGGCATGTCAGGCAGATGCTTCTGGTACCAATCTTGAAATACTATGGCTACTTGAGATCCACTGTCAAGCATGGCCCAGGCAGACACACTATTCACCATCACTGTAGTTTCCACTGAGGGACCCACCACCTCGGACCACTCAGGTGACTTGGGCTTGGACGTTGGCTTTACAGCTGCCTTGGATGAATAGTTTTTCTGGGCAGCTCCACCTTGCAGCTGTATGTTGCTCCTTTGTATCAATACCAGCAGTCTAGTGATAACTTTTCTCAGATTCTCAGGCAAATGGCAGGTGAACCGGGTGTGCTCATCCCCTCCGCAGTGGTAACAGAAAACAGGTTCTTTAGAGTCTCTAGGGGAAGAGAAGCTGGTCCCCTGCTTGAACATAATGGGGGAGTCTTGGTGTCTCTCTTTGGTCAGGGGTTTGCTCTCTTGACTTTCTGAGTCCCCCCAAGGGTCAGTGTCTCAGATAGCTCAGAGTCAGAGTAGGTCTTCCACCACTGCTCTCAGTTCTCGTACCTCTTCCCTCAGGCTGTCTTCAGGCCGGGTTTCAGAAGAAACAATGTGTACCCCCACCTCTCCCAGCAGGACTTCTCTCTTTGTCCCGGGGTGGGGGGCTGGACAGGAATCAGCATCTTTGGCTGCCTCGGCAGCTTGCTGACTGACTCTCAACTCAGTTAACTCCTTGATGAGTTCTCTCATCTGTTGCAGTTCAGCCTCCTCACCTCTCTCAGGGGCCTGTCAGGCATGGGCAGCCCCAGCATAGGGCTCCCATCGCTCTTCGTCATTCTCAATCTCACAGATCTCTTTCATTAGGTCACAATATTGGGGGGATTGCCCCTTCTGTCTTGCAGTTTAAGCTTTAACAACATCAAACTAGAGTACCTTGCTGACTTTAAGATGTGATCTAGCCTGATCCTTTTCAATTCACTGGCAGGCACCCCTCCTTTCCGGTGGGCCCACTACAAAGCTCGCTCAATTTGAGTAATAAACACTGAAAATTTTTCATTCTTCCACTGTTTTGTGGATTTAAATTTCCACATCAGGTCCTCTCCCGACTCGGTGCTACCAAATACCCCCTCCAGGGCAGACAGGTACCTGGCAGCTGTGACCTCTGGGCTGGTAGATCGCAGGAAATGAATGGCCTCCAGTGCAGGGCCCCTCAAACTTTCAATGAGCCTCTTCTTCTTTTCCCACTCAGCACACTGCCACACCTGGACCATGGGGTGGCATAGTCCATCCTCGTTTCAAGATTATCCTCCCCCACAGGCACCAGGACCATGCCTGAAAAGAGCCTAAGTCTGTGGTATGAGTCCAAATGTACAGTAGATATCACTATTGTGGAAGCAACTGTAGGGGTGCCGGGAGAGGCTATGGGGGACTGCATGGAAGTGACATCCTCAGAAAGCTCAAACATTTTCACTAGCTCTGTAGCAGAATGCCCCTCAGAGACTAACAGTTTAACAGCTTGTCTTTGAACCCCTCTATATGGGGGGACCTTCCAGAAGCAGCCGAGTCACTATGTAAATGAATTACCCTCCACCCCTTTTTGGACCCTTCAGGCAAAATGACAGGGGGTACCTTCTCTTGTTCAATGTGCAGGCTGCAGGAGAGTAGGGCCACCATAGTCTGATCAAACAGATCGGAATCCGTTCTCTTTATTTCAACCTTCCCCAAACACTTAATTTGCTCGACCACTTCCACAATAGTGCATTTTCAGTCCCCAGTGGGATGTCCATTAATAGCAGAGCTTGCCGGGGGTCCACTCCCTCTACCTCACTCCACCTCATCATACGGTGCACTAGCACCTTGTGGGGAGCAAGTTTAAACTTGGGGGTAGTAAGCACCTCCATTTTACCACAGTTCTTAAGTGTGGGGTTGTAGTACCCACTTCTGACCACTAGAAGGCACAAATCCCAGTGGTGGTGCCTCCAATATGTAACCTCCAGGTGGTGCTATCCCAAGAGCTACTACCTCTGCCTGTGTGGCTAGTTGCAGGTTAAGGGGCCTGGGTACTGAAACGGGTGCCGCCACCTGGAGGACAGGGTTGTTAGTAACAAGGATAAGCTGGGTGCAGCTCTCCTGGACACTGTAAACCCCCCTTTCCCTTCTAGAAGCCTAGACAATATGCAACAAACACTTTCACAGTAGCCCCTAGTCAGCGTACAATTCCCCACACTGTTTGCACTTACCACCAGGGCTGGTTCCACCAGTTTGACCCTGGAGACACCCTGTAAAACAAGGTTAGGCACAGTAAATAACAGTACAGTGCTTTTGGTACAAACTGGAATCACAGTCAGATTAAATGCAAAAAGAGTTAGATCTGATTTGTTCAGGGGAATTGAGCAAGGGGGGGGGCGTAATCAGGTTGATTAATTCTAAAACTGATCTTGTCAGGCAATTATTCATGCACTTTTAGTCCCTACACAGTCACATGCTCTGGGTACCCAGTTGGAAGTAAGGTGTGCTAGCCTGGTATGTTGCCCTGTGTAGGCCAACGTTGCAGCTGGTTGGAGCCCTGTGATGAAAAGAAAAGGCATGCACAACCACACACAATTTGTAATCCAGAGCCTGAAGGCTCAGTTTGTGAAAGGAAAAACAACAATGCAATCAAATGACAACACTTGAGAATTAGCTGTTGTTGCAGGGAGCTACCCTGATTGTTACTCATGCTATCCAATACGAGACACAGGCTAGATGAAATGGAGTCTTCAGGTTGATGACTGGTTTGCCAGGAGAAGCAGGGCCCACACAAATCACCGAGGTGTTGTTCCTGTTTGAGATGGTTGAGCAGGGGACTGATCCCCAGGTGAGTCTGTTGTCGATGATCGTTTCTGTGCCTGAAGTGGCTGGCTGGGCCAGGTGGCAAGGCCCAGGATGGGTGGAACAGTTCAGATTTTGAGTTCGGCAGTGCTGGATGCAGCTTCCAGCGAGTGTGGCACATTTACACAGTGGGGAACCAAATCACAACCCACTAACATGCTGTTAGCACATTTATAGTAAAGCAATCACCATACCACAATGCAGAAGGCAGTCTGGCCACAATATCAGTGTCTCTGAGCAAAACCAGGAATTCTGTGGTAAATGGATACCCTGACAGGCCGATCACATACAGCAAATCTTCAGTCTTCTTCAGGTTTAAATCTGGTCACTCTTCAGTGGCTTTGTCACACTCCAGTTCGGATACAGTTCGATTGCTAAGCCTTTCAAAGGATCCCTCTCAAGGGACTGCAGGCAGACAGGTGAAACTCAGCCTTTTCACCAATCTCCCGCACAAACTACACAGGAGCTGCTGTTCAAATCGCTCAAGCTGTTTACTCTTTAAACTATAACTCTAGACTGACTGACAGCAGCAGGCAGCTTGGGAATTTCCCTTCGGTCCAAAAGGTTCTGGTTGGTTGATCCATCAGTCTGTCAAAGCAAGGGCTCCTCCTCCAGGTGCATTTAGGCACCCAATTCTCAAAACTACAATTCCTACAGAAATTCACTCCCACAAGACTCCTGGGGACAGACTCCATTTTAGGGTCCCCAAAGGTACTGATTGGCCCATTCTGGCAGTCCAGGACCAAGATGGTGGTGCTAAACAGAATTGTCCATGCTGAAAGAAAGCAGGTTAGACAAATAAGTACAGCTTCTAACAGAGCTCCCTCTGCGCAAATAGCAATGGCAGAACAGAGCGATTATCTGGCAGCCTGGGTGGAACTCAAGCATACAAACACTCAGCCCCCTCCCAGATTGAATAAGCACCACGTTTTTGGCAGCTCTTAAAGAGACAGAGCACAGAGGCATTAAGGCACTCTCACACAAACACTTTTAAAGTGTTAAGACACTATATACCAGCCTGGCAGTGGGGATTTAGGTACACCCAAGGAAGACTTTCAGGAACCCCCATTTGTAGGGGGGTTACATATAAAGAATTTATTAGAGTATTTAAGATCATATACCATAATATAATATAATATAATATAATATAATATAATATAATATAATATAATATAATATAATATAATATAATATAATATAATAGTTAAAAGCATTATAACACTTACTATAATCCCCATAAGAATTACAATTAATTATTAAAATAGTACAGTATTGGAATTATCATTAGAATGAATTATTATGGCATTATTACCACAACACCCATAGATAATAAAAGATTTACCCACTATATTGGATAAGGTAGCTGGGCAAAAACAATTCCCTTTACCAGTGGCCCATGTAGTATCATACAGTGGTTTAAATACAGCAATAGGTTTTGATTTTAGAATTTGTATCGAAGGTGTAGTAACTGTAGATTCATAGCATGAGGGATCACTCTAGTGTGTAATAGTACCCATAGAAGTTGTATCCAACCTTTCAGTATAACAGGCATATAAATAAACCTTAATCAAACACAATATTATTGAAACCAACCGTAACACAATAGCAAGGAAAAAGCTGCAAGAGTGAAACAGTAATAAACTTTAACATTTGTTTCAAATATGCAATAGGAACAACATTTTCAAGTCCTTTATGTAACATTATTACAGTCCTTAAATTTAAAATCTTCTGGATGGGTGTTGGTGGGTGGTATTTTGGGTGAAAAGATGTTTCTTTCTGAATCTTGTTATGCCTGGGTTCTATACCATCTACTGACCCACACGTAACCATATCCATAGGCCCCTACACAAGCGCATAACACAAGTAATCTTACATAATCTTGTTTTATTCCTACTCTGATATTGTTGTAGTGCAATGTCATTTGGTGCTATGCATCATGATCATGCTGTTTTATTTATATGTATATATATTATTTATTATACCTGCTATGCCTTTTATATGCTTTCACGTTTCTTATATGCCACGTGCTTTTCTGCTTACTCTGCAGTTTCTTTGTCTCAGACAGAACTGATAACATAGAGGGTAATGCATGGGTCCCGATCGGTGACCTACTTGTTAACTGTTGAGAGGTTGCCATGGTGATCGTGTAAACCTCGAGCGTGAAGCTTGAGAGGTTTATGTCGCCATGGCAACCTCGAGACAGTTAACAAGTAGGTCACTGATCGGGACCCAATACTTCATATTTTATAGTGTATGGCTGCCATAAAGAATGAAGAAAAGAAGCAGGCACCTTAACTGAAAGTGATTTATGCCACTGCAGGTCAAGTTCTCACCTCCGCGGCCATTTCGGGGAGCCACTTGCTTCCTCTATCAAGCATGCACAGATCGATCCTGGTTGTTATACCAGCGATGTGACGTACCTTCGATGAGTTAACAAACAAAGTGACGTCACACTGATGGCGTAACAACCATGGGAAAAGATAGATTTTGGTAGATGACAACGTTCTACCATACATTATATATTTTTCATTATTTGTTGACACTGCTTTCTCTTTGTTCTAAGATTTACCCTGGCTATGCATTTTTATTTACTGATGTTTCCACATGAGGGATCTGCCTAATTGTTACACTTTGCTATATCTATCCAATTATGTTTGTACACCATATCTGAAAACTGCATTCTTATATGTAATATTTACAGTATGTGCCTGCCAGCCAGCCCCTCCCCAGAGAGAAGTGAGAAACCATGGGGCTGACTGGAGGAAATCATCTCCCTGTAACTCTGTTACATGTTCCGCCATGAGTATCTGTAATGAATTGCTTTTAATTTTTATTACCCACTTGTCCAGTGTATTCCTTGTCTTGGCCAAGTAGCATCTAAGAACCTGAAGCTGTGGGTTGGACACACAGGCAACAAGCTGGACTTCCATACCGACAAAGTTCCCACTTATGGTGTACAAGTAGAGAAGTGCTTGTTCTGAGGATGCAATTGGAAGTTTCAAAGTCCAGATTCATATGCAGTCTGAATGTCTTTAAAAGGGGAATTTATTGTTGAGGAGAGTTTAAAATGTCTGCCTCTTTCTGTGTTAATGATGCAAGTGATGCTGTTGTTAAGGATGAATGTCACTAAGCAATGGTTGAAGATAATGGTGGCTTTTGGTAAAAGGTCTGATGAAGTTCATATATTTTCTGTCCCAAAGTCCAGAGGCAGGAAGATGTAGCTGGATTTTATTCTTTCTGTATGTTGCTTAGATTGCTGTAAGTACTATCTTAAAACTATTCATATTTTTTTCATCCCTCCTTCCCCGCTCCCTCCCTCCCCTCCTTCCTACTCCTCCTTTCTTATTCCTTTCACTTTACTCCTGTTCTCCTACACTACTTCATTTCTAAACCTTTTCCATTCCTCCTCCTCTTCTACACCTCTGTCCATTTTTCTTTTCTATCCTTTTCTTCTTTCTCTCTCCATCTTTTATTTCCCCTTCTCTTTTTCCTTCCTTCATTTATTCTCCTTAGTTGCTCCTCCCTGTTACCCCTCCTGATAATTTTTATTTTCTACCTTTCCCTTACTGTTATTGCAGCCTGTGAATGCCTGGTTTACCCTGGACTCTGATGCTGTCTATCCAACTGTTTAACAATTGGCATTTACGTTAATGTATACACTGTACATAGCTGTGCCTTTTGCTTGTCAGATAACTGTGTTTTGCTTGTGCTATGTATTTATTCTCTTCCCCCTTTTCCACAGGACACATCTGGAAATGAGCTTCATGGTTCAGTATGTATTTCCTGGTAAATCTCTTTCAATAAAGAAAGAAATAAACAAATCACTTAAAACAGTCCCACAGATACCACTGTTTGTCCAACAGATTCTCTAAGCATATCCATTTTTCCTTTAGACGAGGTTGGGGGAGGAGGACTGGGTTGGAAACATTAAGTGGCTGAGTAAGGTTTATTAAAAGTTTGCATTCAACAGTAAAATTATTTTCAGTGTGTTAATGTCCATGTGATAAACCAGTGTAGGGAGGATGGGGCCATCACTGGAGCTGTGGGGCACATGAGCACCTCCACATGCATGCGCGACCGCATACCAGGGTCCCGGGAATAAGGGGAGAAAATAGAAATACCATGTCTCCCCTGTCAACAATAAGGCAGAGGGGCAATGGGAGAGCACCAGGCTTAGTTAAAAAAAAACAACCTGTTTGGACACCATTGGTCACCTGGGCATAGGTAGCACTCTTGGACCCACTAATAAATGAGGTCTAGGACCAAAATGGCTACCAGACCAGGTGACCAGGGTTCAGTATCACAAAAGTCCCAATCTGACATATCTGCAGTGATCCCAGCAATCATTACTGGATTATAAGAAACACAGCAAATAAATGAACCAGCATAATAGCTCTCTCCGATCCACTGACGAGGGATTGCTAGAGATTCCCAGGGTCCATTTAAAAACTTCACGGGCAAGATCATTTAGTTTTATGGCCTCGACCCTGTGGAACTCTCTACCTCGTCAGGTGCGAAATTGCCCGACTGTCCAAAGCTTTAAGGGAGCTTTGAAAACATATCTTTTTAGCAAAGCTTTTAATGATTTATGTTTGTTTTAATGTTGTTTTAATTATTTATTATTTTATGTATTTGTACAGGCGCCTTGGTTTTAAGAAAGGCACCTTATATAAATAATGAATGATGAATATTCTGTGGTGATTTGCATATGCAGCCCATGATGCTTTGCATTGTGTGGGCATGTATGATTTTGTATTTCCTTGAAACTTGGCTTCCCAGCCAAATGCCCTTTGGGGTAACCCTTGCCTCAGTGTTTGAGCACATAGATCCTTTGTCTGTAAAATAAATATATATATATATATATATATATATAATCACATTTTTTCCCCAAGAAGAAGAATAAGCAAAAATGAAAATCGTGTATCTCTTAAATTCTCACATATTCCCAGGAACAATAAGCAATAATAAAAATCTCAGATGCACATTGTAAGCTAATATTTCGATTATAAAGCAGTTATTTCTGCTAAGCCTGAATAAAACAATTATCCCCTCAAAAAAGAGTCTTTCCTGGCATAGCCTATAACCACTATTCTTGGCATGAGAAGGTTATACTGGAAGCAGAGCTGATCAGTTTTCTTACCCCATTATTTCCATCTGTTTCTGGCTATCTCTCTCTGTAACCCATCTGCAAGTCCAACTGGGACCTGCTAGGACAAAAACTCACATGGCAGACATGTTACTAGGGTTGCCTCCTTGGAGCTTCCTGTCCTCTTGCAAAAAACACCGCCATACTTATAGTCTTATTTCTTGTTAGACTTAGACAGGAGACAAGATAGAATTGTCCAGCTAGTGTTAGGAAATGGCTATGTATGTCTTTGGCAAATAGTACTGAAACTATTTAGGGTTTTCTGCAAATGCTATTGATTCCCAGAAATAAAGCATGGTCTCATCTCTAACAGGCCCAGGTGCAGTAACTTAGTCTATGTGCAATTAGTAAGGCATGCATAGTACAGATAAGAAAACACAGTGTAGATTCTAATGAGTGGCTTTTACTGTAGCTAAGCTGAGCTGTCAGCATTTTTTTTCTTTTCTCTCTATCTGAGATGCAAAGCATTGGGTCTATTTTCTTAGTTGCTAGAATACTGTGGCCTATTCTGAGATACACTCAAACGCATGTTCCATTTTGCCACTCTGGCTAATGCCTGGGTGTCCCCAGTTCATTTGGGGAAGCCTGCCCTCATGACATTGTGCAATGCACTGTGCTTCAAGAGGGTCTAGAACAGGCATAAGTGAAAGTATTCTCCATGAGTAGTAAAGATGGGAAGTATGGTAGGAGAGAGGTGGTGGAGCAAACCCAATATGTCAACCTCTGGACACTACAATAGGAGTAGAAGACATGGACGAAATTGCCTTCTTCTCCTCCTAGTGTCTTAATATTTTTATATTTTCTACTTCACCGATCAACCAAAAGTCAAACATTCAACCACATTTTGTGCTTCATGAACCAGAAGTAGTAGTTTGAACTACACTTTTTGGGTTTTGGAGCAGATTTTCTGCTTTGACAACCAAAGGTATTAGTTGAAACATATTTTCTGGTCTGTGAACCAGAATACCAAGTTAAAAACATTTTTTTCTGGTTCACAAACTAGAATTAGTAGTTGAAACCACTTTTCTTGGTTTGCAAACCAGAAAATGTTTTGTTCAAAACAAACAAAAAAAATGGTTTAAACCAGAAATCGCCCAGAATAGATTGTGAATGTGTGAAATATAAAATTTTGGCAAATGATACAATAAACAGTTTGTAAAATCTTGCTTAGGGAAAACATTGTACCTCAGGGATGTTTTAGTTTTGCTAAAACTATCCCTTTACAAGTGTTTTCCAAATTCAGTAGTAACAGAAATAAACAAACAAAATGGTGGCCTGTATGAATGAAAAGAAAAGTGGTTAATGAGACCCAATTTTGGTTCACAATACATCAGATTTGCAAACCAAAAAACCACTATTGTGAACCAGAAATTTCTGGTTTGTATAAGCTATCTGTCCAAAATTAATTTTTTTATCCTTATAACTCAGGAACCATTTATTATGTTTTTACCAAACCTTCAAAATGCAGTACCTCAGCACAAACCACATGTACCCTGAAAGTTTGGTACATAAATTCAATACCGTGTAGCCATACATGAGAGCAAAAAAGTGCAAAAAAAACCCAAAACAAAATCCATGTTAAGTACAGGGAAAAATGCTACCCTTTTACAAAATAAAGAAAGCAATAAGTGGCTAAACACACAGCAAAGTTAGTGCCAATAAAAGAAACAACAGTACTTACCAAGGCAGGTCGGCATCTGGAACTCCATCCCTGAAGACGGCTGTAATGAAGATCAAGTAGAATGCAACCAGATGCAGTGAGAAAGGTTCTTTATTAAATCCAGGTAAAAGAAGTACAAATCCAAATGATAAAATCCAAGAGCGATAAGGACACCATCAACCACGAGGGCAGATGCCTCTCCAGTAACAGAGTCTCACTCTGAGTCTGAGTGATTTAATAAAGAACCTTTTTCATTGCATCTGGTTGCTTTCTACTTGATCTTCATCGCAGACATCTTCAGGGATGGCGTTCTAGATGCCGACTTGCCTTTGTAGGTACTTTTACAAGATAAGGGGTAGCCACATCTTGGAAACTGCACAAGGTACCATCATGAAACTCTATTTTTTCACAACATGGCACATCCATGGAAGATGCAAATTTGTGGGCTATACCAACAAACCCTGCCAAAGTTATTAAACTGCAAAGTTAGGGGTTTAACACTGAGCACCCTACTCAACCCTAACTGCATCATTGTATTTATGCTGTTAAAGTTATATTGATGATCCCAGCCCCCACCCCCCTCAAAAAAAGAAAATTGGTACTAGGTATGTGCTATACATTTGTAAATTGTATACCTGTGCTGCTTGTTGTATAGTTAGTCACCTCTGATCTCTTTTATCCTCGGTAAATTATATTTAAACAACTATGCTTCTGTTTTGATACTGATACTGTGATACTGTAGGAGCTGGGGGATGTGATGCTTACTGTAATACAAGAGAGGGAGAGGGGAGAGAGAGGTTACAATTTTGTTTGTGAAATTATATGCGAAATAGCTAAAATATTCTTTAGTCAGTTTAAGTATATAACAAATCGAGATTGGAGCAGCATAAAAAGATAATATCGCTTTTTATAAACACCAGTCTTCTGTCTGAGCTCCAGTGAAAACTGCAAAACCTGAAACAAAATAATTATATAACCCTTAAAGCAATTCTGACTTGGCTAGGCCACCAAAAAAAGTTTGACAAAAATATAAACACAACTAAAACATATCTTAATTATCACACAACACCTTCTTATAATGACAAGTGCAGTAGGAATGGCATGCATAAATGTTGACCTGCCTTTTCAATAAGAAAAGACACTAGAGCTGGTGTTATGGAAAGGTTGTTTACTTTCCTTTGTCTGTATTTTAATACCGAAGTGATGGCTGCAAAAAGAAACTTGTTACAGCATTGTGTTGTTTGCAAAAATGGCAATGAATGTTGTTCTGCTTTGTTTTCCTATTCTATATGTTAATACACACCCTTGAGTTACTCGTTCCTGTATAAAAGTGGTTTCATGCACCTTTGGCTGGAGTGAGAACAGTGAAGTGAAGCTGAGCTGTTCTAGCTCAAGCTGAAGGCAAGTGAAACCACTCTAATACAGGAATGAGTGATGACGGGGAATGTATTAAAATATTTTTGATGAAGAGTGATCAATAATATATATAAAAAATTTAAAAATTTTCCCGGAATGTACCTGTTTCCAGGGCATCTGCCCATGAGATGCTCCTCACAGAATAAGAGGGTCTCATGCGCAGGGGAAAGGAGTGCTCCAATTGGTCAGGAATGATCCCTCGATCTCATGTGCTGTTTTTCTAAATGGCATGGTTTTTCCTGAACAGTTCAGAATTAAGTTAGCTCCTGGCATGTGTGTGTTTATATGTGTGGTGTACAGTATGTGTCTGTAATGTAAGTCATACAAAAACTTATTTTTAATTCATAGTTGTAATAGTGACATCTCAGCAGTGAGATACAGATTTGAGCTGTGTCCAGCCATGTATCATAAAATAATAGGCAAAAGTAAGATATGGCCTGATGGGAAGTTTTCCTCTAGGTGTTGGGGTGACTTTACATAAACCACATGTATTATGCTACCATATGCATCCCAGTGATGTCAAGTGATGCAATGCACATTTTGTTTTTGTAGATGAGCATCCCTGTAAGGAATGAGATTTTGAAGTATAGGATGCCAATGGCATTGTTATTACCTCTAAATATTTTGGCAGATCTACAGTACCTGTGAAAAAGAAGAAAAAAAATTAACTTTGCTCAACCCTCTGCCGAACGCATTAGTGTTGGAAATTCTGCTCTGTTATTGTACCTTGACCACTTTCCATGAGTTATAGACCTGGCAATAAGACCGTTGATGGGTCCTACCGAAACCATCTGAATCAGTCAACAGATCATAAATGTGTACAGACCCATTTGTTTCTGAAGTGTTTATTCTGTGGTTTTGCAAGATTCTGGAAGATACATACTGATGCGCCTGAAAAAGTTTATCTCGCTAACAGAATGCAGGATATGCCATTGCTTTTTCTATAAGTCTCAACATACATTAATTGCTGTGGTATTTAAATATCACTTATCTACACTCCCAGTGTAAAGGGTTTACCATGGATATGCATTCATGGAACACATATTTGTCGCACCTTCACAAAAGTGACAATTATTTTATTGAATACATTTGACATGTATTTATAACTGTTTAATAAACTAATTATCATCCTATACATTCTATACTGTATTGTATTGTATTAATGACAGGCTATATTCCATATGTATGTATATGGAGATTATTTGAATCAGATTTATTTATGCTATTGAATATCTGAAAATGGCGGATCATCTACAAGGTAGGCTTGCTTACCTTTAAAGCCCTACATGAACCCAACTACCTGAAAGATCTTCTGACTCCCTACTCCCCCAATCACCCCCACCGATCTGCCGATGAGGGATTGCTAGAGATTCCCAGGGTTCATTTTAAAACATCTGGAGCTCATGCCTTTTCATTTGCAGCATCAACTCTGTGGAATTCTCTACCTCGTCGGTTAAGAGAATGCCTGACCGTCAGCAGCTTTAAATCGACGCTGAAAACATATTTATTTTCTTTGGCTTTCCCTAATTAAGTGTTTATTTAATTGACTGATTTTAAAATGTTAGTATATTATTGCTTTTATTGTAATTTATCTTGTGTACAGCGCCTCGACTATGAAAGGCGCTATATAAATAAAGTTTTCTTGCTTGCTTGCTTGATTATTTTACAAGTTTTAATTACATTAATGAATAGTTCAGTCTGATGGACTGATTTTATGTAGGGGCTGATATAATCCAATTTGTAAACAGGAAATCCTATTTTATCATATATCTGATGGGAACCTGTCAATAGAAAATGCCGTACTGACTGTTACATGTATTTCTGTCAAAGAGAGATATGACATAACTATTAGTCAACTACTGTATATTACAGTCAGATGTGTGTGTGTGTGTTTGTGTGTGTGTGTTTGTATGTGTTTAGAGTAAACGACTGGCAGCTGGTGTGTACAAGGAAATATATGATCTTGGGAAGATCATGAAGTAATTAGACAGGAGCAGGAAGGGTTGGTGGCAATAATTACCTCATGAGCTCCCCTGCCACCCAAGATATATTTCCTTGTACACTGGTTACCTATCATTTGTTATTATAAACATTTTCATGGCTACTCTTAGTTCTGTTCACAGTTGCATATACTGTACATGAAAATAACTGCTAATTACTTCTATAGGGGAGTGAGAGAGAGAGAGAGAGAGAGAGACAGAGAGAGACAGAGGTGGGGGCCTACAAAATGAGAGTTGCTTCCATTCTGTTCCCCAACAGTTTGCATTATCAAGTTTACTCCTCATTAAAGACCATGAGATTTATCTGGCTACTTGCTTGCAAAAGTGAACTAAATATTAACCATTTGAGATATGGTGATCACTATTGGAAGTGTGGTTCCTGTATTCTGGTTCAGCAGTTTTACAGTCAAAGACCTCTCCATGTTTGAATACCCTTGATGTGCCTTGTTAGACCAACCCTCAGGTTTCGCTATCCAGCCTGGCACTGTGCACACCAAAGCCTTGCTTCAGCCATTGTACTAACTAAGTAGAGTTCCTAATTCAACAAGCATTTGTCAATGCCGAATGTTTGCTTGCTGGCATTGGCAGTGGTAGTGTAGAAGTTACAGAGCTGCGTAATAGGAATGGCAGTGAAGTATTGAACAGAAGCCAACCCCACCACCACCCTGCAGAGAGTGACAGGCATTGGGGTGTGCGTTTGGGTCATCAGGCATAATGGCCATGCCATTTCACCACCTCCACCCTGCAGACACTGACAAGTGTCACGGTGTTCCTTGGGGTCTTTGGTCTTATACGCACCCCATTTCATTAGGAAATACAGGAGATGGGTGCCATATAGAGAATGGGGTGAACTTTGGGGCTGAAGAGTCCAAGGCATACCTTGATGCCTCTCACTGGCTGCAGGGTGTGGAATGGTATGAGCATCACAGGCAAGAATCCCAAGTCACACCCCTGATGCCTGTCATTCTCTACAGGGTTGGGCGTTATAGTTGGAAACCCTAATACCTCAGGCATTCATTGGTATTTTCACTCCAAATTTTCAACAAATTTTTTTTGTGACCCCACCTCATGAACAGGGGGAATATCGGTTTGTTAGCCGAAAGCTGCTTATGCACAGTGACTACTGCATTTAGCACCACAGGTGCAAAAACATTCCGAACAGGATGTAAAAAATGACAGCTGTGCTGTTCATGGGGAGGTGTAAAAAATGGCAATGTTGCAAATCTGCAGTAAAAATATTAAAAAAACTGGTGAAGTCACAAGCGCACATAGAACCTGTGACGCACACCTGTAATATAATTAGGTTGGGGATTTTTACAGCAGATTGTCAACACAGGCATTTTGGTGCCTCCGATCATGAACAGTGTCACTGTGATTTTCTTTATCTGTGCCGAACAATGATTTCCCACAGCGACCATCAAGTCTCTGTGCTGAAAGTGTGAAAACACACTTCAGCCATGTTGTGAAAATGACAGCTGTACTGTTCATAAGGAAGGGTGGAAAAATGTCACTGGTGAAAATCTGGACTGAAAATATTACAAAATCATGAACTTACGAGGGTGCGTGGAAACTGTGCAATGCTCACTCATAACACAGTCATTTTATGGACTTTTGTCACCAAATTTTCAACATAGCCATTTTAAGACCTCTGCTCATGAACAGTGTAACTGTGATTTTCTTAACCTGTCCTAAACCTTGTTTTCGCACACCAACAGCACCATTGTGCGCTACATGTGCGAAAACACATTTTGGGTGACATATGAAAAATTGCAGCTGTACTGTTCATAAGGAAATGTAATAAAATGGCAATGTTGAAAATCTGGAGTGAAAATATTAAATTCGCAAACTTACGTAAGCATGCATAGGAACCGCGAACGCATGCTCATAAAACAGTCATTTTAGGAATTTTTCACCAAATTTTCAACATAGCCATTTTAAGACCTCTGCTCATGAACAGTGTCACTGTGATTTTCTTAATTTGTCCTGTACATTGATTTCGCACACCGACTGCGCCATTATGCGTTACATGGGCGGAAACACATTTTGGGTGAGATGTGAAAAATGACAGCTGTACTACTCATAAGAAGGTGTGGTAAAATGGCAATGTTGAAAATCTGGAGTGAAAATATTGAAAATTCGCGAACTTACGAGCCCGCGTAGGAACTCGCACAATGCACGCCAGAACAAAATATTTTTTATTTATACCACACATATGACGATGTCACTGTCATACATTATTCAGGTTCGAAGGGTGATTTCACGCAGTGATCAGAAATCACCTTCGGCCCAAATAACGCCATGACAGTGACATCATTCATGAGAAGGGGTCGAAAACCTCATGTTGAAAATTTGGTGCAAAATTCCAAAAATGCCTGAGATATGCAACAAAATTGAAAACCCCCTATCTAGCCCATTATACAGCTTACCAGCATTTCCTCAGTTCGTGGTTGGCTTTGAAGAGTGCAGACGTGTTCCCGGTCCACCAAAGATCGTCCCGCCGAGCTCCAGAGGTAAGTATGGGGTGAGGGGGGTGTGGGGCCAGGGAGACTATGTGGGACTGTTTTTTCTTTACAGGGTTGTTTTCTTTTTCAATGACAATGCAGGACGTTTGCCACGCTGAGGTGGGCTCCCAGCGTGGCACAAGGATGGTTGGGGAGGACGTTCAGCCAATGGGGATTGGGCACCCCCATCGGCCAAAGCATCACTTGCCACGCTGGGGTGGGCTCCCAGCGTGGCACCTTGTACTCGGGGGGGGGAGAGTGAAGCCAATGGGGATTGGGCACCCCTGTCGGCGATAGCATGGGGGAGGGAGAGACAGTGAAGTCGACGGGGATTGGGCACCCCGTCGGCTATACCATCAGTTGCCATGCTGGGGTGGGCACCCAGCGTGGCATTTGGGAGGCTTTGGAAGCACAGCAGCCGCGGGGATTGGGCACCCCTGGTCGGTTATATAGAGTGTGCGTGGGGCACGACTATGTGTGGGTTTCTGTGTGTGTGTGTGTGTGTGCAGAGGAGCTGCCAATGAGCAGGCGATATCTGATCGCTGCTCACTGAAGCGTAGCTCCCCCTTTCAACTGTATGCCACTGCATTTTGGAGCTTGTCATAGACAGTTCCAGCATGCATTGGCTTACAGGGGCCGCGCCTGCCAACACACTGACTGAATTGGAGGAGGAGGTGACACACCTCCGAAATCTCGGATGATGGCACTATGTTTCTTGCACATGCGTGCAAGCAAACATAAAAATGAATGTGGTCTACAAACTCATGGTGTGGATGCAAAGTCAAATGCTTTTCATAGCATTTTTATTTCCAGCAAATGCAAAGCAATGGAGTGACGCTTAAACAATTGTAAATATATGTCATATGAAAAGGAACATTTAAGACTCTAAGGGCCAGATATTCAAAACTTTGCCCAGGGGCTAAATTAGCACTGCCCGGTGGGCAAACTTAGCCCGGAGCACAGAGCAAGCTATATTGAAATAGAAATAGCCCGGTGCTAATCCTGCTGAATATTGCAGTCTAATGAAGCCGGGCAAACTGGTCTGGGAGTGCAGGGCAAAAATAGCCCGGGAATAAGACAGCACTGAATAAAGCAACCAGGAAGTGCAACCCACAACAACAACACAGTGCACAGCAATGTGAGGGCAGGTACAGACGAACTACATAGCCAATTTGTGTGCTAGCAAATGCATGGACTCAGTACAGCTGCAGGAAGCAGCAGATGTGAAAGAACAGTGATCAAAACTGTATATTATTCCCCGTACCGATAGCACCACGCTAACACATTAGCGTGGCATTAGCGCGGAGCTAAGCAGTTAGCCCGGTGCAAACACGCTTGCCCGGAGCTAAAATGTGTCATATTCAAAAGTGCCATGCAAATGAGCCTACTTAGGTAGTCTCTGGGCAAACAACCGGATTAGTATCTCATTATACCCTGATTTGCATGCAGTTTGCCCAGTGTTACTGCAGGGTCCCACAGAGCCACCTGTAGGTCAGTCTGGAAGTACAGGGGCTCACCAGGTCCAACCACAGCTCCACCTGTAGGTCAGTCTGGCAGTGCACAATGATAACTGCAGGCTACATGTAAACAGTACAGCATAGCATAGCATATTGTACCCCAGGGGACAAGACAGCATAGGTGGTGGTGGTGCTGCATGCAACTGTCACACTGTAGGACATGCTACAGTGCACAGCAGACATTACAGTAGCAAGGGGGCCAGTAGTGTGAGGGACACAGCACTGCCTATGGTGTGTAGGGCAGTGATGATGACTGCACTGTACACAGTGACAGGCCCAACCTGCGGGTGTTTACTGACAGTGGACATTATTGTTACACTGTTGTGTGACCCACAGATGCTGTACTTGTGGCATGGGATGCTCACAGTGACATGTACATTTCTGGCTTTGTGTGCTGTGGCAGTTGTACAACTGTGCGGTATGTGGCCGGGGGGGGGCATATATTATCCAAAAGGCACACTAGTGTTGGGGTATTCCCAATACTGGCCCATGTGCACTGCATGATGTGTCCCAGCCTTGTGGCCACACCTGGTCTGTGGCACAGCCTCGCCACCCATACACGCTCCCTCAACATCCTCTATACCCACAGTGCTGCATGTGTGTGCTGGCATCTGTTCGTGTCCACAGATGTGTGGTTCGCAGGTGTGTGCTGTATGGCCACACTGCCATGCTGTCTACTGGCGGCAGGGTCACCACTTACTGCCTGGCATGGCTGGGACTGGTGGCAGATGATGGCATCATTGTGATGCCATCGGTTAGCAGCATGCTTCCTCTATGTTTGGCTTTATCTATGTGTCATATTTATTTGTTAGGGTCACGCAAAACCCACGCTAAACCCGTGCAAACACCGCGCAAAGCCAAAGTGTCGCACTAAGCTGATTGCCCAGGGTTAAGACAAGCTTTTCCTGGGCGGTAGTTTGCACTGCACTAAGTGTCGAGCTAAGTCATGCAAAACCACTTAGTGTGGCGCTAGTCGCTGAATATAGCATTGCACCTGTATTCATGTCAGTTTGCCCCTTGCATACATTATAGTTTTGCCCAGCGCTAATGCAGTTTGCCCATGCTATTTGGCCTTTTGAATATAGCAGACCCGTGCTAATCCCATGCTAAACCTGCGCAAATGGTTTTTGCCCAGCACAAAGTTTTGAATATCTGGCCCAAAGTTTGTTAAACCCGTTGTTGCTTCTGATTTCCTGAAAGTTAATTCTAACTAGCATAATTAAACAGTGCATATTATCTAAAATAGTTATGTTTTTCAGGGGTGCAGGAGAGGGTGTCAATAGATTTCATAATGATTAGATTACATAATGGTGTAAGTCAGGCAGTGTCAATGGTTCAGCAGGTTGCACACTCACCTCTGTGGCTGGATGATCAGAAGGCTGTGGGTTCTATCCCCATACCAGGCACTTGGGTTAAATCCCAATACTGACATTTTGGTGCAGCATGAGGGGGGTGCTGCACTCCTGAGGTGTCGTCTTTCGGATGAGACGTTAAACCAAGGTCCCATCTACCTGTTCTGGTGGTAGTTCAGGTGGATGTTAAAGATCATATGGCACTTCTCAAAAAGAGCAAGGGAGTTTTTATTTAAAACCACAACAAATCACCAGAATACATACAAAATATAAATCAAAAATATTACACAACCAAACATGTATGTATACACCTGAATATCCTAAAAATAAAATACACCACAATCATCCTTACTAATCCCACACCCTTAGTCATGCCAAAAACCCCACCCAACACCCACATTAAACAAAACTACATATCATACACTTCCCCAACATTTCTTCCCCAGATTTTTCACCTCTTTCCTTTTATTCTTAAACACTGACTTTTTATGCATATTTTGCCCTATACACCCTCACCTCCCTATTTCTTTTACGATCCCCCATTCATTCTTAAAGTAAAATACACTTCCCTTCCTCTTCTATTTATCTTTTCCTTGTCCTTTCCTATATTTATAGCTCATGACATGTACTATTCTCTAGCTATACCTTGTCTACCATAATCCCATCGTATGCATATTTAAAGCAGCAGTGCAATGAAAAACGTTATTCCAAAAAGCTAATTTTATACAATGGTTATGAAAAATATTGCCAGAACTGTTGATCTGGGTTTGCTGGATGCTTCCTATGCTGTGTACTGTACATGTACATTTTTGTCTGGATTTGTACCCTGCTCAGGTCCTCAGTATTACTTATACGCAAAAATAAGGCGGCCATTTTTTTTTCTTGAGAAATAATTATTTTAAAACTTTCGTAACATTTGTAAATGATGAGAGAAACTGAAAATTTTACCACCAAAATAAATTGGAAGACATCTGGCATTGATTAGGAAGAAAAGAAGCTGGGGTCACATTTTAGCCCATTTTCGGTGTACTGCTGCTTTAATAAAGAAAGTAAAACCCCTCCACCACAATGTGACCTTGCCCTTTGGGGTGTATTTTACATTCCGTTTTGTATACTTCTAACATTGCTTGTTCACATAGTTTACTAAAGCCTTCATATGACATTTCTTGTTGTTGCAATAATATCTGGCATCAGCTCTGCCACAAGTAGTACTTCAAGCACCCAAAAAACAGTAGCAAAGTGGAGTTGTGAAAGCTACTCAGTACTTCAGTGAAAATTCCCAGTACTAAGTTTCTATAGCTCATTATTCTCATTCAAGGCATCTTCCACTTATTTGACAAAAACTCCCATAAACCTTCTGGCTGGGACATTCAAAGGGATTGCAACCCAGCATTGTACCCCGGTGGGCTGTTGAGAAGGCTGCCAGCACAGTGCACATCCCGATACACTGGGGTGCAATGTAACCATACATGAAGCAGATGCAGGGGGCATGCCCATGCATATGCAGCACATCCCGATATTCAGCCAGGGATATGCGGCACATATGCTGGCACAGCCCTGCATTGCGCCACATGGGGGGCTCAAAGTTGAGCCCGTGAAATGTGGAAACAACTCCCGGCCACCCACAGGTGGGCTGCCATAGTGCAGGGTGCAACACAGCAGCCACCAGCTGTGGGTTGTCACCCGCCCACCCAGCACACCTTGCACAAGCACCCACACTTTCTAGCAGTCTAATGGTACCCCCCTTCCACCTGTATCCCCTATCGCTGGTAGATTTCTGGAAGTAATCACCCTGGTAGTCTAGTAGAAACCCCCCCCCAGCTCATTTCTGTGATCATGGTAAATCCCAGTAAAACACATCCCTGATGATCCAGTGGCACCCACCACCCCTCCCACCCACACAGACCTCGTGCTCACCCCACTCCCCCATCATTGGCTGGTGGCTGCAAACCACTTGAACTGCCCAGCTGCCCACCGAGATAGTACAGTATGGGCTGTAAGTCCATTGTCCTCAGTGTGACCAATGGACCTGCAGGGCATATTGTAACAGACAGGTCCCATATATGGAATGACTTCAGTCACATATATGGACTGTCTAGTGCAGTATTCTCTGCAATCCCATTGGTCCATACTAGGGGACCAATGGGCTTACAGCCCATACTGTACCTGCCATTCAGGGGCAGCCAGGCAGTACGCTGGGCAGGTTGCAGCCACTGCCATGATGGGAGACTGGGGTGGGCACGGGGTCTGTGTGGGTGGAGGGGCGGTGCCACTGGATGATCAGTGTTTTACAGGGATTTACCATGACTGTGGAAATGGGTGAGGGCCCACTAGCCCACCGGGGATGGTTGTTTAGTACAGTGATTCAGGACCCTGGGACTGGGGGGGACCACTAGACTGCCAAGGATTGTGCATTCCACTATGGGGCAGAGATGCCCCGGGATCCCCAATACACACGTCATGTTGTGCAGGGTGCCAGGAGCAAGTCGCTGTGCTGCCCTGTGCAAGACATGCAGATGGGGTTGTAATGACATGCAAATGGCCCCATTTGTGCCTTGCATATTTTACAGCCTCATTTGCATGCCTCCCACTGAATATCATGGCTGATGCACCTAGTGCATCTGCACTTGCATTGGTGCATCCCCATGCTCCCGATCTGTGGCTTGTGCCTGGCGCAGTGCCACTGCACCATGTGACCTTGCCATATTCAATGGTGCTGCACCATGGCGCAACACCGTTGAATATCAACTGGCCCTGGCTGTGCCCAGGCTTGCGCCACTGCCTGGCGCAGTCTGAATATCCTTGCCTCAGAGTACTTACACTGGAACAATAAATGCTCCTGTGTCTCCACGCTTGCCCCACATCCAGGGTACAAGCAATTTCTTTCTTCCAGATCTTTGTGCTTATGATTGCCTCTCACCCTTGTCTTTCCATGTGCCACTAACCACTGCACATCCCACATTCTAGCTGGACAACTATTGTTGTTTAACATTTTATGCACATATTTATTTTCCATTGGTGTACCTCCTTTAAACTCTGGTTCTCTTAGTCCATTTTCTCCTAATATTTTATATTATATCTGCTTTCTCTTCCCTTGTTCCACTTGAGGCCTTGTGATCTTCCACTTCTGAATTTTTCCCAATGTCTTCCTATAATACCCTGCTATGCTCTGTCTTCTCCCACCTTTCAGAGCCTCCTCTACCCACATATCTATAATCACCCCTAGCAGATTTCTACCTCATTTTCCCACCATACCCCATTCCTGTTCCAATACCTTGATCAAATTTTTATACCAGAACAAGATATGGAACAATACTATAGGGTTAATCATCCTCAACCCACCTTTTTTCTTATGTAGAACAGGGGAATTTCCATGGTGTCCCAGCCAAATTCCCCCTCATTCACTAAAAATACCACTAACAGCTTAATCTGGCTCAATGTCAGTTGGCATCCATCTGTATCCCCCTCCCCTGGACTGAGGCTGAAAATAGGCAGAAATGTCTAGTCCTCCTTTCCTGGTCAACAAAGTCTAAATAAATAAAATAAATAAATAATTATAGCATATCTGTTTTCTAACATAAGGTTTCACTGAGATTGCCAATGGGTTTTAATTTATTGCAGGGCATTATTTATTTGTCTGAGACATTGCTAGTGCTTCACTAAAATGCGTTACCAAATTATATAAAAATTGTCCACTAATTATATTAAGATATGTAAATCAATACACCCACTCCGCACCGGGTCATAATGTCACACGGGCATTACGGCGAACCTGATCAGGCAAGACCGAAGTTGAGAATCTATAGTGGGAGGTCCAGGGGTGCAGCCCCTGTAACAGGGTGGGGCAGAGCCCCACAGAACAAAGTTATATGCCTCATGGCATCAACTGCACAGCACGATTGTGCCATGCGGCATTATGTCATGCGACATAATGACACTGTGCCAACATACTCTACTTTTAATGGTTATTTAAATTTGTGCACCTCTCCAAACCAGACAAATACTCTATTATCCTAAAATGTGTGTGTGTGTGCGCGCATCTGTCTGTACTTAGCCACACCTACTTGCACAGCTTACTCTTTAAATTTAGTCATTTTGGGGTCTGTACACTGTACAAAGAAAACTAAAACTTTGAGAAAAATCCCCTCTGCAAACAACTACAAATTGGTTTTCATGGTATGGGAGATCCATCTTTGAAAAACATACCAGAACATGATTTCCCTGTAGGATTCTTCAGTGCCTTTTTGACGTGTTTAAATACATACTGTGCTAACTGTATGTAATCATGTGCCTCAAGCTCTTGGAGATTTTAAATTGACTTGGTTCCCATTTCTTTCTGAACTGGTCCAGATGGTTTAAATTAACACATCCTGTTCCAGCTCATTCAAATCCCCTTTTAATTGGGTGCAGAGTGAAGGCATTTGGACCCCTGCTGCAAATCAACCCCATATTCCCATAGAGGTGGGCATTGTAGCCCAACAGACTGATTAACTGCAAGTTTATAATTCATTCAAGAAGGGTAAAGGATATGCAACATCTCACTGTTAGTGAGATCCAGCTTCTAATGGAAACACAAGGAGGTGAAGTTGCTTACTTATGGCTCACACCTTAAGCCAGTGTTGGGTGGGATTCATACATTTGCTGTCTTGTTTCATTAAAATTTGCTCTGTCCTGTGGATCACCCTAGTTTCCATAGACAGACAAAGAGCCCAGCAAAGAGCCCGACAGATCCATATGGAGCAGCAGCAACACATTTCAAAATCTCTCCTTAATCAGATGTTTTCCCTATACCTTACTTTATTTTATAAACATAGATTGCAACTGAGTGCAATTATTTTTAGATGCTGTTGTATCCCCCTTGAGGCACACTGTTGTCATTGTAGTTGCCTGTCATGGTGTTGTAAGCACTGCTCATGATGCAGCCCAGGCTATAGTCTGAGTCCTGAAGTTGGGAACTAGAAATCATGTAACTCCCCTGGTCCAGGGTGTTCAAGATCTGATCAATCACAAAGCTGATGGTCTTGGCATGGCTCTGGTGGATGTGATGAGCCCCTATATGATCCATAGTGTACAAATCCCTTCAAAAAAACACAACCCAGTTCCAGTTCAGCTTGTTTATTTGCAGATTTAAAAAATGAACAAAGGAAAAACACCTGATGTTTGGTCTTGCTTGAGTTGCTCCCAAAGACTTGAGAATGGCAGATAGTGAAGATAGTGGCAACTTGGGGTCAATTCGGCTGGGTTTGGTTTGTGCAGTAGGTTACTCACTTTTGGGAGAATTCCTGACTGCCTCTTACCTCTCATGTCTTAGCCCCTGTCTGAGGAAGAGCCAGATTTGAAATAAAGGGGATACGCTGGCAGCAGCAACCCCTCTTGGGTTGGGAACATTTCTGTTGTTCCGGGTTGCAGCCTTGGTCACCTCACAGGCAAGTAGGTGACACTGGCACCATCCTGACTAGCCAGTTTTGGTTTGTGTCAATTGCCATTTATTTATTTTTTTAATTAATTAATTTATTTGCCATTAACTAAACTTTATTGAATAGATTATCAGATACAAATACAAAGACAGATGCAAATATACCAACAATGAAAGAGAATAAAATAAAATAAAACACAATATAAAACGAGCCAACTAGAAAGAATAAAATCAAAACCATAACCAAAGCACCAAACTCAAACATTTTGCCTCCCATCTGCCCACCCCACCCCACCCCACCCTCGTCACTCCTATCCCACCCATGTAGAAACCCCAATAAAACTCTCAGAAGCAGAACAAATAGAACATGCAAACAACTCCCAATATTAGCTACAACAACTTAAGCAAATTCAAAAGGGGAACCGGAATTTACCCATGGGGTCAGACCTAAAAGAGTAATTTATATAGAGGCATCCAGATTTGCTGAAACTTCAGGCATGATTGATTGATAGAAGCAATTGTTATTTCTGCATTGAAAGCTTTCAACATTTCCTGTACCCATTCAGACCTGGCGGGAACCCGTGAATCTTTCCAGTGCCTTAAAAGGAGTCATTTCATAACTCCAGCAATGCAGAATATAAAGACTCCATAGGAATTGATGCAAACAGGGGCCAAATCTCCCAATGCACAGACCTCTACAGTAAAATAATTTGATGAATCAAAGAGAAAGGAGGTCTCTGTCTGCACCATATGCCAAAAGTCTACAACTTTGGGACAAGTCCAAAGCATATGTATTGGAGTACCCTCTGCCTGTGAACATCGAGGGCAAGCCGGATCAGGCAGCTTTCTCATTTTATACAATTTCACTGGCGTGAAATATAAATTATGTCAAATATTGAATTGTATCAAATGTAATCTATGTTGCTTCAAAACCTTATACCCATATTTCCAAATATTTACCCAGGCTACAATATCATAACTAAGATGTGAGGCTTGTTGCCAATAAAAGGCGGTAGGTGCTACCTTAGACCATAACTTTTACCTATAGCCTTATGCTGTAGATAGTCAAGATCACTTTGGCCTTAATTGCAAGATTTGACCATACATCAAATAAAGCCCCGGCCTCACTGTTCCAAGGCAGTGAACCTAGGCACTCCAGCACACAATGCCATAATTGGGCATATTGAAAAAATCTTATTGAAGGCAAATTAAGGCGCTCACTAAAATCCTTAAAGGAAAGAAAGGAATCTCCTTGCACCCGTTCCCTCAAAGTCTGAACATGAATCCCCCACTATTTATGAGGTAATAGCGGTTTCTTATCAATTCACAAGTTTGAATTACAGAAAAGAGACTGCATAAAATCTCTGGATTTGAAAATAATCAAAGTTGGCACAACTGAGAATGTGCCCTGACAGACCAACCTATCGGGGAAGACCTAAGAGGTACTGTATAGGCTGTTTACTAAAGAGGATATATAATAAGGAGGGTAGGGAAAGGTTATGTCTTTTAACTAGTGTTTGTTCTATTTTCAACCATTCCAGAACATAAATCCTCACAACTATTGGACACCCCCATTGGAAATATTTAGCCCCATGGGTCACCAAGTAATAAGCAAACATATGCACAATTGCCATTTATTTTTGTGAACGGTAAGTCAGATTGTTTATCCCATAACAGAACAATATCTTCCTTCCTGCCCCAGAGTGAGTCTGCAAATACTGATTGGATGTGTTGGGATATTTGGACCTTTTTAGTTTGGTTGTCTTTGATGTCTGGTTAAGGAAGGGACCAGGCTGGTTGGTCTCCCACTGGATAGAGGGCTGGGTTGGCATGGTCTGTGCTGCTCACTCATCATTACTGGCTGCCAGTGGGAAATCTGAAGGACAAATTGGGGTGCTGTTCCCATCTTCTGCTAGTCCCTCCCTTCATACTGTCCTAGAGAAATTCCAGTGACCCCACTGTAGTACACAGTGGAAAACAGCTGGGGCAGTATGAAGCGAAGTAAGTATCTGAGGCAATACTAAGGGGGTTGATAGCCAGATCAGTACTGGGGGCACAAATAGCCTGCTAGCTGCTCCCCTTGGTCACTTTCATCACCCCTCCATGGTGTCTCTTGGTTCTGGTGAGCAATTTCTAAATCAATAATTTCATGATCCCCGGTCTCTGTTGCTGTGACAGATGACTGACTGGACCAATTCAGTGTTATAGTTCTGGGCTGACTAAGTACCATGTTTGTCAGTGAGAAGCAGGTCAGCTGGTTGGTTGGTGCTGCTGGTACCTTCTAATAAAAAACTGTTGAGGAATTGGCATTCATTTTGTATTTCTCTCTGGTGTTCCTCTAACAAATACTCTCAAAACCACATTCACCCATTTGGTGTATCAAAAGGCAGAGCCTGATTTGGTGGGGAGTCGTTGATCACAGACCAGATCTGATCCTGCTCCATTTGGGACACTTGTGTGAGAGACTTTCTGGGCAAGTAAATTCTGCCCAGATCTGCTGACATGGACCCCACCCCCTCCCTGTCACACACTTGCCTGGTGAGCAAAAGCAAAAATAAATGCAAACAAAAAAGGGAAAAATACAGAATCTCACTAATGGGCTGTTGTTTTGTGTTTTCTAATAGTCACCTCAATATCACTAATTGGATCTGATACCTCATCCTTAAGAGTGCACCTGCTCACCCTTTTACAAAATATACCTTTCCCTTCAGTAAAGCCCAACTTCCTGGTATTGTCACATACCTTATACTAGTGCTTTTACCAACAACTATCAGGTCTGTCTCTTTTATGCACACTTTCCCCAATTATTTAGTTTGAATCACTTTTCCTGGTTCATGAACCAGAAATTTTTAGTTCAGACCAAAAAAAATGTGGTTTGAATCAGAAATCACTCATAAGAGATCATGAATGTGTGAAATATACAATTTTGGCAAATTTACCCATAAACAGACCATAAAATCTTGCTTAGGGAAAACATTGTACATCAGGGATGTTTTAGTTTTGCAAAAACTATCCCTTTAGAAGTGTTTCCCAACTTCAGTAGCAACAGAAATAAAGAAACAAGATGGCCACCATTGCCCCACCACCCAAAAGAAGTGGTTAATGAGACCAATTTTTGGCTTGTGATATATAAAATTTGCAAACCAAAAAACACTCTTGTGAACCAGAAATCATTGATTTATATGGGCCATCTATCTTTAAAAGCCATATAACTCAGGAACCATTTAATATTTTTTCACCAAACCGTCAAAAGGCGCTACCTCAGCACAGATCACATATACCCTGAAAGTTCTGAGCAGAAATTCAGTACCATGTAGCCTGTACATGAGAGTAAAAATAAACACAGAAAAAAACAGGTTAAGTATATGGACAAATGCAGAAATTTTACAAAGTAAGAGTTATCTAGGTCTCAGAAACTCCACAAAGTGCCATCATGAAACTTTTCACATTTTACAACATGGCACACCAATACAAAATATGAATTTATGGGCTATTCTGATAAACTCCACCAAAGTTATTAAACTGCAAAGTTAGTGGTTTAACATTGAGCACTCTAATCAACCCTATAATAAATCTTGTTTTTAAACAACAATTTTGCAATAGATCTGCAGCAGTTTCTTCAGCAAAATTCTTTTTTTCAGTAATAGTTAATCAACATACCAAGTAAACTGATAAATGTGTCCTTATTTTTTTTCAAAATACACTTGCCACTGCAATACTTATACTTTAACATTGCTTGTTCTAGAAGAAAATGCAAAACACTCTGCAAAAATTAATAATTAATAGACAGCTTCAAATTGTTGCTTTGTTTTTTGTCCTTGAGCAAAGTGCTGTGCATAACAAATTCCAGACAGCTTAGCAGTTCAAAATCAGTTCTAATTTGCAGTAAAGCGCTACTACCAAGCAAAGTTGTCTATGTGCCCTTGCCACTGTAATTAAGGGTGTAGACAGGCATACTCACTGTACACATTTGTGTACAGTTTTGTTGAGTGCCTGTCACAAACCATATGCCTTTCTGTTAACATTTTCATTCTAATCTGTAATATTTGGGTTGGTGTAGGCCATTGAGGAGTGTCTCTGTTCAAACGTCTGTTGTTTAGGAGACAGATATATGTATAACCTCTTTAGAGATTAGAGGAATCATCTGACAACAATCTGACTTGTTTGGAAGGGGGTGCCATTTGGAAAGGATGTGTACATTTTTTAATGGGGGGGGGTGTAACTATTGAAGATTATGTACAAAATGGAAATTTCTGGCTACACCCCTGACTGTAATGCTAAAACTTTGCTTTTCTGGGAATAAAGTAAAAAGTGTTGTGCAAAACAAATTCCAGGTAGCTTAGCAACTTGAAATCAGTCCCAATTTGCAGAAATGTGCTACTGAAGTTTAAAGAGCATCTATCATGGTCATTGCCAAAAAAATCCCACAGACCCATCATAGGTTCCTTACATCCCCAGAAGTCAACTGAGGCATAAAAGATAATTTTTATATTCTGGGATTCAGGAAGGGAAGGGATTCTATTTAGGCTCCATGAAGCCAAGAGCCTGAACCCTTCCACTTCCAAGTTCTGAGACACCCCTTCCTGCTCCCATGTTTTGTGAGGTATTAGTCTACAGACTGTGGGGCTGTGATCCATAGACAGTAATAGGGGAGTTTTCTTAAACACCTTTCTTACATGAAATTAATGCCACCACTCAACTAACAAGGGCCTTGTTTGTTGAATGGTGGCTTTGACTTATTTCAAATATGCCAACTAACATAAAAAAAAGTTTTAAAATAATAGCTCCATTATTTACTGATGCAGACACTGCCTCACTGAAAGTGCTGTCAAACTAGCAGTTAATAGCTCAGTTCTGTCAAGCATAGACTATGAACTTGTAGTCTATGGGGCTGTTGCAGACGCTGCACTCAGGAGAATAAAAGTTGCCCTAAACCAAGCCTGCAGGCTTGTTCTTGGGACACAGCACCTAACTCATACATGCAAGCTCTACTCTAACACTGGATGGCTCAATATAAGTAACAGGATTCCATTCCAGGTGTGCTTGCTCACAAAAAAGCCACCCTTGGCCTTACACCCTTCAGTGTGCAAACTCTCCTCAGCCCTTCCACCAACTGTAGACAAACCAGGGGCACAAGTAAAGCAACCTTCTAAGTCCTGTTTCACCGCACTACACAAGGGCAGTGGTCCTTCTTGTATAGGGTCCTTCTCTGGCTAAATATTCTTAGCACTACCCTCATTTCTGAACCAAAGATTGGCCCTTTCAAGTCTTAACTGTATGCTCATCTTGCTTTGCACGGCATGTGTGACTGCAATCCCACTTTTTAACAATGGCAAGAAAAATTGGCCAGAATTACTAAACTGATGCACTTATTCCCCATCCCTCCTTGCACTTTAGTATTTCCTCCTGACCACTGGCCTCAGCTTTCCTTCTCCTTATGTGCTAAAACTCCCTAGGTCTGGACAGTAAAACTCTATGGGTCAGCTACTCTACTTTGCTGTCTCCTCATGTCCTAGGATCATTCTCCTCTCTTACTGCACAGATAAACCCCACTGGGCTGCTCATCTTCTAACTCCTTACTCTCCTGTTACCTTACTATCTTAGTACTCTGCCCTGTCTTGGCATTCTGCCCCATTCAACAACACACTAACTTTTCTCTCATTCCCTCCTCTAGTTGCCCAATATAGGTCAGAGCAATTTTTCCCAAGCTTCAGCATACTCAAACTTATAGTTTTTATCATGTAACAATGTATCACTGTACCAATGTAATTTATCTTGTAAATTGTTTGTCTGTCATTTTACCCTGTAATTTAGCAATTATTACCTCTATGTTGTATGGAAATGTATAATTTGCCTTTTTTTGTTGTTGTACTCATTGTCTTGCAACCCTATGATGTGGAACCTTTGTAAAGGAGCAGTTTTGTTCAAAGGTTGTTTATTCCAAGATTCAAATAAATAAATAAATACATGAAGCACACCCCCACACTCTCCAGACTATTACATCACAAAACCTGGGAGCTCAGGGGCATGTCACAGAACTGGGAAGTGGAACAGATTGGGTTATAAGCTCCACAAAGTCTAAATACAATCCTTTCCCTTCCTAAACCGCTGAACAGGGAAATTACCTTTTCTGTACCGGATGATTCCTGGGGAGATAAGGCTTCTTTACACATTTGGCTTCCAGCCATGTTAGTGCTTTTTAAATAAGGTGTTTGTGCTAGTGTAGATAAAAAATGTATCAAACTGATAAGGGCTTATATAGAATTCCCGCTAGGTGAATACACTGAAGTGCAGACAAGTAAGAACAATTAGTAGGTTAAGCACATTCAGTTATTCATTGGTGGTGTAGGTATTTGTCAGACTGCAAAAATCCTTAGGAAGCACTCTGACTTTAATTGTTCCTTACTGCTAGAAATGATATATTTGGCCAATGTGATGTAAGCAATCAGTGTTTAAAGCAAGAGTAACAAGAGTGCATAACTAAGCCATCTATCAGAAGCCAACAATTAGTCATGTAAAAACTAAAAAAAAGCACAACATTTGGGAGCGAAAGGCTGAAAAGCTCTGTGTGGTAGTAAATAGCTATGTGCATATGCAATGTCACAGAGAAATTGGGAGGAGGGGGTTACTGCCCTGTATCAGGATTTTCCTGACCAAGTAACATAGTCAGAAGAAAGAAAAATGCAGTGGAAAAATCCACAAATATGTCTTGAAAGTTGAAAAGCAGAATACTTGCAGTTCTGTTCTGTAAGCACTGTTAGGAAAAAACCTATTTGATCCATTGAACTAGAAGTCCAATAGTAATGAGCTCCAAAAAATGCTATCTGTGGCTTACAGCTGCTGATTTCAAAGTTCCTCTGTAAAATACCTCTGTCTTGGCTGTTAACCTGGTAATGGAAAGAAGCAATCCATAAACAGTGTTCAGAATGAAGCAACATAGAGCACCAGGAGAAAACCTAGTTCCCATGTCAGCACCTGAGTGACACCATCAGACAACATGAAGGCAGTGTGGTGGCATTTTGGGTGTAACCCTTCATCAGACTAAGGTAAATCCCAATACAGGGTAGTAAATTCCTTTTTACAGTTTAAAAAAAATCACCTCAGAATAGGGTCTTTCTGACACTGGGGATTGGGCACCCCAGTACCGGGCTACTGTTTGACAGCATGAGGGTGGGCACCCTGGTGCCACAATGTATATAATGGGAAAGGGGGGTGGGTGACCTGGGGGTGAAGAGAAGTGGTACCAGGAGTGGGCACTCCAGTCCACTTATTCAATATTAAATAAAACAAGGGAAAGGTGGGGGCAAGCGACCTAGAGGAGGGAGAAAGGAGTGGTACCAGGGGTGGGCACCTCAGTCTCCTACACATTTACTGTAGATAGATAGATACAGACAGAGAGACAGCTAGATAGTTAGAGAGATAGCTAGATAGATAGACAGACAGATAGATAGCTAGGTAGATCAATAGATAGATAGATAGATAGATAGATAGATAGATAGATAGATAGATAGATAGATAGATCAGGAGGTAGAGAGAGAGAGGTTGACAGAAACAGATGGAGAGAGCAGGGGATTGTTGACTCACTGCTTCAATTAAAGCTGGAAGTACAACCCCAGCTGCGGCTTCACATTTCAAGAAAGTTCCACTGTCCTCATGCTGAGAATATGGGTGAATGTGTTGTGGGATATGTTCAAGTGAGCAAGAGTGTGTGGGGGTGTGGTGGTGGGTGCCAAGTGGGAGGATGGTGTGGGGTGTGTGAGGGTCAGAATGGGTAGGGACCCTTTTCTTTTTTGCAGGTTTAAAAAAATAACGAAGAATGGTTTTCTTTATTTCAGGGGACATTTTGACACTAGGGACTGGGCACCCCAGTGTCAGGCTACTGTTTAGCAACACAGGGGATTAGCACCCCAGTGGCACAATATATAGAATGGGAAAGGGGGTGGGTGCCATGGAGGGGAAGGAGGTTAAGAGAAGTGGTACTGGAGGTGGGCACCCTGGACTGCTTATTCAATATTAAATAAAACATGGGAAGGGAGGTGGGTGACCTGAAGTGGAGAGGGAGAAAGAAGTGGTGCTGGGGGGTGGGCACCCAGGTCCACTACTAACTTACTATGAACAGATAGCTGGATATGGATAGCTTGATAGATAAATAGATAGATAGATAGATAGATAGATAGTAGATATTGAAGCTGGCAGCATAACTCTAGCTGTGGCTTCACATTTGAAGAAAGTCCCACTGTTCTCATACTGAGAACATGGATGAATACATCAAGGGACATGTTCAGGTGAGTGAGGATGTGTGTGTGTGGGGGTGGTGAGTGTGAGGTCTTGGTGAGGTTGGTGGCGATGCCTTTGGGGGGCAGATTGCCGAGGGACAATTTTAATTTTTACAGGTTTAGAAGATCAATGAAGGATGATTTTTTTTTATTTTTGGGGACTTTCCAACACTGGGGATTGGGCACCCCAGTGTTGGGCCACTGTTCGGCAGCACAGGGGGTGGGTACATGGGTGCCACCATGTATATAATGGAAAGGGGATGGGCAGCCTAGAGGGGAGGAAGGTGAAGAAAATCAGTACTGAGGATGGGCACCCCAGGCTTCTTATTAAGGCTAAAATTAAACATGGGAAAGGGGAGGCCAGTGACTTGGATGGAAGGGGGGAGGGAAAAGTGGTACTGGGAGAGGGCACCCCAGTACGCTACTTATATCTATAATAGATTTTTAGATAGATAGATAGACGGATGGATGGATGGATGGATGGATGGATGGATGGATGGACAGACAGACAGAAAGACAGATATAAAGAGAGCTAGAGAGAGAGAGACAGAGAGAGAGCAGGGGATCACTAGCTCACTGCTGTAACTGAAGCCGGCAGCACAGCTCCAGCAGTGACTCCACATTATATGAAAGTCCCACTGTTCTCGTATTGAGGACACAAGTAAACAGCTCCTTTCACTAAGCTGAGCACCCAGGATTTTGGCTGCCAAGAAAATTTATTTCCAGTGAAAATTTCAAAAATAAAACAACAGAATCCAGCAAAATGGGTCCCATTTACTTAGGTTCAGGTATTTGGTTTTTGAAAATACATACCTTTTTTGTATTTTCAATGTTTTTAAGTTAAAAAAACAAGGTGGTGGCTGATATGATCTTTTTTCTCTCTCATGACAAGTAAATCATTTTTCACAAGTACATAATGAAAACAAGAAATAATCACTCACGATCTGTGTTTTTTTACTGGTTGAGCTTGACTGTTATCCAAAAAATCCTTATAACTCTGGAACCAAATAATATTTTTTCACCAAACCTCTGAAAGGCACTACATCGGTACAGGCCGCCCCTACTCTGTACATTTCATGAAAAAATTCTGTACCGTCCAGGCTGTGCATGAGAGAAAAAAATCTTTGATAAGTATAGGAAAACCATTTTTGCATTTCTTAGCATTCCGTATCCCAAAAACTGAATAAGACGCTATCACAAAACTTTTTCACAGCTTGACACTCTGTCAGCTTGACTGCACATGCAAATTCTGGGCTATTTCCTCAAATACCACCAAAGTTACCAAGGTGCAAAATTTGGGGTTTAACATACTGAACCCTAAGGGCACTACTATCCTTAATATACATGATTTATTGATGTTTTGGGATTATTCTTTTGTACCTATTTGTTCACAATAAACTCAGCAATAGAGTCAAGCCATACAAAGGCAAAAGTACTGGACTTTAGGAGGGCTGACTTTGCCAAAATGGGTGAGTGCCTAAGGAATGCAGTAGCAAATGGGCAGGAAGGAGGGGTGGAAGAACAATGGGGAATAATAAAAACTGCCATCACAGAGGTAACAAGCCTTTGTGTGAAGCAAATAAACAAAACAAAACGATGTAAGAAACCACCATGGTTCTCAAATGAAGTGGCAGTGAAGGTTCAAGAGAAAAAGAAAGCATTCAGGAAGTACAAGGAATCACAGAAGGAGCAGGACAGAGAACTGTATCAGTTAAAGCAAAAGGAAGCTGGGAAGACAGACAGAACAGCAAAGGCCCAAACCGAGAAAAAGATAGCCAACTCAGTTAAGAAGGGGGATAAAACCTTTTATGGGTACATCAGGGAGCGAAGGAAGACCAAGGGAGGGATAGTGAGGCTTAATAAAGGGGAGGGGGTGGGCAGAGGGTGACTGTGAAAAGGCAGAGATACTAAACAAATATGTTTGCTCAGTATTTACAAATGAAGAGGAGGAGGTACCTAAAACAAACAGTAGAAACACTCTGGATACAGAAGTTGATACCAGCCCATTTACAGAAGAAAGGGTTCTGAAAGAACTCTTAAAACTGAAGGTGGACAAAGCAATGGGGCCTGATTGGATTCATCCCAGAATTCTAAAAGGACTAAGGGTAGAACTAGTGACACCACTGACTACCCTCTTTAACAAATCATGGGAGGATGGGGTGGTACCCGAGGACTGGAGGAGAGCAGATGTGATTCCCCTTCACAATAGTGGAAGCAAGGCAGAAACAGAAAACTACAGACCTGAAGTTTAACCTCAGTGATAGGGAAAATGATGGAATCACTTCTGAAGGAAAGAATTGTCAAGTATCTAGAGGTCAGAGGGGCACAGGACCCAAGGCAGCATGGATTCACAGCGGGAAGGTCATGCCAGATGAATCTGATAGATTTCTTTGACTGGGTGACCAAAGTAGTAGATCAGGAGGGCTGTGGACATGGCCTACCTAGACTTTAGCAAGGCATTTGACACAGTCCCACACAAAAGATTAATATACAAGTTAGCCAGCCTGGGAGTGGGTCCCAAGATGACAGCCTGGGTAAAGATTGTATGGAGAATAGGACACAGAGGTAATAGTAAATGGAGTCCTCTGGAGAGAAAGGGGGTTACTAGTGGGGTACCGCGGGGATCAGTATTGGGACTGGTCCTCTTCAATGCTCTTTATAAACATTGCAGAGGGACTGAAGAAAAGTATGTCTCTTTGCAGATGACACAAATATCTGCAACAGAGTTGATGCACAAGATGGGGTGGAAAGGATGAAAAGGGACTTGGCAAGGTTAGAGGAATGGTCAAATGTATGGCAGCTTAGATTCAATGCTAAGAAGTGCATGGTAATGCACCTGGGAAACAAAAACCCAGGGGAAGAGTACACAACGGGGGTAAGATACTAACAACAACAAAAATGGAAAGGGACCTGGGGGTAGTCATATCAGATGACCTAAAGGTGGGCAAGCAATGTGAGAGGGCAGCAAGGAGGGCTGGGGGGATACTGGGATGCTTAGGGAGAGGCATGATCAGTAGAAAACAGGAAGTTATTATCCCTCTGTACAGACAGCTGGTGAGACCCCATCTGGAGTACTGCGTGCATTTCTGGAGACCCAATCTCCGCAAAGACATAGGATGGAAGCTGTCCAGAGGAGGACAACTAAAATGGTGCAGGGTCTGCACTGGAAGACATATGAAGAGAGACTTAAGGAGCTTAATATTTATAGCCTCGAGGAAAGGAGGGAGAAAGGGGACATGATAGAAACTTTCAAGTACCTGAAGGGAATCAACAAAGTCCAAGAGGGTAGCATCTTTCAAAAAAAGAGGTGTGCAAGAACAAGGCGGCACAATTTGAAGATGGGGGGGCAGCTCAGAGGTAATTTAAAGAAGTATTTTTTCACAGAGAGGGTTGTGGATGCATGGAACGGCCTTCCAGAGGAGGCTGTGGAGTCAAAAATAGTGGTGGAATTCAAGCATGCATGGGACAGTCATAAGGCAATTCTAGGGGGTGGGGCTAGGAAGAAGTAGGCTGCTGGTTAACTAGGATCTGCAGCTTATCCATTAGGTAGGGAAATGGGCAGACTGGGTGGGCCAAGCGGTTCTTATCTGCCATCAAATTCTATGTTTCTATGTTTACCTCTGTGCTCATATGGAAGTAATAAGACAATAAAGTATGATATGTAAAATGCAATATTTAGTATTGGATTCAATACCACACGACTGCCACACTGACTAATTGGTATACTTATTTTAATGGATTGTATTTATCCAGGCAGAACATCATATTAATTGTAAAATATTGTTTCATTAGCAGTTTGCTTGGGTATGCAGTGGGACTGCATTATTTCCTTTTTTTGAGGGGAGTGTCACGTTGCATATCTAGCTACCAACACACCAGCCCTGGGCTGTTTAACTTTGTTGAGTTCGGGTTGGACAGGGACAGGGAGGAGTAGAAGATGATTCCTGGCTGGCTAGAAGAGGGGGATGGATAAACATCTGGGTCCACCCAATGGGCACTTCTGGCTAAACCCCATGTGCAGGAGTGTATCACGTGCCTTGACAACCTACAGTATACCTCTAGTACCTGAACCCTCCAAATCAATCTGTCTTGTTCAGAATCTTCATCCTCACTGTTACATCTCAGGTCTGACAGAGCTGCTCAGTCTGGCAGGTAAAGGATACAAATTCTTCTGTTTCTAACCAGAGTGTTATATTATTAGTTGACAGCTGATAATTTCAGTTTGACAGGTAAAGGATACACATATTTCTACAGTATTTTAATGCATGTTACATTGTTAGTCAACTGCTGATAGCATTATTGAGTTTAAAACTTTAACTTGGTATCTTTTCTTCTTAAAAAGAGATTATAGAAAATTGTCATTTGTAGGTGTTATTTGACTTGATTTGGTGTCTGTGGTGTTACTGTAGAAGGTTCTGTTTTATTGTTGTTTTATCTTTTTATATGCAATTTATTTATTGTGTTATTCAAAGCATCAGTATTTGTTAGTCAGCAAAAAAAAACTATCTTGTAGTTTTTTTGGTGAAACATGTATTTCTGACATCCCAAGATTCATCCTCAGTGTATATTTGATAACAACAAAATACAAACAATACAACAGTAAAGTACAACCAGCTTACATAAATGAAAACGTCACAGATTAATATCTGCACTACAAATTCATCACTGGGAACAAAGGAGGATGCTAAAAAGAACGGCTAGCAAATGGCATATAGGGGAGAGGCAGGGGAAATAAGGACTTCAGCAGTGCTTGTATGTAGAGATGTGATAATGAATATAGTGTACCAAAATGCAAGAAATAGATAATAAGGCTTCCAGAGTTCCCCAATTGTTGATGTAGACTTGAGGGATGTTGTGCAAGAGCATATAATTTTTTCTATTCTAAGGGCTCCTAATATGGTGTTATGCCACTCTTGATAAGTGGGGAGGGCATTATCCATCCAAGACTTTAAGACAACTTTTGTGATTATTGCTGAGATAAAGGAGATATGGTATCTCTGTACCCTAATGAGGCAGTTTAGGTCAAACCCCAGGAGGCAGGTTTGGGGTGTGAAGACAGATTGTAGACCTAAAAGTGGGACCAGATGTCTTTAGATTTCATCTCACAGTGGGTGTGCTTTTTGGCAGACCCATAGGATATGTTTAAGAGATCCCACTGTTTGGTCACATCTTGTGCAGGTGTTCGTACTGTAGCTACGTGCCCCATTTTGTGACGTTTAACCGGGGTATAATACATGTTGCTGGCAATTTTGTATTGCATAAACCTAAGTCCATCAAATTTCAGATATGTGTAGATACTTTTCCACATTTTGTTTCTGATCTCCGGTGTGAAAATTTCTGGAAATTCAGATGCCCTGTAGTGGCACAAGTCACCTTCTCTGGGGGTAGCTAAATGAAGTAATGTTTTATATAATAGGGAGATGGAGTGCCTCTGAGCTGCAAGTATCTCCAATTCATTCCAGACTCTGACTGTATCTGTATTCCAGGGTCTAGGGCCTAAAGAATGGGCCAACATGTGTTGGAGTTGGAGAAATGTGAAAATAGTTACTGTAGTATGGACGCTATTCCATTTGTATTGTTAAAAGGAACAGGCTTGTCATTGTTGATCTGGGAACCAAGCTTTGAAATATCTGCTTGACCTAGAAAGGAGGCCAGGATTGGGGAGCCCTGGATCTTGAAGTTGGGGCTTTTGGGATAGGTTAGTTGGAGTCTAAGATTGGAGTGATATTGAGTAGACTGTGTAGTTGCTTACTTACCAAAAGGGAGATGCCTTTTGGGGTGGGATTGAGCTGAGGTGGTTCTTTATTAAAAGGGATGCTTAGTAGGCCCTAATATCAGTATGGCAGCATGGCATATATCAAGCTCAGTCTGTTTCCAATGTGAAAAGTAGGGAGATTCCATGTTTTTTGGGGTATTATTTCTCCACCATAGGAACTGGCTAGCATGTATCGCTAAGTAGCATATAAAGAAATTGGGGTGCTGTAGTCCACCTTGGTCTTTTAGGAATGTAAGATGTTTATATGATTTTCTAGGTTTCTTGTCCCATAGAAATTGTGAGATTAGGGACTTCAATTTAGTGATAGCGCCAGGAAACTCTGTCAAAGTCTTTCTCTGCATCCAGTAACATCTGCATGGCTGGGTGGCATAAGTCCCTGGACACAGCCAGAATGTGCCTAAGTTTGCACAGTCTGTCACAAGACGTCCCTGCATAAAGCCAACCTGTTCTGGGCCTTTGACAGATTGCCAAACTGTGGAGTCAGTTAGCGAGTATTTTACCTAGGATTTTAATATCTATATTAAGGAAATTGGTTTATAACTTCCAGGTTGCTCTGGGTATTTGTCAGGTTTAGGGAGGAGAGTGATGAGGGCTTCCTGCAGAGAGGGCTCTAGATTTGAGTTTTCCTCTGAGTAGTTGAAATGTGTGGCAAGTGGGGCAGAGGCAATGTCAATAAGTGCTTTGTATAAATTAGGGGAGAATCCATTCGGGCCTGGAGCTTTATCAATGGGTAAGCTGTTGATGGCCTGCTTAATGTACAAGATTGCAGTAGGTTACCCTAGCTCTTCATTTTGGTGAGGGGGCAATTTAGGGAGGTGTGCTTCAGCTAGGAATGGCTGAATCGAATGAAGAGGCAGTGATGGGTCTGCGGTATAAAGGGTTTCATACTAAGACTGGAAGGCTGAGGCTATTTTATGGGAGATGGATATGAGTGGGCCTTGAACCATTAGCCTTATAGCATGTATAGCACTTTTTGTCTCTTGTTGTCTTAATCTAAGAGCAAGAGGCTTCCCAGCTTTCTCTCCCTGGTCAGTATATTTTGCTTTGGCTCTAGATATTGCAAACTCAGATTGTTCTTCAGTGAGCTTGCCATATCTGTCTCTGGACACATTTAATTGGAGCGGATCCTTTTGAGGGGAGAGGTTAGAGATGTTTTTTCTCTCTTGGTTGAATTTCTAGCTGTAGCTTGGCACATTTCTCAGACTTTTTGCATTTTTTTGGTGCTGCAAGCCAAATTAATTCTCCCCTAAGAGTGCATTTGAAGGTCCCCCGAATGTGGCATTGGTAGGGATGGAGTTGTTATTGTTGACAAATAATTGTTTGGCTTTTTGTTTTATAATTTCAAGTGCTTTGGGGTCTTTAAGTAAAGAATCATTAACCCTCCATCTCTTATCCTTGGGTATTTGCTCTGGAAATGAAAAGGAAAATAAAACTGGGGAATGGTCTGATATTACTCTAGTTAAGATTTTACAGGGCAAGATTGTTTCCAGGAGATGTGAATCCTTAAAATTTGAGCAGTCACCACCTGAATCCAATAAAACACTCCCGGCTCTTCAGCGATAAGTTAAGACATTTATTTTCAACACATAAAAAATCAGACAGCTCCCACATGATGCGTTTTGGAACTCCAGTTCCTTTATCAGAGGCTGGAGTACTGATATAAAACACATACTTAAATAGTCATACACCTGTGACGTCACATATACGTAATTCAAAATACTTAAAATTCATTGGTGCATACATAAATAGCAGGTAACATCCTGAGGAACAAATTAGTTAAAAAGTGCTAATGATGCTAAATTACACCTTATAGATAAATTAAGACAATAAAAAATACAATAAATATATGAATAGTGCCCTAATGGCTACAGAAAAATTCACATTGTTTTTCAGTCTGGAAGCACCACTGTCCCAGTGTGACCCTTCTTTGTGACTGTGTTTCTAGGAGAACCAGTTATGAGAAGGAGTTGGGGAAGGGAGACCAAAACATGTGATCCCTAGTAGCGGCATGTAGAATTTGTTAGATTTCTATGAGACCTAAAGAATATTTATTTATTTATTTACTTTTTGTTGACCGGGTAAGCACACTAGACAAATCCTGCCTATTTTCAGGCACGACCCAGGGGAGGGGGATACAGATGAATGCCAACTGACCTTGAACCAGAATAAGCTGTTGGTGGTATTTTGAGTAAATGAGGGAAATTTGGCCAGGACACTAGGGAAATTCCCCTACTGCTTTGTTGGCGGTAGGGGGAGCTGTTTGCCATTTGTCTGGGTTTGCTCAGTGTGTTTCACAACTGCAATGGAGACAGTTGCTGTTTCATGCTCTTCTGAGCACAGTATGGACTATCAAGAGGCTGGCGTGATTCTTTTACCGGAGAGCCTGCTTGATCAACGGAGTGGTCCGATTACTTAGACTGAGTGTCAGTCTGCAACGGAGTGTACTGGTACGAAGCCAGTATTAGAGAATGCAGACTTTGTTCCCCCTAAAGCGACTGATTCTTCGGAACCTTTGTTGCAGCAGTTGGCTGCAGGTGGAGCTGAAATGAGTAGCACATGAGTGGATTGTGATGTGGGAGAAGAGAGGAATGAACTTCCGGGTTTGCAACAAAGTGAATTAAAGGATGGAGCTGCTATGGATGTTCCGGTGGCTAAGAGTGCTTCACAGATGGTGCGATGGCAGTTTGGATTATCACAGACTCGAACCACTTTCCCCGCTACAGACTGGTCGGTGGAGGATGCTCTTTGCGATTCAGGATGGTTGCACACTGTAACAGTACAATGGATTCCTGATCCAGAATGGAAAGACTTCTCTATGGAGCCTGTGGTTTCTACAAAGCATACCAACAATGTTTCAATCCTGAGCTTAGGTATGGACTTAAATGGGGGTTTGGGGGGACATGAAAAAGCTGCGCAGCATTAAGATGGGCATTTCTCGGCCTTGTCTAGGCCAAGTACATCCTCAAAGGGGAAGGTTTTTCTTCCTTTCAGCAGGCAGGCTTTAATCAGGATAAGCCTGATAGTGGGGCAAGTCAGCACAAACCTAGGGTGCCGTTGTGTGATCTTTTTAAAAATAAGTTAGAACAAGCCCCAAGAAGGAATGCAGTTAGATTACGTTATAGAGGTGGGTTAGATGAACACCCAGACAGATACTACATTGCTAATAACTTATTGAAGGGTTCTATGAATTTTTTGCCTGCAGATATTTTTGCTTTGATCCATATTTCTGGAGAAGATTCTTTTGATACAAGTTTTAAAACGACACATAGTCTTGAGAAATTTTGGGATAAATACTCAACCTTAAAATCTACTCCACTCTGGACCCCCTTCTATGCACTTCCACTTACTAAACCCCAGATCAGATATATCACCATTATGTTCAGGAATGAAGGGGTGAGCATCAGTAACATCTATCATTGGTTACAAAATCGATGTAATATTTTGGGTCCCCCTGAAGCTATTTTAGATTTAGAAGGCATATGGACAGGAAGTTGGAGGTTTAAGGTGAAATTATTTCAGGTAAACAGTGATATCATACTTCTTCTAAACAGTTTTTTCTTAGGGAAAGACAGGGGAGTTTGTTTTTATGGGGGCCAACCCCGGGCCTGTTATAAATGCGGTGCAAAACACATATAAGTAGTTCCTGTGACTTATTAAAATGTTCCTTATGTGGGGGTATGGGCATTCAGTGGATAGATGTGAGAATATATTTCAATGTAATTTGTGTGACGAAAAAGGGCATGGCTTTCGCCAATGCCCTTGGGCTAAACATATCAGGATGGAAGGTTGGGATCAGGAGGACCTAGTGAATAAAGCTCAGGAAAGAAGAAGGGATCATACTCTGTCTATACCCACTCATGCTTCTAAGATGGGAATGGTGCAGGAAGGAAAGGGAGGACTAAACCCTGTTGAAGGAGATGCGTCTTCTTTGGTTACTGACTCTGTGCCTCCTGTTCAACAGGCTTCTGATTCCCTTGTTATTAAGGAAACAACTCTGGCTCCGAGGCTTGCCATCTCTTCTATGCCTCCTCCTTTTGAAACTGTTAAAAATAGACGGTTTACCAGGGCCTCACTTAAACAAACAGTAGTTAGCCCTATTCCAGTAGAGAATTTTTTTTCTCCCTTACAGAGTGAAGGGAGAGACTCAGATTTGGAGTCTGATACCTCACATCGCTCTGATTTAGTCTCGGAGGATGAGGAAAGCAGGGCTACTGAACTAGCCAAAGAGAAAAAAGGGAAGAAAGGGAAAAAGAAAGACCAGTTTTAGCCAAAAGGGTGGGTCTTGACACTAATTTTTTCTATCATGGCTACCTTAAAAATAGTTTCCTTCAACGTGTGTAGTCTTAAAAATTTCAAGAAAAGGCTTTCTCTCTTTTCCTTTTTTAGCACTCTGCAGGTTGATATTATTCTCCTTCAGGAAACTAGATTGTCTTCTCTTGCCGAAATTGATCAGGCAAAAAAAAAGATGGGTTTGGGGGAACTTCCTTTTGGACATTTGGCCCTGACTTGGCAGATGGGATTGGGATTTTGTTTACATCCACCTCATTCAGAATATCTAAATTAGTAGATATTAGTCCTGGTCGTGCTTTACTTTTGGACTGTTGTCATCAAGATTTTGATTTTCGTATTATTAACATTTACGCTCCACAAATCAAAACTGCTCGAATAAAGTTATTTGAGGACATTAAACCTTTTCTTTATACTAGGAGGCATATAATTTGGGGGGGGGGGGATTTTAATTGTGACATTGATTCAAAATTTATAGGAGAAATTCAGAGGAAAATGTATTGTGATTCACAGGCTTTAATACAGATTGTTAGAGATGCTGGCCTTTCTGATGCTTATAGGGCTTTGCATGCTAAAGGGGGTGCTGCTTATCATAGGCATATTTTTTCTACTTGTATAGATTTAATTTCAAACAACATGAAGTCTTGCTATATTATGACATATGGAGTATAACCCCAGGTTAGAACTGCTCCGGAGGTGAAAGAGTTAACTTCCATGCAGGGCATGGAATCTTGAGCGCAAGCTTGGTTAAACACTCTGTCTGTTGAAGCTCAAACTTAAACTGTCAGATTCTTTACTCCGCCTCACTGAACAGTCGCTCCGGAGATTCCTCCTGCTGCTCTGTTTGTTTGTCGGTTTAAAGTGTAATTCTCGGTTTATTTTACGAAATTTAACCATGTCGTTGGTTCAAGCTCTGTCTGTGGTATTGTAAGTAATAGATAGGCTTACTTTTATTTTTCTTCTGTGTGGAACTTGTAAACGTTTTTTCGGTTCGGTTTGAACCGATCAGAGGGGTTTAAAAATTACTTTCTACCCTTTTAGAGTGTGGTTCCCGGTCTTATCGGTTCTAAAAACTGGATTTTATTCGTTTTCCCCGACCCGTGACACAGTTAGGAACCGATAAAAGTCTTCCATGGTGGATTGCCGTTAACGGGCAAGTTTGAGTTAGGCTGGCACTATGTCTGAGAAACCCAAAAGAAAAACTGGACCCACTGGGTTTCAGCACTGTGGCCTCTGTGGGGAAGCCTTTGCCAAGGCTGACCCACACACCATATGTGTATATTGTCTGGGGTTTGACCACCTCAATGCAGACTGCCAGATTTGTAAAAAATTTCCTGCTGCCACTGTGGAAAAAAGAGTTGGTAGGCTCAGGGAAAGGGAGGCCAAAAAGTCTGCTGACCTGGATGGCCAGCCCGGTTTGGTTCCAACTGAACCTGAGGGAGTGACCTCTAACCAGGGCGATGCTTCCTCGGGCAAACAAAGAGCCAGCTCTGAGGAGCTGGTTCCAACTAAAAGGGCTAGAAGGTCAGCTAATTTGGGGCCAAAAGTTCTTTCTCCAACCGCTGAGGAAATAGCCAAAGCTATTCAGATTGTTCAGTCTCTTTCCCCAGTTCCGTCGAACCAGCACCCTTGGGTAAGCGCCCGGTTCGGTAGGTTCCCTCAGTTCAAGATTATGATTTTGAAGATTTTATGAACCAGGGAAGGGAGGAGGGTACGAGGAGAGTGAGTGTGATTTTGACAGTCTGGATGTGCCAATTGAACCGGACATCTCTCCAGACAGACCTTCAGGAGTATCCCCTCCCAGGCTATCTAAGTTCCCTTCTCATTTTTTGTTTTACAAGAAAGTTGCTGACACTCTGCAGCTCCCTGTTGAGGAAGCTGTGGATGATCAAGAAGAGCCTGATTTTGTGGAAATGATAGATATTCCAGAGTCTACGAGACTGTCTATTCCCTTTCATAAATCTTTTAGGAAACAGACAGTTAAAATTCTGAAAACTCCTCATTCTATCCTCCCTGTGGATAAAAGGATGGACAAGAGGTATGCTTTATCAGGCTCTGATACGGAGTTTCTATCTCAGCAGTGCAGCCATGTGGGGGTAGTGCAGGCTGCAGCCTGTGACAAGGTTAATATTCCTCTAGCTCTCACCCTCCTGAAAAGGATTCCAGGAGGATGGATGCCATGGCAAAAAGCAGTACATGGCAGCATCTTTGGGACTCAGACAGGCAAATTGTATGGCTTACGCAGCTAGGTACCAGAAATCCAGGTGGGATACTGTCCTGGCCTAGCAAAACAGGCCCTGAACAGCTTGCCAGGGAGCTGGAGCAGGTGGCTGGGATGGTATTGAGGCATCCAAGGTGCAATTTCATGCTGCTGTAGACTCTAATGATGTTTCATCTAGAGTTATGGCTACATCTGTGTCTCTTCGCAGAATGGCCTGGCTCAGATGTACTGCCCTGTCACAGGATACCCAGTCTAAGGCTATGGATTTTCCTGTTGTGGGAAATTCTCTGTTTGGGGAGCAGACAGAGAATTATATGAAGAAAATGGATGAGTATAGGACCACATATAGGAGTGCACAGGCCAAAGAAAGGCAAGTCACTTCTCAAAGGCAGCATGTCAGGGGCAGGGGCAGGTATTTTCATAGGCCATTTTACCAAGCCCAGGCCTCCTCTTCTGCTTATGCCGAGAGGGGGTTCTTTAGAGGAAGGGGCAGAAGGGGTTCTAGTAAGTCTGCTTCTACCCCTCAACCCAAAGCCCCTGCAAAACAGGCTCCCTGATGGGGTAGCCAGGGCCGATTCTCCACTACCAGTAGGGGGCAGGCTGGCTTACTTTGTCGGGACAGGAAGTCTTTAACATCAGACAAGTGGGTCCTGGAGGTAGTAGCCAGGGACTGGTCTCAGCTTCAAAAAATTTCCGAAGATGAGAGCCAGATCTTTTTCACCTGCAAACCCATCAGAGGCACTTGCCCTGGAAGCAGAAGTTTCTACCCTCCTGGCTCTCAGAGCCATGGAAAGGGTTCTACCCATACACCAGGGCAAAGGGTTGTACTCCAGGTACTTCCTTACCCCAAAAAAGACGGGAGAATGGTGGCCCATTCTGGAGCTCAGGTATCTAAACAAGCACCTTTTAAAACCAAAGTTCAAAATGGTGACCCTGGGGATTATTTTACCCTCTCTAAGGCCAGGGGACTGGCTAGCCTCCCTGGACCTCAAGGATGCCATTTCCATGTTCTCATCAGAAGCTCCCATCGAAAGTACCTCAGATTGAACTGCCCTCAGGCCATTACCAGTTCGAGCAATGCCCTCGGCCTCTCCTCGGCTCCAAGGGTGTTCACAAAATGCCTGGCAGTAGCAGTTGCTCATTTAAGAAGGCAAAAGATTGCCATCTTCCCTTATCTGGATGACTGGCTCATTTGTAGCAGTCTCCAGAACAGGTCAAACTTCATTTGCAAGTAACCCAGCAGCTGCTTACATCTCTAGGTTTCCTTCTCAATCTTCCAAAGTCAGTTCTGGAGCCTGTCCAGCTTCTCACCTTCATGGGCGCAGAACTGAACACAAAAGAGCGCCTTCCTTCTTCTGGAGAGAGCAAGGACCCTGGTGTCTCTGGCCTCCTCTTTCACCCTGCAGGTCTCTCGACCAGCAAGGTATTTCCCTACAGCTCCTGGGGCACATGGCTGCTTCTACAGCAGTAGTGCAGGAGCAGATTTCAGATGAGGGACATTCAGTTCCATTTGAGAGCCTTTTGGTCTCAAAGGGACGGATCCCCAACCAAATTGATTCCAGTGACTCGAACCCTGATCCAGGCCCTTCAGTGGTGGCAGGATCAGAACAATCTGAGACAGGGGGTTCCCTTCATCCCCCAGTCTCATTCCTTGACCCTTACTACAAATGCATCCCTCCTGGGGTGGGGAGCTCACATGGGCGACCTTTCCACCCAAGGTCTGTGGTCCCCTCAGGAATCCCTGCTCCACATCAATTTGCTGGAGCTCAGAGCAGTTTTTCTAGCACTTCAGGTTTTCTCCACATCTGTCCAGAACAAGGTAGTTCAGGTCAGGACAGACAATACCACTACAATGTGGTACATCAACAAGCAAGGGGGCACTCGGTCTATGGCCTTGTGCACAGAAGCAATGAAGTTGTGGTCTCTGGCTTACTCTCTGAACGCCTCCCTTATGGCAGTTCACCTCCCAGGCAAGGACAATGTCCTAGCGGATGCTCTCAGCAGGATTTCCCAAGGCCATCACGAATGGGCACTGGATCCCCTGGTACTGGAGATAATATTTGCCAGATGGGGCACTCAGCAAATAGATCTCTTTGCAGCCCCAGACAATCACCAACTTCCCCTTTTTCGCTGCAGACCCCCAGTGTTGGGATCAGTCCCTCTGGATGCCTTCCTCCTCAGTTGGGAAGGGAAGTTTTTCTATGCTTTTCCCCCCTTCCCTCTTCTTTTCAAAGTGCTAGTCAGAATCAGATCTCAATCCTGCAAGATGATCCTGATTGCTCCAGATTGGGCCAGGCAGCCCTGGTACCCACTCCTCATGTCCTTAGCAGTCCACCCTCCCCTATGCCTTCCCAGAAATCACAACCCGTTAACCTGTGCCCAGGGGAGAGTTTGGTATCCGAACCTCAAATCTCTCAATCTCAAGGCTTGGCTCTTGAAGAGTTAGTTTGCTGACCTATACCTTTCTCAAGGTGTATTGGATATCTTGAAGGCCTCTAGGAAGCCTTCCACCAGGGCTACCTATAATTCAAAATGGAAAAGATTTTCCATATGGTGTGCTGGTAACATATTCCCCAGAATCTGCTGGTGTGCCCACAATCCTGGATTATTTGGTGCATTTGAATTCCTTGGCTGAGACCAGCTACCCTAAAAGTGCACCTGGCAGCTGTGTCTGTCTTCTTGTCAGCAGGTAAGCCTCTTCTTTATCAGCTCACCCTGTGTTCTCCAAGTTTTTTAAAGGGTTGCTTCACACCAATCCTCCATTCAGGATCCTGCCCTGCTTGGGATCTTAATATTTGCATCGCTCAGCTTATGCAACCCCCTTTTGAGCCATTGTCTTCAGCAGAGCTGAAGTACTTGACTTGGAAAACTGTGTTTCTGGTAGCCATCACCTCTGCCAGGCGCATAAGTGAGCTACAAGCCTTGTCAGTGGAGCCTGATTTCATCTCCTTTCATAGAGATAAGGTAGTCCTCAGGACTAACAGGAAGTTTTTGCCTAAGATGGTTTCAGACTTTCACCTTACTCAATCCATGTCTCTCCCTGTGTACTTCACTGACCATTCCTCCTCTGGTGAGAGGAGATTGCACAGTTTAGATGTCAAAAAGAGCCCTCGTGACTTATATAGAGCATACCAAGGGTCACAGGTTCTGAATCCTCCAATTGTTCCTCACCTATGGTGAGGTTGGTAAAGGAAACCTGCCACTAAAAGATCCATTGCCAGGTGGATTGTCTCTTGTATCCAATTCTGTTACGAAAAACTGGGTAAGGTTCCTCCCTCAGGCCTGATGGCTCACTCTACCAGAGGTACAGCTGCATCTCTGGCTGCTGCCAGGGACATTCCTATCCTAGAGATATGTCAAGCAGCTACCTGGAAAACAGTTCACACTTTTACTAAGCATTACTCCTTGGATATCCAGGCTAGGAGTGATGCTCGATTTGGCACAGCCATGCTTCAGAGCCTATTTCCAAAGTAGGTTCTGTCCCTCCTCCATGGAGGTACTGCTGTGTAGATTAGATATAATAACATAGCAAGACTTCATGTTGTTTGGAAGAAAAATTACTCACCTTAGTAATGTTGTTTCTTCTAATGGAGTCTTGCTATATTATGACCTCCCCCCAGCCTGCCTCTCTCAGAACCTCTGTTTTTGGGATGTGGGTGGGCAGTGCAATGTTGGCACTTTGGTGCCCACTTCTTTTCACCCTTCTAGGGTGCTTAGGTGTTATGCTTAAGTTCTTCTTGAATCTCCAGATTTGAGTCTTTGTTTTGGGATCAAGATCAAAAAGGTGTTTTTGTAATTAGTAGCCAGTGGCTAGTGTAGGTTTACGGCTTCCACACAGAACCTTAGTGAGTTTTTGCTCATAAAGATCTGACAGTTTAAGTTTGAGCTTCAACAGACAGAGTGTTTAACCGAGCTCTCGCTCAAGATTCCATGTCCTGCATGGAAGTTAACTCTTTCACCTCCGGAACAGTTCTAACCTGGGGTTATACTGCATATGTCATAATATAGCAAGACTCCATTAGAAGAAACAACATTACTAAGGTGAGTAATTTTTTCTTTTGTTTCTAAATATTTGAAGCCTTATTGGGGTACAGTAAAACCAACAGAATTTTCAGATCACCAGATTTTAATTTATCATTTGAGTTTAGCTGGGGTTCCTCCAAAGGTATTCTCATCCTGTCCAAGATGGAGGCTGAATGTGTCTCTTTTGGAACCCTGTGATTGTGTAGAGGGTTTAGAAGTAACATTTGAAGCTCAGTATTCTACGATCTGTTTTTATGAGAACTTATATGAGTGGTGGAAGGATACTAAAACTGAGATTAGGTCTTTTTTGCTCACAATGGGGAGACAAAAAGCTAATTCTCAGTATTTAAAATACTTACAATACCGGAATCAGTTGTATAAATTAATGTCCTTTCCTCCTAGAGATAAAATACTATTTCAATCACAAATTTCTGAAATTAAGAAACAAATGTCCCTTTATCAATATGACAGAGCAAAATCTTTGGATATGGAGTTTCGATATGGATTACAATCACAGCCTGCTTCTGATCCTTACAAAGCCTGTAAACAGCGATTGGATAAAACACTTATGACTGGGCTACTGTCCACCATGGGTAAAATTGTGTCCACTGATTTGGAGATGTTAACTGTGGTACAGAGTTTTGTCTCTGATCTTTTTAGTAAGGATTCAGGGCCTATTGAAGCATTGCCAGCTGAATTTACAGCCTTACTCCCTGTAGTGGATGTCACACTTAGACAACTTTTAGTGGTGCCTATTTCATCTCAGGAAGTGGAAGGAGTAATAAAGGCCTTAAATAATAAAACATCACCAGGTTTAGATGGGATACCAAATGAGTTTTATAAAAAGTTTCTTTCCTATATGAGTTATTTCTTGCCACTAGTGTTTAACTTTATGTTAACATCGGATTTAGGATTTTCAGATTTTATTACTTCATTATTGAAATTCATTCATAAAAAAGGTGACCCTTCCTTATTGACAAATTGGAGACCTATTAGCCTACATAATAGTGATTATAAAATTCTTTCTAAAATTATCACAAAAAGATTGTTACAGGTTTCAGATTTTCTTATTCATCCAGCCCAGACCTGTGCAATTCCTAAACGTAAGATACAACATAATCTTTATCTTTTGAGGGAATTATTTGAAAGTAGTAATTTAGGACAGGGTTCTGGCTTCATAGTTGCACTGGATCAAGTAAAAGCATTTGATAGAGTTAGACATCATTATTTGTTTGATTTATTACTTCGTTATGGTATTCCAAGTCCATTTGTGAAATGGATTGCTATGCTATATTCTGATTCCAAAGTGCTTCCAATGGTGAATGGTCTATTAGGGTCTGAGATTCAGTTTTCTAAAGGTGTAAGACAGAGATGTCCGTTAAGTCCCTTATTATACACTTATGTTTTAGATCCAGCAACTAGACATATCCATGAGAATCACTGTATTTTAGGGCTTGACCCAGATCTTTCTTTACCATCAGAGAAAATTGCAGCATATGCTGATGATGTTACCTTATTAATGAAAGATGAGAATTTACTTAAGAATGCTTTACACAGTTTTAACACATGGGGCCGATATTCTGGGGTGCAGATAAATATGGCTAAGAGTTTCATTTTCTCCTTAGATCCTGACCAGGTTGTTAATTCAGATGTTATGGGTATCCCTCTGGTTTCTACACCTCGAAAAATTTTGGGGGTATGGTTTGGCCCAGGTGACTTGGCTAGTTTTAATTGGGAACAGCAGTTAAAAATAGGTGAAGGTAAAGTTAACATGTGGAAACAATGGAAATTTGGAAAGAGAAAATGTATTTTTATTATTAAAAAGTTTCTGCTACCGTTTTTTTGTATTTAAGTTATCTTTATCCACCCCCAGTTAATTTAGAAACGAGGTTATATAGTGGGTTTTTTTCAAATGTTATGGGGCAATAGACTGAATCCAGTATGAAGGGAGATTACTTATTTGCCTGTGAAGTTGGGTGGCTTAGCTATGATAAATCCGATTGTGTTCTATCATTCCATTTTTTTGTTTAATTCATTTAGTTATTTATGGGGGACGGTTACTTTATCATGGCAAGTTTGGTCACATTTTGTTTGGGCTCGTTTTTTTCCAAAATGGAAAGTCTTGCCCCCTAAAATTTTATCTCAGGATCATTTACCAGTTTATGGGATTTCAGCTCTGAAAAAATGCCATCAATGGAAATTGTCATTTCAAAATTTGATTTTGCACACTAGAAAGTCCTTTTATACATATATAGTTTCTGAAGTGCAGGGCATTGTGTTGCTTTTGCCAGAATGTGTTCCAACTAAAATGACCTTTGCTCTTCATAAATTAACTGATTTTAGACTTCCTGCTTTTGTTTGGGACATAGTGTGGATGTCAGCTCAGGGCCGGCTAGGGGTTCGAGGAAACCTTAAATATAAGCCTTTAACAGATAGATTTTGTCCAAGGCTTTCATGTACTAATGAGGAGGAGAGTTTATCACATTTTTTTATCACTTGCTTTTTTATTAAAAGCTTGTAGAATGAGGCTGCCATTCATTGGAATATGCCTTTACTCTCACATATTACTTATAATGCATTAATTTTAGGGGATTATTCTGGGGCCTGGAGTATTTATCATCATAGTACTTTGAATGTTTTTTTTTGCTTTTCTTCAGTTTTATTTATGGCAAGCTCGTTGTCAGTTTATCTTTCAACAACAACTAGTATTACATTCAACTATAATGTCTCAGGTAGAAGATGGATTGCTGAATGTTAAAAGTAATGAAAGGCAGAGATTTTCACACATTAAGTTTTGCTCTCTTTGGAATCATTTCTTTTTGTAAATATTTAATTATGTGATAGCTTCTGTTTTTTATTATGTATGTAAGAATCTCTGTTATTAATATTATGTTGTATATCTGTCCTGATTATGGTGATGTTATGTTTCTTTGTTCAATAAACTTCCCCTACTCTTTTCGATAAGTGCCATGGGATCTTTAACATCCACCTGAACTACCACCAATCCAGGCAGATGGGACCTTGGTTTAACATCTCATCCGAAAGATGGCACCTCAGGAGTGCAGCACCCCTCTCATGCTGCACTACAGTGTCAGTACTGGGATATTAACCCAAGTGCCAGATGTAGGAACTGAACCCACAGCCTTCTGATCACCCGACCTCAGAGGCAAGTGTGCTACCTACTGAGCCACTGACACATATTATAATTCCTTAGTCCCCCCTTTGATTAGAAGTTAAGCCAAGTTTTTGATTACCTGATCTATCTGACACATTATCCAGAACTACATTCCAGTCACCTCCCATAATGGTGGACAGATTGTTGAGAGACAACAGGTGTGATAAAATGCTTGTGAAAATATGTGGGCCATCCTTATTAGGCCCATAAATAGAAGCTAGGATAACATCAGTCTGGTCCAGGGTCCCTTTGACGATGGCATATCTCCCTTCCTCATCAGCTACCTACTCTAAAGGTGTAAAGGGGAGATTTCTGTGAATTAGAATGGCAGTGTCAGCTGTTTAGTTGTTATTGCCAGAGACAAAAATGTGTCCCACCCAGTCTCTCCTCCAAAGGTGAGCTCTAGAGGATTCAACGTGAGTTTCTTGTAGAAAAGCAGAGTTGGCCCCAACTGATTTTAAATGACATAGCACCTGGTATTTCTTTTGTTTAGTCTGCCCACCCAGAACATTCCATGTAACTATATTATGAAAAAGATTAGCCGTAGTTGATATTAAAATTGAAATTAAAGGTCTGCACTAAGACCCTATAAACTATGGTATAACAATTAACCCAACTGCCTGAGCAATTAACTCAAATAGGTTTATTTATAGTATGCCATACTGAATCAGTATTTCCTGTATCCTGTATGCTAGCCAGTGATGCTGGTACTGTTTGATGTAAGCTGGTATAAACATTACAAACAGCAAAAACAAGTACAAAATATAGAGAACGTGCAACAATGAACAGCAAGAATAACATCAGCAAGTCCATGCGGGGCTCGAGTGGGATGGGTCCCTTGGCTCTGCCACCTTTATCAGTGATGAGTAGGAAAGAAACCAGCTTTTATTTTTGTTTTTAAAAAACAGACCATAGATGGGGCATGGCCTGTCACTGAACAGCATGGACATCTGATTCTACAACTCTTCAACACTTACTATAATCTGTTATCATCTGCAGTCATCTAAAGCTGAATATGAAGATTTATGGATAAACTCAAACTAATGAGACATTCTACAGCAACATTATAAGATTTTTTTTCCTGGTTTAAAAGCAACCTGTTTACTGACTGTGGGCTATATCCAAAACCTCCAGAACTACTATCTACAGGCCCTACATCATGGCTGCACCAGTTAACCAGGCTAACTCTCTGGACAAAATAGAAGCTATGTTTAACAAGCTAACTACAGACATGAATGATCTGAAGATTGCCTCTCAACAAAATACTTCAACTTTGAGAACTATTGACTCTCGCCTAGCCTCTACAGAAAATAAGATACGTGTAAATGAAGCAACGGTACAGGAACTAAAAGCCACAATAAGACAGCAAGACCGTACCATTACGGACCTTCAAATCAAAATTGATGATACAGAAAACAGAAGCTGAAGAAATAATCTTTGTATTTTTGGTTTTCCAGAGGAAGTGGAGCTTAAAAATACGACAGATTTTTTTCTTCATGCTCTGCCACAGATCCTAAAACTTCAGTCAGACAAAGACCTAATTATTGAGCACTCACATCACTCATTAAGCCCTGAACCACCTCCTGGACAGAGCCCCAGACCAGTTATTGCCAGATTTCTAAACTTCGCCGACACAGAGTTAGTACTACAAAAATCTAGAGAAATTGGACAACTTACATGGCAGGAGCACAGGATCTACATTTATTATGATTTCTCTAAAGAGCTATTATTAAAAAGGAAAGCCTTCACTCCAGCAAGACAGTTAATGCACCAAAAGGGTCTCCGCTTCTCACTCCGATACCCTGTGATTATGAGGGACTTCATCGGAAGCTCATACAAATATTTAGTATCCCAGAATATTTAGTGAGTTTCTTGCACAACTACAACTCAACTCACCTTAATGAGCCTGCTGCCTTTATGGAACACCCAGTGTCATCCTTCCTGATCGCAGTCACTAAAGGGACCGATATACATTATACAACCACTGCCTCCGATGCGACTGCCCCCATTGTTTCTGAGGACCTGACTGAGCTACCAAGTAGGCAATCTACTCAGATCCAAGAAAAGTCTTCTTGTACTTCAGACCACTTAAAACCCCATTGCTGTAACCCAGAAAATATGCAAAAAAGTATCCCAAAACACAGCCACATAGTTACAGACTCAATAATAACTCACACCCCTCTTCACAACAAAGATGCCCTGCTTCAAGACCTCTCAGTCTCTCAAGACCAAAGCAGTGGCATTCTAATAGAAGAAGATGCATTGGGGGCTCCTGAGATGGGCTGTGCTTCAGTGGACTCCTCGTAGGCTGACATAGCAGCAAGCTTGCCCTTTAAAGCCTGTGAACCACCGAAGAAGAAGTGCCGAAGTAAAGGAAAACATAAAGGAGACAATATGTCTGTTAAACATCCTTAAGTTCTATTAATATATCCTTTTTTCCAGTTTACCATAAGCTGATCTCCTGCCTATCAAATTATAAATAAACTAGCTGAAGTAGAGACACTGATTACTTTCATGGCCCCTATGCATTTGTAATTATGCTTCACATACCTTTGCGTTTCTTCACAGACTTCTGTGTATGTGGCCTCCATGGTTGTGAATTTGTGGGGTGGTAGTGGAATGAAGGGATTCTGAGGTATAGGCAGGCTGGCAGTTCCTTCTAGATAGTATAGCATGGCCGCTAAATTTTAAATTGTGCAATGCATGTTTCACGATATCAGTGCAGACATTTTTTCTCACTCTGGTGACTTGCAGTATAACATAGGTGTTTGCTGCCCTCTAGTGTTTAAATGCACTCACATCTAGTTTCCAGTACTTGTGGGATGCCTGGCGATCTTGTGAAATAAACGCTAGTGCTTACAACAGTACTGATTATGCCGTCTCGAACTCCATCTCTGCACCCCCCACGGCTTTACAAGATCCACCCTCCAGAAATACTTTGGGAGCTACTATTTAAGGCAAGTTTATATAAATGTGATAAAAATAATAAAGGGGGTTAATATTTTTCAATAATGATCCTGTAAGCTAAATCTCTCAGTTATGGAATGTGATTAATCTACTCATGCCCTAGTTAAGTTTAACGCTATTTTGGGTAGTTTCCAACACAAGCTAAGCATGTGGCTTGTCCCTGAGATATCATGGATTAGTTGCAGGCTGTACCACTATTTCGATACAAAATGTCTTGAGGTTTTCTTGGTGTAGTCTGCATGGGCTGCTATTAACTGTGGAATATGCTGTATGACCCTATTGGTACCTCTGTGTAGACATTTCTATCGCTACTTCCACTGTCCATACTCGGAGCACTATTTTATTCCCTTGGTTTTTTCAGAAGCTTGCCTTCTACTAAGATCCAGTACTGCGATGAGCCTGGTGGTGTACTTTAATAATAGCAACTGATTAAGGCAGAGTCTCTCTCTCTCTCTCTCTTCTCCTATATATATATATATATATATATATATATATTTCTTAAAGCTTTTTTATGATTCTTACTGATACTTTATAATTTCTGTCCCCACACACACACACAAAAAAATATATTCCACAAACTCAGAAAGTTATGTTTTAAACCCAACAGATAAGTATCATCTGTTTGTAAATTTAATGCTGCAATCTCAGCTTCCTAAGCATAAGCATAACTAAAGCATTGGGATATTTGATAAGCTGCATACTGCATATCAAGGTGCAATTAACTTTAAATAACTGTAATAGCAAGGGGGAGACTCTAACACATGGTCATAATATAGTGTAACATACTGGTATACTAACTACGTAAATTAGTGGAATCACTGTATGATATAAGTGTACAACAGAACTGGAGTGTAGCATAATACAGAGCATATAGTTTGTTCTACCATGTCTTGTTATGATTGTCATGCCCTATAGCAGGTGATAACTTAACTGCCAAATCTGATTTCAAGCAGACTTATTTGATGTTCATAAGAATATTGTTAAAATATACATTATGCCCATAAATCCATGGAGGTATCTCTGTTGCATCCATATATTTAAAAGAGTTGTAGCAGACATACTTATATAATGGGGTTAATGGACCCACTATACCTTTTAAATTCTACCAACTTAAATAGACAGATTATGTTGTAGTATGGTACGCAGATATATTTTATTTTATTTTCAATATTCAGATGATGACAGAGTGGTAAATTTAAATGTTACCAATTAATTCTAGTTTAACAAACATATGATAAATATATTACACCTTTGATATTCTTCCCATTGTTTAGAAATTCTTTCTGGTTAAACTGTTCTAATTTTCTCACTGTAGTTGTATAACTTTACGACGATAATTTAACGAGAAGGAGTATCGGTTTTTACTTATAGTAATATCCAACCTCCTTAGGCTTCTATTTCACACTCTAGAGAACAGAGAAGTGGTATTGGTCTCTTCTATTTTTTAGGACTGACCTTTTCTTCTCTGTTTTTTTTCTCAGATGGCTTTAAATTTATGCTGTTTTATAGTTCTGTTGTTTAAAAATAGTGTAGTTAATATGTTAATGGTGAGCTGCAACATATGGTGTCTGAACTTCCCTACATAATATGTTTTTCTCAATACTCTTTACAATCCCACCTACAGACAGTTTATAATTACTAAATCTGCCTATCTAATCTGCACACAAATGTTTAAGACATCTGATAATTGGGGTCCCTTGTCATTCCAATTACTGTTTATAAAACTTAGGCCATATGGCTAACTTAATACTTTATACGTGGAATGTCAAGGGACTCAATGCGCCTAGTAAACGTAAAAAAGTCCTTAACCATCTTAAAAACAAAAGACGCATATTGTCTTTTTGCAAGAAACTAAATTACTTGATGCAGATAATGATAGATTAAAATGTGACTGGGTTGGTCAAGTATATGCGCTATTGGCGCCCTCCAAAAAAAGAGATGTCGCTATTTTAATACATTAAAATCTAAGATGGAAACTTTTCAGTATTTCAAGAGACCCAGATGGCACATGGTTAATCACATCCTTTGATACCAATACGGGTCCGTTAACTTTAGCTAATGTCTATGCCCCAAATACTGATGACCCTCTATATTTTCATAATCTGGCTCAACTTTTAACTTCACAAAATGTGGCTAACTCCCCTATACTGATAGAAGGTGATTTTAACCTTACACTTGGTGCTTACTTGGATTGAAACAATTCTTCACAAAATTCCCACTCAAGAAGCATAGCTGCTTTGTCTCTTTTAATGAAAGAATTCGGTTTATCGGATGTCTGGAGACTTTTCACCCCAGAGAGAGGGAGTATACATTCTACTCCTCACATCATCAATCATACAGTAGACGTGATTACTGGTTAGCATACCCTACACTGACAGCTAATATGGAGAATTCCTTTACTGGTTAGCATACCCTACACTCACAGCCAATATGGAGAATTCCTCCATTCTTCCTTTAATTATTTCAGATCACTCCCCAGTTAAACTTCAACTGACTTGGGGCTCCCCTCCCTTAAAGTCTCCTTCTTGGCACCTAGATCCCTTATTACTAAGAGATCTGGAATTTCTTGCCTACATCAGAGCACAAATCCAAGATTTTGTCTCCCACAATGACCCTAAAGACACCTCCATGGGCACAACCTGGGAATCTCTTAAAGCTACCCTTCAGTGGTGGAATCATTAGCATCTCCGCACATAGAAGAAAGATGAGGTAGCTACAACTCCATAATCTTGAAAACTCTCTTAAAAACAAACCGTCACAATACCTAGCCAACCCTCACCATGACCCTTCCTCCCCCCTACATCATGAAATCTTTCAGTTGCGTATGCAAATTAATGAGTTAATTTCTCACAAAATGGAAGTGGCTTTATTAAGAATTAAGCACAAGTACTGGGAGGGTGGGGAAAAGGGAATAAAATACTAGCATACCGGCTTAGGGCACAACAAATGGAAAGGTACATAGCTGCCTTGAAAGATACATCATGGACAATTCATACACATAACCCTTCTATTAACAAAATTAAGACGTCCTTTTATAATAATTTATATTCTTCCCACTCTTCCTTATCGCATTTAAATATGAACACTTTTCTTGAAAACTTAACACTTCCTTGTCTGTCTCAGGATGTGGCAGAGTCCCTTGATAAGCCATTCACTACTGAAGAGGTCCAACAAGTGCTTTTCTCTCTTAAATCTGGACGTTCCCCCAGTGGCGATGGATTTCCAGTTGAATTCTATAAATCTTTAGCTGACTTACTCTGTTCTATGCTATGTAAAGTGTTTCATGAATCTTCTGATATATGTAAACTTCCTCAATCTATGACAGAGGCAGTTATTACTGTACTCCCAAAGAAAGATACAGATACTACATTTCCCTCTAATTACTGACCTATATCTCTCATCAATACTTATGGAAAAATCTTCGCAAAGCTTTTGGCTGATCGGCTAGAACCACTTATTCCAAAATTAGTTTATCGATCCCAAGTCGGTTTTGTTAAAGGCAGGGTAGGCTCTGACCATCTTCGTTCCTAACTAAACTTAATGCATAGAGGCAAACACCTTATATCCCCTGCAGCAGTTATAGCTGTAGACTTCGAAAAACTTTTGATTCCTTACATTGGAACTTTCTATATCTGGTGCTTTCCCACTTTGGTTTTAGTAACGCTTTTTGCTCTTGGATTAAACTTCTTTATACTTTCCCTTCAGCTAGGGTGCTTACAAATGCCACACTATCCCAACCTTTCAACTTATCCAGAAGCACTAGACAAGGATGCCCGCTATCCCCATTTCTTTTCATCCTAGCCCTTGAACCCTTAAAGGAGTAATCCACTCAGAATTTGCAAAAAATGTATGTTATGCAGAGTGTTTTGATATGTATGTTATGCCCTAGTTTGTCCTTCCCTCTGTCTGCTATTAGGAGTTTTTTCTAAATTAGACTGCTAGTTGTATGGTAGTTTTATAACCCCTGGGGATCTCCATCACAAATAGGTTTATTGGCTTTCTTTCTCCTATGATGCACCCTGTCTCATGTGACACTGATATAGTCATGCCCTTAGATTTAACATGTGCACTGCTTTAAAATTAGTTTATAATCAGTTCACAAGAGCAGGTAACTATTCTTATCCAGGGAGCACAAATGGCAACAGTTAGTTTAGCAGATACCTGAGAGCAAGCTAACTGGGGTTTCTGTAAGACAACAGCTACTAAATAGCTCTAATTCACTATTTTTGTTTTCTATGTACATCAGGTCTGGCTAACAGGAGTGTTTTAATTTTAAAACTTTTAATTTTATCATACTAATCACAACTATAAAAGCACAGAAACTGCCCAGATCATCAATGCTGCCTATAATTAATAAAGACTCTAGCTGTTTTCTTACAGAAACACCACTCAGTTAGATGTCAAGTATTTGCTAAACTGTAGGTATCAGCATTCTATTAGCAGTTAGTGCTGATTTTGCTCTGTGACAAGATTTTCTATGTATCTATTTATTTTTACAAATGAAGTGTATAGTATGAAGCTGCAGCCTGGAAACTGCAAAATACTTTAAAATCAGCTTTTCTCCTGCATGTGGTATGGCATGAAAGCAACAGGATGACAGTGACTATTCCAGCTACACATTTGATTCCATTTTACAATGGTTCTCTGCACTACACATTTAGTGTATCACACTTTTTCAAATAATAAAACAAATATTCTCCAAACTAAATAACTCGCATATACATAAATAGAATAATAGATAGGTTCTGGTGTATTACAAGGTAGTAATTCCATCGAGAGGTTCTGGTGACACAGAAAACTTTGAGAGTGAAGCTCAAGAGGTTTCATGTGTCCCCAGAACCTCGAGATGGAATTACAACCTTGTTGTGCCAGAACCTATTTGTTATTATTTTAATATATGGATACAAGGCGAATTCTCACACCTTCATTTGAACAGTGCAGTCAGCCGGTTCACATACATGCTGGCAGGGTTCCCCAGTGCTGTGGGCTTCATTTAGCCCTGCTTTTTTTAAACTGTTTGTCAGCAGCGGTATCGGGCAAGCAGAGGAGCCGCGGACAGAATCGAATTCTTCATAATGATAAAATTGTTTTCAAAACTAAAGAAAAATGGTTGCTGCTCTAGACCATTCGCTGGCTAAGTGAGTGAGCAAGCTGCCATGTTTTCAGACTCATTGTGCCCGCCCACAGAGCAACAGCATCCAATCACAAGGCATGCTTTCTAAGATGGCAGGGATAGACTTACGCATGCGCTCTTCAGCTTTCTTGATAATACTATCATTTGGGTTGCTGAACGATACTATTATGGCACTCGAACGATAGTATTATCACTTAGGAACAGTAGTATTATTGCTCCAGGAGTGATGGTATTACAAGACTTTTTTTGTATGCTTTTCAACTCTATTATTTCAACAATCCATATATTACATTTTTATACTTCATTTAAAAGACACTTCACATTTATAACAAAAAAAAAAAACACAAAAATAAAAAAATGAAAGTGATGTCACAGAGCAAAATCAGCCCTAACTCCTAGTTCTTTCTAGTAGAATGATGGTACCTACATTTATGGTTTAGCAAATACTGAGAGCTGAGTAGGTGTTCTGTAAGAAAACAGCTACAGTCTTTACTAATTATAGCATTGATGATCTGGGGCAATTTATGTGCTTTTTATTGTTGTATGTAGTTTGATGAAATAACATCTTAAAATGAAAACACTTACTACTGCTAGCTAGACCTTACACACACTGAAAACAAAAATAATGAATTAAAGCTATTTAGCAGCTGTTTTCTTACAGAAACCCCAGTTAGTTTGCTCTCAGGTGTCTGCTAAACTGTATTTGTTGCCTTTTGTTCTCCCTGGATAAGAACAGTTACCTGCTGTTGTGAACTGATTTTAAACTGATTTTAAAGCAGTGCACATGCTAAATCTAAGGGCATGGCTACATCAGTGTCTCATGAGACAGGGTGCATCGTAGAAGAAAGAAAGCTAATAAACCTATTTGTGATGGAGATCTCCAGGGGTGGTAAAACTATCATACAGCTAGCAGGATAATTTAGGAAAAACTCCTAATAGCAGACAGAGGGAAGGGGACACTGGGTGGACTACTCCTTTAACTGCTGCTCTATGTTTAAACAGTGAGATTAAGGGCATCTCTGTAGGTAACACACAATATACTTCACTTTCCTATGCAGATGATTTTTTCATATTATTAGACAACTTAGAGTCAGTTGCCCAACCAATTACCCATATGTTGAATACATTCACTAAGTTCTTTGGGCTGGCGGTTAACTACCAAGAAACAGAGGTATTACCATTAAACGAACATTGTAAGCCCACCACAAACAACCTGCTCGGCTTCTGTTGGGCCCCGCAAGGTATCACATATCTAGGAATAAAAATCTCACCAAATTTTGATAAAATCTGGGATATAACCCTCTTGCCTTTATTATTAGACATTAAACCTAACTTAGAAAGGTGGAAAACTTTAAACTTGTCTCTATCAGGTAAAATCTCGGCTATTAAAATGAATGTTACTCCAAAGATATTATACCTATTCACAAACATTCCATTAAAAATCTCTTTCTCTCTTCTCTCTAAAATTAATAAGATTATAAGGGACTTTTTGTGGGAAGACAACATCCCTAGGTTTAATCATATAAAATTACGCTCTCACTGGTCTCGAGGTGGTTTTGGCCTACCCTGGTTTCTTGCCTACCTCTAGGCATTTAGAGCTTCTCGAACTATTAAATGGTTTTCCAAACCCAGCCACAGCTCTCCTCTATGGCTCAACATGGAAGCCTCTTAGAACCCAAGACAGATTCCAACCAGCTTTATATTTTTAACCCCTACCACAACCTTAAGGAAACATCCCACCATCACCATGTCGACACATTACTGGTTCAAAATGCATAAATGGCTTAAAACCAATCCCATCCCCATGCCTTATATTCCCATCTGGGGGAACCCTTAAAAATCTCTTGAAGGTAAATCAATATTTAGTACATTTTGGAAACACAGAAAAATTGTCCTTCTGGGAGATATCCTATCTAAAAGCAATAACGCAATAAACTCCTTCAATAACCTACAAACTAAATGGGATTTACCTAGACAAAAATTCTGGAAATATTTGCAAATGCATACTGCTACTTTTCTGTTATACAGCAATCTAACAGGACACCGCCTTCCTCCTCCCACATCAAAACATGGACCAATAACTCATCTGGCTTGGTTAGTAGAATTTACAAACTAATTAGAGATTCCCTACAGAATCAGTCCCTTTCTGCCAAAAACAAATGGATTTAGCTGCTAAAAGAGAACATTACAGACTCTCAATGGGATGAATGTTGGCAGCTCTGCCATAACACTTTCAAGGATGCACGTAGCATACTCATTCAAAATAAAATTCTTCATTTTTGGTACAGAACTCCATCTATACTTTATAAAATGGGTTTGCTCCTGGATAGTCAATGTTGGCGATGCAACTCACCCGACGGAGACCTACTTCACATACTCTGGCTATGTGATCCAACCTCCAAATTATGGCACTCTATCCACCAGGTAGCTTCCAACATTATTTGATGTTCTATTCCATTCGAATCTAGATACTTCTTGCTAGGTATTACAAATGAGGGCATAAAATTATCAAAATACCAGAATTGATGGCTTCAAATATTTTTCATGCAAGCCAAAAGACTGATCTTAATGCACTGGAAATCCCAAATAACACCTACACTGACAGACATCCTAAATAATCTTACACACACAGCCACTTTGGAGGCCTCTCATATCTGGCACAAGACCAATTAAATGAGTTCAGGCTCTGTTGTCAGAATTTTTTAAACTACATACAAAACTCGGTACAATAGGGTCTCTCAGACTCATTTATATTTCACAGCCAATTTCATTCTGCAATATAGTTTTTCCTTCTTCCGTTGCAGCTCTCTTCATGATTATAGAGTTTAATAGATTAGATATAAAATTAGTATTCTATTTCATTAGTATTTTTTTCTCCACAATGCAATGTATACACTCATTGAATGGAATGACCAGGTCATCACCTAATTGGTAGACCAACATATTATAAACCTTTTCCATACTGTTATATGCATTATCAATTAATGTATTTTCATCCTCACATTATTTCTCTGTAGTATCTCATTGGATTCTTTGTGTATATATTGTATATGTTTATAAATAAATAAATAATCTAACTGCAAAAAAAAACAGAAAAAAACAGACCATATAGAAACTGCTACGTAGCAAGCATTAGGAACACTGCTGGAAGAATGCTCAAGCTTAGTGGTAAATGTTGCTTTTCCAGTGTGTGGATGGGTATCACCCATCAGCCATCTCCAAACCTGTGAAATAAAAAAAGGAACCTGAAGTTTAAACAGCCAAGTAAGATATATTTGCAGTTGTGGTATGGATTGTAGAGCAAAGAAGAAGGGTATGCATGGGTAAGTCTAACAGTCCTGGTTTAACTTAAGTTGCTGTTACTCTCTCCCTCTCAGTTATTCACTATGGATGGTAGATGCCAAACCATCTATGAGATGGGAGAGTAAGGAATCATAGCCACTGTATTTGTATCAAGGAGTGTGAGAAGAATGATTATAATTCAAAAAATGAAGGCACTGCAATGTAAGTTGTTAAAAAACAGCACCAGGAATCATCATGCAGAAAGTGTTTTAGGTATTAGAGAACCTGCAGCCTGTCCCATAACGTTGCGAGTTAATGCCTTCTTCCTGTTAATATGTATCAGACAAATCCACCTCAATTACCATGTTTGGATGAGAAGCTGAGTCCCTCTAAGATGTAAGCAGATGCAAGTTCCACTGTCCATTGAGTCCAGTTAAGTTTTGTTGCCTGGGTTGCTTGTGACCTACTTCTGTTTCCAGTGGTGGCTGCAGTATTTGTGGAGGTACAGGTGGCTGTGCAATCATACAATAATGCAAAGGTGTTGTACGCAGAGCCTGTGAATCCTGTCATGCATAGTTGAGGGAGCATTGATCACAGCTGGAGGTTGGTTGTCAGGGAGTTGTCTGGATGTATGTGCATGACAGATGTTTGACAAGCAGTGGTTTGCTATCAAAATCTCTGGTGTTTGCAGCTGACTGTAGGGGCTAGTAATAGAATGGCAGGAAAACTGGACAGCAGAGAGATGGAGATGAAAGTCCAGGAGGATGGCAGTGGTGGCCATGTTGGAACTAGGATAGAAATGGCCACTGAGTCGGACAAATGGGGTTAGGTACACAGTGTCCCATTCACATGCAAATCACACCGCAAACCAATTAATTCCAAATGAGTTGAGAGGCATTTAATCCAAAAGGAGTTCAATAAATTTACTTGCAGCATATAATGCAAAACATAATCTTAGGAAGCTGATGCTGGGAATGCAGTCAGTCAGTCTAATAACCCCAAATAATTAGCTAGAAGGATGTTCACAGGAAAAAATGCTGATGTTCATGGTGGGGTACCTTTTGGATGTCTGCCTCTGACAGCTTCCATAGCAAGTCCTGGGATGAGGAGTGGCAGCTCCTTCCGAATGGTGTCAGCATTTGAAAATTCTTTAATCCCTTGATTGGTAGTGACCAACAGGTGAGCAGGAGAAAGCATTCAAAATCTGACACTGGCAGAGTGCAAGGCTTTTTTAATTGGTTTATATGCCATTTGTTTTTCCCTGAGCTTGGGTGTCACGTCATTTAATATGGACACCTGTGTCTGTTCCAGGTTAAGTTGCCTTTTTGCCTTACCTGTTCTTGGATGTTCACCTTGTCCAGGAAATTGAGGAACTGTCGAATGACAGCCTGAGGGCTCCCATTTGGTGGAGGTAGGGGTCAAAGTGAAAGGTGAGTTCTCTTTACTATATAGGTGGTGCCAGTTTCTGGAGGGCCAGCTACTTCTTGGAGGAACTTCTAGACAAAAGATAACATGTTATTGGACTCTGATTTTTCTGGAACTCCCACAATAGCTAGATTGTTTCTTTGACTTCTCCCTTCTTGATCTTCTATTCTGTCTTCTAACTTTTCCACTTTACATGAGAGGAATAATAGTTCTGTGGTGCCCTGAGACTGCTGGTCTTTGGCAAAGCTTATTCATGCCTCCGCATCCCTGACTCTGATGGATAATGCTTCCAGAGCAGGTTTAAATGCTCTAAAATCTCCAGCCAGTTTCAGGATAGTCATTTGTATCATAACTATAGGTTGGCAAAGAACCGATCCAACTTTTCTGACATGCTTTCCTTTTTTTCAGCCTCTGGCGGAGATGCTAGGGGTGAGCCTTGTTTGTAGCACTTTGGAGCAGGCACTTGAGGTGGCACCGGTGGTACAGTGGAAACATCCATTTTTTATGATGCTTCCATGTGGAAAACAGCACTTAGACTAAGTTATCAGCCAAAACTTAATGAGGCAGAAGTTGTTTGGAAACTTGAAAACTGCCAGTTTGTCAGATTTATTCACTGAGGTGACGGAGCTGTGAGGAGAGTGTCCTCTCATGATAAGCACATCACGTGACTTCTCGTCCTCAGTGTATTTTTCATGTTCTCCGATAATTTTAAAGCAGCTTTTATACCTCATTTTGTAATTAACAGTTCATGTCTTTAAAGATGGCCGACACTAGCCGTTTTTAAAAAATCTCTTCCACTGAGGTTTATTTATTTATTTGATAACTGAGAGGCACTCTGATCCCAGGGACCATTTTCAGGTACAACCTAGGCCATTTAGATGGCATGATCACACAATAGGAAAAGCAAGACACATAAACCATACAATCATCATGAGAGCATGAGCACAATTGAAATACACATCCAAAATGGTACACTAAAATTGCTTATTAAGACATCGGAGAGTTAAAATATACACATAAATGTATAAACGTTACATGTATTACAACATCAGAGCCTGTGGCAGTAAGTGCATCTGACTAGCAAAGTCCTAAAGATAGTGTATCAGACCAGTATTTCCAGTCAGTTGGAAAAAGCATCTACATAAATATCTACTTAACAAGGCTTCCAAGAAGTGCTTTCTGAAAGCAGGAGGAGAGAAAGGTGCCTGCAATCTGTTAGGGAGGGAGTTCCACAGCTTGGGTGTAGCATAGGTGGAGGCTCTCCTACCCATCTCTGTGTTCCGTGTGGGACAATCAAGCAGCCTGCAGTTTGAGGACCTTAGATCTCGACTGTTGCATTTTGGCTTAAGTAGCCCATTTCAGTGGTGATGTAATCCCAACTTGCCATGTTTTTGAGATGAGTGTGCCCAACAATAGACTCCTGCAGTCGGTAGGGGAGAGTCAACCCGAGTCTGGTAGAGTTGACAGTGATGCGTGCAAAACGGGGCTTGTGTGATGAACCTTCATATGTTATTATAGGTGTTCATACAAATTAGTAGTTGTGGGGATGTGAGGGCTATCACTGGGGAGCAGTAGTCTAATATAGGGAGGAGATGTTCTCTACCAATAGCAAGTCTTGCCTCTGGGGACAGGAGGTGCTTGAGTCAATAGCACATTCCAATCTGTTGGTCTATCTTCCTAATTGCTGCGCATATGTGATACTCAAAGGTAAGAGCTGGGTCGAGTGTGACCCACAGATATCTGTTGAATGTAAATATTAGATTCATGCTGTGGATGTACTAGGATGGTGCTGCCTCATGTTTCTGATGGTAAACGGCACGGCACTGTACCAAGATATTTATTTTTTCATGGCAGGCATAGCAGAGGAGTGGGGCCTTTTAAAAATGTTAAAATCCCATATCCTTCATTCAGGAATGAAAGAAAACTAAAAGAAAAATAGGTACTGTATATTGATGTCTTTGTCGGGAAAACATAATTGCTGGAAAAAACTGCTACCAGGTGACTAACAAACATTGCTACTTTAAACAGCTGCTGACTCCTCTGGGAAAACTTTGATATACATAATATTTATACACAATCTAGCTTGCAAATCATATGTCTTCTACAGATTTCTATAGCATTCTCCTTCCTCTTTTTTATACTACTGATGACATTTGCACTGAAATGGGTTATTTATCCTCTAGAGTTCAGCTGCCATTACAACTTATTCCCAACCTTAAATTATAATCCTCTGTTGTGACATCATAATCTGTTGCCCTGGGAATAGCTGTGATGTGACAAGCAAAGTATGATGACATCAAGTGGGGAATAAGCAACCGGAGCTGATGAAATCTCAGAGACCAGAGATCCTAGATCATGCATAGTACCTCAGTAATACTGTAAATAATGGGCAGAGAAATACAGAACTAATGGGAAATATAAGCTGAATTGTGCCCAAATATTGTGTTTTTCAGAATTTGTGTAGAGGCGTCAGCTGCACTTTAAGCAATTTTGCATATTGTTTACAGCATTCTGACACCTTGTTTGTATGTGCTTTAAATAGGATGCACACTCTCTGCCAGTTCAGACATCAGCTGGTTGAAGTGGTAAGCAAAGAGCTGTGCCGGTCACTGTTTGGCACATGGTACCGATGTGCTAGTAAGGGGGATAGGGGGTGGATGGGTGGGTGGTCAGTGCCGTGGCTGGAGGAGCCACTAGACACCAGGGACTGTAGTGGCACTTTGGGTACATGCATTGGGGGTGGTGGTTGCAGTTTCTACTATGGGATTGTGACTTTGGGAATTTGTCATTCAAGCTTTGCATGGGCCCGCCTGTTGCATTTATGTGTGTTTACTGGGGTCAATGATGAGATCTTGGGGAGGGTTTCAGTACAGTTGGATGCAGTTGTGGGTTGGCCACTTGTGGTGGAGGGGGTGACGACAGGCCACCAGGGTGCTGTGGGTGTTACTCATATGGGCAGGCTATCTGGGGGGAGGGGTACACACTACTCACCAGGGTGATGTGTGTGTTATTCTGCCAGGTTAGCTATTCCAGGGGGAGACCACTAGCCATCAGGGAGACTGATTACTTAATTTCAGGCTGGCAACTGGGGAGGGACCACTAGAAGCAGGGAGATTCATTTATTAACTTTGGTCTGGTTATTGGGGGAGGCAGTAGTACCAGGGAGATTCATTTATTAACTTTGGTCTGGAGATTGGAGGGGGGATCACAAGCACCAGGGTTCTCTACTCTTGCCTGGACCAGGCATTGAGGGGGCAGTGCCATGCTACCCTGCCATACTACCCATGCAAATGAGCCCATAATGGGCATGCAAATGGCCTCTTTGCACCTTGCATGCCCAATGGGCTCATTTTCATGGGTCCATTTGGAAATTGCTGATAGCGCTCCAGCGCTATCCATTCTACAGGTACACTTTGGGATCCATGTCTGGGCAGTGCTACATGACTTAGCACTGCACCAATATGGCCCTATATTCAGTCAGATAGCACCAGTGCACTAACCAACTGAATATACTACCCCAGAACACCTGGGCAATTGTAAAGTGGAGCGCAAAGATTTGTGCTATGCTTTCCGCCTTACTGAACATCGGAGATCCTGGTCTCATGAGTCCCCCTTAAAGTTTAATAGCCTTCAGTACTGCCACTGTGATCAAATACAGCTCAGCCTACCCATCCTACCCTGAAGCCCAACATACTGACCGACAAGTACAGTATTTCAACATCAGGGTCCAAGGGGGGGCAGTTCTTGCCACTATTTAAATTCAGTATTCTTTATTCTTTTTCAAAGCAACGGGTCCCATTCAGTGTTTCGCCCTTACTATCTGGGCTTCTTCAGGAGTCTAACTAACAACACAAAAAGTCCAGCACCAGACTATACTAATTAGAACAAACATTTGTCAATGCCAAACCTTCGCTTGCAGGTATTTGCAGTGGTATTTGGCACTTGGACATGGCTTAAAAAAATCAGTGACAAAGAAGTACAAGCATTTGTCAATGCCGAATGTTGCTTGCTTCTATGTGCTGTTTAGGTATTGGGAAGTCATTGGAGTGCAAATATTGAAAATTCGCTAACTTACGAGCGTGCGTAGGAACTGCGCAACGCACGCTTGTAAAACAGTCATTTTTAGGAATTTTTTCACCAAATTTTCAACATAGCCATTTTAAGACCTCTGCTCATGAACAGTGTCACTGTGATTTTCTTAATGTGTCCATACATTGATTTCTTAACCGACTGCGCCATTGTGCACTACATGGGCGGAAACACGCTTGGGTGAGATGGAAAAATGACAGCTGTACTACTCATAAGAAGGGTGGTAAAATGGCAATGTTGAAAATCTGGAGGGAAATATTGAAAATTACAACCCACGAGCCGCAGCGCTGGAACCGCGCAACGCACGCCCGTAAAACAGTCATTTTTAGGAATTTTTGCACCAGATTTTCAACATAGCCATTTTAAGACCCTCTGCTAAATGAACAGTGTCACAGTGATTTTCTTAATGTGTCCCATACATTGATTTCACACACCGACTGTGCCATTGTGCGCTACATGGGCGGAAACACATTTTGGGCAGGATGTGAAAAATGACAGCTGTACTGCTCATAAGGAGGTGTGGTAAAATGGCAATGTTGAAAATCTGGAGTGAAAATATTGAAAATCTGCGAACTTACAAGCCTGTGTAGGAACTGCGCAACGCATGCTCGTAAAACAGTCATCTTTTGGAATTTTTGCACCAAATTTTCAACATGGGGTTTTTGGGACCCCTTCTCATGAATGATGTCACTGTCATGGCAATATTAGGGCCTGAAGGGTGCATTTCATGCAGTGACTGCGAAATCACCCTTTGGCCCGAATAATGCCAAGGACAGTGACATCATTCATGAGAAGTGTCCAAAACCATGTTGAAAATTTGGTGCAAAAATTCCAAAAATGCCTGAGATATGCAATAAAGTTGAAAACCCCTATCTAGCCCATTATACAGCTTACCGCATTTCCTCAGTTGCGGTCGGCTTTTGAAGAGTGCAGGACGTGTTCCCGTCCATCGAAGATCGTCGCGCCAAGCTCGGAGGTAAGTGTGGGGTGGGGGTGTGGGGAGGTGGGGTGTGCAGTGGGTGGGTGCGGTTTGTGGGAGGGGCCTGGGAGAAGCGCCCGTGGGACCATTTTCAATTTACAGGTTTTTAAAAAAACAGATGACATGGGACATTTGCCACACTGGGGTGGGCTCCCAGCATGGCAGAAGGATGGCTGGGGGGGGCCTGGAGCTGACGGGGGATTGGGCACCCCCGTCAGCAGACGACATGGGACATTGACCACGCTGGGGTGGGCTCCCAGTGTGGCAGCAAAGATTTGGGGGGGGCGGCGTAACGCGGTGCTGTGTATGACAGCAGTGGTTTTCTTTGAAGAGAAGACCACCACTGTCATATGCAGCACCGTGTCCGATTGGTGCAGGACTGCCACGCCTGCTCAATGGAGCAGGAGATTGCAGGGGAAGGGCACACCTCCAAAGTATCCCATTCTCCCAAGACGTTCCTTGCGCATGCGCGCAAGAGAGCGTAAAAAGGGAAACATACTCACAAAGCTTGTTATCCAATGGTAAAAATCCTTTATTACACATGAAGTGACCTGGGCTTTTTGTGATGTTAGTTTCATGGTTACATGCCCTTAGCACAGGCACATGCTGGGAGCTGATGTTTCTGTATCCTAGCTCTTCAGAACTCTGCCTTTAATTCTGTTAAAAACACTACCATCAAAACCACTACTTGCTAGTAATCTAACAGAAACTTCCCAGTAGCACCATGACTGTTTGCAACTTATTGATTCTGACAGACTAATTTGCCCAAGATTCACTTTTTCATAGTACTGCAATATGCTTATCCTGTAATAGTTTCAAAACATGTTCAGGTATGCACTTCAGTTGATTAAACAAAACTCCTGTCAAACAGTTTCCTGTGTTAGTCAATATGCTTCACACCGCAGCAACCCATATGTCTCAGTAGACTGCGCTCCTCCTTCTATATATACAAGCTTTATTCTCACCACACCTTGCTGTGTTTCTTCACTGGCCTTCTTTTAACTGTTGTTCTAGTTTAGGACCAGAGACTGAGAAATATTTGTGTCAGTTAGATCCAGTTGTTTAGCTTCAGAGCACATTCTTTCATATTATATTATTAATCTTACTTACAATTCCTTGTGTCAGACCAGTCATAATGCTCTCCACTGACCTCACAGTAAGCGTGAGTGAGCGGGTGCACTTTCAGCCTCTTATGCTCTCCACTGTGGCTTGATACTCATGACATTACACATGATAATGTTACGTGGCATGGGCATACTCATGGCTGTCAAGCAAGCATACACTAAGCTTTCTACTAAAACCTGTGGCAGAGCCTTGGCTATGTGGCGGTGAGCATTCTAGCACCGTGTGTGCATGTGCCAGAGGTGCATGTAAAAGCCACAGAATGAACAAAATTAACACAATAGAATGTCTCCATTCTAATAGCATAGTTAGGGTTGAGTGGGGTGTTCAAGTTAAAACTCCAAACTTTGCACCTTAATAACTTTGGTGGTGTTTGTTTGGAATAGCCGGCAGATTTGTATTTTCTACTATTGTGCCATGTTGTCAACATGTGAACAGTTTCATGATGGCATCTTGTGCAGATTCTGAGATCTGGATACCCCTTATATTGTAAAAGGGTCATGTTTTTCCCTATACATAACATGGGCTTCTTTGCAGTTTATTTTGCTCTCATCTATAGGCTACACAGTAATGAGTTTCTGCACAAACATTCCAGAGTAGACATGACCTGTGCCAAGGCAGTGCCTTTAGAAGGTTTCATGAATAAATATTAAACAGTTCCAGAGTTATAAGAATTTAAAAAAATTGATTTTGGATAGACGTCTGGTGTGAACCAAAAATTTTTGGTTTGTGACACTGTTTTTGGTTTGCATCACTTAGGTATCATGAATGGGACTCACAAACCCCACATTTTTTTGAGGGGTGGTTTGTGATGGCTGCCATCTTGTTTCTTCATTTTGGTTTTCACAAAAATATGAAAATACATATAAATGGACACTTTGAAAAAAACAAAAGGATGAATCTTGCCAAATAGGATCTCTTAAGGAGGATTTTGATTTTTTTTTCTCAAAACATGCCAGAAATAGTATTTTCAGACTTTGGGGTTGTCTTTATCCAATTTTTGGTTTGTGAACCAAAAACTGTAGTGCAAACCAAATTTTGGTTCATGAACCAAACATTTTGGTGCAATCCAAAAATTGTGGTTGAACCAAACATTTTGGTACAATCCAAAAATTGTGGTTCATGAACCAAAAATGTTGGTGTGAACCAAAAATTCTGGTTTGCAAACCAGAAATGTTGGTTTGAACTGTAGTAGTAGTAAGGTTAATTGTTCAGCTAAAAAGCCATTACAATGTCTTGACAGTTACAAACATTTCATACAAGGCACACTATATCAATTAGATGTACTCTGAAATATTCAATGCATCATAATACATAGAATGTATATTTTATAAATTAGATAATCAAACTGATGATAATAAGCCCAAATCAGATTTCATAAAGGCCAGAAGACAGCCACTAGGCCAAAATGGCAACATAGCAGCCCAATCCATACCAATCAAGCTTTACCCCCACCACTCCATCTTGCCCCATCAGTACCTACTTAGTAGCCAAATAGACATGCTGCATTAATAGGGCAACCAGTAAAGGTACCATGCAGCGCATGCTGCTCCGTTCCCTGCAGACCACTTCCTATCTGGCCACTCCTATTGGCCATATCCGAGGCACTTTAATGAAACTATGTTTCAAGAGGCATCTCATCTGATCATATCATGTCCACTCTGATCCTACCTAGAAGCCAGTAGAGCCTGCTGGCATTAAGGACATATGCGTTAGGGCACCATGCAGTGCATACTGCTCTGCGCCCATGGATCACCCTTCATCCAGCTACTCCTGTCGGCCACTGTTACGCATACAGCAGGACTTCATGTCACAGTCCAGTCCCATCAATCCATGCCATGTCTCAACTGTGCCTCTCTAATAGCCAGTTGGACATGCCGGCCTTGATGCACGGCCACTGGGGCACCATATGACTCATGTCGTTCGGTGCCCCACTGATTGCTCCAGTTCCAGCTACTCCTGTTGACCACTCCTGCGGTACATAATGGGGCTCCACGTCACAGGTGGGGTCACTCATAGTAAACAAATGTGTCCCGCCTGATACCAAATGGCTTCATAACAGTCCCATGGCCTCAATAACAAATCCTGATAACTAGACTAAAAATATACAAACAGTCCTAACATCTAACAAATAGGCAAATGTGGCTCCTTTGTGTTCAGATGTCCATTCATTTTAATTCTTAGGTAAAGACGAATATATAATACGGCAATAAATAACTAAGATACAATTTTGTATGGTTCTCTATCACCCTTTCCCAGACTCTTTAAATGCATATATACAATAATAACATTAGAAACATACTTCATTAAGCTGAGTAGCTCCAAACCATATTAAAAATCTCATTAAAGTATCTTGTATTCAGTACATATCATATTATAAGGCTGAAGAGCACGAGTTGCTGAAGTTTCAGCGGAGCATAAGAATAACATTACACTCAAAATGCCAATGACTTTAAAAGCAAGGTTAAAAGCTCTGCAGATACTTCAAGAGTCCAAGTTATTAATGGGACAAAGTGCTTTACAAGACACTGGTCAGGCCCCATCTGGAGTACTGCGTGCAGTACTGGAGGCCACACCTTCACAAGGACATTAACCAAACTGAGGCAGTCCAGAGAAGGGTAACCAAAATAGTGCAGGGACTGCATCAGAAAATACATGAGGACAGATTAATGGAGCTCAATACGTATACCCTAGAGCAAAGGAGGGAGAGACGTGATGTGATCGAAACATTCAAACACCTTAAGGGCATTAACAAGGTGAAAGAGTCTAACATGTTTCAATATAAGAAAAATAGCAGGACAAGAGGACACAGCAGGAGATTAGAGGGAGGCCAATTAAGGGGTAATGTGAGGGGTATTTTTCACAGAAAGGGTGGTGGATGCTTGGAATGGCCTACCTCAGGAAGTGGTGGATATGAATACAGTGCAGGGCTTCAAACAGGCATGGGATAGGCATAAGGGAGCAACACAGATGAGTATGAATAGATAGGCCATTGACAGAGCTAAGGCTGATGGCACATTCATAAGGTGAAAAAGAAATGGTCAGACTGGATGGGCCTTGTGGTCCTTATCTACCATCAGCTTCTATGTTTCTATGTTTCTTGTGATATTCATTGCCTCAGAGAACCTTGCTAAGTATGGCCCCCAAGGGTCCCACAATTGGTCCCACAAACACCCCAGTACAAATCCCAGGGCAATCCAAGATTAAAAGACTCTGCTTAGGAGCAAAGTTCAAAGTCCTTTGTAAAACTTGAATTATTTAGTTTTAGACAAAACGGCTCAGTTAAACACTAGAGGCCAAGAAAATACACTCATTCTTTCAACTTTTGCTCCTACCATTAGAAGTCCAGGGGGGTCACTCAGAACCTCCGTCTTTAATCAGGCGCATGGAATGTATTTACCTTTTTAATCAAAGTGTTTAGGTTTTTCTAAACATTGCTTCTACCGTTCAGAGTAAGTCACCAGACCCATTTCCCATGTTAGTAACTTTCTCTATTCTCCCTCACCGGGAGTCCATTTAAATTCGATGGATTTTTAGTTCGACCTTTACTGCGAGACAAACAACTCTATCACATAACTTACCTCCATTCCTCTAGTTTTTTCAAAAGTTTTGTGGGTGCTATGATATAATCACATCATACATGGGATCATGGAGATGATTTTAGTGAAATCAAAAGGATTTCTGGGCATTGCTGCCATTAGTCCTTCCATCCTCTTTCAACTCTTCAAGCATGAACACCATTATTCTCAGTAGTTTATAGTTTAGGGTGGAAAACTTTGGCAGCTTTTGCCCATTGCCCTCCTTTCCTTTTCCCCCAGTCACAATCCTAGGAGAGATTCCAGCACCTGAAAGACACAAAAGAAATTGCTCTCTGAGCGCAGTAAACAAAAGGCAAGTTCAGTATTTTAGTTCTCAGGTCCCTTAGGCAAGGCTAGCATACCTGTTAAAATGTAAAAAAGGGCATATTAGCACAACAAGATGCAGTCGGTTCTATCTCTCCACAACACAAAGCCTGCAGTACAGGTTCCTCAAACACATATCTTTGTAGTGTGCATTTATAGTGTGCATACATTTTCGCCGCTCCAGCAATACATGGCAGAGTGCCAAGAACCGGCAACCGGCCAACCTACTGCAAAAATGCAAAGCCTTTAATTTCAACTTGTACGTCTTCCAGGCTAATAAAAAAACATAAAATAGAGACTATTCATCAAAAACATTTAGAGCTACATTTTTAAATTTCCTGAAGAAGAGCCTTTCTTTATCAACGTCTCTCTGTCTCTCTGTCTCTCTCTCCAACTCTGTAGGTATTCACAAAAATAACAACACTAATGGCCAGTCCTACTCAAACCTTTGGTGCATAAAAGTCACTCTGCTGCTTTCTGAGTAGAAAAAGTACACATTCAGTCTCTATAAATTAAAATAGCATGAGGTTCATTGGTTAGATTTAGCCAAACTTTTTGGAACTTAGTAATTGAGGAGCAAAAAAGCAGAGCAGCGAGCAGTGGGGCAGCACAGCGGCCATCTTGCCGCCCCACCTCCTCTTATCTGTGGATATATGTTTGAACTGAAAATTAGGATTCAGAAAACAGAATTTTTCAATTTTCACTAAAACTAGTTTTCAGTGAGTGCAGTTACTGCCAGCAGACAAAAGTGTCTCCTTGTCCCCAAACAGAAAAGTCCCCTTTGTTCTGTAGCCCCCATTCCAAATCTCAGTCTTCACTTACTCATCCAAAGTAACCATATAGTGAAGATAAATCTTCTGTTTTACATAGGGCCCAGAGGGCCCTGCAACTCTGCACCCATAGCTGCATGAAAGCAGAGGGCCAAGAGGTCCTTGTGCTTCCACAGCCAGAATGAGTTTTACCTTGCACATCTGTATCTGTAGCTACATGGAAGCACAGTGGCCAGAGGGACCTGCGGTTCTGTAGTCATCAGAGAGCCCCACAAATTCTTTGCATTCATAGCAGACAGGCAAATGGACACTTCAGTTTGCATACGGACTCTTTCCTTAGAACAGGGCCCAGAGGGCCGTGTGCATCTGCATGAGTTAATGAAGGGAATTGCATGAATGAGAATATGATTCCACTAACTCAAAAGAAAGGAAATTTATTGCATAAAACTGCATTAATGCACCAGTTATGGTTCAACTTAATGCCACAAAAGTGGGGAAATATGGAATTAGGGTTTCTGACCCTAACTTCCCACCCTCTCAAGCAGCAAAATGACAAGACCACACAAGCAGACACAGACACCCATCATCGGGTAAGACAAGCAACATACCCTATTTCCAGATAACACAAATGCAATAGGACTGATGTGGTGTCCAGTGGGCCATATGTGAAGAAAAGAGATCACATCTAACATTGTTTGCTCATGGAACAGGGTGGCATTAGGCTTTACAACCCCAAGGACAACCCCACCACTGATTCGCCAAGACTCTGGACGCCCAAAACCTCAACGTTTTTTTCCTTTTTCTGTTGGGGGGGGGTGTAAGGAGTTAGGGTTGGAAACCCTAATGCCATATTTCCCTGGTTTTATGGCATTAAAGGTGAACCTTAACTGATGCATTAATGCAGTTTGTTTGCAATGAATATTTTGTATATGCCCTCAATTGCAAATTCATCTATATTTTTATGCCTCCTAAATTTTTAATACATTACTTATTCTGGCCAATCACATTGTCATATTAACATATTGTTGTGTAGTGTCACACTTTGTTATTCTGACCAGAATTCTAGTTTAGCTCTATGATTTTGTTAACTGTATTGGAGTTCCCTCCTCCCTCCACCTCTCTTCATCCCCTGGCACCCTTAGGTTCCAGTTGAAAACTTCAGTCCCTCCCCACCTGTTCCTGCTACCCTTCCTCCTGATACCTCTTGGCAAAGCCTCACCCAACCAGGCAAGCAACAGGTTGTGTCCCCGCTCCTGAATTGGTTTTGACTTCCACTCCGCAATGGTTTTGTCCCTCCATTACAAGGTCTCTCAGGTCATTCGCCTGTTATCAATATTAATCCTGCTCACTAAGTTTTTGCTTCCACTTCTGAAGATGCACTTGTTTGGTGTTCTTATTGAGCTGGACAGCACCTTTTTTTTTTGCTTCTCCCCCCCCAGCTCCTGGCTGGCCTCTTCTTTGGACCACCCATGCCCCTCACTGCCACCCTGTCCTGATTGCAGCCACTGCTACTCCATATTGCAGCCCCCCTGGGTAACCGGTGTAACCCTTCTCTGGATGGGTCCCCCTTCTCCAAAGAAGATGGCACCAGTGGGGGACAGGCCAGTGCACTCTTTTGTGGCCCAGGTGCTGCTGAGGTGGTCTTTTGACTGCCCAGGGCTCCCATGGTAGTGGGAGCAGGTGACCAACAACTGGTTGACCATGGAGCTCTTTTCCTGTTTTCTCCCCAGGGGTGTGGCGTGCCACTAATGTCAAGGCGTATGCCGATATTCACCATGCCCCTTTAGTCAGTGAGACCCAGCGCATTGCCATACCCCCCGACCTCTGCTAGAGTCACAAGTGCTGGTCAGCCTCTGCCTCCCCAGAGAAGGCTGCAGCAGTCATCAGATGCTAGAGCCTTCTCTCTCTCTCCCAGGCCAGTCCTCCAGCATCCTGGGTTCATTCCTGAACCCGGGTCACTGGCATTGCAAGTGGAAATCCAACTGTTGATCTGATGGGCCAGCTTCGCACTTTATTCTCTGCATAAACAGTGGTTTTGTTTTTATTGTAATAGTGTACCAGTGTTTTAGTGAAAGTTGTTCAAATGTTTTGCTACTTTGTACTGTGCTGCTGTTCTTCCACTGTTCCCTTCCCCTAGCTTACACCTGGAAATGAACCTTAGCTCAGTGAGCTCTCCCAGTTTCCAATTTTCAAATAAACAAATAAATAAGCTAGAGAATAGCGACAGTATTGGGACTAACTCTCATCGTGTCCTCCTAGGGAGTTGCAGTTATATGCCCTCCTGTTAGTATGATACTATTAGTCTGGACATTGAAAGGAGCAAGAAGTGAGGGCCTCAACAGAGTACCAGGGAATTATCTGTATCCACCTATAGCATGTCAGACTCTATGGATCTAATAAGTGGGGAAGTTGTTCAAGGGGCAGAAATTTTGAGTACAGGAAAGTGTAAGAGGACAATTATGAATAAGGTCCTGTTACCTAAAGTGTCTGTGAGCTGGTAGTGGGGTTATGCAGATGGAATGTAATAGTTTTTGGACTATACAATTTTTTGTCATCGTTTCAGTACCATGGCGAATTCAGGCCTGTATGCTATTGCAGTGCTTTTACCAAGAAACAGCCCAGTTTGTATCTTTGTTCACACCTTTCTAGGACTGAGTGAAATGTATCTTCCACCAATGAAATTCTGATTTTGTTTCTGTGAAATTTTGTGAAATTTCTGTGCTAATATTGTAATTTCAGTTATTTACACCTAAATAAAAAAGTATTTATCCACACTGTATCCACTTTGGTATGTTGACTTTACCTATGTCCATACAGAAGTGTACCATGCTTCAGGTCTCTATCTGTAAAGGGATTTGAGTTGTAAGCCTTCACACTTTCACACATTTAAAAAATTGCATTTCACAGTTATGTAAACTGCAGCATTTTAAGTCCATATAACTTTAAAACTAGAGAACAGACTATCACCAATTTTGTTAGGTTCATTGACTCTAAATATTAGGCTTTCAGGCCACCCTATGGTCCCAGCAGCAGAGGGTCACACTGCCATGCTGATGACCTGGGTTCAGAAGCAAGTCTTGGAAGTCATGTCAGGAGGCAGGCCATTGCCAAGACAGCTGCTGCTCAGCAGTTCATCTCAGTTGGGGAATGTTGGCAGCAGAATCCACTAACACAGTGACCCCTGTGGCTGGGCTAGGGAGCTTACTCCTGCTACAGGGGAAGCTGTGGCTCTGTGAGGCTGGCAGAGGCACCGCCCCCACCTGGGGAGATGGGAGGGAACACATGTTGGAGAAAAACCTAGTAGCCAACTGAATGATGGCTGGGTTCAGCCTCATCAGGGTCTATCCATGTGATAAGGGCACATCCCTAACAGATGAGCTGCTGTTGGAGAGAAAAAACAATATGGAAAAAAGAGGCTATGTGCATCAACTCACTAATCTCTTGCTCATTGGCTGGCCAAATTATAAGCAGCCAATGATTCCAAAATAATATCAGTAATTAAAAATTTAATTTCATGAGCTTTTGTGAAATTGTGGAACATTGTTTTTTTAAAATTTAATAAAACGTTTTTGAATTTTCAAACAGTGAAAACAAGTTATAACAAGACAACAGGCAAGCATCAATAATAACAAGCAACACACACCGAAATAACCACCCCCAAACCCCTACTCCCTGAAATCCATCCCTCTCCCAAGCAGAGCACAAACAGACAAGATATGAATTCCATAACCAAGAGCAGATAGGTTATTAAGTGAAACACAGACAGTGTCTATTAATTTCTATCAAGGATGCCTGGCCACAAGTTACAATGTATGTAAGGTGTGCAGCTTGCCCCATATCTTCTCATATCTAGCTAAGTGATTGTTTAAGCTGGCAATCATTTTCTCAACCCTAAGGATAAATAATAGCTCCTGCAGCCACTCGGGTTAGGTTAAAGAGCAGCTGATGCCTTTGGAAAAACATTAGAAAACATAATATTTAGACACAGTTCAGCTTTTATTTCATCTATCTTCTATGGATTTATCATCTCCATTATTTATTACTAAAGAAATTCCCACAAAAGAAATATCTTTAGCTCTTCAAGTCCCTCTGCCTTTATAGCTTATTCCCTTCTTGAAATCATAATGCTCTGTTGTGACATCACAATGTGTTGCCATGGAAATAACTGTGATGTCACAAGCAGAGTGCTATGACATCAAGTTGGGAAGAAGCAATAAGAGCTGGTGAACTCTCAAGGAACAGCTATCCTGTTTTCATGTATGTAACCTCAGTAATAAATAAGGGGGATACGAAATGCAGAGCTAATAAAAAATATAAGCTGCTTTGTGTCCAAATATTATGTTATTAAAAGTTCTGCTCAAGGCATCAGTGGTTCTTTAAAGACTTGTCATCCCGCCAATGATGGAGAAGGATCTTTTTAACCGACAAGGCTATCATAGTCATATAAAATATATGCTCCTTGGTATCAATGGTTGAGTAGTCTCCAACCACACATATCTCAGGGGAAAAATACCAATTTATACCCAATAGTGGGCCTACCTTCTGCTGGATAGCCGACCACAAGGAGGCCACCTTGGAACAGTCCCAAAAATGTGATAAGGAGTGCCTTCCAAGTTCCGACACCTTGTACGAAGAGAAGAATCAGTTCTTCTCATCTTAGCAAGTTTAACCAGAGTGAGATATAGATTGTTAAGCACATAAAACTGAGTAAGACGCAAATGATCTTGCATGATATAGGTGTAATTATCTTGCCATATCTTACACCAGTCAAAGGCCAGCTGTGGGAACTGGGAGTTCCAATAGGTAGACACACCCTCCAATGTGTGAAAAGCTCTAAGGAACAAGGAAGTGTAGAATTTTGACACAGAATGAGGGTTGGAAACCAAAGTCCCCAAAGACTGCAGGAACTCACATTCGTTCACCATGGCAAAGCCTGTACCAAACCAAGTTATGATAGAATGATGATCTCAATACACTTTAACAATATTAGTGTTATCCAGCACTAACTTGTGTAAAATTTCTACTGAGGAGAGACAGGTCCCATCCCTGAGCAAGCTGCACACATCAGTGTTAATAAGTTGAGGAAACCAGCTCTCAGAAATAACTTTCCTGCCAATCTTGAAATGCAGGTTTCAGAGATTAGGAAAGGTCCATTTTATGGTTATATCTCAAAACTGAGCACAATTGTGAGTGCACTCTAACTGACACCCCAATTGCCATAGCCCGCAAAGAGGCAGGTAACTCCCTGGGGGCTACAAACAATAAGAATGTTGGGGATAGGCCAGCATTCCGAATAAACTCCAGTTCTAGGGTCAACCATATGGGGAAGTAGGAATTGGGTCTACATCCAGTCTCACAGAGAGACACCTTAAATACTTGCTGGCATGGCTAGCTCAATAGTACAGGCCAAAATGTGGAAGCCAAATCCCTCCATGAGACTTAAAAGCAGCCAATTTGTTATAGGGTCATCTTGGGAGCTTACCCAACTACAGAAAGTCCAAGATAAGAGAGTAAATCCTTCTGAACCAGGAAAGTGGATGCCAGTAGTTTAACATATTAAGTGGGTAAAGGAGCCGGGGTAAAATATTATTTTAATGATGTTAATTCTGCCCCATGTAGTCAGTGGTAACATCCTCCAATGCTGAAGGTCTTGATGAATGGTGGATACCAAATCAGTGAAATTAAGCTTTATCATCTGGGCCTCATCGCAAGTGAGGAAAATACCCAAGTATTTGAGGGAGTGAGGAGACCATGTCATGCCAAGATCTGTGATGTCTGTCTTAAAAGTTCTAGAATTTAAGGGCATAATTAAAGTCTTATCTAAATTAAGTTTATAATTGGACAAGTAACAGTATTCTTGTATAATGGACAACACCGTGGGGATGGCTGACTTCAGATGGGACAAATGTAGGATACTGTTGTCCTCATGGAACATTGTAATATGTTTGTCGAAGCCATGTCCATACATTTTGCCCAGTCATACACTTGAGCTGCCATTGTAAAGGAAGGTAAAGGCTGGGTAAAGCAGCAGTAAGGTAGCATTCATAGGAGGTTTCATAGTAAAAGTACAGTGGTGCCAAGTGTCAGGTCACTATCTTGAGTGACGAACCATGAAGAATAGTCACAGACATCACTGTGCAGTAGCCTGAATTCTTGCAATATTCCAGATAATCATAGCCTGGCTTCCCTAGCCAGACTGGACATCCTCTGCAATGCCTTTTGTCACTTTGTGACAAACTTCCCTCCTTGTACTCACCATTACTCCCTGTACTCCTCAGTTTCCATCATTCCCCTACCATCACGTTGCCAGCCACACTTTTCCTCTTTCATCTCCAACTACTGGTTTGGTTCCCTTCCGCCTACCTCTCATCACTCCTCTCCCTAGTTACACCTGCTCCATGCTCTCTCCACTCCAGGGACTAGCACACCTTCTCCACTCCTCATTACTATTCCTCTGCTGGGCAATCCGCCTTCTCCTATAGCCTTCCACCTCTCTGGAATCAGCTCCCCTCATCCCTTCACCACTCCCCATCTCTGACTCTTTCTGGCAGTGGCTGAAACTCCTCCCACCCCCAGTCTGCTCCTGCTTCCCTTAAGTGGTCTTCTCTGTTTGACATTGGTAACACTGGGTTTTGGGTTTCGCCCTGTCTAATCCTGTGTCTAGTGCACTGAACTGCTTGTTTGTTGAACATACTCTGTGGCACATTTTTGTCATAACTTGCACGTGCACTTGGCATGATACTTGTGTAACTCCTATGTGGCCCTATCTCTAGGGTTACTACCCCTGCCTGTACTTTGGACAACATGTTGAGGGGCCTGGCTTCAAACTTAACAGTTACCAGGGTTTTCCTTCCCTCAGTAATCACAATATTTTGGTGCCTCCACCCAGGGTAATATATGTGGGTGTATCTGCCTAACCTGAGATAGCCCTCTGGGAAGCTATAGCCACCCACAAGCCTGCCTAGTGACCACATACCTTGTAAGGGGGAACAACCCTTTTCTGCAGTTAATATACAGTTAGCAATAAACATTAACAATATGCACACACCCTTTGCACTTACCACCAGGGTCTGGTCTTCAGCAAATCCCCTTGAACTCCCTGTAAAACAGTATTTTATACAGGCATACACTTTTATATGCATTTCCTCCAACACATTAACCTCCACCCCGACAAAAAGATATTTGTAATGCAATGTGACAGTGAAACAAACCAATCAGTTTATTAAGGGGAATTTGAACAAGGAAAGGGGCAGATCTAAATAAATGATTACTACACTGGATTTAAACCAGAGCACTTGGCATGCATTTAGTCCCACTGTACAGTCTTGCAACTGCTGGGTACCCAGACTGTTGATGGCTAGCCTGAATATTGCCCAGTGTTGCAGCTGTTGTTGGGGCCGTTGAAAAGAAAAGGCAGTTAGACATGCAATAACAAAGACCTTGGCTATTTGTATCCTCCGCCGGTTGGCCTAATCCACTGTAACCCTATAACACACTGAAGAAATCAGATGGTACTACCAAATGATTAGAAGAACTGTTGCAGGGGCTACTCTGAATTTACTCACAACACTGGTTGGTAGAAGATGGCCTGGTGAAATGGAGACCTGTTGCAGAGTTCTGAAGATCATGGGGAAGCTAGGCCTGCACGACTCACCTCTGCTTCATGGCTTTTCCCTCCAGGTAACTGCAACCTGCGATTCTTTGCTGTGCAGGGGCTGGATCCATAAGCTGGTCTCTCACCAAGAAAATGGTAACTGGTGCAAGAATAGGTAGCTTTGGCTGGGTTTGGCATGAGCCCAAGACTGGATAAACACTTCTGGCAAAGTTCAGTTTATTTGCTGGTAACCCCTTCAGCTGGCAGACCATTTGGTCACTGGTAAAGGTAGGCTGCTTTCTGGCAATCAGGAGTCCCTGGACAGTAAGCCTTGACCCACAATAAGCATTCAGCTCATTTAATGGAAGCAACATTCACTTCTCTACCTCTTAGTTCAGTTTCAGTCCGGTTGAAATTACAGCTGATATACTGTGTGAACCTCTTAATCTGCAAAGGCAGTCTCTAACACAGATCATGGGCCAAACGCTCCACAGCAGCTCCTCTCTGTCCAATAGCTTGAAATGCACTCCTCAGAGACTTGGGGCTATCTGCCACGTTTAAAGTTAGTTTTCAGATTAGTCTGTTTTACTGCTATCAGGCAGTCCAATATTGGAAATAATAGCAGGGAGGCAAGTCAGGCCTTTCCCTGCCAATTTTCCTCAGCTCCCTTACTGGAGTTGCTTCTCAATGGCTCAAGCTGCTCACTCTGTCCACTCTCACAGCAACTGACCCCTTTTTTCTAACAGTTTTTGAACTAGTTCATTTTATCTGGATGCCGGTTGGCTAATGGAGCTGCCAATCACAGTTCTGGTGCTCCCATTTGTAAGTTTAGGCACCAACCTGTAAAACTACAAGAACTACAGCTTTTCCCCATGAGGCACCCGAACTAAGGACCCCTCGAAGTCCCTTGTGTCCCAATTGGTCCAAATTCCTGGAAGTCCTGGACCAAACATGGTGGCTCCCATTTGGGTGCATAAGCTGCAAGAAGGCAGGTTAAAATGAGCATTCTTTTTTGAATATAATAACAAATTAGAAGTAGATATTTACAGTACTAGTTAGGGCTCCCTCTGCTTTGCTATCGACCTCAGAGTGGGGCAAATTAGGATGGCATCTGCCCGTTCCCAAGCATTGCAGCACTTGGTCCCAGCCCAGACTATTAACTGTATACACTTAAGGTAAGCCCCACATGGGGGGGGGGGGATTCACTTGTACTTTAATCTGTTCCATAATGGACCTGTAAAGTACTATACACTGTATCTGCAGGCACTTTACTGCTGTATCTTATTTATTTGAAGAGTTTCACCAGGAAAGGCATAATGAGCTGAAATAGCTCATTTCCAGATGTGTCCTAGGGGGAAGGGGAGGAGGGATTACAGTATGATTAAAATACAGTGTGATTAAAATACAGTATACAGTAAATATAGTAAAAAACATATATGCAAGAATATGCAGGTAATTACACATATGTACTATACACAAAATGTGCACAGAAGTACACTAGAGCGGCAAATTCAGGTATTAAATAGGCAATACACATATGTAAACTGTAGCGATGGACTGCTACAAATGAGAAAGCACAGGGAGGTAAATAAAGAGCAACTGACAGTGTGGCAACTAAAGGCAGAGATGCAGGGTAAAGCTGAGATGAAAGGAGGTGCAGACTGGTGTGATAGGGGATGTGGAGAGAGGGAGAAGGTGGACTCCTGTCCTACTGGGATGAAATACTGCCATAGGCAGATAAGGCACTAACTAAACCCAGCCTATGACAAGGTCAAAATACAGGTGAGAAGTTCAAAGGGGCTTATGAATTGTGGGCCTTCCAGGCTGAGTTATTGCATGCAGCCCAGAATAGGGGGTGTCAGTAGCAGTTTCAGGAAGTAGTAGTGAGTACAGATGGGGGAGGACAAGACAGAAGGAGGATGTGGTGAACCAGATGTGTAAGGGGAGAGAGTTCCAGAGTTGGGGGAAGCAGTAGGAGAAAGCAGCCTGGCCAGCTGAGGAGAACCTGGGTGGGAGAGCAAGGGAGTGGAAAGAGGAGCTGCAAATGCCATAGGAGGGTGGGGGCAGGGATAGTAGTTATTTATTTATTTATTTATTTATTTATTTATTTATTTATTTATTTATCCTAGGATTACAAGTACCTTTGAGCCAAGTCTGTTTTACAAAGGTTCCATGTCAAATGGGGAAACAGTACAAACATAAACAAAAATTGAAAGAGGCAATTCAAGCAGTTGAATACATACATTTGTGAGGAGGTAGGTACAGGACAGAAATTTGAAAACAGTGCAGAGCATGGGATTCTAAAACACTCTCAGGCAGTTGAAAACAGACACATTGAGGGAAGGAAGGTACAAGGACAGGGCAGGGTTAACAGGAAGAGTTGAGAGATTGAGGTAACAACAGAAACAGAGGAGCAGCCAAGGGCATTGTCAGAATTTGAGCAAGTGCTAAAGTCAGTGGGGAGGGGGGAGGGGAAGGGTGTGAGGGAAAGGTAAGAGCCAGAGGGGATAGAAGATTAGCAGTAACAGTCACAGGTGCTGGAGGCAGAGAGGTGGAGGCGAAGGTAAGTTTTAAACTGGCCAAGGCTTTGCAGAGAGTTGATGTCTTTGTTGAGTCCATTAAACAAGGAGGGTGCACAGTAAGCAAAGGACCTTTGCCACTTGGAGATTTGCAGAATTTGATTTCCAGAAGCCCTGGTGGGGCGGGGGATGCATGCTTCACTTAGGAGGGCTTGGACTCCTGGAGGTGCAAGGCCTAATGTAATCTTCTTGGCCATTAAGCAGGTGTGATACTTAATATGGTTGGATAGTTGGAGCCAACCTGTTTGGGAGTAGAGTGCACATGTGTAGGTGAGACGGTGAGATCCTGTAATGAGATGGCAGGCTTTGTTTAGGGCCAAGGATATGTGACTAAGGGCTGTGTCAATGGCAGAGCCGTTGACAACCAGACCATAATCAATTAGTGAGACCACAGAGCTCTGCACAGCTGTCCTTAATCCATCTGCGGTAAGGCATTGGCTGTGCCTGTAGAGAAGACCAATGCGGTTGTTTACTGCTTTGGCTACAGTGTCAGTGTGGATGCCATAGGATAGGTGACTGTCGAGTGTGATACCAAGATATTTAAAGGAGTGTACTTGGTCCAGGACAGCACCATGGCAGTTAGCAATTGTGATGGGCTGAGAACTATGCTTGTTGCGGGAGCTGTAGAAAAGCATCGACTTTGTTTTCTTATAGTTGAGTACCAGCTTTTGTCTATTAAACCATTTTTCAACAGAGGTGAAACCCACCTGGAGTTTTTCTTGAAGTAGGAGGGGGTCATGATGAGTAGCGTGGATGACTGCATCATCCGCATAAAGCAGGATTTGTTCAGGACAGTATTGTGGAAGATTGTTCAGGAAAAGGCTGAACAGGAGTGGCCCAAGGATTGGATCCCTGTGGGACTCCTGAACAGACAGGTCTAGCATCGGAGAGGGTGTTGGCAATTTTCACCCTTGGTGAGAGGTTTTCCAGGTAGCTCTTAAACCAGGAAGAAGCCTCAGTAGAAAGTCCACCATTTTGAAGCTCGGAGATAAATAGTTGGTGATGGACGGTGTCAAAAACCTTAGTCAGGTCAATGAAGACTGATCCAGTTAGTTGATTATTGTCTATGGAGTTGTGGATTACTCCTGTGAATTCTAGGAGGGCTGATGTAGTGCTGTGGCCTTTTCTGAAACCATGTTGCTGCTGACAAAGGACATCGTGCTTAGCCAGGTATTCTGCCAGCTGGTCAGAGACTAATCGCTCAATGGCCTTTGAGAGGGGGAGCAGTGTGGATATAGGCCTATAGCCCCCATGATGGGCCTTGTCCCCACTTTTGTGGACTGGTGTAACAGTAACGGATTTCTGTCTGTCGGGGAACTGGCCAAGGGAGAGAGAAAAAGGTTGAAAATATGAGTTAGTGGAGATAACACTTCATCTAGCATAAGGGACAGTAGCTTAAGGTCGAGTGTGTCCCCACTGGTTCTAGACCCAGCAATTGTTTTGCTGACGTATTTGCGCACTTCATGCCTCCTGACTGCTTTGAAGTAAAAAGGCAGATGAGTCGAGGAGGGGGCAGGGTGGTGAGAGGGGGTGTTGCAGAAAGGTCAGTGTAAAAGAAGTCATGTGGGAGCACACTCCTGAGATCTGAGAATGCGTTGTTAAACATGTTTGCTATGGTGGCTGGGTCCAGGGTTACAGTCCCATCCACTTCCAACATGGTAGGTGACACGTTGGGCAATTTCTCTGCTACTTCTTTAAGGTTATTCCAGAAGGACTTCCCCTTTCCCCAGGTGTTAGTGAGAGCAACTTTGTAGTAGTTACTTTTCAACAGACATATTGCTTTAGTACAGTCATTTCTAGCACGTTGGAAGTTTTGTATATCTACTTGCCTACCAGTGTCATGAGCTCGAGCCCAGAGTTGGTCCCTAGATTTCATAAGGGCTAGGAGCTCCCTGGAGAGCCAAGGGTTGCAAAGCCCTTTTAACGTTCCTCTTTTTGTAGGGGGTGTAGGAGTCACAGGCAGCATTAAAAGTGTTGATGAAGAAGTCTAGTGCAGAGTTGACATCTGATGCTAGGAAAATAGAGGACCAGTCTTGTTGTCCATGGTGGGATTTAAGGTGGTTCAATTGGCCACGTGGGAGGATTCTGCTTGTGATTAACTTTGACGGTGGGAGGCTGAATTTATTTGACCATTCACAGGTGATTAGGGAGTGGTCACCTAACAAGTGTCAGGTAAGACGGAGACTTTTGAGATGCGGGATGGGTGGTTAGTCAGGATCCAGTCCAGAAGAGAGCATGTGCCAGTCTTGTAGTTGTGCCTAGTGGGGGTGGCAACTAGCTGGGTGAGGTCGGCGACTGAGATAGCATCCTTAAAGCCATTTGCAGCTGATCCAAGACAATTAATGTTGAAATCACCCATCAGGATGGTCTTGGAGCTTGCAGGTTGTGAGCGGATAAAGTCCAGGACAGTGTTGAGATCTTTAACTTGTTCCTTAAGAGGGATGTAGACAGCAGTGATGGTCAGCACCTTGTTGTGGGCCCTGAGTAGAATTTTTATAGGTAGAATCTGGGCAGTCAAGATTGAGGTTGGGGTTTGAACAGGATACCCTGGGAAACCATCCCTGAGGTAGATAGCACATCCACTGTCTCTTTTAGAGGTCCTGTCGAGTCTGAAGACATTAAATTCTGGCAGGGCAATTTCACTGTCTTGGATTTTAGGAGTGAGCCAGGTTTTAACAATCACAAGAACATCTGGGTTGTGTAGGTGGGTAAATATGTGCAGGGTATCAAGTTTCGGTAGGAGGCTACAGACGTTAAGTGCTGCAAAAGTGAGTGCTCCTGTGTGGCACTGTTGGTGGTCATTGCTAGGAATTGAGAAGCCAGGGTTAGGGTGTATATTGTCTGGCAGAAGCAGTAGAAGGAGCAGGAGTTTCAGGGTGCACCAACAAAGTTTTTTGATGAAGAATTTCTTCATCTGCCTCTTACAGGAGTGAAAATTCCATTGAGGATTATGATCCCAAAGAGAGGGAATGTGAGCCAGTGGTGAGAGTGGGAAGAGGTGAGTGTAAATCACCTTGTCATGATACCAGGAGTGATACCAGTTTGTCCCAGTGGGGGGACAATAAGGGGGGTATAGTCCTGAGGTGATGGTTCCTGAGTGCTGGTAGATGTAATCAAACCGAGAGGGGTGGGGCAAGAAGAGTATTTAAAGGAGACCTGGGAGGGGGCGGGGGGAGGAGAAAACCCCTAGAAGCCATAGGATCCAGAAGCTAGTGCAAAAGTCAAAAGAAAGCTATGGGGAAAAGCGCTCCAACCAGCGGCAGCCTAGGGAGGAAACAGACCAATCGGACTTGTCCTCAAAAAAGCCACACCAATCAAAGGCCTCCCACATGAGATGGCTCCGTGAGAGTCTTCAGCAGTAGTATCTGGGTACAATAATCCACAGAGAAGGACCAGAAGGGCGGTCAGGAAGAGACGCTTGTGTCGGTGGTGGTGGAAGCCGAGGAAATGGCAGATCGGCTGAAGAAAACGCTGCTCAGGCATGGGTCCATGGGGTGAGGAAAGAGACACAAGAATTAATATAGCGGCAGAGAGGCAGTGGCTGGTGGCAGGCAACAGCAGGGGGGTGGGGGACAGAGATTTGAAACAAAGGGCAGGATGCTCAGACAGGTTGGGTGGTGTCAGAGACAGAAAGAAGACAAAGGGCAGTGGGAGGGGGTGAGAAACAGTGAGGTGCAAGTCACGGGGAAATGGGAAGGGTTATAGGATGGAGTGAGTAGCAAGATGGAGACAAGGTAGTAGCAATAAGGGAGAGCTGAGGGAGGCTGGGACAAATAATTGAAGAAGGGGGCTAATAGTGGGTAAAAGACCTTGGTGGGAGTAGAAAAGAGGAAAGTAGTAAAAGGCAGTGGAAGAGGAAAATTTAGGGCAACAGGAAGGTCTAGAGAACAGGAATCAGTGACTTTGCTGTACACAATGCTTGCAGGCAGGCTAACTTTAAGATAAACAAATTAGAGCACACAGCTAACTTTAAATAGCAAATTAGGACAGTGCAGATTTGAGGATCATACAGTTTATAAACAGTTGTAAATTCAGGGCACAGCTGCAATTCAATTGCAAAGACAGGCACAAAACTCTAGAAGCTACAGGATCAAGAAGCTAGCGTAAAAGTCAAAAGAAAGCTATGGGGAAAAGCACTCCAATCAGTGGCAGCCTAAGAAGGAAATGGACCAATTGGACTTGTCCTCCAAAAGCCACACCAGTCAGAGGCCGCCCACATGAGATGGGTCCATGAGAGTATTCTGCAGTAGTACCTGGGTAGGAGAATCCATACAGGAGGACCAGGAGGGCAGTCAGGAAGAGGCACTTGTGTTGGTGGTGGTGGTGGCAGCAGAGGAAATGGCCGCTTGGCTGGCATGGATCCCTGGGTAGGAGAATCTATAGAGAAGGACCAGGAGGGCATTCAGGAAGAAGCGCTTGTGTCGGTGGTGGTGGTAGACAAGGAAACGGCCGCTGGGCTGAAGAAAGTGCTGCCCAGGCACAGGTAAGGCAAGGCAGAAAGGGTAGAGGAAAGGTAGAAAGGAAGAGATCCCAGCAAGTATTTGGCTATGAATGAGGCACAATGGGCCAGGCATCTGTTATCAAGAGAAGGGAAGGAGAGGGAGGTATAGAGAGAGCAGTGATGAGTTTGAGGTGAAGCATACAGTGCAAACTGGCAGAAGGAGTGGAAGAGTGCATCAAATCTGGAGAGGGTGGATTTGGGGGCAGCACTTGTTTCATTGTTCCTCCCATTTTCCTTTCTCCGGGTCACACCTGGAAATAAGCTTCAGCTCAGTGTGCCTCTCCCCATTACCAATCTTCAAATAAATAAATAAATAAAACCACTAGAGCTCACTGATTAATGACTTGTGGAAGCACCTGCAGCATTGTTGCTGTACACCATCTGTTGACTCTTTAACAACCCTCTAGATAACAATTTATATTTTTACTATTTGGAAAGAGTGGCACCAAGTGATGCCAACTCTTACACCTAGTTTGATTTAGGCCATTGTGACAGAAGTATCTGGATACCTTTAGTGATGATGGAGCATGATGCTGGGCATCACTGTTGCAGGAGTGTTGGAGGGGTATTGAAGGCCCATAATGCTAGTGCAGGTAAGGTGATTCATGATGGAGCATGATGCTGGGCAACACTGACACAAGAGTGTTGGAGGGGTATTGAAGGGCCTTAATGATAGTGCAGGTAAGGTGATTCATGATGGATCATGATGCTGGACATCACTGTCACAGGAGTATTGGAGGGGTATTGCAGGGCCATGATGCTAGTGCAGGTAAGGTGATTCATGATGGAGCATGATGTTGGGCAACGCTGTCACAAGAGTGTTGGAGGGGTATTGCAGGGCCATGATGCTAGTGCAGGTAAGGTGATTCATGATGGAGCTTGATTCCGGGCAACACTGTCACAAGAGTGTTGGAGGGGTATTGAAGGGCCATAATGCTAGTGCAGGTAAGGTGATTCATGACGGAGCTTGATGCTGGGCATCACTGTCACAGGAGTGTTGATGGGGTATTGTAGGACCAAGATGCTAGTGCAGGTAATGTGATTTATGATGGAGCATGATGCTGGGCAACACTGACACAAGAATGTTGGAGGGTATTGAAGGGCCATAAAGATAGTGCAGGTAAGGTGATTCATGATGGAGCATGATGCTGGGCATCACTGTCACAGGAGTGTTGTGATGGGGTATTGTAGGGCCATGATACTAGTGCAGGTTAGGTGATTCATGATGAAGCATGATGCTGGGCAACACTGTCAGAAGAGTGTTGGAGAGGTATTGAAGGGCCATAATGCTAGTGCAGGTAAGGTGATTCAGAGGTGATATGTAGTTTGTGAAAGTTGAATTCCACAAGTTGGATTCTTGTGGCATTACCTATTCTGCATCCATGATATTTTGAGAAAATTTTCCCAGTTAGTAATTTCTAAAGTATCCACCAAAAATGTTAACCTACTAAACCACATTTAACCAACTTAATTAGATTCTGGGACGTATTTACTTATGTATGCATACCACATCTTGAGTGTACACCTGCAATAGCGGTGGAACTATAAACATCCATATATTTTGAAAATGTTCACATAATTTAACAAATAATTAAATTATGAACGTTTGTACTCCTGTAACTCACTATTTACACAACCAACTACTGTACCTCTCTATTTAGCAGTTTCTATAACTCTTCCAAGAAAGTCTTCATATACATTATCTAGCTCCATAGGTGGCTAAGTTGTAAGCATAGAAATAGTTACAGAAATGCTGACATGAGTAATAAACTGCCAGACTTTAAGCCCCTATAACTTTGCTGCCTTTCATACAAATATCATGAAACTTATCATCCATTTAGGGTCTCATCTAAGTAATAAGCATGCCATGCTTCAGGTCTTTTGATGTAATACTGGCCAGGTTAGGACCAATTAAATAATTCTGGAAAATTTCACAAAATTTCTCAGAATGTCACTGAGTTTTGTGAAATGTCCACAAAATCAGAAATTGCTAATTTTGCCCAGACTTATACCTATCTCCTCACTGAGGGCTTGCACTTCATAAATCCTCCTCATGCTGTGGGGGTTACTTCCTCCAGGCCTCAAAAGCACAAGGAGTGTATCCTTTTTGCCTAAAATGTTCTGCTACTGGTGAATTTTCTGTTTCTGATGTCACTTTTGTTTCTTGTATTCTCTCATTCAACTGTCTGAGTGTGTTCCCTATGTGTATTTTGTCACAGGAGCATTGTAGGATGTATCACAGAACTGATATATTTTGCTTTCATTTTTTTCGCTATATTCGTTAACTATCTCAAAACCGCAAAAATAGCATGAAAGTGAAATATATTTTAACTGAAAAAAATGGAATGCTTCTTCACTTATCCAAACACCTCTTTTTGTTGCAGCTGGTGGTTTACCTAGAAGATTGAACATCTCAGAAGAAATTGTACTTTGAGTGGGATGTTTCAAAGATTGTATCTAAATGTTCACACCCTGTTTCTTATTATCCACATTATCTAAAACAATATTAAGCAGCAATAAAGAAGTCATAAAATCTACTGATGTCGCTTGCAAATAGGAAGATGCTATTCATCTTTCAAAGAAAATACTGTACTATGTACAGAAGGTGCAGTTTGTTGGGCAAAGTACAAGTTCCTTCTGAAATCCCAGCCCAAAGCTGCTTTACTGTTGAGATGATTCAGAATAAAACTGCAGTGCAGTCTGTGAACATAGCAAACATTCACACAATGCCCCCCAGTTCTGCCCCACCTCAACTGACCTTGGATCAGTTACTCTAGAGTATGCACAGAGGGCAGGCGGAATGCAGGGGGATCAGGAGGGAGTGTGAAACGTCCTATGCTTAAAGTGCTAGTTTAGAATAATTTTATTTTATTTACAAGTAAGCCTTTATGAACAGTGTTCATCGTAGTCAAGCTGTCAGAGCTGTCGTTCCCACCACTGCTGTTACTAATGACCCGGCATCCATGAAAATTATGTGCAGCAAATATACTGCCACTATTCAGACTGCTAAATACTTTGAATGTGAAATATTAGTTCTACAGTATATCACCCCCTTGGTTTTGCAGGTTATGTATTGTCAAAATTCATGTTTGTTGCTGTGAGAATGTATGTGTTTTCTTTGCTAGTGTGTCTGTAGACCAAGCAATAGCCACATGGTAACATAGAAACAGAGAAATAGAAATTTGCCTAAGCAGATAAGAACTGCTTGGCCCACCTAGCCTGCTCATTTTGCCCTGCCTATGGTATCACGGCAGATCCTACTTGATCTCCAGCCCATTCACCCCTTCCTTTTCCTTAAGATTCCCTTATGCTTATCCCATGCAATCTTGAACCCCACCACTGCTTTTGCCCCCCCTACCTCTGCTGGAAGACTATTCCAGGAATCCACCACTCATTCTGTGAAGAAATGCGTCCTCACATCTTTCCTGACTATCCTTCATTGATGAACAAATCTGAATGGCTGTTTGCTGCAGCTGAGACTCAGAATTTGGTCCTACTTGTGCCTGGGCAGAGAATGGAATTGAAGGATAGAGGGAGAGGCTTCTCGGGTTGGGCCACAGCCTTGGTTGGTCTGGGTGCCAGCTGCTGGTAGGTTGTCAGTAATCTTGGCTGAGGCCGGGAAAGCAGGCCAGTTCATGGGGGACCCTCCTCTGAAACCTACTTTTCTTACTAAATAAGGATTTGAGGAGTCCATTGGATTTGCACTGAAGGAAGTGCCACTGGGTCTGGCCACGGACCATTGTTGGTTTAAGGGTCAGTTACTGGAGTGTGGTTGGTGCCTGGACCTGATTTGGGTCATGTACTGAGAAAGGGGGTTGCTGTCTGGGGCCAGCTAAATGGAGCATTGGAGTGCCAGAGGACCTTTTGGAAAACCAGCTGACTGGGAAGAATTGCAAGGAGAGGAACTCTTTTTAAGATTAAGAATGACATCTAGTGACTGTAAGGAGCCGTTGGTGCGGATCAGGGCAGGTTGGTCTTTAATCTCAATACTCTGCATATTTAGGAACTGGACAGTGAGAGTGCCTATTACTGAGTACATTAGTTAAATCCGGGAAAACACAGAAACAAGTGAGTGAGAGTTACTTCGATCAGTGTTTTATGTTGATTTGTGCACTAGGAGGTGAGAGCTCCTAAGGCTTTTATTAAGACTTTTCTGGGACTTGTATAAGTTGTTTATTTCAGTGATTGCAAAAGGAAAGGTTGCTTCTAATAAAGTGGGACTTTATTTTGAGGACATTGCTAAAATCTGATCATTTTTATACTCTCCCTTAAGTATATTGTTATTTGGGAAGGTGGGGAGGGGTTTATTTAGATCGTTACATGTTTAGGGGTATTGTTGGTGGAAAAGGGGGGTATTTTGAAGTTATTATACTGTGTAAGTGATTGTTGGTGAGTGTGTGTGTATTATTGGAGGGAGTGTGTTGATGAGTGATTGTGTTTTGTTAATTGTTGCTAACCTAGGAGTTTAGTTGTGACGTGCTGGCTGAGGACACAAGTGGTCAGGCACTAGTAGCCATAGACATGGGCAGATATTTCCAGATATTTTGCGAAATTTCTAAAGAGTTTCTCCCTGCTGCCCCTACTGTGTGAATGGAGAAAGCAGGAAAGAAATACCACAGAAATTTCAGGAAATACCTGGCTATGTCTTTGGCTGTGACTACTCTCCCACCAGACTCTGGGATCTCCATCCTTTTAACTGTCCACCTTTGTCAACTGAAGTGCACAAGTGTTGCTGAGCACTTGTGATAGTCAGAAGGGGGAGAAAACAGGGGTTAACTGGGCCTGGTGGGGTGGGGAGCAGGGTAAGCAGATTTGGGTAGTGGGGATGAAAAGACACCCTGGGATAAAATGGGTCCAGGAAAGGGGATCTTCCTGCCTGGTTCCCTTACCCAATGGCTCCACATTCAGTGTGCAAGCTTCTCAGTCTGCCTTGTCCATCTATCCTTCTCGAGTTGTGTTGTGCAATGCCAGATCTATAAAAAACAAGACAGCAATTATCACTGATCTTGTTGGTACAACTGATCTGGCCTGCATCACCAAAACCTGGCTGGATAAGAATGCTGGCCCAATATTGGAATCAACAATTCCAGCTGGGTACTCAGTGATACACCACCAAAGAATGGATCATAGGGGCAGGGAGTTGTCATCTGTTTTAAGTTGGACCTGGGCCTTGCAGCCATTCTGGCAGGAGAGGCCAGAACCTTTGAATGTATTGTGGTTGCAGGTGTAGGTTGCAGGATCCTTCTCATTTACCATCCACCCAGTGGTGAGAAGGAATTCCTGCAGGAAATCATGGACTTCATCATCAATCTGGTGATGTATTACCCCAGATGGATAATTCTGGGGGACTTCAATGCCTCGGTCAATGATCAACTCTCATAATTTGGACAAGACTTCCTCCAACTAATGAGTTTGTTGGGCCTTACATAGATACATAGATACATGGATAGTTACCTCTTCAACTCGTATTCATGGTCAATTCCTGGACCTGTTCTTCCTACCAGGAATGGAGATCGCCGACTTGGTGGTGGAACCAGTTGGTTGGTCGGATCATCATACTATAAGGTTCAGGTTTGAACCCCCCCCCATTAGAACTGCCCCTATAGAGATGGTTCGGTACCGACTTTTAAGGTGTTTGACCCCAGATGGTCTTACAGAGGTACTGGACCTATCAGATATGATGAATGCATGTGAGGAGCCAGGGGAACTGGTACTATCCTATAAGGCAGTGGCTGGAGCCCTTGACTCCTTAGTTCCTTTTCATGTTTGCCCCCTTCCCAGATGTCTCCATGGTTTGATGGGACTTTGAAGGAGATAAGGCGAGGGGTTGAATGTTGGAGTGGCGTTGGCAGAAGTCCAGTCTAGAGAGTGACAAACTTAGATTGATGGCCATTATAAAGACTATCATTTGGCAATCTCTTGTAAGAAGGCAAGAGTTCCAGTCCAAGGAGCTTGCTGCAGCAAAGAATTGCCCAGCTCAGCTCTTTTCAGGACTGTTGACAGGTTGTGCAATCCAACCTGCCTTCAGTCTCCGGGAGCCTTTTCACAGGTTAGATGTGATGAGTTTGCTTGGTTCTTTGCTAATAAGATTGCCACTATCAGATTGGAGATCCAATCGATGCCGTTAAATGGGCATTGTGGTGATCGGCAAGAGGTTGCAAGCACCCGTCCTGTCTGGTTGGACTTTGGCCAGTTGGCAATTGTGGACATCATGCAAGTCATTCAGGGATTGTGCCTGACTTACTGTAGTTTGGATATGGGCCCTACATGCCTCGTAGTGGGGTGTGTTGAAGTCATCGGCCCGGTCTTTGTTAGGATAGTTCAGTGTTCACTAGACACAGGGGTGTTTCTGAACCCCTTGAAGGAGGTGGTAGTAATACCACTCCTGAACAAATCTTCTCTAGATCCAGACTGCCTAGCAAACTACAGACCTGTCTCTAACCTGCCTTTTGTGAGCAAGGTTATTGAGAAGGTGCTTGACTGGATGACCATTTGACAACTCACAATGTCTATGATCCTCTCCAATCCAGTTTCAGAAAGAGGCACAGTGTAAGACTGCCCTTGTTCAGGTACTGAATGATCTTCTGGTAGCGAGAGATTGAGGGAGTCACTCTATCTTAGTTTTCCTCGATCTGTCTGCAACATTTAACACTGTGGAATATGGGGTGTTGCTGGAGCACCTGCAGATCCTCTGCAGACTGTCAGGTACAGTCCTCAGCTGGTTTAGATTGTTCCTTACTGGCAGGATACAGAGAGTAGTGTTAGGGATTTATTCATTGGCTTCTCTTCCCCTGTCTTGTAGGGTTTTACAGGGCTCCATCTTATCCCTCATGTTGTTCGCAGTGTATATGCTGCCGTTGGGAGACACTGTAAGATAGTATGGGCTGAGTTTTCACTCTTGTTCTTTGTGCCTGAACAGGGTGGGGTGGTCTTGGTCTTTAACAACTGCCTCTCTGAGATTCGGGGTTGGATGACTTCCAATCAGTTGAGGTTGAACTCTGACAAGACTGAGGTGTTAGTAGTAGAGCCAGGTCACCATGGCATGGGATTGCAAGTGGGTCAACCAACTGGGCGTTGGCTTGGAGGTGACCAGCTACTTACCTCAAATCAGGCGTGAAATCTGGGCACTGTGTTTGACAGCAGCCTGAAATTAAAATCTCAGGTGTCAACAGTTGTAAAGATCTCTTTTTACCATCTGAGGAACATCTCTCGGATCAAGCACCTGGTTACACCTGGTGATATAGCAACACTGGTTCATGCCTTTTTTGAAACCTCACACTTTGATTACTGCAATACCCTGTACCTAGGACTACCAGGGTTTGATATCCGCCAATTGAAGCTAGTGCAGAATGCGGTAGCCAGGTTGTTGACTGGTTTATTGAGATCTTGCCACATCACTCCTGTGTTCTGCAGCTTGCACTGGCTGCCGGTACATTGGCGGATCACCTTCAAGGTTGGGTTACTGACCTACAAAGTCCTACATGGACATGGACCTGGCTACTTGCAAGATCTTCTACACCCTTACTGTCCCCTCTGCCCACTCCTTTCCACTGATGAGGGATTGCTAGAGGTTCCTAGGGTTCGCTTAAAGACCCCTGGGGTGCACACTTTTGCTTTTGTGGCCCCAACCCTGTGGAATGCTCTACCTCATTGGATTAGAGAGTGCCTGGTCACTAACAGTTTTAAAACCGAATTAAAAATATATTTGTTCAGCCAGGCATTTCCTGATGAAAATGAAGTCTTGTACCGCTATTGGGTTTATACTAAGATTGTGTTTATACTCTGTTTTTATTTATTGATGTCTATATTAATTTTAATTAGTTTTAGGATGTACAATGCTTTGGTCTACTGGAATTGTGCTGATAAATAAAATTCTGATTGACTGATTGATTGATAACCCCCTAGCTTCTTATCATGCCCCTTTTTACTGGAGCACCTTTTGTCTGATAAATACTTCCCTCTTGTACCTTGTTTACCTGATGAAGCATTTAAAATTCTTTATCATATCCATCCTTTCTCTCCTCTCTTTCATGGCATACATATTTAGGTCTTTTAACCTCTTCTTGTAGGTCTTCTGATGCAGACCCTGTACCATTTAAGTTGCCCTCCTTTGGACTGCTTCTGATTTGTCTATGTCCTTTCTGAGATGTGGTCTTCAGAACTGGACATGGTACTCTAGGTGGGATCTTACCAGCAGTCTATACAGAGGCTACACCCCCTCCCTCTTTCTGCTGGTGATACCCCTGCCTATGCATCCCAGCATCCCACTTGCCCTCCCAAGTGACTGGACACCTTTAGGTAATGTCTGATATGATCACCCCCAGGTCTCTTTCCTGTTTGTTGGCCATCAGTGCCCCCCCCCCAGTTTTGTACTCTGCCCTGGTTTCAGTGCCCCAAGTGCATTATTTTGCATCGTTTTGCACTGAAATCCAGCTGCCATACCCTTGACCACTCCTCAAGTTTTCTCAGGTAACTGCTTATTGGGTCTGTCACAGGTTATTACCTCTGCAACTCATGGTGGGGGGCACACACTGCACTTGATATTCCATCTGGGGATGGAGATATCTGATGTAGAGGTGGAGCCAGCCGATGGTCTGACCGTCATGTCCTGAGGTTTAGATTTGCGGCCCCCCCAAAATAGGTCTGCCCCTAGGTAGTTAGTACAGTTCCGTCCATTAAGAGGGGTCACCTCAGAAGACCTAATGACAGAGCTGGACCTCTCGGGTCTTCCAAGGGATAACAAGGATCCAGGGCCTTTGGTCCTAGCCTATAATAGGGCTATAGTTGAGGCCCTGGATGTCATTGCTCCAATTTGTGTTCATCCCCATACTCTTCACTTGGAGGCTCCCTGGTTTGATGGGGAGGTCTGTGAGTTGAAGAGGAAGGGACGAAGATTGGAAAGATGCTGATGGAAAACTCAACTGAAGGTGGATAGACTTGAATTGTTAGAACACTATAAGCTCTACCAATTAGCAATTTCCCATAAGAAGGCAGAGTTCCTGTCCAGGGAAATTGCTGCAGCAAAGAACATTCCATCCCAGCTCTTCCGGACTGTGGACAGACTATGCAATCCAGTCTGTCTTCAGTCTGCAGAGCGTTATCACAGGTACAGTGTGAGGAATTTGCAAAATTCTTTGCTTACAAGGTATCCACCAACAGGGATGAGATCCACCAGTGCCCTTCCATTGGACCTTGCACTGGTCAATCGGGTGGTACTAATGCCCAGTTGTCCTGGTCCACCTTTAGCCTACCAGCAGTAATAAACGTAGTGAGGATCATCCAGACTTTGTGACCTACCTACCGTAAGTTGGATCCAGGCCCTACTCACCTGGTGGTGGGGTGTGTAGATGCTATCGGCCCAGTCTTGGCTGGGATAGTGGTGGTGTCATTAGAGAGAGGCAACTTTCCGGATCCCTTAAAGGAGGCGGTAGTATGCCCTCTTTTGAAAAACCCTCTCTTGACCCTGACTGCCCAGCAAATTACAGACTGGTCTCTAACCTCCCCTTTGTAGGGAAGGTTATTGAGAAGGTGGTCGCTCTGCAACTGGAGGATCATTTGTCCAGCCACAATATCTATGACCCTCTCCAATCCAGCTTCAGGAAAAGGCATAGTACAAAGACGGCTCTTGTTCGGGTATTGAATGATCTCCTGATGGCAAGAGATCAGAGGACCCATTCAATCTTGACTCTCCTGGATCTCTCAGCAGCATTCAACACCATGGATCAAGGGATACTGCCTGACTGCCTGCATTTTTTCTGTGGTCTGAGGGGAGCAGTCCACAATTGGTTTCAATCTTTTCTGGAGGGCAGATCTCAGAGAGTGGTGTCTGGAATTTACATCTCTGCCCCTCATTGGCTGCCCTTTGGGGTACCACAGGGGTTGATGCTGTCCCCTATGTTATTTGAGATGTATATGCTTCTACTGGGGGACATTATAAGGCGGTATGGGCTGAGTTTTCATTGTTATGCTGATGATTCTCAGCTCTACCTATCCTTTATGCCTGAATGGGAGTCTGATTACATCACAGTTTTTAATAACTGCCTCCTGGAGATTCAGGATTGGTGAGTGCTAGTTGGCTTAGGTTGAACTCAGAGAAAACCAAGGTATTGGTTGTGAACCCTGGAGGGAGGACAACAAGGGCTTGGACTGGGAAACCCTCAGGTTTATATCTTGGGGGAGCCCCGCTTCTAGCCTCTGGCCAGGTGCGTAACTTAGGCGTGATATTTGACAAATGCCTGCCTATGAAGGCGCAGGTGTCGGCTGTAGTCAAATCTGCCTTTTTCTATCTGAGGAACACTGCCCAGGTGAAACACTTGGTCCCACCTGAAGATCTTCCAATCCTGGTCCACGCCTTTGTCACCAGCCATTTTGATTACTGCAATGCCCTCTATCTAGGGCTGCCTGCGGTGCATATCCGCCGCTTGCAGCTTGTGCAGAACACGACGGCCAGATTGTTGATGGGAGTTTCAAGATCTAGCCATATGACACCTGTGCTGCGTGATCTGCACTGGCTGCCAATACAGTGGCGGATCACCTTCAAGGTCGCATTGCTGACCTTTAAGGCCCTACATGATTTGGGACCTCACTACCTGAAAGGGCTCTTGATGCCTTACTGTTCTACCCATTCTCTTTGCTCCTCTGATGAGGGATTGCTAGAGATACCCAGGGTAAGTCTAAAGATGTTTGGAGGCAGATCTTTCACCTTTATGGCACTGACCCTGTGGAATTCTCTACCTCTTCAGATATGAGATTGCCTGACTGTGGAAAGTTTTAATAAACAGCTAAAGACTTTCCTTTTTACACAAGCATTTGCTGGGACATAATAAGTGAGTGTTATTTATGAATGCTGTATTTATTGTTTGTGTAGTGTGTTTTAAAGTGGTTTTGAATTGCTGTAAAAGTGTCCTGAGCTTGGGAAGGGTGCTTGAAATAAATAAATTTTACTTACTTTACTTATTTACTCATCCTTTTTCATACCCACAGGTGGTACAGCCTATTGCAGAGTTTGGTGATATCTGCACATCTGCAAAGAGGCTGATCTTCCCTTCCAGTTACTCTACTATGTCACTTATAAAGACATTAAAGAGGACTGGTTCCAGCACTGATCCCTGAGGCACCCCGCTGATCACCCTCTCTTCCTCTGAGTGAACTCTATTTACCACCACCCTTGGTTGTCTATCACTTAACTAATTTCTTAGCCAGTTTACAACCTTTGGACCTACTCCTAAGCTACCCAGCCTGCCTACTAGTCTCCTATGTAGAACAGTGTTGCACGTCTTACTGAAATCTAAGTAGGCTATGTTCCCTGCTTCACCCTGTTTCTTGGTCACTCAACCAAAGAACTCTAAATGATTCATTTGACATGAACCCCCCCCCCCCATGAATCCATGCTGCCTAGTGTCTTGTAACCCATTAAATTCAAGATATTCCACAGCCCTTCATTCAGAAGTAATTCCATTAACTTTTGCATCATTGAAGTCAGGCTGGCTGGCCTATGATTGTCATCCTTGGGTCGATCATCAATAAGCCATGGTCTTCCCTCTCTGTGAAACAAACTCCAAAAAACCTTGGATGTAGTATGTCCCATAAAACGGTCCACCTTCAAAATGCTATTTGTAGGCTCCTTTAAAGGGCATTATAATTGTTTCCCCTGACCATCTGTTATCTCAGACTATGGGCCTTTACTCCCTGTGTCTCTCAGACTGTCCCCTTCACCCCACTCCCTCTCTCTCTCTCCCCTCCATTCTTGTTTTTTCTGCACCCCCTTCACTCTCTGTCCTGCACATACTGAATATTTCCATCGTATTCTTCACTTGTATATATTCAATATATAGTCCTTTACATACTGAAAATTTTCTACCATACTTTTCACATGTATATATTGCATATAGCTATAGTGGGTATCAGAGTTAGCTTGTACCAACTGTATCCTCTACGTCATTGTATTTTGTTCAGTTACTGTTATCCTATCATGTATATATCTTGCTACTTTGGTTAATGTTCTCATATCCTTGTCCAGGTCCACTTTGTGAATGAGTTACCATGATGGTATTTTGCTTGGTTAAATAAAGATTGATTGATTGTTTGATTGATTGATCCTCTTCCCTGCTACCACTTTTGCAAAGTGGGACTACATCTGCCCTCCTCCAGTCTTCTGGGATCACTCCTGTTTCCAATGAGCTGTTAAATAGGGCCATCAGAGGTGCAGCCAGTACATCACTGAGATTCCCTCAATATTCTTGAGTGGACTCCATCTGGCCCTATTGTGTTGTCCACTTTCAGATTTGCGAGTCCCTTCATGACTCTCCCCTCTGAAAATGGACTGATGTCCACCTGCCTCCCCCCAGTGCTTCTGATACATTTTGTGGCCCCTCCTCATCTCTTTCCTTTGTGAATACTGAACAAAGGTATTTATTCAGGATGTCTGTCTTTTCCTGTTCCCACTCTGCACAGTTCCCTCCTTCCCTTTTTAACATTACAGGGTAACCTTTTAAAATCCTGAAAAACAAATTCCTGACACTTACATGCCTGTGAACAATGGCCCAAGAGCTGCAGCATCCAAAGACCAGCATGCTGACCACACTTACCATGTCCTGACAGGATTCTTGTTGGGCTTGCCTGATGGGATGTTGGCTGTTGAGATGCCGCTGATCGAGACACTGGCCAGTCAAGATGCTGGCAGGGCATAAGGAGGGAACCATTGACAATACTGAAGCATGGGCTGTATCACACACTGAGTTGGGCTGTGGTAGTTAGGGTTGGAGAGGAGATGTGTGGTCCTAACATGTGTGAATGGGAGCTGGGCTATATACGGAACCTGATGACAATGAAACAGTACATGCTGCGCACCTATTGTGAATGTGTGCGTAGTGCCTGTGCAACCTTGCACTTTATTCCATGTGAAAGTGTGTGTGCAACCCTGCACTTTATCCCATGTGAAAGTGTGTGTGCGACCCAACCAGTTGAGATGCTGGCCGGGCACAAGGAGGGAACCACTGACAATACTGAAGCATGGAATCCCAACACATACATCCCACATGGGCTGTACCACACACACTGGGTCAGGCTGTGGGGGAAGGGGCAGGCAGCAAGATGGCCATAACGCAGCTCCGCTCTCTGCATCCTAGTTTGCTACAGCATCTGAAAGCTTCTAGTTTTCCCTTAAAATGCTGGTATTTTATCTAGTAGTAAAACGGTGAAAGAAAGTTAGTTTTAATCATGTTCTAGTTTGTTGTAACGCCACAGTCTTCAGCTTTCAGCACCCAGGGACCGGGATCTGGAAGCTTGGTTTATACTTTACGGTTGGCGTTCTGTGTTTCTGTTTTTAAAAAGAAAATTCTGGCCTAAACTACTGTGAGTCTAAACAGTTTACCTTGTGTGTTGGGGCCTTTGCTAAAAGTTTTCTTTCTGCTGTTGAGCGGATGAACTGGCCCCTATTGTCTGGAGTCATGGGTGGCGTTTTCTGTTTTGGTTGGGACGATTTGGACATCTGTAGCACTGTGACTGGTCCATGTTCGGACATGAAACTGAAGCCAAGAGCTGAGGAGGCCCTCAGTGAAACACAAAAGCTACTGGCATGTGCTTTCTTTATCAAAGGTATGCCCGCATTGCTGGGGGTTTGGTGGGATGAATATCTCTACTCCTACGAAATTTACCACGCTCAGTGGAGCACTTGTTCTTTTGTCTTCGAGGTGTGCTCCAAGGAGGTCTTCAAAGGAGCTTGGGATAAGAAGCTGACAGAATGTACGCAACACAAATGTAGCCAACATATATTTCTGGGGGCAAAGGACTGGTTCAAGAACCTGAGTGGAATTAGTGAATAAAAAATACCCCTGAAGTGAATGCATTTCTTTACCCTGGAGTTAGTTTATGCTAACTTTCCAAGGTCAGTGCAACTTTTAAAGGGAAGCTGTCTCTTTCATAGCTATTCGTAGAGGTACCACTTCAATTTGTACTGGTAGCATGCTATTTGTGAGAAGCAAACGACACAGATATGCACTGTATTTTGAAGGAAAGATATGTACGACGGCACTGTTTTTAAACTGCTAAAAAAAAAGAAGCAGTAATTGAACTTCATGATAGGCAATGAAATTACAAATTTAAACAATGAGGATTTTTTTATTTTGTGTGTAGAATTATAGAATCAGTTTGATTAGGTTGTTGTGTGTATCATTTATTTTAAGCTGTGTATTTATAATTGCTGTTTAGTTTAATTTAGAAGCTATGTATTACAATTGCTGGCTGATTAATATTTATATATTTGTTCTTTGAATATAAACGGACCCTTTTAGGTTTTGTTAGGCTTTGCTAGATAGTATATTATTTTAAGAGGGTAGGTGGATATTCTAGCTTAAACAGACCACTATTCAATCATTCCCATAAATGTGGTGCCTGGTTGGTACTTGGCTAGGAAAGATGTGCCTATGCAGGAGCTCTTCTTTAATTTCTGCCGGGGATGGGTGGGGCAGATCTGTACAAACACTTGTGTCCCGGTCATTAATACCTAAACAGAGAGCCTGGAGTGAATGGATGTCAAGTGACCAGGTTTGCACATAAGGGGACAGGACCTTCTAGTGGTTTCCTGTACTTTATTGCTGTGTAGTGTTCTTGAGTTTTATTTCTGAAAACTGGTAGTTAGAGTCTAAAATAGACAATAAGGTAGGCAGTTATGGAATAAATTTATAGAGCAAATTAGTGATACATAGTGGGGTCCAGGATTCAGTGGAGTCCCTGGAAATGCAACAGTTCACTTGGCAGAATATTGATTACAAAAATCTGAATGGTTGTATGTTTGGAGATATAAAGTGGGTGTTACGTAAGGCCCTAGACCTGGATTGCTGGGGATGTTTTCTGATGCTGCCCTGTGGATGGCCCATTCGAACTGGCTTGGTAACATAGTAGGATACAGGATGGGCAATGGTCTGATAGGGACCTGGGAAGCTATAAAGATAGTTTCAAGATATTTTGTTAGGTGAATTAAGACAAAGACTTTTAAGTAAAGCATGTAAGATGAACGTACATTTATTTAAACTAGGAAGTATTCATTTTATTTGAGTCAGTTGGAAAATGAATGCTCATATGTGGAAGGTTCAATTGTAATATTTCTATTGTGAATATGTATATTTGTATTTGTTTGAATATTGTAATGGCTTAACCAGCCGAACAATAAAACTAACTTGAACTTGAGTCAGGCTGTGACAGTCAGAGTTGGAGAGGAGATATGTGGTGCTAGCATGGGTGTACAGGAGCTGGGCCATGTACAGAATATGATGACAATGAAATGGTACACGCTGCACACCTGTTGTGAATGTGTGTGTAGTGCCTGTGCAACCCTGCACTTTATTTCATGTGAAAGTGTGTGTGCACCCTAGCACTTTATACTATATGAAAGTGTATGTGCCACCCAACACTTTATTCCATGTAAAAGTATGTGTAGTGTTTGTGCATTGTTTGATCTGGCTGTTGGTCCTGGTGATCTGACAGGATTGCATGCTCAGTATCTCATCTGTCAGGATCTTGAGTTTCAGTCACTCAGTCATGGTAGAACCCACTGCAGTCCCAACTCGGTCTTCCTTTTTAGCTCACATATCTAAAAAATATCTTGTCCCCTTTTGTTGTGCCTTGGCTATTCTTGCTTCAGTTTGTGCCTTTGCACTCCTTACTGCGCTCCCTGCTCTCTCTGTTTCCTTTGATACACCTTCCTATCATCATCTCTCTTCTTCTGCTTGTACCTTCTGAATGCTACCCTCTTAGCTTTTATCTTTTCTGCCATCTTTTTCATGAACCATAGAGTGGTCAATTTTCCATCTTTCTTTTGCTCCCTTGCTTGACGCAGAGGTATGTTGCCTTCACTATGACCCTTTTTAGTTTCCTCCACTGTTCCTCCACCCCACCCAATTCATTCCCCCATCTGGTCATGAGGCATTCATTCATCTTTTTAAAATCTGCCCTCCTGAGATCCAGGACCCTCAACTTTTTGTGGTTTGGTTCCACAGCTGTCCTTATATTGAACCACACTGTACAGTGATAGCCAGTCCTCAGGTGCCCACCCCCACCTTGACATCTGCAATACTGTCCCTGTTGCTGGGTAGCATGTCAGGTAATGCCCCATCGTGAGTGGGTTCACCGATTAGTTGCCAGAGAAATGCCCCCTGCAGGGAGTCCATTATTTCCTTGCTTCTAGCTGAAGCTACAACTAGGCTCCAATCTATATCTGTCAGGTTGAAGTTCCCCACCAGCAGCACCTTCCCCTTTTCCTCCATCTTGCCAGTGCCTTCCATCAGTACCTTAGCTAACTCGTCCCCCTGTGCTGGAGGTGTGTAGATCACAGGCTCAACACTCAAAAAGAAAACACACTTGGATTCCATATATATGTGGTGAGTGCTGGATTTTCTGTTTTTGACTGTAGATCACAGCAATGTGAATTGAGGCTCCATTTCCTGCCTCTAGGGTGAACCACAATACCTCTGCCCCCACATATTCTCTGTATCTCCATCACTTTAATGTTGTCCCTCACATAAAGAACCACACACCCTCCTCTCTTTGTCACCCCTGTCCTTCTTGAACAGAATATAATCTGGTAAGGCCATGTTCCAGTCATGGCTTTCAGTACACCATGACTCAGTAATGGCCATAATGTCCTTGTTGGCCTTTGCCATTGTGGCCTCTAAGTCTGGAATTTTATTCTCTGTGTTCTTAGCCTCCCAGATGGGTCTTTAATGTAGATGAACCCTTCCTTTCTTTACCATTCCTTCAGCCATCAGTTAATGCTCTTGGTGTGAAGATCCTTCTCCTCCCTGTTGTAGACAGACAGCACCCCAGAGAAAGCCACTCAGCATGCTAACTGTCTAAGACCCCTCTCCAACTCCCTAAACTCCCCCTGCACTATTCCAGCCCTATCCATAGCTAGGTCATTATTCCCAAGGTGGACAATGACATCCAGCTCTACCTTCCATCCTGCTGCCATGGTGATCCATGCCCCATCCCTCTGAGCCATGGTGCTGCATAGGGGCCTAACCTCCCTCTCCCCTCCCTTTCGTATTCCAAAATCTATCCCCGTCACAATAGAGTCCCCCACTAGAAGTTGCTTCCTCCTCCTCTGGGGTTCTCTTCCACCCTCCTTGGGGTCTCCACTGTGGAGGACCCCCACATCCTCCCTGGCCTCTATCACAGGTGCCTCATCCTGGCAGTCCCACCTCAACAGAGCAGTATAGGAATTGTGTAGAGGTACTGGTTGAGGAATGTGCCTTTGACCCACCCCTCAACCCTTCCTGAGCCCACCACAGTCCAGCCATTCCTCCTTCCTTTTTTTTGTATGTGTGTTGTATCTTTATCTTATTTCTTTCTTTATGTACCATTGTAAATTGAAATAAAATTATTTATAAAAAATAATGATTTACATACAGCTCAAATTAACAGTAGCACAAACTCCTTCTTAGCACACCTACGATTACATCCTAAGATCTATACACTTAATATTTTATTACTAGATTGTACTGGGGTACTGACAATGGGTCACCTTTGCCGAACAACAAAACAGCGGAAGCATAAGGTCGACAGCACAAGAACCAAGCAGCAATAAAACCGCAAGGTGCTGACATTGCGAACATACACAGTATCTGTCATCAAGTTGAAATCATCTGTAAGTAACCAGACAAACAGACAACAGGACACCAATGTAATGTGGGGGGCTCTGCTCACTGCACAACCCCTGATTTTATATAACAAACTCCAGGCATCACATACAGTGGACAATGGCTCACAAGGGAGAGACTGCAAAAAACAGACCACACAATTGCGAGCAGAACAACTTTACAACAGCCCGCACATATACAGTTCATCCTCATGCCCACGCCATCATCTCCCTGCCCTACACACTGCACTCTAATGTTGGGATACCATTGATGATAGTATAAGATGGTGGTCCCAGAATCTGGGGAATAATTTTGATGAACGGGATTGATATGGACCAAATCCTTACAAACATTTAAAACTGTAAACATGAAAATGATCTGGTTCAAATCCACAGTGTACATAACTTATATTATACTCTCCATCATCTTTTTAAAATAGTTTCATTTCATAGGTTGTGTATGAGTCAATAGCTTGCGCAAATTAAGACTTGATGTTTAACAGAATGAAACTGTACTCATGCACTTATCTAATGTTTTCTTGAAAGTATCCATAATGTTGCTTGGTACTACATCTTCTGGTAGTCCGTTCCAACTACTGACCACCATCTGTTTAAACCAAGCCTCTCTTTTATTATTTTTGTAGTTTTCTCCCCTTAATTAGTAGGAATGTGCTCTACTAACCCTGTTGCTAGCTCTTAACTCCAGCCCCAGTAACTCCCATAGATCACTATTTCTATAGGCTGAATGGATGAGGCATTAGTCTCCTCTCAAGATATGATATTCCAATGAGAACAGACCAAGTTCTTGTAGTCTTGTCTCATAGTTTAATCCTCTATTCCTGAATACACTTCTTGTTGCCTTTCTTTGAACCCTTTCTTGCTGCCTAACATCTCTCTTTTGCCAAGGGCTCCAAAACCGAGCACAATACTGTCAAAATCCTAACCAGAGAACCATAAAGTGGCATTAGGACAGCTCTGTCTTGACTATGGATGTTCCTTAAGTTACAATTTAGCATTTTATTGGCCTTTTTAGCAACTTCTGTGATATGACAATGGAATGTTAAATCATCAGTAACTAGTATTCCCAACTCTTTCTCAAGATTTGTTCTCTGTAGCCCAGCATAATTTAGAAAATATTTATATTTCATATTTTTATTACCAAAATGCATGCCACTACATTTACTGATGTTGAAACTCATTTTATTTTCTTTTGCCCATGGGTTTAAGAGCCACGACAAACTGTATTAGATACGGTGATGCCAATGGGAATTTGGTCCACATATTCTGAAACTGTAGGGAGATCCAAAGATTTTGGGAGGGCATTAAATATGCTCTAAATAACATTGAACGGTTGAGAGATAGCATTAATTTGGAGACCTGTTTAATCGGTCACACTGACAGCCAGAGGCACTGGACCGAGATCAAAAACATACAACATTAGGTTACCCACTCCATTATGACAAGAAAAATGATAACCACAATTAGAGCACCACAGTCACACCAACAGTAATTAGAGTGCTCCACCAACAAGATAACAACAAGACTGCAACACCATACTATTTTACGCATGCAAAAAAAAATCCCAAAGTACACACATTACATCAAGAATACACAGAAAAAACATATATACATAGAAACAAAATGTTCTGCAGAGGGCTCCCTCCACTGCATTTCCAGGCAATTTATATAACATCACTGAATCACACATCAGATCAAATCAAACCCTAGTTTATTGATCAACATGATAGTCATTACAATTTAATATGAAATAGAGTAAAACTTGCATACTAATACATAATCATAAGTACAATAATTTGTATCACATAAAAAGATACATATATTAAACATTTGTGTACCAAAATTGCCTTTATAACTTATAATCATAAATGCATTGCATTTAAAAGTGTCAATAAGTTTAACAAGTTTTCCCTTTCTTTCATATTAAATAATTCCTGGATAATCTGGTCTTCTTTTTTTCTGCGAGGTTCAGATAGGAATATGAGGGCTTCATTCTTCATCATAAACATATATGTCAATGAAATAATGCCCTTATTTTCCATCATCATTTCTCTCCTATCAATGAGTCCAAGATTCCCCCTATTTATTATTATTTGGTCAAATAATAAATGAATTTTACTTTTCGTTAATCCTATTTATACCTAAGTAAATTATTTTATACCTATTTGGATTTGTCTATGAAAGGGAGCCCAGATCTGTTCAAACATTGTGATATTTTAATTTTTCAAATAATAAAATCTTTCTAGTTTCATGACATCCATCAGATAATTTAGCCATGTTTCATTGGCAGGGGCATTGGGTCCTTCCACTTTATCAATATACATTTCTTTGCCAAAATCATGCTATTGTGATAAAGATTTGCTGATGATATTCTAGTTGTAGATTTTGTCCTGAATAGGTTAATAATATAAAAAGCTGATTTTTGGTTACAGTTACGTTCAGAATTTTATTAATTAAAAGAAACCTTTTGACCAATAGTTAGAAAAGGACAATCACATATCCTGTGAATTAAGGTACCTGAGGTGTGAGCACATCGGGGACACATGGCAGAAATGGCATCATTAATTCTATTTAGAAAATGGGCAAAGAAATTCCTGGACTCTGATTGGCTGATACCCCTGGGCAGGTGGGCATCTATCTGACAACAGAGCCTGGGTAAAAAAAAGTACAAGTCCCAACCCACCTGATCACAAATATCATTGTGCCCATAGAACTTTCATTGTTAAAATGCCACCATTTTTTTTCCCTCTCGCTTAGTGAGAGATACAGCCCTCCAATGCACTGAGTACCAAGTGGCAGACAAAATGGCAAATCCTCTCTGTTTGATTTATTTTCTAACAGTAAATAAATAGTATCGCGGTTCAAGTGTAAGACAAGGAAGAAACAGTTGAGCATCTCCTGAAACTCGCTCATTGCAAGAAGAGTGCCACTCTCCCAGCCACTGCGTTACATCCCCTTACCCCCAGCTACCTGCCTGCAAAGTTTAACCTAGTACCTCATATATCTACGGAGTCAGAATGTTGCCAAACCACCGAGAAGTGAAAAACAACTCTCACTGAACGCTGCTGGCGCCAGTCCCGCTCACTGTCATGCATAGCACACCACAGCAAACTGAAATCCATCAGCTGATGCCGTTCCGCGTCAAGGCCTTCCCAACCGAAACAGATCCCAAGCTGAAAACAACCAAACAAAACAACAAAAAAAGCATCATTTTAAAAGAAAATGTACCGGAAAGGACATGCAGCACGAAGTTAGGTTTTCACTCTTTCTTTAAAAGTGAGGGAGCGATCCACATTCCATCAGTGCAGCGAGTCAGCCACCTCCTCTCACCTCCGACAGCAGTTTAATAATTTAAAAAAAATCCTCTGAGTTGTGATAGCGCGCCTGCTGTCATACATCCTTACTGCTTGCCTGCTAATGATCTGATGCATAAAATTAAAACAAAGGCATGTCACTTATTCAATTGGCTTTTTATTTCAAATACAGCTTACACTCCTCTGGCTGCTCTGTTTTTTTATGATCATTCCCACGTTATCTTTGTACAGAGGTAAGCCCTTCTGCTGTTTCATTTTTTTTTAAAGTAAAAACAAACATGGCAAATATATTCGATTTACATACTGAATATTATGGACCTCCTTGTCTCACTCCTGACTCCAGCTGCTCAGTATGCAGTATTAATCATTAATCTGAGAATGACTCAGGGGGAAGGGGCAACAGCAGACAGAACACCACAGAAACACAGATGGACTACTTTATAAGGAAAATACTTAAACTTTATTATTACTCTATTTCTTTTTATTTCTTGAGATTTTTAAAACTATCACCTAAAAATGCCACAGATGATCCATTTTCTAAGCGCAATAATACCCTCCAGGGTGGGCGGTATGGGCAATACCGGACCTTCCAGGGGCTATAAGGCCCTCCGCCTGTGCGCCGGGCCTCATTACACCCCTGGGCGGTCCGGTATAGCACAATACCGCCCACCCTGTCGGGTATTATTGCTTACGTAATTTGTATGGGGTGTAATATGTTCTATGAAGAGTGTTAAATTGAATTTGCTACAATTTGCTATATTTAACAGTAATCATTGGAATTTAGAGGCTTTCTTCCCATAAATTATCAGAAAGTACTATTCCCAGGTCTTCCGACTATTTTTCTTTTAATTTTATTATCTCTTTATCTAATGTTGTATTGTTATCACATCCGTGTATTCTGGCAATAAGTTTTTTATTCTCCAGTTGTTGGAGAATATCAAGATATGTTGTGCTTTTTAAAGATGAGCTAATATTATTTTTATTTATCTGGATAATCTGGTCTGATGGAAACTTCAGTTTTCCAATAATAGGAACAAGTAGCGATCCCTTACTTTACTGTAAAATTGACATACTAATACAACATGGACAAGGTCATCTTCTGCACTGAGGTAACAATTACAATACCTGTTCATAACCCCACCCAATTTTGACTCAAATAAATATAATTCACTTTATAGAGTTCCATATGAAATCTAGTAATTATAAAATGATCCTTAGGGTTATTCAATATTCTAAGGTATGGCTCCAAAAGGCGCTTATTTTTTATCGACTAAGGTATGGCTCCTAAAGGTAATTATTTTTATCAACTTTTACACTTAAAATGCTTCAAACTATTAATATGTGTTTGAGGTTTTGTAATCTCTATTTCCTGAAGCCTTATATTAATTTGTGTAGTAATATCTTGGAAGGGTTTTATATAAACATCATGCATAAGGTGATCTAATCCACATGGTATTATAAGATCTCGTAAAATTGCAAGAAGTGGTGACAGGAGACCTCTTCTATTGTTAGGTCACACATGAATTTGGAGAAAGAGTAATAAAGGGACATCAGGCAATGTGTGTTTCTGCTGTGAATTTATCATGAGCAGCCCCTCCACCAAACAACAAAAAACCTACATTTATGCCATAATCAGTGAACAGCACACACACCTGCCTACCCTGAGCAAACCCTTCAAAAACCTACACAGACCACAATACACCCAACATCCTGCACATGTGAAAGAAGCATGACAGCAGCACTCCAGCAGACTCATCAGCACAACCACACACACAATGCTCCATCATCCTGGTCAGCAAATTCACAGGTGCTCTAATGCCGGTGCTCTAATGCTGGCAACATAAATGCTTCACCCCTCTAATAGTATACCTACAATATTACTCATTGTAGCCACAGCTAAAAACACAGTCCTCAGAATCTTGGAGGCTAGCACTACAACAAATGTCCAAGAATGGAGAAATGACTGTCTAGAAGTTTAAGACTGGAGAAACTAACTCACTTTATGACAGACCAAGGGCACATCTTTTTTTCAAAGTGGGGAAATAGTTATAATTATTTTTGTAAAGGCTGTTGAATATGAGTAATTAGCCTTCTTTATAGCATATCTTTATAATGCAACCAGATAACTAGAATCCCAAGTATCTCTTGGGCACTCACACTATATCGGTGAACTGGGATGCCAGTGTTACCAGCTTTGCCACATCTGTTTCAGTTTTGAACACTTATTGTTTGTGCTAATGGTTCTCTTTTTCTTACTAACTCATTTTGTCTCTTTTCTCTTCTACTGCTGTCTTGACATTTCTCTTTCTCACTATAACTGAAATAGGGCAAAATGTTAATAACAAATAAATACAACCGCAATAAGAAATTCATCATTAGATTTACAGTTTTTTTAATGAATATGGACAATTAGATGTTATTTAGTTGTTTATTTATTAACTTTACCTCCTGTTCAATGTATCTTAGTAGAATATAAATTGACTTGTTGATTATTTTCGTGTTATACAAGGTATTCTTATTTTTTTATGTTTATGAAATAATTCAATAAATTATTATTGATGAAAAAAAGAAAACACAGATACTGAAGATTCACTGATCTGGTAAAAAATGCCAAATTTCATGAAATGCCTTCTTTTTTTGGTGTATCAGATGTTCAAGTACCAGAATTTTGATAGGTTTTCCAGTAAAAAAATGAAATCAGTGTCCTTGTACATTCTACTCACTGGAGGGTAGAACTGGCAGGCTTGAGATCATTCAGCAGTACTTCAGAAAGTAGAAGTAAGAGTGCCACATGTACTCTGACACAGGAATATATGTCGAGGTGTTGAAGACAAGGACTGGATTAAAGTAGGCAGTGTGGGACATGAACAAAATCATGAGGCCAGGTGGGGGCCAGTACCAGTAGCAACCCAAAACTGGTGACAGCCTCTGACTAGAAAGATGGAGGTGGCCTCAGGTTGGTGGGACTACTGCTGGGGTGGGGGTAGGGGCTCAAGAAGGAGAGAGAGGGAGAGAGAGAGAGACAAGGTGGACATTGGTAAATTTGGTTTGGATTTGGTCTGGTGCCCCTTTCTTTGGTTAGAGTTCAAAAATTCAAGTCAAAACTTTGGTCAACATTGTCAAATTGGCATAGAATTAAAGCAGACTACAGATAGGGGTGTATAATAAGCCCTGAAATAGTAGTAGTTGTAATAGCAGTAGTTGTGGTACTAGTTGTAATAGTAGTAGTAGTAGTTGTGGTAGTAGTGGTAGTTGTAGCAGTAGTAGTAGAAGTGGTTGTAGTACTAACAGTAGTAGCAGGACTAGTATTAGTAGTAGTTGTAGTACTATTTGTAGGTATAGTAGTACTAAAATATACAGGAAGTTTCAGTAGTTGCTGAAGTATTAGTAGAAGTTGTAATAGTTGTAGCAGCAATAATAATATTTGTAGTAGTATTTGTAGTAGTTGTAGTAATAGTAGTTGTAATTTTAGTAGTAGTAATAGTAGTAGTAGTAGACATAATAGTAGTAGTTACCACAGTAGTAGTACTAGTAATATTTATAGTAGCATTATTAATAGTTCTAGCAGTAGTACTTGTGGTAGTAGTAGTTGCAGTAACAGCAGCAATAGTAGTTGTAGTAGAAGTTGTAGTAGTAATTGTACTAATAGTAGTAGTTTTAGAAATATTACTAATTGTAGTTGTAATAGTAGCAGTAGCAGTAGTTGTACTAATACTATTAGCAGTAGCAGCAGTAGCTGTAGTCGTAGTTGTAATAGTGGCAGTAGTAATAATTGTACTAATACTTTTTAGTAGTAGTAGCAGTAGAAGTGGTTGTATTTGTAGTTGCAAAAATAGCAGTAGTAATAGTTGCTGTAATTGTAATAATAGCAGTAGTAGTAGTTTTATTTAATTAGATTCCCTGCCCTGAAGGTTCAGGATGCTGTACATAAAAATGAATATCCAAGTCAAATAAAACCTAGTCCATAAACATAGTAACAGATATCATAAAACACTGTATCATAAAAAAATGGCAGCAGATCACAGAATAGAATACATGAAATAAAACTGCAATTAAAAGCGGCATATTCAAGTATTTGCAAGCAGCTTCTGAAATAGGAAATGTTTAAGACCCACCTTTAAAGGCCTCCACTGATGGAACCTCTCTCAGATCCCTTGGAAGGGAGTTCCACAACACCGGGACCACCACAGTGAATGCCCGATTCCTGGAGCTTTTCAATCTTCCCTTCAGTATTGTACACAGAACCTCATCATCAGAGTGGAGAGGGTGACAGGAGAGTGAGGAGACAGAAGTTCAGCCTAGTAGCCAGGTCAGCAATGAACAGTTATTACTCTAGCATTCTTGCAGTGGGTGTTGTTGATAGGGTAGTGTTGGGAACTGTCGTCTTTGTGGTGTGACTGGAGTCTGTAGTCCACAAAGATCACAGCCCATTAGCTCCATTGATTTTCAAATTATATATAACTGAACAATAAACAAAAGAATGCATCTGGGACCGTGGCCTAGCCGGGGATGAGGATGGATATCCGAGGCTAGAGCTCTGTGAGGATGGCCTCTAAATCAATGCTGTTGTAGCCTACCTGCCTATCAGCAAACACTAAATGGCCATAGTATTTACCCTTTCTGAAAATACTAATTTTCACCGTACAGTGGAAAAAATCAGCCCTTTCTAGTGGAACGAGAACGGTGATTGGAGAGGAAGGTTATTAGCACTACGTGTTCCCAAAACTGAGGAGTAGTTTTGGGAAGCAGGGTCACACAGTGTTTTTTAATTTTTTTTTAACTGGCATGCAGTTGTTGCCTCTACTGAGAGTGTGACCTTACCAGAAGATCTTAGTGTGCTTCCTGCCTGGTGGTTCCTGTGGCTGTCCTCTTTCTCTTTGTTTTTTCCTCAGGAGGAAAGCTACAGAAAAGGCAATGAACTGTGTGCTGGAGCTGAAGTAAATTAATGCAAAGACACCCTCCGACGGTGTGAGAAGTGCAACTGGCAGATTGTCCAGAGAACCAGCAACTTAAGGAGTGTATTCCAACCACTGTATTTTATTTTTAGATATCTCACGTACAGACTGAGTTGTCTAGTTTTTCAATGTCTATTTATTTATTTTTACCATAATACTGTTGTTGTCATTGCCCATCTTATTGAGAATAATTGAGATGCAGGGACACAGGGTAATCGGAAAGGAGTGCTTAAAGTGCTTAGAGTTCTGATTTTAAAGCTACGAAGCTTGTCTTGTATGTCATTTTCTCCTATTCTTCTTACTTATTTCAAAGTGATTACGATTATTAGTTTCTTTTTTCTTCCCCATAGCTTTTTAAGTCAGTTTTTGATTTTCCCGCTGTTAGTCATGTGACAGAGCTGAGGAGTTAAACTCTGCATGTCAGTGTTGGCGTTCTGTTCTTGGACTCCGCCATTTTTTAGCTGCGATGAGAGCAAGCAGACACTGGTGCTATGGGAGTCTACCCTGATTTAGCCAGCATTCGTCTCTGGACATGGCTGTTTCAGCACAAAAAAGAGGCAGGCTTTTTTTTTTTAATGCAATAGTATCATTTGGAGAAGTGGTAACGGGGCTCCCCCCCTTTCCTCTACTCGGTTGTATGCTGAACACAGTGGTGTCCTAGAGGCTGATTGCATTCTCGGGCCAAAACTTCTACCATCATTTTTTGACTGTGGCTATTTGCTGGTAATTTCAACTACAGCCATTACCCACTTCCCAAGAATTAAAAGCAAGAAGTAAGCTGTTTTACTTTTTTAATATTCTATTTTTTATTTTTAACATTTTTATCTGCTGACTGTTTAGATTTCATCTCTTGTTATTTCCAACCACCAATGCACATTTTTTGTGTGTCTATTGAAATTCTGAGTCTTTACTCCCTACATTAATTTCTCTTTTTATTTTACTGACCTCAACATAAGTGCTTTCTAAAGCAAATTCCTCTGTGACCTATAGACTAAATCACTTAAAATCTACTAGCCTATTGAAATTAGGACATTAGAGACTTATTCTGACATTGGACTTTGCAAACACTCAGCAGTCAGTCCTTTTTCTGCTGGTAATGCTAGGACTTCCTGATGATAATTGAAGCCTGTTTGAACCTTGCCTGGATTTCATCTTCAAGCTTCTAAGTTAAGACCGTTTTCTTTACTTCTTTGTAAACTAGCAAGTCTGTTGCATGCTTTACATGTTTTATGGAACTTTGGAAACTTGTCTGAAGGACAGTAGTGCAATATTTTGGGATTTTGTGCAGTAGTGTTTCTCTTTGTAAGTTATTATTGTTCTCACTACAGTAATTGTAATACTCCAGTTATTCTTCATTTGATGGTTCACACAAGAAAACAAGAAACGAAAGGGGCTGTGATATCTGCTTCAAACTCTGATTATAGGGAGCAAGAGTATGTACCATCAGAGGATAATCTTAGTGGCTGTAAAAGTCCTGTCCTCAAACCTATTCCCAGTCAGGAGTCTGTTCCCATTAAGGAAAATGCTTCTCAGAACCTGTAACTTGTTAAGGAAAATTAAAAAGGGAATAAGACAGCTAATAAGATGCTAAAAAAGAGTAGTACCCCTCAAAAAAAGAAAACTAAAGTGACTCATGTTAGGATGAATAAAAATATTGTGCCTTGAACAAAAGTAAAGCAAAGTAAAATTAATGAATTTTTGCTCAAAACTATCTCAGTTGAGGAAAGTATCATAGAACATTCTACTCAGCCATAGATGATTACCATACCTGATCTGTCACTGACTAATGGTTTTAGTGCTCAAACATGGGGGTTCTCAGCTTAGTCATGAATCCACAAGACTCTCATCAACTCCAAAAATGTTTAGAGTTGATGATACTGTTTATAACAACCCTAGCAATGAACATAGCAGTATAGCTGAGATTTCTGTACTAACTGTTAAGGAAAATAGTGAGATACAAAAATCAACCAAAGAGGTTTCTACTGACTTGTATTATGATTCCTTTAATGATTCTTTAAACTCTGTTAAATTGTCACCTGAGTTTGAACCTAATGAGAGTGGTAAATGCTCAAATTAGTTTGCTAATTTACAGGGTATACAGCTCGCTTAGAGAAAACCATAGTCGGGCTAGAAATGATTGACATCAGAAGTAACAACAAAACACCTGTGTGCCCACACTGTTGTTGCTCTAATGAGGGGAATTCTGGTATTGTGAATCCCACTGAATCTTACCCTTTTAGTCTGGATAAAGCACTTAAAGAGTTCATCAGGGACCCTTAAGCAACCTATTTAATGATTCTTGACCAATTAGTGGGGGTCTATAATGAAACAGAGACCCTTAAATGCAATATTGCTATTAATGGCTGCAGAATGGATGATGTGCTCAATAAACTTGAGAAGCTAGCTCCTGAGACTAAGTCCCCCTCCATCTAACACACAGACACTCCTCAGTTAAGGCCAGACTTTCCAACAGTTTGTATCCCTGATTCCCCTGTTAAGAGAAAGGGGAAGCTAATGAATCATCTCCTTATGTCTTAAGATACTAGCCCACCAATGATGCCTTGTTCTAAGAAAGGGGAATCAAAGGCTAACACTGAGCCAGTTGTGACTATCAATGATGTGACAATAATCCTCCGTCCACTACTGTCCACAGTTATGCAGGAAATTAGGCATACTAGGGATAATTCATTGACTCTTAAATTGGTTCATATGCTACCCAATGAAGTAGTCAGCAGCAAATCATTGAGCACCATATAATCAGTTAGCTCACTCAACTCCAAAATGGAATCTTGAGTGAGTGCTGTATTCCTGTGTAAAAAGGGCTGTTTCCCTGAGCAGTTAGAATGTTCAGAACTAAAATGGTAACACTCCGACTTAGAGTATAAATAACTAGAAAAGTATAACTCCTATCACAAAACTTACAGCACAAAGTTTGCTCACAATAAGAAATCTTTAAAATTAGGGGTCACACATGTTTGTAGTGTTAACTTTTTTTTTTACAGAGCATGTAATGATGAAAATTTAATTTTTTTCTTTAAAAAAAAAAACAAAAACTAGAAAAACACCTTAGAAGTGGCAAATGTCTGTTGCATGATGGTTTTCCATCACACCAACATCTGTGCATTACACTGCCACCAATTAGAGTATTTCTGAGCTGTTTTACATAATAAAATCGACCATAAACTAAGGCATGTGCCAACACATAACGCCAGTAAACCAACTGAATTTGGAAAAATGCTATGTACAACTGCCCACATGACACACAAACCACAATAACTGAAAAAGCATGCCTCCTAGCCCATAGACACCTGCAAGGAAAATATTCACAATAACAAGAGCTTTATAATGATGGGTCACTCATGTTAGTGGCATTTGCAGATATTTTTTACAGTTCCTAAAATGATAAAAAAGAGCATTTTTTACATTTTGTTCCGAAATAAAAACCTACATCATAAAAAGTACACCTACTAGACCCTAACACTAGCATGAAAATCGTCCACATTAAAGAGAACTTTCAAATGATGGGACACACACATTTCTAGCATTTACAGTTTTTTTTTTACAGTACCTGAAACGGAGGAAAATCAAATTTTTCCACTTTTTTTATTCCCAAAAAACTAAAACAAAAAAGTACACCTCCTAGCTCCCAGACACCAGCATACTAATTTTTCACAGTGAAAAGAACTTTCAAATCAGGGATTACACGTTTCTAGCAATGGAGAAAAAAATATCATTTTCTTCACTTTTTAACCCATATTAAAACCTAAAAAAAAAAGTAATTTACTCTATTTAACTCAATGGTGACCCCTATCTTAAAGCTGGTATTCTGGTAGGTAAGAATGTTTCCTACTGATCTGCACTTTCCAATAACCTTATCCCTGATTGGTTGATCCAAAAAGTGCATAAGAAGTGCATGACACACATATGCACTCTGGGGATGAGATGAAGTGCATACCTGATGCACATATGCGCTATGGGAACTAGAGGAATTTTCCTGATGATGCACATATGTGCTATGGGGCTGAATGAGTTAATCAGAAAATGGAACTCTTTAGGATTAATCTAAAAAAAATTAAATAAGACTGGCAAACCTGGCATGTCGAAGCACAGGCTGCTACGGGTAGTTTGACTAAATATTTAGACCCGAATAGCTCCCCTTCCACTACTAAGTCATCAGATGGAAGGATTCTGACAGCTTTACTAGAGTATGCATTGTTGAATCTCTATGACTATCACTGAAACAAAGTCATTTCTCAGAATCAGAACAAAAAACAGATTGTTGCACCTATTAAGGGCAGCTACTGGTTCTGATATTGTTGAAAATGATTCTGATGGTCATAATTGTGTCCTGCTATTTATTTCTAATATTAGGGCAACCAATTATATCTGGCTTAACAACAATTCTCTCCAGTCACAGGACCTTTCCATTGACTTCATCAGTTAGAAGCAGCGAATCAGACTCAATCCAGGGAAGAAGTTGATAATATCAGTATTTTTGGTCTAAAACCCACACCAAATGAAAATCAGGGAAAATGGAAAAATGCAGTATTTAATCTCTTTACACATGCCCTAAAAATTATACCATCAGAGGTTAAAATAATTAAAATAGTTAGGCAAAAAGTACAAAGTGGTATAGGTCAGGCTGATGTTCTACTGCTAGGAAAAGGAGCTTTGAATAAAATCCTTCTAAAAGCTCTACTACTGGATCCAGCTGGTGTACATATTGTAGAGGGATGGTCTAAATCCAGTAAGTCCTCCCATTAACACTGGTGAGCTGGTCAAGTATGAGTTTCCAGTTTTAAAGAAACTCTTTTTGTTTGGAGTATGTCGTACAGAAAAAGAAAATGATAGGAAACTTAAATTAATTATAACAGACCTATTTGAACAATTGCTTAATATATCAATCACTGACCCAAATGCTTTAACAGTGCATAGAATAAGCAGCAATCCTGAGACAGATCAAATTCAAATTATGGTTAAATACATTAACTTATATGAAAAAGTTTCACAAAATTTCCATACCCTGGATACCATGGGTCTTTATGTCATTACATCTGATCAAGATGAAGGAAGGAAGGAAACTCCTTCTCTAGCTAAGAACCTAGATTCTAAGAATTATAATTTGGATACCCAGGACAAAAATAGTCACAAGTCAGATACATCTGAAATTGCATATAATAGTCTTACTACAAATCGCTTTGGTCCACTGAACGAGCTGGGTGACTGACTAATGAGCACTGTTTCTGATAATGGGGCTCTTGACTCAGTCAAAAGTGATGAATTCCTGTTTATACTGTATCATGGAATACTGCAGGATTATTAGCAAAATTTGCAGATGAAGACTGTTTAGAATTTCTGAATCATGCTTCCATTTTTGCTTGCAAGAAACATGACATTTGTCAGCAAATGATGTTGCACTTAATGATTATGCCACTTTTCAACTCCCTGGTAATAAGCACTCCAAATTAGGTAGACCTTCTGGTGTCCTAGATACTTGGGATAAGATTATGAAGGACATATTGGCTGACATGATATTTTCAAACTCCTACTCTCAGGCTCTTCTTATCAAACTGTGTTCTTTTGAATTCTGTCTTATTAACATTTATGTTCCTCTGGGTAACTAAATTATTTAACTCCAGCATGTGAGAGGAACTTGATGAAATCATGCATACAGCATGGGTGATAACTGCATGTGAAAAGATTTTGATATGTGGTGATGTCAATGCTAGAGTGGGATTATTCAATGGCTTTTTTGATAGTTATGTTCAAAACTGGAGATTTAATAATGCCTACAAATTCCCCAGATTATCATTAGATCAGAAGATCATTGCTATTTTTCCTTTAAACTTAGATTGTGAGCTTTTAGTGACACTATACCTTCTTTGTTGTCTTTACTTATAATTGTTTTTGGGCTGTTGAAAATTTAAAACATAGTGGTGGTGTAATTCTGTGCTGTCTTTAATTGCTGCAAATTTTATCTTGGCTTGTCTGACTGCCCTGTAGTTGGGTGAAGGGTGCTAATTGTCTGGCCTCTGACCTCAGCTACGTGATAACTGGAGGTGGGGCTTAGTCAGAGTTAAATTAGCAAACAGAGTTTTATTTTCTCAGAAGAAGCCATAAGGGGAAGGAAGGAAACATATTCAATTCAGTGCTTTAGAGTAACTAGTAATTGCTATTTTTCTTTTAAACTTAGATTGTGGGCTTTTAGTGACACTATACTTTCTTTGTTGTCTTTACTTATAATTGTTTTTGGGCTGTTGAAAATTTAAAACATAGTGGTGGTGTAATTCTGTGCTGTCTTTAATTGCTGCAAATTTTATCTTGGCTTGTCTGACTGCCCTGTAGTTGGGTGAAGGGTGCTAATTGTCTGGCCTCTGACCTCAGCTACGTGATAACTGGAGGTGGGGCTTAGTCAGAGTTAAATTAGCAAGCAGAGTTTTATTTTCTCAGAAGAAGCCAGAAGGGGAAGGAAGGAAACATATTCAATTCAGTGCTTTAGAGTAACTGGTAATTGCTATTTTTCTTTTAAACTTAGATTGTGGGCTTTTAGTGACACTATACTTTCTTTGTTGTCTTTACTTATAATTGTTTTTGGGCTGTTGAAAATTTAAAACATAGTGGTGGTGTAATTCTGTGCTGTCTTTAATTGCTGCAAATTTTATCTTGGTTTCTCTGACTGCCCTGTAGTTGGGTGAAGGATGTTACTTGTCTGGCCTCTGACCTCAGCTACGTGATAACTGGAGGTGGGGCTTAGTCAGAGTTAAATTAGCAAGCAGAGTTTTATTTTCTCCCTCCCCTTCCCCCAACTCTTAATTATATTCCTTGTTAAATCTGATTGACAGGAGCTAAACACAGGGTATAGTAAGGGGTATGCAGTAGGAGGGGCATAAGGGGGAAGAAGCCCACCCTCAGCAAGACAAGTGTTTTGACTCATTTTTTTATTGGTTTCTTTTTCTTTAAAAAAAAAATTATCTGAGGATCAGTGGCAGGATTTTTAGTACAGTAAATTAATAAAAAGGGAACTAGGAGAGCTTCAGTAGCAGACAAGTAGTGGAATTGCAGTATAATGTGGGGAGTGGTGCAATGCAGTGGCTGTGGGGCAGCCATATTCAGGCAGACCTTCTGGACACTGAGGTGCTGCCCTATCTGCATGCATCTCTCTGGACTGCTGGATGAGGTAGCCAGACTCAGAGCAGAAGTAAGCTGGGTCAGGAGTACCATCACCCCTATCCAGGGACCACCCAGTCCAATGCAACTGCCTCAAAGGATGCCGAGAATGAGGAGCACTTGGATGACAGTGGGCTCAGGGGGGGTTAGAGCAGTCAGGCACAGGCACATCCCAGATCCTATTCACTCAAGAACTCATATGCCACACTGGCAAATGAGGACAACCAAATAGAGTACCAGAGAAGTGGAAGGAAAGGATGTGGAGGTTAGCCAAGGAGGTGACCTCAGCGGGAAAGCAGTGGACCCAGAGGAGGAGGAAGTGAATCCTGGTGGGGACTCCATCATAAGAGGATCCAACTAGGAACACAGGAGGGAGGACAGGAGGTGAGGTGCCTACCAGGTGCCACGGCATGGAGGGATGGAAGGAAGATCCTGGGGATCACTGGGAAGGCAAGATGGGAGGTGAGCTAGATGTCATTATCCACCTAGGTACTAATGACCTGGCAAATGGGGAGCCAAAGGAAGTTCAGGAAGAGTTTAGGAAACTGGGAGGGGTCTCAAGCAAGCAGCTACTTCTGTCACTTTCTCAGAAGTACTACCTGTGAGAGGCAAGGAGCAGAGAGTGCATGCACCAGGAACTTTTACTCATGGTTGAAGAACTGGTGCTGTGAGGAAGGGTTTGGATTCATTGGTGACTGGGGACTCACCTGGAGGGATGGAGGTTTGTTCAAGCCTGACGGCCTGCATCCATCCTGGAGGTAAATCCAAGCACTCAATGATAAGTTTAAATGCTACATTGACAAGCATTTAAACTAGCAAAGGGGTGGCAGGCCAGCAAGGATGGTACCTACTTGCTCACCCCACACTAGCAGTGGAACCAGTGAACCAGAGGAGTGGCTATCTCTGCAAAGCAGTGTGCAAAAGATGGAGATTAGTGCCCAAGAGGTGGATAAGCAGAAAGGGCAAAATTCAGCAGAAGGGCAGACAGCAAGGAGAACCAGGATAAATGACAACCAAGGAAGGGCTGAGTAGAACAGTGAAACAGTCTAGGGAGGTCAAATCATGGAAAGCCATGTATGCAAATGCCAGGAGCCTTAGCAACAAGATGGAAGATCTGGAGGCCGTCATGGTACAGTTAGACCTGGACATTGTGGCCATCACTGAAACCTGGTGTAATGATAACCACGACTGGGAGATGGCCATACCTGGCTACAGCATATAAAGAAGAGACAGAGCAGGCAGGAAGGGAGGAGGAGTGGCACTGTATGTGAAAAATGACATAAGGGCCACAGAGACCCAGGAGGAACAAAATGGGGGAGAGATACTGTGGGTTAAGCTGGAAAGGAAAATGGGGACAGCCATCCGACAGGTGTGGTCTACAGACCACCAGCCCAGAAGGAAGAAACAGATAGGAGCTGATGCTAGCCATCCAAGGATGGCAGACAAAGAGAGGTAGTACTGGTTGGAGATTTCAATATTCCAGATGTGGATTGAGCATCCAGCAGCAGCATCAACTAGAACAGATTTATTCTGGACTCCTTCAGGTGCCTTCCTCAAGCAACTGGTCATGGACCCAACTCGGCAGAAGGCAATATTGGACCTTGTGCTCACAAACAGGGACAGTGTGATGGGGGTAACAGTGGGGAGCACCTGGGAACAGTGACCACCAGTCATTGTGGTTTGAAATCACAGAAAGAGCAGAACCAAACCACAAAAACACGTATCCTGGATTCGGGGGCAGACTTTGGGAAAATGGGAGATACTTGAAAGAGGCATTAAGGGAATGGGACAGGAATCAGGGGTTGAGGAACAGTGGGCAGTATTTAAAATGGGGTTACAAGAACAACAGAATTATGCATTAAGCAGGTTAGCAAGAGGAAAAGGAAGAGGAGACCATTATGGTTTTCCAAAGAGGTAGCAAAAAGTGAAAGCCAAAAGATTGCATTCAGGCAATACAAAAGACACAGGCAGAAGGGATAGGGAGAAGTACCAGGAGAAGCAAAGGGAGGCAGGGAGGTCAGTAGGGAAGCCAAAGCTCAGACAGAAGAACACATTGCAAAATCAGTGGGTAGAGGGGACAAAACCTTTTACAGGTACATAAGTGAAAAAAGAAAGACAAAGGGAGGGATAGTGAGACTGAAGGGGGAGGATGGAGGCCACGTGGAGGATGACAACAGGAAAGCTGACATATTGAACAGGTATTTCTGCTCAGTCTTTACTGAGGAAGAGGAGGGTAATGGGTCTGAAGGGAGTACAAGGGGTGAGAATGGTGCAGAAATGGACACAAGTCCCTTTACACGAGAAAGGGTCCTGAAGGAACTGGAAGTAATAAGAGTTGATAAAGCAATGGGCCAGATGGGGTGCACCCCAGGGTCCTTAAAGAACTAAGAGAGGAGGTGGTGGCTGAACCTCTGGCTATCCTGTTTAACCGATCACTGGAAACAGGGGAGGTACCCAAAGACTGGAGGACAGCAGATGTAGTCCCCTTATACAAAAGTGGGAACAAAGAGGAAGCAGGGAACTACAGACCAGTCAGCCTCACCTCTGTAGTGGGGAAGATCATGGAAGCACTACTGAAGGAGAGATTGGTGGAACATCTAGTTGTCAATGGACTACAGGACCCAAGGCAGCATGGTTTCACCAGGGGAAGGTCACGTCAGACCAACCTCATTGAATTTTTTGACTGGGTGACTAGGGAGGTGGATTAGGGGAGGGCAGTGGACATGGCCTATCTGGAATTCAGCAAGGCCTTTGACACTGTGCCACACAGAAGACTATTACACAAACTGGGGAATATGGGTGTGGGCAGGACAGTAGTGTGGTGGGTAGGTAACTGGCTGGATGGCAGGACACAGAGGGTGGTGGTAAATGGCTGTCACTCCACAGAGGAAGAGTGACCAGTGGGGTACCACAGGGATCAGTGCTGGGACCGGTCCTATTCAACATCTTCATCAGTGACATTGCACAGGACCTATAAGGCAGAATTTCACTGTTCGCTGATGACACAAAGCTCTGTAACAGAGTAGACACACCAGAGGGTGTAGACAGAATGAGAAGCGACCTGCAGAAACTTGAAGAATTGTCAGGGGTTTGGCAGTTGAAATTCAATGCAAAGAAGTGCAAGATAATGCATATGGGGCACAAAAACCGTGGCACAATATATCAGTTGGGGGGTGAGGATATAGCATGCACCAAGCAGGAAATGGATCTTGGGGTTGTCATCTCTGATGACCTCAAGGTAGAGAAACAGTGTGACAAGGCAGCAGGTAAAGCAAATAGGATGCTGGGATGTATAGGCAGGGGCATCACCAGCAGGAAAAGGAAGGTCATAATTCCGCTATACAAGACACTAGTGAGGCCCCACCTGGAGTACAGTGTACAGTTCTGGAGACCATACCTATGTAAGGACATAGACAGGGTAGAAAAGGTTCAGAGGAGGGCAACAAAGATGGTGCATGGATTGCATCACAAGTCCTATGAAGACTGGTTGAAGGAACTGAACATGTACTCCTGGAGAAGGAGGAGAGAGGATATGATAGAGACATACAAGTATCTTACAGGGAGGAACAGGGTGCAGGAAAACACTATTTTTAAGTGAAAAGATGTTCCAGGACTAGAGGCATGGGATGAAGTTGGAGGAGGACGATTCAGAGGAAACATGAAAAGAATTTCTTCACAGAACGGGTGTGGACAAGTGGAACACCCTGCCAGAGGAAGTGGTGGGGGCTGAAACAATCACGGATTTAAGATTTAAGAATGCATGGGATAGACATAAAGGAATTCTGGAGGTCAGAGGTAAGGGGCAACAGACTTCTAGGAAAACAAACTGAACTTACAAGCTCAAATGGGCAGACTGGGTGGGCCATAGGCCCTTATCTGCCAACACTGTCTATGTATCTATGTATCTATGTATCAACAAAAGAGGAATTAAACTAATAGATATTCTAACACTCTATAACCTTGTTCCCCTCAATGGAAGATTAAAAGGTGACACCAAGGGTAACTTCACATACTTTAATAAGGTTGGGCCTTCAGTTATTGGTCACATGTTCTGGATTGACAGCATGGACATCTGGGACCCACATATAGTCTCTCATAGAGCTGACAGTGCCCATTTTCCCCTTGATTTTATGTTATAAATTATGGGGTAAGAAGCCCATAGTCTGTCAAGATGCCACTCTAGAAATAAGAAACAATTCTAGAAGTAAGTGGAATTATTCCTGTAGTGCAAAGATGGGGAGTAAACTTGGTGAATCCTTCTTTGACTTTGATTATTCTTCACTAAATGGACACAGTTTAGTTAAACAATTGGAAACTTGTTTTGAAGCTCTTAGAGAAAAGTTAGTGGTAGGAACCAACAAACGTAGAATCACTAATAACACACGATTCAAAAAAGAATACTGTTGGGCTAAAAAACAGTTAAATAAGTTAACTAGACAAACTAAAGACAGTAACCAGACAGAACAATTTAAGTTATTGAATCAGGCTGGATATTCTTATAAAAAACTACTGAAGAGTAAACAACTAAATGATCATCATTTACAATGGAAAAAAATGTAGAAAACTGTTTGCAGTAATGATCACCATGCACATTGGCAGATGGTTGGCCAGGGTACTAATAATTATACAACATATATAGACTCCTACATTTCCCTTGATACATGGCAAAAATATTATACTGAGATATTTTTTGATCCAAACCATTCAGCAGATTCTTGCAATATGATAACAGACATGTCATAATTTGTCCTCTGTAGCTATTCTGATGTGTATTTTGCTCTAATATCCATGAAAAAACATAATGTACCAGGCCCAGACCAGATTCCAGTAGAGGTCTTTCTAGATTCACATTATGTTGGTCTTCTACTTTTATGCCAATTTTTAATGGCTTTGCTAGGAATCTAAATTTCCCTGATTCATGGAAAGGGACCACAATAATTTTGATTCACATAAAAGGAGATAAGTCAGACCCTAGGATATACCAACCTATCTCCTTTCTAGATAATTGTGGTACAATTTTCTCTAAAATTGTACTGTCCAAACTACAGGAGAAAATTAAAGCACTGGGTAACCTGTCTGAGTATCAAGCTGGTTTCCGTGCTAGACACTGTATGACAGATAATTGTTTTATATTGCTGCATCTTTTTGAAAAATATGTTAAACTGTGTAAACAGAAGTTCTTTCTTGCATTTATTGATTTTTCTTCAGCCTTTGATTCTATTTCGCATTGTACCTTATGGGCTACAACGAAGGATTGGGGTATAGCTGAAGAACTTATTGCTGTCGTAAGATAATTTTTATAATACTTGGGCTCAGATTAAAATTGGGACTACCAGCCAACTGTCACTTCCATTTGCTACAAACCGTGGGGTCAAACAAGGCTGTTTGTTGGCTCCCTCCTTGTTTTCCATCTATATAAATAATCTATTATTATCACTAGAAAACTCACTGACTCACCTAAAATACTCAGAAAATGTTGCCCCATATTGACATATGCAGACAATCTTGTCATACTGTCATTAACACATGGTGGCCTACAGGGCAAATTTGACTTCTGGACTGAATATGCAGCTAAACATAATCTTACCATTAATGAAAAGAAGAGTCAGGTTAAGATCATGGGCTCAAATAAAACAGTGAACAAGTGGAGGCTTGGCCTATTAAAAAACTCAATACAGTGAAATCTTAAGTTTATGTAGTCCTCCATCTCTCTAATGATGGTAAATGGGTTAAACATTTCAACACTGTCTTACCTAAATTAAAACAGACTACTGATTCCCTCATATCCTTTAATTACAAATATGAGGGGAACTTTGTTAAGCCACTAATTACTGCACTCAGGGGAAAGTATTATGCTCAAGCCTTACACCATGCAGAGGTTTGGGATTATGTTAACCATCAAGCAGTTGAAATCCCTTTAAATAAATTGATAAGATCCTGTCTTGGCCTAAACAGTTCTACTCCTGCTGCATTGGTACAAGTGAATATTGGCCTAGTTAGTCCCTTAACATATGCCCAAGCTAGGAAAGGGAATTATTGGGTCAAATTACTGTCATTGGAACATCATAGATTACCAGCTCTCTCATTGAAAGAGAAGTATCACTGGCAAAGTATGGGTTGTATAAAGTCCAAATGGCTACTAGGGTTATATTCCATTTAGGAAACAGTAGGCTTAACTTTTTTAAGAAGCTATCTGGATAAAAGCATTACTATAAGCTTAAAATATAAACCACATATCACAAGGAAGATTGCTAATCATTTCAAATTTTCTGATCTTGTAACTATACCTAATCTAAAATAACACCTGGTGTACGCTTCAATTATATTTCCTTTTAATATAGAGAATACTTGAATGTGTTAATGGACCCAGAACAAAGACATTTATTTACTAAATTCAGATTGGAAATGTTTCCAAGCAATGTGCTGCTGGCCAAATACAACAAAGATAAGGCAATTAGCTCCTCCTATTGTCCATGTACTAATGAGAATGTGGAAGATATATGTCACGTTATCCTGATATCCTGATTATGTCCCTGGTATAAATTCCCTTGGGAAACATGGCTAACTCCTATCCTGAACATCATTGCTACTACTGACACAGTGTTGTTATTAAATATTGTTTTTACTACAAATGATGAATACATAATACAAAGAGTGGCAGTCTACCTGGGGTCAGTTTCCCGAATCAGAATCAGACATAAGTAAATACTCTCTATTTAGCTATACTCTAAAGGAGGGTACTGCTGTCTTTGACTCAGGGAACATAAAGTTTAGAATAATCAGATGTTTTTATACCTGGATCTACAGTAAGTGTTTTCAGCTCATGTATTTATTCTCTCTTTCATGTGTGTTTGCAAGTGTTTTGAATTTTAATACTTTATTATGATTGCATTAATTTGCTTCTGATCTATATTCTTCTTAATATGGTATAAATGCCTGTTAGGAAACATCTTTACATGTTATTGTGTTTGTGTATTTTTTATATTGTAAAGGTCTACACTGATCAAATAAACAATTTACAATTTACGTGACTCTAAATCATCACCATCCATGTCAAATATAGCAATCTACTTAAGAGAATTAATAATTTGCATCTTTTGAATGACTCAGCAAACAAAATTGGTGTGAAAAGAGACTGAGAAGCCCTTCAAACAAACAAAGGACGTTGGCGACAGTTCTGGGCCCGCTAATGCACAGACCAAGACAACCATGCACTCGAGAGCAGCAACAGATATCTTAAATGGTGGCATGAATAGCAGCATGCCAGACCTGCCTTCACTCAGACTAACAACATAAACCCTTTTGTTTGAGTTGAAGAACCAGTTGAGGGCAGGCTTTGACAATCTAAATGCCCAGTGTGCCCATCTCTGGCAGGCCATAAACAACTTAGGGAAGACAGCCAATACCCACACCAGATGCTTGCAGGACCTTGAAAGCTGCCTGAGAGAACAAGAGGACCAATCAACAGAGCTAGCAGCAGAGCTCACACTGTCTAACAAGATGATTGAAGAAATGGCAACATACTCAAGGATCATGAAAATCATGAGCTCAGGAACAGTGTGAGAGTTACAGGAATGCCGGACAGGATCGAAGGAAAAGATCCTTTCATGTTCCTTTTGCCTTGGCTTCCTGAGGTACTTGGCCTGGACAGGGACTCTGTTCCTGAAATTCGAAGATTCCACCAGTCCACAGGAAGGAAACCTGCTCCAAATCAATGACCTAGGCACTCTCCTATCATGTTTTTGAGATATCCTGACCACCAGAAATTTCTACAAGAGGCAAGACAAAAAGGTACAATTCAAATAGACAATCAGGTAATTAGCTTTTACCCTGATTACAGCCACTGCCTGCAGATGGCCTGCCTGGATTTCAATCTGGTAAGTGGCACTTTGCACAGACTAACAATGCACCGACAAGGTTTGCCACACAAGACTTTTATCCAAAAGGAGCAAGCAGTGGCCTACATAGATGTGGAGCTGGTGACAGAGTGCAGAGCAGGCCAAAGAAGGACAGGGAGGTGGACTGAGAACTCCCTTATATTTAAATAAGATCTTTAATTTTTGTATGTTTTATGCTACAGTATGTCACCTAGTCATGGAAAGAAGTCAATATTTCATGGCCCTTGGCCACCTTCTCAAGGCCTGCAGTGGTCCTGTGGTGACACAAAATATTTTTATTTTAATATCATCATCACACATGTACTATACTTCATAGGCTGTTCCATGTCACTTTTTTATTTTAGTAATATAAAATACAATATTTGAACATATTCTGCTATTATTGCATCATGTAACAAATATGAAAAAAAGTATATGTCTCAGGTTGCTTCACCTTGCGTGGCTCTCACTACCCCATATCACTGCTTAATGCAGAAAATAAAACTATTGTTTAATTGTTGGTGGGCAGGACTGAGGGGGTCCTCCAGGGCTTGATCTGTTTGGACCAGGGAGATTTTGTCAAGGGATGTCAGGTCAACACAACATCAGCGCTCCCTGAACATCATGTGGGGATGGTTGTGGGTGGGGGGGTGACACTCAGCTGGTCTCCTGGCACTTGATGCCAAGAAGGCATTTGAACAGGTTGAGTGGCCCTTCATGTTTGCCATGCTTAGATGCTTTGGCTTCAGACCCAGAATGATTTCTTGGATAGGCACTCCGTATATAGGACCAAGAGATCAGATTTTAACAAATGGCACTTTATCCCAAACTATCTCAGTCTAGATGGGAACCCACCAGGGGCGTATCCTGTTAAGTTGCCAACTGATTTTGGTCATGACAATTATGGCTCCACAACAAGGGTGACAGTAAAAGGGTTGATCTTGGTGTTAGATTGACCCTCACTCAGGTCGCCCTTTGTACCTACACAGTTTCTGCCTCCTCTGGGGCATGCATGCCTTCCCCAGAGAAAGTTATATTTATTTTTGGGTGGGGTGGGGGGTGAAGTACAAAAGCTGACTATTTCCTGGGAGGGTGCTTTGGTGCTGTAACTCCCGGGAGATGAAATGTCTGGCGCTATAATACTAAGAAGCATTTTGCCTGCACTGTAATAACAAGGCATGCTGCTCCTTACAAATCAGGTGTGCCCACCATCAAACTCACTCCCCAGCGCTTCGACCAGGGGTGTGGTCTTCCTTAGGGGGTCTAAGGAAGACCACACCCCTGATCGAAGTGCTGAGGAGTGAGATTGATGGGGAGTACACCTGATTTGTAAGGAGCAGCATGCCTTGTTATTTTGAACCTGCGTTGGAAAATAATAGCTTTTGAATCCAAATTACAGGTTGGTGGTTCATTTGCACTCAGAGTGCAGAGATTTCCTGGATGTCTTCTGTCTTTTCAGCAGCTGTCTCATAAATATTGCCTACAAAAATGGGACTTTTCACATGCCTTCAGGTCAGACATAAACTGTAACATCAACCATCTTCACTGATCTTTGTTCCCCAGAGACCACCAGCACAAAAATAGTGTTGTCCGCCATAGGGCCCAAAAAACAACCACAAAAAATGTTTCTCCCTACTTTAAGAGGCACTGTCCAAACCCCTCATGTTGGTAGGCAGGAAATAGGAACAGGACTTGGGTGGATTTACCCTTTCAGATGATGACTGAGATATGATTATTGAAGGTATAAACACATGCTCAGTTAACAACTGCCTATGACAGGTCCACTTTAATCTCCTGCACCAGCGCTACTTTACCCCAGCTACAGCCCCTAGACTTGATGAGGCTTGCTCTGGCAAATGTCCTAAATATCAAATTGCAGTAGGGTCTTTTATCCACATGGTATAGCAATGCCTCAGGATCTTTAGCTACTGGAGAAAATTGACTTCAATTGTGGCTAATATATGATATTTTTATTATTTGTTTGTTTGTTGACCAGGAAAGGAGGACTAGACAATTCTGCCTGTTTTCAGCCTTATCCCATGGAAGTGGGGGATACGGATAGAAACAATCTGACACTGAACCAGATTCAGCTGTTGGTGATATTTTTAGTGAATGGGGTCAATTTGGCCAGGACACGAGGGGAACGTTCCCTACTCTTGGAGTAGAGGAACCCTTGACCTTCTGGTTAGCAGCCAAGATGGCTGACTCGGCAGGTGGAGGTGTGGATGCAGCAGGTATAGGGGAACAGACCTCCTCCCCTATTACCTATTCAGTAGAGATCACTGATAGTTTAATTTGTGCTGCAGATTCACAAAGAAATTAAGCATAGAACGTGGTCAGTAATATGGAGAAAACTATTCAAAATAAAAGATTGATGGAGGAAGAAGAGAAATTAAAACGGGTGATGGAAGACAGGAAAAGGCTGATTTTATATGTAGTAGTAGAAAAAGAAGCTCATTTTTGGCTGGAGAAAGAAAAGCTGTCCACGACTTTTTGGGTAGAAACTGCCGACTCTAGCAGTGACTCACAGTCTTGTGAAGAGCTAAGCTTGGTGCTCTGTATTGGAACAAAACACGCATACCACAAGAAATTGTACCAAAAAATCATCCTTCCTTTTTTTTAATTTATTATTCTTTTTGTCCCTTGCTCTGAGGGATATCAGCCACCTTTCTGCACCCACCTTACTCTCCGATTGCCACCATCCTCCACTGCCATCAGTACTCCATGGCTTTCCCCCCAGGGTAGGGCTGTGGCACCACTGTCTGCCCATCTACAATGGGGAAAGGTGCTGACAACCCGGCATTGCCTCCCTGGCTTCCCCCCAGGGTTGGGTCTCGCAGTGGCCCATGCACTGTAATTAAGTCGGTGGTATGGAGGAGTGGCAGAGAGCCATGCAGGTCAGGTGCAGAGGCAGCATCATTGATTGGGCTCAGGAATTTTGTGCACTTTTTTATGTGGTGGGTGGGAATGTGCAATGACGTCCAGTGTCTGTCCCACCCCTCCGACCACTCTCCAATGCCAGTTGCTGTGGTACCCCCAGCCTCCTCGAGGGATCCGTCAAGCACTGGACATTCATCTGCCCCTCCCCCCAGAGAAGAAGAGCAGTCTCTGGGATGCTCGATTCTTCTCCCTCCGGCTGGCCCTCTGATGACCCAGGTCCATTCTCGAACATGGGTCGCTGGCATCACAAGTGGAAATCCAACAATTGTGCTGGTGGTCCGGCTCAAAAATCATCCTTCCAATCTTTGAGTATGATGACTTAATCTACTGTAGTGCTCCTAAGTCCTCCCTTGACAGACAGGACCATTTTTTTCATTCTTTCTGCTGCTTTGATCTAGATTGCCCTTCTCGTACTCACCACTGCTCTCTTTCTTTCCCTTCTCTTGATGCTAGGCGCCTTTCCTGCTGTGTCACTTTTTTGTACAAATTCTGGTTTGGCACCCTTCCCTCCTGTCTCAAAATCCTTCTTTCCCCTCTTCCCTCTTCCTCCTACCCTCCTCATAACAATGCTTCCCATTCTCTAAACATCCCTCCTAGAAAATCTATTGCTGGCCAATCTGCTTTTTGAGTTCATTGTGGCACGCAGGCACAGACAAACTCATTGCTATAAGAGGTGCTCTACAGGGGTGTGCCCAATGGAGAGCTCCATTTCTAGGGTCAGGTCAGCCGCAGGTGAATCAGTTGCCAGGTTGGTGATGGCTTACTTTCAGTGGTTCGGACTGAGTTGGACAACTTTTCAAAGGATGGAGCTGCACCAATAGTGGTGCAGCTCTGTCCTTTGAAGCTGCATTCCTGCATTGCATTCTTGGTTGCCCATTCATACTGCTGTAGCTTACAGCAGTGTGAATGTGCTGAGCCCAGACCTTCCGCATGCCCCCTCACAGTTAAAAAAAACCCAACAAACTGATGGAGGTGCCTAATCCCCCTAGTGGCATGCCCCCTTCCAGTTAATTTGCAGATGGGGGAGCCCACTCCCCATCAGCATAATGTTCCCTTCCCCGCAATTTATTCTGTGCAGCTGTGTCAAAGTTTTACAGAAATAAACTGATGGGGTGTCCAATCCCCCTGTCAGCATGCCCCCTCCCAGTTCATTTGCCAATGGGGGAGCCCACTACCTGTTGGCATAATGCTCCCCCAATTTGTTGTGTGCCAAAGGGGATGCCCAGTCCCCCTTGACTCTTGCCCCCCAACTTGGTATGTGCTGATCGGGGTGCCCAATCCCCGTTGGCTACATCCCCCTCAATGAAACACTCAGCTAGCATGCTGGGAGCCCACCCCAGTGTGCCAAAAGACCCTGTAAGTAAGAAAATGTTCCTGCAACATGTTTACATTTTTTTAAACCTGTAAACTAGAAAATGGTCCCTTGTTGAGTCTCTTGCCTCCTCCCCAACCCGCACCCACCCACTGCGCATCCCACCTCCCCACACACACCATCACCCCATACTTACCTCCGGAGCATGGCGCGATGATCTTTGGTGGACCAGGAACATGTCTGGACTCTTCAAAGTTGACCATGAACTGAAGAAATGCCAGTAAGCTGTATAATGGCATACTTTGGTACATATCTTGGCCATTTTTGAGAATTTTTACACCAAATTTTCAACATGGGGTTCTTGGGACCCCACCTCATGAGTTCAGTCACTGTTGCATGGTTATTTGGTCCTGAAAGGTGATTTTGAAATCACTGCGTGGAATCACCTTTTGGGACCAGTTAATGAAATGACAGTGTCACTGTTCTTGAGGTGGACTCTCAAAAAGCCTATCTTGAAAATTTGGTGACAAATTTCCGAAAAATAACTGTGTTACGAATGTGCGTTGAGCAGTTTCAATGCACACTTGTAACTTCACAAATATGTAATATTTTCACTCCAGATTTTCAACATTGCCATTTTTTTACACCTCTTCATGAACAGTACAGCTGCCATTTTCAACATCCTGGGCAAAATGGGTTTTCATACTTCAGGCGCAGAAAAGCGCGGTTGCTGTGGGAAATCAGTGTTTGGTAGAGAGTATGAAAATCACAGTGACACTATTCATGAGTGGAAGTCTTAAAATACCTATGTTGAAAATTTGGTGACAAAAGTCCATATAATGAGCGTGCGTTGTGCAGTTTCCACGCAGACACGTAACTTCATGAATTTGTAATATTTTCACTCCAGATTTTCAACATTGGCATTTTTTACACCTCCTTATGAAAAGTACAGCTGTCATTTTTCACATCCTGTCTGAAATGTGTTTTCACACTTCCAATGCAGAATAGTACAGTCGCTGTGGGAAATCAGTGTTCGGGACAGATTAAGAAAATTACAGTGTCAGTGACACTGTTCATGAGCAAAGGTCCCAAAATGCCAATGTTGAAAATTTGGTGACAAAAGTTCATAAATGACCATTTTATGAGTGTGCATTGCACAGTTTCCACACACACTTGTAACATCAAGGATTTGTAATATTTTCACTCAAGAGTTTCAACATTGTCAGTTTTGCACACCTCCTTTTGGACAGTACAGCTGTCATTGTTCACATCCTGCCTGAAATGTGATTTCGCACATCTGGCACACAATGGCGCAGTCGCTGTGGGAAATCAATGTTCAGGACAGATTAAGAAAATCATAGTGACAGTGTTCATGAGTAGAGGTCACAAAATGCCTATGTTGAAATTTTGGTGAAATTATTTCACTTAATGACTGTTACAAGTGTGTGTTGTGCAGTTTCCATGTACACTCATACGTTCGAGCATTTTTATTTTCACTCCAGATGTTCAACACTGCCTTCTCTTCACACCACCCTATGAATAGTACAGCTGTAATTTTTCACATCCTGCCCGAACTGTGTTTTCACACATCTGGTGCAGAATGGCGTGGTCACTGTAAGAAATCAACGTTCAGGACAGATTAACAAAATCACAGTGCCACTGTTCATGAGCAGAGGTCCCAAATGCTTTCATGAGGTGGGGTTCACAAAGGGCCATGCTGAAAATCTGTAGTGCAAATACCAACAAACACCCAGGGCATTTGGGTTTCTAACCATAATGTCCCCCCAACCCATGGTGGGGCTCCAGTGCCCTCATCTTCTCTGAACTGCAGACACATTATCATTCTTCAAAGCCAGATCATGAATTGAGGAAACAGGTGTGCACTTCACTGTATTTCAATGGGAATGGGAACTTGGTGGCAAAACTTGTTCTTTCTGCTGAGAACTGTAGTCCTGCCAATCGGTGCACACCAACAGCAATCCCAATGATGAACTCTGGCATTGACAAATGCTTGTTCTTGCCACTTTCCTAACTTTGGTCCTCCCTTCCCCTTTCTATTCATGCTACCTCCTCTTCTTTCTCTCTAAAGTCTCTTCTTTCTGACTTTTATCATCCTGCCTGCAACTGTCTTTGACCCTTTCCTCTTTTTCTTTATTTGCTAATCTTGTCCTGTTCTTGCTGTTTCTGTTTATTGTTTTCTATCTGTATATATTTGAGAGTGCTTTATTTTCTAGTTACTATCATTTGCTATTTTGCCTTTAATATTTATTATTTTGCTTATATTACTATGTTTATTGCATTTACCTTGTTATTATACTGTTACTTACCTTCCTCTCCCCCCTTCCCCAGGACTCATCTGGAAACAAGCTGTTGTCATCTCCGTATATACTTTCTGGTTAAACTTTTCAATAAATAAATACAAATAAATAAGAGCTGTCAAAAATCAGCTGATTCAGGATCAAAGGATCTGACCGACAAATTGTTTGACAAGCTGGCAGTAGGGAACACAGAAGAGATGGCTGTGAGCCATGCTACAGGGGCAGCTCAACTAATGACTCTGCAAGAAGATAATAACTTAATGATAAATATGCGGTGTCATAGAGTGTCTAACTATTCAGAGCACACAGACCACGGTAGCGGGCAAGGTAAGAGTGATGAAGTAATGGGAGAACACGCAGGCACAGAAAAAGCTATGCAAACCCTCGGGCCATGTCACACCTATTCAAGAAATACACTATGAAGAGTGGACTGTCAGTGGGGTACTGGGAGTTGCAGGATGTCAGAAATTGGCAAATGGGAAGTTGTGGCTTCCCGGGGACCAGAGTAGCTTTGCTGTGACTCAGGTACACTCCAAAACTGTTAATGTGCCTAAGGGAGGGACTGTGCAAAAAGAAACTTTGCTTAAAGAACAGGTTTTCACAGAGGGGAGGAAAAATGACGTGGCATGCCCAGAAACTAAAACTGTTGTCCCTGAAAGTGGAGTTGTTCTAATGCAAACACAGCCTTCTGTGGTTGGGGCTGTTGATGTGAATGCCCTTTACCAGCAACAAACTCTTCCATAATGGTTCCTATCACCCCATTTTCCCTCTTACAGTGTTGAAAAATGTTGGTCAAGGCACTGATGAAATAAATATGTCTTCAGGGGAGCCGGAAGGCCCATATGAGGTCTCCAATATGTCAGACCACTCTGGCAGTTAGGAGTCTATCCGCATGCAAGAACAAAGGCCTTAAGAGCCACAAAGAACATTTCGTTTGGCTAATCTCTTTGCTGCACAAGGTAAACCTGCACAGAGGCACAATGCATTGTATCTTAAATATGAGGGAAACTAAGAGCTCCCCTAGGACACAGTATTTATTATTCGTAATTTGCTAAAGGATTCTATGATTTTTTTTTGCACTACAGAACTCTGCCATAATACATGTGTTGGGGGAATCAAGCAATGACATTAGTTTCAAAACATTAAAATCTTTGGAAAGGTTTTGGCATAAGTATAGAACACAGAAACATAGATATTGATGGCAGATAAGGACAGCTTGGCCCAACTAGTCTGATAATTTTCCCTATCTACTGTAACACCACAGACACTACTTGTTCTCCAGCTTTACCCCCCCCCACCTCTTGATCTCCCCCTGTGGACATTGGGTGGTAGTGGTTTAAAAGTTGTAGCCCAAAATTGGATATATGATTACCCACCCCAAATAGCACGATGGACAGTGACCCTATTACACTGTACAAAATTAGAGAGGGCCCAGTACAACTCCATGAACAAGTCTGTAGTATGCAAGTTTATTAGGTCTCCTCTGGAGTCTATCCTGGATTCCTCATGGATCCCATGCATCTGAGTACAGGAAAAGCACTCAGAGGGGAGATGAATCCAACCCCTGTTCCAGTAGAGGGCAACAAATACTTGCACCATGTCAAAACCCTACAACAAAAAAGGGCACAGGCAAAACCCATGCTGCACAGTCTGTGTAATCTAGCATGTTCTGAAACCATGCAAGATTATATAAACAAACTCCAAGACCATGCACACATTTATGCTCATGTATTTTTTGACCATGCTTATGTGTAGTCAGGGTTTTGACCAGATATCACAAATACCTATATGTTTACCATACTGGAGCAGAGAACTCTGGTATTGAACCTATGTATCCTGAACAGTAATGCTTGTTAGTGTATTGTAATAAGTAATCCTGTCTAGTGACCGATGGGTGCAGTATCCCTGGTTTCTTTCTTTCTGGTATCCTTCTGTGACTGTACATTGCTGTGCTGCGGACTGATATATTAATCCAGAATTACAATATATTCTAATTATGTTGGCAGTCCTTGTATATTTTCTAACAAACTAAACAGCCATTGCTTGCCAATTAAAATATTTAAAAAAGAATGAATCAACATCCAAATTACAAAACAAAGTAAATACTATACATTGTCCTTCACTGTGAGATGTAGTATTCATGTACTTAAGGGGCAACTGTCAGTACTAAACATCGCACACTCAAGTGTGGGTCTGATCCTAAAATTGCATTTTGTGTGTACCCCCCCCCCCAAAAAAAAATAACAACCTTTTATACCTATATTTACTATAAAAGATTTCATGTATTTTCTACTTTTACTTGGAGGTAAAATTTTCCTGTTGAACCAAAATATGAGTATTTGATAAATGTTTTAATTTAGTTTTTTCTTAAGAAAAAAGATAGACACTACATTTGGCTTAGAAAAAGCAGTGTAGACCTGACAAGAGCTAGGATTGAGAAAATAAAAAAAAATATATGTCATGGTGCGCATTATAGGAGGCCCCAAGAAAAGCCGATTTGAAAGGTACACTAAGGCCCTATCCACACTACCCTTCTGTAACGTTACAGAGTGCCCAAACCGTTACCGCAATGATTTACGATAATTCGTAATGTTGTAGAAGTAGAACTGCTTGTTGGAAACCACATAGGAGGTGGTTTCAACAACAGCCAGGAAACTGGTTACACCTCAGTAACATTACCGGGCATAGTGGACCTGTAGCGCGGTTCCCAAACACAGCACGAGCTGTATTGTGGGATCAGGTGCCATGGTAATGGTTGCCCAGCTCCCGAAGTGTGGACCGGCGGTGCCGGTCCCGTCATGGACACCGCGGCAGTGTGGACACACTGCACCGCTCCCAGGTTGTAACAGTTTCTATCTGTTATGGGGTCTGAGTGGTGCAGTGTGGACGGGGCCTAATATGTGTATGAACTGAAACGTGCTTTCCGGAAAACAAATATATGTGGCACTGCTGCTTTAAAAAGTTATACAGGAATTGGAATTTTTTGTTTAGATTACAGTTTTGAGTCTCCTGGCCTTTTCAGCTAAGGCCCTCTCCACACTACACTGAAAACTCCCCTCTGTAACATTACAGAGGGTCCAAACTGTTACCGCAACTTTTTGTGTTTACACCTGTAATGTTACTGGAGAGGTTTTCATAACCATTGTTGAAACCACTTATGAGGTGGTTTCAGCAACAGTTACAAAAACCGTTCTGCCCCGTAACATTACTAACTGTAGTGTGGATGCATAAGCATGTAGCCCCATCATTGCCCTCAGTGCAGCATGAACTGCATTGTGGGATAGGGTGCCTACGGTTCCCATCACCCACAATGTGGACCGGCTGTAACAGTTTCAAACCATTATCATGATGGTTCATGCGACACACTGTAACGATTACCATCTGTAATGGTTTGAAACCATTACAGGGTTTTAGTGGTGTAGTGTGAACAGGGCCTTAAAGATCTGACACTGGAATACTGGAAGTCTGGCAGCCAGTGGAGTTACAGAGCATCTTTAAAAAACACATTGAAAGTTCTGGAGCATCTTGCATCTTGCATGGAATGAAGCACACATTTGACTGTCTGTTCTAACCCATTAAAAGAAAAGATGTTACAAGCCACAGGACTGCACGGCATGCATCACTGAGAAATAGACAGATTCACTTGCTTGTAAGGTGTTAGAGATTTTTTTTATTACTCCACGAAAGATACATACTAGAGGTTCAAATTGCAGCGATCAGGCAGTGACCATGGCCATAAAGTTTCACTCTTATGTAGTGGGTGACCCCTGCTACTCTGCCTCCTTATATGCACCCTGAAGCTGTGTGCAGATTTGTGCATTTAAAGAGACGCGTGGACCATGGAGTCTGCTACCCCATATTGGGAGCAATAGGTTCTTTAGGCAGTTTCTGGGGAAAATGTACAATATGACAGTGAGATTACAGTATGTTTTTTTTTTCATTTTTCTGTAATCGTGTTTATTACTACAAGTAACATTGCTACATATAAAATTGAGTTGATCAAAAGGCTGCTGTGATACAGAAAATGTGTTTTAAATCACTTATTTGCATTTTTCATATGTAGAATTGCATGAATTTATGATCTCTCTTCTGTCAATATGTGTTGCTGTCTCTTTAAATGAAAAATTGGAAATGCTGTAAATGCTGACGTAGAGGGTTTCTAATCAGCACTTCAGCTGCTTTTATTGTTTGTCAGTATGCAACGTTGTCTCTAGTGCTGAGTATTTGTGAACTTATATACTGTTGATTCTGCACTATTACATACTGCTGCAATCTTCTAAGAGTTAAGTGCATAATTGGGAATATTGAGAATGCTGCCATAGAGGGTTTCAAATCAGCACTTCAGCTGCTTTTAAAAAGAAAAACAAAAGAAAACTAGAGGTAATCACAAACAAAATTAAAGAAGTTGAAGGCAAGCTTTTGATAGACTCAAGATACTTGGGCACTATGGTCAAAACTTAAATCAGATTATTATACTATCGGAATAAAAAGTGAGTCCGAATTTACAATAAGAAAGGTCAAACTCAGTTACATAGATTCCTGCCCAAGGGCCTCTAATGTATTGGCAATAAAACTGAAGCAGAATAGCAATGCCACTTAAGTACATTCAGAGACATGCACAACAACTCCCTAGTTACAGGGGGCTACATGACAATTTGCTCTGGTCTATGTGCTCCACGACAACTCATGCCCTATGATTAACTCCGGCATCAGTGCGCCCCCTGTACAAATCATGCCTCAACAGTTCACCCCCATATAAATTTAATAAAATAAACTCCAGGGTTGCAATTTGGGAACAAATTGGCAGGGATCCAATTGACACTAGAGCTAATGGACCGGCGTGAATTGTCACAGAGGACATTTACTGGAGCGAATTGACATGTCCACATTACAGGGCACAAGATGATTAATGCATAATTCCACAAATTTGTGACACAACAGGCATTCAGTCTAATGTAAATATGAGGATTTTTTATCAAGACATTGAGCAACCTAAAATATCAGAGGAATATAGGAAGAAAAAGTGATATAAGGACAATAAATTAGAATATAGGATAAGAAGGCAGTGATAAAAAACTTAATATGAACAAAGCTCCAGGCCCAGATGGGTATTCAACAATTTTTTAAAGTAAACTATTAGAAGATATTCCCCCATCCTAACAAATGTGTACAGACAGGCAAAAGGAATGTTGCTTATAAACATCATGCAGGGACTTATTTACCCTTGTCCACAAAACTATAAAGGACCCCAATGAATGTAAAAAAATATAGGCCCTCAACACTGGTAAATACATATGTGAAAAGTCTCACTAAAATTCTTGCCGGTGACTAGAAAAGGTGATTCCGTATATAACTGAGACTAGGCAAGACAAACAAGTTACATCAGGAATAGAGAGGAAGCTGACAATACCGGGAAACTCTTCCATTTAATGGAAGCAACAAGCAAATTTCAAAGAGTTGCAGGCCTTTTTGCTTTGGATGCTGGGAAGGTTTTCAGTTGCATACTATGATCTCACCTATTTGGAGTTCTACAGGCATTTGAGTTCCTTGATATTTATATTAATTGGGTTAAATTTTTATACAATAATCCAGTGGCCTTTCTCATTACAAACGGGGTGATTTCAGACACCTTTCCCTTAAAGAAGAAAGGTACAGTACCAGCAAGAGTTGTCTGCTATTACCTATGTTATGTTTAGATCCCTTGGTCAGGAGGTTGTTAGTGGGCAAAGAGATTACAGGTATCAAATTAAAGGACAAGGAACATTTACTCTCCTTGATCACAGACGATATCTTGATTACAGTATCAGAACCCCAAAAATAGATTTCAAGAATACTGGAAGTAATTAGGGAATTTATTTCAATTTCAGGTTCCAAATGAAATAAAGAAAAATCCTTCTTTCTGCCACTTAACCAATGCTGCATGAAGACATGCACTATGGAACTTGGAATACCATGGGAGAAGGAAAATATAGATTATCTGGGGATTAATATATTGAGAAGAATCCCCCAAACAGTTAATAAAAATCTTATCCTGCTTAAAAAAAGTATACAAGATACTTTGACTAGGTGGAACCATTTGCCATTAGGCTTCTGGGGTTCAATAGAACCCTCAACCCATTAAAATGAATATACTCTCAAAATCACTATACTTACTTATGTTGTTACCCTTCAGCATTCCACAAAAATAGTTTATGGATATCCAAATAATCATCCCAAAATACCTGTGGTCCAACAAAATATGTAGGATTGTATATAATAAGCTGAGTAGATCCAAGGAAAATGGGGGGTTGAGAGTCCCATATCTATACTACTATCACTTGGACTGTAGAGCAACTCAACTTGCTAAACTGTTTGAAGCTAGAAAGAGTAAATCTAACTACTGAAGTTGGTTAGAGATAGAAACTGACTGGGCCAAATCTTTTCACTGTAGTTTAAACTGTCTGATATTTGCCTAACCATTCAAACCTCATAAAAATAAGATACTTGCAGATGTTGGGGTCTATGCACGAATGTGTGGAATGCCTATGCGCTGCTAACCGCAGCACGTAGCCACTCCGCACCCATTGTTCCCCCTGTAAGGGATGCACCAAAGAGTTGTGCAGCCCCTACACACCCAATCCCTGGCTGCTGACAGCAATGTGCTGGGACAGGTGGAGGGGTGCTGCACTACACACCATTTATTAAGGTGCATAGTGCTGTCCACAGAAGAGTGAATTACTCAGCAGGTTATGGCAGCTGGGACCCTGTCGTAACTCACTGTGTTCTCCCATGGACATGACCTGCCGGATGTGGCAGAAGTGAGATTCCAATCTCCGTGCTGCCCCTGCCCAGCAGGTCAATGATGAGGGCAGGGGCAGCGGAACAGTTGAGTGCCCATACACTGTAGTGCTGCCATGTCCCAGTCTGGTAGTGCTGAACACCCCCCACAACAAGACAGCCCCACCCCCATAGTGCCAGGTATACTCTCCCATCACCTAGAGGAGCCTGTACTGGCCTCACAACCCCACCCCCCAGTTTCCCAGCACCCACATCAGTGGCCATTGCTCCCCAGCCCCATGGCACCTGACACACCCATCCCCAGTCCAGGTCACCTTTCCATCGGTGCTGTGGCTCCAGACGGCTTGGCAGTAGCCTTTCCACATCTCCTTGGCCACCAGCCATCCAAGTGATGCCAGGAATGCACCCCCATAATTAGGTGTTGTGTTCCCAGCATCACTTGGATGGCTGGCGGCCAAGGAGGTGTGTAGAGGGTCGTGCCGCTGCCTGTCTCGGAGCTGCGGCACTGATGGGAAGGTACTTGGACCGGGATGGAACAGGGATGTTGATGCTGGAGGGGCAATGGCCACCGGCTGGGTGCTGGGGAACCGGGTGGGGTGGGGCTGTGAGGCTGGTATGGCACCACTGGGTGTTGGAGGGCATACCTGCCACTAAGGGGTCAGAACTGTCATGTTCTGGGGGGGTGGCTGACTTGCAGACCACAACGGGGACTGGGCATACATGGGGGGGGGTCTGGCACTGACAGGGCTGGGGCTGCAAGGTGTGGGGGTGTGGATTATGCATTGCTAATCAAGCATCAGGGCTGCCATGTGTTGGGGCACGATATGCTATGCACAAAGGAGCCAAGGCACAAATGTGTTGGGGCCGGGTATGGTATGTCACGATGGGGCCAGGGCACAGATGTGTTGGGGGGGGTGTGGCATGTCACGATGGGGACGGAGCACAGCTGTGTGGCAAGCGGGTGGGGGCATTCACAGGTCTGATGCATATGGGAGCATGGCCGTGTGGGTCTGGGTTCTTGCAGGGCCTATTCTTGCACCTGGACCCGTGCCTTGGTGTGCAAGTGATCTACTCTGGGACCCAGGACGATCATCTGATTGGATGCCCTCCTGGTCCACTACTCCACCCCTGACTGTCCTGCGTGGTCCTGCATGCTTGGGGGGGCAGGGGCATGGACAGGTGCCCCATGGGTGCATGTGGTAGTGAGTTCCATGTACCCTGTACCTGTCCAGGACTACGGAGCTACAGAGGTGGGAAATGCACCTCTGGTGTGTCATGCTGCCCGTTCGTGCATAGGTCCTGGTATTAGTATCCTTGCAAAATGGTCTAAATTACGTGATTTGAACTTAAACAAGTACGCACCTCAGTCCTGATTTGGAAACCCAAATATCACTAGAGGTGGTGAGGTATATAACAGAACAGAGTGGATTACTAAGAAGTGAAAAATAAAAGACACATTGGACAAAAATGAGCTTAAGCAATATGCTACGTTAATAAGGGAAAGGGAAATACAAAACACAGATTCAGAATTATTTGACTGACTGAGCAATAGCGTTAAAGGAAACTGTACCCTCATATCTTGTAAAGTTTACTTGTTTCCATGTCAACAAACAACTCTTTTCAAGTAGCTGTTAGGGATATATGAGATTGCTTTAGTTTATTTTCACTGTTCATGTTTGTTCCTGTAACTTTCCTGGCCCAGGAGTCTCAAAACTTTGCCCTGGCGCAAACCTGTTTTTTTGTGAGTAAACCAGGTTTCATGCCAAACTAGTATTCACAAAAGCCCGGTTTGAGCACTCAAACTGAGTTTGTACCAGGGCAAAGTGTGGAGAAGGCCCCACTACAAATGAGAGGAAGGGGATGTGAATATTGGTGCTGTCTGATTCACAAAGCATTTGCTCAATGCATGGGCACCTTGCATGGTCACCTTGCATGAAGCAAATACCACTGACTGAGACATTACCTTATCCTGCACAACCATAGTGGTTAGCGGAGGTACTGCAGTGGCTCCCTCCGCCGATCGCCAGCTGGATTGTTGTATATCAGTTTCCCTGGTGCCTAGTGGTACCCCTGCTGATCGCCAGCCCGATAACTGTATATCAGTTTCCCTGGTGCCTAGTATTCCCCCCTTGCCAATCACCAGCCCGAAATGAAAAATATATTTTTCCTGGTGCCAGTGGTTGCCTCCCAACGATCACTGGCTGGACAGTTGTATATCAGTTTCCCCTGGTGCCTAGTGCTCTCCCCCCCACTCATCACTGACCCGATAGTTGTATATCAGTTTCGCTGGTGTCTTGTGTTCTCCCCTGCCGATCGCCAGCCTGAAATTAAAAATATACTTTCCCTGGTGTTAGTGGTCCCCCCACTGATTGCCGGACCGCTGTGCACACACATCTTTCACTGGTGTCTAGTGGCCCCTCACCCTACCAGATCCCATGCCCGAGTTAGACAATATGATTCTCCCTGATGTCCAGTGGTCCAACCCCCCATTCGATCCCCATCTCCATAAGGGTGCAAACCATTTGGGTAGACCAACCCCTCCGCCATTCTTAGGTGAGGACTTACACTGTCTCCCCCCCACTAATCGCCAGTCTGATGTGAAGGAAGTAACTTTCTCTGGAGTCTAGCACACCCCTCACCCCTCCACCCCAGCATGTAGGGACCCACCAACCCACTAGACCCTATCCTGGCCCTGAGCTGGTGACCAGCACAACTCTCTGCTGTCCACCATGACTGACCACCAACTGAGCTGTCAATGAGCACATACTGAATACAGTATGCACTAATTGACAGCTCAGTCAGTGGCTGACTGTGGTGGAGAGTGAAGGGCTGTGCCAGTCACCAGTTCGGGGTCAGGATAAAGGGAGAGTGGGGTTGTGGGGTACAACCTGCTGGGGTGGCAGGTCTGCTAGATACCAGAGAAAGTTACTTCCTTCACATCAGCCAGGTGATCGGTGGTGGGGAGTGGGGGACGTTATGAACAGTGTATGTCTTCACATTGGGCAGTGGTCACAGGGGTGGGTTGATCTAACTAAATGGCTTGCACAGTTACAGGGATTGTACCAGGGGTTGGACCACTGGACATCATGGAGAATCATTTTATCTAACTTGGGCATGGGATCGGGTGGAGGGAGGGACCACTGGACACCAGGGACAGATGTGTGTGCACAGCGTCCAGCAATCGGGTTAAGTGGGACTACTAAAGCTTAGGAAAATATATATTTTTCATTTTGGGCTGGCAATTGGTGGGGGAGACACTAGGCACCAGGAAACTGATTTACAACTATTGGGGTGGCGATTGGTGGGGAAACTACTAGCATCAGGAAATGATTAATGTACTGGGCTGATGATCAGTGGAGGAGGGGACCATTAGGCACCAGGGAAACCTATTTATTTCTACATGGGCTGGTGATCAGTGGGGGTTGGGGGCCACTAGCTCCAGGGAAAATTTATAGTTTTAAGATCGGGCTGATGTTCGTTGGGCGGGCACACTAAACTCTGCTGCAGCCTCTGTAAATGGGCCCATGATGAGCATGCAAATAGCCACATAGTACCTTGTATGCCCAATGGCCTCATTTACATGGCTGGTTTTGTGAATTCCAAATAGTGCACCTGCACTATTCATTGCAGTGTCATACTCTTGGCTGCATGTTGGGGTGGCGCTAGTGGGGTTACAGGTAGTGATAATGGTGTTACTGCTGACTTGACCTGGCCCTATGCATAGTCAGATGGTGTGATGCACTATTTATTTATTTAAAAGTTTTACCCGGAAGGCGTGCTGAGTGGACTATCGCTCGATTCCAGATGTGTTCTGGGTGTGAGGGGTAGAGAAGAATACATAGATAGTAAATTGTACAATAAGCAAGCATGTAAAAACATACAGAAACATTGTTGGTAGATTGTGCGATTTACAACAACTTATGGTCACTGATACATCACGATGAGTATTCACAAATGTTGAGCCATCCCCTTCTGCTGTGCAAACTACTGGACCTTGGAGCTACCCAGCCCCCCATGTCCTGGTTCAAAAGCTATCTAGGCTGTCATTCCCAAACTACCTCCTTCTGCAAAGCCCAATCATCTCCCTCTGCTATCTCCTGCGGTGTTCCTCAGGGTTCAATACTAGGCCCATTGCTATTCCTATCTTTGTCAATTCTATCCCAGCCCTCACTACCCACTGTAAGTCTATATTGTATGCCGATAATCTGCTACTTTATACCACCTCTGCATCTATTACTGATATCAATGATCACTTATCATCCTCCTTTAGTCAGATCCAGGCCTGGCTCTCCTCCAACCAATTAATTCTTAATCAACCCAAGACTCAGGCAATGCTCTTTGGGTCTCTAAGGAAGGCCAATGCATAATCCCATCACCTGAGGGTCCAATGCCCAGACGGATCTGTACTATCCAACACCAAGACCTTTAAATATTTAGGGGTGACTATTGACCCACAACTCCACTTCACCACACGTATCAACGGGATTTGCCAACACATCAACTCGAAGATTGGAGCTGCTTACAGGGTTCGTCACTCACTCACTGCTTCTGCCCATGTCTCTGTAGCCCAGGGGGTCCTTCTTCCGGGGCTGACGTATGCTCTTCTTGTTTTCTCTCAGGCTAAAATAGCAGACTTACATAAATGGGACACCACATACAACAACATTTGCAGATTCGCTCTGGCTGCTCCCCAGCTCACCCATCACTGCCATCTCTACTCTACATTGAACTGGTTGTCTCCTGATGGCATGCGCTCCTACGCTCTGGGTAACCTTACTGATTCCTTATCATGTCTACTGTGTCCTGATGCGCTTGCAGCTATGCTTCAACCCATTACCCCAGCTCATCTCCTTAGGTCATCGACTGCTCCACTGCTCGCCATTCCTCCCTGCACTACAAAAATGGGTGAGCAAGCTTTCTCACACCTTGCTCCTAAATACTGGAACTCTCTTCCTATTAGCATTAAGCGCTCCCCATCTCACCACTCTTTCAAAAAAGCACTTTTTTCTTACTTGAGCACCCCTGGTGTCTGTAGTTATCCCTAATCCCTTTCTGGTTCCTCTGCCCACCCTATGCCCAATATTGTTATGTATTTAATACTTACCTTAAGTAATCTCCAGGATGTTTTATTGTTACCCACCCACACCTGGGTGCTTGATATTTTTGTACCCTTGTAAGTCCACCCTGCTTGGTGGTCCTGTGTTTTGGTTCTAATACCAGACTGTCCTCTGTAATTTTGACTTCTGCATTGTTGTACACGCCCGGGTCATGCTTGAAAATAGGCAGGTTTTTTGTCTAGAGCATTTACCTGGTTACCAAAAACCAATAAATAAATAAATTAGCATGAACTAAGTTACATGTGCAGGTGGAGGAGAAGTGTGCTTTGAGGAGGGAGTTGAGGTGCTGTGAGGGGAGAGCATGCCGAGTGTCTGCAGGCAGGGAGTTCCGATGTTTCAGCATGTGGAAATTAAAGGCTGGCTGACCTGCTGTGGTGGCCATGTGTGGGACATGCAGTAGCCTGGAGTTGAAATCTCTGAGGGTGTATGCAGGAGGGGATTCAACTGTTAGGGCTGCAGCGAGGTAAGGGGGCAAGTGCTGGGCCCAGAATTAAGTCATAAACCTAGCATAGTGGGACTGCTTCCAATCCAGGAGTGAGGGGAGATCCAGGGACTGGTAGAGGTCGCAGGGATGGGTGGTGGGAGGACAATCCAGAGCAAAGTGACAGAAGGAGTGGAAAAGAGGGTCCAGTCTGGCCAAGGTGAACTTTGGGGCAGCACTCTAGACTATGTCATCATAGTCAAAAATAGGGAGATTATTTTCTGTACAATTGCCTTGCGAGCTGGCAGAGGGATGCATCCATGGTTACGGTATAAGGCACCCAATCGGGGGGGGGGGGGAGTTTTTTGTGAATTGCATTGATATGTACAAAAAAGTCAAGGTGCTGGTCAAGCCAGACCCTGAAATATCTAAATGAGGTACAAGTCTCCAAGGAAGTCCCATTTAAAGTGTGGAAGGTAGGGATGGAGGGGAGTCAGGAAAGTCCCTGCCTTGTGCCAAAGGTGGTGTTGAGAAACAGTTGATTTGATCAGAACCAGAGCTGAACATCATTGAAGTCCTGCTGGAGTCTGGACACCACTTTCAGGGGAGAGGGGCCTGATGTATACAGTACCATATCGTCAGCATACATGTGAATGGATTTGTGTGGACAGGCCGAGGGCAGGTCATTAAGGAAGATGGAGAACAGGATTGGGCCAAGGACCGAGCCTTGGGGCACTCCACTGGTGACAGGGAGGTGGTTGGAGGTGGAAATGCCAATTCTGACTGATTGGGATATGCCTGCCAGGTAGGAGTGGAACCAGCTGGTGGCTACACTGGAGAACCCCATACAGGAGAGCTTGGTCAGGAGAAGGGTGTGAGAGACAGTGTTGAAAGCCTTTGCTAGGTTGACAAAAATAGCAGAGGTGATGTGACCTTTGTCCATGCCAGTAAGAATTGAATCGGTGATCCTTAGGAGTGAAGTAAAGGTGGAGCGTGATTTCCTAAATCCAGGCTGGTAAGGTGTGAAGAAGGAGTCAAGGAAGGAGTATAGTTGTGAGAGGACTAGGTGCTCCTGGATTTTGTCTAGTATGGGGAGGAGGGAGATAGGGCGATACTTGCAAAGGGAGGAGGGGTCACACTTTTTAGGGAGGGGGATGACCGTAGCATGTTTCCAGCCAGAAGGGATAGAGGCGAGTGAGAAAGAGAGGTTGAAGAGTGATGGCAGGGGGGTGGTGATGGCTGGGGCTGATAGGTAGAGCATCTTGGAGTCCAGTCCCGAAGGGCATTTATATTTGGAGAGATTGAGGGTAAACAGGGCGGTCAATACTTTGGACAGGGTAACTGGGAAAAGGGAGAAGGAGGAGGCCAGGATGGGGGTTTGGGTGAGCAGGGATGCGATCTCGGGAGGGTATGGGACAGGCAGGAGAGTGGGTAGGAGAGATGCTGGACAGTTAGTGAAAAAGGTGTTGAAAACAGAGGCCACTGCATGGGGTTCCATGGCAGTGGAGCTGCCTACATCTAGGATAGGAGTGTGGGGCTGGGCAGGAGGGGAGAAGAGTGATTTAATCGCCTTCCAAAACTTAGCTGGGTGATTTATATTATTGTGGAAGGAGGCTTTGAAATAGTTGGCTTTAGCCTGTCGGAAAAGACTTGTGCAGGCATTTCAGAGTGTATGGCAGTGCTGGAGGTCCGCCGGGTTGCCGGATACCTTGTAAGCTTTCCAAGCCTGATCCCTGGCTCGGAGGTGGGCCATGAGGTCTGCTGAGATCCAGGGCAGATAAGCTTCCCTTACTCGAGCCCTTCTGAGTGGGGCATAGTAGTCCCAGAAGATGAGGAATCTAGATTTGAAGTAATCCAGAGTGAAACTGATAGAGGTGACTCTTGGGATGAATGATCAGTCTGTGTTTGTCAGATCATTTAGGGGTGTATCAAGGTCCAGGGATTTATAGGTCCTGGTGAGGGGAGTCCTTGATGGAGGAGCCTTTGATCTAAATATCTTCCTTAGCAAGTATATCATGTGGGGGTCACTTAGTGAGTTCAGTTGGAGGCCAGTGGCAAGTATCCAATGAGGATGTGAAGTGAGAGCCTAGTCCAAGAGGGAGTGGTTCTGTGTTTTAGGGTTCAGACAAGTGGGTTCAGTGATCTGTTGAAACAGATTCAGTGCTGCCACTTGGCTACAGAGCTTGGTGTTGGCACCAGAGAACCAGTTCAACTTGAAGTCCCCAAGGATATAGAGCTCACCCCCTGATGTGCGAGATTTTAGGGTACCCAGATGCTCCCAGACAGCAGGCACAGGGGAATCTAGAGAGCAATAGGAGCCTGCTATAAATATAGGAATTGTATCAGAGGAGAGAGATTTTTATAAGCAAGGTGTCAATGGATAGTGTGGGCACGTTAGCTAGACTGGTGTGTACTGGAGTAGGGATGAGATGTTCATGGCTATGCCACCACCTCTCTTGTTTCCTGAACGGTCATATTGAATGACTGAGTAGCCAGGAATAGCTAATTCTGCCTCCTGATTGTGTGGCTTTAGCCAGGTCTCAGTGATAATCAGGATGTCAAGATGCAGGAATAGGACAATTGGTTGTAGCAAAGTTAATTTGTGTAGGATGCTGCATATATATAGGTGAGTTACTTTTAGGCCATGGGGTAGTTGGAGAGTAGTAGAAGGGTTGTGACAGGTGTGGAGTGGGGGTGTTGGTCCAGGGTTTAGCTCGACATCCCCAGCTAGGAGGAGCAGTAAAGTTATCAGTAAAGTTTTGTTTTAGGCATAGCCCATAGTAGCTTATGATGAGTAAGTAGAAGGAAGCTGGGAGGTAAATGAGGAGCTGCACTGAACTGGGAATGTTATGGCTGACAGCTCAGTGCGAATAAAGGGTGGGAGGATGATAGGTCCAGGAACCCAAAAATGGGTGAGAGAGGGGAGGCTGTCCTATGGTGGTGGAGGTAAAGTGGTGTGGCAGTACACTTGGAGAGTTAATTATTGGAGGACAAGGTAGTGATTCTGGGAAGGAGGAGAGTGGGAGGGATGCTAAAGGCACCAGAAGGAAAACAATAGTTAAGTAGAGGGGCAGCAAGGTGTTGCTGACTGGGTATGGGAGTGCAGGATAGATCTGTAGCGGCCACTATTGGTGGTTGCAGATAAGCTGCAAAGGGGGAAACTGGGTGATTGGTTTTTACAGCTACACATGATCCTGCCTGTATATCTTATATATTAGGTAATTCACCAAGGGTGGTGGAGGGGACGGTGGGGCCACTGACTCGTAGTGTCTGCGGGGCCTTCCATACACACATACTCCACTGTTAAGGAAAATAATCTGGAGTGCCTTTTGTCATACCTGAGTTCGGCGGGTTCAAGCTCGGGGGAGGGCAGGACACTGTTGGCCCTCACAACTGGCAGGGAGTTGAGGAAAGAACAGAAGGGGAGATTAGTTTAAGCAGGTAAGGAGGAGGTGGGGCTAGCGGGTAAATCCTAAGTAATTGTGAGAGAGTCGGCTTGTGCCTTCAGGTTTTAGCAAGCACAAATAATTCAAATTGGCTTAGAAGTTCAAATTAAAGCTCCCTGTAGAAAAATAGTCAATACTACACTGTTTGGTTCTCTAAACAACATTAAGATAACGTTACATGAGTGCTGCAGCTAAAATAGAACTGGCTTAGTAGTTAAGTACATACACAGTTCTCAGTAGCACAGTTCTCTCTTACAGCAGTTACCATGCAGCTGTGTATTGCAGCAAAACTAGAACTGGCTTAAAATTAATTAAAACTCCCATTAGTAATGTCACCAACTCAGCACAGAACTCCATTTAAAACAGTTGAAAATAAGTCAGCTCTATAAAATACCACACAGAGAACAGTTAAAAGCTCCCATTGAAGAGGGGGCGAGACTGCAAGTTTCACAGTGAGCTGATAAGCAGGCTGGGCTAAGAAATAATTAAAACTCCCAGTAGAATGGATTACAACTGCACAGTTTTCTGTGATAGCAAAGCAGAAATCAATTAAAGCACCCTGTAAAATGCTTATAAATTGCCGATGGCACATTTATAAGGTAGAAAAAGAAATGGGCAGACTGGATGGGCCTTGCGGTCCTTATCTGCCGTCAACTTCTATGTTTCTATGTTTCTATGTTTCTATGTTTCTAAAAAGGGGTACTACTGCACATTTTTAAGCTAAAGTGGTTAATAAAAAAAACTATCAGCATTACTCTTTCGATGGTTAAGGCAGAGGAACTCAGAATAGTCCAAGTTTAAAATTGGTGCTAAAACCAGAGTCCATTGTTCCTGCAGTTCTCCACACACATGCACTCCACTGTTAAGGAAAAGAGGCTGGCGTGCCTCTCGTTGTACCTGAGTTTGGTGGGTTGTAGCTCGGGGGAGGGCCGGACACTGTTGGCCCTCATGACTAGTGGGGAGCTGAGTTCAGCGGGTTGCAGCTCGGGAGAGGGCAGGACACTTTTGGCCCTTACGACTAGTGGGGAGCTGAGTTCGGTGGGTTACAGCTTGAGGGAGGACAGGACACGGTTGGCCCTCATTACCAGCAGGGAGCTGAGTTCGGTGGGTTGCAGCTCAGGGGATCCAACTGGGAATAGCAAATTTAGCCACCTGGGTAAACGCAAAGCGCAATGCACAGTTTTGTGCAGTGCTTCACGATTTTTTGTGAATCTAGCCCCTGGAGTCTCCATTTTCTGGTTGTTGACATCTCATTGTCCCTGAGAGTTGCATTAGCATATGAGAACGTAATGCCATAGCACCCATTTACATCAGGAATCTCCATGCTGAAAGTACACATAACCTGAAAATACTCTCTAGAAACACACAGATTAAATGCAGATTGGAGCATGATGTGTCAGTACCCTTTAGACTCCACAGTATGCCTGTCTGTTTAAAGATCTAGTGTACTGGCTAAAACTAATATTAGTTTTTAAAAGCAGTCAACCAACACATTTTATATCAAAGGTACTCTTTCTTTTCCCTTTGTTTAATTAAAAGATTGTCTATGTTAGCAGGTGTGAAGTGAGGAACAGCATTCTACCTGGCAGCAAACATACCTAGCTCTGTTGCGCCCCCCCCCAACTACATAATCCACATTGTGACCTCACTGACTTTGACACTACTGCTGCTTAGGAACAGCTGCTCAGTGGCCACCAGGTCTGTCACCTGTGATGACACTGTCGGTGATATCACAGTGCTGATGATGTTGTGGGGGTTGGGGGGAATAGAGATAGATATGTCAGCTACCAAGCTTAGAGCTGTTTCATACATCCAGCACAATATTATCACATAGACCACTTTCTAATGAGCAAAAGGAAAAAGAAAAATACTTCAGATAGAAAAAGTTACAACTGACTGTTTCTTAGAATTTGTATTATTTTCCTGTCTGCCTGTTTTTGCTCCACTCTTTCTTTAAATACATTTCAACAAAACAAGTTGCAGCAAAGTGTGAAACATTTATCTTTAGTTGGCTTTGCAAACTGTCTGAGTTGTAATGCAGGGTTTTTCCCTTTAAATTGCATTTAGTTTGTGTGTTTCCAGAGAGTTTTTTCAGCATATTTGTACTTTCCTTATAGAGGTACGTGATATAAATGATTGCTGTGATATAATGTTCTCATATGCTAATGTAGCTCTCATGGACAATGAGATTTCAACAACCATAAAATGGAAACCCCCCCCCCAGGATGGTTACAGGGGACTAACATGAACAGTGAAAACAAACTAAAACAAACACATATCTCTCCAACAGCTACAGCGAAAGTTGTCTATTGACATGGAAACAAAATTTACAAGATATGAGGGTGTAGTTTTCCTTTAAGGAACAGTGATTTAATAGATCACAACTAATCGATCATTGTTTATGCTTCCAGTCCCTCCTCTGGCATCGTTTTCTCTATCCTACAGTCCGATTTCACCCAGGTCCTCTACTGGTTCTAAGACAACAGCCTTAAAGTTAACACCAAAAAAATTGTCTCCATGGTCTTTGGAACTTCCCACAAACTAGCTAAACTCCCATTTAGCCCCTCTTTCTTCTCCCTGGATGTGTCAACCCTTGACTCAGTGTCATCTTACAAGTACCTCGGTCTGTGGCTAGACCAACACCTAGATTTCTCAGCTCATATCAACTCTATGAGCACCAAGCTTCATCCCAAACTTGGAGCGCTTTACCAATACAAAAACTCCATTCCTTTGCATCTGAGTCAAATCCTAATAGCTAAAACCATACTTTCTATTTTTGTCTATGGTGACATAATCTACTCCTTAGCCTCTGCCTCCTGCCTCTCCCACCTCGACACTACCCTCAATGCATACTGATGGTTTGCTACTAACTCTCCACCTCGTACCCATCACTGCACTCTACTCTCCTCTCTGACTCTCCCCCCACTCTCACACAGGACATACAGTCACTCCTTAATGTTCATTGCAAAATACAGGTTCAATCTCCTCCTGCAATATCTTTCTTCCCTCCTCTCACCAGCCCCAGCCCCTCCCTACTCTCTGAGGGCCAGCCACCCTCGAACCTTCTCAGTCTGCCACTGATGCTTCTCCTCCGGAGTCTCTGCAATCTCTGCCCACCTCCCCCACCTCTAGAACCAGCAACTGCCCCTACTTTGTGACTCCCCATCCTTCCCTTACTTAACGTGCCAAATAAAGGTCATCCCTTCCCTCCCCTACCCTGCAGGTGTTTTCCCTTGTCCCTCTCCTCTCACTCTACCCCACTCAACACCTAACCATCTTTACCCAGTCAATCCTCCCTACTGGCTCACCACAGCCACCATCTAATAAATTATTCTGTAAATATTGTATAGTAGACATTGTCTTGATGCCTCATCATGTCTATGTAAATATTGCATAGTATTTATTGTATTACGTTACTTGTCTGTTTTAACTCTCTTATGATTGAACTGTAAGCTATTGTTCATTTTGGATCTATGACGCCAGTTTGACAATTATGTTGTCGACCGGCATCACGATGACAGACTCCACATCGACCGCAATTTGCAGTTGGCAGGAAGCCGTGCACGTCGGACACTATTTTTTCTTCAGGGGGCTCTGTCCTCCACACCACCCCCCCGTACTAATGGATTACAACTCCGAGTCGGAGTTAGTTAGGGGAAGGTTGCAGCATGGAGGAAAGTGTTGCAGGGTCCCAGGCAGACTTCTACAGTGACATGTCGATGAAGTCGGCAGTGACGTATGTTGCTGTAGAAGTGTCGCTGTGCGGGAGGGAAAGCATTTGTTTTTATCCTCCTGTAACCCATCCTCCAGATCGCACCTGGAATCAAGCCTTGACTCAGTGTGCCTTTCTCAGTTATCAACTTTAAATAAATAAATAATTAACACCAATGTAAATATGAATAACTTTTTGGCATACTTATAATTAAGTACCAAAGTTAAGTAACAAGTACCAAGGGTTCTGAAGAAACTGGCAGATGTCCTAGCAGCTCCAATAACAGATCTATTCAATTCCTCTCTCCAATCAGGATGTGTCCCTCTGGAATGGAGGATGGCACATGTCGTGCCCCTCTACAACAGCGGACCTCGGGATGAACTAGTGAATTACAGACCAGTAAGCATGATACCCATAGTAGGAAAAATGATGGAGGCCATCTTAAAAGAAAGGAGGGTGGAGTTCCTGGAGGTAAATGGTTTTCAGGATGACAACAAACACGGGTTTTTCTGGGGGAAATCGTGTCAGACCAGCCTAGTCAAATTTTGTGACTGGGTGACAAGATCACTGGATGGAGGAAAGTCTGTTGATGTTCTGTATCTAGACTTCAGCATGGCTTTCAATTTGATCCTGCATGGAAGGTTGATTTATAAATTGAGGGAACTGGGGGTGCAGGATAAATTTGTGGACTGTGTGGCAAACTGGCTTAAAAATAGACAGCAGAGGGTGGTGGTAGGGAATGAAGCCTCCTCATCTAGAAGGGTCTTCGGGGGGTCCTGCAAGGTTCAGTGTTGGGCCCCATCCTTTTCAATGTGCACATTGCAGACATTGGGGAGGGAATTAGGAGTAGAATGAGACTGTTGACTGATGACTCCAATCGAGGGGATGAGGTGGGCAGTGATGAGGGTAGGAAGGCACTTCAGGAAGACTTAGTGAGGCTGGAAAGCTTGGCACACATATGGCAGTTGGGTTTAATGCACGTAACTATAGTGCCCTGCATCAGGGTGTTAGGAACCCTGGGTATAGTTATCACTTGGGGGGGTAAGGCTGACTGTCGCTCTGATGGAGAAGGATATGGGGGTGATGACTGATGCCAAATGCAACAACTCAGAGTAGTGCAGGAGACCTAAAGCAAACAAAATGCTTGGGTGTATAGCCATGGGGATATCTTTTAGGAGCAGGGAGGTTATAGTTCCCCTGTACAGCTCGCTGGTGAGTTTGCACCTGAAGCACTGTGTGCAGTTCTGGTGACCCTGCCTAAAGAAGGACATCGTACTACTAGAGAAGGTCCAGAGAAGGGTGACAAATATGATCAGTGGGCTGGGGGAATTGTCATATGGGGACAGATTTAGAGAGCTGAGCATGTACTCCCTGGAAAACAGGAGGGATGGGGGATATAATTGAGACCTTCAAATATCTGAAGAGGGTCAACAGAGAGAATATTGAGAGTTTGATCAAATTGAAGGGGGAAGGGAATACGAGAGGTCATAGTCCGAAACTGGCAGGGGGGTGGTACAGAGGAGAGGTAAGGGGGCATTATTTCACAGAAAGAGTAGTGGCACCCTGGAATGTGCTTCCTGATGACTAGATAAAAATGGATACTGTGGGAGGTATTAAGAGGGGCTGGGACAGGCACAGGCACATGGTACAGGTTGGGGATAAGGTGAGCACCTGGGGTACGCAGGGAGAGGGTGTGGGAGGAAAGCTGTAAATAAGGGAGGTAAGCAGCTACTGTATGGCACCAGTGAACTGTGTTGGGAAGAAATAATAGACCGCTAGGCCTAATCTGCTGGCAAATATGTATGTATGTATGTATGTATAAAATGTCTGGATTTTATAGTGTATTACTACAAACCACTTAAAGAGCTCCTGATGTGCTGCCTGTGATGATAGCAACCGCGATTGAGTGCTTTCAAAAAGGGCGACTCAATCATGGCACCTGTGCACAGGGCTACCAGGCAGGGAGGGTGACCAAATAGGGGGTTCAGCAAATATAGCAACAGGATGTCACTATATGTACAAGTGCACGGGGGAGGGGACCATGCCATGCAGTGGGCAGAAGGGGGGTTAGGGTTTGTGGGGTGTAGTGTAGCAGTGGGCTGCCGAGCTGGCCATGTGGTGTGGTGGGCTGGTGGCAGGCTAGGGCTGGGAGGGTGTCGGGTTTGGTTCTGGGTGTGTTTGTTTTCTGCGCCAGGTCCGGGATTTTTTTTTTACTTTTGCACCCCCAGACACGCACGCCCCTGGAGTTGAGAATCTTTTGGGGGGGGTGTGGGGGGTGCTGCCCCCAGCATAAAAAAAAAATCTAAGTCTTCAGTGCCTTCTTGATGTTTGCCCCGAGTGTACATTGCCGAAATTGATTTTCAGCAATGTAGACTCACCCCAAATGGAGATCACCTTTCCGCGATTGCCGTTATCACATGGAACCCTCCTGATGTTGTTGTGACATCTTTGAGACAATGGAATATTTAGACACAATTTAGCTTATATTTAATAATATTTCCTGTAATTCTCACCCTTACTTGTTTCTTACTAAAGACATCTGCATGTAAACAGGATTGCTGCCCTATCTGTTGTGGCTGCTTACCTACACCTGACATCACAGTTCTGTTTATGAAATCACAGTTTGTAGCTGTGGGGACAGGTGTGACTCAATAAACAGGGGAATATGATGTCAGGTGTAGGTAAGCAGAAAGAACAGATAAAATTTAAAGGCAGTAATCATGTTTCATACAACTGTCTTCAGTAATGAAAAAAGGGAAAGAATTAGAGAAAATATATGAAATATAAACTAAAATGTGTCTAAAGCTGAAATTTTTTCAAGTTTTTCAAATGGTGTCAGGGGCTGTTTAAGGTTCTGACAGAGAATATTAGGTGGTAACAGGCACTAGGCAGGAATTTAGAAAATTGGAACTAGAAAAAATATGGCAAAATTTCCTTGACATTCAGAACAGTTACTATGAAAATGGTACAGTTTAAATCGCTTCACAGTCTCATTACACCCTATCTCACTTGTACAAAATGGGAATTAGAGCCACGTTGAACTGTAACAGATATGAGACAGCAAACTGCGAGATACTGCACAAGTTCTAGACAGTACCAACATACAAACATTGTGGAGTAGTATCAAACATTTGTTAAGCAACATCACCTGACTACAGGGAATATGACTGGAAACTCGCTTTATAGGATACTTTGAGAACAAGCTAAACAGCAACAATATTCAATCTCTTTTATACCAGCTGCATGGAAAAACATTGGGCCTGATTCGCGAAGCCACAGGTAGGACACCCGCAATATGCATTCACAAAACACGACGCATGTAACAAGATACAATAAAAGATATGGCAAGTGCGATTCAGAAACGCAAGCTGCGGCAAACCCCAGAGAAGTTGCATATTGCGTCTTGTGTCCAGAAATGTGTCACAGTGGAACCTGCGACATGCCATGTGGCCTGATGCTTCCACAGGCTGTATTCAGAAAGCACAGCATACGCTGCCTGTGTCCATCCAAGGCCCTAACACCTAGACCAATGAAAAGGTGGTCTAACGGCACACCACTATAAAAGAAGTGGAGTAACACAGTACAAAGTAGTCACAGTAGAGGAAGCAGTGTGCAAACTGTTGGGAGTAACTGTGGAAAAGGATGACTATGCCCGCAGGGGTAGCCCTACTGGGCATAATACTGGCAGCACAAGCCAGGCGGATGCAGTGCAAGCGAGGGAGGCATCACAATGGCAGGATGCAGGGTAATGCACCACCACAGCCACAGCAACCAGCCAGGCGCAGAGCCCCCCCCCCCCCCCCAAGTGATATGTGCCAGACAATCCTATGAGGAGGTCACAGAGGAGCAGTGCATAACATGGTACTGGCTGAATAAGGCTGCCATAGCAATGCTGTGCCGGGAGCTGGGGGAGGAACCAGACACAGCTACAAAGAGGGGCCATGCCATACCAGTCAATGTGAAGGTAAGTGCAGCACTGTGCTGCCTGGGCACTGGTACATTCTAAAGACCCAATGGTGAAACAGTGGGAATATCCCAGGCCACCGTGTCCTGGTGCCTGAGACAGTTCATGGATGCCATGCTACGACACTGTGACAGGTATATTGCCTACCCACAGGGCGCACAGTAGCAAGCCACCAAGCAAGCCTTCTATGCAATAGAAATGTCATGGGTGCTATCAATTGCACAGGGGTGGCAATTAAGGCTCCTGTGGAGGATGGAGATGCCTTCATAAATCGCAAGAGGTACCATGCACTGAACATCCAGGTGGTGTGCAACAGCCACTGTCGGATTCTAGTTGTGGTGGCCAGGTATCCTGGATGCTGCCATGACTCCTTCATATTCTGGCAGAGTGGCCTGCATCAGCCATTCCAGAGAGGTGAACTGGAGGGCAGATGGCTGATAGGTGAGTGGTGACAGATACCGATACGGAATGGTGGGCAGGTTACACTGCATAGAGACATGTGGAGGCGACATAGTGCCAGTCTGTGGCTAACCATCCACTCTACTCTTCATTCCACAGGTGACAGTGGATATTCCCAACTGCCATGGCTCAGGACACCAGTGAGGAACTCACAGAATGCAGCGGAGGAGGCATATAATGATGCACATGTCACAACATGAGCCGTGATTGAGAAAACCTTTGGGATCCTGAAGGCACACTTCAGGTGTCTGGACAGGGCAGGAGGAGCACTGCAATACAACCCAGAGATGTGCTGTAAGATCATCCTTGCATGTTGCATCCTGCACAATATTGCCATAAGCCAGAGGGTACCACTGCCACCAGAGGATCCTGAGCATGGTGAGAGGGATGCAGAGAAGACCAATGAGGATGCAGATGTGGGACGACATCATCATCATCATCGTCGACTGCCAGGCAATGCGACAACTGGCTGGCTGGTTCATGACTAGCTCATCAGGAACCATTTCACCTAAGGGACAGCTGTGACCCTTGGGTGGCAAAGGCAGACAGACACCCAAACAGTAAAGGCCACCAAGAGATGACTGACAATACATGTGAATGCCACAGCAGCAGACACCACCACACAGGAATGTCTGCCGGTGCAGTCTACCACATAGGGGTGCACTGTGACACAGAAACAGTGCCCCTGTCTGGTGTGTCACCCCTGGTGGACAATGCAGGGAACAACAGTGCTGCAAGACAGTCTGGGAGAGGATGGCACATGTCAGTAAACACAGCCACACATGACAGCGATGGAACCCAAGCTGCTCCTGGAAGGCCTGCATGTCTGCTACAAGGTGGCGCTGTAGGGTGAGTACACGGGGCCAGAGGGGCATGTATGCTGTGTTGGTGGGATGGTGACACATACCACCAGTGCACAGATTGGAACACACATGTGCAGGCCCACCCACAGGACACACAGCATCGTAACACAGACATCCCACCTAGACAACACACTGTCACACCAGTATAACTGTGCAACATCCCCCTCCCCCAACAGGCCTGCACCACCATGAAGGCACACATGTGCAGCACAAGCCTGTACCAACACACACCACAACAACAGTACCTGCCACACCAAGCACAGCCCTGGAACACATGCAGGGGTACAGTACATGCACAACTGAGTCCTGTGTACAGATAGCATGCAAATCGCAAGCTGTGATAAACATATACGCAATCTGTGTTATGCGGTGGAATGACACGCACTTGTGGTGTGCGCTACAAACGTTGTGTAGTGACGCAGGGAGCGACGCCACAGTGTAGCTTGTGGCCTGGTGCCGGAGGGAGTGTAGAGCCAAATATTTGGCAGTCTCACATAGCCACATCGTGTCTGCAAGTGCAAACATGAGCAGACTAAGTGGCAGAGGGCCCAACTTCAGCCCAGATGAGACAGCCCAGCTGGTCTGCCTGGTCCAGCAGTGGGCTAGGTACCTGCTGCCACCTGCCAGCAGGAGACACACCCTTGGTGAAAGGGAACAGGTGTGGAGGAGGAGGAGGATTGCTGCCAAGCTGTACACACAGCTGGGTGTCAGGAGGACACCCAGACAGCTGCAGCATCACTGGCAGGACCATGCCAGGAAAGACGGTGCCATCCTGACACACATGAGGAGGATGTCAGTGGATGCCAATGTGGCCATGCGGATGGGCAGGACACACCTGTATGGTAGGTGTCCCAGACATGTAACATGCATGTCCATACCACGGCAGCCTGCAAAACACAGTGCACTGTGCAGATACTAATGGGCTGTCTACCCATGTTTCCACAGGTGGCAGTGATGGTGGTGTCTACAGACAGCAGCCAGAGGAACAGCGGAGGAGCCCTCGGCACCATGCATGAAGGGATATGGCCCCTCAAAACCAAGGTAGGTCATATAGCAGATGCACAACAGCTTGGGTGCTTGGGTACAGGTATGAGCACACCATGTGTGGTCACCGTAGCAGGGTTGCATCGCAGGTACACCATGTGTGCTGACATCAGCCATGATGTGTGTCACACAGATGCCAAGATGTGTGATGCAGACACACCTGTCATGTTACTGGACCACAAGGCTGGGCACTGGCACATATGTGCTGTGACCCAGCACACATGGGCCAGCACATGGGTCCATGCCATGCACTGTGCGCATGCTGGGACATATGCCACATGCAGGACAGAGGGGAGGGGTAAAGAGGGGGCTGCAATATGGTTGAATGCCCGCAGGGTGACATGCCATGGTATGTACGTGTGCCACGCAAAGACAACGGCATATACCGACCAATGGTCTATGGCAGTGCATGCATGCTTGGAGCCACCATGTGGCCTGCTGGGGTTGGAGGATGTGCCCGGCCTGTACAATGGTCAGGCAATGACTGTCCCTGCTGTGGCTGTGGAGTAACAGTGGACCCAGGGGATGGAGGTCAGTCATGGCTGACAAGTAACTGCAGGTACCTGTCACATGCCACAGTATTGGTACTGCTGGTGACAGTAGTGGGACAGGGTGTAGTGAATATCCCATCAGAGACAATGCAGGGGTTGAAGGAGCCTGGCTCATGCAGGCACAGCTGTGGCCCTTTACCAATCCATGGCAATGCATGTACCAGACAACTAGTGTGGTACTGAGTAGAGTTGAATGCACCCATGTGTGTGGTCCCCAGAACCACCATAGACCATCCCAGGCATGCTGATCTACACATGCCATGGTGGCATACATCTGTCTGTGGCAGCACTGTACATAGGATGGTCACCACAGTGGTGGCAGCTGAAGCTGGGTACCAGCACAGCACACATGGTACACGTGATGTGTAGGACAGGGATGTGGGTGGGGGGACCATGGGCTCTGAGGGACAAGCTGACAGGCAGCACAGTCATGAACATTGTGTCAGCATGATGCCACAATGCCGTGTAATGTTGTCCTGCAACAAGACGAACATGTCACATTTACATGGGGTGGAAACTAGAATACCTGGACATGTGACACTGCTGGTATGCCATGGGAGAGCGGAGTTCAGATCACACGGGGGCACATACTTGAACAAGGCTGTTGGGACATGTAGGCCCAAATGGCTGCCCTTGGGACAGGGGGGTTGTGAAGGCCATGATGGTGGACCTCTGAGGGCTTACAATGACCAGGAGTGGGTAGATGACAGTGATAGTCACATGTGGAGATGTCCTGAGAGGGCAGTCGACCAGCCAGGGAAGTCATGGACCACAGGGATTCTCTGCTGGCACAATGTACTGTACAGAGAGGTATGCACACACAGTGGCTGCATATGTGAATGTGGGGAAAACTGGGACCAGATAGTGGGTCCCTGGATGGACAGAGTGGGTGGAATGAGTGGTCAGGCATGCAGGGTACTGACAACTACACAGCTGCACAGTAGACACGCAGGAGACAGGTGGGTGGGACCTGTAGGGGAAGTGGCCAGTGGTAGGAATGAGGTGACAGACCTCAGGTGTACAAGGACCGGTTCGGAAACACATGGAGGGCACCAGTGGTCTACAAGGCAGTAGGGGTAAATGGCAGTCACACCAGGGTGAGGATGCAGCTGCCCGAGACACTGACAAGGCCACTGTGTGACCCGTGCAAGTACCCATTGGACATAGGATGCACAACACAGGATTGGTGAATGGGCTGTGTGGCATACACACACACACACCAGTGTCCCAAAGGATGGTCCAGGGAACCACAGGCAAGCATGCAACATGGCAATCGTGAGAATGGCATGGGGACATACCTGACAGAGAGGCCTGTGAACAATCAGTAGGACAGTGGCCTACTCTCTGGGCAGCAGCACATGTGTTAACAGACAGGGCATGCTGGACCAACCTCATGGTGTGGTATGAGTGGGTTACACTGGGGACTAGACAAGTCCCATGCGGTGTACACCCTGTATCAGCATCCCAGAGGACCCAATGACCACTTTGGGGCAGGGCTGACTGACATGATCCATGGGGGAGTGCCGCACGGCTGGTGACATACATCATACTGTTCCCAGGGTAGGTGGATGTGCGTGGTGGTGGGTGTTGACATCCAACCTCGATGGCACTGGGGGCAGGGTCACACAGGTATCTGTGCTGTGACTGGTGTTCCTTGTGTATCACAGAGCTGCTGACCCACATGGGGTTGATGTCTGTGTGCAGACATCACAAACATGGTGGTGGCCGATGGCATAGAGGGCTGTAGGTGGCTGCAGGACAACATGGCTACAGTGCATCAGTGGCAGTGTCATGGCGAATAGTGTTCTCCACCTAGGATTCCCTGTGCAAGCTGTTGTGTGCAAAAGAACCAGTGGTGGACGGGTTGGTCCGGGAGGTGAGTGTGTGGCAGTATGCTCCAGGGAAGGGAATGGGCTACGTGCACATACAACAGGGGGCATGTACCACATTGCACTCTGTAGGACAGTGGCTGTATAAGCCAACATGCCGCCAGGGTGCATAGCATGGGAACCACCCCTCCCTGGGCAGCTGTGCTACTTCCCTCTGGAACTGTGTCACCAGCCGTGAATGTGTGCGGTAGTGGCACGTTACACAGTATGGACCTATGATTGGTGGAGTTGGTGCGGCCCTAACCAACACTGCACAGCCAGGGACAGGTGGGCATGCTAAACAAGGGAAGGTAGGGGGTGGTACCCATATACTCCCCTGATGAGGGGGAAGGATAGGGTGGATCACATTAACAGCCAGATATGTGTAAAATGGATTGCCAAGACACAGACAGAGGGGTTCCCAGGCCCCATTAGAGGGTGTGCTCTGAGATGGTATGGTCCATGATGTGAGTGAGGTGGTACTATGGGGAGGTGAGGGGACATATGCAGGGCAATGGGGGGGGGGATGAGTGGAACACTGTACCACAGGTGGTGGTGGACTGGAAGACCATGGCCTGTGTAAGGGATGCTGGGAGCAGGTGTGGGGGATACTAGGGAGGGTAGGTGCAGGGGGGAAGGCTATGCCATATTGGGACAGCAGCACAATGGGGCATGCACTGTTGACAGGGGGGCCGTATTCCACTGTGTGTCTGTATGATTGTCACTGTGTCCCTCCAAGGGAAGCATGGCTGATGCAGCACAGGACAGAGATGGATGACAGTGGAACAGATGGCACTGCAGTACACAGTGCAGTCACATAGCTAGAGGACATGTGGCCTCTCAATGGCATGATACTACACATGTGCTCCCAATCCAATCAGGTGGATGGTGCAACAGCGGTATGGAGATGATGCCAGGCACACCATGGGCACGCAGCATGTTCCAGGCCATGGATCACGTGAAGAGGGCAGAGGCACAGGAGTACATGTCCCGGTCAAGATGACTGCATAGGCGTGCATGCTCACTACCACCGACAGACGATGAGCAATCCAGTGGTGACAGTGACGGCCAGGAAGAGGAACCAGCAGCTGTGGACACCAACATGGACACTGCACCAGGGCACCATGTGCCTGACACTGATAATGCCAATGCCACAATGGACACACATGACACACCCCAACATATGGATGATGGCCAGGGCACAGTAGGGGACAATGTCCATCAGGGTGTGGCCAGAGAGGGTGCTGGTGAGGGGGCATCAGCTGTAGGAGTGCAGGTGGGTGTGGAGTCTGTAGGCCATGACAACTGCCAGGGGGCTGCTCAGGAGGTGCAGGACCTGGATGAGGAGGTGTCTGCGATAGCAGGTCAACAGGAGGAGACAGGGCTGCCATTGGAGTATGTGGTGCAGGGTAAACAGGCTGCAGGTATGGAATCTGCAATGGGTGCAGGGGATGAGGGTGGGGTGAACAGGGCTCTACCTGTGCAGCCCTGTGGTGTGGAGGCCCAACAGAGGGTGATGGTGGAGGGTGTGGAACAGCAGGCCCCAGGATCCACTGCACAGCAGACTGCAGCCTTACAGGTTCTACAGTGCTACATAACAGAATGTATGTGTCATGTGGAGGGCCTACATGGTGCACTGCGTGCAATGATGGCTGCTGTGCGACAGCTCCAGACTCCGTAGTGTGGGTGCTGTACCAGCACTCAATACACACTGTTGTGACATATGCTGCATAGCAGGTCACACTGTTGGTGTGCGACACATCCCACTGTGACTGTTAGACAGTTCCAACACCCCATATGATGTTCCATGTGGTAGTTCCCTGGCCATTGCTGCATAACAGCACTGAGCCATGCATGTTGTAGAGTTCAGTTGTACACAACAGGGTTGTGCATTAGGCATGGTTCCTGCATGTGTGTTTGTACAGTAATACTATTTAAATGTTAATGCTTTCATATGGTTTTAGTCTGCTTCAGGCAGGCATTGCACATGTGTTTGTATTCCCAGTACCATGTACATATCATGCACGTGTGTCTGTACTGTACATCTGTTTTTACCCACACCCAGTCATTTTAATAAACCATTGTTGCATGTTCACTCTCTGTGTAGTACATTGTGCTATCGAGTAGCATTACTGCTACATTGTTGCCCAGTTGTACCATGGTAGGGTACTGACATGTCCTATGCGACGGTGGCCATGCATGGGCCTTAACAACTGTTGTTGTGTGCCATGGCCTGTGGAGGTGCTGTGTTGTGCATGCCATTCTAGGATGCCACTACACATGTCCGCTTTGTGCACCTGTGCTGCACATGTGCAATATTGTACCCTCGTGCACTGCTGGCCAACAGTACAGGCGTCCAGTCCATCCATGGGGTACATGTTCCAGGACCCATGTGCCTGCACTGGAACACTGTCACAGAGCAGGGCCCACCAACACATGCATGGTTGTCAGAAACAGCCCTGCTGTTGCTTGTGCACTGAGACATTGGCTGTCTGCCTGTGCCCAGCACTGTTTCCTGCCCATCACCCAGATGAGCTGTCAGGTAGTCACACCTCCGCATGCGTGTCTAGACATGTGTGTTGCAGATGTGGACACCCATACAGCATGGGGTACCAGTGGCAGCCATGCTCCACCCTGTACATGGCATGGACATGTGTATACCAGTGGCCCTGACATGTGACACCACTGTTGATGGCCTACTGCCTGTTCAGGCTATACTGTGCCAACAGCAGTGCCCCACAGCAGGTGCATCTAGCACAGTTTGTATGGCACCATATCATGTCCCTAGCATGTCTCATATCCCACCACTAGGTGGCGACTGTGTACAGTGGTTAACATCTGTGTGTATGCCTCATGAGTGCAGCATTGTGTGACAGGGTTGGTGACAGTGGACTTGTCCATGGCGGGACATAACTGTGGTAGGCAGCTCCACATCACAGGTGGGATTGACAGGGTTGTGGTACAGTGTGCTGCATGGGGCCACATGGGCATGGCCTACTACTCATCACTGGTGTACATGCCGCATATGCGTATGACACTGGTCCTTGCAACCACAAGGGGCGTGGAGGGCATACCACCCTGTGTAGGCAATGCATGACAACATGATAGTCATGGTCATTGTAGCTGCAACAGCACATGTGGTGTGTGTCTAGCATGCATTAGGTTGTTTCTGTGTGTGTGGCCTGCCATGTCCCCATGGCACTATCAGCATGTCTGTGCATGTGCCCTCTACAGCCCCTCTTGGATATGGCATAAGGTGATGGGTACACCCTCAGTGCTGTGGTACATGTGATAGTCACAATGATACATACCAGGGTGTGGTGTATCATGGGATATGATCACATCTCAGATGCATGTGACAGTCAGACTGTGGCCTTATGCCCCACTATGCATCTGTGGCATAATGACATCTCATGATATGACACACCCTAATGTGTAGTACTGCATATACATACATTGTTGTGTGCCACTTTTGTACTGTCATTGGTCAGACCTTGTCACATGGCTGTGTGTACATCCTGTGGAACACACGCCGGAGGTATGTCATGCAGTATGGACATCCTTATGATGCATTCACTGTGTACATGGCTCCACTGTCAGATCACCATTGACCAGGTATGGGTCTGTGTTCGTGGGGGGTGTACCCACCTCCTGGGTGGCTTGGTCAGTCAGATGCACTGTGTGACACACCACACAGTGCATACTTTATCTAGCACCTCTGTACTCAACACCCTGTTGTGCCTTCTTGTCGAACTGTGCATTACATCACAGCCAGACTGGCCTTCATGTGCATGCCCATGACTGCTGTCTGGCCCCATCTCAGTACCCCACTGTGCTGCAGACTGCCATGCAGCATTGTACAGATGTATCACAATATGACACAGCGGTATCTGGTCCATCATGCTTTATTTACACATCACAACAGCATCCCTGACATTGTTGTCAGCTATCCAGTTCAACAGCTAACAGTATGCACGTGTGTTGACTACACATCCCACGTGCAGTTTAGCACTAGCCTTTCCTTCTGCTGTTCAAGCACAGCACATGTTACATCATCCAGCCCCACCCTCATGACACTGTGTACCCACATTCCCCACTGTGGCAGACTCGGCTTGGCCACACAGTCACACCTATCCTTGTTCCCATACCCCTGTAGCATTGTGGTTGCCTATAGTACCCACTCCACTGTTTCAACTGTGTGCATGTCTGGATCATGTGGGGGTGTCTTTCCACTTCTGCGGCCTGCCACACCACCATAGCAGTGTCCCAGGGGTCTGCTGCTCTTGCTGTGGCAGTGCTGTTGGCTGGATGCCATCTGTGTTGCCTAGCCCACCAGTGTGTGTGTCAACCTCCCCTGTCATACTCCCCTCACCATGTGTCTGCACAGTGCTCCCTCCCCCCTCACCAGGGGTCTGCACTCATCTCCATCGCCTTGTCTCCCTCATGTGTGACACTGCTGTGGGTGTGTTGTCACATGCAACAGTTCTGTGGCCTGTTGGTACTGTTCTGCAGGCACCATCCGTGTCTGGCTGCATGACCATAGGGGGGCCATGTGTTTGCACTGCTGTTGTTGGCACACACACAGCAGCACTTGTGCTGGACATGGTGAGCGCTGCAGGTTGTGGTGTGCCTTCAGCATCATCTGTCTGTGTGCCCTGGTTCATATGACTGTGCTGATGTTCCTGTGTCCTGTGCTGTAGCACCATTCCAATGTCCTGCAGGGCTGCCACCATCATCCCTGTGTGTCGCTGCTGACATGTGGTTGTTTGTTCAATGGCTCATGTTGCTCTGTCCATGGCCTCACCTTGTTTGCGCATGGTGGACTGCACCCTGTGCACTGCCACGACAACATCCACCAGGGCAATGGATGTTTCCCTGCTGGTGGCCTCTATTGCATTTGTTATGGTGGGGCCTATGGCCTATAATGTGTGGTGCTGTGCCTCAGTGCATTGCTGCATGTTCCTCAGCTCACCAGTCTCTCTCTATTGGCCCTGGCACACACTCTGGCAGTATGTCTCCAATGGTAGTACTGGTGAGTACTGTCCTACATGGTCTGATGCAGTTGCCCCAATTGTGGCCTCCAGGTCTGCTATCAGTAATGGACTGAGTTCAGCTGCTACATTGTCCTGTATGCTGTCCGTGTCTTGGCCTATGTCAGCAACTGGCTGTGTCTGGCCCTTCCCATACTCTGTTACTGTGTCATGGCCATCACCATGTCCTGCCCGTGTGCTGTTCCCCTGCAGTCCTGCAGCCCAGCCATCCAAGCTCTCCACGGGGCTCCTGCGGCATGCTGTGCTGCAGCTGTTGCTACTATTGCTGGTGCTGGTGGTGGTGGTGTTGCTGCTGCTGTCATCATCGTCGTCTTCATCGCCAACATCATCCACGGCACGCTGCACCCTCTGCCTCCTCTGTCCACCACGTTGCCCGCTTGTTGCTGGTCCTGCCTCCTTGGCTGTCTTTGCAGTGTGCCCTGTTGGAGAACAGACATGGTACAGAGACTGCCATACCAAAACATGCTAGTCCCTGCCTCAGTATGCTATGTTGTTGCCACTGTCCCTATGCTGGCTATGATGCACTGTCTGCCAGTTGCTACCTGTTTGTACCTGCAGGCCAGCCATGTGTCATGGTGCTGTTGCCTGCTGTTGTGTTGCACATGCCTGTCTGTTGTCCCGACCTCTAGCTTCGATAATGGCCTCCACAGCTGCTGCTGGTGTGTGTGTGTGTGCGCGCGCATGTGTCTGTGGTCCAGCTGCATACCCACATCACTGTGTGGCCCTTATACCATTGTTCACATAATGTTCCAGTGTATTGCCATCTTAGGTTACCGGGTAGGGCCCACGTGCCACTTGTGCATGTTTTCAGGGGTGACCTGGGAGCACTGGTCACTTGTGTGATTTGCTCAGGGTCAACCATGTAGGTGGGCGTTGTGTGAGTCTGACCAAGGTCTGGCCTGCTGGGTGTACAGAGCATGTCCACAACTTGTTGCTCAGGTCCTTAGGCTATACTGCCATCTCACTGCCAGTACATTGGATCTGTACAGTGGCGCTGCTGTGGCAGCTGTTGTACATGGCATTCCTTGCATGTTGGCATGGGACAGCTTGGATTTCAGCATACTGTGCACCCACACCAAGGACATTAGCTGTCAGCTGTGTATGGCATCACACCACCATTGACATGGCTCCCTCCTACACATGGCATATAGGCCACTGGACCAGGCATTTGTGTGTGTCTGCATGCTGCATGTAGTGTGTAGAGTGTAGCTGTGCTATGCGTTTGTCCAGTACAGTGTCCCTGCTGCTACATGTACCATGTTTGTACACTTGTCAGCCCTGGTCACAGGCACTTGCACCTTGCTGTCCTTGCATGTTTACAGTCCTGATGTTGCTTATCGTGTCTGTGTCCACAGTGGCTACTGTCTGCACCACCATGTCCCCATTGGCATTGTCCCCATTACCACAGCCACATCACTACCTTGCCTTTCCATTTGTGGCTGTGCATACATGTGCATTGCAACATTGCATGTTGTGGCTATGGTGTGCCATGCATGCACCTGCAGCCCACAGCATCTGTGTCTGCCACTTGCAGCTGTGCCTGGCATGTGTATTGTGTGGGTTGTGTCTTCCTCACATGTGTTGGTCTGCTTGGCTCGCCACATACCGTATTGTTTCCTGGGCCCATCATCCTACGTGCATTGTTTCTCCCTCACACCTCTGCAGGGGCATGTTGGTTCGGTCGGGGTGTGCCAGGCCAACATGCTCTGTGCCCTACTTTTGGGCCACCAAGCGACTGCTGCTCAGGAAGTCACTGGCCCACAGTGTGCTGTGCCATTCACATTCAGATACCTGTCACTGTCCACATGCGTGTGTCTTTGTCCATGTGCTGACAGACCTGTCCCCCCCGCCTTGCCTGTGTGTGATCCCAGTGTGTGTCTCACCTTGTGCTCCACATGTTCTTGTGCTGTCCCATGCACTGTCATGGCACAGTGTGCCACATGCATGCCACTGTGGTGCATGTGGCATGCATAATGATGCCTGTGGGTCATCCTTATCATGCATTCCCCCCCTTTGCTCATGTCCTCCTGAGCTGCCCTTCATGTATTCCTGTGTGTCCCATTACTGTTCACAGGCATTGCCCACTGCACACTCTGTTCCCTGCTCTTATTTGTCAGGGAACCTGTGGTACCACAGTTGACATTGTGTTGCTTGTGTGTGCTCCATGGTACAGGCACACAGGCCATCCACCAGTACATTGCATGGTCATGTTGTACATATGTCCAGTGTGTGCACCAGCACTGGTGGCACTGCCCAGGGGTGTGGACGGGACTGCTATACTGGTGCACGCCCCCCCAGGACACATGGCAGGGTGTGTGGTGCCCATCCGCATTCATTCACAGCTGTGCAGGTCATTCCTCTCACTTCTATGGTTCTACACACAGTCACACCACTTATCTGCTGGCTGTCATCTGTGGCAGCTATTCCTTGCTGTGCACACGGTGGACCTCTGTGCCACATCACTGCAGCTGTGCTGTCATGGGTTCATTCCAACATGCCACCTGCCTACCTCTCATCTGCTATGTATTCCACATGGTGCTATGGTATTCACACTCACATGTCCCTTTGCTGCTCACAGGTTTACTGCTGTTCCTCATACTGTTTGCGCTGTTTGTGGACACATATGTCTGACATCATTGCACTGGATTGATAGCAGCATTCATCATTACTCACTATGTTACCCTTATAAAGTTGGACCTCCTTAGTACTGATTTCTCACTCACTGGTGTTTATCCTATCTCTGTTCCAGCTATTATGACTGGGAATTCATCATTTACTACTACTATATGGGGCCCACATATTGTATACACGTTTGTTTCATTCCTGACAGTGCTACACATTGTGGCCCTTTGCTATAGTATGTGATGGCCAGTGCTCTGTTTCTAGGTGCTGCACTGTTGAGAGGTCTGGCACCCATGCACCCATGCTGCACCATGGCACACACTCCTTATCTTCCTGGGACTAACATCACATATTGCATCTGCTCACTTACAACTCCTACCTGTCCCACTCCGCATGCTGTATGTATCCAGTCCACTGACTCCATGTATGGGCTGGCTGCTTATGTGGGATGCTAGCATCTCCTCCTGGCTTGTTGGGGTACCTCTTGGCTCTCTCCTTCACCAGTGGCTAGGGCACTCCTGTGGTTCTCTGCTAGCTTCTGTTTTGTCCTGCGCTTCTTATCATTATAGTGCTTCTGCAGCTCCCTGATGGTCCTCTTTGCACATGCCACAGCATTGACATGCCTGGCAATGTCCTCCCACTGCTTCTTCCATTTGTCTCTGATGACCTTACTGCCACTTCTGGCACATAGGATGGCTGCATGGGCATCTACCTCCTGGATCAGGGTGTCAATCTCCTTCTGCGTGAAGTTTATTTTCCTCCTCTTCTTGTCCCCATTGCCTTATGTGTGTTCGTCTCTGCCTTGTGGCCTGTTGTGTTTCTTCTTTTTCTTGCCCACATTGCCCTGTGTGGGATCACCACTGCCATGTAGCCTGCTGCTTTTCTTCTTTCTCTTGCCCCTTTTGCCTTAGGGCTCTTGCTCCACACTTGTTTGCGACTTGTTCCTTCCACCTACCTCTGTAGGTTGCGGCATCATTCTGCGCCTACATTCTGCATCATGCCTGCTTTTATAGGCCTCATCATGTGACTTACGTCCTTGTGGCTTGCATCAGTTCAATTGCAACTTGTACCTGAACCTGGTGCACCGCCTTGGCCACAGCATTTCTAGATGCATTTTGGGCCATGGCGCGGTCTACGTCTTCCTTTATGAATCCAGCCCACTATTCCTAAAATCTGGTTAGAAAACAGGGCCGCACCATCAATGAATGGAAAAGTGAATGTTTGAAGATTCTAAGATCTGAAAGACTAGCTCACTTGATGGTTAAGCAAATTATACATTTTTTGCAAAATGAGAAACTGTAAGTTCTTTTCCTCTGGGCCAACAGGACCACATATCCTTTGAGTCCCCTCTTAAATGCAACAGGGAACAATTATATGTCACAGATAGACAATATATTAAGGCTGTCCTCAGTGGGTTTGTACTTGTACAAGAATGATGCAGTATGATTGGAAGTAAAAATTGCCTTCCTCTATAGCTTTTTCAGATGAACACCTTTCTTCTGCTGTTATTTTTGTCTTTATACACTCTCCTTTCTTCTGTACTCGTTCTTCTTTCTGCAACTAGAAGGTGGAAAAAGTTAACAAGTAGCAGAAATAACTCTTTCACCAAATACAGAAATGTTTCTGTTGTGTATTTAAGTATGTATTTATTAAGTGGAAGTGGTTATATTTTTATTTCTTTAAAAATCTTCTAGTGGTAAATCGGTTACAGTCAGTAACATCGCAGAACAAAATAAAGTGGACAAAAATAAAGTGGCACAAAGAGTGGCACCCATAATATCGCAGCACAAAATGTAGCATGCCAGAACAATGCAGGCCACAGGACATGCAGGTATCACTCAAGTCCCACTGCAAGGAGACACTGTGCTGGAACACACAGCAGCAAGCACCAGTGCAAAGGACTAGAGCAGGGGTCCAGGGAGATGGAACAGGGCAGGGTGCAACCTCCACTGGGAGAAGCAGGCCACCGCACATCCATCATGGTAGTCCAATGGCACAGGCACCCACACAGGGAGATACCCCCACCCAGAATACTGAGTGATGGAGACAGTGCACCAGGGCAACTGCTGGAGGACAGGTGGACCATGGCCACCATGTCAATGGCGGAGCATATTGCAAGGGGCCGGGAGTACAAGCCAGCAAGTCCCCAGAAAAACACACAACACAGAGGATGGGGGAGAGGGCAATCATGGGGATGTGCAGGACAGGACCAGTAGGACACAGCAAAAGGTGACATGGGGGACTGGACCAACAGGCAGGTGCCCAGGTCACATGCATACGCACAGTGGAATGAGACAGCTGGCCAAGTAAGCATATATGTATCACAGTTTATTACAACGTGCACAAAACAGTACGGCACACAGTGCCAACCACAACCAGCCCCCCCCAACACCAGTGACATGATAGCAGTACCACCCCTATGTGCACCCCACCACCAATGTGGCCCACCCCAGACCAACCACAGGTACATTGTCAGTGATGCCTACACACACAGCAGGGCATGCACACATACAGGTGGTGCACAGCCCCCACCCCAGCGATGGTGCACAGCCACACACAGGCACAGCCAGAGCACCACCTTGGCCAGAGTACTCATGCAGAGCCCCCCCACCTGACCCATAACACAGAGATCCCCCAGGAGCATACATACCCTCAGGCATGGGTATGGCACTGTCCACAATGCATGGGTGACAGACCCACACAGGCAGCCCCCAGCACCCCACAGCCCAGCCACAGTGGCCACAGCATCCAAGATCAGATACTGCACCCCCCCACCCCAGCAGCAGCAGCACAACATCCCACACAGCTGGGGCACCCCCCAAGCTGTGGTATGGTACCCCACCCCTACAACCTGGAGGTTGTGGCTCACCCCTGCAACAGCTGCACAGTACCCCTGGCCCAAGCACCCTGGTGACAACAACAGCGCCACACACAGCTGATGCATAGTAACCCCCCAGACAACAACAGCACTGTCACAGGGCCCCCCAACACCCCACAGCAGGCTAACAGTCCCATGTACACTTACACTGTGGTGCCCCAGGCAACAGTGCACAACTGTCACATCACAGCACAGGAGCACACATAAGCACAGTCCCATGGCTACAGTCCATCCACATACAAGTACAGCAATGTGGTGTGAATGTCAGTACACAATGGCAGGTGGACAGGTGCTTGCATGGTCACACGTGCAGCTGGAACTTGTGGGCGATGCCACGCAGATAGTCATATGTGCATCGTGTACTGTACTCCTCCACTATCTGCTGTATGTGTGCTGTGGCATCATGGTACCTCTTCTGTGCCAGTGGTGCATACTGGCCTGCAATGCACTGCTCAATCTTGAGCTCATTCAGTCACTGCTCTGTCTTCAGGGCATCAATAAACTTCCACAAACATGGATGGCATGCACCTATTAGGGTGCTGAAGGCATGGTGCCACCCCTCCACAGAATTGTTGGTGCATGCAGTGCCGGACCTGCTGGCCTTATAACAGCTCCAGAGCTCCACTGGAAACAGGGGCCATCTGTGGACACCACCACGGATTGGGCGACCAATCCACATGTCTTTGAAGTAGTCCAATATGGGTGCCAATGAAGAAAACAGAACAATGGCACCGCAGGTATTATAAAAATGAAAATATTTTAATCAGTGCATTACATATGCACAGCCGCACAGCAGTACAGGCTTGCAACCTCAACCAGTTTCACACCAACCGTGCAACCTCCTGATGACACGGGACCACTGTGCAGTACTGTATACCATGAATGGAGTACAGCTGGCAGAAATGCAGTGGAGCAGTCTTAAACATGCCGTCAGCATACCAGGTAGTGCACTGCACTAGGTACTGTAGGTTCCTGTCTGTAGTGAAGATGAGTGTCCATGCTGCTCCTCCACTGTCGTACAGCAGGAAGGGGGCACCATTGTGTGTCTGCCTGTACCCCTCCGTGATGACAATGTCCGTAAAGGATGATGGCAGGGCTGGTGGCCAGCTTGCAGCATTCCTGACATGGTGGACACTTCGTTTCAGCAGGTGTACACTGGGCATTCTGCCCTTCACAGCTGTTGGTATGGCAGTGCTGCAGGTTGCCACCACCTGGTGCGATGTTTCATGTGACTGCATTGCCTCTGCTTTATGTCATTGTTGGCCTCATGTACACATATGGCACCATGATCTGGGACATGGTTGTGTGTGTTCACAGCCTTGACAACCTCTTCCCCTGTTGTGTGCACTCTGCTGGGGCATTTACCCCTGTAGTACTCGCAGCACTTCCAATATGTTCTCTCCTCTGTTGTGCGCTCTTTGTAGTACACATAACCATCGTGCTGCAATAGTGTCTTGCCCTTCAGGCTCATCACATATGTGAGCGGCATTGCTGCAGGTCTAGTCCGTACTCACACACTACATACTCGGGTACAGCTGGAGGCCCAAACATGGCCACTGTTGCCTGTGCTTGGTTGTGTTATGTAGGCCCACCCCTGTGCATCGTGCATGGAATGCAAAGCACCTGGCAAGTCAGGTCCCTCCCTGCCACAGATGTCTCCTGTTGGCAGCATATCACAGCACTGTTGCATGCCTCCTTCCCCTGTATTGCACCCTGGGGGGCCACCAGGGGCAGCAGGGAGCTGCTGATGGTTTACCAGCTGTGGGACACCTGTGGTGTGTCCTGCATTGTGTCTGTTCCCTGGGGTGCAGCCACACTACATGGCCATGTGTGCCCAGCTCTGTGGTACACCCCCTATGTGTTCCATTGCTGTTGCATGTTATCCCTCCGCCTACATCAGTGTGCCCCAGTGCTGCCACCTCTGCATATGCCTGTATGGCTGCTGGTGTAGCCTCTTGCATCCTGCCCCCCTGCACTACCTGTGTCTCCCACACTGTGGTTTGCATTCATTGCCTCCCTCCCCGTACCTTATGACCCTTTCTGTAGGCTGCATGCATTGCCTTCTGTTCCTTTGGCTGTCAGGTGGCTGTCATGCCTGGCACCTCTGTGGCATCCCATCCTGTGCACTCCTCCATTTGACATCCAGTTGCAGCAATGTGGTGGGCCATCTTTGCTCCACTTGGTTGCCTGCCTTGCGCCGACACTCAGGGGCCATGCTGTACATCATCCCCCCATGTCGGACTCACCTCGGTGCTGTTCCCCTGCACTGTTGCTGTGCATGGTTCCTTTGTCTGCGGTGTGCTTCTCTGATAGCATTGTGGCCTGGCGTTGTTGTCTACCTCGTGATATTGTGGACCATGACGTTTTGTCCATGATGTTCGCATCACGCTCTTTCAGCCCTGATGTTCCTGGCATGAATTTGTTATATCACTATTAGAGTAAATCTAAGTTTTGTATATGTTTGAGCTAAAATTCACTGTTTAAAGTTAACAGAGATATATAAGGATTAAGCCATGAGAAAGGATAGGTCTACTGTGGAATTAATCCATGGTTGGGGGGGGTTAGGGCCCGAGGTCGAAGGCCGAGTGCCTCTAACGACCCAGCTATGGATTAATTCCACAGTAGACCCATCCTTTCGAGTGGCTTAATCCTCTTGTAACATAGCAATGACTGTAAGACTAATATTCTCTGGATAAATGAGAACAGACAGACTGATTTAGTTTTGGAATGCTTTATGCTGAGCTGTTGAACACGGTGTACACACAGTACAAATCAATTGGAACACACCTATTGGAAATATCATGGCTGCTATTTAACTTTTGCAAAAATAGCTTTCATTATAAGTTTTAAGCTTTCTAACATCGAAATATATTTTAAAACTTTTCAAAAACTTGCTGTTAACTTTCTACGCTAGGTTCTTCAATTTTCATCTTTGTGTATTCCAAGATATGGGTTGCACTGCATGATGGGACCATGCTAGGGTAGATCTTCATGTTTTGCACCTGCAGTTCCCTTGGCAGGCCAACAGATGACTGTAAAACAATGCTAGCAGCACAGCACTGTTTTACAGCCATTTTCAGATCAATTTCCAAATGTACTGAATTGATCCAATCTGAAAAAAAAAAACTTTCATAGACAGAGTACTATTTTTGTGAGTATTAACTTCACTTTTTTTTTTTTTTTGAGAGACCACGTGATGCAGCTGGCTGGACAGTAACTTCTTGTGACTGCTCTGACCACCGGTTCATCTATTTCGGTTTTATAATAATTCTTAAAGACAGAAATGATTCAAAAACAAGTAGGGTGTTAGCTGAAATACCCCTCTTACCTGAGCATCGATGGAGAGCCGACGGGAGGTCCTTAGGGATGATGAAATCAGCTCTAAAGCACACGCCACCTTCAACCCCTGAAAAAGCTCCTAAGAAGGCAAGGGCTATAGAAATGGCTACCATGGTTAGCCCTATCCATGGAGATCCTGAAACAGAGCCGCTTACACTGTCCAGATTCCTAGAGAAATTTAAGCCTTTTTGATCGGAACTCCGATCGATATCAGAAGAAATTAAATCCATGGCGCAAGCTCTGGAGGATGTGGCAACCCGTACATCGGACAACAAAGCCAGATTACTATAGACGGAGAAAAAAAAACAACAAAAAATGGAGATGGAGCTCACAGCTACACGGCACAGAATTAAAAGTTTGGAGAACAAGGTAGAAGACTTGGAGGGTAGGAGCAGGCATAATAATGCAGTAGTAATCGGACTACCCAAAAAGGAAGAGGGGCCAGATGCTGTGGGCTTTGCGCAAAAATTCGTAGAATCCATTGTTGGTCCCTCACCATTTGGGGACAAATATGTTATCGAGTGTGCCCACAGAGCCCTCTGTCCACCCCCATCGCAAGGGTCCCCTCCTCGCACATTCATATTCAGATTCCTTAACTACCAAGAACGTCAGTACTTTATTATGAAAATCAAAAGCTTACAAGAAATTCGGTGGGCTGCAGCGAAAGTTCGAGTAGCCCAAGACTTGCCTTTGTCAGTGAGGCAAAGAAGAGCCTCCTTCCACCAAGTGGTAGTTAAGCTACTTGCTGTGGGCGTTAAATTCAGAATGGGGTACCCTGCGAGATTTCAAGTGCTTCTGAACAGTATTTGGACCACGTTTGAGGATGTGGAGTCGGAGGCCACTGAATTGAGGAAGGTGATGCCAGATTTATTTCGTGATCGTTGATATGTATGAAACGGGCAGAGCTTTATGATGCTCTGTAAAAAATGTATACATCTCCGGAAAAGTTGGCAGAATTAGGAGGATTTGCTGAGAGACTGTTTGAACACTCTGTAGGAATGGGGCTTTAAAGTTCTGTGTGACTCGCAATGCATATTGATTTTCGGATATGGGGAGATAGTTCCCTGCATAGTTACATTGCAGCACCTATGGCCAACGCCCTTGCTTGGACAGAACAAAGAAAGATGGGTGACTAGGAATTTGGAAAGGGAGAGGCCCAGGTGTGATTTGCCTCTCTTCCCACAGGAGGGAGTCAAAGACTTGAACATTAGGACTATTGCAAGCACTGGAGCCCGCTATACAGAGCTGGCTTCAGAGAACTGGTTACTTGTTTTTTTTTGGTTTTTTTTCTTCCCTTTTCTTTTTTTTTTTCACTGGTCTTTTTTAAATTAACTCTGATTCTTGGTACTTTTGGTTTCTGGGTGATCCAAAAGGTTCTAAGAGGTTGGCCACGGATATATAATGGGGCTAACTAAAAGGGGTAAAGGAAATGATAGGTTGTTGCTGGTTATTGCTAAAGCGAAGTTTCGGATATGTCAAGGATGCACCTAGAATTTCAACGGGGCTTTAGGCCAAACAGTTTGGGGTCTTCTTCGTTTTCCTTTTTATGCTGTTAAAGGTTAGGGTCAAATGCAGCCCACCAGTTAGCAGTAAGGGATTAGATGGACTCCCAGCTTTATTCATGTACTGGAGTTTAGAATGCATGGCTAGATGTAATAAATGGACAAGTAAACTAGATAAGTTTTTATTGTTTTGTAAAATAAAGGTTTGAAAGTTGCAGGACCATCAGAAATACTTAAAAGGGATAAAAGATAGAACTGGATATAGTATATTCCTTGTTTAGGCTGAACTCAGGTAATACTTGCAGGAAACTATTACAGTGCTCGTTTTCCCTTCTCATTCACTGGGACAGAAGTAGGCTTCCTATAGGATTACGGGGTACAGAGGCTCAGAGATAGCTGATTTAAGTTAACATCTTTTAACGAGAGGCACTGTGATATCAGGGTTATACTTTCCAAGTTGATAACTGTTTGGTAAGGATTTCGGGGAGGTGCGGAAAATGGTAGTTAATAGCCATGCGCAGTTAGATGGTCAGGGGAGCGGGGCAGGGTTGTTGTGGTTTAGTTAGCTGAGGGCTTGGGCTAGGATAGCAAGGGGGGTTGGGAGGTTCGAGGGTATATGGATTTTTATTTGTAGAGGTGAGTGGCAGGAATATTTTAGGGGACATGGGAAGAAGGGGGAGGGGAGAGGGGGTATTTTGTAACACGGCTAGATCAAGGCAAAGGAGTAGAATTGGAAAGTGGACTGAAGGCTATTTCCACATATCAGTGATACAATTCCTAGAGTGATAACATGACGAGTTCAATAAGGTTTGCCTCGTGGAATGTGAAAGGACTGAGACACCGGTTAAAGCAATATACGGTCCTGAAGCATTTGGCATTATTAACCACTGAAATTGTGTTTGTTCAGGAATCTCTTCTCCTAGATGTTGAAGCACTGCAGATGCGGAGACAACAAATTGGACATGTTTTCTCCTCAGCAGGTACATCTCAAAGTTGCGGGGTCCTTATCTTGATTTCTAGAAAGATCCCTTTTACACTTCTTCAAGTACTTAATGATCCCCAAGGCAGATATGTATTTGTTCATTGTCGATTATATGTCGTGGAAATGTTATTGGGGAGTATATATGGGCCTAATTATGACTCTCCTGAGTTTTTTATGCGATTGGTTAGTGTTTTAACTCCATTCTTATCGGTACCCATGATTCTGGGAGGAGATATGAATATGGTCTTTGACCCGAGGATGGATTGTACGTCAGGGCAACATAGAAGGTTTTCACGAGCACATTGGGCATTCAGGGAATTGATTGATAGCCTGGGGTTGTGTGATATATGGCGATTACTCCATCCTGGGGACAGGGGCTATACTTTCACCTCCCCGGTACATAAGACTTCATCACGAATAGATTATATATTTATTTCCAAAACTTTATTAACTGGAGTGTTTGAAGCATCTATACAACCCGGTCCACCCTCTGATCACGCAATGGTGTGTTGCCAATTGTCTATAATATCTATGCAGGGCAAATCATTAAGGTGGAAATTTAATAACCAGTTGTTGAAGGACAAAGCTATAAATGACATTATTAGTAAATATATTGACCAGTTTATAGAGTTTAACATGGGATCTATATCAAGAGCAGACCTACTATGGTGTACGTCTAAGGCGTACATGAGAGGGGTGCTGATTAGTCTTTCCTCGCAAAGGAAAAAGCAAAGGGAACAGGAATCAAACACCCTGCTTACACAAATAAGAGCTCTGGAGGCTCAGGTGGTAGTCTCCCCGACAGAGGAAATAAGGGCCAAATTGTGCAAATTAAACGATAGATATTTGGAACTTCTGAGGGAAAAGGCAGAATTTGCTATACAAAAGGCGAAGGCCTCATATACAGACCAAGGGGAAAAGGCTGGTAGACTTTTGGCCATGCACCTTAAACAGCAGGAATCGGCCAGCTATATCCTCCATCATATCTGACACTGATGGCACTCCGAAAACCTCACTGGCGGATATAGTCTCGGAATTTAAAACTTATTATTCTAAACTATATAGTTCGATGCCACAGACCCCCACCACTCAAGAAATAGATCGATATTTAGAGGAGGTTAAGTTACCAGGGTTGTCCACCCCACAACAACAATCACTAATAATACCCATCTCGACAAAGGAGATGCAAAAGACAATCGATAGCTTACCTTCGGACAAATCTCCGGGACCAGATGGGTTTTCTGCTAATTTCTATAAGCAATTTCAAAAACAACTTATTCCCTTGTTACATTTACTCTTTAAACACATTTTACAGGAAAAAGAGATAGACTCCACATTATTTGAAGCCCTAATAGTGGTACTGCCTAAAGCCGGGCTTAACCTGGAATCAACTTCTAGCTATCGGCTTATCTCACTTTTAAATCAGGATATCAAAATTTTGACCAAATTAATAGCCATCCGTCTCAACGGAGTTCTACCAACCCTTATCGGAATAGAACAAGTTGGTTTCATGAGGGGAAGATCCTCTGTGGATCACCTTAGAACACTTTCGCATGTTTTGTCTGTGGCTAGAGACGCCCAGTACCCGGCTGTACTGGTATCCTTAGATGCCGAGAAAGCCTTCGACAGGGTGAACTGGAATTTCCTGTTTGGTACATTGAAGGCTTATAGTTTCCCTTCCGAATTTCGGCAATGGATAAGGGCTTTATATCAAGGACCCTCAGCTAAAATTACGGTGAATGGGGAGATGTCGTCTGTTTTCCCATTAGAATCTGGTACCAGGCAAGGATGTCCACTATCTCCTCTTCTTTTCAATCTGTATTTGGAACCCTTGATTCATCGCTTAATGGGGTGTTCGCAGATTAAGGGTATAAGGATTCTGGACCATCAAATCAAGGTAGCAGCATATGCGGATGATATATTACTACAACTCTCTGATCCGGAGAATTCAATTCCAGCTATGCTCACGGCTATTAGTGAATATAGTTTTTTATCAAACTATAAGCTAAATATGGGCAAGATGGTTTTTTTCCCCCTTAATCACAAGGTCCAGCGGAGCTCCGTAGAGGCCTTTGGCCTCTCTTGGGCACAGGATACGTTAAAATATCTGGGTATAACTATCTCCAGAAATGCTGCCCTAATGCAGAAGTTTAATTTAGATTTGCTACTTCGAATTGTTGAGGCTGACCTAGGAAGATGGTCTAAATTGCCTATGTCCTTGTGGGGGAGGATTAATTTAATTAAAATGAACGTCTTCCCAAGGCTATTCTATCCAATGAACTTGCTTAACATCTGGCTACCTCTAGCATGGTTCTGAAGAGTTCAGGAAATGGTCGCAAAATTTATATGGGGGAATAAACATCCTAGACTGGCATATCATAAATCGGTGGCCCCTAAAGACAGGAGTGGGCTGCGTCTTCCTCACTTCTACTTTTATTACTGGGCAGCACATGGTGCTAAATACCTAAGATGGCTCACACCGAGGGAAGAACTTTTTTCAGCTCCATTTATTCCTCTCTGGCTTAAAATCAAACTTTCTCTTATGACAGCTAATGGACTATCCCTGACAGCTCTTTATTATATTAAATATAGCTCCTTACCGGTACAGTTAAAAGGCACACCGATAGCAATCTCGATTAGAGTGCATTCACAGGTATGCAACTTTCTTAAATATAACCATACACGGGATATAGACCAACCAATTAAGGGTAACCCCAACTTAAAGATAAATAATAAAACACTTACCACCAAATGGTTAACGGGTATAAAGGACCTGTCCTTGGCTTCGTTGATATCAGAGGACCATAGGTGGTTATCGTCTCCGGAAATAATGTTGGTATTGAACTTGCCTGATACGTATATCTTTAAAATTTACCAATTAAGACACCTTATTGTAAAAGTGTTTGGTATCTCACCTCCCAATGTAAGTCCAAGAAGCTACAAGTCTGAATTGGGGGCTCTGGTCGGAACTCAAAAAATGGTTTCACAAACTTATAAATACTGTATAACTGGGCCTACCCAATTACTTTGCCCCTCGGAGTTTTGGACTTCTTTTCCCAACTCAGGAGTTCCACTGGGAGTCACTATGGCAGAATTGTATAAATATGTTTCACAAGATAGATTACGCCTCACCCAGTTTCATATTTTGCATAATTTATATTACACTCCACAAAAGTTATTTACAATGGGACTCCTGGCTGCCCCGACTTGTAATAGATGTGATAAAGAAGAAGGATCTATATTTCATATATTCTGGTCTTGCCCCAAAGCTACTGCATTATGGGATAAGATTCAACAAAATACTGATCCGTTGCTAGGTCTGAAAGAACTTTTCACTCCTGAAATTTGTATACTAAGGGATTATAGTACAATCAATCTCTCGGTTAGGTGCTATCACATGGCTCTTATCTCCTTAGCTACTAAGAAGATAATTTTGAGGCATTGGAAAGACAATTTAGATATCTCCTATAATGAATGGCTAAGGGAATTACTTGCTAACTTGAGAACAGAGAAAACTATCGCCAGTCTCAATAACAAACTTAAGAGTTATACTAAGAAGTGGGAATCACTGCATACACTATTCTCTCTTTAGGAAGTCCTATGTACATATTTCTGTTTAGGTTGGTTAAACTCTTTTATTTACAGTGTAACAGAATTTTCAGGGTTGTCTTGATATGCCGTGGTTATGGGGGAGGGAGGAGGGAGGGAGGAGGTGTTTTGGTGGTGTGGGGAGGGGGTCGGGGGTAAGGGCCCTGTAACAGAATTCTTATGTATATGTAATGTACAAAGAACCAATGGACCCTTACTCATGTAAGTGTATGTTTGTCTGTCTGTTCTGTTGTTTTTGTTATATTTGACGCAAAATCAATAAAAATTATTAAGCAAAAAAAAATTTAAAAAAATAACCACTTTTTTCTCTCAAAATTATCTAGCTCAGCCTCAGATAGAACAACATGACATTTACTGCTCTCACCTTTCAAATACTTATTTTGACTAGTATTGTTACTCTTTCTTTGATTTCCTTTTGTTTTTCTCATTTTTTTTATTTTTCTTTTCACCCGTAGAAGTAGCCTCTTTCTTTGATCTTGCTTTGTTTATCTCACTGTCTTTGTTATTTTTGTTTTCTGTTATAGAAGGTGCAGGCTCATGTTTACAATAGTGTGTATTTACCAAGGTAGCGATGCCCACTACTCGACAGGTAAAAGTTGACATTAAAATTATGCATTGCCCTCCTTCCGTGCTTCACTTGTGAATGGTGATCCACTGGGTGATTGGGTGGTAAAATGAGTGAATTTTGCTGTTTTATGATGGCTGTGAAATGATGCTAGCAGCACAGCACTGTTTTACAGCCATCTTTCGGGCTGCCATGGGAACTGCACTTGAGCAAAGAATTGCTGGAGCAAGCATGGATTATTAGAGAACTGTGCTATGTACTGTATTTTATTGTGGTTCACACTGTTATTACACAAGCAACCATGGTTCTACTGTGGAATTTATTCATGGTTGCTTAATGGTCAGCTGTTCTTGTTTATCCAATCCATGTTAATTATTTTAGTCTCTTGTTTAGAGCCATGCTACAAAGATATTGTATCAGTTTTATGTATTGAAAACCTTAAAATGTTATTGTTTAAAAAAAAAGATACATTTTTCTGAAGATTCTGCTTACCAGTTTATCAGTGCTGATAAACTTTAACCTCAAACTTAATTTTTGGAGGTCTTTTAAGGCACTATACCTCTTAATCCTCATTAAAGGAACCTGTTCCTCCCTAAAACTGGAATTTAGTGATAACACAGTTGATGAGTCATATGTTTGAACCAATGGCCTCTTCAGAATTAAAGTCCCTGACCTGGAAAACACTGCTCTTGGTTGCCATCTGTTGCCACAAGAGCTAGTGAGTTACAAACACTCTGTATATACCAGAATTACATGGCTTTCCATAGGGAGAAAATAGTTTTCAGAATAAATGCAATTTTCATATCTAAGGTGGTTATTCCTTTCCATTTGAAGCATTTTATTACACTCACTGGGGTTTTCCTATGTATCACATGAATACAAGGAAAGGGGCTTCACAGCCTCAATATTAGAACAGCTCTTAGGTTTTCATTTTTTATGCTTGCTTGCATGCATGTGCAAGAAACATAGTGCCATCATCGGAGATTTCAGAGGTGTGTCACCTCCTCCTCCTCCAATTCAGTCAGTGTGCTGGCAGGCACGGCCCCTGTAAGTTAATGCATTTTGGAGCTGTCTCCAGACACACTCCAAAAATGCAGTGGCATACAGTTGAAAGGGGGAGCTACGCTTCAGTGAACAGCGATAAGATAAGGCTGCTCACGCGCAGCTCCCCCACAGACGCCCGCAGGCATGCGCACACCCGCATGCACGCACTGTATAGCCGATGGGGTGCCCAATCCCCGTTGGAAGGTGCTGTGTTCCCTCCACCTCCCCCCCCAAATGCTTACAAAATGCCACGCTGGGTGCCCACCCCAGTGTGGCAACTAATCATATAGCGACGGGGTGCCCAATCCCGTTAACTGCACTATCCTCCCCCGTGATTGCCACTGGGGCCACTGGCGTGGCAGAAAGCAATTCGTGCCAGCGGGGTGCCCAATCCTCGCCGGCTGAATGGCCACCCCCAACGCCCTGTGCCATGCTGGGAGCTCACCCCAGCGTGGCAAACGCCCCACGCCGGTCCATTTTTTTTTTCACCTGTGAAGAAAAAGGTCCCACGGCGAGTCTCCCCGCCTCCCACAACCTGCACCCACCCACTGTGCACCCAGCCTCCCCACTCCCCTCACCCCATACTTACCTCCGGAGCTCGGCGCGACGATCTTCGGTGGACCGGGAACACGTCTGCACTCTTCAAAGCCGACCGCGAACTGAGGAAATGCCGGTAAGCTGTATAATGGACTAGATAGGGGGGTTTCAACCATACCTCTCAACCTCCTGCCTCATAAATCAGGGACAAGGCTTAAAAAAATCAGGGACAAAGGACCAAAATCAGGGACACTTGTTCAAAATTGGAGATATTCACTCAGGAAGCTGGTAGAATAAAGGGCTTAGTGTAAAATGCATTTTCTAAGGAAGAACAAGTTTGTAACTTTAATGTTTGACATTATTTTGTGTTTATAATCCCCGCTGTTTGGTCACAGAAACACAATTTTTAGGAGGGACAGAGTAAAATTTTGAAGCAAAATCAGGGATGTCCCTAAAAATCAGGGACAGTTGAGAGGTATGGTTTCAACTTTATTGCATATCTCAGGCATTTTTTTGAATTTTTGCGCCAAATTTTCAACATGGGGTTTTTGGGACCCCTTCTCATGATTGATGTCACTGTCATGGCGTTATTTGAGCACGAAGGGTGATTTCACGCAGTGACTGCGAAATCACCCTTCGGACCCAGATAATGCCATGACAGTGACATCAATCATGAGAAGGGGTCTCAAAAACCCCATGTTGAAAATTTGGTGCCAAAATTCCCAAAAATGACTGTTCTACAAGCGTGCATTGCGCAGTTCCTACGCAGGCTCGTAAGTTCGCGAATTTTCAATATTTTCACTCCAGATTTTCAACATTGCCATTTTACCACACCTTCTTATGAGTAGTACAGCTGTTATTTTTCACATCTCATCCAAAATGTGTTTCCGCCCATGTAGCGCACAATGGCACAGTCGGTGTGCTAAATCAATGTATGGGACAAATTAAGAAAATCACAGTGACACTGTTCATGAGTAGACATCTTAAAATGGCTATGTTGAAAATTTGGTGAAAAAAGTCCTAAAAATGACTGTTTTACAAGCGTGCATTGCGCAGTTCCTACGCACGCTCGTAAGGTGTGAATTTTCAATATTTTCACTCCAGATTTTCAACATTGCCATTTTACCACACTTCTTATGAGTAGTACAGCTGAAATTTTTCATCTCACTCAATGTGTTTCCGCTTTCATGTAGCTTATAATGGCTAGTTGATGTATGTAGATCAATGTACGGACAAATTAAGAAAATCACAGTGACACTGTTCATGAGGTGAGGTGTTAAAATGGCTATGTTGAAATTTGTGAAAAATTTCAAAATGACTGTTTTACGAGCGTGCGTTGTACAGTTCCTATGTACGCTCGTTAGTTCGCAAATTTTCAATATTTTCACTCCAGATTTTCAACATTGACATTGTACCACACCTTCTTATGAGTAGTACAGCTGTCATTTTTCACATCTCACCCAAAACGTGTTTCCGCCCATGTAGTGCACAATGGCGCAGTCGGTGTGTGAAATCAATGTACAGGACAAATTAAGAAAATCACAGTGACACTGTTCATGAGCAGAGGTCTTAAAATGGCTATGTTGAGAATTTGGTGAAAAAATTCCTAAAAATGACTTTTATGAGCGTGCGTTGCACAGTTCCTATGCATGCTCGTAAGTTTGCAAATTTAATATTTTCACTCCAGATTTTCAACATGTCCATTTTATTAAACTTCCTTATGAATAGTAGAGCTGCAATTTTTCATATGTCGCCCAAAATGTGTTTTCGAACATGTAGCACACAATGGTGCTGTTGGTGTGCGAAAGCAATATTTAGGACAGATTAAGAAAATCACAGTTACACTGTTCATGAGCAGAGGTCTTAAAATGGCTATGTTGAAAATTTGGTGACAAAAGTCCATAAAGTGACTGTGTTACGAGTGAGCATTGCACAATTTCCACGCACCCTCATTAGTTCATGACTTTGTAATATTTTCAGTCCAGATTTTCACCAGTGGCATTTTTCCACACTTCCTTATGAACAGTACAGCTGCCATTTTTCACAACATGGCCGAAGTGTGTTTTCACACTTTCAGTACAGAGATGCATGGTCGCTGTGGGAAATCATTGTTCGGCACAGATAAAGAAAATCACAGTGACACTGTTCATGATCGGAGGCACCAAAATGCCTGAGTTGACAATCTGCTGTAAGAAATCGCCAACCTAATTATATTACGGTGCGCTGTACAGTTTCTATGTACGCCGTGACTTCACCATTTTTTTAAATATTTTTACTACACATTTGCAACATAGCCATTTTTTACACCTCCCTATGAAAGAGTACAGCTGTCATTTTTTACATCCTGTTCGGAATATTTTTGCACCTGTGGTGCTAAATGCCGTAGTCACTGTGCATAAGCAGCTTTTGGCTAACAAACTGATATTCCCCCTATTCATGAGGTGGGGTCACAAAACAAACATGCTGAAAATTTGGAGTGAAAATACCAATGAATGCCTGAGGTACTAGGCTTTTCAACAATAACGCCCAACCCTGTAGAGAATGACAGGCATCAGGGTAGTGACTTGGGATTCTTGCCTGTGATGCTCATACCATTCCACACCCTGCAGTCACTGAGAGGCATCGAGGTATGCCTTGGACTCATCGGCCCCAAAGTTCACCCCATTCTCCTATACCACACCCATCTCACCGTACTTCCTAATGGAATGGGGTGTGCATAAGGGCCAAAGATCCCAAGGCACACTGTGACACTTGTCAGTGTCTGCAGGGTGGGGTGTGGTGAAATGGCGTGGCCATTATGCCTGATGACCCAAAGGCACACCCCAATGCCTGTCCGTATCTGCAGGGTGGTGGCAGGGTTGGCTTCAGTTCAATACTTCACTGCCATTCCTATTATGCAGCTGTCTAACTCCTACACTACCAATCCCAATGCCAGCAAGCAAACATTTGGGATTGACAAATGCTTGTTTAGAACAGATCTTGGGTAATCCACAACACTTGTTTGTGACATATAGTGAGCTGGGAGCAGGTCAACCAACCTCAGAAACAACAATAGCTGCTGGTCAAGTGGCACAGAGGGCTGAGGCAGTCATAACTCACCTGCCACCACACCAGTGACCTGGGTTCAGGAATGAACCTGAGCTGCTTTGGGGTCAGCTGTGGGGAGGAGAACTGAGCATCCTAGTGGATGCTATCATCTTCTGGGAGGGAGGTCAACCTGCTTTGATGTAACACAGCCACCTAGGTGACCATGGGTGGTGGTGCGGTTAGGAGCAGCAGTTCCAGGTGGGGGACAATCCAGACAGAAGATGTCAGTGTGTCCAACAATGTGCATACATCAAGCCATCACCTCCATGGAGAATCTGTGGGTTGGGGAACCAGAACAAGGAAAAAAACACTGCCAGTGGCAGGATGAAGCCCCGCAGCACCTCAGAGACCCCAAACTGCCTGCTGGGCACAGGACAACTGCACCAAGCATGCCACCCAGAAGGAGCTTTGGGAACCCCTGAGGGCCCCCACACAGGCAGGAATCTGTGGAGGAACAGGTGGCTCCTCAAGGTAAGTCAGAGAGATGGTGTCTGATGGGGTTGGGGAAGCCACAGGGGCCACAAACTGGCCTGCCAGGTGAGAAGGGGGTGAACAGGACATTAGGAAGTAGGATTGCTTTTTGCATTTATTTCTGCTTTGTAGAGCTGGCAGAAAAGTGACACCCGCTACAGCCAGGCATTCAATTCTAGGAGGGATAGAATTGGGACATCTGTCTTTCTGAACCTTTAGCGACACTGTCAACCTGTCTTGCTTCATAGTATTTCTAGTGAAAACCCACATTTTATGATTGCTAGCCTTCTCTAAACTTCATTGATGTTGCTGGTTGTCTTACCTACTTCCTTGCTTAGTTGAGCTGAAATGCATGCTAATGTATGGTTATACCCAGCCTTGTTTTGTTTCAAATCCTGGATCTACTCTTACTGCATACTTCCTGTACATCAGAAACACCCCCAAACAGTGAAAGCACTCATGATTCAATAGTCTCCCCTACTTCTACTGTAAAATGAGTGAGTAGAATGTGTTGGGAGTGTTACTAAATCCAGAAAAGATGCAGTGGGAATTGATCAAGGAATTTAAACAAACATGTTTTTGTGTGGTAATACCAGTATGGTGGGCAGTTTGTTTTTCACTTTTTAAAAGAAAAATGAATTAGAATCAAACAACCAGCTACGTCAGCAATCTCTACCGAATGTGAACAATAATAACTTGTCTTTTTATGTTGTCTTGCGTGTGTGCAAGCAACATCTTTTGATAGTAGCAGAAATGCAGAGCTGTGTCGGTGTTGGTGAATGCAGGGCATGCTTTAGTAGGTGTGTCCCTCATTCTCAAATTAGTCAGTATGGTAGCGTTGACACAAGAATTATGTAAAGTACCACCAACTTGAAAGAAATGTGCTGCTGCAATCAGACAAGCTCATCATGCAGCGGCATAGATGACATGCCTAACATATGTGCCTTTCCTGGTGAAACATTTCAATAAACATGGCAATGGCTCCTGCTGCCACAACACAATCCCCAAAGAAAGCCAACATCGGGGGTGCAATCCCTGTGTCGGCATATCCACCACCACCCCAAACATTGTGTGGCACACTGGGAGCCCACCCCAGTGTGCTGCTGCTCACAGAAAGCCGACCACGTTGGCATGTTCCTGCCCCCGCCCCACCACCATTGTGTGGCACACTGGGAGCCCAACCCAGTGTGGGCAACATCACCCCCATGAAAGTTGTGGGGCACACTACAGCCCACCCCAGTGTGCTCAACATTGGTTTTATTTCACCTGTAAAGAAAGAAAATGATCCCACAATGTTCTTTTTCCTTTTCTGTACCTGGAAAAAAGGAAACAGTCCCTCGTTGTGCACTGCATCCTCCTCTTCCAACCCGCTCCCACCCTCTGTGCACCCCACCTCCCCACACCCCCACACCCCATACTTGCAGCCCTCGGGAGGTCCGGTGCTGCATTTCCGGTGAGCAGGAACACGCCTGGACTCTTGAAAGCCAGACTGCAAAATGAAGAAATGTCGGTAAGCTGTATAATAGCATAAATGGGGGGGGGGGTCACCTTAAGTGGATATCTCAGCCATTTTTTTGAATTTTGGCTCCAAATTTTCAACTTAGGGTTCTTGGAACCCCACTTCATGAACACATGCACCGTCATCTCGTTATTCTGTCCCGAAAGGTCATTTTGTGATGACTGCACTGAATCACCTTTCAGGACCAATAGACAAAATGACAGTGTCACTGTTTATGAGGTGGGGTCCCAAAAAGCCTGTGTTGCAAATTTGGTGAAAATTTTCAAAAAAATGACTGTTTTACGAGCATGCATTGTGCAGTTTCCACACATGCTCATAACTTCAACAATTTTAATATTTTCACTCCAGATTTTCAACATTTCCATTTTTCACACCTCCCTATGAACAATACAGCTATCATTTTTCACATCCTGCCCGAAATGTGTTTTCACACATGTTGTGCACAATGGCACAGTCACTGTGGGAAATCAATGTTTGGGACAGAATAACCAAATCACAGTGCCAGTGTTCATGAGCAGTGGTCCCAAAATGCCTATGTTGAAGATCTGGTTAAAAAAATCCCCAAATAATTGCGTTATGGATGTGCATTGCACAGTTTTTGCACTCGCTTGTGACTTTACCAATTTTTCGTATTTTCACTCCAGATTTTCAACATTGCAATTTTTTTACACCTCCTTAAGAACAGTAAGCTGTCATTTTTCCCATCATGCCCGAAATGTGTTTTCGCACACGTGACACCAAATGGCACAGTCGCTGTGCAAAATCACCTTTCCGCTAATGAACAGATAGTGCCACTGTTCATGAGAAGGGGTCACAAAAAGCCCATGTTGAAAATTTGCAGTGAAAATACAGGGATTTATTTAACTCCAAAATTTGATTAGCGTTTTGCTCATAAAAGTGCTAAAACATTGTGCAAATGCATAGCACTTACCTCACTGTGTTTAACAAACATAACACTTCTAGAAAACCTATATAAATACTTTCTTTACAGCTAGCATTGTCCCAAGAAAAAAAACTGCTAATCAATTATTTAAAACCCTGAAATACCAACATACTCCTGTGGCATTAGGGTTTCCAACCTTAATGCTCCACCTTGTAGAGACTGACAGGTGTCAGGGGTGTGACTTGGAATAGTCAACTGTAATGCTCATGCAATTCCACCCCACTCCACCCCCACCCTGCAGCCAATGACAGGCATCGAGGGGTGCTTTGGACTCTTCAGCCCCAAAGTTCACCCCATTCTCCTATACTGCACCCATCTCAGCGTATTTCCTTATGGAATCGGGTGAGCATAAGGCCCAAAGACCCCAGGGCACAATGCAATACTTGTCAGTGTCTGCAGGGTAGGGTGAGGTGAAATGGCGTGACTGTTATGGCTGATGACCCAAAGACACAACCCAATGCTTGCGAGTCTCTGCAGGGTGGGGTTGGGTTGGCGTCGGTTCAATACTTCACTGCCATTCCTATTATGTATCTCTCTAACTCCTGCATTTCCAGTGCCAATGCCAGCAAGACAACATTTGGCATTGACAAATGCTTGTTTAAACTAGTGACTGTTTGAGGCCTAAGGTAGTTAACAGTGTCTCTTTAAGTCCCTTTTGTCACTAATGTGGTTCATGTGTCTCAGTGTTTCGTGTACCTGTTTGTAACTGATGTGGAACTTTGGAAAAGAACACTTGTGCTCAAAGGCGTTATCTGAGCCTCAAATAAATAAAGCATTTTTAAGATATTTTTAAACTCCTTTTTAATCCTTTTTCAAGTTTTAAATATCTAGTATAAGAAGTTATTTAGGTGGTCACTGCCCCCTATCTCTTCATCTATTGATCTGACTTTAGGCCAGTAGTAAACACCTGACCATCACTGGTAGAGTACAATACTGTATTTTAATCTTCAGATTCCAATAAATCTCTGGGGCAACATCCACTGTGGAGATGCTTCTATTTGTGTTGCTCATACATTTCAGCCATAAGAAGAACCACAGTTCCTATAGCTGGTAACCTTTTCTCCTTACAAGAAGAAAGAGTCAGTTCGATCCAAATAGGAGATGCTGTATCATAAAATGGAAAGATTTGCCCTACTTACAGTGGGGAGAACACACCATTGTTCTATTTTAACCAGTTTGAATGGTCTTTCTTATGACATAAACATGAACATCGTGCCATTAAGAATTTTGGGTAACATATTTTTATCTGGACAGCCTTCCACTATTGTCAATACATTTCTCTTGCACTGTAATTCCTCTAATTTACATTCTTCACCACAAATAAATTGACGGTTCCTTTCATGCACACTAATGCTGGACAAAGGTCATTTTATTAAGAGATATAAAAAATTAGAATGACTTACCAAGTGATTTGAAATCTATTGTTACAGCCAATCATTTGTTATCTAAATAAAAAAAAAATCTGAACAATTTGCATGTAACTATTTTATAATATGTGATTTGTAATGTGCTTGCATTGCCTGTTGTTTTATTTAGCTGAATGAATTTCTGCTTCACTGATTTTCATTAAAAAGATTCAAAGTTAAAATCAGTGAATGCAGCATCTATGATCTTACTTTTTAAATATAAGTAACAATATATGGTGTGTAAAATAACTTAATGATTTATAATGATATACATTTCATATACTAACTTTTTTGTTTCATTAATAGAAGAAACATATTAACTGTATACTGTACATTGCACATAGGTACAGAAAACACTTTATTCTCTCTTACTGTCCCTCTCAAACTTATAGTGTATTCTGGTTAAAAAAAGGCCACTTATAAATTCCAGCTGATAACTTCTACCTTTCTGTATCTTCTCTAATAATATAAGAAAAGGAGTACAAATGTTCCTAAAATGTCCTCACTATCTTGAATTACATGACTGATTCTCAACTTGGTTATCGTTTTCCCCATACAAGTAATCCACTCCCCTACTAACAGAATTAAAATGTCAATCCATTTAGCTAATTATAGGTGTTTAAAGCATAGTGCTGCTGCTAGAACCCACATGCTTGGCCTTGCAAGGCCGAAAGCTTTTCAGACAAAGACAGAAGAGCTAATGCTTCATGCCACATACTCCTGCTGGGTATTGAAGGTTGTCTCCAGCACATGAGCAAAAGGCATTTGGCTTCTAAAATGAGGAGATAACCCAGTGCTGCAGAGATTTAGAAAATAATTTGAGTTGCCTAGTATTTCCTAAGAGGACAGGGAGGCAGACAGGGTCAGCTTGATCTTGTGACAAGTCAGCAGCTACCATATCCAGAATGATACCAGAAGGGAGCAGGACCAGAGTATGTGTGCAATATGGGCGTCTGGCTGAGAACAGCGCCAGCAACGGCTATGGCTCAGTAGGCCCCTCCCATGTAGCATTGCTGGGGTATGATACCAGAACAACAATATTTTTAATTGTATGAAATGGCTATTAGAATGTCTGTATGAGTAGTGAATATTTTTACAGTAGGACAGCCATTGTTCCTCAGATATGGCTACCCTCTGCGGTGACTCCCATTGCATTCTACATCTGTGCATGGGATTAGGACACGAGTCTCTCCACGTACTATAGAATCTACCCATGAGACCCTTTCAAGTGTCTCGCCAGCGAGGGTCAGTAAAACACTGCCACCTTGTATTAGCTGGACTTTCAGTAATCAATGGTGTTATTGCACTGCGAATTTGTAAATAGTGCCAAAAATCTTTATTCGGTAGGCCATATTTTCCCTGTAATTGTTCAAAGGAAAGCAGATGGTTCGCCCCTTTATTATCCAAGTCTTGGACTATTTGTATACCTTTTTGTTGCCATCATGTCCAGTTTACACTCGCCCCTTCAATCTGGATTAAATTATCATGCCATATTGGGGCCAGCTGCAGTGGAGGGAACCATTCTTGTTTTGGCATATGGGATTTGATGTCTAAAAGCCTCCAAGCTTTGGCAGTGTAGGAGATTATAGGGGGGAACTGTATATCAGTTTTAGAGTGAGCCACTAGACAATTATGTAGTGTAGTGGGGCAAATGATGTCAGTTTTAATTGATAAGTTATCAAGTATGAAAAGTAGTTTAGGCGCTAGAATCAGCTTAAATGCATTATTCTTTTCCCAAAGAGAAAGGTTTAATTTCTCCTATTTTGTAATATCTTGATGCATTTTTTTCTAGTAGAGGTTCCAGTTTAAATTTGTCTAGCTGCTGCAAATTATTTATGAATTTAATCTCAGATAAGTAATTCTTTTTGATGATTATCTAAAATTCAACTGAATGAATCTGACCTTTGGGTTGACCCTATAAAAGATAATGTGGTGTCAGTGGTCTTGCTTGGTACTTTCAGCAAATTAATCTAAATTTAAACATGAGTCTAACAGTGATGTTATGCAATGTGTCTCAGCCCCAGCTCGAGGTGCTGGCCACCCAGATAGAATGGAATCAATTATATTCAAGCTCTGCAGTGTGGTCCTGCTCCCCCTAGTGTTCCAAGGTCAAGGTTTATTTTTCCACTTAAGATGGTAATTACCCTGAATCCTCTCCCAGTCCCATGGCTAAGATTCTTTGCTTACTTTTTGTAAAAGTTATTTCACTTTTTATTTAGTCAGTTGCTCAATAATCTGTGTTAGGAATTTCCTCTCTGTATTCCATCACTAGCATCCCCTTTCATTCGAACAGTCATTATTAGGTTATTACAATTGAACTTTACTTTTTTCCATAGATAAACCCAGTTTTAATTCTCTGTTATGACCAGCTGGTCATAGTGGTGAATATGCACTGTGTTTCTCTATGTGGAAGCCACAAACTACACATCTCCATATACATATTATCACAGTTTCAGTCTAAGTAACCGCAAATGCTCTGGCTTTTTTTTTTTCTTAGTTGCTGTGGCAAAAAACAGAGCCCAGCAACTGTATCAAATAAGGCATGGGGGGATGTTTAAAACTCAAATTTTATACGCACCCTCAGTGTGGGATGCTATCATAAACTCCTTGAGCTTTGATCTTGGGGTTTATGCAGCATTTGGTGCCTCGGGCCGGTATACAATTCTCATTATATGCATTCAATTGTAGACAGAAGGGCACTCACCAACCACAAGTAGGACACGTGGGCTTCTTAAGTTCCAAAGGCAAATTTATTCCATAAACACACAATCTGCGTTCTTGATGTGTTTTAGACAATAATCCTTTATCAAAATCTCCCTCTCATTATACACATTCCACAGGCATCATTCTATATGCATTAGTATACAGTATGTGACAGTTCTGGAATAGCAACACCCCCTCCTGGTGCTGCAGCAGGAACTTAATTCATGCATTGGTCAGTTGGAATGTCATGCACAGGGACTGACAAAGGGCAGACCAATGAGAATGGTTGATCGTCATAGTATCTGGCAGCTATTGGTTTGTACTCAAGAAAGGTGACGATGCTTCCCGCAGTTCACCACCCGTATCATTTCTTACTTTACCCTGCCTTGGGCACTACATTTCCTTTTCTATGTACTTATTTCTTTTATTGCCAAAATAATCAAATAGATTTTTTGCTTTACTTAAACATGTTTAAGAAACATGATTTTAAATGTACTGTGCTTTAATCTGTATGGGTATAAAAGCCTGGATGATTTCTGTTATGGCCACATCCCCTGAGAGGATCTGTGGAGGTTGAGGCACTAGGGCTAGTGGGTCCTCTGGCTCAGTGATTTTTGTTTGTGCTGATAGCTCTGTTTTGTTACTGTTTAACTTGGTTCCTCTCCGTAATTTGCTACCAGAGTGCAGTTCGTCATATTTCCTGAAGATGTGCAGAGGCCTTAAAATGCAGTACCCCTGCACATTAGTAGGCACAATCAAACAGTGTTTGTCCAGTGAACTGAGATATAGTCCCACACTGTACACTAGAAATACTAACACACATGACTGTCCTGTAAACTAATTTATTGTCAAGGAATGACATATATTGCAACTGTACCAGATGAAATACACAAAAAATGCATATTGTCTTATGTAGTAGATGCCTCAAAAGCATTGTTCACATGCATGAACCAGCTCTTAGAGAAACAGCTAGATATTTGTGTTCCTATGGCAAACAAAGAAATACAGTATCTAAGTATAGATCCAGGCATTTTTACAAATATAAAATGGAGTGTCAGTAACACTGAAGTGACGATGGATCTTTACACTAACAGTGTGTCTCTACATTGGAAGATAGACAATAATATAACTATTTTACTTTTTTTCAGGAACAGAACAAATGGAAATCAAGTGCAGATTAATTGCCGGTTTCATCTCTCTTCAGGTAATCACAATCTGCGTTTTTGTAAATGTAAAAATAAATGGAACAACCCTGTTGATCTCTAACAAACAGCTGAACAGCAACACAACAACACGGCAGGCCCAGATGGCAAGGACCCAGGATAATAATAAATCAGTGATGATATTGCTATGGAACTGGCCATTTGGATACCACTTCCAGACTGCAAAATGTGAAGTGTGGTATAACATCACTGGATGTAACTTTACAGATGACAGAAACGCATATTCCAAAGCTGATGCTGTGGTTGTTTACCACAATGGTGCCTCTTACAGTAGGAAGTGTCTTCCCCAAGAAGCCCGTCCATTTCACCAGCGCTGGATCTGGTTCAACATGGAGTCCCCTAGCCACAGCCCAAACCTGAAACTCATGAACAACCTGTTTAATCTGACCATGTCCTACAGGAAGGACTCTAATATTTTCACCCCATATGGCTTCCTACAGAGGACAAGGGATCTGCAGAACTACTCAGTTCCCAGGAAGACGAAATTAGTTGCCTGGGTCATTAGCAATGAAAAACCAGATTCCATAAGGGTTCAGTACTATCAAGAGTTTAAGAAATACATCAGTATTGACATCTATGGAAAAAAACATATACCACTCAGGAAAGACATGCTTCTCACTACCATTTCTCGGTATAAATTTTACCTTGCATTTGAGAACTCTATTCACACAGATTACATCACAGAGAAGCTGTGGCGAAATGCATTTCTATCTGGAGCTGTACCCGTAGTCTTAGGTCCTCCAAGAGAAAACTATGAAAAGTTCATTCCAGCAGATTCTTTTATTCATATAGATGACTTTAGCACAGCAGAAGAACTGGCCAAATATCTGAAGCAGCTAGGTAGGGATGAGAAAAAATACAAGCAATACTTTGCCTGGAGACAGCACTTAAACCCTCAGCGATATACTTATATCGATCATTACTGTAGAGGCTGCAAGGAACTGAAAGAGATGACTGAATACAAGACAGTGACAAACCTAGCCAAATGGTTTAGATCTTAATACAGACTTGGTCACCCTTGTAATAATTTTTGCTTTATGTTTTTCATACTAGCCTCTGTTGTTTTTACTTTGTCAAGCAGTCAGATTCTCAAGACATGAAACGTTTTGTGATGGCATCTTGTACGGTTTTTGAAATATAGAGTGCCAAAAAATAAACAAAAAAATATATATTAATAATTTGTAATTTTTGCTCTTACCTTCAGCCTGGACATTATGGATTTTTTTCAGGAAATTTTCATGTTTGAAGGGGCCTGTGCCAAGGTTGTGCCTTTTGAAGGTTTGTTGGAAAAATAGTTTACCATTTGTTATAATGATTTTTGAGTTAACCATCAGATGTGATCAATTAAAAAAGACTGATCACAAATGTTTATTTTCATGATTTACCTTTTGTGCTGAAAAAAATAGTCATGTTAGCTGCTAATGTTCTCTTCTTTTTAAATTCACAAACATTGAAAATACATAAAAGTTCTCAGTTAAAAAAACACTTGAACCTAACTGAATGGGACCCATTTAGTTAGATTCTGCTGTTTGTTTCGTAACATACGAGAAATACTTATTCAGGCAGCAAGAAATCCAGGGTGCCCAGCTTAGCGAGAGGAGCCATTCACCTGTGTTCTCTTTATGAGAACATAGGGAGTTTCTTGAGCTCAGTAGTTGCAACTGGAAGTCACAGCATTGAGTGGCTATTCCTCATTTCTCCCTGTCTGTCTCTGTCTCTGTCTCTCTCTCTCTCTCTCTGTATGTCTGCCTGTCTGTCTAGCTACCTATCTGTCTATTTACATACGTGTTAAGTGGACCTGGGTGCCCACCCTTTGTACTGCTTCTTTCTCCCTCCTCCCCTCCAGGTCACCTGTCCATACTGTATATGTATATGTATGTATATATATATGTATATATATATATATATATATATATATATATATATATAGATATATATATATATATATATATATATATATATATACAGTATATATATATATATGTGTGTGTGTGTGTATATATATATATATATATGTGTGTATGTATATATATATATATATATATATATATATATATATATATATGTATATGTGTGTGTGTGTGTATATATGTGTAATTCATACATATATATTTTGTAAATGGACCAGGGTGCCCACCCCCAGTATGGCTTGTCTTAGCCCCACTCTCATCCAGGTTGCCTGCCCCATTTTCATATTGTAGATGACAGCACCAGGGTGTCTACCACTGGTACCGCTTAACAATAGCCCAACAGTGGGGTGCCCAATCTCCATTGTTGGAATGTTCATGTCATGTCCCCTGTAAAGAAGAAAACCATCCTGCATTGTTTTTTTTCTTACAAAAAAGAAAACAGTCCCTTGCCAATCTGACCCCCACCCTGATCTCCCACTCAGCACCCACCACCCCACTCCTACACCTCCCACACACCCTCACTCACCTGAACATGTCCCATGATGATCTACATTTCGATCAAAGACATGTCTTGCTGCTGGAACCAGTGACTGTGGTCTGAGAAACTAAGGTAAGTGCGGTTCAGTGTATTTCAACAGGGTTTTGAACTTTGATGCATAACTTGGCCATGTTTACAAATTTTGACCCCAACTTTTCAACACAGTCTTTTTGGGACCCCACCTCATTCTCAGTGGCAGTGAAACTATTCAAATCAGGTCCAAAAGGTAATTTCATGGTCACTTGCCAAAAATCACATATTGGGTAGGATTTAAAATTTTTCACAACCCTTGTTATTGAAGTAGAGTCATAAGAAGGCTATACAGTATCTAAAAAATGGCAACGTTATACACATACATTCACATTTTTCTACATACACTTGAAACTTTAGTAATTTTAAATATTTTGACCCCAAATTTTCAACATAGCCATTTTTTCACACTACCTCACTAATGTGATAGCTGTCCTTTTTCAAATCATGCCCAAAATGTATGTTTGCGCCTGTGGCATGGAATTACATTTTGGTGGCATGGAATGACATTTCAGTGGGGATTTATAAAGTTTGAACTACTGGGTTCATGAGGCGGGGTCATAGAAACATAAAAATTAACAGCAGATAAGGACTGCTAGGCCCATCCAGTCTGGCCATTTTCCCTACCTACTGCAAAAGCTGCAGACCCTACTTGATCTTGGCTTTAGCTTTTTGTTCCTATCACTAAGGTTCCTCTATGGCTGTTCCATGCATTTTTGAATTCTGCCACTGTGTTTGCCCCCATCACCTCTGATAGGAGTCCATTCCATGCAACCACCACCCTTTCCATGAAGAAATACATCCTCATGTTTCTCCTTACTCTACTCCTTCCAACCTCATGTCATGCCCCCTCATTTCTGAATATCTCATTTTCTGAAAGATGCTATCCTCCGGTACCCTATTTATACCCTTTAGATATTTGTAGGGTTCCATCATATCTTTCCTGTGTCTCCTCTCCTCCAGGGTATGCATACTGAGGTCTTTCAGTCTCTCATTATATGACTTCTAGTGCGGGCCATGCACCATCTTTGTTGCCCTTCTTTGTACTGCCTCCACAGAAATGAGACCTCCAGAACCAGATGCAGTACTCCAAATGAGGACTCCCCAATGATCTATACAGTGGCATCACCACCTCTTTTCTTCTGCTGGTGATACCTCTTCCTATGCACCCCAGCATCCCACTGGCTCTTCCCACAACTTTAGCACATTGTTTGGCTGCCTTTAGGTCATCAGATAGGATTACCCCCAAATCACTTTCCTGTTTGGTGACTGTCAGTATCTCAACCCGTCATGTAATGAGGGGGTTCTCAGACCTAGCCTAACCTATGGACTTATGGTATACTGGGATGCCAACAAAAGGGTCCAGCAAAAATGGAATATATGTTATAACAGCATCTGCTGCTTTGCACTATTGGTATCCAGATGCACTCATCACTGCATACTATTCTCAAGCCTGGGCTGGCTCTCCCCAGCCTCCTATTAATATTACACTCCTTACTGCATGATAGATAACATCATTAGAACTGGAACTCCGGCGTCTCTGGACCACCTGTTAAATCAAGCCACACAGGCTTGCCCACTGAGGTCTGCTAAAAAGTCACTCTTAGGCATACCCAAATGTACTACACAAATGGGGGAACATACATTCACAGCATCCAGTTGTGGAACTTCCTGCCAATAACTATTAGGCACTCCCAAACACACCTGGCCTTTAAGAAAGGGATTTGTTCCCACCTCATGATCTCTGACAAATGCACATGTCCTGATTCTGTAGCATAATCACTTAATATATCTCTTTTCAACAAAATTGATTGCTTAACTATTTGACTGCTTCATTGTTTTATAATGTCTCGGGTGCGGTCCATTGTGTTGATGTCTTGCACTGCTGTAACCACTGCTTTTGTATCAAGAGTCCTGCTTTACTGTGTATGGAATGCTGTGCTGTTTTGTTTTGTCACATGTAATCTGCTTTTTCCTCTGTATTTCTTTTTGTCTAGTGCACCTACCCAGTAAACACAAACTAAACAAATAAATAAATCCTCCCCTGGGTTCTTGGCTCCAAATGCATGATTTTACATGATATCGCATTAAGTCTTAACTGCCACACTCTAGACCATTCCTCCGGTTTACCTAGGTCCCTACTCATTTTTTCCACCCCGCCTGGAGTGTCCACCCTGTTGCAGATCTTAGTGCCATCTGCCTTCTAGCCCCTACTCAATGTCACTTATGAAGACATTAAACAGGACTGGCCCTAGAACTGATCCCTGAGGTACCCTGCTGGTCACCCTCCTTTCCTTAGATTAAGCTCCATTTACCACTACGTGCAACAATTAAGAGCACTTGAACAGTGGTGCTAAAATCACAGTAGGTTCAGTTTGTAGTTGTTGGTGCAGCACTCACCCTTGTAATAAGGAGTTCAGACAAAAGAGCAAAGTTCAAATTCACATAGCTTTTATTCAGCCATACCAGGCAAGTCAGAGTAGTTACAGGACATCACTTAAGTTTTGCCCCTTGCCTTAGGGGCTTCCTCTGAATGTCATTCCTTATTGCAAGGATGAGTGCTGCACCAACAACACAGCCCTCTGTCTTCTATCACTCAACCAGTTCCTAACCCTGTTTACCACCTTGTGACCCACTCCCAGGCTGCCCAGCGTGTTCACAAGTCTTCTGTGTGGAACAGTATTGAAAGCCTTACTGAAATCCAGGTAGGCTACATCCACAGCTCCCCCCCGAGTCACTTCCCTAATCACCCAGTCAAAGAAATCAATTTGATTTGTTTGACATGACCTTCCCGCTGTGAATCCATGCTGTCTCAGATCCTGTGCTCTGCTGGATTCAAGGTGTTCCACAATCCTTTCTTTAAGCAGTGATTCCATAATTTTCCCCACTATTGAGATTAGGCTGATTAGTCCATAGTTTCCAGCCTCCTCTCTACTGCCATGTTTGTGAAGAGGGACTACATCTGCCCTCCTCCAGTCCTCTGGAACCACTCCCGTATTGAGTGATTCATTGAACAGGGCAACCAGTGGTGCTGCCAGCACCTCCCGTAGTTCCCTTAATATTCTAGGATATATCCCATTTGGTCCCATTGCCTTGTCCACTTTCAGTTTTGTGAGTTCTTTAAGGAATCTCTCTTCCATAAATGGACTGGTGTCCACCTCCCTCTGATATTTGCTCACATTGCCTAATTGTGGTCCCTCACCTTCTCCTTCTGTGAATACAGAACAAAAGTATTTGTGCAATATTGATGCTTTTTCTAGGTCCCCTTCCACACACACCACTTTTCCCCTTTAAGCCTTACAATCCCACCCCTGTTTTTTCTCCTTTCACTAATGTACCTCTAAAAAGTCTTGTCCTGTTTTTTTAACTCCTGTGCTATTTTTTCCTCTGTTTGTGCCTTTGCGCCCCTGACTGCATTCCCTGCCTCCCTCTGTTTATCCAGGTACGCTACAATTTGGTGTACAAATATAGTAAAATGCCCAGGTTAGGAGTGAATGTTGCAACATTTCAACATTCACTTGTAACTTCACTAATTTTCAATGTTTTGACTCCAAACTTTCAATACAGTCATTTTTCCACACCACCCCCTAAATGTGACATGGGTCATGTTTTAACTCCTGGATAAGATACATTTTCTCACTTTGGTGCAAAATGACATTTCAGTCAATTTACTATAAATGGTACATGTCATGTTTATAAGGGGAACCATAAAGTGAGTATCTTGAAAATCTGAGGTCAACATTAAAAAAATATAGAATTGTTAACAAACTTTGTGTATAGTAGCAGTCATGACCCCAGCTGGTATGCTCTGTGATCCCATGCCAGTGGGTTGAGTTCAAGGGTGAACTCAGTGACCCAATTGGATGGGGTGACTGTGAGGGGATGGTGCTGTTATGTGGCACCCTCCAGTCAGGGAATGAAAGGTGCAGGGTTGTCCACAAGGGCCTGGATACCACAGAGTGAAGACAGCTGTCATCTAGCCATAGGGCCCTGCACCTCTCCACCCATGTGTGGCAGAAGGCACTTTGCATTGACTGACAGATGAACTCTTTGCTCTGTGCATATGAATCTGGGGCCACATGGAAGTGCAGGGTCCACAGGGCCCTGCACTTTCACACCCACCAGACAGCCCCATTAATTCTTCACTTCTGTAGGCATACAGATTTAGTCTTTGCCATACTGGTCCCTTGTAAGAACAGATCCAGAAGCTAATGATTTGATACCTTTTATTGGACCAACATAGATGTAACAAAAAGAGCAAAGTGCTTTAGCTTTTGGACTAACCCAGTCTTTCCTCAGAAGTGTAATGACAGTTAATTAGAAAATCCCATACTTTTAACACCCAGATCATGCAGGACAAAAAAGAAAAAAAAAAAGGGTTTTGGAGCTCCAGAGTCTTGACAAATTAATTGTGTGGTCTTCCTTGGGGGTGTCAAACCTAATGCCCACCCCATTGCCTGAGCAAACAACATCAGACATTATGTCCTTTTTATATGCAGGGCCCACAGGGTCCGGTGTGAAGAAAGTTACAACAAACTGTGCTAACAACGTGTGGCAAGATATATTTCTATATCTGTGAAGAGTATCTCAATGTAAGTCACTGGCTTGGAGCTGTGCCTTGTGCTTTGGATAGGAGACTATGGGTTGTTGGGAAGTGTAAGCATTATGGCTGACAACCCCAAGGAAGACTCCACCACTTATTGATCGATTCTGGAGACCAAAAACCCTAATGCTTTTTCCTTTTGCTACTTGGGGCTGGGGAGTAAAGGCTAGTAACCCTAACACTACATTTCCCTATTTTTGTGGTGTTAAGTTATCCTATCTGGTGTACTGTATTAACAAATATTTTTTGCAAATATTTTTAATATGGATGGCTCTTTTCCCCATAGCAAAAGAGCAGAATTCAAATACTGTTTTCCTCCCAATTTGATGTCATACTGATCGGATATTAACATCCATACAACTCAGTATGTTGTCATGTTATCCATCAGTGCAATGTCACGTAAATGAGATCCTTACACATCAGATAATTACAGGGGAAGCATTTACTCTGAAAGCAATTCACCCCAGTCCCCAAATCCCACCTGCTATCTTCCCCCCAGTCCCTGTACTAAATAGAAATCATTACAACAAGCCTTCTAAAATGTCAATGAAATATTTGCACTGTCTCCCTAGGCTCAGTAATAATGCCGCCTGCTGTAGCGCAACTTCAACTGCTGCTCTGCTCACTAGTAATGCTGAGTGTGCACATCTAAAGTATTACTATAGAGAAAGAGTAGATTCAACGGGGACAGCAGCACAACGGTGAGCAGCATTAGTAATGGTCCTGGAGAGATGGCTTGAAGGTTTTCATGGAGTTTGATTTTATTGGCTATATAGTCAAAACAGCCTACACTGAGTTAAAATTACATTCTTGTGATTACTGTTGGAAACCTCTATTTTCATATGTTCTTCCTAAATGTACTTTTAAACCTCATTTACTTTGTATGATATCTTGAAAATAAACAATGACTATGTAGCCAGATCTGAGTGACTGGTCATGCAATTAGAGAAAGGGCATTTTTGTTAATTTCTGGAGTATCCTAATCATTGCAATGATAAATGTGAATGCTTCTGTTCTCCCTGATTCTATATATTGACAGGTTATGATATGTGAGTTATGCTCCCTCTCCTTTTACTCCCTTCTTATTTATCATTGTAAGTAGAATGCTGGGATATATAAGTCAAGGTGTAGCTAGTAGTAGGAGGGAAGTCATCATGCCTCTTTATACGGTCCTGGTCCGACCTCATCTGGAGTTCCTTGTACAGTTCTGGAGACCACACCTGAAGAGGGGTACAGAGAGGGTGGAGGCAGTCCAGAGGTGGGCTACTCAGATGATACAGGGGATACAGGGGAAGGCATATGAGGAACGGCTGAGGGAGCTGGATACGTAAACTTTGGAGAATAGGAGAGACAGGGAGGATATGATCAAGATGTTCAAATATCTTAAAGGTATAAACAGAACAGAACACCAAGGAGGTACCTATTTCAAATGAAAGGATGTTCAACAACCAGGGATAACGGTATGAAATTGTAGGGGGGGACAGTTTAAGGGTAACATGAGGAAATACTATTTCATGGATAGGGTGGTAGAAGCCTGAAATGACTTGCCAGAAGAAGTGGTTGCAGCAGAGATGGTCTTGGATTTCAAGCATGCATGGGCTAAGCACATGGGTTTACTGGTAGGGAAGGGGGCACGGGTAGAGTCTGAGGGGGAAGTGGGGCTTAGTAAAGGGGATACTGGGAAGACTAGGTGGTCTTCATAGGTGGGGTCTCAGTAAAAGGTGGATACTAAGCAGACTTGGTGGGCCTTGTAGGTGGGGTCTCAGTAAAGGGGAATACTGGGCAGACTAGGTAAGCCTTGTAGGTCCTTATCTCATTGCCTCTACAGGAGCGCTCTCAAGTTGCACCACTTGTCTCCTGTATACTGTTAATAGTGACTCTTGGGCCTTTATAAACAAAATCAAGCTTTAGTTAGCATGCCACAAGCAAATCCTAATAGCACAAGAACCATAAGTGCTAGACACAAAGTATGAGTGGCAAAATTGTTCAGCACAAACTTACCTTTTCAACGGTGGTATGCAAGTAATAATAAATAATTTAGTTTGTTTTCTATGCTGGTCAAAACTGTAGAACAAAATATATCTTCTTCACTAAAAAAGGCAACATAAGCCATTTTGTGTTGGGAAATATGTAACATATCAACACCAAACTGAGCATCCAGACATTAGACAGTCTTGATATTATATTTGTAAAAAAAAAAAAGAAGCTATCTTTGTAATATCAATAATCATTTTTCCCAATTTTAGTCAAGGTGCTTTGGTGAGGTCTGAGGGACGAATCTCAACCATACACCATACCATAAACAAATGCGTATAACTCCTACAGTATACACAATACTGTATATACAGTGTATCAGCAGCAAAGTTGTTCAGCACAAACATTACCTTTCCAACAGTGCTATGCAATCAATTGTAATCAATTTGGTTTTTGTTTTATACAGGCTGAGATATCCCAAAAGTGTCTTTTATTCAAGGTGCTTAAATGAGTCTTGATGGACAAAATGTCAACCATACACACCATACCATAAATAAATGTGAATAACTCCTAAAGTAGGGATGATATTCACAAAATATCAGTGGCAAAGTTGTTCAGCACAAAATTACCTTTCCAATGGTGCTATGCAATCAAATACATATTATATTATACAATGTTATATGTTAAAATATATGTGACATCTCCAGACGTTACAAGGGCACACAGGAAGTCAGTAGCTCACTTCTGTAGTCGTCCTCAGGACACACCAGTGTATTTTACTGCTGACTACAGGTGTTTGCTCGGAGACAATGAGTTATCTGCCGACACTATTATGTATGTATTTGTGTGTGTATGTATGCATGTATTGTATTCTATTTTTGTACATCTGTTTATTATTTAGACATGTATGTACCAGCTTCTCTCATTGTATTGATTTATGTTTTGTTTCTAGTTCTGCTAACTCTGAATTATTGTATTCTCATCTGTCTTGTCCTGGACCACCTTGAGAATGAACTGTGCTCAATGGAGCTTTTTCTGGTAACATAAATAAATGCACATACAAAGAGACACTATTATAGTCAATTTGAACTGAGTAATACTTCCTTATAGCAGCAGCAATAAGGTAAAGCATAGTAAAACAAGACCTCAATCCATGGGCAGCTCAGGCAGTCAGTTTTGTTATGATCCAGGGGGACTAATCAAAGGGCTAAACAGTCTAGGTGTTCAGTGGGTGCCAACATCACAGAGGGGTGAGTGTGTGTACAAGAACATGAAATGGGATGAACTAGGGTGAAGGTCTGTGATAAGCCAGTGTGAAAGGGATGCTGATTGGAGTGAAAAGTGCAGTCTGTGCCTCATTGTTACATATGGTTTTCTATCTGTTAGCCTCTCTTATATACAGACATATTTTCTTAGATCTATTTCTGCTACCAAGTTTAGGGAGATGACAACAGTTATTGATTTATTTGCTACATCCTAGCTAACCAGGAAGGATCCAGTCCTTCCATTTGGAGGGATGAGATTGATTTTTTGGCTCATGAGGATCACTGCAGACATTCTGTGTTTTCCTCTATCTATTATTTTTAATCCATCTCTTCATTCTTCTACTTCTCCTATTACAATATTGGAAAGATTCTGTTATAGCACCTAGACCTAAATCTGGGGACGTTACGAATGTGCAAAACTTTCATCCTATATCATTTCTGGTGCCTTTATCTAAAGTACTTGAGAGAATAATCTCTGATCAAATGTTTGAGTATCTATCGAAATATAATATTCTTGCACCTGAGCAGCATGGCTTCAGATCTGGCCACAGTACTGTGATGGCCTTGGTGGGGTTCATGAGTGCACCCCAGATGGCCCAGGATAAGGGACATTATCCCCTTACTCTCTCCCCTATACTTCCCTCTGTCTAACTCATATTTAGTTTGCCATTTCCCAACACCTCTTCTAAGCCTGATGTGCCTTCTAGATACTAGATCACCAAAGAATCTGTTACCATCATATGAATGTTGATATTTTCTTAGGTATATTCATTGTATAATGAGTAATGTCATCTTTTTGTAACCATCTTTGTTAGTAACTGCTTTGTTGTCATGCTTGTACTATCATCCTCCCTGGACCACCTTGTAAATGAATTTGTCTTGATGGTGTTTCTTCCTGGCAAAATAAAAACTGAATTGAACCAAACTGAATTATACAGGGGCTGTGTTCATGAACCTCACCAAGGCATTTGATCTGGTTTACCATGGCTTATTATTTATTGACATCTTTTGATAGACTGGGCCTGTCTAGAGATGTTGTTGGATGATTCAAGAGTTACGTGAGCCACCACTTGCAGGTGACAAAAATCAGTGGTCAATATTCTCTATCTGCTCCTATTTCTCTGGGTGTTCCTCAGGGGTGTAATCTGGGTCTTCTTCTTTTTAGTCTTTTTTTGAACACTCTTCCTTTTGTTTGTACTAACTCTCACATCTTACTTTACACAGATGACGCAGTGATCCTCACAAGTGGATCAGATCTTAAAATAGTCCCGAAAAATGTGTCTCATGACTTCCTAGCTGCCCATGATTAGTTTATCATTAACAGATTAGTGTTAAATGAAAAGAAAACCTAAAATCTGTATTTTTTTCAACTCTAGAAGAAGAGTGAAGGAAGATACTACCCTCTCTTTACATACAGTACTGGGTGCGTAAATAGAACAAGTCCAACAGTTTAAATACCTTGGCCTTTTAATGGATGAAGGCTTGGCTTTTGAACCTCATATCACCAATATGATTAAAGTTACTCATCACAGACTGGGGGTGCTCTATTTTAAATCCACTTTTAGTTTCTTCCACTAGAAAGCTTCCTGCTCAAAGCTTCCTTATACCACTTATTGATTATAGCTCACGTTTTTATTATTCAGCTGGGGATGGGTTACTATCTTAAGGAGGCAGTATAGCACAGTGGTTTAAACCTCTGAGCTGCAAACCTGGAGATCAGGGTTTGAATCCTATAGCCCCCACTTGCATACTGTGTGGCCCTGGGCAAGTCAATTAGCTTCCTTGTGCTCCCAGGTAGTACCTGTAAACAAGTTTTCAGCTTAGTATGTCTCCCCTGGTAAAACAAATAAATTAAAACTATCTAAAGTTAGAGTATTATTGAACCACATAGCTAGGTTCTCAACATAGATGCCTGCAAGGACCGATCATTGTAACTTGTTAAGGTTGGCAGGTTTACGGCCTCTTGATTATCATCATAAATTTCAGCTAGGACCCCCGGCCAAAAAAGTAACTATGGATAAGGTTCCCACCATCTTAACCTCAATATTCAAGAAACGTTTTAGTTCTGTCTCTACTAGGTCATCTGATAAAAAAATCTGTTTGCAGTACCAAGGATGAAGACATCAGCTGGTCAAAAGTCATTTCCCTGTGTACTCCCATATTTTTTTAATTCTTTACAATCCATCTTTGAAAGCTTAAATAACTCATTTTTGACTTTTAGAATGAAGCTAAAAAGGTATCTATTGGACGAAAGTGAGTGTAAATGCTTCACCTGAATTTACTGTGTATGCATGACTATGTCATTTTTGTACAATATATTATGTTGTATCATATCTTAAATGTATGTATCATTTTTATATATACTGGTTGACCATGAAAATGGGTCTTTGGCCATGGACTCACCAGTTCAAATAAATAAAACAAACAAACAAACCATAAATGAAGGCACAGCTGAGTCAAATTCATGCTGAAACTGCTAGTGGAATGCTGCAAATGTGTAGAATAGAATCTGTTGCAAAATATTTTGCAGTTTGGAACTTGGAAGAGATGAAAACTCCTAATTGTTGTTATAGCTAAAAGAGATTTGCCATTAGTTTAAAGGGACACTGACAACCTTTTTTGCATAGTATTATTTCTTGTCTAAGAAAAATATTTTATAATTGCTTATCTTCTCTAAAACTCATTGAAGTTGATGGTTTGATCTGCTTCCTTTCTTAGTGCAATTGAAATGCATGAAAATGGTGCAATCAAACACAAGCTTATTTTGCTTTGAATCCTTGATCCACCCTTATTGCATACTGTACATCCTGAACATTAGGAATAACCCCAGAGTGTGACCATCCATGATACAATAGTCTCCTCTCCTCTCCTCCCACAGTATCATGAGTGACTAGCTTGTGGTAGGTGCTTTCCCAAGCCAGGAAAAATGCAGTGGAAGTGGATCAAAGAGTATAAACAAACAAGATTTTGTGTGGTAACATCAATACAGTGGGCAGTCTGGTTTTTATGTAAAAAAAAAAAAAAGAAGTCACAATCAAACTACCAGCTACATTAGTAATCCGTACAGAATGCGAGCAATCATAACATGTGTGTTTTAAGCTAGGGACATTTTAAGGCCCAAAGAAGTTGACAGTGTCCCTTTAATTCTTAAAGATGTGGCTTTACATACAGATGCCTGTGACCATCTATTCCCCCCATTTGAACCTAGTTGGTCCACATCTGAAAATATAAGCTGCAATTCCGGTAGTTTGAGTGGCAGAGGAGGATGGTATAATGCCCATGCTGCAGCATGAGGGGGACATTGTCTGTAAACTGAATTACAGGTCAGAAATAGTAAGTGCCAGACAGGGGGAGCAATCCTTTCATCCCTGGTCTCACAGTCAGAAGCCGTAACCATTCATCTAAAGGGAAATGTATTGCTAGTCATACTATGAGACTGAGGTCTTGCAATTTGCATGATGCAAACTCAGTGTTCTATATCAGAGGGCAGTCTTCATTGCTTGTTTACTAATTCTGTAAGCATTACTGATGGAGTGAGTTCCTAGAGAACCTCCCACTGTTGGTAGCTATGAGACTGAATTAGTCACCATGACATGACTTTGTTAATTTTTATTATTTATTTCTTCATTTATTTATTTACTTATTATTTATTTATTGAATTTTGGTGACCCGGTAGGCTCACTGAGACTAGAAGTCCCTTTTTCAGGGGTGACCTGGGGGGGATACAGATGGTAACCAACTGAAACTGAACCAGATTAAGCTGCTGGTGGTATTTTTAGTGAATGGGGGAAATTTGGCCAGCACACCGAGGAAATTCTCCTACTCTAATGTGGCTGGGAAGATGGATGTGCCTGGGACAGGGGTGAAGGCCTCTCCTCCTGCCTTATCTACTCAGATGGACGCCGTCAGTTCAGGAGACTCAGAGGAGGGGAGAGGATGTACTGAGATGGCAAAGCCTGGTGCTGTAGACACCAACAGTTCTATGGATCAAAGGGAGGACACATACAGTATGGAACAATGTAACAAAGATAAGAAGGTGCCTGATCCTTCTTTGTGTGAAGGTACAGATGAATTGAACCTCTCTCTAGAGGAAGAATGGGAGATCCTACGACAGGAGTTGATGGCTGTGGAATCGCAACTGGCAGCAGATCTGGAAAAAAGAGAAGAGAAAAAAAATAGAAGCACCTTATTGATGGTTCTCCAGGGGTGGATGTAGGATCTGCAGTGAAAGTGTTTGTATGAAGTACAAAGTCACAGGATCCAGCCGAAATGACGAATTTGCACCACCAATCAGATGCAATGAAAGAGTGCGATGCAGAAGAAGGATGGACCCCAGATGGTGCACTTCAGGGAACGGGATGGAAACGGACTCCCACGGGAGCCTAGATACCAGAAACAGAGGAGATAATGGTACAAACAATAGTGGCAGTAGAGGAAAAACAAGGAAATGTTCCTATGAGAGAAAACGGAGCCCGAGAAGCAGGAACACAACAAAATAAGGATGTCACAGGTGCCATTTCATTTTCACCTATTTTTGCCAGGCCATGAGATTATTTCTGATACCTCTGTAAATGAGCTGGTAATTACATCACAGGAAGTGTCCTCCCCTCCCGGACTACAAGCAAATATTGAACTAAATAGGGAACCAAGGGAAGAGACTTTGGAATTTCCAAGTAAAAACACACAACCCACATTTGCAAGTCTATTTAAGAAACCCATATAACTTGCAAAACTGAGAAACCTGGTGTGCTTCAGATACCTGAGGGGTATGGAAGAGCTACCGGACATGTTTTATGTGGGCAAGATATTACTAAAGCAGTTCCTACAGTTCACACCAGCAGATGTTTATGCCCTTATATATGCAGCAGGGGAATCCACTTTTGACATTAGTTTCTGGACTCCTGAACTATTGGAAAGGTTCTGGGCCAAGTACATGACCCTAAAAACAACCCCCCCTTTGGACTCCTTTTCAGATAATTCCCCTGACTAAACAATCTTTCAGGGTGATTACTGTCTTGTTCAGAAATGAAGGGGGGGATATTCAAGACATTTTATAATGGTTGGATAAAAGATATTCAGTCCAGGGTACCTCCGACCCCATTCTGTATGGGGAAGGGTTTTGGAACAGTGGTTGGAGAATAAAAATCAAGATCCAACTAGAAGGGACTGAATTAAAACACTTACTCAATTGTGTATACATTGGGTGAGATAAGGGCTTCATATTCCACCCTGGCCAACCTCACCACTGCTTTAAGTGTGGCTCAGCAAGACATATTAGTCCCAACTCTGAAGCCCCTAAATGCACATCTTGAGGAGTTCTGGATCATACAAGCTTTCGCTGTCAAAACACACAAAACTGCAATTTGTGTGACGAAGATGGGCATTCCTTTTCAGGCTGCCTGTGGGCATCCCATAATACAGAGGATGCAGGCTATGTGATTCAGGATTTTTACATCCAAAAAACCAAAATGGCATCAGGGTATAGGGGCTTTTTTCCCCCAACCCACACTGAACCTACACCTATGGGGCAGACTATAGTGGTTCTGGAGGCAGTGGCTTTATCAGGTCCACCGCAAGTACAGCTACCTGATAACACAGATCAAGTTACAAACAGAGATCATAGAGAAGAAATGGCTCCCCCTCACCCCCACTTTGAAGGAAGATGGTTTTAAAGAAGTAAGACCAAAAAAGGGTCAAAAGGGTCAAAAGGGAAAGAAGCCAAAGAAAAGTTTGTTACTAATCAAGACCCCATCCCCCCAAAGCAATCCCTTTTCTATTTTGGGAGGAGTCTTGGAAGAAGATGTGGACTTGGATACAGTTTCCTGAGCTTCCTCACAAGCCAATACCCCCTCAGATAATGATGACATAGAAGGCACTGTGGCAAGTAGAACAAGGAGGCAGCGGATGGGAGTAAGAGTCACCTCCAGGAAAGTTCCCTGTGAAATACAGCAGGTTAACTAATACTGATGGAACACTATGACATAACTATCACCTCCCTGAATACAAATAGTGTATTATCAGAGAGGAAGAGACTAGCAAACTTTGCTTTATTTTCTGACCTACCTAAGGATATTGTTTTTTTTTCAAGACACTAGAATACAGACATCTGCAGAAATAGAGACTGCCAGTAATACATGGGTATGGAGTTCTAGTTTTTGGTCAGGGGTAGTGATATTTGCAGTGGGGTGGGAATCTGTTTTAATGTGCATAATATTAAAGTTACTCATCAGGTGGAAATAGTACCAGGTAGGGCATTACTGCTAGATGTAGCTCTTTAAAGGATAGATTTCAGAATATGCCCCTCAACCTTTTATCACCCAAATGTGTGACAGGATGTGTGACAACTGGACAAAATGTGTGACACATCATCAAACATGATATTATAAACTCAGAATACGGTTGGAAATAAGTACACTAATGTTTATAATGTTTGCTGATAACCTAGCATCTTATATTATTATACATTTCTGCTTAACAGTCTCAGTGGTCACTGTGGAATGTCATCTTCTCAATGTAGGACCGAGGGTTTATGAGGGATAAAATGAGTAACGTACCTCATAGTGTGTGACAGTTGAGAGGTATGTTTCAGATGAATAAATATATATATGCTCCCCAAGTTAAAACAGCATGTATAGACCTGCTTAAATTAATTTTACCCTACCTGTATACTTCACGAAATGTATTATTTGGAGGGGACTTAAACACAATTTGATTTCTTACTGATAGGGGCCCAAACACCTCAAAAATGTATTGTGACTCTACCTACTTGAACCAAGTACTACAATTTACAGGCCTCTTAGATGTTTTTGGTTCTACAAATTTGGCACCCACACATACTTTTCACAAGGGTAAATTATTTACTATAATAGATTTCTGGTTCATATCACCTAATCTATTGGTTAGATCTAAAATGGTCACTCCAGTGGCCACATCAGACCATAGCTTACTTAGTGTTGCTCTCCCAGATTTAAAAGAAACATCAAGAGGGAAGGGATATTGGAGACTGAATGTTAGTCTCCCGGACAATCAAGAGATTAAAGAAGGCTTTTTATATTTACTAGACGCTAGATTGTCGGTATTTTTCTTTTACAATTCTTTAGAGGACTGGTGGACCGATTGTAAAGATTATGTTTGGAAATATTTCCAGTTAATGGGCAAACTAAATTGTAAGAAAAAAGGGAAGAGCACTTGATGTTACAGAAAGAACTTTCCTTTCTTTATCAAATGGAAAAGAATCCAATGAGTCATATACAGAACAGATTGTCTCTATTAAAAATCATTTAACAACTATACAATATGACAGAATGAATGATACCATAATGGGCCTCTTGGTGGATAGTGAAGACTAGGAAATTAAAAACATTAATTATGAGGATGATGTATGCCTGGTATTAGGAGACAAAGCATCAGGTAGAGAGGCAACATTAGAAATGTTGTCTTTCTCCAGACTTACTGGCACAGAAATTAATATGAATAAAAGTCTTTGTCTCCCTGTTGGTCTACAAGTCATATCCAGCCCAGAAAGTTTGGACATACCAATACAAACTCAACCACAAAACATTTTGGGAGTTTATTTTGGCTCTGGGGATAGGAACACATTTAATTTGACTACACTGATAGAAGAAAGTAAAGAAAAGTTTAAAATAATGTAATACATGGCATATGGCAAAACAAAAAAGAGTATATAAGATCAAGACTTTCTTATTAACAAGGTTTTTACATTTATGTGTGATATTTCCCCCCACAAAATAATTGGAGACAGCCATTTGTAGTATTTTCTTCCATGTATTTGGGGTAGTCAGCTTAACCCAATTAAAGGAGGAGTCACATATAGATCTCCTAAAGATGGAGGACTAACCATGATACATCCCCTGGTTTTCTTTTTTACTATGTTTCTATATGGCAATTTGAAACCGGTACTGCTTAATGTGGATAAAGTATGGAGGCCGTGTGTGTTTGACCAAGTTGGGCCCTGGTTGGGGTCTTGGGAAATGGGATCTGTCATCCCTAAACAAAAATCTTTGCAAAGTTTGCCTTCTATTATGCAATACATTTTTGGGAAAATAAAACAGTGGACAATAAAGAAACACCAGATTTTAGATTTCTCTAGGAAAGAAATGTAGATATATATATAGTGCAGAATTTTTTTTATGGAGTAACCCAGATAGTGGGTTAAAACACCAATGGAGACACAACAAATGGGGAAAATGTTGACAAACCCCAGAATACAAGGGAAGACATGGGATGTTTTATGGCTTTGTGTGCACAACAAACTTAATGTCAAAAATAACTTAAAACATAAAGCGATTAAAGATAGGGTGTGTCCTAGGGGAAAGTACCTGTTGTGGCATACTGTAAAACATGGAACACCTATTTCTTGAATGTCCCTTTATTTTGTCCTTTTGGACAATACTTTTTTCAAAATGGCATAATTTTCCTTTTAAATTATTAAATAGAGACATTTTATTTCTAGGCCTCTTACCCCAGGCATGGGACAAGTTTGACGCAGGGACAATTCATTTGTTGCTTTTAATATTTAAATATCATATATGGCATACTAGGAGCCAATTAACTCTTTATAAAAGACAAGTGACAGCAGAACAATTGTTTTGGACAGTACAAAATTCCATGGTACATTTTAGATAACAAGAAAAAAAATGAATTACCAAAATCCACAATTCCTTTCTTGGTGGAAGGGAATGGAATGGATTTTAGATGTTAATTAACCAACTAACAGTCGATACATCTAAAGCTTATAACATATTGGGAAATAGGTAAGATAGGGACGCCTTTTGAATTCCCTTACCATTTTAGTGGGTGGGGGAATATAGCAATATAAATTATTTAGGCTTTACATTAAGGTATGATGGAATAATTATTTACTTGTTTTTGATTTCTTACTATTATGATTCTGTATAAAGTAATACATTTATGTATTTTTTGTTTTGAGTTTCAAGGGGAAAATGTTCCCCCTACTCTTTTAGGGGGGCTGGGGAAGGGGATTGTAAAAATAAGAATCACTTAGGGTCACAGTCATTATATGACGTAATACTTATGTTTTGATTTTCTTTTCATTATGATTTGCATGATGTAATACAATTTTTATAATTTTATTTTTGAGTGTTGGGAATAAATTCACCTACTCTCTCATGGGAAAGGGAGAGGGGGGTGTTCATAAATATAAATTAATTAGGCTTAATGTTCAGGTATGTTGTAATACCTTTTATGCTTTGACTTTCTTTCTTTATGATTTTGCATGAAGTAATACTATTCTATATATATTTTGTTTCTGAGCTTTAAATAAAAATGTCCCTACTTTTTAGTGGGGAGGGGGTATGCTTACAGTAATTTTAGTTATGTTTTGAGTCTAAAGTATGATGTAATTCTCTTTTGTGTTTATGTTTTATCTATTCTTATGATTTAGTATGAAGTAATACTAATTTGTTTGTATGTTCTTTTAGTTATGAATAAAAAATTATCCTACTCTTTTTGAGAAGTGCCATGGGATCTTTAACATCTACCTGAACTACCACTAGAACAGGACGATGGGACCTTGGTTTAACATCTCATCTGAAAGAGTAACAGAAAACAACAGAAAACAGCAAGTGTTATAGCACTGTAGTGATTCAACTGCTGTTATTAATAAATGTAATGATGATTTTTAAGAATTGTGTTACCATAAAATGTTAAACAAGTGGTTTAGGAAGTGTTTCAGTTAGTAGAACTCATAATGCCTGTAATATGAGCCTGGGATTGTTGGACTCAGGAAAGGGAATGGGTGGGTGGAGGAGAATGGGGCAAAGCAGAGATACTTAACAAGTGCTTCTGTTCCGTGTTCACCAGGGAGAGACAAGGACCAGTGGCAAAAGAGAGAAGAAGAGGAGGAGAGGAGAAGAGGGGTAGGGGCACAATTGTTTTGATAGTAGTGGATGGAGTGAGGACAGGGTTGCTAACATTAAGGGTAGATAAATCCTCAGACCCAGACAGCATACACACAGTGATGCTAAGGGAGCTGACAGAAGTGCTTGCAGATCCCTCGGCTGACTAGTTCAATAGTTTTTTTGACCTCAAGTGTGAGCAATCTCATGGAGGCCATACTTAAGGAAATGATAGTGGAGTATCTGGATGAGAATGGTCTCCATGATGAGATGCAACATGAGCTTATGGGAAAGAGGTTGTGTCAAACAAATCAGAATAACTTCTTTGACTGGGTGACTAAAACAATGGACAGGGGCCAAGCAGTGGACATTTCTTTACCTGAACTTCAGCATGGCCTTTGACTCTGTACCCCACAGTAAGTAGATCAGGAGGTTGGTGAATCTAGGGGTTGGCGAGAAGTTGACCAGGTGGTAGAAAAGTGGCTGTGGTACAGGACCCAGAGTGTGATAGTGGGAGGTGAGCTAGCCAGCATCAGGGAAGTCACCAGTGGCATCCCACAGGGCTCGTTGCTCAGACCCGTGCTGTTCAATGTCTTCATTAGCATTACTGGGGATGGCATTAAGGGCAACTTTTGCTGATTTGTGGATGACACCAAGCTTTGTGGGGGTGAACACAGTAGAAAGAATACAAGACCTAAAGGAAGATCTGGAAAAGCTAGAGAGGTGACCTGGGATTTGGCAGCTTGGCTTCAATGCAAAGAAATACAAAGTTATGTGCACTTGAGCCAAGAACTCAAGGGCTGAGTATCGCTTGGGAGTGGTCCGGGTAGTGGACCGGGGAGTGTTGATCACTAGTGATGGTAAGCACTCCATGCAGTGTAAAAAAGCATCAGTAAAGGTAACTAAAATGTTGCTCTGCATTCCCAGAAGGATCAGCAGCAGGCAAGAGGAGGTAAGACTGCCCTTGTACAGGTCATGAGTAAGGCCTTACCTGAAGTACAGTGCACAGTACTGGTGCCCATACCTTACCAAGGACATAAACCTGCCAGATATGATCCAAAGGAGGCCAACAAAGATGATTGTGGTCCAGCAGTGTTGGATGTACGAGGAGAGGTTAAAGATCTTGAACACGTATTCATCAGAGGAGAGGAGAGAGAGATAGGGGACATGATTGAGACCTTTAAGTATTTGAAAGAAATAAATAGGATGGACAAGGAAGGGCTCCTCAACCTTAGTAGGAACTGAAACACAAGGGGACACAGTCTCAAGCTGGAAGGGGAGGTATAGGAGAGAGGCTAGGAAGCACTTCATCACAGAGAGGAGGGTAGTAGTTTGGAATGTGCTGGAAGAGGTGGTTTCATTGAAAACAGTAAGCAACTTCTAGAGAGACTGGGATAGAGTTAAGGAGAAAGTAAGTGTCAAGAGAGGGACTGAGGCAGGGGAAGGGCAAATGGGGGCAGGGTCAACTGTCTATGCTGAAGGCCTTACTATATGAGCAGCCTAGGTAGACCTAATGGCCTTATTCTGCTGGCTTCATCATACAGTATGTTGTATGTCAAAACAGGGCCTGGATTGGCCTAGAAAGGGATGATGTCTGTATAATAATTTTGCTGACTTATACTGCACAATTAAGAGTTTGTTAATTTTGGCCTTTGGTTCCACAATGTCCATTTAAAAATACAAAGGCACTTAACTATTATCATGAAATATATTAACACAGAAAAGGCACACTACCACTTTCAAGCAATCCTGGCAGGATTGCTTGAGGGGATATTTTGAGAAGGGTATTGTCTGTTTTCTGTGTTCTGTTTTTGCACTTTGGTGCAATAGTGCTTTCATAAACCTCTTACACTTTTATCGAGGTTCTTGTGTCTTTTTGAAGTCTATACTGTTTTTTCTGGGTGCAGAACCTTTTTTTCCTGTGGCTTCTGGCTTTGGTTTTGCATCAGGTTTGGTTTTGCATGAGGATCCCTGGGTGTAGCTTATTTTCTTGGCAGGAACAGAAGTCTACCATTACTTTGTTGATCCCTTAACAGGATACTTGAGTGCCTCCAATCAGATCCCAAAGGGCTGATATAAATGTCTCCAGTTGTTGCTTTCACAGCACGTAAGAAAACAGCTTCCCCACTTTCTTGCATCCATCACTGTAGCAATGTTTGGTGTGTAGAAGCACAAATTCTGCCCTGTGAGAAGTCAGGCCATTGAGTTGAATCTGAAGATCTTCCAGCTCAGCAGGTAGACAATCTGGGGAAGCTGGGAAAGAGGATTTATAGAGCACTTTCTTGTCCCTAAGCTTAGATTCCAGGCATTTAAGTTCTGCCTGTCTCACTCTGTGCTTTTTATGGCCATATATATAATGCTCCCCTGCAAGGTAGCCTTGGTAGCCTCCCAGATCCTGGCCATGGGGACTTCACAAATGTTGGTGAGCAAATGTAGGTTGCTGCCTCTTCACACATCCACTTTGAAAAACCAGCAGACCTATCTGATACATTAAAAACCAATAGCTCTGCTGAATTGTTTAAGTCCAAGCTCTTAAGCGGGGACACACCTGAAAATAGGCACACTGTTGTCTAGTGTTCTTACCCGGATACCAAAAACCTAATAAAATAAATAAATAAACTCACTCACTCACTCCATCAGGAATGTGCAACTGCTATCACTGACCAACTGTTTTTTCCTCAAACGTGTATTATTTACACTGCACTTTATTCATAATGTAAAGTAAACATTATACCCATGTAGCATGAAAATTGTACTAGCACTGCTCATACAGCTATGACTTTCTGTGTCTGTCAGTGTATGTTGTTCTTAACACGGTATATCTATACTTAAAGTATGTTTTGTATTACGTAACTTTGTTGTACCTGACTTGTGTAACTTTTATTGTACCTGACTGTGGCGGAGTGTAGAGGGAGTTTGTACCAGCAGTAGAATAAATAGAGTGTTGTTTCTTTTCAGGAAGGCTAAGGAGGTTGCATGGGATCCTAGAAGCATCCCAGTAGGAAACTAATCAAACACAGAGCTAATCAAACAGTAGGGAGCTAATCAAACACAGAGCTAAACAAACATAGAAAAGTCTAGAAGTATCCAGATAGGAAAGACTCTGGAAACATCCAGGCAGGAAGCTAATCAAACATACCTGCATTCAATGGTCATTAGGGGCAGTGCATACAAACAACCTAGGCAACACACGAGAGAGAGAGAGAGGGACCTGGAGAAAAATTGAAAGTTGTGCCGTAACTGGCAAGTTCAAGCTACTGTACAGAGATGTTCGGAAAGGACTGTGAAGTTTGTAAGTGGACTTTGTTATACTACCTGCAGGCTGGGAACCAGAGTAGCTAGTGACCAGAGGTAGTCAGGGAATTGCAGTGTTTAGATAGAACTCCAGACAGGAGTCGTCTTTTTTCCTATGTTGTTAAGTGGGCTGAAACCCCAGTTAGAAGGAAACAACACTGCCTTAAATAAACTGCATTGTTGTACTTGGCCTCAGACTATGTATGTCTCCTTGGACACACCTACTCCAGCCCATGCAGAGAAATAATGGAGGTCAGATTACCAGACACTGACTCACCCTTTTAAAATAGACATTGCCTAATGGGTTTTATGTGAAATAAAAACTAAACTAAACATCAGGAGATGGGGATTCAGGCACCAGGTAAGGAGCAGGGAATTTTGGACCCCACACCAGAGTAAGAAGGACTGGTGCATGGTCAAACAGGTACAGTGGAGCAATCTTAGAAGATATGGATCTATTCATGAAAAGGGGTTACCAAAGTGTGACATGAGAGTCAATTTTTCAAATCAATCATAGATAAATTTGGCAATACACTTTAAGGTACTATGACCTAGCTGTGAAAAAAACATGTATGTTGCAAGATAAATACCTTTAAGGTTCTCAAGAAAAAAACGCGTGGCGTGATGAGTGTAACATGACACACTGCACATATCGTGGTGAGTGTTAACAGGACACACCACACATCATGGTGAGTGTATGAAAGGGCACCACAAAATTGTTATGATGAAGAAAAGTTTACTTATATTGATTTAAAGCATTAAAACGCTACATGCCACAAAAGCAATTATTACATGTTTGCTATAATTACGTTCCTTGCAACTGTGCCAAGCTACAATCATGCAGTCATCATCCAACCTAAAAAATATTGGCTATAATGGCTTAATGCAACATTTTTAATAAACACAAGATGTCTCATTACTAGTGTTGGGGTGTATTTGTGGCCACCGTATCAATTAGCTGTCCAGTTCATGTGTTTAGACCACTGAACAGTTTCACCGCAATAAGTGTAATAGACACACCACTGCATACCTCTCAAGAGTCTCTGATTTGGATGGATGTCAATCATGTAGCACTTATCAATTGTTATGTCACATATCTGTCCCTTATAGAACAGGCAATGTCCACACAGAGAACACACCAAAAAAAAAATACTTTAACATTGAACAAATGCCTGTTTTCCTAAGATGCTAGCACCACAAATAAGCTGCTTACAGGTGAGGGCAATTGCTTCCACAATGCTTGTGATTGTAATGTTTGCCAAGTCTCTCATTCTACGTTTCACTGTCTCTCTTAGTTTATTATTTTAAGTTACTGTCCATAATTGAATTAAAAAGAAGTTTGAGATGTATAACCCACTTTGCTTTTAATTCCAGCGCTGTTGCAATTGTTCATATTTCTTTGTTATGTTTTGTAGCTCTTCCTGTTGGATGGCGTATGTACCCTGCACTGCAAAAGTTAGTGGCCCATGGAAAATATGGCTTGTCTTCTTTATTGCATCACAGTCCTTTCATCATGGCCATGTGAAGGTGCCATCCCCATGATGCCTTAAGAAACTGAAGTGGAATCGCCTACTGTCATCGATCATTGTCAGTTGTCCAATAAAGAAGTTGCTTGAGAAATAAACTGCATAAAAGTTGTTAATGTTATGTTTTCCAATGTTATGGATAACAGCACTGGGGTTCATGATGTAGACGAAATGGCTGGGTCAGGGGGCTGCTTGAAAGGGTTGCTACTTGAACTGAGGACAGGCAAAGTATGTACAGGTGCTGTTGACACTTTGGCATAAGGAACAGACATTTGTACATCCAGAGCTTTAGGATGTGAGGGTACTGGTTCATCGGTCATACTGGTATCCAGCACGTCAGCCACTTCTCGATCAACTTGGATGGAAGAAGATGCCAGTGTTGCAGACACATTAGTGACTGGTGTACCCACCTTGTGTACAGAAGGACAATGGGTTTGCCTGTGGCACAGAAAGATGGATGTGCAAAGTATCCTTCAGGTTCTTTGACTTCCATGATTCCATGCAGCCACTATTTTCATGCTGTCCATCTCCACTTTTGCATGCATCGCAAAAGCAACCATACTCCCATATGGCGATCATGCCATGAGCCGCAGACCATACACTATGTATTCTTCTTGTCCCTGGTACTGCTCTGAGTTGTGGTGTTGCAAGCCTCTTTATATTCTTCTCCCCCACCCAGACGAACATGCACAGATCATGCCTGCAGCCTTCTATGTTATTTTGTTTGCTGAGGTTCATTCTGCAGTATTCATATAGCTATTTCACACTAGCAATTAATGCTTGGCAGGACTGCACTGCATGAGTGGTGCTGTACTTGATTACGACACTCTCTCTCTCCCCCCCTCTGATGGCCCTTTCCCATGTCTTGAACCAAAGAATGCTCTTTTGATTGAAAATCCATACTGTGTGGGTGCATCAGAAATGGTGTTGAATGCTCACTTGGATTTGTATTGGCTTCCGCAGCCATCTGTAAAGTGTCGAACAGAATGGTGATCATGCTTCAGGTCACTTGATATAAATGCCAAGGACTCTGTGACTGTACGTGCACATGTGGGACACCAGTAGAATGTAACTATGGGGGTGAATTGTAGATTTAATTTTGTCCTGAAATGTACATGTATAATTCTCAGCGAAGTCCAGGACCATGCACACCCAGCCTTCTGGCACATTTTTTTCAGACTCTTGAACTGCCTTTATTGCCAGGATGCAACATGCAGGTGTCACTCCGAAAACAGTATGTCCTCTTTCAGCACTTTGACAAGTTTTGATACCGTGCTGCTTTTTCTTTTCAGCACTTTTCTAGTCTGTTTAGTCTCTGTGCCTTCTTTTTGTTTTGTAATGGTAATACTGTCCCATTGATACTATTTCAATTCATCATGGCCATGTTGACCCACCAATTCCTTTGTGGAGTGTTCGATGGCATCTGTGCTGCAGTTTTCACAAGTCTTCGGAATGCATTCCTTTGCAAAGAACTGTTGAGCTGGTGACCTTGGACACATGGTCATGTTGACAGCGCTGTATATATTGGAGATCTTGCAGCGTTGTTGTCTGATGACATCTGCAAAGAGGTTTAAGGAGCACAACTTTAGGGTGGTGTTTGTGCAGTACTCACACAAGCACTGCTCAACTTTTTGCTCCTTGGACAGTTTTATGTTCTAAGGTCGCAGATTGTGAAATTTGGTTGGTCCAAATATTTTTTGTCTGGGTTTTGTTCACAAAACTCTTGGTACAGACTCTGCAGTGGCTTTTCCAGAAAAGTCTTTGCCTGCCCCATTTGTTTGAAAATGGCCTTCTTGTATGTGGAAAAGGCATGGATGTGGCCTTGAAGAACTTTTCAGCTCTCTGCACTATTTCATCCAATAATGCAGACTTTTTCTGATTGATATGTTTCTCTCTTTGGTTTCGTGATGCCCTCATCCTCTGCTTCCATCTTATTCCAAGGGTCTGGCTTGCATTCTGTACTCTTTCAGTACCAGAATGGAACTGGTGAAGGCATGCTTCAATTCTCTTTATGCCTTTTGAGTTCTGATGTTTTAATTCTGACAGTTTCTTCTTCACAGCCTCTACCAGCTTGTCATGCAGGTTTGTGCAACAAGGCTTGCTCAGGTGGACCTTGGATAGAGCTTCTTGTTTTGCAGGTGAGCAGGATGAAATTAGCTTGGAAACAGTTGTGGCAAATCATCTTAGTGACTATGGAAGTTCTCGGCTTACTCTTTGCAGCACTTTATGGATGGCATTGTTTGCCTGCGTGTCATTTACAGGGTTTCAAACAGGGTCCTGTTTGTTAAGGACCCATGAAGTGTTGTGGGGGTGGGGGAGGAGGCAACGATGGTGGGTGTGGAGGATGCAGTGTTACTAACACTGATGTTTCTTTCATTTGCTTTCCTTTCCTTGTACTTCTCTTGTTTCCTTTAATTGATTCTTCTCTGTTTTTGTGCTGACATATTGGCATCAGGTTTCCTTCTGCTTTCCCTCCAGCGTGTTCTCTGTTCAATTTTCTTTTGCCCTTCAATTCTTGTTGTGGCCCCAGTTGTCCCCTTAGATTAGGCTCTGCAGGCTCAGAGACTTTGTTCTTCCAACATTCTTTCATTCTCTGCATGCGTAGCCTTGACTTTTCATTATATGCTTTGCACTTCTTTTCACTCATTGAAGCCTTGTATTTTTGGCAGTGTGTTACTGCTTTTTCTGTATGTTCAGCATACTGTTCTGGATCCTTTTTCAGGTTCTTTTGCTAGTACTTACTTCGTTCCTTGTCTGGTAGTGGGATGGATGCCTTCTTCAGTGCATCTTGCAGAAGCATAGCAGCAGATACTTGAGGTCTTCACATTATGTGCTCCATATCTCCTTTAAGTAAAAAAAAATTCTGATTAGTTCACTGCAGGCTGAATGAGAAGCACGCCATGAGGGATACATTATATGGGGGGACAGGCTATCAACACTGAGCACAGGCTGACGGAACAAGTGAAGGGGTCACATACTCTGCATAGTCCTTCCAATGAAGGGAGAGCCTTGGAACATGCAACACTGATGGACGGAATGAACAAGAGAGCCAGCACACTCCACATGATAGTTCCAATCAAGGGGGAGCCTAGGAACACACACCACTGATGGATGGAATGAACAAGAGAGAACCCGCATGATTTTTCCATTTTCAAGTTTTATTTTTTATTCTTGTTAGCAAGATGAGCAAATTGCCCAATTTCACAAGCAACAAGTTTTGCATTAAAATAAATTGTCAAGCAGGACATGCTATGTAAACAAAATGCAAGATATATACACATACATATCATATTCAATATCTATCGGTAACAAATACCATCATTAAGAGAATCAAGCCATTGTACAAGCTTGTGCCTGAAAGACTCAACAGTTCTACAGTTAATGACACTTCCAATCAAGGGAGATCCTAGGTACAAGCAACACTGATGGACAGAACGAATAAGGGAGCCGCCACACTGAACATAATGGAAGAGCCGCCATGTACTATGCAAAGTTATGAGTTTAGACTATACAAAGTTATACGTGAAGGAGAGTGAACGCGCAAGTAGGTATTTCACATAGTGTGCATATAGTGTGTAAATAAACTCATTCACTTTTTTCACCCACCAGCATATGTGAGACATTCAGCTGAACCATAAATGCATTAAGGGTGTGTCTGAACATTTGTTTCCACCATATTGAGACCAGTCAAAAATGCTTAACAGCCAGGAAAGGCACATGGTTCTCAAGATGGCTGAACATGAATGCTCAAACAGGCCTAGAAAACAGCCTGGGTGGGACCAGGTTCCAGGCTAGCATATCCATAACTCTTTTTTTGTTATTAAACACCAAAAAATGCTTACGCCAAAACAATAAAGCATGTTAAACATTCATGTTTGTCCATATTAAGACCAGCCAAAAACACTGAAGAGACAAAAGACCCCCTTACACCAGAGAAGCCGTATGGTGCTCAAGATGGCAGAACATTAATGTACAAACAGGCTGAGATAAAAGCCTGCCTGTGACCAAGCTCCAGGCCAGCAAAACTGCAATTGTTTTTGTTTTTTTAGAACAAAGAGACTATTTTTTTTAACAGAGTTGCTTACACCAAACCACCAATGAATGGAGGGAATGTTTGAGCAGCCATGTTTGTCCATACTGAGACCAGTCAAAAACACTGAAGACACAAGCGATCCCCTTACACCAGGGAAGCCGCATGGTGTGCAAGATGGCTGAACATGAATGCACAAACAGGCCGAGATAAAAGCCTGCCTGTGACCAAGCTCCAGGCCAGCAAAACCACAATATTTTTTTTTTTTTTTTTTAGAAAACAGAAACTCTGTTTTTCTTAACAGAGATGCTTACACCAAACCACCAATGCACAGAGGGAATGTTTGAGCATTCTTGTTCATCCATATTGAGATCAGCCAAAAACACTGACGAGACAAGAGATACCCCCCAACACCTGGGAAAGCCACATGGTGCTCAAGATAGCCAAACATGTATGCACAAACAGGCCGAGATAAAAGCCTTCTTGTGACCAGGCCCCAGGACATCAAACCCACAACACTTAGTTTGTTTTTTAAACAAAGAGATGCTTACACCAAACCATCAATGCTTGGAGGGAATGTTTGAGCATTTACGTTCATTCATATTGAGATCAGCCAAAAACACTGAAGAGACAAGAGATCTCCTTACACCAGGGAAGCCACATGGTGCAAGATGGTTGAATATGAAAGCACAAACAGGCCGAGAGAAAAGCTGGCATGGACTCCGCCCATGGACAGCATAACCACAACAACTGTATTCCAACTACAACAAAAAACAAAGAAAAAAAATAAAAACACATAGAGAGTCTGGAATCACAACCATTAAAAAACATTACACATACAGTAGCCACTACTCCCCAGTCAAAAACACTGCGACACAAAGTACAAAAAAAGGTAAACTCACCATGCACTCCAAAACAGGGCCACATAAATAAATATAGAATAATGCATGGAGAAGTGTGGTTTACGGGGATTTTATGCACCCCAGAGGTGTGTGAAACTCCATAAACCCCGAGGGTGAACCCCGAAGGGTTTACATGGGCATCACACATCGAAGGGGTGCATAAAATTCCCAGAGAACCACACTTCTCAATGTTTTATTTTTTATATTTACTGGATTTTGATGTTTTTTGGTATAAATTGTCCTTTTTGTCACTTTGCGAGGGTAACTGTTACTGCCGACAAGCTTGTCTCACGCTGAGTGACCGACTGTGTAGTGCTTGTGAACGTCCAGTTTGAGGACAGCTTGTTTGGCATTTTGTCTGGTGATGCTGCAGTACTGTTCTGTCTGTGGTTTACGGAGCTCCATAAACCACATACTGTATGTGGTTTATGGAGCTGTTGGACACTCACTGGCAGTGGTTTATAACCACTAACCAGTAAATATTATAGTATACTAACATACTGTACTAAAACGCCAGCAGAATAGGCCTAACGTTCTTTTGTGTCTGCTCGTTTGGTCAGTCCCCACCCTGGGAGCTGACCTTACTGCCCCCCTCGCTCTCTCTGGCTTTTCTCTTCCCAGTACTGGATATTCCTGCTGCACAGGACTTTGCTTCCAGGATCCTTCCCCTGTACCTGTCCCACCCCCTCTTGAACCCCTCCACTGTCTCTGCCTCCACCAGCACCCTGGGAAGTGCATTCCATGGCTCCACCACCCTCTCAGTGAAGTAGCACCTCCTCCTCTCTTCCCTGAATTCCCCCCCCTCCAGCTTCCACCCATGCCCTCTAGTTGCCCCCCTCCTTCCTTCGGAGCACCCTGACTGCTCCTTCCCTATTTAACCCCTTCATTTACCTGAAGACCTCTATCATGTCTCCTGGTCCCTTCTTCTTCCAATGTGTACATATTTAGCTCTTCGAGCCTCTCCCATGGGTCCTGTCCCTCAGGCCCCAGATAATTTTAGTTGTCCTCCTCTGGACACTCTCTAGGAGTTCAATGTCCCTCTTTAAGTGTGGCCTCCAAAACTGCATGCAGTACTCAATGTGTGACCTCACCAGCAGTTCTACAGAGGAGTATCACTTCCTCCTTCTGGAGGTGATCCCCCTAGCGATGCATCCCAGCATCCTGTTGGCCTTGGCCGCTGCCCTCCTACAAGTCTCAGAGTTGTTCATCTTGACATCCACCACCACCACCAGGTCCCTCTCAGCCATTGAGACTTGTAGCATCCCCAGGGTGTACACTTGGCCCGGGTTTCTGGCTCCCAGGTGCAGTACCTTGCATTTCCCTGCATTGAACCTCAGCTTCCACTTTCTAGACCACCTTTCCAGATCCTCCAGGTCCCCCTGTAGGGCCACCCTCCTCTCCTCCCCATCCACCACCGCCGCCAGTTTTGAGTCATCCGCAAAGAGACTCATCTCACTCCTGATACCCTTCCTTATGTCAGAGACATAGGCGTTGAACAGGAGGGGCCCAATGACAGATCCCTAAGGGACCCCACTAATGACCCTCCTTGGGGATGAGACTATCCTGCCTCCGGTCCTGGAGCCAATTGCCTATCCATCTGATCATCTGGTTCCCCACCCCCATTTCTTCCAGCTTATTCAACAGGCCCCCATGAGGAACAGAGTCAAACACCTTGCTGAAGTCAAGATAGAGGACGTCCACCAGTCTACCCAGGTCCAAGGCACTCATCACCCAGTCATAGAACTCCACAAGGTTTGTCTAACACAGTTTGCCTGGGATGAATCCATGCTGTCTATCATCCAGGCACCCCAACTTTTCCAGGTCCCCCCCCCTCAGCCTCTCCTTGACAATGCCCTCCATCACCCTGCCCACCACCAATGTCAGGCTGATGGGCTTGTAGTTCCCTGCCACCTCCCTTGATCCCCCCTTGTGGATAGTCACTATATGTGCCACCTTCCAGTCCTGGGGCACCCACCCTGTTCTCAGAGAGGTGCTGAAAAGCTCTGTCAGGGGTTTTTCCAGGATATCCACCATTTCCTTCAGCACTCTGGGATGTAATTTGTCCAGCCACAGTGCTTTCTCCATCTTAAGGGACCTGAAGGCTGGTTTATCTCCCTAATCTTCCTCTTGTGTTCCCCACTAGCCCTTGGCACTGGCAGGATTTCTGAGAAGGAAATTGTGCATCCTATGTCATGACAAACCCTGGCAAGCTCCCTGAACCTTGCCTGTATCTCTAGCTCACTATTTCCCTCAATGTCATTGGTACCCAGGTGGACCAGTATGTCTGGGGAACCTCCACAATCCTTTGCCAGCTAATATACCTCATGCTTGGCCCTGTGCACCGTTAGTCCAGGGAAGCATTTTGTTCTAACCGGGCAGGCCTCCCCCTCCCATTTGATACCCCTGATCGTGGAATCACCCAACAGGAGCACTGTGACCACCCCTTTTCCTCCATTTCCCCCCCTTCCATGTCCCTCATCCTTTCTACTGGCCCCTTCCCCCAGCCGTCTCCTTGATCCTCCCCCTACCTGGGTGCTCCCTGCCGCCCCCTCCTTATTTACCCTGGCCACCTCCTCCCCGCTGATCCTATGCCTGTCCTCCTCCCGAGTATCCTTTTGTACCCCGCTACCCCACCGTCACTGCTCTCAACTGGTTCCCCCCCCCATCTGCTAAACTTACCTGGCTCGTTCCCCCTTCCTCCCCATCTCCGTTCAGCCCCTCCTTGCCTGTCGTGCTCCCCTGACATAAACTTTCAGCTCTCTTTACTGTATCATCTTTGTATTTCTTGTCCCTCTCCTTGTCCTTTTCTCCCAACTGGTCCCTTCTCCTTGCGCTTTCCTCCCTCTAACCCCTCCTCCTCCTGCTCTGATCTCCCGCACCCCCATTTTCCCACTTTCCAAGTTCCCACCCATTCTTCCTGCTATCAGGCCCCTGCCTCCTGCGCCCCATTCCCTTTCCTTCTCTAACTGCCCCTGTCATGACTACATCACCCCCCTCCTCCTCAAGCAGAAGAAGAGAATTGAAGTGGTTACTGAGCTTAAGGTCCGATCCACCTCTCCCCCTTGCTTACTTCTGTCCAGCTCCAGCCATCTGCCTACTTCCCTGAGAATGTCCTCCCTTTGGCCCCCCTCTGTGAGGGTCCCCAAATACCTTCCTGCTTCCTTGGTAGTGTCCTCCTTTTTGGCCCCTTCTGTCAGGGTCCCTATGTTACCCCAGAGTACTCTCCTGCACTCCTTTCCCTATGCCCCTGCTCCTAGTGCCTGGTGCAACCCCGCGGGAGAGCCCCTGCCCTATTCCCCAACCATACCTCCCCCCCTCCAGCTGTCTCCTAATCCCCTCAACCTCCTCCCTAAGCTGTGCCAGCTGGTAGCACACTGGGCAACCACCAAACTTCCAATCCCAGTCCAGTATCATGGCTGCCCCACACCCTGTGCACCCCACCACCTTCCCAAAGATGCCGGCCCTAATGACACGTGGTCCCATCCTCCTCCAAGTAGGATTGCTTGGATAAACCACCAGGTTCCCCACTAGTCCAAGATATACCCCTACCCACTAATCAGGTCACCCACTAGTCCCATATACAGTCCAACAGTCAACAGGTACCCCCATTACTAGGTGCAGTACTACACAGTAAACTTATAGGGTAAGTGTACAGCTCCCTAAGCTCCTCTCTACCAGTCCTTAAACCCAACCCCCAGTGGCTAGAACTGCATGAGCTGCACCTGAAGCCTTTTCCTCCAATTGCAGGGCAGGTATTCTCAAAGGAGCCAAGCTTGGGAGGAGGGGTAGGGAGGGTGGGATTAGGGCCTACACCCGACTCTCACGAGAGTGTATCAGCCCTGTGACTGCCCCTCACTGCACCTCCCAGCACTACCAACTAAGAAAATATTTCAAGTCTTCTTACTGTCCCAGCATCTAGCTACAAGCTTCTTCCACCTCCACCTCCACCTCTAACTGAAGACTGACTGAGCTGGGAGTCCCACCTTACTTTCAAACAGCACTAATCCCCTGTAATATGATGCCTGCACTTACAGGCCAGCTAGCAACTTTTAAACACACACAAGCACCAAATAGTCTGCTAGTAATACACAGAAAACCAGCTAAGTAAATCTTTCAAGTCTACTTACTCTTCCAGCCTCCAGCTTTTAAACACACACAAACACCAAATTGTCTGCTGGAAACACACAGAAAACCAGCTAAGAAAATCTTTCAAGTCTCTTTACTGTCCCAGCATCCAGCTAGAAGCTTCTTCCACCTCCCACTCTAACTGAAGACTGTATCTCACTTCATTTTGCAGTTTAAACTATGCAGCTTTTTTATACATCCTGAAGCATTTCAGATAACATTCCAGATCTCTAACACAGGGCTTGGTGGTCAGTACCATGTCAAGGCTTTTAGTGTTTCACATTTAAAACCACAGGTCTTTTTTCCATCCTATTTAAAAACATAAAAACACAATACCTGGTCACCAGTGAGTCAGGACATGAAATCCAGGGAATAAAACAGCAGCTGCACACCAGTAATATGAGTTCCAGAAATCCAATTTGCTTACAATTAAAGTAAGCCTCTATTTGTCCCCCCTCTAGCTCCAAACAACTAGCATGGACTGCACAAGCAGACACACACACTGTGGTGGGTGAATGCACACACCACAGGGCTTGGTGTGTGTTCTCATGGTTGAAAAACGTTTTTTTTTTAAAAATCCAAAAGAGCCAGTAAACGTACGGGAACCACACGGGAGCTGCTAAGGGAAGCTGGCAGAGATTCCCGATGGCAAAACAGCAGCCCATTTAATTAATGCCTTTTTCCCAAGTGATGAGTGCAAATACAGCCTTATTGCTGGTTGCTCGTAACAGCATGGATTCTTGCGGACACTATACTCTTCTCCTCTCTCTGTGGGCAACCAACTGAAGCAATTGGGCCAAAACTGCAGACTTTATAGCCTTAGATTTGCTAATTACCCAGCCAACAAGACTCCAGTCCAAAACTCGCTGCAGGACTGCAAACTGACCCCCTCAACCTGTGACATGCAAACACACGGAAATCTCGGACATCATGTCAGGTGAGGGGTCAAGCTTCTGATTCGCAGTGCCTTGCAGGGGTCAAGGGGAAGAATACCATTTGGCAGCACAAGCTGGTCATTTGCTGCAGACATTACAACTCCCACTGTGGAAAAAATAAAAAGCAAATTAAGTTTGGAGTCATTGTGATGGGTGTAACAAATGCATACGCCATGGGTTACAACCATCACTGAAAATTCAGAGCACCACTGCACCCAAAGGGAGCAGTAAAAGGTGACAGAACACTCCATAATTGTAAATTCTGAATGGCAATATTAACCCCATACTTTTGTTTGTATACTGTGATGAATGATGGCATCACAGTAGTGAACACAAAACACATGGCTCACAATGCCACTCTTTAGGGAGCAGAACACTAGCAGCAAAGCACATCTTAAAAAATAATAAAAAGGGATGTATTACAAATAGAATGTTATGCTAAGTATATTTACATTCAGCTACACACATGATGCCTTACTTTCCTTTTTAAAAACTGTTTTTAATTTTATGAGATCATGACAACAAAGTTATGAGCCCTTTGGCACTCTCTATTAATGAACATAACTATATGTTAACCTGCAATATCTGTGGTGACACAAGCCAGTAGTCTATCCAGCTGGAAGAGAAGTAGGTGGCCAATAAACAAGCTGGGTTGGAGAAACCTTCAGATATCTGCCAGCAAGAATTCAGACATCAGTGCATTAAGTTCCTGGCCTGCTCGAGTGCAGTTCACCACTGCCAGATGTCCCGTCTTGAGCAGTGTCCAGGATAGTGATAAAATTACAAATATGAGATGATAAAGAGATCAATGTGAGATAATAATGACATCAGCATTAGAGAAGAATGAGATTAATGTGATTTAGGAATGAGTTCAATGTGAGAGTAGAATGACAGTAGTGTGATTTAGGAATGAGATTAATGTGAGATTAGAATGACAGTAGTGTGATTTAAGAATTAGATCAATGTGAGACTGGCAAGGCAAGTTTTATTTTTCCAGGTGCCAATTCCCAGAGGCTCTGGGCGCCATACAAATCAGAAACACTAATCAAAAAACAATAAAATTACAACAGTAGTATAAATAAATATAAAGAAGTAAATAAGACACAGATTGAAAATTATAATAAAAGTGCTGAACTAAAAAAAGTAAAAAAAGGCAACCTGGGCAGGATCTAATACAAAAAGTCTGGGAAGGCCTAACTAAGCAAATGGGTCTTTAGGCAGGTTTTGAATACTCCAACTGAAGGGGACCCCATACAGATGATGGAAGTGAATTCCACAGGATAGGGCTGGTGATGCTAAGCACTCTGTTGGTGGATGTTTTCAACGTCATCCTAGGAATCGCAAGGAGGCCCCTCCCAGAAGAGTGGAGGGAACAGACTGAGGCAGCAGAAGTCAGAAGGTCAGACAAGTAGTCAGGGCCTAGCCAATGTAGGGCCTTAAAGGTGAGTAAACCCACCTTAAAGAGGACCCTCCACCTGACTGGCAGCCAGTGCAGTTCACACAACATTGGGGTGACATGGCAGTATTTTGACTGGCCCATCACCAACCTTGCAGCAGCGCTCTGCACCAGCTGCAGTCTGCAGAGGGTATCTCCTGTGACCCTGAGGTACAGCGCATTACAGTAGTCTAGCCTTGACATCATGAAGGCATGTACTTGGATAAGGAGGTCCAGGGGTGGAACTAGAGACTTAATCCTGGTGATATTCCTCAGGTGGTAAAAGCTGGACTGGACAATAAATGACACCTGAGTTTCGATTGTCAATCCACTGTCAAAGGTCACACCAAGATCGCTTTACCCTAGAGGAGGCCTTCAATAGCACAGACCCCAGGAATAATCCTGTGTCTGAGTCAGGGACCATCCTATCATGCCCTCTGTTTGACTTCACAACCAGTACCTCTGTCTTATTGGGGTTCAGTCACAACCAACTGGAGGCCATCCAGGCATTGATCTCGGCGAGACAATTATTTAGCACATGCACTGCATTGGATGTCCCTGGTGTAAAGAAAGATACAGCTGGGTATCATCTGCATAGAAATGAAAACCCAAGCTGTTCTTCTTAATGAGCACTCCCAGGGACAGCATATACATGGCAAACAACATCAGTGACAGGACCGAACCCTGAGGTACTCCACATGAGAGGAAGGTAGGTGAGGAAGAGGAATTCCCCATCTCTACCTGTTGCCTCCTGTTCACAAGATAGGACTCAAACCAGCAGATGACAGTGTCAGTGAGTCCACAAAATTCCCTCAGGTGGACGAGCTACACACAATGGTCTACCGTGTCAAAAGCTGAGGAGAGATTGAGGAATCTCTAGCCCTCAGGAGGTCATTATGCACCCAAACTAATGCGGTTTCCATGCTATGTCTCGCACGAAACCTATACTGGAAAGGTTCGTACAAATCAAAGGCCATGAGGTGCTCTTCAAGTAGAAGTGCCACAGCCTTCTTAACAACCTTTCCTAAAAATGGAAGGTTGGAGATCGGACAGTAATTCAACTTGACATCAGGGTGCAAAGGTGGTTTCTTCAGAAGGAGCCTAACCAGAGACTCCTTCAAGGCATCTGGGAAGACTCCCTCTGAGAGAGAACACCGGAAAATCAAGGCGATTTTAATGAGATCACCACGAGCTGAAATAATAAAATCAACATTAGAAGAGAATGAGAGCAGCATGGGATAAAACTGGGATAAACATAATATGAAATGAGATGAATGTTAGATGAGAATGTGATCAGCGTGAGAGGATAATGATATCAGCATTAGAGGAGAATGAGATCAGAAGATGATGAGAATGAGATCAATGTGAGATCATAATGATACCAGCAATAGAGGATAATAAGATCAGGGTATGACTAAGATCAGTTTGATTTGATAATTAAATTTGCACAAGATAAGAATAAAATCAACATGAAACAAAAATAAGCTAATCATGAGATGGAAATGAGATTAATATGAGATGAGAGTGATTCTGTCCTCTACAGAGCTGATTCAAATGTAAAAGTGCTCAAGGATGGTCTGAACTTAGACTTTGCCATTCTGGAAAAAATGGGTAATAGACAACCAACTTGTGCGAAATACCAAGAAAACAAAAGCCATGCTTCTTGGGTCACAGAATCTTGGCACTGATAGGCCTAGCTCTCCCTGTATCGTTCCCTCTGGGGGAGCTAAACTTCAAGCAGTGAACAGCCTTAAATACCTAGGCATCCTAATTGGTCAGGAGCTGTCCTTAAGACCACAAGTGGGCCACACAACTCGGTTTTTTTCCCCAAAACTTAGCCTACTCTACTGGCTTAGGTCCTGCCTCACAAATAAGGTCTGTCACTCTATAGCTAACTCCCTTCTCCTCCCCATGCTGTTATATGCAGCCCCATTCTAGCCTTATTAGTGGAAAATGAACTAAGCAATGCTAGGCAAATCTATCATAGAATAGGCTGATTTGCAGCTGGTGTAGATGGCAGGGCACACCACTGTACTGTGCTCTCATCCCTGAAGAGGCCTTCCCTGGAGAATAGGCTAAACTGCTTCATCCTTGGCCTTGCATACAAAATCCTAATGGGATCCCTACCTAACCTCACTGGTCTAGTGAAAATAAAAATGACTACCAGAGTCCTTCGCTCCTCTGAGCAGACTCTTTTGGAGGTACCCAAAACTAGGTCTCTAGCCGGCCAACAGTCTTTCTCTAATAAGGCCTCCTGGCTGTGGAATGGCTTTCTGGTCCCTGTACAACAATGTACCTCTCTAGGGACATTTAAAAACCTTCTCAAAACCAGCCTTCCCCCTGCAACATCCTGCTCTTTTACTTAACGTTCTGAACTTGCCACCATGGCCACATAGTAAAGTTCCACATTGTAACTGTCTACCTGATTCAAACCTTTTATATTGTCCTGAAAGATTCTACATTGTAATTAACTAGAAGGGTATTTGTCCAATGTACTGTATGTATCTCCTGCTGTATCTCTGTACATTACTACATAATTGTAATTGAATGTTGCCTTTTATATAATTAATCTTGAGTCGCCTTTGAAAAAGGGACGCTTGTCTCAGTGAGTTTACCCAGTTAACAAAATTCAAATAAATAAATAAATGAGAATGAGATCAATGTGAGATGAGAATGAGATCAATGTCAGATGAGAATGAGGTCAATGTGAGATGAGAATGAAAGCATTGTGAGATGAGAATGATATTAATGCCAGATGAGAATGAGATCAATGTCAGATGAGAATGAGAGCATTGTGAGATGAGAATGATATCAATGTCAGATAAGAATGAGATCAATGTGAGATGAGAATGAGTAGCATTAGATGAAACTGAGAGCAGCACAAGATGTGAATAAGATAAACGTGAGATGAAAATAAGAGCAATTTGAGATAATGATATCAGCATCAGATGAGAATGTAATTAGTGTAGGATAGGACTGAGATATACATGAGATAAAAATGTGGTCAAAGTAAGATTAGAATGAGATCTTTCTGCATTTTTTTTAGCCTCCTGGTCCCTGATGGCAGTACCTCTTGCCAGATCCCCCAGCCCTGTCCCCCACTCGCAGCTCTTCCTCCAGCAGCCCCACTGCTGTACCCCCCATGGTGTGGTGGCGGGGATCCCTCAACCCGCCTCTCTCATGGATCCGGTGCTGAAGGGGTGTTGCTGCTAGTCATGGGGTCAGCGCCTGCAAGGATTGGCTGCCATAGGGCATGTTAGGACCCTTTTTCCTCCGGTGTTCTTTTTGCCCCCTAAGGCAAGAACATGCAGTGACGCCACAAGGAGTGAATGCGTATGCTCCCGTACGCATTCTTCTGAGCGTCTGCCTCACCTTCCCCTGCTGCTGTAGCCTCGGAGCACCAGCCCCAAGCCTCCACTAGGCGCTAGTAGTGCACTGATTGCTGGTGTCCCCCCTTCCCGGAGAAGAAGAACAGTCCAGAGGATGCTCAATCCTTCTCCACCCTGCCGACCCCCAGCGGCCTGTGCTCGTTTCCGAACACGGGTCGCCAGCGTGGTGAGAGATAAGGCGTCCAGCGCCTCAGCCCTCAGCGCCACTGGGCCTGCTTATATCTTTCTGCATTGCTAAATAAATAAGTATGAAATGAGACTGAGGTCAGCAAAAGATGAAAATGAGGTAAACCATAGATGAAAATTTGGTCGAAGTGAGATGATAATGAGATCAGTGTAAGATGAAAGTGAGAGCAGCATTAGATGAAAATGAGATCAATGTGAGATAGGAGTGAGAAATGTGAGATAAATGTGAGATCAACGAGATTAGAATAGGATCACTGTGAATCGATAATTAAATCAGCATTAAAATAGAATAAGATCAGCATGCGATGACACTGGGATAAACATGAAATGAAAATTAGATCAATGGGAGATGAGAAAATGAGTAACTTGAGACCTATTAGAACTTTAACAAGGCCTTCAACACTGTGCCATGCAGGAGACTGATAAAAAAATCGAACAGCCTAGAAGTGGGATCCAGAGTGGTGACTTGGGTGCTGAACTGGTCAATGGATAGCTGACAGAGGGTGGTGACTAAGAGCACTCAATCTAATAATGGAAGTGTGACCAGTGGAGTGCCGTAGGGCTCAGTACTAGATATGGTTATCTTCAATGTCTTCATAAGTGACATTTCAGAAAAACTGAAAGGGAAGATATGCCTTTTTGCAGATGGCACTAAAATCTGCAATAGAGTGGGCACTGAGGAAGGGGTGAAAAAATGCATAGGTACCTTGGGAAACTCTGCGTGGTCAAGAGCATTCAGTCTACATCTGGCAGATTAAAGTCCCTGACCATAGGATAGGTGGAGATCAACCTTCCTGCAACCTGTAGTGGTCCAGTGGGGGTGTGTGTAACATATACAGCAAGGTCCCTGCTGCCATTTCATGTGCCCCACCCCCCATCAGACACCCAGCACTCTGCGTTTTTGTGAATGGCATGGAGTGCTGTTATGCCAACAGATCCCAGACCACCAGCAGCATGTAGCTGCATGATAGACAGGGGATCATGTGTGCAAAGGGCATGCAGCCCTTCCATGCATGCTGCCAGCGGTCTGCTGGACCCTGCTGTGCAGCATTCTGATACACGACACCCAGGCAATCTGCACATTTTTGATTAGCCCCTGTTGTGTGTATATTTTTTCATTTTTTGCACTTTAACTTCCTGATGTATATTTTGATGTATAGTATTTCATTTTGCACTCTTGCTTTCTGACATACATATTTGTATCTGGTATTGTATTTATATGTCCTTGAAACTTTGAAGCTGATTATGTCAATGAGAATAGGCTTGTCCTAATTGTCTACTCCTGATAAAAAAAAATAATGATAATTAATTCATTCATCTTCACCAATTTCTTGAAAGCTGGGGTCTCCAATAGACTGCTTAAATTTGCAGTTGACACTAACTTGACCAGGGTGGTGGACTTCCTTAAAGATGAGGTAAACATCTGGAGGATGTGAGCAAGCTAAATTATTGGTCAGTCTCCTAGAGTCTCAGAATCAATGAAGTCAAATACGAGGATCTACGGGGTGGGGGGGTAACAGGGGTCTAAACCTGTGTTGTGCTCCTCTTGCTGCAGTTGTGGAGGAAAACTACTTGGGGTCGTAATAGACAAGAAGCTGATGCAGGACAAGATAGTGCATGGTCACCTTCAACAGGACTAGCAGAATGTTGGGGTGTATAAAAAAGGGGGTGACCAGCAGAGCCAGGGATTTAATCCTGCCCATTTGCAAGCCCTGGTGAGACCCCACCTCAAGTAGTGTGTGCAGTTCTGGGTTCTTCAATATGAGAAAATCATTGAGGCAGTCAAGACAGTGTATTACTGGGGCACCAACATGATTAGGGGTATGAGGACAAAAGCTATGAACATATGAAGAAGCCAGCAGAATGAGGCAGTTTGGTCTATCTAGTCAGCTCATATCACAGGGTCCCCAGCTTATGCTACTGACCCTGGCACCTCAATCCTCCCTTCCATTCCATCTGCCTCCCCAAGTTCTGTACTTTCTCCCTGTGCTTATTCCAGCCTCTTTTGAAGCTGTCCACTGACTTCATCGAGACCACTTCCTCTGGCAGTGCATTCCAAGTGGACACCACCCTCTCCATGAAGAAGTGCTTCCTAACTTCCCTCCTAAATCTGCCCTCTCCAGCTTTGGACTGTGTCCCTTCATGGTCCGGCTGCCACTTAGCTTAAAGACACCCTCCTTGTCCACCCTATTTATCTGTTTCAAGTACTTGAAGGTCTCTATCATGTCCCATCACTCGTCTCCTCCAGGGAGTACATATTTAGGGCTCCTAACTTCTTTTCATATGTTTTACCTTGCTGACCCACAGTCATAGATATGTAGATATACAGAATCTATCAGCAGATAAGGACCGCCTATCTCATCTTGTCCACCATTTTTCTACATTTAACTTATGCTGCAGACTGTAGTTGATCTGTGGCTTTCCTATTCTTCCCTTTTTTCTAGAGTTTCCTTGTGTGTGTCCCATGCATTGTTGAATTCCTTCACTGTTTTTGCCCCTACCACCCCTGTGAGGAGGGAGTCACATGATGCAAAGAGCCGAGTAACAGCTCCTCTGTCATGCTCCCACTTCCCTGTGACAAAAAAACATTCTTTCTTGGTCATATTACTTGCCTTTTTTATTTTTGTGTTTTCAACATGGTTGCTATATCCTCTGGTAGTGCGCCATGTAAAATTCAGCAGTTAAAATGGAAGTGAAGATGTGGAGCACCCCTCCATGCCACACTCCACCCCAGCCCCAGACAAGGGCAGTAAGTGCCCCAAAGGCCAATCATCCTCAGCTGGGAAACCCCCTACTTCTAACCTGGGTCTGGCTCCCTCATCTGAGAAGTGCTTTTTGGATGAATTCTTGCCTTTCAAGTCAGAATTAAAGGAGCTTACCCAGGAGATGAAAGCACTTCGGACCTATGAGGATGACCTTCAGCATACAGTTAAAGACAATGAGGGCTGCTTGATTTCAGTGGAACAATGGAGGGATCTGCTGAACCCTGAACTGGTGGACCTGCACTGGAAGCATGCTCAATTGGAGGCCAAGTTGGAAGACTTAGAGGGTCAGAGCCGCTGGAATAATCTAGTGATTTTGAGCCTCCCAGGAAAGGCAGGAGGCTCTGACCCTCTCTTGTTCATCCAAAAGCTGCTTGAAAGACTGGCTGGCCCCTCTCCCTATGGCATCTCCTACATTATAGAGCATGCTCACTGCTCACTGCCCCCAGTGCTGCAGCAAGGATTACCCTCCCCAAAGACTCTTCATCCTGTGCTTTCTGAGTTTCTTGGAGCGGCAACATGTGCTAATAAAACTCCACAATGTCCAAGAGGTTTCCTGGATGGGGTCCTTTTAAGGATTCACTAGGATCTTCCTGGCTCAGTGTGGCAATGTAGGTCTACCTCCCATCCTGTAGTCAATAAAATCATCACTGCTGGCCTGAAATTCAAGATGATTTACCCTGCTACACTACATGTCCAGATCCAGGGCTCTTGGAAAGTTTTTTCCTCTGTGGATCAGGCTCGGGCAGATCTGCAGTCTCTATTGCCCGAGCTCTTTAAGGATCATTGATGAGGTGCCTATGGGAGGATCCTTTACATACTGCTCTGATGGCTTGGGATCTTACTTCCTATGGTCTGGATTTTGTCCCCTGGCCATTTACATTTGGGGTGGCATGTTCTTTTTGATGCTTTTCCCTGGATCTACTTTTGCTGCATGGTCCTGTCTGCGTAAGTGCTTGTAATTAAGGACTTGTTGCTTTCAAACTTTGGGTCTTGATCAATCTCCTTTCCATCCTTATGTGCATTTTGGAGGTTGTTTGCAGTTACTGGTTCTTTTGTTACTGAACTATGGGCATTGTTCAAGTTTGGATTTAACCTGCTACAGTCTCCAGTTTTGGATCAGATTTTCTGGTATTCTTTTTGGTTCTTTGGATCCCTCCACTGTTTTGCCTGGTCTTCCCTGGCTCCATTTGGGCAATCATGGATTTTCTTTAAGTGACTGGTTTTGGCTGTCATCCCACTCCCCTCAATCCGGGCTGTCTCAAGTGATACACCGAGTGTTGACTGGTGCCACCAACAGGTTTTATTTGTGGAGCTGCTCCACTGTTGGGCTATTCACAGGTAGTTTGTGTTTTACATACTAACATGCTAACATACTAAAATGCCAGCAGAATAGGCCTAACGGTCTTTCGTGTCTGCTTGTTTGGTCAGCCCCCACCCTGGGTGCTGACCTTGCTGCCCCCCTCGCCTTCTCTGGCTTCTCCCTTCCCAGTTCGGATATTCTTGCTGCATTGGGTTTTGCTTCCAGAACCCTTCCCTGTACCTGTCCCACCCCTCTTATACCCTCCACCGTCTCTGCCTCCACCAGCCCCTAGGCAGCATTTCCAAGGCTCCACCACCCTCTCAGTGAAGTAGCACCTCCTCCTTTCTCCCCTGAATCTTCCCCCCTCCATCTTCCACCCATGCCCTCTAGTGGCCCTCTCCTCCTTCCTTCGAAGCACCCTGACTGTTCCTTCCCTATTTACCCTCCTCATGTACCTGAAGACCTCTATTATGTCCCCCCGGTCCCTTCTCTCTTCCAATGTGTACATATTTAGCTCTTCGTTTTCTTTTTTTTTTCTTCCTTACAGGTAAGGCTGCCCAGATATTGTTATGGACTGGATCATAGTGGAGGACTGTAGTCGGGAGAGATCCATGAGCCATAGGTGATGGTAGCATTTTGGACAGTAAATTCACTAGTGAGGACATTATTATTATATTTCTGATGTTTTATTGTGTCTTTCACGTTTGTTCATTTCATGATTTGTACAAAGTTATTGCTTCTGGGGGGAATGGTTCTAATTCCTCTGGACCAGTTTGTTTTATGGTTTGCCACCAGAGTTTAAAAGGGTGGATTCAAAGGCTTTGGGTGAAGTTATACCTGGGTATTGCATTAGGTAGCTTATTTGGGGATTATGGTGTTCATATTTGCTAACCTGGCTTCTCTACCTTATATGTGGATTTTTCATATGTGGATGTGGGGCCAAGAACTTTTTCATCATCATTTTAATCTCCCTCTATTTTTGGGGGGGAGTGGAAACAATGATGCTTTCTCCTGTTTTTCATGTGACCGCTCCTTTTTTGTTGCTGTTGTTATGGCTCCTGGGATATGGGGTACACATGTTTTTTGCTCAGTTTTATCGCTGGATTTAGGGTTTGGTGTTCTTATTAGTGATGATGCTTCAGATTTAGATTTGCTGCCAGGGGTTGGGGAGATGAAGAGATGGACAGCTTAGGTTCAACATGGACTGGTTATTTGTTGTGTTTTATTTTTTGGGGAGGTGGGGGGCATCGCTACTATGATTCATGAGGGGTGCTCCTCTTGGGCATTATTCTGTTTTTTGCTGTGAGCCCTTATTCCCTTTTTGGGGGGTTCTTGTCTTCCTCTCCTCCATTACTGGGACTAAATGTGGTTTGTGGGGTTAGGTATAAGTTTCTGTTCCGGGGATCTATAGTTGTTTGGGTGTTGGTGGGGTGGGGGTGGGGTTGGCAGAGCATGGTTATCAGGGTGCTGGGATCCAGTTTATATGATATGTCTGATCAACATAGTATCATGTTATTTGTTTCACAATGGCTAATTTCTTTACGTTTGCTACTTGGAATGTGAAGGGCGCCCGCTCCGAAACCAAGAGATATAAAATTTTGAAACACTTACAGCACTATGGATGTGATGCTATCTTTCTCCAAGAGACTCACCTACTTGAATCCGAAGGCTTATTATTCTGGCGTCAACATATTGGACAAGTATTTTCTGTTGGTAACAACATGAACAGCAGAGGGGTGGTGACTGTCTTTTCTAAGAAGATTCCATTTGTGTGTAAGCAATCTCTGTGTGACCCTCAAGGAAGGAACTTTTTCTTCATGGTGCCTTGGACCACACCAACCTGTTGTTGGGCTGTGTTTTTGGCCCCAACTCTGACACTTCCTCCTTTTTCATGGAGTTAGTCTCCTTGTTCACCCCTTTTCTTCTGCTCCCCCATGGTCCTGGGTGGTGACTGGAATCTCCCCTTTTCCCCTGACCTTGATAGAACTGGGAGAATTTGGATGGGTTTTTCTCCTGCACAGCACTCCTTGAGGGACATGGTGGATTCTCTGGGGCTTTGTGACCCATGGCGGGTATTACACCCTCAGCAATGGGAGTATACTTTTTACTCCAATGTGCACAGATCTTCATCAAGGATAGATTGCCACCTTATCTGCCATTCTCTGATGGGAGGGCTTTTGGATAGTGGGATTGTTCCTGGTGTTATATGAGACCATTCTTTGGTCTGGAGTAAGGTTACTTTAGTGCCCAGCCATATGAAGAAGACACTATGGAAACTCAACAACCAGCTTCTGAAGGATGACCGCACTGTTGCCCATATCAGGAAACAGGTTGCTAATTTTATTTCCCACAATAAGGGCTCCACGGGGAACTGGATGTTGAGTGGTGTGCTTTGAAATATTTTCTGCATGAAGAATTCATCCATTTGGCCTCGACTAGAAAAAAGTGGTGGGAGCTGTTGGTGGCTAACCTGCTTTCTCATATCAGGTCCTTAGAGAAACATCTCTCCCATACCTTGCCTCCCTCTATCTGGCAGAAGTTGACAATTTTACGGGATAGATATGAAGATCTTTTACATGATCAGGTGGAATGTGCCATTTTAAAAATGCAAGTTAATATGTTGACCAGGGCGATAGGGCGGGCCACCTGCTAACCCTCCACCTTAGGAAAGTTGAAGCTTCCCGGTTGATTTCGGCAATACGGTCCTCTGTTGATGGTTCTATGAAGACAGTTCCAAAAGACATCACAGTGGAATTTGAACATTTCTATTGGGACTTGTATGGTCCTTAGTTTAATCCACCCACTTTGCAACAGATTAATGAATACCTTGCTACCACCCCTCTCCCTGTTCTTTTGGACGGTCAGCAGCATTTTCTGGTATCTCCTCTTATGGAGCCTGAATTCCTCTCAGCTATTCAGGCCCTCTCCTTGGACAAGTCACCTGGTCCAGATGGGTTTTCTCCCAATTTTTATAAAACTTTCACCAAGGAAGCGGTACCTTGTCTACACTGTCTCTATGAGCACATGTTGTCATCTGGTCTGACAGATTTCTCCCTCCTTGAGGCAGTAACAGTGCTGCTTCCTAAAGTTGATAAAGACTTGGAAAGGGTCTTCAGTTACTTGCCTATTTCCCTTCTTAATTATAATTTAAAAATCCTAGCCAAAGTCCTGGCAACTAGGATTGGGCAGGTCTGGTCCAGCCTCATATGTCTGGAGCAGGTTGGGTTTATCTCCACTCATTTGTCCTCTGATATTTACAAAACTGCGCTCCCGCTCTAACTTCTCCGCATCCTGGGATTGTCCAGCTCCAATGGCCTTGGTATCCCTGAATGCTGAGAAGGCCTTTGATAGAGTCAACTGGCAGTTTTTATTTGTGACCATTGCCAGATTTGGTTTTCCCTCTCAATTTATCTCCTGGATTCGAGTGTTTTATTCCTCCCCTAATGCCCAGACTTTTTGCAACAATGTTTTTTCACCTTATTTTCCCCTTTTTTCAGACACAAGATAGGGGTGCCCATTATCCCCACTTTTGTTCAATTTATATTTGCAGCCACTTTTGGTTCAGCTGAAGCTGTATCCAGATCTTGTGGGGGTTCGTTTTGGGTCTAAAGGCCTTAAGTCATCTGTTTATGTGGATGATATTCTGTTACACTTATCTCATCTAAAGTTAACCATTCCCAAGGCCCTGACTATTATTCAAGAGTGTGGTTTCTTGTCTAAATATAACCTTAACCTGGAGAAAACTGCGGTCTTGCCCTTAAACTCTTGGGTGTTTAAAGTGGATATTACCTCACTAGGGATGACTTGGTCTTCTCATTTCCTTGAATTTTTAGGTATTTTCTCTCTTTAAATGGGTCCAGGATGATACAGCTTAATTTTACTGACCTATTGCCTGTTATCCAACAAGATCTTCAACGCTGGAGGACCTTGCCTTTATCGTTGTTGGGACGAATAAATATAATTAAAATGAATATCTTGCCCCGTCTTTTCTATAAACTCAATATGTTACATTTCTGGAGACCCATTTCCTGGTTTAAAATAATTCATTCCATTGTGCCGGACTTTGTGTGGCTGGGCAAACCCCCAGGTGCTCCTATTATAAATTGGCAGCCCCTAAATCTTAATGTGGGTCTAGGCTTCCACATTTTGGGTTGTATTATTGGGCTCGCCATGCTAGCAAATATTTGAGGTGGCAGTCGATGATTCCTGTTGCGGAATCAGGATCTTATTCCCCTACATGGTTATCCCTGGAGCAGGAGCTCATCCACAGTGCAGGCCTATCCCATCAGTCCTTACTATATTTGGCCCCTAAAGATTTGCCCATTTCTCTACGTCACACAGTCATTGGGGTGTCGGTCAGAGTACATACACAGTTGCGTTCAGTCTTGATATACACTTATTAAAAGGATCTCTCCCAGCCTATCCTCAGGAACACCCATTTTAAGATTGGATGTAAGGTAATCTCAGATGGATGGTTCCCTTCTGTGGTGGGCCTTGAGGCGTGTACTTTTTTCAGGAATGGGATTTGCATCTCCTCTATCAATATCCTGTATCAGCTAGGGCTGTTACTCACAGACATCTTTAAAGTTTATCAGATTTGCCACCTATAATCTCCTGGTTTGGTACTGGGGTCCTTCTGGTGCATGAGGGTAAGTTCCTGCAGTCCTTAGTCTTTTGGGCTTCCCATCAGTATTCTATGTCTGGTATCTATGCAGCTTTATTTGCAAAGGTCTTCTCCAAATTAAATAGCTCTTCCACATATTGAAACTCACAGTTCCAGCAGCTTACTTTTGACTGGAGTAAGATATGGCTTGACACATATATGTATGTAATACAAGACCATTTGGGTCTTACCCAGTTTAATAGTCTCAAGAATTTATATCATACCCCGGTCAAACTGGCTAAGATGCATAGGATTGAGTCCTCTCAGTGTTCCCAATGTGGGACCTAAGAGGGTACTCCCAATCACATTTTTTGGGGATTGTCCTAAGGTGGCTGCACTGCAGACAGCCATACAGCAGAAAGCGGATCCCTTATTGGGTCTTGATGAGTGTTTTTCCCCTGAGATTTGTCTGGTTGGTGGCTATTCTGATATCAGTGTTAAAGAGTGTAGATACTATATTGTCCTGATTGCTCTGACGGTCAAGAAAGTAGTCCTTCGTTATTGGAGAGATGACAAATCTTCATCTTATGCTGAGTGACTGCAGGAACTCCTTTTCAACCTTAGAGCTGAGAAGATGATTAACAGTCTGCATGACAATCTATGGTGCTATGAGAGGAGATGGGTTAAACTGCCTACACTATTCACTGTGTAATTTGGGGTCGGGAGCCCCTTTGTATTTTCTAGATAATTCGCTGTTCTTCCTTTATTTCTCCCTTGACATCCATTGAGATTGTTTAGGTATTGTATGTTATTGCTCTGTTGGGGTGGGTGGGGTTTGGGGTGGGTGGGGGGGACTGAAAGTGATTGTTTATATCTTTGTCTTTATTTTGTCACCATTCTTGTTGTACTGTTGTGTTGATATCACTTAAACCTTAATAAAGCTTATTCAATTTCAAAAAAACCAAAAACCTGCAGGAAGGCTGTTCCAAGCATCCATCACCATCTCTGTAAAGAAATACTTCCTCACATTACCCTTGATTCTTCCTCCCTCCAGCTTCATGTCATGTCCCCTAGTTCTTGTCCATCTTCATTTCTGAAAGATGATACCCTTCTGTACCTTATTGATCCCTTAAAGGTATTTATATGTATGCCGATCCATCAGTGAAACCTTTACAGTGATAGTGTCGATGCCGATAGCATTGACAAATCAATGTGAAGTCCACCCGGAATCCCAGCACTCTTTCCCCAGGTCCTGTACCCCTTCCCTGAATCAACTCCAACTCAGAGCTGATAATCCCTTTGTCCAGTGGGTACAAAGGCAGAACACCTTGCATGAGAGGTTCGGGGCAGAGCCCCCTGAAAAACACAGCCAGGTTTCTAAATGGATTTGTGCCAGCTGCAATTTGTGGTCCACATAAATCCATCGCTGTAACATTGGTTGACAAAAGTTTTGTTGAACCGGCATCATAGAGCTGTATTTATACATCTGTATCATGTTCCCCCTATCTCTTTGCATCCCTAGAGAATACATATTGAGGTCTTTCAGCCTCTCCTCATATGACTTCTGGTGCAGCCCCTGTACCATTTTTGTAGCCATTCTTTGGACTGCCTTCACTCTGCCTATGTCCTTCCTGAGATGCGGCCTCAAAACTCGACACTGTACACCAGATGAGTTCTCACTGATAATCTTTATAGTGGCATCACCACCTCCTTTTTATACTTGCTTTTGCACATGCACAAGAAACATCTTGGAACAGTACGACATTTTAGAGGTGTGTTAGTTTCAGCCCAATGCAGTTGACACTTTATTAGGCTCGTGCCTCAAGCACTAATGAATCAGCGAGCTGTCTATGACAGCAGTTTTAGAGAAGCGGTCTTCACTTGAAAGAAAAGTGCTGCTCCAATCAGGGATGGATATGAGTTGATGCTTTACGGGGCTCATCCCTCAGGCACCAATAAATCAGCGAGCTGTCTATGACAGCAGTTTGAGAGACAGGACCGCACTTGAAAGAAATCTGCTGCTGCAATGAGGGACATTTTCCTCACTGCAGTGGGACTTTCCACCTCCCTCACAACCAGGCACACAGACATACCTTCTCTCTGTTGGCAACTAACAAAACTCCGGCCATGTGCATTACAGTGCACAGTAATGCACATGGCTGGAGTTACGGTTCTTGTTGGCTCCTGCCGCAGAGCATCTTTTTTGTTCAGTGTGCCTTTTCTGGTGAACCATTTCAATAAATAAATAAATGAACTGTGGCATGGCTTTCCACATTGGTGGCTCCTGGTGCCCGCCACACACTCCCCAGAAAACTGACATTGGGTTGCCCAATCCCCATGTCAGCATGTATCCCCCCTCCCCCCTATTAATGTGACACACTGGGAGCCCACCCCAGTGTGTCAAAATAATGTTTTATTTATGTTTCTGACACTGGGATGCCCACTTCCGGTGTCAGACGACCCCGCCCCACCTACTCAAATATTTCAAGTGCCGATATTGGGGTACCCATTCCCCGTGAAGGCATGCATCTCTCACACACACACACACACACACACACACACACACACACACACACACACACACACACACACACAAATTGTGGAACACTGGGAGCCCACCCCAGTGTGCCTAAATATTTTTGGCAAGCTATAAAATAAAGAAAATCATCCCCAAAGTATTTTTTTCTCCTTTAAAAATGAAAAAGAACACTAATCATCTCCCCATTTCCCCCCCACCTTCCCTCTGTGGATCTGCCTCCCCACAACCCCTGCACCCCATACTTCCCTCTGGAGGTCAGGAGCAGTGATCTTCTATGGACCGGGACACGTCTGCACTCTTCAAAGCCGACCGGCAAACTGAAGACATGATGGAAAGCTGTAAATTGGGAGTCAATGGGGGTGTTTCAACTTAGGTTGATATCACAGCCATTTTTAGGAATTTTGGCCCAAAATTTTCAACATGGGGTTCTTGGGAACCCACCTCATGAATACTGTCACTGTCATTTGGTTACATGGTCCCAAAAGGTGCTTTTGTGGTTGCTGCATGGAATCGCCTTTCAGGACTGATTAGCAAAACAACAGTTCCATCGTTTATGAGGTGGGGTCCCAAAAAACCCATGTTGCAAATTTGGTGAACAAATTCCCCAAAATGATTGTGTTATAAGCATGCATTGCACAGTTTCTACGCATACTCGTAACTTAGCTAATTTTTAATATTTTCACTCCAGATTTTCAACATTGCCATTTTTTCACACCTCCTTATGAACAATACAGCTGTCATTTTTCACATCCTGCCCCAAATATGTTTTCACACCTGTGGCGTGGTTGCTTTGGGAAATCAACTTCTGGGACAGATTAACAAACTCACAGTTGTACTGTTCATGAGGGGAGGTCCCAAAATGCAAAAAAAACAACTAGATTACAGTGCACAACCCCCCCCCCCAAAAAAAAAAAAACATGGCACATATTCAGACTTAAACAATGTAACTGCCTATTGGCTTTTCTTACTTTAAACTCCCTGAAAAAAGGGGTCCTCTTAGTTTTCAGATTGGAATTCCAAGGTGAGCAAGCTATACCACCACTTCACGGTGGGACCCATTCGGTATAGTCCCTACACTAGCTGCTCTACTCTGAAATGCCTGCAGTGGGCTACTCATAAATATAGAGTGCATTGCCTAGTTGGCTCCTTTAAAATAAAGTGATCAATTTCACAGGTGGTGGAAGGGAGCATGTTGAAAGAAGTGCCACACTTCCCCAAATTAACACATTCTAACTGCTGCATTGCTCACAAAGGGTAATTTACATACCTGCTGAGGGGTGCTACTGGTGTGTGGTATATAACAAATAAAAACAAGATTCCAGTGCACAAACCCCCCCCCACCAAAAAATGGCACAAATTCAAAATTAAACAATTTAATTGCATATTGGCTTTTATACTTTAAACTCCCTGAAAAAAGGGGTCTCCTCTTAGTTTACAGATTGGAATTCCAATGTGAGCAAGCTATACCACCACTTCACGGTGGGACCCATTCAGTATAGTCCCTACACTAGCTTCTCAGCTCTGAAATGCCTGCAGTGGCTACTCATAAATACACAGTGCATTGCCTGAATTGGCTTAAGGTGCATTGCCTATTTGGCTTCTTTTAATAAAGTGCTTCCAGCCAGGAAATTACACAGGTGGTGACAGGGATCATGCTGACGGGAGTACCACAACTCCCAAAACTCTAAAGACAACCAAAAAGCACACTCAAAACCTGTGTATTGCTCACAAAATGTAATTCACATTTCTGCTGAAGGGTGCTACTGTTGTGTGGCATACAGTGCACAACTCCCCCCCCCAAAAAAAAAAAAAACATGGCACATATTCAAAATTAAACAATTTAACTGCTTAATGGCTTTTCTTACTTTAAACTCCATGAAAAAGGGGTCCTCTTAGTTTTCAGATTGGAATTCCAAGGTGAGCAAGCTATACCACCACTTCACTGAGGGACCCATTCAGTATAGTCCAATAAGCAGTTAAATTGTTTAATTTTGAATATGTGCCATGTTTTTTTTTTGGGGGGGGAGAGTTGTGCACTGTATGCCACACAACAGTAGCACCTTTCAGCAGAAATGTGAATTACATTTTGTGAGCAATACACAGGTTTTGAGTGTGCTTTTTGGTTGTCTTTAGAGTTTTGGGAGTTGTGGTACTCCCGTCAACATGATCCCTGTCACCACCTGTGTAATTTCCTGCTGGAAGCACTTTATTAAAAGAAGCCCAATAGGCAATGCACTTTAAGCCAATTCAGGCAATGCATTGTGTATTTATGAGTAGCCACTGCAGGCATTTCAGAGCTGAGAAGCTAGTGTAGGGACAATACCTAATGTCCCACTGTGAAGTGGTGGTATAGCTTGCTCACATTGGAATTCCAATCTGAAAACTAAGAGGACAGGGAGTTTAAAGGAAGAAAAGCCAATATGCAGTTAAATTGTTTAATTCTGAATATGTGCCATGTTTTTTGAGGTGGGGAGTTGTGCACTGGATGCCACACACCACCAGTAGCACCCTTCAGCAGAAATGTGAATTACATTTTGTGAGCAATGCAAAGGTTTTAAGCGTGCTTTTTGGTTGCCTTAAGAGGTCCCAAAATCCCCATGTTCAAAATTTGGTGAAACATTTTTAAAAAATGATTGCGTTACAGGCGTGCATTGCACAGTTTCTATGCGCACTCGTAACTTCATCAATTTTTCATATTTTCACTCCAGATTTTCAACATTGCCATTTTTTCACATCTCCTCATGAACAGTACAGCTGTCATTTTTCACATCCTGCCCAAAATGTGTCTTCACACCTGTGGTGCCGAATGGAGCAGTCGCTGTGCCAAATCACCCTTCAGAATTGAGTAACAAAATGATAGTGCCACTGTTCATGAGGTGGGGTCCCAAAAACCCATGTTGAAAATTTGGAGTGAAAATACCAACAAATGTCTGGGGCATTAGGGTTTCCAACCATAACGCCCCAACCTGTAGAGACTGACAGGCATCAGGGGTGTGATTTGGGGTTGTTAGCCTTAATGCTCATGCCATTCCACTCCCAACCCCACCCTGCAACTAGTGACAGGCATTGAGGTGTGCCTTGGGATCTTTGGCCCTAATGTTCACCACATTCTCCTCATCTGAACCCATCTCAGCTTATTTCCTTATGGAATAGGGTGAGCATAAGGGCTGAAGATCCCAAGGCACACCGCAACACTCGTCAGTGTCTGCAGGGTGAGTGTTATGGCTGACGACCCAAAGGCAGACCCCAAATGCCTGTCAGTCTCTGCAGGGTGGGGGTTGGGGTTGGCATTAGTTTAATACTTCACTGCCATTCCTATTAAGTATCTCTCTAACGCCTGCACTATCAATGCCAATATCAGCAAGACAACATTCGTCACTGACAAATGTTTGTTTCTGCATGTGATGCCTCTCCCTATGCACCCCAACATCCTGCTGGCCCTTCTAACTTCCTTCTCACACTGTCTGGCCACATTTAGGTCCTCAGATATAATTATTCCTAAATCCCTCTCCTGTTTGTTGGCTGACAGTACCTCCCACCCCATCGAGTACTCCTTTCTTGGGTTCCCATGACCTAAGTGCATAATTTTGCATTTATTTGTGGTGAATCTCAGCTGCCATACATTTGACCAATTCTCCAGCTTGACCAGGTCCCTTCTTATTTTTCAACCCCCACCCCGGTGTGCCTACCCTATTACAGATCTTTGTGTCATCTGCAAAGTGGCATACCTATCCCTCCAGCCCCTCTGCAATGTTGCTTATGAAGGCATTAAAGAGGACTGGGCCTACACCAATCCTTGAGGCAGCCTGCTGGTCATCTCCCTTTCTACAGGCTGAATTCCGTTCACTACCACCCTTTGTGTCCTACCGCTCAGTCAATTTCTAACCCAGTGAGCAACCTTGGATCCTACTTCCAGTCTGCTCAATTTGTTTATTAACCTTTTATGCGGGATGGTATCAAAGGCCTTGCTAAAATCCAAGTAGGCCACATCTACAGCCCCTCCCTGATCAATCTCCTTTGTCACCCAGTCAAAGAAATCTGTCAGGTTTGTTTGGCAAGACCTGCCTGCTGTGAAACTATGCTGTCTTGGATCCTGCTGTCCACTGTTTTCAAGGTATGTCGCAGTCCTTTCCTTGATTAAGTATTCCACCAATTTTTCTAACACTGCGGTTAGTCTGACTGGCCTATAGTTACCAAACTCCTCTTAGCTCCCGCTCTAATGGAAAGGGACAACATTCTCTTTTCCAGTCTGCTGGAATTACACTCATTTCTAATGGTTTGTTGAACAAGGCTGTCAGTGGTACTGCTTTCTCCTTTCTTAGTTCCTTAAGAATTCTGGAATGTATTTTATCTGGCCCCACTGATTTATCTATTTTTAGTTTTTCTAATTCCTTTAGGACTACCTCTACTGTGAACAGACTGGTATCTACACTCCTCCCCTTGATACTTCGTACACTTGTCTGGGATCCCTCCACATTCCCTTCTACCATGAACACTAATCAAAAATATTTGTTCAGGATTTCTGCTTTATCCTGGTCCCCTTCTACTGGCCCCCTCCCTTCACTTTTCAGTCTCACAGTCCCAACCCTGTTTTTCCTCTTCTCTCTAATGTATTTAAAAAAGGTCTCCTTTTTTACTTGCCTTGGCTATTCTTTCCTCTGTCTGTGCCTTGGCCTTTCTGACTGCTTTCCATGCCCCCTTTAGCTTTCCCAGATACATGCCTGTATTCAGATTCGAGAGTGCCAGACCATGGGAAGCTTTAAAACAGCTTTAAAGACCTTCTTGTTCTGCCAGACATTTTGTGACTAGGTTGGTCATATGCTCCTGTTTGTTTTGTATTTTATTACTTGATCTTAAAAGGACACCGTCAACCCCCTTAGGTCTCAAAATGTCCCTAGCTTAAAAAACACATGTTATGATTGCCAACATTCTGTAAAGATTGTTGATGTAGCCGATAGTTTGATTCTAACTAATTTTTTCTTAGAAAAAGTGAAAAACAGACTGCCCACCTTACTGGTGTTACCACACAAACACAGTTTTTTTTTACATTCCTTGATCAGCTCATACTGCATCTTTCCTAGATTTGGGAACACCCACAACACAGTCTAGCTGCTCATGATGCAGTGGGAGTTTAGGAGGCTACTGCCTTATAAGAGACTGCACTGTTTGGGTGTGTTTCTAATGCTCAGGAAGTATGCAGTAAGAACAGATCCAGGATTATAAACAAAAAAAACAGGTTGTTTATAAATATACATTAGCATGCATGTCAGTTCTAATAAACAAGGAGACAGACAAAACAAACAGCAACATCAATGAATTTTAGAGAAAGTAAGCTATTATAAAATGTGAGTTTTAAATTAGAAATGATATGATAAAAACAGGTTGAAAGAAACAGTTGGGGTTGGCAGAGGTTGTGTGAACCTGCTTTTGCTGAGCAGCTGGGGAAAGGATTTTAGTAGCTGGATAAGCTTTACATTCTTATCAGTCCGTGGACTTTTAGGGCAGGAGTGCTGACTTGTGTAATAAGTGTTGTTTTGTATGGGGGATCCTAAAAGGAAGCTGGATATTTATTTATCTTTTCTACAGGAACTGTGAGCAGCTTCTGGAAGCTTCTATCCTTCTCAGCCAGGCTCAATTTACAGCTCGTAGGGGCTTAAATACCAGGGCTTCTCACATAGCAGTACTACAGAAACAGTTGGGGCTGGCAGAGGCTGTGGGAACCTGCTTTTGCTGAGCAGCTGGGGAAAGGATTTTAATAGCTGGATAAGCTTTAAGTTCTTATCAGTCAGTGGACTTTTAGGGCAGGACTGCTGACTTGTGTAATTCAGTGTTTGTGTGGGACCTTCCTCCAGAGGAGGTTGCCGTGCTTGGAGGTGCAATGAGGGGCAGACACAGGGCTGATACACTCTCGTGAGAGTCGGGTGTGGGCCCTAATCTCACCCTCCCCCACCTCTCCCTCCCCAGAACATGGCTCATTTATAGGGGAACACCTGCCCTGCAATTGGAGGAAAAGGCTTCAGGTGCAGCTCATGTAGTTCTAGCCACTGGGGGTTGGGTTTAAAAGGCTGGGAGAGAGGAGTTTAGGGAGTTGTAAACTTCCCCTATAAGCTAACTCTCAAGGCTAACAGGTGGGGAAAAGTTCTGCACCCAAGCATTGCAAGTTTAAAAGTCTGCATGCTGTGTGGGGGAAATCACTTAGGTATAGGTACTGGTGGCTCAAGAAACTGTAGAACCACTGAGTTGGTAATGTGGCCTAGAAAAGACTGCTGTGATGATGGGGAAGGGACTGCATATCACTAAAGCAGGTATCTTTGGGCGTGTGGTTGGGTGCACAGGGTGTGGTGCAGCCATGATACTGGACTGGACTTGGAGGTTTGGGGGATGCCCAGTGTGCTGCCAGCTGGCACAGCTTAAGGAGGAGGTAGAGGGGATCCAAAGGCAGCTGAGGGACTGGGAGGGAAGGATTGGAATGGTAGGAGGCAAGCAGTCACCTACATGGAAGCACTAGGTGATGGGGCCTCCCAAGCTGGGGGATGAGTGAAGAGAGTTGCTCACAGTAGGAGAGGAGGGAAGGGGGTATACAGGGAGCTCTAGGGGACCCTGGCAGATGAGGCCAAAATGGTGGAAATTTCCACATCATTAGGCAAGAGTTTGGGGTGTCTAAAGGAAACCGAAAGAGGCAGTAAGGACAGGAGGGGCACTGAGGGATGGGCTAAGACTCACAAATCATTTTAACCCTCTACGCCCATTGGTAGAAGGGGGTGTGTGGAGGAGGAAGAGGAGGAGGATGATGCTGCTGCTGCTGGTGTAGCTGGGGCAGGGACGGATATAATGGGTGAAGGGGCACGTGGCAAGGGCACAATAGAGAGGGTCCCAGACAGGATGGGGAAGAGGTTTGGGGGGAAGAAAAAGGAGGATCAGGGGAACAAGGAGGAGGCTGATGGTATGGAACAGGGGAGCATGACAGATAGGAAGGCGCAGGACGTAAATGGGATGATAGCTAGCAGAAAGCCAAGTAGGCAAACGAATAGGACGGATGGATTAGTAAGGAGTGGGGAAAGAGATACAGAGCAAGATACTCGGGTGGGGAGGATAAAGAAGGCCAGGACACTGGTAGAGGAGGTGACCAGGGACAATAATGAAGGGGCTACTTTCAGCACCCAGATTGTGGGAGGTGCGAGGACCCAGTTGAGGGGAGAATCCGGATGACGGGGTTGAGGAGGGGAATGGAAGGAGGGGGAACCAGAGGGATGAACAGGAAGGCAAGGGGGAAGTTAGAGTACTGCTATTGGGGGACTCCATGATCAGAGACATCCAGTTTGAGGAGTAGGAGGAGGTTAAAACCTGTCTGAACAGAACCAAATGCCACCCAGGCTTGACGGTGCACAAGGCCAAGCATGAGTTGTATTCACTGGCAAGGGAATGTGGGGGGACCCCGTACATTCTAGTGCACTTGGGGACAAATAACATAAATGGAAATAGTGAACTAGAAATTCAGGCAAGGTTCATGAGTTGGCATGGGTATGCCTTTCCATAGGCTATAAGATTTCCTTTTCAGAAATCCTGCCAGTGCCAAGGGCTAGTGGGGAAAACAAGATGAAGATTAGGGACATAAATCAGTGGCTTAGGGAGTGGTGTTGGAAATTGGGGTATGGACTGGTGGGGGACTGGGGGAGACCTGGGAGGATAAGGGGCTGTATGCTAGGGATAGGCTCCACCTTAATTTGGAGGGGAAGGAAATCCTAAAGCTCAAACTAGCTGGGTTCATCAGTGAAAGGTGGGGTTTAATCTTGTGAAGGGGAGGGATCAAAAAAGGGGCAGTGCCAGCTGGTACGATAAATGAGGGACATGGTCTCCACTCCTCTAGGGGGCTAGAGAGATATGGAAATGGGTCACCAGGTAGAGTGCAGGAGCTGAGAAATGGAAGCTTAAGGATGAGAAAGGAGAGGAGGGAAAAGGGGTGGAGAGTGGTCCTGATAAATGCCAGGAGCTTAGGAAATAAAATGCCTGAGCTCCAGGTGATGCTAGTTGAGGGGGAGGTAGATGTAGCAGTAGTCACTGAGACCTGGGCCACTCAAAGGCATGAGTAGGACCTAAATCTGGAGGGCTACACTATGTTCAGAAAAGACAGGGGGGAGGTAAGGGGTGGTGGTGTAGCACTGTTAGTCAGAAATGGCGTGGGTCTTGGAGGGGTAGAGGAGGCAGAGGAGAATGTGGAGGTGATTTGGGTCACCTTGCTGCTGCAGGGGGGTAAGAGAGTAAAGGTCAGAGTGGTATACAGACCACCAGCACTGACAGAGGTCCTGGAAGAAAGTTTGGTGGCAAATCTCGAGGGACACTGTAGATTGGGAAAGGGAAGGGTAGTGGTAATGGGGGAACTCAACATGCCAGGAAAAGACTAGGGGACTATGACATTACCAGTGGCCAGAGAGCAGAGGCTGCTGGATGTCTTCCAGGATGTGTTTCTGACACAACAGGTGGGTGAGCCAACTAGGGAGGCCTGGACACTGGACGTGGTCCTGGTGGACAGTGATCAGATTAGGGGCCTAGAGGTGAGGGACCTGTTGGCTGGGAGTGATCATGCCACAGTCTGGTTCTTCCTGGACCTGGGGGGGAGGAAAGCCGAAGAAGGACGGTAGGAACCGATTTTAGGGGTGCAGACTTCAGGGAGATGGGAAGGATCCTTAAAGATCGACTGGACAGGATAAGGCCAGATATGCATGCTAACAGCAGGTGGGGAATCATTAGGAGGGGAATACAGGAGGTTACCAGTTCCTATGCAAGGGAAAGGCATAAGTTTGGTAAGGCCAGAAAACCCTGCTGGTGGACCTGGGAGGTACAGGAGGTGGTGAGGGAAAAGAAGACAGCCTATGGGCACTTCAAGTGCTCAAGGAGTGAAAGGGATCAGGAGGAATATGAGTTGAAAGCCATGCGAGTCACCAGGGTGGTGAGAGCAGCTAAGGCAAAAAAGGAGCAGTCCTGGGCCAGTGGGATCTGGAGGGGGGACAAGGGGGTCTTTAGATACATAGGGAAAAAGGAAAGTAAGGAGGCAGATCAGCAAGATTAGGATAAGGGATGGTTGGGCACAGAAGGCGGGGGGAAAAGAGAGTAAGGGAAGCCCTCCGGTCCCTTCAGATGGAGAAAGCACCTGGGCCAGATGAGATACATCCCAGGGTGCTGAGGGAACTGGAGGATGTCCTTTCAGTCCCTCTAGCAGAGCTTTTCAACATCTCTCTGAGGACTGGGTGGGTGCCCCAAGACTGTAGGATGGCCCATGTCATGCTGATCCAGAAGGGGGGGATCGAGAGGAGGCGGAAAATTATAGGCCTGTCAGCCTGACATCGGTGGTTGGCAAGGTGATGGAGGGTATTGTCAAGGAAAGGCTAGGGGGGTTACTGGAGCAAACTAGGTACTTGGATGATAGGCAGCATGGCTTTGTCATGGGAAGATCATGCCAGACAAATCTTGTTGAGTTCTATGACTGGGTGATGAGGGCCCTAGACCAGGTTAGGCCAGTGGAAGTCCTCTGTCTGGACTTTAGCAAGGCGTTTGATTCGGTACCCCACAGTGGCCTGCTGGCTAAGCTGAAGGAAATGGGGATAGGGAGACAGTTGTTAAGATGGATAGGAAATTGGCTCTCTGAGCATACTCAGAAGGTGGTGGTTGGAGGGTTAGCCTCATCCCCATGGTGAGTTACTAGTGGGGTTCCCAGGGATCAGTGCTGGGGCCACTCTTGTTCAAAGCCTATATCTCAGACATAAGGAGGGGGATCAGCAGTGAGACGAGTCTCTTTGCAGATGACTCAAAGCTGGGTGCAGTGGTGGATGGGGAGGAGGGGAGGATGGCCATGCAGGAGGACCTGGAGGCTCTGGAAAGGTGGTTGAGAAAACAGAAACTAACATTCAATGCGGGTAAGAGCAAAGTTCTGCACCTGGGAGTCAGAAATCCAGGCCAGGGGTATACCTTGGGAGGAGACAAATTCAAGTCACGGAGGGTGAGAAGGACCTGGAGGTAGTGGTAGATGTCAAAATGAACAACTCAGAGACCTGTAGGAGGGCAGCAGCAAGGGCAAATAGGATGCTGGGATGCATCGCCAGGGGGGATTACCTCCATAAAGGCAGAAGTGATCCTTCCACTGTACGACTGCTTGGTTAGGCCACACCTTGAGTATTGTGTACAGTTTTGGAGACCACATTTAAAGAGGGACGTTATACTCCTAGAGAGGGTCCAAAGGAGGGCAACCAAAATGATCTGGGGCCTGGGGGAGAGGACCTATGAGGAGAGACTCAAGAAGCCTGACATGTGCACCCTGGAGGAGAAGAGGGACAGGAGGGACATGATAGAGGTCTTTAAGTACATAAAAGGGATCAATAAAGGAGGCCCAGTCAGGGTGTTCCAAAGGAAGGAGAGTGGGGCAACAAGAGGTCATGGGTGTAAGCTGGAAGGGGGCAGGCTCAGAGGGGAGAGGAGGAGATGTTATTTCAATGAAAGGGTGGTGGAGCCATGGAATGCACTGCCCAGGGAGCTGGTAGAGGTGGAGACTGTGGGCAGGTTTAAGAGGGGATGGGACAGGTACAGGGGGAGGGATAAATCTGACCGGGCCCAGTACAGGTGGAACATCTGGGACTGAGGACAATATAGCCCAAGGGGGAGGGGGGGACACCAAAATAGGCCCTCAGTGAGGGTGCTGAAAATCGAGCAGACTCGAGAGACCATTAGGCCTATTCTGCTGGCATTTTAGTATGTTAGTATGTTAGTGTCCCTTCAATCTGTTTTTAATATCATGTTTTGTTCTTTTAATAGTTTTTATGAATTGTACATTGCTTTGATTTTAGAGATTGTGCTATATAAATAAAATTATTATTTTCCTCCCTCTGTGTTTCTTTGTAATTTCTGAATGCTGTCTCACCCCCCCCCCCCCCCACACCCTCCCTGCCATCTCCTGTGAGAACCGAAATGGCTTTTTCTTCCTCTTTATTTTACTTATTTGCCCAATGCAAAGGCTCATGGCTTCTGTTATGGCTTCCTTAAGATGTGCCCATTGTTCCTCTACATTCCCTTTTCCCACTCTGCTCCCTAGGGCTTTCTTCAGGTATACTTCCATCTTTGCAAAATTGACCCTTCTGAAATCCATGACCCTTGCCTTTGTGTAACTGGATTCCACTGCTATCCTCATGTTAAACCATACCATTTTGTGATTGCTGGACCCCAGGCGACCCCCCCACTTCTACATCCATTACCCTTTCTCTGTTGGTGAGCACCAGGTCCAATATTGCCCACTCATGGGTGTGTTTTACTACTAAATCACACATGTCCCCATAACACAAAGCATCATGGTCTGCATATGCAAATCACCACAGAATATTATTCTGGTTCAACTTTAAGCAGAAATGTATGGTGCCGAAAGGCCGCTCACACAGTTTGCAAAGGGTACCAACAGAAGACACAGACACGTGTTTCGTCCTACCAGGACTCATCAGTGTGCCTCATCTGTTTGACACCCCACTGGAATGAATCAGTTATCCTAAGATGGTCTGTCTGGGTTATGTTGTGGTGAACCCAGTTTTACTACTAGCTCTCTGAGTCCTGAGGCAAATTGAAGTGTCCCATCAGCCATAGCTCTCCTTTTGCTGCCATTTTTTGGATTATTTCCATTAGTGCTTTGTCCAACTCCTTCCCACCTTTGTGCCAGGGGTTTGTAGATTACACCTACTCAAATGGCAGTACCATTCCCTGTTTCCAGCATGACCCACAGTGCCTACCCTACCTCCCTTATGCCCTGTACTTCTGCAGCTTTTATTTCCTCCCTAATGTAGATAGCCACTTCTCTCCCCCCTGTTTTTGTAATGTAGGTCTGGGAAGAAAGGAGGGTGGAGGGAACGCATCGAGCAGAGTTAAAACAAGCTGTGTTTGTCTGAGAAGATGGAGATAGGGTGGTAGGGTCTGAACCAAGACTTGTGTTTAAAAGAAAAAACAAAATTGTGTCTGTCCAGGAGGGTGGGAAGGTCAGTGTCCAGTGGGAGACTTGTTAAAATAAAATGTTGATTGTCATGGAAGGTGGGGGGAGGGATGGTCCGGTGAACTCTTGTCTTCTTCTGCTGTTCATTTCTTGTCACTGCTGCAAAAGTGCTAAGTCTCAAGCCTAACACCATCTACGCTGGCCAGTGTATTTGTCCAGAGGAAGGAGGGTCATCACACCACTCAGACACTGGATGTACAGGTGGCAGTGCATGACTCAAGGTGCAGGGAGGGGGACAGTGTCAGCACATTGCCAGACTGGACATTACTCCATCCTTTTCTGAGGGGTAATTCCCCAAGCAATGAGCTCTATGATGGCCCATAGTCAGGGGGACCAGACAAGCAAGTACATTTGCCATCAGCTGCCAGCAACAATCAGAGCTCAAAACTATGTGGGAAAAAAAATCATTTTTCTGTAATGGATATATCAAAAATGTTCTCATACTAAACACAAGAAACTCCTGCAACACAATGAGAGGTCTGAAAATTATTTTTTGGTATGGAAACTTCCACAAACTAATCATGCTGGTGTGTATCTGCACTGTTACAGTTAAGCATGCATGGGATTAGCACAGGGGATTCGTGAAGTGAAGAAATGGGTGGAATAAAGGCCACAGATCCAACAGGATTTGTAGTAAGGCAGTGAATTAATCTAGAACCAGGGTAGACTGGATGGGCCATGAAGTCTTTTTCTGCTGACAACTACTATTATGTAACTATGAATATGTGGTAGAACTATCCTAGTACATAGAAAAAGAGAAAAAAATAACACTGAAGTTTGGTTCCAGATACTTAGTGATGAAACAAGGCTTCTAATTGCTCTTCCAAGTGCCTTCCTGGAAGGTGATTAAGAAACAAAGAAGTTGTCTGGCTAAACTGCACCGATGGAGCCCTGCAAAATTTCCTAAAGATCTTTAAGAGAATCCTGATAGTATGCAACACTGCACGTTTTTTCATACAAATTTAAACAGCTACTGATGCCTCAAAGATAACTTTAAAAACACAATAATTAGGTACAATTCTGCCTGTATTCCATTTATATTTTGTATATTTCTCCTCCTCATTATTTAACGGTATACTGGCCATACTGCTAGCTGCTCAGTCCCCTTTAAATTATCTGCAGAAGTTAAGGATCCAGAGGGGAGATACCTGATTCTGAGAGGCTTGCTGTGAATTTTTGACATCACACTGGCATGCGTCTATGGTCCGAACAAGGATGATCCGACTTTCTTTGCAAATCTGCTCACCTCACTGTCAAATCATGGGCTCTCCACAATCATTCTATGGGGATTCCTGGAACCGAGTCAAGTCAAGTCAAATATATTTACAAAAGTGCCTTTCCAAGAAGAAACAGGTACAAGACATAGAACTAGACAGAGCCAGCCCCACTATGCAGGAAGGGGCTGTCACTGACCCAACAAGCCTGGATTGACCTAAAGGACACATTAGGATGAATAGACCCCTAGAGAATATTGTACTCTAACCAAAGCAACTTTACATTCCACTCACAGGTGCATGGTTCAGACTCCCACATAAAGTTTTTTTTTTCCTTTTGGTCTCATGACTGCTGGCAGAAGTGATCCAAGGGAGGGGAAATAGGCTCTCTAGTGGTGTCTGACCATGCCCCTTTGACACTGACTGTATTCACCCAGCCCAACACAGAGAAAGACAGATCCTGGGAGGCCAATAACCATTTACTAAAAAGTCCAGCCTGCATAAAAATAATAACAAACACACAGAATCCTTTATTGAACTCAACAAGGGAACGGTCTCAGACTACAGTTCTCTATGGGGGGTGTACAGGTGCACAATAAGGTATGAACTAATAATATTTGCTTCGGCTAGGAAAAAAAGAAACAAGCCAAGGAGTGTACAGAGCTACTAGTCAGAACTAGAAACAGGAAAAATAGATTAAAGGCACCTCTACTAAGGCTCAATGGCTAGAACTTGCTGCAGAAAAAGAAAGACATGCTGAGTTACTTAGAGAGGGAGCCAAAAGAGTATTCTTCAAAGTGAAGCTAAAATACGTTGATTAAAGCAAGAAAGCCAGCAGACTCCTGATGCACAGGCTCAGACAGAAGGAGGCATTTAGAATAATACCAGCTGTAAGAAGTCAGTCAAACTCCAGATGATTAACTCACTCTAGGGACATTGCAAACAGTTTTGGGAAGAATTAAGAAACTGTATGCCCCTCAGAAGCCCCAGTAGACGAGGGAGAGATAAGGCCTTTTTGTAGGCAACCGATTTACCAAGAATTCAGGAAATATAGAATGGTGCCCACAGCAAACCAATTACAACCTTAAAAGTAACAGGCCATTGAAGACCTCAACGTGGACAAAACACAGACCCTGGTGGTATTTTCCCTGAGTTTTAAAAGGTAGTTGGGAAAGAGTTGGCACCACACCTGACCACTCTGTTCAATGATGCTTAAGAGTAGTGTGCCTTTTACCCTGACATTTAAGAGGCATTGATGATGCTGCTCCCTAAGACAGGGCAAGATCAGGAACTGATAACTAATTATAGACCCATCTAACTATTCAATCTAGATGTACTGTAATCATTTTAGCAAAGGTGTTTTCAGAGTGGCTGACAACAGTCTGACAAGGTCTAGTGAGTCAGAAGCAGGTAGGCTTCATGCAGGGTAGGCTATCTGGGGTCACATGAGAAAGTTGGCATATGTCATCTCTGTGTCTAGGGCCTTCAGATTCCCCACGGTCCTGGTATCCCTAGATGTAGAGAAAACTTTTGATATGGTGGCATGGGATTTTCTTTTTGCAGTCCTCGATGAATCTGGCTTCCTTGAGGAGTTTATAAACTGGGTATGCCTCTTATAGGCTAAACCCTCTGCGAGAGTCACATTTCATACTAGCTTTGTGAGTGCTAATTTTGAATAGTGCAATATGTGATATATATTGAGAGAGAAAGAAACAAGAGCAATTCCTCTTCCAGATACCTTAAAGAACTAAGGTACTGTGGATAGGAACCCTGCCTGATGTGCATGCAGTGAATTAACTGTAACAGCAAGTGGTGTATCTATGTAAACAAAAGTCAATGACTGTGCTACGCCTATCATGTCACTGTGTATTTCTATCCTAAGAGACATTACAGTAAAATCCATCTGTAAAGCTGGATGTGATAAACACTGACATCTTAACCTTAACAACAGAGTTACATGTACCGTACAAAGTAAAACAAAAGTAATAGCAACAAGCATTTGTCAATGCCGAATGTTTGCTTGTTGGCTTTGGCATTGGTAGTGTAGGAGTTAGAGAGCTGCTTAATAGGAATGGCAGTGAAGTATTGAACTGAAGCCAACCCCACCACCACCCTGCAGAGACTGACAGGCATTAGGGTGTGCCTTTGGATCGTCGGGCATAATGGCCACACCATTTCACCACACCCTACCCTGCAGACACTGGCAAGTGTCACAGTGTGCGTTGGGGTCTTTGGCCTTTATGCTCACCCCATTCCATTAGGAAATATGATGAGATGGGTTCTGTATAGGAGAATGGGGTGAACTTTGGGGCCGAAGAGTCCAAGGCACACCTCGATGCCTCTCACTGGCTGCAGGGTGTGGAATGGTATGAGCATTACAGGCAGAATCCCAAGTCACACCCCTGGATGCCTGCCGTCTCATAGGGTGGGCGCTATGGTCAGAAACCCTAACGCCTCAGGTGTTCGTTCGCATTTTCACTCCAACTTTTCAACATGGGTTTTTTGTGACCCCCACCTTATGAACAGTGGCAATATTAGTTCGTTAGCCGAAAGCTGATTTCGCACCATTTGGCACCACAGGTGCGAAAACACATTTAGAACAGGATGTGAAAAATGACAGCTGTACTGTTCATGGGGAGGTGCAAAAAATGGCAATGTTGAAAATCTGCAGTGAAAATATTAAAAAAACGGGTGAAGTCACGAACGTGCATAGAAAATGCGCAACGCACACCCGTAATGCAATTAGTTTGGGGATTTTTTACAGCAGATTTTCAACACAGGGATTTTGGAACCTCCGCTCATGAACAGTGTCACTGTGATTTTCTTAATCTGTCCCGAACATTGATTTCGCACACTGACTGCGCCATTGTGTGCTACATGGACGGAAACACATTTTGGGCAGAATGTGAAAAATGACAGCTGTACTGCTCATAAGGAGATGTGGTAAAATGGCAATGTTGAAAATCTGGAGTGAAAATATTGAAAATTCGCAAACTTATGAGCGTGCATAGGAACAGCGCAATGCATGCTCATAAAACAGTCACTCTGGGGAATTTTTTTACCACATTTTTAAGATAGCCATTTGAACATATCTGATCATGAACAGTGTCACTGTAATTTTCTTACTCTGTCCTGAACATCGATTTCACACACTGACTGCGACATTGTGCGCTACATGTGTGGAAACACATTTTGGGCAAGAAGTGAGAAATGACAGCTGTACTGCTCATAAGGAGGTATGGTAAAATGGCAATGTTGAAAATCTGGAGTGAATATATTGAAAATTTGCGAATTTACACGTGTACGTAGGAACAGTGCAACACATGCTCGTAAAACAGTCATTTTTGGGAATTTTTTCGCCAAATTTTCAACATAGGGCTTTTGGGGACCTACCTCATGAACTATGACACTGTCATTTAGTAAATCAGTCCTGAAAGGTGGTTCCATACAGTGATCGTGAAATCACCTTTCCGGCCCAAATAACAAAATGACAGTGACAGAATTCATGAGGTGGGGCCCCGAAAAGCCCATGTTGAAAATTTGGTGAAAAAATTTCCCAAAATGCCTGAGATGTGGATCAAAGTTGGAAAAAAAACCTATTTATTCCATTATACAGCTTACCGGCATTTCTTCAGTTTGCGGTCGGCTTTGAAGAGTGCAGACGTGTTCCGGTCCACTGAAGATCATCACGCCAGACTCGGAGGTATGGGGTGAGGTGGGGTGTGGAGGCAGCGTGCACAGAGGGTGGGCACGGGTGGGGAGGGGGTCAGACAGTCAGCGAGGGAAGGTTTTTGTTTCAGTTTTTTTTTCCTTAGATGATGCTGGACTTGTGCCACCTGGGGTGGGCTCCTAGTGTGGCAGCTGGAAGGCTGTTTGGGGGGGCAGTGGAGCTGATGGGGGATTGGGCACCCCCATCAGCCATATGGACTGTTGCCATGCTAGGGTGGGCTCCCAGCGTGGCACCCAGTAGTCTCTTGGGGGGCAGTGGAGCCGACGGGGGATTGGGCCATACAGACTGTTGCCATGCTGGGGTGGGCTCCAAGCGTGGCATCTGGAACTCTGTTGGGGGGGAGCACAGCAGAGTCAATGGGAGATTGGGCACCCCATCAGCCATACAGTGTGTGCGTGGGGGGGGGAAGCATGAGCACGCAATATGAGTGTGGGTATGAGAGGACCGCATGAGCACGTGGTATCTTATCACTGCTCACTGAAGTGGAGCTCTCCCTTTGAACTGTACGGCACTGCATTTTCAACTGCTGTCATAGACAGCTGCAGCATTCATTGGTGAACTGTGGCCGCACCTGCAAACACACTGACTGAATTGGAAGACAGGGTGCCACACCTCTGAAACCTCGGATGATGGCACTATGTTTCTTGCACTTGTGTGCAAGCAAACATAAAAAAACATGACCTAATGAACATTAGACAGTAACTAATAACTGTAGGTGATGTAACAATAATAACCTGTACAAGCAAACAGAGAAGGATATGAGACACAATTTATTTAAAGGGAAACTCTTATAGAGCCCCTAAGTGCAGCAGCAGCAGCAGCTGAAGAAATGCCCGATTAGGACTTTTAACGTAAAAGTATTTTTTTTATTTACCTACTGCCTCAGAATTTTAATTAAAAAGATCCACTCCATCCATAATGGCTGCAGAGCCCCAGGCGGACAGCTTCTGCCACAAAGGTTATGCTAATGAGGGCTACCAACAAATGGCAGATGTTGGTAGCCCTTGTTAGCATAAATTATTTTTTGCAGCTCACTTTCTTGTGTTGGCAAATGTTTACATTATAACTCTTACCACTGAAGATTTATTCTGCAATGTAACAGCACTATTTACAATGCTTCTCTTGTGAAAATAACCTTGATTCCATACATACGTGATTTGTTTCTCTACAGAAACCCCTTGCCAATGTATTTTAGCTGCATTAATATTATCTCTGTTTCTCTGTTTTTTATTTTCTTTTTGAGGGTTAATTGCAAATGAATTACCTACCACTGTGTGGCAAAGACTTTGCTACATATGACAGTGTTTCCAGCTGCCATGTCTACTTACAGACTTAAAGTAACAAGAAAAAATATGGCTTAGCTCTCAGCTTACAAATACTGTAAATATTTAAGGAACAGTTGACACCCTAGAGGCCTAGACACCCTAGAGGCCTAGAGGCTATGACTGAAACAAAAAAGAAACTGGACATGCACCAAGGCTGAAAATAATAAAAGGGTTTTATTTAGCTAATTGCATAAGCATGGCAGACGACTGGGCTAACACCTCTACGTACTGACCCAGTAACATGGGTCTCCCTCAGGGGGTCAGAGGCTATAGCAGCTAATGCCAAGTAGTTGTTTTTGCCAATACCTAAACCTGGTATAATTCAAATGTTTTTATCCAGAGGTTATTTAAATATGTAATTTACTGTAACCTCAGTCATACTTCATGATCAAGGCAGAGTTGCTACATGCCTATTGCAGCCCCTCCCACAAAAATGTGTTTAATTATGCAAAGTCGGGAAGAGGTTGCAGTGTGTTATAGATACTTTTACATAGAAACATTGAAGTTGTTGGCAGAGAAGAACCTCTTGGCCCAAATAGTCTGCCCTATTTTCACTACTTATTGTGCCAACATATACCCTACTTGATCTCTGGTCTTCCCCCTCTTGAATTATTTCTAGGGTCCCCTTGTGTCTGTCCCATGCATGCTTGAATCTTGTTACAGTTTTAGCACCCACCATCTCCACTGGGAGGCTGTTCCAGGCATACACCACCTTTTCCGTAAAGGTTACAATGTGCTTAGGAGTAGAAGTGGCCTTTGTACACTATTTGTGTACACTGCAGGCAATTGTACATGTTAAATGGGTAGTAATACATGTGTATACCCCACTTAACATGTACAATTGCCTGCAAAGTATAGAAGTAGTGCATAAAGCCCATTAGTGCTCTTGGCTGCATTCTAACCCTATGGCTAACACTGCAGCCCTTTTCCTACTTTGCATCATTAAAATGTGTGTTTTGTATTGAAGGCTGTGTCAGATGCTTGGCCTCCAAGCCCTGATCAGGTAATACAACTGAGGTTATAATAAGTTAAATGTCTAAATAGTATCTGGATAAAAAAGTTTTAATTATGTCACATTTAGGTCCTGGGGCAGGCATTTACTTGCTCTAAGGAAAGTATCGTGTCTGCTGCTCTTTAAGGTAATTTACGTTTTGCAACTCATATGTACATCACAGCTACTTTTTTCATACAGCTTTTTGCCCTCTGCTGCCACCTGCTCTTGTTGTTGTGCCCTTGACACAGTGGTTTCCAGCTCTGTGTGCTGCTCCCCCTACTGTCACAGTGAGTGGGATCTGCATGGAGCGGAGCCCGAAAGCACCAGGGTCCATCCCACAGAGCAACAGAGATATATAGTATTTTCTGTGTTTTTCTTCTGAACCCAGAACTGTTGCAGCTTGGTGGGCGCATGTACTTGGAGGCGCATATGGGCTCTTGGAACAACAGCCTCCTCCACCCTTCCGACGTTAGTTATGTCAGTCCCCCTAGACCTCTAGTTCTGACACCCAGCCTCCAAAAGGTGTCAGTCATGAGTGAGAAAACTTGCCACCCAGCCTAGGATAAGAGCTGTCTAGCGGCTGCTCGGTCATCCCCCAGCCCTCCCCCACTGTTGACCCCTGGTGCCCAGAGCTCGTTCCCAAACTCCAGTCGCTAGCGTGGTATAAGGTAAAGTGCTTAAACAGCATCTCAGCCTTCAGCGTCACAGGGCCTCTGTTGCTGCTTTTTAATATAAAAACCCACAAATTGTCCTGGGAAAGCTGGAAGTGACTTACTTTTGATTGGGTCTCTTCTTAATTACAACACTGAGATGTTTTTCAACATTTACTTGTACATTACATGCACTGCAAGAGTTAATCAGAACGTGATGATTTTTTAATAGGAAACCCTACTGGAAGTTATTTAACTCTGTCTCAATTTAATACTCTCACCAGCCTGAGAAAGAAATACATAATACTCTGTGGTTGATTTGTAGAAGCCCTGATGAAGTGACTAAGTCACAAAATATTGGCAGTTTTATGTTTCCTTGCCATGGGCTAACAAATAAAAGATGAGATTCAACAGCTCGAAATGTATGGTGATGGATTTGGGGAAAAAGAAAACAACAACAGAAAAACACAATATTATATGGATGGAATTCATATAAAAACAACCACATGTGAAAAAGGACATTGGACTAGATGTCACAGAAGATCTAAACCCAGGAAAGCAGGTTAATATATTACAAGCAAAAGCAAAGCAATTATTGAATACTATTAAAAAGCATTTTATCCATAGGTCAGAAAGGATTCTTCTCCCTCTGTATAGGTTACATGTTAGGCCTTTAAAGGACTATGGTTCTCAATTCTGGGGAGGTTTAAATGTAGATGAGGACATAAAACATAGAAACATAGATACATAGAATGTGATGGCAGGTAGGAGCATCTGGGCCCATCCAGTCTACCTTTTTTTTTTTTTTGCTGCAGACCCTACTTAATCTGCAATGCAATTTACACCCCCCCCTTAGCCCTAGAGTTCACTTATGCCTGTCCCATGCATTTTTTACCTTGCCACTGTTTTTGCCCCCACTATCTCCACTGGAAGGCTGTTTCAAGTATCCACCTCCCTTTCTGGGAAGATGTATTTCCTCACATCCCTCCTGAATTTACCCCTGTACAGCTTTATAGCATGCCTCTTGTTCTAGAGCACCTTTTTCTCTGCAAAATATACCACTGTGAGGTATTTAAAGGTCTCCATCATATTCCCGCTCCCTCCTCTCCTCCAGGATGTACATATTTAGCTCCTTTAACCTTTCCTTGTAGGGTTTCTGATGCAGACCCTGCATCATTTTGCTAGCCCTCCTCTGGACCGCCTCCACTCTGTCTATGTTCTTCCTGAGATATGGTTTCCATAACTACACACAGTACTCAAGGCGGGGTCTTACCAGTGATCTATATAGGGGCAGCACCACCTCCTTCTTCCTGCTGGATATACCCCTTCCTGTGCACTCCATCATCCCACTAGCCTGTCTGACTCCTTGCCACACTGCTTGACCACCTTTAGGTCATACAATATGATTACCCCCAGGTTTCTTTCCTGCTTGGTCTTTGTCAATATCACTCTGCCCATTTTGTACTCCACTCTTGTGTTTCTCTGGCCCATGTGCATTATTTTGCACTTTTTTGTATTAAAACCCAGCTACAGTACCATACCCTTGACCACTCTTCCAGTCTTTTCAGATCCATGCCCATCCTTTCCATCCCCCCAAGTGCCCACTCTGTTGCAGATCTTGGTGACATCCACAAAGAGGCAGATATTCCCTTCCAGATCCTCTGCTATGTCATTTACAAAGAAATTGAAGAGAACTGGTCCTAGGACTGATCCCTGAGGTACCCAGCTATTCACACTCTCTTCCTCAGAGCGAACACAGTTTACCACTACCTTCTATGTCCTATCCACTAATAAGTTTCTTACCCAAGCTACCATCTTATTACTCACCCCCAAGTTACAAAACTTGCTTACCAGTGTCCTATATAGAGTGGTGTCAAATGCCTTGCTGAAATCCAGGTAGGCTTTGTCCACCGCTCTTCTCTGATCCAACTCTTTTGTCACCCAGTCAAAGAAATCTATCAGATTTCTTCCCCATGTGAAACCACGCTGCCTTGGGTCCTGTAGTCCACTGGATGCAAGACATACCACAATCCTTTCCTTTAATAGTGTTTCCATTAACTTACCCACCACCGATGTCAGGCTGACAGGCCTTTAATTGCCCACCTCTTTCTTGTTACCACTTATGTGAAATGGTACTTTGACCTTTTTGTGGTCCTCAGGTACCATGCCAGACTCCAGTGATCTGTTAAATGGGTCCATCAGAGGTGCAGCTAGTACCTCTTTGAGCTCTCTCAGCACCCTTGGATGTATCACTTCTGGCCCCATAGCTTTGGCCACCTTCAGGTTATTGAGTGCTTTCTGGACTCTCTCAACAGAAAGTAGACTAGTGTCAATTTCCCTTGTATCAAAGCTCGTGGCACCTTTTCATGGTTCCTCCCCTTCTCCTGGAGCAGAAGTATTTGTTCAAGATGTTTTCCTTTTCTTGATCCCCCTCCATTCAGTCATCCCCTCTTAACAGTACAATCCTTCCCTTTGTCTTCCTTTTTTCGCTAACGTACCTAAAATATGTCATGACCCCTTTTGATACTCCCTGAGCTATTCTTTCCTCAGTCAGTGCCTTTGAACTCCTTATTGCTTTGCCTGCCTCCATCTTGTGCTCCTTACTGCTTTACAGTTCCCTATCCTCCTCTCTCTGGGTCTCCTTATATCTTCTGAACACCTCTCTTTTAGCCTTTACTGTACCTTTCCTGTTGCCACTTTCGAGAACCATAGTAGTGTCCTCTTTATTTTACTTTTGCTTACTTACTTGACACAGAGGTTTATTGCCTTTCCAATGCCCTCCTTCAGTTTGGCCCATTTTTCCTCCCCCCCCCCCCCGGGTCATCTCCCCTGCCAGGTAATTCCTGAAGCATTCTACCATCTTAGTAAAATCAGACCGTCTGAAGTCCAGGACCCTCGCCATTGTGTGGTTGGATTCCACAGCTGTTCTTTTGCTAAACCACACTGTACAATGACCACTGGTTTCCAGATGGCTTCCCACCTTGACATCTGCAACACTGCCCATGTTAGTGAGCACAAGGTCCAATATTACCCCATCATAAGTGGGTTCACTGACTAGTTTCCTGAGTAATGCCCCATGCAGGGATCCCCGGATATCCCTGCTTCTAGCTGAAGCTTCAACAGGGAGGCTGCAGTCTATATCTAGCAGATTGAAGTCCCCATCAGCAACACCTCCCCCTTTTGAAGGCAGCATTGTGTACTGGTTAAGGGCACTGAGCTGCAAATCTGGAGACCTGGGTATGAATCCCATCGGCCCCTGCTTGCAGACTGTCTGAACCTGAGCAAGTCAGTTAATGTTCTTGTGCTCCCAGGTCACACCTGGAAGCAAGCTCTGGCTTAGTGTGCCTTTCCTGGTTAAACAATTTCCTCTTCCCCTTTCCTTTCTCTTTTCTTCCATTTTGTCAGTTGCTTCTAACATTAACTTATCTAAGTCCTCCCCCTATGCCAGAGGTCTGTAGATAATGCCTGTCTGAATAGTGACTCCATTTCCTGACTCGAGGGTGACTCACAGCCCCTTGTCCCTGAATTCCCTGTATTTCTGTTGCTTTTATGCTTTCCTTCACATAAAGCACCAATCCCTCTCCTTTCCTTCATATCCTGTCCCTTCTGAACATCATGTAGCCTGTTATGATCATGTCCCAGTCATGGTTGTCAGTGCACCATGACTCAGCAATGACTACAGTATATAGGTTGGTCTCCACCATGATGACCTGTAGGTCTGGGATCTTATTTCCCAGACTTCTAGCATTAATACACATGGCATTCCACATGTTGTTAGCGCTTTGCTTGTCATTTCCCTCTTTTTACGGCTGCAGTGGGCAGAGCCCTGCAAACGTCTTGCTGTCTTAGGAAAATAAGGTACAGAGGAACAACATTTTGGAGTCACACCATGATTGCTCCACAGTATGCAAATTAGTCTGCTGATTCCAGTCATTGCAGCAGTTTTATTTATTTTATTTATTTAGCTTTTGTTGACCGGGTAAGTGCACTAGACAAATCCTGCCTATTTTCAGGCACGACCTGGGGGAGGGGGATACAGATGAATGCCAACTGACCTTGAACCAGATTAAGCTGTTGGTGGTATTTTTAGTGAATGAGGGAAATTTGTCCAGGACACCGGGGAAATTCCCCTACTCTTTTCGATAAGTGCCATGGGATCTTTAACATCCACCTGAACTACCACCAATCCAGATAGATGGGACCTCGGTTTAACGTCTCATCCGAAAGACGGCACCTCAGAAGTGCAGCACCCCTCTCATGCTGCACTACAGTGTCAGTATTGGGATATTAACCCAAGTGCCAGATGTGGGAACTGAACCCACAGCCCTCTGATCTCCCAGCCTCAGAGGTGAGTGTGCTACCTACTGAGCCACTGACACTGTTACAGCGCTACTTTCTATACTGTCTTTGTCAGTTTCATGTCATGATAGTGATTGCCGAACAGCGATTGCTATTATGGCGAGTGTATATTGCCGAAAACCAAATTGGCAATATACACTTGCTGGTAGCCCGACATCCAGAAAAAAGTGTTTTTGTGTGTGTGGGGGCTGGCTCCCCACCCCCCTCACAGTGGGCTTCATCCCCCACATCACCTTGACTTTAGAGTCTCACCTCCAGGGGGGTGCATGTTGAGGAGGGAGCACAGTCCGGATTAAAAAAACATAATAAAGTCCTGCAGCTGCAGGCAGTGGTAAAATTTCTATCTTTCCATTCCCCAGCCCTGAACCCAGTACCTGCTGAGCCAGAGCTAGCCACCCACACCACCACACCACATGGCTAGCTCAGTGACAGCAGGCACACCAGTCCTCTAAAACCCCTTCCCTGTCCCTCCCCTTCCCCTCACTATCCCCCCTTCCACTTGCCCTTCTGTACTCTAGCGTAGGGTCAGTACCCTTGCAGAGTAGCCCATGGGGATAGTGCTGACTATGACTCGCCATATTGATGGTCACCCATATTCAGTCGCTGTTCTCACTGAATACCATCTCTATCTTTGTGAAAAATGAAAAATTCAATAACTCACACAAAAATGTCACATCTAGTGGGGCATGGTCTGGCCACTGAGAAAATGGCTGCCTAAATCCTAAACTCTTCCGAGTCTGTTGGTAATCCACGGTTGGCTGGCCTAATCCTGGGATGTAACTCAACTTAAATTGCCTCACATCATTCTGGTAAAAGTCTCCAACCATCTGGTGCGACTTTTTTGTGGTCCTACAGTGCTTCAGTGTGATTACAGGCACCAGTAATCACGAGTCACTTGCTCAGGTAGGCCGCGGGCCCGCGGCTTTATTTTTCTGGACACCCACTAAGCTACAATCTCTCTTGTGCTCTGTCTGACTTTTCTAAAGTCTCAGAAATCGCAATCCTTCCTAATTCGAGATGGCATTGGGAGAACCCTTGACCAGTTTACTGTCTGTGTTGCCCGCAACCTCATCGACTACCTCAGTGGGAGATTCACTAAGTTACATCACCCGTATGATTGAGGCCCTGCTGTCGCGGGTGGACGGCATAAACTTTACCCTCACAGGCACCACCGCCGATGTGTGCCAGCTGCAACATTGACTCAATGTGGCGGAGCAGCGGGTGGAAACCCTAGAGCAACAACAAGCTAAGCCTAAGCAAAAAGTGCAGATGCAAAATGAGAAACTGGGGGTTCTACTAGCCAGAGTGGAGGACCAGGAAAATAGTGGGTGATGTAATAATCTCCAAATTATAGGAGTTCCAGAAGGCTCTGAGGGGGCATCTATTTATTTTTTTTTTTTTTTTTATTTATTTGTTCTAGGATTACAAATACCTTTGAGCCAAGGCTCTTTTACAAAGGTTTCACGTCATTCTATGGAGAGGTTCCTTAATGAAACGCTGCCCATGATGTTAGAGGAGTGCTGGAGAGGCCCAGTTGCAATGGAAAGGGCCCATCGCATCACCTGGAGAAAAGACAGACAGGCACAATCACCGAGACCCATAGTAGCATACCTACTCAGATACTCAATTAATGAGCATATTCTATGGGTGGCCCGTGACCTGGGGGAAATTAGATGGCAAGGGGCAACTATTTCTCTATATAGAGACTTTGAACAAGAAACAGCCAGCAAATGGCGTGCCTATGGTCCCTTGAAAAAATTTCTGGCTGCTCATAATTTGCACTGTAGATTCAGAGGACTCACCAAGTTGCTAGTATCCAAGGACGGATCCAAGGAGGGTTGGGAGATACTCGCAGACAGTCCAGATGAAGTGGAGTGCTAGATTTTCAAGCTTTGGCCTAATCTGTCCCTTCAGCCTACATCTCCCAGAAGGCTATGGGACCCATCTGTCTCACCTGCAGCTGCTGGGAACTCTGAATCTGGCAGACTGCCCCCAGGGGACCGATATGCAACTGGACCAGGTCCTTCTTTTAATGATTTCCCGCAGGACAAGGAACCCACCATGCACAATGCCCTTAGCCACATCCGGCCCTATGGTTCCTTCTGAGCAAATATTCCTTCCTCCTAGATCTACAGGGACTACCCCCCACCAGTGACAGCAATCGAGAAGCAGCCAACAGCTTTCATTGGAACAACAAGGGGCAGCTCCCGCAAAGATATCTTGGGATGATTCCCCCTCAATCTCAACAGACCGCTACTGTCCATGTCCTGATCTTTCGCCTATAGACACTGAACCCTCTATAAACTGGGCTGACATACCAGACTCCTCTCTAGTCAAACCGGTGAATCTTACTGGAAAGCTTAAGCCTGGGGAAAAAACATATGCTGCTGCTGCTGTCCTTACAACATCTTCAGACCCTGTAGTGGCTTCCTTGGACTCTTAGAATAATCCTCAGATGCTCCCAAGGTGCAGCGCGGATCCTGCTAGCTGAACTTTGACATATGTATTTGTACTAGTCTCTCTTTTAATACTCTGTACTGTAAAGCTGCATATTTTCCCATGGGTCATATGTGCCAATACTCTTATGAGCCAAACAGGCTGATTTCCCGCCTTGTGGGTTTATGCATGCATGCTACGCTGCCATTATTATTATCTGGTATGTGACTACTCTCATGCTACCTCCCTTGTTCCCTTGGAATAACCAGGGTATATATTTTGTTGCTCTGGTACCATCATATTGGGAGGCACTAACTATCATATTCCAGCCAAGGTTTAATACATTAAATAACGTTGTGCTCACTGGCAAACCGGCCCTTATAGTGTTCGATTGGGGTGGTTACCCAAGTTCCCCTCCCTTTTCTTCCTCTTTCTTTCCCTGGCTTCATCTTCCCATCCCCCTCCTGCTCTCCCTCCTTCCTTCTCCCCCCCGGGGTTGTATTAGGTACCCAGGGATTGTTACCAGATGAGGAGAAGCAAGGTTTTCTTGGTTGTCTTACTCCTCTTCTGCCCTTGAGCTTTGAAGCTTGCGTGTCTGAGGGTACTCCCTTCCTTGTACCTTCTTTCGCTAAAGCCTCCTTCGCTCTTAGCATATGAACACTGTTAGAATTGTTGCACTGTCCCTACCAGTCAGGTACTCTGAGTTAGGTTGGACTACAATAACTGTGTTGTGTTTGATACTGTTAGTACTATTGTTCCTAAATTCTTTTCATGTCTTTTTATAGATCCTGTTACAGTTTTCATCCTGTGCTTAAGCTGTTCTCTGTCTTGGTACACCCTCTGAACATTCCCTTTAAAGTAGTGCAGCTATACCTCCTTGATATCCAGCAGCAACCTACTAGTGTCAAGAATCAGGTTTGCAACCCCAGAGTTATACTTCCTGGGACTCCCTACTCGTCTTACCTATAGGTGGGTAAGTACCCTGATATTTCCTACCTGTGTCACATTATGGCTGCCTCCAAGGTTCAAGGTCTATATCTGGTAACTTGGAATGTTGAAGATCTCAATCATCCCATAAAATGTACCAAGGTCATTCAATACTTCCATTCCCTTCACACAGACGTAGCCCTTTTTACAGGAAACACACCTCCTTAGTAGATCTGTTCCCTGGCTTAAAAAATCCTGGGTTGTGCTGTTTATGCTAGCTCCACCACCTCCAAATCCAAAGGGGTTGCTAACCTTATCCACAGGTCAAGCACACATGGGTAGTTGAAGAGTCTCGATCTGACTCTCAAGGCTGATGGGTTTTGGTTAGATTGGCCTCCCCCACTGGGAAACTGATTCTAGGCAATGTGTATGCACCCAACACTGATCAGGCAGACTTTTTTCTATCCTGAGTCAAGCCATTTCTACTTTAGAGCAGTCCAACACCACCACTCCCTTATTACTGGGAGGAGACTTTAATCTAGTATCCGATGTATATTTAGATAAGTCTAAACCCACCCCCCAGCCACACCCTAGAGCCCACGCTTCTCTACAAGAGCTGCAAGAAGAGTGGGGGTCTAATAGATGTCTGGAGGCATGACAATCCTTCTGGGTGAGATTACTTCTATTTCTCTCCTTCCAACGGGGTACGCAGCCGCATTGACTACTGGCTGGCCAACAACGCAGCATCTGGTGGAGTCTCTAATGACTCCATAGGTAACATCATTATCTCAGATCACGCACCTGTGTTGACTACCTATACTCCCCTGGGGCATCGACCCACCAGTACCAGATGGAGATGTAACCCCATATTAGTCAAGGACCCTGAATTTAAACGAGTTATGCTAAAAGCTACTCAAGATTACTTTGCTCTCAATTCGGCCTGTGGTGTGTCTCTGAACACAGTATGGGAGGCCTTCAAAGCTAACCTCAGGGGCCATATCATAGCATTTGCAGCCTGCTGGAACAAAACCCAGACAAAATCTCTGGACATGTTACAATCAGAACTTACTGGGCTAGAAATGCACTTTAAAGCCTCCGCTGCTGCCGCCGGGGATATGTCTTTAACTCGTAGAATAGTAGGGCTCAAATACCAAATGAATGCTCTGTTACACCATAAAGCAGAATGGCTTTTGCTTCAATCAAAGCACTCTTACTGGGGGGGGGGGGGGCCAAGGTGGTAAGCTTCTCATATTCCAGTTGTGTAAGCAACAGCCGTCCACCAAAATTCATGCCTTCTGCACTACCTCAGGCTCGATTACTACCGACCTTGCTGTATCAATGAGACTATGAAGCTTTTCTACCAATCCCTGTACAAATCCAAAGTCTCCCAGTTGCCCACTCAGTCATCCCAACAAGACCTAAATCAGTTTTGTCAATGGTTCACCATACCTACTCTGTCACCTGAACAAGCTACTCTTTTAGATGCCCCAATCACTGTCCCTGAGGTACGACAGGCTTTGTCTCAGATGGCACAGGGGAAAGCTCCCAGACCCGACGGGATGACAGTTGAATTATACCAAGTATTGGCACAAGAGATTGCCCAGCCGCTGTTGTTAGCACTGCAGGATGCTCATTCCTCATGCTCCCTCCCCACCATGATGAGAGAAGCCCTCATTACGCTCCTACCCAATACCCCCTTAATTGTGCTAATTTTCGTCCCTTATGTTTATTACCTGTGGACACTATGATCCTGGCCAAGATCTTAGCCACCAGAATGCACAATGTCCTTACCTCTTTAATACACCCGACTCAGGTGGGATTTATGCCAGGGAAGGTGGGCTCTGATAATACCATGCTACTGCTTAACCTAAAATAGTTAGCGGCTAGGGCCAAGATCCCTGTGGCTGCTTTAGCTGTCGACTTCGCCTAAGCATTCAATTCTATTCAATGGAACTATTTACATGAAGTCCTCCTTTTATATGGCTTTGGGCCCCAATTCCGCCTTTGGGTTTCGACACTTTACAATTCCCCCCTGGCCAGAGTCTTAACGAAATTGGTATATCTCCCCTTCCTTCACACTCTATAGGGGTCTCATCAAGGGTGCCATCTGTCTCACCTTCTTTTTTTGGTCACCCTGGACCCATTGATTAGGGCACTGGCCAATGCCGAAGGTCTCTTGGACAGCCCAGCACACGGTAACTCATATGTAGTAGCAGCATACGCGGACAACCTTCTACTCACCCTATCTCTCCCTCAGCAGTCCCTCCCAGTGGCTTTGTCAGTCCTTTGAGACTTTGCATTATTATCCAGGTTACAGGTTAACCAGCAGAAAACCTCGCTGGCCCCACTTAATACACTTTGCACACAGGAATGTCTAAGGGGCATAGAAACTGAGTTGGGCACCTCAAGGATTTATCTGCATTGGAATTTATATTCCTACTAGGTGGGCAGACTTTTAACCCTCCAATTTTGCCTCCCTCTTAAAGCAATTGAACATGGAAGTGGAGAGGTGGCATAAACTACGCCTATCAATACCTGGTAAAGTGGCTGCTGTACGCATGCTTCTCCTCCCCAGAGTCACATATTTATTCAACAATTTTCAGATCCATCTTTCTCCCAAACTATTATCTTCCCTCGAGAAGTTGGTAGCCTCCTTTTTGTGGGAAGGAAAAGTGCACAGATGAGGGAAACATAAGCTTCGAGCACACTGGCCCGGAGGGGCTAAGCGTCCCCTGGTTCCAGGGCTACCATATGGCGAGTATAGCCACCCAAGCAACAACATGGTTCACACCCCTACACACATCTCCTCCCCTGTGGGCAAGTCTCAAATCCAACATGATGTCCCTTACCCCACTTAGGTCCCTGTTAGGACCAGGCAGGCCGTCTAACAAGGGACTCTTCCCTGCCATATGTGAGGCTTGCTATGCCTGGTGCCGTATCATGACCTTATCTCATACCCCCAAAAAAGCTTGGCACCCCCTGTTGCGATATCCTGAGCTCTGGCAGAACAACTATGTCACTCTTGGGATGGGGGAACCTATCAAATGGCCATCCTGGGAAGCCAAAGGAATTCGCTATGTGCAAGATTTAATGCTACCTGACTCAGACACCATGTTGTCCTTTAATCATCTAAAACAGAAATTCACCTCCCTAATACTGACATTTGCCAGTTCCTCCAAATATGGGGCCTGATTCTAGAAAGGAAAATACACTAGACGCAAGTAATGCAGTTGAGGAACTTATACAACAGCAACTGCAACATGCGAGTTACAGGCTATTCTAGAACCAGCGTGAATACACCAAATGCAACTGCGTAAGTCGTGACATGCAAGATACACCATATAAAAGTGCATAACATGCAGTTGTGGCCCAACATACACCTGCAGATACACCACAGCTATGGCAGAAGCTGCAGCCAAAAGACAGAGGAGGAAGAGGAATTTTGGCCATGAGGAGGTTAACACCCTGGTGGAGCAAATCGGCCACCACCATGCACTCCTCATGAGTCGCAGAGGGGATGCCAAGAGGAGGGAGAAACGCAAGAGGGCATGGGACAGTGTGACATGCAGGGTCAGTGCCATCGCTGCACAGTGCAGGACAGTCCAAGATGTGCAAAAGAAGTGGAATGACCTCAAGCGCCTAGTGAAGCGCAAGGTGGTGCACAATATGTGTAGTGCACGGGGTATAAGAGGCGGACCCACCCAGCAGGAGCCACTCAACAGCATTGAGAGGAGGATAGTGGCACATCTCAGCCAGCACAGCATTGCTGGGGTAACACAGCTGGACACGTTCAGACAGCAGACGGCCACAGGTACGGACAAACAGCCAGCAATGTACTTGACTGGCCAGACCTGGCAACAGCACTGAAGCCAATGGCAAAAATGGGGTGGGTGGGGTGACAATGTGTAGGCAGATGCAATGGTGGGGAGGCATGCCACAGGAATGACACATGGTCACAGCCAGCCACAGAGTTGGCTAAGGGAACCCGACAATGGCGAGGGGCAGGCCAGGGACAGGCATGTGTGCTGCAATGGGGGAAACTGTGTCCTGCACTGTGTTACTATGGGGAGGGGGCATGTTGCTGTAGTGTCTGGGCTGCAGTGGGGAAGCTGTGTCCTGCACTGTGTACTGTTGGGGGGCATGTTGAGGTAATGTCTGGGTTGCACTGGGGAAGCTGTGTCCTGCACGTGTACTGTTGGGGGGGCATTGAGGTAATGTCTGGGTTGCACTGGGGAAGCTGTGTCCTGAACTGTGTACTGTTGGGGGCATGTTGAGGTAATCTCAGGCTGCACTTGGGAAAACTGTGTCCTGCACTGTGTACTGTTGAGGGGAGCATGTTGAGGTAATGTCTGGGTTGCACTGGGGGAAGCTGTGTCCTGCACTGTGTACTGTTGGGGGGGGGCATGTTGAGGTAATGTCTGGGCTGCACTGGTGGAAGCTGTGCCCTGCACTGTGCACTGTTGAGGGGGGCATGTTGAGGTAATGTCTGGGCTGCACTGGGGGAAGCTGTGTCCTGCACTGTGTACTGTTGGGGGGAGCATGTTGAGGTAATGTCTGGGCTGCACTGGGGGAAGTTGTGACAAGTACTGTGTTCTGGGGGGCGGGCTGTTCACAGGCATGGGCTGGGCTGTAGGGAGGGTGCGTGGGTCACTGTCCCAGTGCCTGCAGAGTGCATGCGAGGGTTGCAAGGGCATGCATGGATGGTAGGGACAACAGAGTCACCCATGGGTGCAGGCCCATGCAGCGCAGTGGTGCCCCATGGGCGTGGGCGAGCACAGTGCCACTGTGCAGTAGGGAGCTGTACAGGGTGGCCATGTGACAGCAGGAGTTGCTGTACCAGGATGGACTGCACAGCAAGGGCAGCAATGGTAGGGGGTCCACGCTATCGGTGCAGGATGCATGTACAGTGGTGGCATACACCAGGTGGGACAGCACAGAAGCGTGGTGGGTGCAATGCCAGAGTGCAATGCCGAAACAAACCTGTGAGAGCAACACTGATCAGGCAGGTGAGGGCACACTGTGATGCAGGGACACACTAACACATTTCACATCCAACCGGTGCAGTGGTGGCTGACGCAGGTGGCCCCAGAAGAGCTGGAAGGTGGGAGCAGAAGCAGCAGCAGGTCCAGGATGGTGCTGGCATGGCCCAGGCCACCGGCATAGTGTCGGACAATGGCAGCAGCCCAATGGACACTGGAGGCAGCCTTGCCACCAGTACACCAGTGGCAAGAACACCAGAGCCGAATGTTTGAGCCTGAGGGTAGTGGGGATGGTGAGATCCCCATGGTAGGGGAGGCAGTGGACAGCAGTGAGGAAGATGCAGCTGGACCACCACAGAAGCAGCAGGAGACCACTGAGGACACCACCAGCAGTGCCGCCACATCTGTGGAGGCGGTGCGGATGCTCGCGGTACAGTGGGATGCATCAGACCAAGACCAGCCAGCAGCTGAGGACACTGCCATAGGGTTGCTCAGCCCACTGAATGCCCATGGACTGAAGGATGAGTTGGATGAGGCCGTCCCGGTGCTGCAGGACCAGATGTCCCCACCAACCTATATTGGGGACTACTGCAGTCAGTGCTTGCCAGCCAGGGGGATTGCAGGCAGGAGCTGGGGAACATATGGTAGGGCTTGCAGGAGCACCACACCTGCATGGAGCTGCATCTATCCAGCATTGCCGGCAGCCTGCAGTCAGTCACCAAGGACTCTTCGGCATGCATGGCTGGCCTGGGGGATGCCATACAGAGTATCCGGCACTGTGCTGAATGCCAGAAGGTCATCATGGACCACCTCAGCACAGACCTGGAGAACATGCTGGCATACCAGCCGTGCCAGGATACAGCTATGGTCACGGTCATGCAGGCCATAGTGCGTGCACTGCTGCTGCTGCACCACCTGCAAGGCCTGGCCCAGCGGATGGCACCCCTGGCCACTGCCCAGTCCAGCGCACAGACACAGCCACCAGAGTCAGTGGAACACCCTTCCCCACCCCCAGCCCAGGTGTCAGTATCCACCCATCCACCAGTCATGCCACTGGAGCAGCATGCCCAGCCAGGCACTGCCAACACTGACCCAGGCACAGGACAGCGTCAAGACGCCACCACGGTGACACACACAGGCATGCCGACAACACAGGCGCAGGCCAGGCTGAGCCCCTCACACAGTCCCACAGGAACAGGGAAAGGCACAGGGCACACACAGGGGGGCAGGCACACTGTGGAGGGTGCCCTGCAGGCTGCACAGGGCCTGAGGTGCTCAGCACATGATGGGGGAACACACAGTGCAGCTCTGGCATGGCCGCTGCTACATGTGGCACAGAGGCAAGTAGGCTTGCACGGGCAGAGGCACAGCAGCCCACCTGTGGGGACACACACAGGCCCACAGGTTACGATGCCAGGGATGGTCCCCCAGGGCACTGCACAGCCTGCCTGACCAGCAGGGTCCCCCACAGCCCAGCACCTGGCACTGGAGGGGTCTGTGCAAGGATGGCATGCACATAGCAGATGGCTGTGAGATGCCCATGTGACCTGTGCAGCAGGGGAATCATTGGGTGGGGCTGCAATGGGGGACTGGGGCCATATGCATGGCAGGGGGCACATGTCTATGGGGGGGCACTGTGCATTCACATGGGTGTGTGTGTGGGTATATGCAAGGCTGTGTGCATGGGTGAGTGTGGGATCACGTGTGATGGAATGAACTGGGGGGCACTGTTCATTGGGCACATGATGTGTGTATTGAGCACTTTGTCAATAAATCTTGCACCTCATCCCTATGGTGTGTTGTCCATTTATTGTCAATGCATTGGTAGGGCCTTACTGGATACAGGTTGGGTAGGGTGTATCCCCCAGTTGCAACAATGCCCTGCGTGGCCCACTATTGGTGGGCATCTGGCTGCCAATGACCTCCACAGGGAGCACATACACACACACACACACACACACACACACACACACAGCCCGGCAGGCACAGGTACAACACATGCATGCACACCCATACTGCAACTGCATTGCGTTCGCAGGGAGCACACGCAAATGCGTTGTAACAGGCATGCCACAACCCCACATCGCAGATGCCACGCCATACATCGCTATCACAAAATGCAGTTGCCACCACGCATGCTGCATATACGCATATGCAATGTGTGGCATGCGATACACGTGCAAAATGCACGTACAGCATGTGCGGTTGCGAGCTGAGAGGCCCAGGCACAGCGTAGCGGTACATGGGCTGCAGATCTGACTGTAGGCGAGAGCTGGATCAGAACAGTGCCATCCAGACCAAGACAGGGACAGACAATCAGCAGACAGGTGAGTACTGGGCTACAGCAGGCCCCCCCAGCCCTTACAGTCCCCTCCCTCAGGGCAGTGACAGGCATGCATACCTCTCAGCCTGTTGTCCCCCCAACTGTTGTACAGTACCTGTCACACTGTGGAACTCATGGGGAGCTGTATGTGGAACACTGCAACAAACAAGACCTAGAAGCACAGACCACTGTTGTACTGTTGCATTCATGTTCAAGGGTGTAGGTAGGCATACTCATTGTACATATTTGTGTACAGTGCTGTTGAGTGCCTGTCAGAAACCATAAGCCTTTCTATTAACATTTGCTTTCTAATCTATAGTATTTGGGTTGATGTAGGCCACCGAGGGGTGTCCCTGTCTAAACTTCTGTTTAGGAGACAGATACATGTATAACCTCCTTAGGGATTAGAGGAATCATCTGACAACAGTCAGACTTGTTTGGATGAGGGTACCATTTGGAGAGGATGTGTACAGATAATAATGGGGGGGGGGGACTGCTGGAGAATGCGTGTACAGAACAAAACCTTCTGGCTACACCCCTGTTCATGTTCAGAATGTCTGTCACAATGTGACCGATATAGTGACATGCATCATGTATAATGGAGTGTTGCCCACGTGTGTGGACTATGAATGTGGAACAGGTCCCTGCAATGTGGCACAGGGAGCTTCTGTGGGGGTACAATGGGGAACAGTCCTCGTACTGTGGTATGGGTGAGAGGTGTGCAGGCATGACCTTCCCAAAGATGGACAGTCAGGGGTTCTGATATGATATGTGCAATGGCAGTGGTCCGTACCAGGGGTTGTGTTGTGGGAGGGTGCCCAGGGATATGGAGGACATGGTACGGCCACACACCACTGTGTGGCAGGTGGTGTACTGGACATGCCACATGTGTGTGGTAACATGTTGCCTGTGTGGTCCTTCACTCACCCGTGTGGTTAGGCCAGGCAGGCCCGCCCCCATGCCAGCGGTGGGGGCAGTCATCCTATGGCTGTGTCCTTGGCTGGATGGCATCGACAGCCCCCCTCCCACTTCTGTGTACTATGTGGGACAGTGCCCTCAGGATGGAGGTCACTGCCCCACACAGTGGGGCACTTGGTCAAACCGCTGTGGCCCCCATGGTGGTGAGACACATGCCGTGTACTGCAGTGATGGGTGTATTGTGAAAGTGGCATCCAGCCAGCGGCATGCAGACACTGCACAGTGGCTGTGTGAGCACCACACTGCCCATGTGGGGCGGCCATGGACCAGGGCTCTGGAGCGGGGCATGGGGTGGGAAGGCCCCTGTGCTGAGGGGCACCTGAGGGGTACACCCCCAATCCTCTGAGCCTCTCAGCGGTGCTGCCCATGGCACAGGCCAGTATGCCTGTGTGGAACAGGCCCAGGCCACACTCCTCAATGGCCCCTGCAGTACAGGGCTGTGCCTGCTGCGGTCGCAGCCACCCGGGTGGCCCACATGTGGTACGCACAGCTGCCGCTGCTGGGTGGGGTTGGGACCCACACTGCCATGCAAGCATTGGTTGAGCCGTGTAGGCCACAACAAGGTACTGCAGTACACACCCAGTGGCATGGTGTATGCAGGCCCTGGCATAGTTGACATCAGTCTAGTGGCTGAGGCCCCTGTGTTGGCCACCCTGGACCTGAGATGTGCTATGGGAGGGTGAGAGGTTTGGGCCTGTCTGTGTGGCACAACCCCACTGTTCACAGTACACAGTCCACCATGGGTGCACCCCTCACTGTAGGAGCCCAGGGAGGGTTGTACCAGCACAGGGCGGTATTGTGTTAGCAGTGGGCACTACTGACTGCCATGGTGGGTGGTATGCAGGTGTACCATCACGCCTCTGGTGTGTGGGCACGGGATGCAGGAAGGGTGCGACGTCCACCAGAGGTGAGGCGGTACCCAGCACCACACACGCCCTGTTGGTCATTGCTGCCATAGCACGGTGGCATGCTGTACTACAGGGTCACATAGATGTGTCACAGACTGTACGGTATGCGTGGTATAGTAGCCCTGTGTTGTAGGCATAGATGCATGGACAGTGTGCCAGCGGGCACTCCATGGGTGCACAGTGCAGCTGGGACTGGTCACTGGTATCCCTGCTGGGTTGCCATCACAGCGCCCGTACCGGACCACACAGGCAGTGTCATGGTCCAGTCACACTGTCACTGTGCTACTGCGACAGGGATGCATATCTGTTTGGTGGGGGTGTGTCACTGCAGTGGTGGGCTGGCCTAGATGCCAGCCTGTGTGCTGTTACCCATCATGCCGCTATGTCCAACCTTGTAGCTCCATCCTTGCCTGTGAGTGGCATGTGGCAGCCCATGTCCCGGCTGTCCCGCATGGAATGGGTTGGGTGCCACCAGACATCTTCTCAGACTGTGCGAGGGTGGCCTACATAGGTCATTGCCTGTACCTAACACACAGGTGCACAGTCGCCTGCCCAGCTGGTTGTGTAACACTGTTCCTGTACCACGCCCTACACATTATGCCCATCGGGTACGCACCTGACCACATCCACCCTGTGCAGGGCCGGTCACAGCAGGGTGTCCTGGGGGCTGTCCTGGGCCATGTGTTGGTACATGCCTGTGGGATGATGCCAGTATGGGGGGGTTGCAGCACCCACAGGCTGCTGGCCACAGGGGCACTTGTTATGGCTGTGTACTAACCCATGCCATTCCCTCCCTAGCTCCATGGCGGACACATACGAGTCTTCGGTGAGTATATGCCATTGCTCAATGCGCACATTCCCAATGCCTGTACAGCACTGTGTACCTGACATTGTTGCTTTCTGTCCCCTGTGTAGGAATCAGCACCACCACACAGGTCCAGGTAGGTACACACTGCCACACCGCAGCTGCTCTGGGGGTCCCCAACTGTGCCACAGGTTTATGTTTCTCCATCCAGGTGTGCTCCAGATGCATCAGCACCACCCACTCTGGACACCACAGTGCACAATACAGGTAAGTAACTGTCAGTCCCCATGCCAGTGCCCATGGTTGGCATTGTGTCAGCCCCTTGGGCACCTGGTGGTTGTGGCCACATGCAGCTCCGCATGGGGGTGGTGGTGCAGACATGTGGCAGGGCTGAATGCAGGCTCGACACCCACACTGTTCAGGGTCAGCCCACGACATGCCTCTGCAGAGAATGAGTGCCGTGTTGGTGCACTGTGGTCACTGTGTGCCCGACCCCTGCATGGCATGGCTCGGCCTTTACACACCTTGTGTTGTGCATGGCATTGGTGCGGGGGTACCACCTAGGGTGGTGGGCCACAGCTGCAGGCCTGTGGCCCAGCACTGACCCATGTCCCACAGCCAGTGTCCGGTGTTGTGCATGGTGGGTGGGAGTGGTCTGCACAGCCACGGTGGAATTCTGTAGTGATGCATATGACATTCCTTCCCCTGTTACAGGTGCCACGCAGACAACAGGCCATTATGTCCTCCGGGTCATCCCTGAGTCTAAGCGGGCATGCCCCAAACTTTACGCCGCATGAGATGTCACTGCTTGTAACTACGTGCAGCAGTGGGGTAGGACATTGCTGCCACCTGGGAGCCGGAGGAGCAGTGCTGCAGAGTGTGTGTGGGCATGGACAGCCATCTGCACCTGCATGGCGGAGGCAATGGGGACACGCCGGACCATCTGCCAGCTAACCCACTGCTAGCAGGACCTGACACAGAGGGAGGCTGGGATCCTTCAGTGGATGATTGGCATGGCCCACCGAAGGGATGTGGACATGCGATCTGGGCAGGACCCCGGTGTTGGTCTGTATCCTTACAGCTGTTCGTCTGTTGCAGCAGTGCTGGCATGGAGGCTATGGCACGTGGTGCCTCCAACGCACTCACCTGTCCCTTCACCTCACAGATTCCACTGGCACAACTCACGTCATGCAGCAGAGCTGCCTCGCCAGCCTCAGGCAAGAGGCGCTTCACTGAAGGTCAGGTAAGTACATTCCATGGACCCCTTGTGCCATGGCCATGGCTGGTGGCCACAATGTGGCTTGTGCTGCACCCTCACATTGCTTGCCTATGTGTGTATGTGTCCCCCTGTCTGAGCCCGGCACTGACCACATCCTTTACATCCCTACAGGTGTCCATAGCAGGCTGCCACAGTGGCAGAGGGCCCTGCTGCGGGCTATGGCAGCCATCAAGGCACGAGATGCAGAGGAGTACTGGATGCGCATCCAGTGCAGGGCCAGGGTGCTGCCACCAACATCCTCCTCCTCCTCCTCCTCCTGCTCCACAGTGGTGGCAGCAGACGGGGACCTAGCCATGATGGACACACAGCCAGACCAGGGGGACCCCACTGATGGTGGGCAACAGGGGCTGGAACCACCACAGCTGCACAGCCTGGACAGGGAGTGCAGAGTCACAGCCAATGGGAATGGGGCCATGGCTATACCACCGACCGGACCCACTGTTGCGGATGTTGCAGCAGGGGCGGGTGAGGATGCCCCACCACCAGACACTGCACCATGCACTACTGTCCCTGCAGCTGGGGACACTGGACCATGGCAGGAGGTGGCCATGCTGGTGTTGCAGCGGGAAGAGGCATTGCTTGTAGAGGCTGAGGGACCCACCGCTGAACCCGTGCAGGGTGGGGTCCCGGACCGGGAGCGTCTTGTAGTACTAGTGACAGCCATCCTGCAAGACAGTGGGCACCTCCATGGGTTGGTGGCCGCCCTACTCGGTGAACTCTGGCAGACCTAAGTGACATGTCCACTACTGCCAGACATGGGTGGGGCCTTCCGTGTGGGTAGGCATGTATATAGGGGTGGTTGGTATTGGTGGGTCTGTATATATGGGTGTTGTGGGTGGACATTGGGTGGATGAGTATGCATTTTGCTGTTTGTTTTGTGGGTGGGAATGTGGTTTGGTTGTTGGGCCTGTGTTGGGAGGTACGTGGGTGCGGGTTGGTGTTCGGGGTTGTTGTGGGTGGCTGTTTGGGTTTATTGTCATGTTACTGTTTGTTGCTGTTGCCTGTTTTTCATCCCCATCCCCTTACATTGTTACCCTGTATCCCTGTCTCATATTGTTCATTAAACTGTTTGCCATACACACTGTCTCTGTGTCTGTTCCTGGTATGCTTGGCTGTGCATGTGTGTGTGTGTGTCTGTCGCTATGCACAGGGGTGCACATTGGTGTTAGTGCCTGCTGTTCCCAGTGTTCCCTCCCTGTGCATCAGGTTGGTGTGCCATTTGTGCTGCTCACACCACAGGCCACTGTCCCCAGGCCACATCTGCATGATGTCCTGTGTGCTGCGGGTCACCATGCATGCTATGGCGTCCTTGCCACCTCACATTGTACCTCCCAGCTGTGTGGTGGCACTGTGCCTGCGCTGCACCTTTCCACCTTGGGGTGCCATTGTTCCCTGCAGGTGGCACCACTGACACAGATGTTGGTGTGTCTCACCACCATCTGTCCACTGGTCTGTGCCACTCGGTGCTGTGTCCCTGTTGTGGTTTCACTGTTTACATGTATCAGTGGCCATGGCAGGGATGTTGTGCCTGGTGGCACCATCATCCCTTTGTACCCTGTGCCACACTGCCCCTGTGTGCCTGCCTTCCTCGGACACTCGCTATCCTATCTCATATGTGTGTTGCTGTGTGTCCGGCCTGTCTGTCCCTGCTCCTTTCTATGCTGTGTATGTTACACTTGCTCCCACCTGGTTTATGTTGCACTGGCTGGTCTTGGTGTAAGTTGTGACACTGCTGCTTCTAGAATCCCGCCCTGGCATTTCTCTGCCATTTCCTTTGCATATGTTCAGTTGCTCATTTGCGTACCTGTGGGTTTATCGCAACTGCGGCGTAAGTCACCATTGGCGTACTGCATTGCGCCAATGCGCATCTCGCAATGTAGAATTGCGTTTGGCATATTTGCTGGATGTATTTGCGACTTGCGCCATTCCTCGCTGGCGATCTGCATTGCGCATTGGCGTATGCTTTCTAGAATCGGGCCCACATAGTATTATCAATGACTTCTCCTCTCAGTATAAATCGCACAACAAATAGGAATGGCTTGCCTCTCTGCATAAGTCCCCCTCCTCTAGGGGCCGCAGGCCACATAGGCAATTTCTATGCCACATGGTGAGACTCCCAAGCTGACCCCACTGAGCATTATAGGGTCAAATGGGAAACAGACATGGCTATGGCTATTTCTGAAACTTCTTGGTCCCGTTGCCTTAAGAACTCACATAAAGGGTACAGAGACTCCAAAAGCAATTTTTTACATCTTAAGATTCTTTTGCAATGGTACAGAACCCCTGTAGTCCTACATGCAGCTGGAGACCTGCCCCACTCCAAATATTGGAGATGCCAGCAACCAGTTGCCCATTTACTTCATATACTGTGGGCATGCCCTTTAATAGCACCCTTGTGGTCTACCATTGCCCCTTAGTGTTCTAGGGTCCTTGGCATTAGGGACCTACCTTTAGACCCCAAACTGCTGTTGGGTGACTCCTCTGAGCTAACCCCCCTACCTAAGGTGCATAGGGAATGGTCCATGTTAGCGCTGGTAGAAGCCAAGAGGCTGCTATTAATGCATTGGAGACAGCTCAATAATCCGACTATGGATATGTGGTATGTAGCTATGGCCTGGTTGGCCCTTCTGTAGTGGTTGTCCTACTCACACCGAGGTCAGCTAGAGTATTTCTTCAAGAAATGGGGAGCCTACCTACATTCACCACTCTACAAAATCCCTTCCCCCCGGGAAATCCCCCCTGACCAAGACAGTCATAGGTGCGTAATGACTTTATCTTTACTTGCTGCTTTATGGGTAGTTATAACTAGCACTGCTATGTTATTTAGCAAAGTTTCGTCTTTTATTTTCTTTGCTGTACTGCTTCTCTTACCATGGCTTGCATAATACTGTTATACAAAATGTAAGTCCTATTTACTCTGTGTAATCACTTTGTTTTGTATGGCAATATAATGTATATGTTGTTTGAGGTGTACCACCTTAAAAACTGGAAAACCTTTAATAAAAACCTTCTATGCTAAAAAAAAAATGTCTTATCTACAGCCGCTCTCTGAGAAGTATCTCTCTCCCTCCTCCCCCTCGCTTGTTTTACACAGACTAATGTATATTGCTATATTTCTTTTATCTCTATTCTTTTCTTTTTCAGTTCAGGCATGTAGCCCCCCTCAGAAGTTAAAGAAAGCTCTCCACGAAGGTCAAAGTTCCAAACCAAACTGGAGGTCATGTTATTTATTATAAATATTTTCACAATCAGATCAAAAATACTTGTGTCTTACTGGGTGGGTAATAAGTGTTAGCCATGGATTTTCATGTTAGTAGGAAGTAGTAAAATAATTTTTTCATGAGTTCATGAACAAGGATACACTCGATTGAGCCAAAGCTCATTTACAAGGAGGTCCATTGCACATCTTCGATAGTTATAAAACATTACAGGTTACAACAACAATTAGGCCCAATCTATACATAGGAGTAAATCTACACTATACATACACATATACATAGACACTACAAAAATATATATAATAAAAAAAGGAAATGATGTGTGCGTTAGGAGCAGCTCCACTCAGCATGAGTAATATGTAAGAATAGACCAGAGCAGAGGGAGGAGCACTCATCTGCAACTTAGTGAGTGAGTGAGTGGGGGCAGTGGGGTTCAGTGTGGGCTGCTGTCTCTAATAGACAATATATAACATTCACTTCAGCAGGCCCAGATTAATGGATGTGGGGGCCCTACTACAAGTTATATTTTGTGGCTCGGGGGGGCCCCTAAATGCGAGCATTACACTCTTCTTTGGCACTGTGCCAGCAAGGATACAACAACCAGGGTACTCAAGCAGGATGTCATTTACACTAATACTATGTGTTATGCCACATGACTTGACAGGTCACATGTCATTATAAACAATACAATTCAGAGTACTGACAATGAAATCACAAATTAACTCACCCTTGACAATATCCTTCTTTATTTTTGAAAGATCTCACTTGTGGTTATGTAGACATGCTAAATCATGTATTATATCTTGGAAATACAAAAAATACCAAAGATTTTTTCTACAAGGATGCGTGGACTGAAGCGTTATATTTTACGTCTGTATATATGCACTCACTGTTTTTACTTTTGTATGTAGTATGCACCATTTAATAGTTGTTGGTTAAAAAAAGAGTATGAAATTCTGCAGCGCGATATAAGCAGTATGTACAAGTGTAGTAGTACAATTATCTTCAGTCCAAGCAGCAGATATGTATAGCAGCCTAATGAGCTTATTATAAAAAGACTCTGAGAAATACAGCTTTCTGATTAGTTGTAAACATTCTATCAGCCCTAATCATATGCTGAACAAGGTTTAACACTATTAAAAAAAAATTTATTTTATTATAATAGCAATAAGGCACTCCCAGGGGTTATGTTAATGGTCAGATAATCACCCTCTAGGGGCATGTAGCACTCGGCTACACCTCTTGCCACATTACTCCCCTATAGGGTGATTAACAGACCATTAACATAACCCCTGGGAGAGCGTTATTGCTTAATTGGAGATTCCTAGCTAATATGCTCACCAAACAGTGGAAACTTTCTTTACATGCTTGAAGTAGTGGAAGCATGAAGAAGAAAAATAATGAAGTATCCATTCTGTGGGAATACAGAACACCAAATGATGATGTATAGTATGCATGTTCCAAATAATGCAAGTTCCAAATAACTGTATAGTATTATTCACAGGTAGAACAGTGGAGAATGATTGACACAGGGACCCCCAAAGGGCATACATCACACAAAGTAGACTTGTGGGATAGAACCTGTAAGGGTACACACCACCAAGGGCAGACCACTGGATCAATGGACAGGATGGAATTCCTACACACCAGGGCATGCAGCACCAGAAAAGTTCAGTCATGTAGAAATGGACAGGAATGGACATGTAAAGACATGTTTATGCATGCACAACTCAGGGCAGCAGACCAGTCCAGTAGGGATGAGACAGGGACTGGACAAGAGCCCCATAGCTAGAAGGCATACACCACCCAGTGCCGGGGGGGGTAGATCAGTGGTGGTATACACAGGATGGAAGCCCTAGAGGCTATATACCACCCAGAGTCAGGGCAGAGCAGTGTGCATGTGTGGGAGTGGGTGGACAGACAGTCAAAGGAATCCTTAGAGTGGACAGAGCGTTAAATATAATTAGACATAGCATATTAGCTTCAAAGTTCCAGGCAGACACGTGGAAGACGTAATCATATATAATTTTTTTTTGACTGTAGAAGAAAAATACCAAATGGTGTAAATATGCATCTTAGAAATAACTCTATTCCCCAGGATATAGAGGATTGTGAAACCATGCACTCAGAAGTGAAAAGTAGTACTACTATAGCTTCACAGTCTGAGGCAAACATGTGGACGATATCTGCAATCAAATATAATTTCTTTGTGATGGCAGAACAGAACACCAAATGGTGCAAATATGCTTCTTGGAAATAACTTCAGTATTTCTGCCCAGGAGGCAGATGAATAATATGAAACAGTTACAAGACGTAGAAAGAGAAAAAAGTGTGGCTTCAGTCCAACAGTCCAACCCAAGGCAGACTCAGACAAGTAGTTAGAACTGCTTCCTGCGTGATTTCTGAGTAGAGAATGTGTTGATTATAGCCTCAAAACTGAGTGCCCTTGTTACATCAATCTCAATAGAAAGTATGGCAAGTAAATTCAGCTTGTCCTGTGTCATTGTTGATCTCAGGCAATTCTTTATCAAGGCCAGTTTGAAAAGGAACGTTCTCCTTCACAGACTGTTATTGGCAGAGTTAGGAATAATCTGAGAGCGACTGCTACGTTAGGAAAGGTAAATTCGACCAGATTATTTCGCCGCATATATTTCATCATCTCTTGTGCGCTTCGCTTGATATTGACATGTGATATGAAGTCAAGAAAATGCAGAAATTCATCAACGCAGATTGCATCAAGATCTTTTGCATATTTGCTAATGATGTGTGATGCATCAATACGGAGCTGTGTTGCATCATTATCAACAATATCATGCAAAAATGCAAAATCATCAGACAATTGTTGGTAAGCTGCTCGATGCTGCTGTAATGAAACATGCACCTGGTTGATTATTACAAGGAATGACTCCACCCAAAAGCCTTGGGAGCCTGTAAGAACGACGTGAGATGTGGATAATCATCAGCATGGCATTTTGGTCATCTGATTCTGGTACATTCACTTGAATAGGCCTGGGGCACATCTGGCATTATGTTCTTTGCTACCCTTTTGATATCTTCAAATTGATCTCTCAACTGATTAGTGAAATCCTCTAGAGACAAGAACACAGCAGCAACAGCTGTCAAATCCACTATTGTACTTTGGAGAAGGGTATTGCATTTCTGGAATCTTTGCAGAATTCTGTTCCACAGTTGACACATAAAGGCCGTTTCCAGTCGTCGTAATGCATGGGCCAATGACTTGCAAGTGAGTCTCATTTCTGCTGGTTCATCTTCATCATCTGCCAGATTCATCAGTATGTTATGGAAGTTGCGATAGTTCAAAGATAGAGCCCTGACAGACTCTGCATGACAATGCCATCGTGTGGATGATAGGGTCTTGAGTGTCAGGATTCTCCCATTTTTGTTGGGAGTCAGACCTTCTGTCAGAGATTTCCACCACCTCGTGGAACCAGCTGCAAAAGCATATATCTGCTGTACTGTGCTGAAGAATTTAACTGCTTCTGTGCAACAGTTGACACTTGCAGTACCAACAAGATTCAATGAATGTGCTGCACACGGTACATAGTCAGCAAGCAAGCTGATTTCTTTCAGTCATTCCTGCGGGCCCGCATACTGTCTAGACATGTTGGCTGCATTATCATAGCTTTGACCTCTACAATCTTCAACACTGAGGCCCAGCTCTTTCAGCATGTCCAACACATTATCCCACAAGTTTTCTCCAGTGTGGATGTGTATAGGCACAAATTTCAAGAAACGCTCCTTGGGCTCACCACTTTCATTGACAAATCGAACAACAAAAGTCATCCGGTCCATGTGACTCACATCCGGGGTTGAATCAACAGAAATAGAGAAATATTTAGCAGTTCAAACCTCACTGCACACAGCTGTCAGAACTTCAGTTCCCATTAGTTGTATAAGTTCATCACAAATTGTAGATGATCAATAGCTTGGATTTCCTCACCCAGAATTGCCATAACATGAGGTATGGGCAGCAAGAAATGGATGAAACTTTGCTATTACTTCAAGCATGCCAAGAAAGTTTCCATTGTTTTGTGAGTCTATTAGCTTGTCATCTCCTCTAAATGCCAGTCTACGCTCAGCTAGAAATTTGATCACCTCAACAACTCTAAGGAGCACTGGTCGCCGGTAGTTCTTCTCGCTTTCCTGCCGTTTCTGCAGTTCAGCATCTATGCACCTCCTGGCAGAAGCTCTTCTTTAGCCAGGCAAGCATCACTGTCTGGTGTTCTTCACTGTTCTCATGCCATTTGATTAGCTTGGTCACATTACTCCAGTCACTGAATCCATCAGTGGCAAACTGTGAGGAGCTTGTGTACAATAACTTGCAGCAAAAACAATAAACGTTCCCAGCTGCAGGAGAGTATAAAAGCCATTCATGATTGTACTGTTCACCATTCACTTTCTCTTGGAGAACTATGGTACTCAGTTTGAAACGATCCACTGGTAATGTTTGAAGGGTCCTTCATGGTTCTGCCAAGAGGAAGGGCCATTTGAAACCCAGTATTCAATGTCCTCATTCGATAAACTGCCCCACAAACCAGGATCAGAAGATGTTTTCAATGTTTTAGGTGCAGCACTACAGCCAGACACAGAATCAGAATTGACCTGTGTGGCAGTCTGTGAAGGCGGGAAGACCTGGATGATTCCAGAGGTGGCAGGACTTGGTGCCGCAGTATATCCAGAACCAGAACTGACCTGTGTGGTAGTCTGTGAAGGATAGAAGACCTGAATGATACCAGAGGTGGCAGGACTTGGCACTGCAGGATATCCAGAACCAGAATTGACCTGTGTGGCAGTCTGTGAAGGTGGGAATATCTGGATGATACCAGAGGTAGTAGGACTTTGCGCCTCAGTATATCCAGAACCAGAATTGACCTGTGTGGCAGTCTGTGAGGGCAGAAAGACCTGGACGATACCAGAGGTGGCAGGACTTGGTGCCGCAGTATATCCAGAACCAGAATTGACCTGTGTGGCAGTCTGTGAGGGCAGGAAGACCTGGACGATACCAGAGGTGGCAGGAATTTGCTGTGCATCAGGTCAGAAAGAAGATAACCACTCTGTGTCATAAGAAGGTATAAATAGTTGATCACAGTGTGCAGTTGAGTTGTCATCATTACTCACTGTCCTCCCTGGTGCATTTCTTTTTTTTTTCAATTCAAAGTTTATTGATACATTTTCCACAATAACAGGCAGTTACAATGAAAATGAGGTAGACGTACAGACTCAATGTAAAGGGGCAACTGCCCAACCCACCCACCCATCCCTCCCCGCCTGCAGTAACCAACCTAGTGTCCGCTATGCCAAGCTGTTTACCTAAGGACCTACATGGCCGTGTAACCTGAGACATGCTTGAGACTGAGCCAGTGAAATTAGAGAGTGAAGGGGATCCCAAATTTTGGTATATGCTGCCAATTTATTACGAAGACTGGCAATCGCTTTTTCTGTACGTAGGTTAGACAGGATTTAATTTACCCATTCTTGTTAAGATGGGGAGGACTTGTCTCACTGGTGCATTTCTAAAGAAAGTTTCCAACTTTGGTGTTCTGCCCACAAGAGCTTGGTTTGCCTCATCCTGCAGCTGTTAGCGCTTCCTCTTTCCAGCACCGCTGATATATTTTCCCAGAGACATGTTGCTTGAGAACCAGCCTGTGAACAAAAATGATGGAAAACCAATTATTTTAAGGGGAACTAAGTAATACTCTGAATCAAAACATTACATTCCCATCCCCGTAGACTCCCGATGATGACAACTCTTTACCTTCTGCATTGCACGACAGCTGGCATGGTGTGCCTGTCATCATCTGTGGCCACAACATATGTTTTTGCAAGGCATCAGCTCTTAACTGGGAAGAGCGTGGCTGTGGCTAGTCACATTTTCATTTCACTAGCCCTGGCTGCAGGCTTGTACTGGGGAAGCTCACATTTCTAAAAGTACCCCAGCCGTTGTGCCAGTGGAAAGGTATGTGTGTCTAGCCCCACACAGCCACTAGCGTACTGCTGGCTAGCAACTGCAAAACTTAATTTCAGCCAGTGAGCAACTTACAACTTACCAACAGACACAGGCAACATGATCTAGCAAGTCTACTCGAGTGTGCAGCTTGCCTACCATGCCCACTTTTTTGCAGCACCCCTCTCCATTCACAATCATCCCCTACACAGATTAATGCCAACTGACCTTGAACCAAATTAAGCTGGTGGTGGTAGATATAAAGAACCACCGAATACATCCTGCAATTGGAATTCAGATTCATAGTAACAAACTACCAGTGTCACTATCCTCCAGATGATGGTTCTGTCTCCTGGAAAAATACATAAACCCATGTCACCATGTGGTACACACTGGGCAACAGGGTTTATGTAGTTCACTAGGAGGCAGTCACAGAACTGTCTGCAGGAAACTATAAATAATGTATGGGTAGCCCTTTTTACCGACTGAAATTCAAGCAGATTACAACCTTGTAATCCCACTGTTGTGATGTCAGAACCTTATAAACCTATATCATCTATGTCATAGCAGTGTGTTTACAAAATGGAATGCCAGTGTTATTTAAGCAATAAGCCACAAGAGGGTGTGGATTATCAAGGGATTTACCATGGCTGGAGTGGTTTGCCCAAGAGACGCAGCCGAGTGGGTAAATCCTCACCAGCCGTGGTAAATGTCCCATAACCCACATCCTCCAAGTGGCTTATTGCAATTATAACAAGGTTAATTTTTATGTTGCTTGCATGCATGTGCAAAAACCATAGTGCCATCATCTGAGTTTTCGGAGGTGTGGCAGTCCTCTTCCAATTAAGTCAGTGTGTTTGCAGGCATGGCCGCAGTTCTCCAATCAACGCTACAGCTGTCTATGACAGCAGTTGCAAATGCAGTGCCGTACAGTTGAAAGATAGAGCTACGCTTCAGTGAGCAGCGATAAGATCGCATGCTCATGCACGATCCCCCCACACACACACGCACGCATACTGCATGCTTGTGCTTCCCACCGCGCACACACTGTATAGCTGACGGGGGTGACCAATGCCCCGTCGGCTGTGCTGTGCTCCCCCCAACAGAGTTCCAGGTGCCACGCTGGGAGCCCACCCTAGTGTGGCAGCAGTCTGTATGGCTGACGGGGGTGCCCAATCCCCCATCGGCTCTACTGTTCCCTCCTGAGGCTATCAGGTGCCACGCTGGGAGCCCACCCCAGCATAGCAACAGGTCCTATGGCTGCTCCACTGCCCCCACCCCCAAACAGCCTTCCAGCTGCCACGCTGGGAGCCCACCCCAGCGTAGCACAAGTCCAGCGTCGTCCGAGTAAAAAAAAAAACACCTAAAAGAGAAAATCTTCCCCCACTGACTGTCCTAACCCCCTCCCCTTCCCTCACCCGCTCCCACCCTCTGTGCATCTACCTCCCCACACCCCCACCTCACCCCATACTTACCTTCGGAGTCTGGCGCGATGATCTTCGGTGGACCAGGAACATGTCTGCACTCTTCAAAGTCGACCACGAACTGAGGAAATGCTGGTAAACTGTATAATAGAATAAATAGGGTTTTTTCAACTTTACTGCATATCTCAGGCATTTTGGGGAATGTTTTCACCAAATTTTCAACATGGGGTTTTTGGGATACCACCTCATGAATTCTGTCACTGTCATGGTGTTAATCGGCCCCGTAAGGTGATTTCGCGGTCACTGTGTGGAACCACCTTTTGGGACCAATTTATGAAATGACAGTGCCACAGTCATGAGGTAGGTCCCCAAAAACCCTATGTTGAAAATTTGGTTAAAAAATTCCCAAAAATGACTGTTTTATGAGCATGCATTGCGCTGTTCCTATGCACGCTCATAAGTTCATGAATTTTCAATATGTTCACTCCAGATTTTCAACATTGCCATTTTACAACACCTCCTTATGAGCAGTACAGCTGTCATTTCTCACATCTCACCCAAAATGTGTTTCCACGCATGTAGCGTGCAATGGCACAGTCGGTGAGCGAAATCAATGTTCAGGACAGATTAAGAAAATCACAGTGACACCGTTCATGAGCAGAGGTATTAAAATGGCTATGTTAAAAATTTGGTGAAAAAATTCCTAAAAATGACTGTTTTACAAGAGTGTGTTGCACAGTTCCTACGCACGCTCGTAAGTTCGCGAATTTTCAATATTTTCACTCCAGATTTTCAACATTGACATTTTATTACACCTCCTTATGAGCAGTACAGCTGTCATTTCTCACATCTTGCCCAAAATGTGTTTACATGCATGTAGTGCACAATGGCACAGTCGGTGTGCAAACTCAATGTATAGGACACATTAAGAAAATCACAGTGACACTGTGCATGAGCAGAGGTCTTAAAATGGCTATGTTGAAAATTTGGTGAAAAAATTCCCTTCAGCCATTCTGCAATGTTACTAATGAAGACATTGAACAGGACTTGCCCCAGTACCGATCCCTGCAGCACCCCACTGGTCACCCCCTCTCCCTAGACTGCACCCCATTTACCACCACTCTCTGCCTCCTGTCTGTTAGCCAGTTTCTGACCCACTTTACCACCCTTTCCCCCATGCCCAGCTTACCCAGCTAGTTTATCAGCCTCCTATGTGGGATGGTGTCAAAGGCTTTGCTGAAATCAAGGTAAACGTTGTCCACTGCCCCACCCTGATTCACTTCCTTTGTCATCCAGTCAAAGAAATCAACCAGAGATGATGTCCCCACTGTGAATCCATGTTGTCTATGGTCCTGGGCTCTGATATTTTCTAGATGCCCCACTATCCTTTCTTTAAGCAATGTCTCGATGATCTTCCCCACTACTAAGGTGAGGCTGAATGGCCTATTGTTCCCCGCCTCCTCCCTGCTGCCGGACTTGTGTAGAGGGACTACATGTGCCCTCCTCCAATTCACTCATGTTGAATGACTCAGTGAACATGGCTGCCAGAGGTACTGCTATCTCCCTTCGCAGTTCTCTTAATATCCTTGGGTGTATGCCTTCTGGTTCCATCGCTTTGTCCACCTTCAATTTAGTGAGCTCCTGCAGGACTCTTTTGCCTTTGAATGGACTATTGTCCACCTCTTCACCCCCTTGACACCTGCTGTACTGCTGTGGCCCTTGCCCCTTCCACTCATCTGTGACTACTGAATGGAAAGACACAGTGCATGTCTTGGGAGGAAGGCATGGAACTATCACTTCAAAATACCTAAACAGTACATACAAGCAAGCAACATTCGACATTGACAAATGCTTGTTTTTTTTAAGTCTAATAAAATACAAATATTAAAGAGATTGCTTTGTGGTTTCATTTTTATTGTATTTATTACCATGCTAGGATAGAATGTTGTTTACAGCCTCAGGACAGAGCTCATGTAGTTACAGGGAACAAAATCTGGCTGACATCCTTAGTTTTAGAAACTGGAAACCCTCCTGGCTAGTAATATGCCTGCCAATGCATCCCAGAATGCCATTGCCACTGGCCCTTTCACTGCAGACTTTTTACTGTGCTTGGTTACCTTAGACACCTTTAGGTCATCCGAAATGATAATGCCAGGTCCCTCTTTTTCTTGGTGATCATCAGCAATCCCCCCCCCCCATTCTTTACTCCTCGGGGATGGTTCACTCTCTCATCCCAGGTGTATTATTTGACAGTTTGTTTTAATTGAACCTCAGTTGCCTTGCAAACTTGATATATCTCAGTCTCAGACCCTTTTTTCTCTCCTAGTTTCCCCTGGTCCATCCTCATTCTCTTCATCCTGTCTGGAGTATCCACCTTGTTGCAGATCTTAGTGTCATCTGCACACAGGCAGACCTTCCCTTCAATCATACCACAATGTCACTAATGAAGACATTAAACAGGACAGGCCCAAGGACTAATCCGTAAGGTTCCCTGCTGCTCATCATTCCCCTCCCTTGGACTGGATCCCATTTACCACCACCACCCTCTGCTTCCTGTCCATTAGTCAGTTCCTAACCTAGTTTACTACCATCTGCCTCATTCCTGTACAGGCTCGACTACCCATTTTTTTAACCAGCCTTTTTATGTCGGACTGGGACTATGGGACATATCGAAGGCATTGTTGAAATTGAGGTAGGTGCCATCCCCCCCCCCACACACACAAACAAAATGACAAGTAGAAAAACCTTAAAGTCCTCTAAACAAGAAACACAGCTGAACCTTTGTTTGAAAATCAATGTTTGTGCAACCCCCTACCGGCCCCTTACTCAACCAGAAGGCACAGTTCTCACCAAACATCTAGGGGAAAAAGACAGGAGTGGGGGTTACTTAATTGATTGCCACCATCGACAAGGTGGGATATGCCAGAAGGAGAAGTCTGTTATAAATAGACAACTCAGTGCAACTGCCAGCAACTGCCTGGCACACATCTGGTGGGGACCAATTACCATGGTCAACAACCCAGGTCTCTGGGAGAAAACGTTTGCTCTGGGCTATGCTAGGTTTGCACTCCTGGACAGGGTCACCCAAGTAACTCCAGACACAAGGAAGCAATAACATTACTGTACAAACCAGGCTGGGATTCTACACTGTGGCTTTTATTCATGTGTCAGAGTAGGATTAAACACAAAGTGAGGATGGACCCCCGGGCCCCATGGGACTACACAGACTGGTAATGTGGATTAGTGAGGTACTGACATTCGTGATTTCCCATTTAGCATAGGATAAAAAAAACACATACTGGAGAACACACTGGTTCCAACTGGAAAACTGGCACATCTGGCCAGGTACTGGACATTTCTCATATTTCACAGGATTAACTGTGGTACACACGACCACAAGCCGATCACTGGAAACAGGGGAGGTAACCAAAGACTGGAGGACAGCAGATGTAGTCCCCTTATACAAAAGTGGGAACAAAGAGGAAGCAGGGAACTACAGACCAGTCAGTCTCACCTCAGTAGTGGGGAAGATCATGGAAGCACTACTGAAGGAGAGATTGGTGGAACATCTGGTTGTCAATGGACTACAGGACCCAAGGCAGCATGGTTTCACCAGGGGGAGGTCATGTCAGACCAACCTCGTTGAATGTTTTGACTGGGTGACTAGGGAGGTGGATCAGGGGAGGGCAGTGGACATGGCCTATCTGGACTTCAGCAAGGCCTTTGACACTGTGCCACATAAAAGACTATTACACAAACTGGGGAATATGGGTGTGGGCAGGACACTAGTGTGGTGGGTAGGTAACTGGCTGGGTGGCAGGATGCAGAGAGTGGTGGTAAATGGCTGTCACTCCACAGAGGGAAGAGTGACTGGTGGGGTACCACAGGGATCAGTGCTGGGACCGGTCCTATTTAACATCTTCATCAGTGACATTGCGAAGGACCTAGAAGGCAGAATTTCACTGTTCGCTGATGACACAAAGCTCCGTAACAGAGTAGACACACCAGAGAGTGTAGACAGAATGAGAAGGGACCTGCAGAAACTTGAAGAATGGTCAGGGGTTTGGCATTTGAAATTCAATGCAAAGAAGTGCAAAATAATGCATATGGGGCACAAAAACCCTGGCGCAATATATCAGTTGTGGGATGAGGATATAGCATGCACCAAGCAGGAAAGAGATCTTGGGGTTATCATCTCTGATGACCTCAAGATAGGGAAACAGTGTGACAAGGCAGCAGGTAAAGCAAATAGGATGCTGGGATGCATAGGCAGGGGCATCACCAGCAGGAAAAGGGAGGTCATAATTCCACTATACAAGACACTAGTGAGGCCCCACCTGGAGTACATTGTACAGTTCTGGAGACCATACCTCACGTAAGGACATAGACAGGGTAGAGAAGGTTCAGAGGAGGGCAACAAAGATGGTGCATGGATTGCATCACAAGTCCTATGAAGACAGGTTGAAGGAACTGAACATGTACTCCCTGGAGGAGGGAGAGGAGGGAGAGAGGGGATATGATAGAGACATATAAGTATCTTACCGGGAGGAACAGGGTGCAGGAATACACTATTTTTAAGCGAAAAAGATGTTCCAGGACTAGAGGGCATGGGATGAAGTTGGAGGAGGACGATTCAGAGGAAACGCCAGGAAGAATTTCTTCACAGAACGGGTGGTGGACAAGTGGAACACCCTGCCAGAGGAAGTGGTGGGGGCTGAAACAATCACGGGATTTAAGAATGCATGGGATAGACATAAAGGAATTCTGGAGGTCAGGGGTAAGGTGCAACAGACTTCTAGGAAAACATAAACTGAACTTACAAGCTCAAATGGGCAGACTGGGTGGGCCATAGGCCCTTATCTGCCGACACTGTCTATGTATCTATGTATCTAAAGAGCACATACAGGCTCCGGACTTCTACAACGCACTATCCTGGGGTAAACTAGAAGAAAACTAACCAACATACAGGGGTAAACACTTTTCTCAGGCATTGGTCAATTGAACTGAATGAAAAGGAAATAGGGTCTCTTCTGAACCCATACAGGTAAAGTGGTTACTCCAGATGGGGGGGGGGCCCAGCTTTTGTTTCCAAGCTTATACTCAGTCATTCATCTGGTAACAAACACCTTAAAACTGCAGAAAACTGTAGATGTTGTATTAAATGTTTTTCACACTTACCATACTACACACACCACAGGGGTGTGTCAGAATTAAAAGGTCTGCACTTGGACAGCCGCATGCTGGACTCCGTCTCCAGCATAGTCAGAAGGCTTTTAACATCATCACTCCAGAGATGTTAGTTAACCAACAACTTATTTTCACAGTGGTAGAGCTAAGTTTTTTGCCTGCTGTGTGTTAACAGCGATAAGAAATATTTCAACACCAGACTGAGTAATCTTATCCTTGGAACTTGATTATAAACTTGTTTCTTATGCCTATCCACATTACTGTATGTGATTGGTGTGCTCTGCTTCACTTTTGTCTAAATGAGATGTACTGCACAATTAAATATGCGCATTGAACTTTGTCTTTTTGGCTTGAAATTACAAACAGTTACTACCATTGTTATATTGCCTTGAATGTTACCTCTGTAATGCTTTTTTCACTTAGCAATAATGGCTCTCTACTGTACTGTATGTAATTAATCCTAGGTCATCCCTAACAAAGGGACGCATGTGTCTCAGTGAGCCTACTTGGTTAACAAAATCCGATGAAAAAATAAACTCATGCAAAACAAACAATGCTACTCTGCAGTTAGCAATACACTTGCTTGTACTTTCTGCTATGTTTTAAGAGATTTAAGGCATGTAAACATTTGTAGTAGCTGAATATTCAGTTTCAAGAATGAACATGATTTATCGTTACAGATACGAACATATGATTATATGAAATTCTCAGCAGATACAGGCCTTTTGCTCTATCTAGTCTGCTCGAGTGTGCATCATGCTGTTAATTAAACTGCAGCTGCCCCCCTCCTGTTGCCCTCGGTTCTGATTCAGTGCCCCCAATCTCTGACTTCGCTCGCCCCCCATCTTCCACCCTGTTTCGACCCTCCCTCTGGCCCTATTCCACCCACTCTTGATGCTGCCCTCCGTCCACAGTGATGTCACCTCCTCCAGCAACGTGTTCCAACCTCCGTCCGTCAGCACCAGGTCCAGAATGTTCCCTTCCCTGTTTGGATCTTTCATTTCTGTGTGAGAAAACTGTCCTTAGGCCTCCAGGAGGACCTGCTCTTTGGCACTTGAGGTAGCTGGGATGTTCCAATCCACCCCTGGCAGACTCAAGTCACCAACCACCACTGTGTTGTCTTTTCCACTAAGCCTCCTTATTTGCTCCCCCAGTTCCCTGTCCATCTCCTCACTTTGGGAGGGAGGCCTATATCACCCCCAGTCTCACCTACTTACCCTTTGAGTTCTGTAGGTGAACCCATAAGGCTTCGGCCTTGCTCTCCTCACCTTCCTACCTGTTACACAATATCCTCTCCTTCATATAGATAGCCACCTCCCCTTTTCCCTTTGTCTCTGTCTCTACGGTATAGTTTGTACCCAGGGATCACTAGATTCCAGTCCTGGTACTGAGTGTTTCAGTTATGGAGGCTTTGTCCATCTCCTCTTCCGCCAACAAAGCCTGCAGTTCTACTACCTTATTGCACAGGTTTCTTGCATTTAACGAGACCACCCTCCACTGTGAACTCTTCCCCTCCTTGCCCATACCCTCACCCCTAATGCCTCCCCTTTTGAACTTTTGCTTCTCCTCCTCCTGTCTATCTATGGGGGGACGTCTGGTGGACTCCCTTGCCTGGTGGCACCATGTACTGCCCACTCCCTTGGCCCCTCCCGCCTAGTTTAAATTAGCCCTATCTGCAATGAACTGCCTCAGCTTTTTCTTTAGGACCCCTGAGCCTTCTCTACTCAAATGCAGTCTATAGTATCTGGTGCATACAGGTCTTTGTTCTCCCATGTTCTCCCCATCCCCCCAACAGTCCATATCCCATGGACTCACACCAGATCCCCAGGCATTTGTTGAACTCTGAGGTTTTTAGTTTTCTGGCCATGCTAGCCCTAGGTACTGGGAGAATCTAGGAAAATGCCACCGTCCTCCACTCCGTACTGCACAACCTTTCTACATCCTTGAATCTCTCTCTCTTGCAACTCCTCCATCCTATTCCTTTCTAAATCATTAGTACCCAGGTGCACCATGATATGAGGTTTCCCCCTAGCCTCCCCACACACCTCTTAATATACTGCCCCACTTTCTCTGCTGTCACGCCCGGCATACACTCCACCAATATGTGGCTCTTCCTGGCACCTCTGTCTCCCCATCTTACACCTTTTTTTTTTTTAACCCCTACATGCCCTGAGCACACACACTCCTTCAGGCTGCTAATGGCCCCCACGCTCCTCTGTTTCTCCCTCGAGCCTCCTTACCTCATATCGCAGCCACTGGAGTAATCCAGCGTATTCTTTCGCTGGACGGGTCCTCTCTTCTGGGGGGGAAGGCACCGGGGGAGGCAAGCCAGCACATACAGATTGGCCCCACGCTGCTGAGGTGGACATGGCTCCACGGAAGATCGGAGGAGCAGGCAAGCCAGTAACCATCATCCGACTGAGCTCAGTGCGGATTTTTTTTCGGTTTTCTGGTCCCGCAGGTATTGCAGTCCTCTTGCAGTGCTACTGGTCTCCACAGAGGAACCATTGCAAGGTGACGCATTCCCTGAACCCGCCCCAGGAGAGGAGAGCAGTCCTCTGGACACTCAACCTCCTCCCTCCCAGCCCCCAGTGACCAGAGTCCATTCCCGAACCCAGGTTGCTGGAATGGTTCGAGGTGTAGCGTCCAACACCTCAACCCTCTGTAACACCAGGCCGGCATAGCTTACACCTTTTAATATGGAGTCCTCCAGGATGACAACCCTCCCCTCTTTTATTTGCTCATCTCCCTGGTGCATCCCATTCCTCTGCACACGTTCTTGGTCCCCTACCCCTTGTTCCAAACCTGAAGGCCCCTTTATCCCACTTGTTCCCTGAAGAACCCCTGTCCTAGACCTTACTGCTGCCCATGCAGGCTGCCTCCATGCCCCTACCGTTCCCTACCTGCACTCCCCCACCCTTATCCAATACAGTCCCCTTTTGCACTGCATTAGCCCCCTTCCTTCCACTGGCCACCAGTGTCTCCCGTGATCTATTCCAGGGTTTTATTTAACTCTAAAAATTGATTAGCGTTTTGCTCATAAAAGTGTTAAAACATTGTGTAAATGCATAGCACTTGCCTCAATGTGTTTAACAAACATAACACTTCTAGAAAACCTATATAAATACTTTCTGTACAGTTAGTATTGTCCCAAGAAACAAACTGCTAATCATTTAAAACCCTGTATTCCCTTCCCCTACAATCGACAACCCCTCCTTCCTACTACTTCTGCTCAGACTGTCTGCCCCTCCCACCTTTCCATCTCCATCCTGTGACCCCCGCACATTCCTGCATCTCCTACCCCACCTTCTATCCCACCTTCTACCCTATCCCTGTTGCCCTGCCCTGAATTGACCCTGCTTATTTCCTTGCTACTAGCTCCCCGCCATCACTTCTATCCAGCTCCCCTGCCATCTTTGTGACTGAACCACCCCCTCTTTCTGCTCTAGGTATGCTAGCACCGAGAACCTATTCTTATCCTCCCTCCCTTTATTCCAAGCTTCCCCACTTTCCCTTCCCTGTGACCTCAAAGCATACTCTGCTTCTGCTCCCACCCTTCCCCTTTTCTTGACCACCCTCCACCCTTTGGCTTCAGGTCTCAACACCTCCTTAGTGGCAGCATTGTAACCCGCCTCCACAATTCTCTCCCCTTCCATTGCCCTTTGTTTGCCTTTTGCGACTACTAGGGTAGTCCACCATCTGTCCCCTAGGCCCCTGCTGTACCCCCGCTCCACCTTCTCCACCTACTCAGCTCACTTTTCAGTCTTATAACCTCCTCCCTAAGCTGCCCCATCTGCCTACACACCATATATCCTCCTACCCTCCAACCAATCCTCAAGAAGATGGCAGCCCCACATCCATTGCAGCTCACCACTCATCCTGGCTCCTCTTCTGGTCTGCTTTCCCCACCCAATCCTCAACCCCTTGCCCCTCTTCCTGCCTGCTGCTTGCTCCATCCCTCATGCCTCTCCATTGCCCTTGTTTTCCCAATCAGATTTACTCCCACCTGTGATTCCCTTCCCATTCTCATCTCAACAGATGCCTCCCTTCAGTATCCTAACCCATCACCTGATTCCTGGGACCATGTATACCCTCCTCAGTGTGGCCTGTGGTCCTCCCTGCAAATGCCACCTAGTCAGATGCCACACTCCTGCTTTGTGGCACTCTGCTATCCCCATCCACTCTACCACAAGGCCTCCACCTGTTGGCAGTCATTCAGCAGAGCACACAGTCCTCCCCCTCGGGGGAAGAGAGCAGTCCTTTGGACACTCAATCCTCTCCTCCCAGCTTGTACTTGTCCATGACAACCCCTGAAACCTGCTGTAGGGAAGAAGAACTCAGTGTGAGTGACTGACAGAATTAATTACACAGTGGTGGAATGGGCATCACAGAATTTCTTGGCATTTTTTTACTACATACCATATGGTTCAAATATGGCCCTGGGTCAAGTAAATTTAATCCCTTTAGAAAGAATTATCAATAAAATGACAGGTATATTTTAAACTGAGATTACCATCATCAGTGAGTGGTGAGCTGCAATGGATGTGGGGCTGCCATCTTCTTGAGGATTTGTTGGAGGGTAGGAGGATGTATGGTGTGTAGGCAGATGGGGCGGCTTAGGGAGGAGGTTATAAGACTGAAAAGTGAGCTGAGTAGGTGGAGAAGGTGGAGCGGGGGTACAGCAGGGGCCTAGGGGACAGATGGTGGACTACCCTAGTAATCGCAAAAGGCAAACAAAGAGCAATGGAAGGGGAGAGAATTGTGGAGGCGGGTTACAATGCTGCCACTAAGGAGGTGTTGAGACCTGAAGCCAAAGGGTGGAGGGTGGTCAAGAAAAGAGGAAGGGTGGGAGCAGAAGCAGAGTATGCTTTGAGGTCACAGGGAAGGGAAAGCGGGGAAGCTCGGAATAAAGGGAGGGAGGATAAGAATAGGTTCTCGGTGCTAGCATACCTAGAGCAGAAAGAGGGGGTGGCTCAGTCACAAAGATGGCAGGGGAGCTGGATAGAAGTGATGGCGGGGAGCTAGTAGCAAGGAAATAAGCAGGGTCAATCTAGGGCAGGGCAACAGGGATAGGGTAGAAGGTGGATAGATGGTGGGGTAGGAGATGCAGGAACAAAGGGGTCACAGGATGGAGATGGAAAGGTGGAGGGCAGACAGTCTGAGCAGGAGTAGAGGAAGGAGGGGTTGTCGATTGTAGGGGAAGGAATACAGGGTTTTAAATGATTAGCAGTTTGTTTCTTGGGACAATACTAACTGTACAGAAAGTATTTATATAGGTTTTCTAGAAGTGTTATGTTTGTTAAACACATTGAGGCAAGTGCTATGCATTTACACAATGTTTTAACACTTTTATGAGCAAAACGCTAATCAATTTTTAGAGTTAAATAAACCCTGAATAGATCACGGAGACACTGGTAGCAGTGGAAGGAGGGGCAATGCAGCAAAGGGGACTGTATTGGATAAGGGTTGGGGAGTGCAGGTAGGGAACGGTAGGGGCATGGAGGCAGCCTGCATGGGCAGCAGTAAGGTCTAGGACAGGGGTTCTTCAGGGAACAAGTGGGATAAAGGGGCCTTCAGGTTTGGAACAAGGGGTAGGGGACCAAGAACGTGTGCAGAGGAATGGGATGCACCAGGGAGATGAGCAAGTAAAAGAGGGGAGGGTTGTCATCCTGGAGGACTCCATATTAAAAGGTGTAAGCTATGCCGGTCTGGTGTTACAGAGGGTTGAGGTGTTGGACGCCACACCTCGAACCATTCCAGCAACCTGTGTAAATTCAAATCTTTGCTCAGTCCTGAAAGGAAAGGAATCTGTACTTGACTGTCCCTGACAACCCCGGCCTGAAGCCTTCTGCTGTAGGGAAGAAGAACTTGACTACTACAGTCCAGAATTAATTACACAGTGCTGCTGGAATGGGCATCACATGAAATTTCTTCTTGGCATTTTTTACTGCATACCTTAGCCTCCTCAGTATGTCCAACGTGACTACTGTCTGAAGCCACCACATGTCTGTCCCTCTGTCTCCTTCATTCACTGCGCGTGCCTCACCCCCCATGCAGCAGGCCCAAAGCAACATACACACACGAGTCCCGAGTCCTGACCCAACACTGTCACAGCCTGGGAGCGAGGAGGACTGACCGAGAGGCAAGACCGACTGATCACCGGCGACAGAGACTTGCCACCATAAACTGCAGCTCAACAGTGCTCCTCACACAGTTGACTGATTGATGATGAGTCAGACTAGTCCACGATGAGTCACTGACAGGAGGATACAGACAGCCCCATGGGTGGCCCTGACCCAGTGTGAGACACTCACGCAACGCATGCACTGCCACCAGTCTGCTCCACAATTCCTGCTCTAACTCAGTAGCTACACCTCCCGAGGAGTAAGGACCTTGCCATACATTTTGATTGGTGTATGGTCCTTTCACTCACCAGTCACTTTAGTGCAGAGGTGGAGCTGAGAAACTAGGCTCACTTGCTGACTTGGAGTGGGGGGGATCTGTGCGGATTGCTAGCGCCAGGGAGGGCAGAGGATTAGGGGAAAAAAATGCAGAAACAGCAGAAACAACTAGTTGAATGCCTGGCGGAGACAGGGGCCCTCCTGAACCCCACAGGGGCCCTACGCCATGGCATCATTTGCGTACATATTGATCCAGGCCTGCACTTCAACAAGGCAAGGTCAGCCACTCCCCTCGAGCCAACACTTTGCTGTTGTGGGAAAGGGTTTTCAGGTTTGTTCAAAGTAAAAACATCCAAGGCTGAATGCTCCTGACAGATGGTAGCTGTGAGCTGTCACTTTTGTGCAAACTGGAAAGTTGGTCAACTGGGTGGCAAACTGGGCAGAACACAGAGAGTGGTGGTATATGGTATACAGTTAGAAGAGATGCAAGTCACAAGTGGGGCATCTCAGGGATCAGTCCTAGGGCCAGTCCTCTTCAATATCTTCATCAGTGACATTGCAGATGGACTAGAGGGTAAGGTTTGTCTGTTTGCAGATGACACCAAGATCTGCAACAGAGTAGATGATCCAGATGGGGTGGGCAGAATGAGAAGAGATCTGGATAAACTGTCAAAATGGTTGGAAGAGTGGCAACTGGGGTTTAACACAAAGAAGTGCAAGATCATGAACTTAGGGAAGAGAAACCCTGAAGCCACCTATAGGTTGGAAGCAGAGTTGCTGGCAATCACAAGGGAAGAAAGAGACTTGGGTATCGTCATCACAGATGACCTGAAACCATCCAAGCAGACCACTAAAGCAGTAAGTAAGGTTAGGGGGGATGTTGGGGTGTATTAGCAGGAGTATCCCAAGTTGTAACAAGGAGGTAATAATCCCCCTTTACAAGACACCTGAGCACTTCCATCTGACTATCATGCAGTAGTACTGGAGGACGCACCTGCTCAAGTACATTAACAAAACGGAGGCAGTACAGAGAAGGGCAGCCAAAATGGTGCAGGGACTGCATCAGAAAACATATGAAGACGGATTAACAGAGCTTAATATGTATACCCTAGAACAAAGGAGGGAGAGAGGTGATATGATCAAAACATTCAAACATCTTAAGGGCATTAACAAGGTGAAAGAGTCTAACATGTTTCAATACAAGAAAAATAGCAGGACAAGAGGACACGGCATGAGATTAGAGGGAGGCCGATTAAGGGGTAATGTGAGGAAGTTCTTTTTCACAGAAAGGGTGGTGGATGCATGGGACGGCCTATCTCAGGAAGTGGTGGATATGAATACAGTGCAGGGCTTCAAACAGGAATGGGATAGGCATAAGGGAGCAATACAGAGGAGTATGAATAGATATCCCATTGACAGAGCAGAGGCCTATGGCATATTCATAAGGTAGAAAAAGAAATGGGCAGACTGGATGGGCCTTGCGGTCCTTATCTGCAATCAACTTCTATGTTTCTACGTTTCTATGGATGTTCTACCTGCCATCCTTCAGGTTTCCAGGGCTGGGCCCAGAGGATGAGTGGGTACGGCCAGAAATGGAGGCCTGGCATCCAGCTGGCCCACATTCACTGGACTTGTTTGATGGTTTCCTCACCACTGTGGTTGCCATATGTCAGGTCACCTCAGCAGCAAGCACAGGGTTGTTTAGAGAGCAGCACAAAATCCAGAGTTCCTGCAAGTCTGGAAGTGGCTAAGAAAGGCCTGTCCAGCCTGGGCATGGGGAGCCAATTCAGGTGAGGCTAGTGAGGTCAGCAGCAGCACTAACCAACAAAGGTCAAGGTGTAGGGGCAGCAGGAACAGAAGCACAAGTAAGGTACTTCAACCAGGGACCTCAAAATGGTGATTCCTCTTTCAGGTCACAGAGGGGCACAAAAAAGGATGCCCTGATTTAACTTAAACAAGTGAATGGGAAGTGTGAAAATTGATGCAAACAACACAGTTTCCTATCCTAACTGGTAACTGTATTAAAATAATAAGAATTAGAAAGTGGTGTACACAGCCGGTGAGGTTTACACAACTGTGGACATTCTGGTTTTGCCAAATCACACATGGTTTCAGTTCTGGTTTTAATTTTGGTTTCATGTACAATCTGCATTCAATATAGAACTTGCTCCATACCTTCATGTTAAAGTACAGTAAGAGTAAAACAGGCAAAATTCTGAAAAAAAACAAGGTAACATTCTGTAGAAAAAAAAAACACTGTTTAGTGAGCATGGCAGCTAGCAAACTCCAACTGTTGGTACTGTAAGCTCAAAGGAAATCTTCTTGTAAGGTAGTTGAGACAGTCTTATTTGAGTAACACATAGCTTGTTGTCTGGCTTCCTAGTTAGCCAGTTGTGCATATGAGTCATGTGATATGATGACTGTCATAAGACAAGAACTAGAACTGTGTGGAATTAGAAAATTCTGAATTAGCAGAATGCTGATGGAATTCCATTAAATTCTGCAAAATTCCATGGAATTACATGAAAATTTTGAGGAAATGTTAAAATATCTTTATTTAGTTAAAAGTCAGCCTTCTATTACGTTAGAGACCTGACATGCATACTTGTTCATAGGTATCCTAAAGTTGTGCCAAATATCATGACATTGGGATGAACTGTCTCAGAATTAAAGGGGCTCAAAGTCTGTCATTTTATTTTTTTAAAGGAAATTTCATGGTACATTTTTTGGTTTATAACTAGGGATGTGCAAATACCTTTCCTGAAATATTCAGTCGAATATTCAGTATTCAGCAGTTAAAAATTTGGGCATTTGGGTTTTCACGAAATGATATATAGCAACAAAAAAGAAAGAAAAAAGAAACAACTCCCTCCCTCTTCCCAAGTCCCAAACTAAGTAAACTATAAACCCCATCCTCCCACCATCTATCAGAAGACTAATGCCTCCCTCCTCCCACCCAGCACCCACAGTTTGTTATTTTTTAATAATGTAAATTCCAGATAGGCGATCAGCTCAACTTTCCCACCTCTGTGGCTGGTCATGGTCTTACTTAATATACAGTGCTTGTTTGCACTTAAATTAATTTATGGTCTGACCCCCAACCCTGGAATAGCACCACCCTAGTCCCACCTAGCACCACCCTATTCTATTGAAGTGAAGATGGAAGTTGAGAAAGTGACCATCTCAACCTGCCCTCCTCCACAGCCGGCTGCCTTCTTATGAAAGAAAGTGCTTGTGTCGGTGCTATAATAAAATTGGCTGATCACCTGATCAGCTGGAATTACTACAGCAAGCGTGCAAGCACTTTCATTCATGAGAAGGCAGCCAGCTGTGGGAGAGGGCAGGTTGAGCTGTTCACCTTATCAACTCCTGACTTCATTCTATTAGAATTGGGTGTTGCTGGGGGGCGGGGATAGGGTGGTGTTGTACCAGGGTGAGGGTGTAGGGCATAAATTATATATTTTTAAGAGTGAACGAACGCTGAATATTAAGCAAGATGGGGTTCGACCATGGAGGTGGGCTGTTGAGCCAGTTGCCCATCAGGTGATTTACATTATTAAATAAAATAAATTGTGGGCTCTGGGGGAGGAGGGTGGCTTTGTTCTTTTGATAGAGGGTGGTGGAGGGAATGTATAATTTACTTGAGATTCGGCTTGGGGAGGAGGGATGGGGGTCTGTTTCTGTTTTTTTTTTATTTTGTAGGTGTCCAAATACTGTTTCCTGAATATGAATGGTGCCCTATTCAAGAACTACTAATACTATTTGTGGTATTTGGGAAATACTGTTCGACCCCTGAACAGTCTTACTAATACCCCAACACTTCTGGACTAAGATATGTGAACCTTAGCATATTTAACCTTTTTGTAATGGTTATATAACTGACTAAATATGGAGAGATTTGGCTTCAACTTTTTTTAAGCTGCATGGGTTCAAAATGTCACTATGTAACTATTAATGAACTTTTGTGGCAACTTTCCAAAAATGTGGCTGTTTGTATCTTCATATAGGTGTTTATCCTCCTTGGCTGAGGTGGATTTGGCTCTCTTCCACCCCCCACTGTCTACCACCTTCGCTGGGACTTACCTTAAAGAGCTGCTGATGCATCACAGAAAACTTTAAAAAGCATAACATTTAGATATGAGTCAGTCTGGATTCCATATATATATATTCTATAGATTTCTCCTCCCTATTATTTATTACTAAGGAAATTTGCATGAATACATGGTCTTTATCCCTTAGACTTCTTCTGCCTCTGTAGCTGACTACCTATTTCATATCATAATCCTCTGTTGTGACAGCACAATCTGTTGCCATGGGAGTAGCCGTGATGTCACAAACAGCGCATTATGACCTCAGGTAGGGAGAAAGCAACAGAAATAGATAAAACTCTTCAGGAGCAAAGATCCTGTTTCATGCAACTGACCTCAGTAATAAATAATGGGGAGGAGGAATACATAACTAATGTGAAAGACAAGCTGAACTATGTATAAATACTATGTTTTGTGAAAGTTCTATTAATAGTGTCAGCTGCTCTTTAATTCCAGAACTTCTCTTCATGTCCCAGTGGTGGGGCAGGTGGGGGTTGACACACACAGCTTCATACAGACCTATCTTGCTGCCATTTTACTCCAGTTTTCTTACCCTGTGCTAGGGCGCTCATGACCATCACACATGTGGAGACATGCACATGTTGCAGGGTTCCGCTTCTCCCTCTACAGGTTGCCGCTCCTGTCCCACACTACCCCCAGGCTTCAACCTCATGGTAGAGGCACGGGGGAGCCAGCAAGCCACCTCAGCAAGAGGAAATCAGTCTGTCAGATGCTCAGTCCCCCCACAGCCAGTCCCCAGGAACTCAAGGTTAAAGATGCAGTGAAATTAAACTCCGCTGGCAAAGTGAATGTGAAGTGGCCACTTCACATTGTCACCTCACTACACAGAGTGGCCAATAGGAAATGCTCACTTCGCCTTGTAATTATTACTTTGCATTGTCATTCCACCTTAACACGAAGAAAGGTGGAGTGGCAACAATGTTGGTGCCCCTCAGTGCTCCCACACACACAGTCACCAGAATTAATGTGCATACCCAAAGTGCTACTGTCTTGTGTCCAGAAAATTCCCCATTGCTGATGAAGTGAAATAAGAGCATACCAAGAAATACAAAGTCTCCCAGGAGGAGGGGGCCACTAGAGGACATGGGTGGAAGCTGGAGGGGGGAAGATTAAGGGGAGAAAGGAGGAGGTGCTACTTCACTGAGAGGGTGGTGGAGCCATGGAATGCACTGCCTAGGGGGCTGATGGAGGCAGAGACAGTGGAGGGGTTCAAGAGGGGGTGGGACAGGTACAGGGGAAGGGTTCTGGAAGCAAAATCCAATGCAGCAAGAATATCCAGAACTGGGAAGGGAGAAGCCAGAGAAGGCGAGGGGCACAGCAAGGTCAGCACCAAGGGTGGGGGCTGACCAAACAAGCAGACACGAAAGACTGTTAGGCCTATTCTGCTGGCATTTTAGTATATTAGTATGTAAAATTAATGGCACACTCAGTCATGCACACAGTGGTCACACACAGTCACCAGAATTAATTTGCAGTCCCAAAATGCTGCTGTCTTATGTCCAGAAAATTCCCCAGTGCTAGCGAAGTGAAATGAGAGGGTAACAAAAAATGCAAAGTCTCCCAGAATTAATGGTGTACTCCATCATGTGAGCAGTTGGCACATACAGTCACCAGAATTAATTTGCATCCCCAAAATGCTACTGTGTTGTGTCCAGAAAATTCCCCGGTGCTGATGAAGTGAAATGAGAGCGTAGCAAGAAATGCAAAGTCTCCCAGAATTAATGGCACACTCAGTCATGTGTGCAGTGGTCACACATAGTCACCAGAATTAATTTGCATCCTCAAAATGCTATTGTCTTGTGTCTAGAAAATTCCCCAGTGCTGGCAAAGTGAAATGAGAGGGTAACAAGAAATGCAGTCACCCAGAATTAATGGTGTACTGCAAATGCACAGACAGATTAAGATTGTGCTGCACACTCAAGAGATGCAGTGTCAGACGCAAAGGCACAACAACGCCTAACCAGTGCTCACAAGTCACAAATCCAAATCTGGAAAAGAATATATTTTGCTGGTTGTGGGGTAGTGCACGACAATAACAGTCCACTACCAGTAAAGATACCACAAAGCAGTATAAAAAATTCATTCAGGTGTGGTGGATAGCAGGTTCACACTGCTGCAATTACTCTGGCACAATAAAAGTTGTCTGATGTAATGGTACACATCGCACACACACTCACACACACACACACTACAAGTATTGCATAGCAAATTGAAAACCTTTAGCAATATAACCAAATATTTTAAACAAACTGAAATGATACACTGCTGCACCACTACAATCATCAAAAAAAGTAAAGAATTATTGAAAATATTACGGTGTGTACATTAACACAGTTATACAAGAAAAATATAACCAAAACAAAAAGACTGCCTTTTTTTGCCCAGTTACTCTACCTACACCACAGATATGCCCCTCCCACAAAGCATACTTCACAGTACACAGACTGACTGTTCTAAATTAACATTTAAAATCCACACACAAACAATAAACACTCGATGATATGAGCACAGGAGGGTTTCCTACAATCGATGCACTAAATTTTGAGCAAAAAAAAAAAAAAAAATGGATCAAAAAGGCTTTTTACCAGCTTTAAAGGATCTGAATCGCAGAGCTCTGAGAGGAAGCTGTCTCCATCTTCCACTATACACACACTACACAGAATGGAGGCTGTGCAGCAGCACAATCTAGAGCCCATGTGACCTGCAGTCCCACAAAGCACTGCAAATTTACCTTGGAGCTCAATAACAAGTAGAAGTGATGCAAAGTACATTGATTTCAATGTACTTTGCCTTAAAATTGATGGAGAAGTGGTTTGGGAAAGGCGGAATAACGTGAAGTCATTGGTTTCAATGGATTTCGCGTTCCCCATCATGACGCGAAGTACTCCGCTTCGCGTTGCAGAGCAGTTCGCGGATTCCGCATTACTCCGCGAATCACTCTGCGGAGCGAATTTCGGCCATTTCGCCCATCTCTGCTCAAGGCCACTTCCAATCCCAGGTCACAGGCATTGTGTGTAGTGCTAGCACTGTGCCAGTGGGTGGGCCTTAATTATGTTTGTAACATCTCTTCTCCTTCAGGTATAGACCTAATGAATATGAAATGTCAATGTATCCTGATTTCTAATAAAAGTTAAAAAAATAAATGGTTTAGCAGTTTTAAAGTTATAGTGGGACTATGAATAATTATTATTGGTACCTTTTCTCAAAGATTTATGGTAACATAATAGGTAAAGCTTCCAGAATTCCTCCTATGGAATTTAATATTCACCAAGCACATATCACTACTTAATCTGATATGCTGAACAGAGCTGTTTGCAGTCATGTGGTTCCTCTCTGAGTGACTACTGTGTCCCCCCCCCCATTTTCTTTCTTAGCTGAACCAGATATCTCAGTGGAACTACTGATCTCCTGATATCTTGTTTGCTATTTACATTTACAAACTCCATTTTTCTATCACACCTATACAATTGCACCAGCCAGAATTTGTCCTTCTTGGTGCCCCAGACGTTTTCCCCATTAAATCTTATTAAGTAATGCAGGCTCCATGAATGAATGAATGAATGAATGAATGAATGCAATCTTTATTTGCACAAGTGCCTTTCTAAAACCAAGGCGCTGTACATAGACCAAACAAAAAATAGCAATTTAAAAACTCACGTAACAGTCAGAATACAATCAGACCTGGTTAATACGTTTGTGTTTGCCAAATTTGTTATGTAATAAAAATCTATGTAGTAACCAAACAGTGAACAGATGATGGATTTTTTTCAAGATTCATTACTGTAGAAAATCAATCAATTTAGAATACAGTACAGTGCAGGTAAGAATAAATGAAATCCACAGCAGTAGACAGCTCTTCTTGATCTTAGGTGCACATAAGCAGCAACTTCTAAAACTGTAAAAACTGCTTTCCACTGGATTGATTTTTTTTAAACAAGCTGATTCAAAGAATAAACAAAATCCACAGCATTGACCATGGAACAGAAAGAGGGGTCAGGCAGTATTTCATAGCAAGGAAAGCAGAAACAGGATTGGGGAGCTGAACTCGGATCGGGAACTGTGCAGAAACAGAATTGGGGAGCTGAACGTGGATCGGGAACTGTGAGTTTGGGAACCAAATTTTAAAACTGCTTACCACTTTTTGTGAACAATAAAAGAGGCTAGGAGCAGATCAAGCTTCTCTAAGGGGCACAACAACAGGAACAGAGCCAAACAAAACTCTACACAGCTTGACTGGGGAGTGGAATGAGATCCAGGGGCTCTACACAGCTTGACTGGGGAGCAGAACGAGGGGTTGGGCAGTGTTTCATGACAAAGAGGGGTAGAAACAGGATTGCATAGCTGTACTCACTAAAACAGAACAGAAATCAATAAAATCATTTTAGAAAGCAGAAAGCAGGAGAGCCGAATATGGGATGGGAACCAGGCTTCTCACACAGCTTTACCGGGGAGCAGAATGAGAGGTTGGCAGTTTTTCAATGCAAGGAAGGCAGAAACAGGATCAAACAGGGCTCTACATAGCCTGACCAGGGAGTGGGAATGAGGTGCTCTACACAGGTTGACAGGGAGGCAGAGCGATGGCTCAGAAAGTGTTTCTTGGCAATGAAGGCAGTAGAAACAGGATCACAGAGCAAATTAAAGGACAGGAGCTGAATGTGGGATGGGAACTGGGCTTTGTTAAAGTGGCACAACAATGGGAGTGAAGCTAACTGACTCTAAACAGCGTAAGCATAATGGGGGTCGAGGACCAGGCTTCACAAAATAAAATCCACAGCACTTTTAAATTTTAAAACTGCTTGCTACTTTAATGTTTGGGAACTGGAGCTGAATGGAGAAGAACCTAAACTGGCAGCAGCAGGAGAATACACTCGGGCAGTTAAGGGAAGTGTTTCATTCAGCCAAGGTAACATGCCAGAGGATTAGCAGGGATTAAGAACACTGCCAATTCACGGTCTACTGAGACCTGTTAGCACCTTCACCTGATCTCAGTAGAAATTAATTAAGGAGATCACAAACAAGGGGAATTAATCAGCCTGATTAAAGAGAACATGCAAACAGATTCGGAATCTCAGGTTTACGTATTAAAGAGGTCATTAACCCGAGAAAAAATCCGTTTGCATTGTTTCTCATTCAGAATGTCAGACATACAGACTAACAAGGCACTGATTAAACAGGTCTGATTGTATTAAAATCCATAAAACTACAGTACCATAAATATCAACTGCAATAAAATCTGAGTATTTTAGCTAGGGAATTTACTAGGTGTAATTCTTACACTGTATAACCTACATTCAAGTTGGAATTGTTGACACTCTACATGTCTTTGTTCCAACTGTAGCATCTACTATTCTTGTGCTACCCAGCTCAGTTGTCCATTTCTTGGGTAGCCCCTTTGCTGCCAACAGGGCTGTGCCCAGGACTTTAAGTGGCCCCCTGCAAAACATGCTGTTGGGCCCTACCTGATGACCAAAAATTCAGTGTAAGTAACCAGTCACACAATGCTTGATATTGTAAATAGCTTTTATTGCTATTACCAATAACTGACACTGCCTATAGTTAAAAAAAATAAACAGATGCATTAAACTTTTCAAAGACAGAGTTGTATTTGCCTTTTTTTAAGTTATGTTATTGTTTTCACATAGAAGATTATATTCCCATGAATGAAATACCACATGAAGGTACAATACTGCATAACCAGTTCTTTGATATTCAATTAGGTCATCATGTAATCTGGCACAAAAGGATGTGGGGTATAGCAAATGTTGAACTGTATTTTAAGTCCCAAGAATGCCAACCCATTCAGCAGCTGGGGTGGTGATGTCCTAGAAAGTGAGAATATAAGGTAGATAAACACAGTTATTAAGAACAGCTATTTAACTATAATAAGGAAGTTTGAAGAGGCAAAGTACGCTGCTGAACGTGCAGCTGAACTGATCACGAGAGCTAGTGTATAAACACAAAAATCTTAAGGCACTGCCCCAAAGTACTCCAAGAGTGCTTACATTGTAAAAGCTTATTTAAATCCCGTAATCAGAAACAGCATATATAATCGGGACTACCACTGCAATGGAAACATTAAGTAGTACATATTTACGAACTTAGACATCTGTAACATGAGTTCTGTTGTGAGGCCATTGAGGGAGGGAGATTGAGCGCCAAAGAAAATCCTCCTCAACCTCGCGGTCAGTGCCATGAACAGCATTTTGCCAGGAAAGGCATGTTTTCCCTACTCTCCCCTGGTTACCCCACAGCAGTCACAACAAGTAAAGAAAAACAGTCTGCAGTCATTACTCAACACCAGACATAACAGTAAACAGCTAAATGTTTTTAAAGTAATTACAGCCTGCTGATGTGTAGGTCTGTTTAAAGTCCCTCACAGATATGAATATGTGCTGCTTCTACACAACCCAGTTCAGCCCTCTTCCATATCTACTTCTTCCTTAGTGGTCTCCATTGTCACCTCTCGCTGCATACCAGATTCCTGCTTGGCTTTTCCAACCCACCAACCAGCATCATCTAGATCTGAAAACTGCCTTGTTAATCACCACAAACGATGCAGAGTCAGGCAGGGCAAAAATCACCTGAGAATTGTATTTTTAAAAATTAATACATCTTGCTTTCAAAAAGGCAAACTTTTTCATTGGTACCCTTATGAAGTACCGAGGCTCACTATCCTGACACTGACCTGCCCAGGCAGTATTATTTGAGAGGTTCAGCATTCAGACAGTGAACATCACAGTATGATAGGTCTTGAAGGACGTTGATAGGGGTAAGGTAGTGATGTGACAGCTTGTTACCTTACCTCTGTCCATAGCATTGAAAGGGAGGAAAAATTGGATGGCTGGATGAGCTGCCCCACTGGTGTTGCAGACTACACCATGGTGGTTTGGCCAGCATGCTATGAAGGCATGGGTTCTAGCCACATTGCAGACAGCATGTATTTTAGTGGTCCTGCTCCCTGAAGCATTTTATTTCTAACTCCGAGGTCATCCTCTGGAGTTAGATATTTTAGTTATGGGGGTGTGGGGAGAGCCTCAACATGGGGGATTCAGGGGCAAAGACCCCTGATATGCCAAATGATTTTTCAATCAGATGCCCAAAATCATATTTTCAGGCATCTAATTGATTCAGCAGGCTGGATTTACGGCTAGTGGGGTTGGTATCCCAAGACTCAGTTTACTGAGTTTAGGGATACCATAGTATATCCTTTTAATTACATCTGAAAATTCCACCTGACATGCCAGATAATTTTCAATTGACAGGACTGCAAGGGCTGACAGTCGCTCCCAACCCATTGTTGACCACAAGTTAGTTTTAATAAATTAGAACTTACTAAAGCTTCTTTCGCCAGATGCAACAGAGACAAAAGTAGCTTCAGTATAAGGTAAATGTTTGGGAAAGCTTGAGTCAGTAACCTTTGGCACAAGTACTGCACAGTTTTATAAGGGCTGCTCTCCACATCTGATCGAAGAACTGTAGCAAGAGTCACAATATCAGTTTTCAAGTCATACTGATCAACAGCTTAATCTGGTTCAAGGTCAGTTGGCATTCATCTATATCCCCCCTCTCCCTGGTCATGCCTGAAAATAGGCAGAATTTATCTAGTGCACTTACCCGGTCAACAAAAATTAACTAAACTAAACTAACATCACCCATGAAACTGGCAAAATGTTAACAGTGAAGTGCTAGGTTGGGTAGGTGACTTGCCTGTCTGATGTCTAGCAAGAAGCCATACAGTTCTTGCAGTTCCTTCAGTTTTGCAAAGCGTTCATTCATGCTAGTTGCCACAACATTTAACACTGCATTAAAAAAAAAAAAATCACTTTGCTTTGTTCAACTGGATCAGTCGCAGGCTCATCTCTTGCACATCCTCCAGGCATTTTCTTTTTCTGGTGCACTCATACTTCTGGAAGCCTTATTTCAGTGTCCACAGACTGAGCCAAGTCCTTTGCTTCCTGCATATTCTTTTCAAATCCAGTGACATGTGTATCATTGATGTGAACGTTCAGTGCTTCCAGAAGTACAATTGCTTTTGACAGATCCATCTTGGGGCTTGCAGTGACTTGCCTACTCTGTTTATTTCTGTAAGAATATCAAGTCAAACAATAAGATAAAAAATAAACTGAAAGTCTATGTTATCCAGCAATGACTGGCATTCATTGCTTGTGACAGAGTCCAAATCTGGCCACTCGTACAGTTCAGTAAGTGCAGACATTATATCACCAAGACCACAATATATAGCCTTGACCGCATTTATCTGAGCTTCCCATCTTGTATCACTCAAAGGCTTTAAGGTGAGTCCCTTCACATGTTGGCAAAGCAAATTCCATCATTTGGTGCTGGCAGCAAACAAAGTATAGAGTCTCTGGACAAGTCCAAGGAAATTCTTTGCTTCCTTGTTGCAGTTTACAACATCAGCAACAATCAAGTTCAGGTTATGGTTGCAACAAGGTATATAGATGGCCTTTGGGTTTATGAGTTTCATATGTGCCTGCACCCCTTGATGATGCCTTGCCATGTTAGACACATTGTCATATCCTTGGCTTCTACAATCTTCCAGTTTTAGACTATGAAATTGCAAGATTTCCAATAGCTGCTCAGTAAAAGCCTCACCTCTTGTGCTGCGTACATGTGAATAGCCAATGAAATGTTATTTAATAGAAATTCCAGTTTGATCTGTTGTAACATACCACAGAAGGCATGCAAATTGTTTAATGTGTGAATTATCAGGAGTACAGTCAAAAATAACACTGTAATATTTGGTAGACTTACATTCATCAATGATATGTTTTACCACTTTGTCAGAAAATAGATGAATGAATTCATTCTGAATTTTGTTGCTGAGAAAGTGAACATTTGTCCCATTTTTTTACACTCTGGATAAGTGATCTGCAAGTAGTGGCTCAGCGTTTACAAGCAGCTCCTCAAGTCCCAAGAAAATGCCATTGTTCCAAGACCCTAGGGAAGTAGTAGTCCCATGGAATGCCAGATTTCTTTCAGCAAGAAAAAGAACACAGTCTAGGAATCTTGTAAAGACATCTCACCATAGTTTTGATTATTTCATAAGATCTTGTTGGAGCTTGTTGTCTATTGTTTTTCTTTCTTTTCATCTTTGTTCAAAGTCCCTCCATGTGAGAAGATTCTTTCTGTGATGTGGAGAGGCTTCATATTTTTTTAACTTCTTAGAAAGACTTTGCTAGTCTGAAAACCCACTTATGAATTTGGTTTCATGTCCATTCCCAAAGAGTGCATGGCAAAAACAGAACACAGGACCTTTTGTGGGTGAGCAGACCAACTGCCTCCTGATAAAACTCTCTCCATTTGGAAGCTTCTGTTGATAACAGCCCACAATGAATTTTCATCCATTCATCTTGGGAAAGTCCCTTCGCATACTCTCTGGAGTGATTTGGACAGGGCCCTTTTCCAGTATTAAAGCACATAGATTATGTCCTGTGTTCTCTGGCCATGAGTCTTTCCAATGAGACATTAAACTGAGGTCCCATCTGCCTGTTTTGGTGGTTGTTCAGTCAGATGTTAAAGATCCCATGGCACTTCTCAAAAAGAGTAGGGTCATTTTTTATTGATACATAATCCAAAAAACAAATTAAAACAAAAGAAATAAAAAAAATCAAGGGAAAATAAACTATACTTTACTAATCTATACTGGGGGCTCCCCATATAATGCACAGGGGAAACGCCAGACCTTGCCCAACAACTAACACACCGAAATCTGGCCAATGGAAAATCATGTACACAAATGCTTGCAGTTAGGGAAACAATATCCCAGACCTGCAAGCAATAATGACAGAGGCTAAACTGGACATAGTAGGCATTAGTGAGACATGGTTTACCAGTAACCACACTTGGGAGACTTCAGTACCTGGCTACGTACTGTTCAAAAGAGACCGATGTGCAGAAAGGGGGTGGTGGAGTAGCCCTTTATGTCAATGAAAATATCAAAGCTACAGAAATTCAGAATACACATAAGGAGCCAGAAGAACTGTAGGTCACCCTGGAAATAAGAAATGGGACAGCTATACAAATCATAAATAAAAAACATAAATCATGGATTTAAATGGGATCAAGGCTTTTAACCAATAAATTGGTGTAGTTCTAAAGCAAAACGAGTAATTCATAGTTTAATCAGTACACCCAATCAAGTGTCTCCCATCATTCTAAATACAGTTGTCTAGGATTGTTCTTTCTTTCCTTTTCTTGTATATCTTGTATTTCAGAGCTGTGATTTGCAGAGGGGCTGCACCAACAGCCAGGAGGACCAGTGCATCCATTGTCGGATGCAGAGAGACCATCAGCCACAGCTGCCTACAGAGATCAGTGCCACAACCGTAGCCAGGAGGAAGCAGAAAGAGACCAGCAGCCATAGCCACCCACAGAGATCTGCACCACAACCAAGGCCGGGAAGACAAGTGCGGCCATTGCTGCACACAGAAGGGGGTCAGTGGCTGCAGCACACATAGATTGGCACTGCAACCGCAGACAGGAGAAACAGCAGCGGCCATTGCAACAATAGAAACAAAGGGCGCAAACTTTTGAACTGCAGCTGTAATTTTCTCCCATCCACCCTGCACCACCTCCTAAATAAATGGTCTCACTGGGCCCCACCCAGTAGAGGTTATACCAATCAGGAGGGAGCAAGAGGAGGGATGAAGCAAGAGGAGTGGTGGCAACAAGGCTATTTTGGAGCAGGGGATTCATCGACTGAAACAAAAAGTAACAAGCATTTGTCAATGCCGAACGTTCGCTTGCAGGTATTTGCAGTGGTGTTTGGCACGTATGGTGCTTTACCCTAATGCCCTGTGCGATTGCTGGTATTTGCACAATAAATTTTCAGCATGACCTTTTTGTTACCCCCATTGTGCGCTACATAGGCGGAAACACGTTTTGGGCAGGATGTGAAAAATGACAGCTGTACTGCTCATAAGGAAGTGTGGTAAAATGGCAATGTTGAAAATCTGGAGTGGAAATATTGAAAATTCGCAAACCTACGAGCGTGCGTGGGAACTGTGCAATGCACGCTCGTAAAACAGTCATTGTTAGGAATTTTTTCACCAAATTTTCAACATTGGCATTTTAAAACCTCTGCTAATGAACAGTGTCACTGTGATTTTCTTACTGTGTCTCATACATTGATTTCACACACCGACTGCGCCATTGTGCGCCACATGGACGGAAACATGTTTTGGGCAAGATGTGAAAAATGACAGCTGCACTGCTCATAAGGAGGTGTGTGGTAAATGGCAATGTTGAAAATCTGGAGTGAAATATTGAAAATTTGTAAACTTACGGGCGCAGGTATAGAACCGCGCAATGAACACTCATAAAACAGTCACTTTTAGGAATTTTTTCACCAAATTTTCAACATTGCCATTTTAAAACCTCTGCTAATGAACAGTGTCACTGTGATTTTCTTAATGTGTCCCATACATTGATTTCGCACACCGACTGCGCCATTGTGCACTACATGGGCGGAAACACGTTTTGGGCAGGATGTGAAAAATGACAGCTATACTGCTCATAAGGAGGTGTGGTAAAATGGCAATGTTGAGAATCTGGAATGAAAATATTGAAAATTCACAAACTTACGAGCGTGCGTAGGAACTGCACAACACACGCTCATAAAACAGTTATTTGTAGGAATTTTTTCACCAAATTTTCAACATAGCCATTTTAAGATCTCTGCTCATGAACAGTGATGCTGTGATTTTCTTAATGTGTCCCATACACTGAGTTCATACACCGACTGTGCCATTGTGCGCTACATGGGCAGAAACACATTTTGGGCAAGATGTGAAAAATGACAGCTGCAGTGCTCATAAGGAGGTGTGATAAAATGGCAATGTTGAAAATGTGGAGTGAAAATATTGAAAATTCACAAACTTACGAGCCTGTGTAGGAACTGCCATGCTACGCTAAGTAAAACAGTCATTTTAGATTTTTGCACCACATTTTCAAATTAGGGTTTTGGGACCCCTTCTCATGAATGATATCACTGTCATGGTGTTATTCGGGCCCAAAAGGATGATTTCGCGCAGTGAATGCGCGGTGACTGCGAAATCACCCTTTGGCCCCTAATAATTGCCATGACAGTGATTATCGATCATGAGAAAGGTACTAAAACCTATGTTAAAATTGGTGCAAAAATTCCAAAAATGCCTGAGATATGCAATAAAGTTGAAAACCTCCCTATCATGGTGGTGCTACCCAGTTCAGCTGTCCATTTCTTGGTGAGACAATACATCTAACTCCTGAACCTGTGACCCCCTGCACTACCTTCTTTCATGCACCTATCCTTTAATTAGAATTCCCCAGATAAGGATGTGTGAAATTAGTAGATTCCAGTTTTATGGAATTTGCCATGAAATTGTACAATTTTTCACAAAGATTCATGGGATTTGATTTTAAGTACAAATGTTATTTTGCAATTCCTGGCAGCAAGCAATTAATAAAACTGACACACACAGTCTCCTTGAAAGGTCTAAGAAACTGCCAAATTTAATGGTATTGCATTTTCTAGTTTTAAAGCTTCAGTGGTTTATAAATTTGTAGTTTACATTCTTGCAACATTTTATTTTTAAATGTTGTGAAAATTTGACTACTTTTAATTCAATCCCATTTAAAGCTGCAAATATGAACTTTTTCAAAAATGACCATGAGATAAAGTAGTTTAAATGTTTTAACTCTGGTTAAATGTGGATATTTTGTTTTAAAAGTAGAAGCAAATGACTGAAGTTAAACTTTTGGCAACATGTTTGGCAGGCTATAACTCATTCCTATTTGAAGCTAGAAATCTGAAACTATTTACATATACAAAATTTATGCTAACCTGTATACCAGTCAAATTTCATAACATTTCAATGAATACTATCAACATTATACTAAAATTACAGAAATCTAAATTTTGGCAAATGTTTGGCTACCTATAACTAAGCTCCCATTAAATCTTGAGACTTAAAACATGGGTCATATACCCATGCTGAATGCTTCTCTAAATTCTGATATTGTGGAGACATTTGGATAAGAAATTTTAAAATTATCTCAAAATAACCAAAAATTTAATTATGATTAAATGTCTGGCCACCCATAATTCTGCCTTCTTTCTACCTATGACTCTGCATTTAGGTACACCTTTGCAAGTTGTAGGGAACTGTATACATTCCAGATCTGGTGTTCGTTGGACCTGAATGTCTAAAATTATAGTGAAATAACTTAAATTTAAAATTTGCCATGGAATTGGAATGGTCATTCCACGGGCAGAATTTTATATTCTGCACAGCTCTAGTACCTTGTAAAAATACTATGTCCATGTGTTGTTGATCAAAAATGCAAACATTGCTCTTTGTTTTCTATCTGACTGAATGCTATTCGTGTTCAAAGATGCAACAGTTAATTAATACAATCCCATATTTTCATATAAGTTTGGCCATAGCAAACTCAAGTCTCTTTCTTTTGAACCCCAGAATGTCTCCCATATCTTCTCCTTTTGGGTTTTTGTTTTATGTGTTTTATAGGTTCTTCAGTTGCAGATTGACAATCTTTCTGTGATTACTTAGACGCTGTATCTGAATACTCCTCCAAGTCTATATCCCCCCATTGGTGGGTATCAAACTGTTTTTGTAATGAGAGCTAGTTCTGCTGTGCTGGTAGCTCTGATTGTTGTCTCCTTTCCCCCTTATTTTTCTGGAGTAACTGGAATTCTTCTTCTTGTTCTGGTATGGGGGGGGGGAGCATTTCCACCCCTTCTGGTTCTAGGTTTGGACTAGAGGATAGTTCTGCAGCTGTTGTTTCAGTTGTTATTGTTTTCTATGTAGGTCTGGATTTGGGAGAGAGGATGTCTGTTCAGGAACTGTACCATGTGGTTGAGATGGTACTTGTGCTCTGGCCGCTTTATATAAAAAAGTTTATATAAAAGTCCTGCCCATTGTAATCTGCATTGATGCCATTGTGAGCTGCGCAAGTACATACAGGTATGGTGAATAAATGTCTTTCAGCTTCACATAGGTTACATCTAGGAGTAGCGGTGCAATGGTACCCTGAATGCCCTAAAAGGCCACATATGGAGCATTTGATTGTCTCACAATTCATACTCATGTATCTCGTGGATCCTCACTTAAAACAGGAATGTGTCTGCCCTTGGTAAAATATGATGCCCTTGTTCCTCCCCAAAAAGAAGCAGTTCAGGAGATGCTGAATTCCTTTTTCATCCTGTTTTAACTCTACCCAAAGCTTCCATGCACCAGTCCAAAATCCTTTTAGATCTATAACTAGTTCTGGGGTACCCTGAATGTAGCATTTTTTTTCTAGCCAATAGATTATATCAGCCACATTCTCTCCTTCATTTTAGAATATTATCAGCAGTTTAATGGTAGGTTTTGTCAGGGGTATAATCTGAAATGAGACCAAATTTGGTCATGTTTTTGAGACATGTAGGTTTTCCAACATTTATCTAGCTATGTCTCAAAACAAAAACTGAGATCGAATGTGCTGCCCATACATTTAATGCGGATGGCATATCTTCTTTTTGCATTTTCTACCAGCTTCTGAAGCAGGCTAGCGTATATTATTGCTGGGGTACTGTTATTTTGGTTTGTATTTAGCTCAATTTTGGCAGGGTCTCATTGTGTGAGTGATCTAACCCTATTTTTGTCAATGCTTCATTTGGTTCAATGTTAGACTGAGCGTCAAGAAATATTTCTTCTGTAATGTTTCAGAAGAAGTAATACTTGCATTGGTGATGTGGGTTTCCATTGCCAGTGTCAGGTCAATCTCTGGCATTGCCGACGCTCTTGGCATCATCTGATGCATTGACAGCTAGGCTGAACTGTCAGAGTTCTCCACTGTAGTGCACTTATGGGAGCCTGGTAATGGGATGTGATGATTAGGAATCCACTTGCCCTCCATGGTTAACGCCCACCCAGCTTTTTGTAGCATTTGCTCTGGTGATTTTGATGTGCCTGGTGCCTATACATTCTGTGTCCCTCCAACAGGGCTTTGGTGAAGATCCGGGGTATTATTTATTGCTTGGAAATGGAAAACATTAAAAGTTGCATTTTCTTTTAATCAGAAACCTCTGGTGATGTGGTTAACAGCTATTTTCTCTTACATTCTTCCTCCAACCTGGATTTTTCTGTTATATAGGCAGTTTAAACTTCATTCAGTTTGTCTAGTAAGTGTGACTTCTTTTTTCCAGTGTATCTCGTAAATCCAATTCTGCTTGCAATAGGTTCTTGTCCATTGTTTCAAAATTGATTATTTCTTGTTCCATACTAGAGTCGCTCCAATGGTTTGTATTTGGTAAGGTTTCTTGCAATACTGCTCCATTTCCTTGATTACTTTCATCTATGGCCACATCCTTCAAAGTGACTGTCTCCACACCAGTATGAAGTCACAGCGCCCTCCTCCAAAGAGTAGGGGAATTTTTATTTTAACTTCAAATCAAATATTTACAAGGTGTTAATTCACACAGAATGAATATACAAATCAAAAAGTAAAGAAAATCAAATAAGTATTTCAATCATACCCCCTACAGGTAACTTCTCTGTTTGTATTCCAAACCAAAAAAAAAGGAAAGAAGCTAAGCAATATCACCCCCTCCCACTAAAAGAGTAGGGATATGTTTATTCAAACTGGAGAATTATAATACAGCACCTAGTACGACTGGTACAAGAAAACATATAAAACTGTAAAATAAATATTTATTAATGCATACTGTTCCCTATTTTGAAAATAATATAGAACTGTGATTTTACTCAGATCAATGGGATAACACTAAAACAAATTAGGTGTTACAGCATACTAACCCTAGGCCCTCCCCAGTAGAGGAATGTGTATAATAATTGCAAAATCAAAATAGGTACTAAGAGTATTGATTCCCACAAAATAATAATGTGCAATACAAAATGAAACAAATCAAAGAAGTATTTCAGTCACACTCCTTTCAGGACACCTTCAAATGAATATTTAACCAGATAAGAAACTATAAAAACTAAATCATATCCCCTTTACCTACTAAAAGAGTAGAGGAACATGTCATTATATTTGAAAACTGAATATGTGCAAATCATGTCATTTCATTCCAACTCACAATATAAATAACTTGAAGAAAAACTAAGAGGTAGTCCAGTCATACCACACCCAAATTCCACCCCATCATATAATGTCCCTATGGCAAGGGCTTGCTGGCAACATCACCTGTCGTATCTACCCACACCTGGGAGATGACTAGGTCTACTTACCCCATCTGATTTCAAGGCAACCCTGGAGTGTCACTAGGTGACAGCAGCCTTCCATGTGTCTTTACTGAATCCAGCTGAGGCTGCTCCACCACGCTTGATGCACCTGAGTAGAAAACAAGCGTTATTCTCTAGCCTTCAGTTTTATAATAAAATTCTCTGTCATATAAAACAGTTGTTCTTCAGAGATTGTAATTTGCTGTACTGAAAGCCTACACCAGACATGCCATATTTAAAATTTGAAACACACTGAAAACAACCACATGATCTGTTTGTCATGCTTTGTCCCTAAAAATGGCAACATTCCTAGGCATAAAATGTCTAGCATAAGGCCGTAAAATGGAGAAGCAGGCCATTTATGACGTACAACATTCCAAAATTGTTCTATAAATAGACATTCGAAAAATAAATGAGACATGGTTTCAATTGTAATAGTGCATGTAGGCCTAGGGCAAAATCTTTCTTCCATAACCTTTTGTTTCAGGTTTCCTTTAACATTTAATTTCCCATGTAATGATAACCAAACCATATCCCAGATCTTATTTATTTATTGAAGTCTCGGATTAACACCTTTGAGAATAAGCTCATAACATAGGTTCCACATCAAAATAAACAAACATGTTACAGGAAACAGTAGTCAAACAATATACAATTACAGTATTTTCTTTTCAGTAGAACAAATTTGTGTGTGATCTTAGAGACCAGTGTATACTGACTTTAAAAACATCAAGGTTAAGTATAGGAAAGTACTAGTAGGGGGAGGGTCTATCGGCCCAGTGGGCTTCATTGGAGGATAGGAGGAGAGAGGGGAAGGCAGAGACAAAGAAGAGTTGTGACCAGCATACGAGATTGTCCAACCAGCCAGGGGAGGGGAGGAAGATGTAAAGGGAAATGGGGGGTAGGGATGGGCAGAGATAGATGGAGGGGGCTGGGAGTCAGAGGATAGAAGGAGAGCGGGGAAGGCAGAGACAGGGTAGAGTTGCGGCTGGTGTACGATAATGTCCAACCAGTCTGGGAAGGGGGGGAAGTAGAAAAGGGAAATGGGGGGCAGGGATAGAGGGAGGGTGCTGGGAGTCAGAGGAAAAAGACTTAACGGAAGGAGGGAATTAAGGATCAGGTAAGTATTATGGGAGAAGAGATTAAGGAAAGCAATCACAGCTGGATTCCTCAGTATGGTAGTGTCTAAGCTTTATTTTAAAAGGGGCCAGTTTTACCCCAGGAGATGTCAGGAGGAAGAGAGTTAAGACATTTAGGAGATTGGTGTGCAAAAGACCTTTGCCAAGCATGGTACAGGCACAGAGAATGTTGAATATCTGGCTTTAGGAGTTTTGAGTCTGACAATTAGATTCATAAGGACTGAGCAGCTTCTGTACCCCAGGAGGCACAAGGCCAAAGCTGACCTTTTTAGCCATAATACAGGATTGGTACCTGAGTCTACCTGCAAACCGCAGCCAGTTTACCTGGGCGTAAAGGTCACACATGTGTGAGCCTAGCAGCTCCTGTAACAAGCTGACATGCTCTGTTTAATGCAACTTTGAGGTGATGGGTGGCTGTGTCAGTGGTAGAGCCACAGATCACTGGGCCATAGTCTACCAGCAAAACTATGGAGCTCCGAATGGCTGTGTTAAGGGCCTTTTTGGTTAGGCAGGCCTTATGCCTATGTAGAAGTCCAATACATGTGTTGACCACCTTGTTTATAGAGTCAATGTGCGCGGAGTAGGACAAGGTGCTGTCAACCATGACACCCAGATATTTAAAGTGCTGGACTAGTTCAAGAGGTGCACCCTCCAAGTTTAGGATAGAGAGAGGGTAGGATTTGTATTTGCTTTTGGAACTGTAGAACATCATTGTTTTAGTGTTTTTGTAGTTCATGATGAGTTTGTGATCACTGAACCATTTCTCAGCCTCCATGAAATTCCTTTGAAGGCTGTGCTCCAGTTCTTTAGGGTCTGGGTGGCTGGTAAATACAGTAACACTGCATCATTGGCACAGAGCAAAATGTTTCCTTGGCAGGTATGATGTAGGCAGTTTAAGAATATGCTGAACAGCAGTGGATCAAGTATTGATCCTTGTGGGACTCCAGATTGGGCAGGTCTGCTGTCTGAGAGAACATTGCCAATCTTGACTCACTGAGAGTGGGCATGCAAGTAACATTGGAATCATGCTACAGTGTCAACTGAGAGGCCCATGGCTGCTAGCTGTTCGATTAGGAGGTAGTGGTTTACTGTATTGAATACCTTTGTTAAGTCAGTCAAGTCTGGCCCAACCAGGGTACCTTGGTCAAGTGCGTTGTTCAGAAATCCTGTGAACTCGAGTAGTGCTGTTGTGGTACTATGCCCCTTATGGAAACCATGTTGATGTTGGCAGAGGAGTTGGTATTTTTTAAAGTACTCACCTAACTGATCAGCCACTATTCTTTAAAGTGCTTTAGAAAGTGGTGGGAGAATTGAGATGGGTCTATAGTTTCCAGTCAAGGTTCGATCCCTGCTCTTAAAAACAGGATTCACTAGGGCAGCTTTCCATTTGTCTGGGAATTGTGAGAACCTCAGACAGGTATTGATGATCTGTGTTAGAGAAGCAAGTATGTAATCCAAGGTAGTTGCAACAAGAGTTAGGTCCAAGGCTTCACCACTGGACCTTGATTTCCCTAGGACTTTTGGTAAATATTTTTTGGCTACACTTGCTGACACATCTCTGAAATGGAATGGAGGGTATGAGGGTGGCTGTTTCCTTGAACAATCATTTAGGCTTGAGCTGGAATGGTGGAAAAAGTCAGGGGGGAGGACACTACTAAAGTATAGAATACTTTGTTAAAAACATTTGCAATGGAGCTAGGATACTGAGTTGGAACACTATCCAAGTTTAACAAGGTGGGGTCTGTTTTAAGATCTTTACCAGTGAGTTCTTTGAGGTCTGGCCAGAATTGTCTCCCATCTCCCCAGGTACGAGTGAGTGCTTCCTTAAAGTGTTGACTTTTTACTGCACAGATTGCCCTGGTGCAGTCATTATGTGCATTTTTATAGGACTGAATGTCGGTCAGCCTACCCGTGGCCCGTATAACATGCCAGAGATGGTCACGTGTTTTCATCTGATGGTAGCAATCAGAGGAAAACCAAGTGCTGCAGTAACCTTTTATTTTATTAGTTTTAAATGTTGTGTGCCTGTCACACACTACATTCAAAAGGTGGGTAAATTGCTCCAGTGCTATATTCACATTGCTGGAGGAGCAAACAGAAGACCAATCCTGTTGCCGGAGTTCAGCTTCCAAGAGGTCTATGTGCCCTCTTTTCAGAACTCTGCATGTAATGGCTCAAGGAGGGGGTTTGGAAAAGTTGCTTGACCATAGAAATTGGACAGGTGAGTGGTCACTTAAGGAGCCAGGGAGTACAGTTGTATGAAATATATGTTCAGAGCGGCTGGACAGAACCCAGTCCAACAAAGTGGATGCACCCATCTTGCAGTTCACTCTTGTGGATGATTCAACAAGCTGGGAAAGGTGAACCACTGTGACAGTATTCTTGTAAGGACTTGCATCCAGGGAGAACCAGTTGGTGTTAAAATCTCCCAGCAGTATAATTTCAGAGCTTAGGTTCAAGGACCCAATGCATTCCATGAGAAAGTCGAGACCAGAGATCTTCTCCTTGGGTTGGATGTAGACTGACAGAATAGTTAGGGCTTTATTATGTTCTCCAAGTAGCACTTTAAGGGCAAGAGCTTGTATGTGGGCACCAGTGTTGGGCAATGGCAGAACACGTCCCTGCAGGTTGTCTGCAAGCTATACAGCACAGCTGCCACCACGTTTGGACAGGCTATCTTGTCTGTAAACTGTATGTTCAGGAATCGTGATGGCAGCATGAGCAGTTTTCGGGAAAAGCCAGGTCTCGACTGCAGAGAGAATGGCAGGATTGTGATTCAGAATCCAAGCATTATGGTTGTCCAACCTAGGTAGGAGGCTGCAAATATTTAAGGAGGCAATTGAGAGTTTTCCTGTAGCTCTCATGGAGGGAGTGGGTGGATATTTCCAGTGAGCAGGAGTAACAGTAGGGCAATTTTGCAGAGGTATTTTTGGAGGTGTTTATTGCCTAGCTTTCTGAACTTGGCCTGGTTCTTCTGCCTGGTACAGTTCACCAGGGTGCAGAAGATCCTTGGATACAGAGTGAGCTGGGGCAGCCAGCTAGGGCAGTGAGATAGCAGTCCACATTTGTTTGTTGGATATATGACCCATAAAGTTTGGGGAAACTTTTGGAGGAAGGGGATCATAGAGGACCTGTACGTTTTGAGGAGACTGTCATCACAAAGAGTCTGCAGAGCTACCAGTTTACTGGTGGGTACGTCAGTAAGGGAGAGGAGAATGAGCAGTAGCATGCCACTAGACAGTAAGGCATTTACAGTGGTCATGCTTGCTGAGCAGAAATTTTTAAGTTGAAGAGGCAGTAAGTTAAGATATTACTAGGGGGCTTATTTGTTAGGCTTGACAGAAAATCCCTATTAACTGAACTGCGAAAGCAGCAGGAGGAGAGCAATGGTCTCCTTAAAAGGAGGAGGAATAGAATAATGCCTGGTAGCCAATGGTGTGGAATAGGTGGGGAGAGAAGCTCATTAATAGAGGTCGGGGCCAGAGATGGCAGGTGGGACAAAATACAAGATGGAAAACAAAACAAGGTAGAAAACGCACCCTGAAAATTTCAGCAGGAGCCAAAGTTCAAAGGATTGAAAATCTGGAGGCAGCAGCCAATTGAAAGCTTGCTGCTCTGCAAATGGGCCAATCAGTTTGGTTAATTTTAAGCTGACTGTAGCTCCTCAAGGGGTGTACCTGCTAGCCGGGTTGAGGATGGTAGGCATCCGGGAGGAGGTAGAGCGAGGCTGGCTTCAGTGCCACCTGACTGCTGCAGACCTTGAGGGAGGTAGCTGTCTGGGTGCGCTGAGGATTGGCACTGGCTCTGGTCCTGGGGTGGGTGGCAGCTCGTTGAAGATAAAGGCTGGCGCCACTTTTCAGCCTGCTTGGGCTCATGTACTGGAGAGGAGGGAGGGAGAGAAACAGGGGATCATTAAAGTGCAGGTACTGGGCTGGGCTGTGAGGAGGTGGCAAGGGGAGACAAAAGGAAAAGGCACTAAGAAAAGAAGGTGCAATTAAAATGAGAGAAAAGAGGTGCTAACGAGGGTGTAGCAATAGTAATTGGGGGGCCTCAGGTAGGGGAAGCCAGAATCAGTGGTGCCAGGGAGGGCTCAGGGGGAGCCAAAGTTTAGAGAGAGAGAGAGAGAGAGAGAGAGACAGCTAGTAGGCGGGCACTAATTATTAAATGAGGGAAGGTAGAGGATTCAGATATTAACAAGGCAAATAGGGGAGGTGAAATTTAAAAGCATAGAAGAAAAATCTAGTAGTATTATCTAGCAAAAAGGCAAAAGGTACAAACAATCACTAACATTTTAGGGAGAACAGCTTAGTAAGCTTATCAGCTAGTACATGGCAGGCCAAAACATATTCCCACAAATGTTAAATGAGCTAATATAGTTTAGTGCATCAGAAACAAAAATATAAGGTGGAAAACAAGACATAAGGTAGAAAATGCACCCCAAAAATTTCAGCAGGCGCCAAGGTTCAGAGGTATCAAAGTACAGAGGCAGCAGCCAATGGAAAGCTTGCTGCTCGGCAAACGGGCCAATAAGTTTGGTGGATTTTAAGCTGACTGTAGCTCTGCAAGTGGTGTACCTGCTAGTGGGGTGGAGGATGGTAGGCATCTGGGAGGAGGTAAAGCGTGGTCAGCTTCAATGCCGCATGTCTGCAGTGGATCTTCAGGGAGGTGGCTGTCTGGGTGCGCTGAGGATTGGCGCTGGCTCTGGTCCTGAGGTGGGTGGCGACTGGCAGAAGATGAAGACCAGCGCTGCTTTTCAGCCCACTTGGGCTCTGGAGCAGAATTCGGAGTGATACCAGCATCTTTCCTATGTTTTCTTTTTCCTGCTTAGGACAAGATTTGAGTTACTTCTTTGAAAAAATTAAACATAATGTACTCACACATGTCCCACCTCTGCGTGTGCGCACATGATTTTGTGTTAGGATTCATAACTTAATTTTTCCAAAATATGGTTGAAAATGCAGTTGGAGGGTGTTCAAGGACCTTTGCCTCGAGATCTCTCCTTGCAATGGCTGTGCTTGCAATATAGGTTCCAAACTATCCTGGACCCATGGGATCCACACCCTCTGTAGGCCCAATAGAACAGGTTCTATGTTGGCATTAATAAGTATAGAAAAGAAGAAGGGTCATGGATCAACCATCTTTATACCTCCCTGTTTTTGTCCAAAAATAAAATGCCCTGTTTGATGGGGTTTAACCTACTCCCCCATATGCATGTAAAGAAGCAACTATACATTTTTGTTTCTAGATGTTTTGACAAAGAAAAAAAGCAACTTAGGTTTAAAAATATAGATAAAAGAAAAAGTTTTAACCATAAACACCCTTTTTAGCTTTGACATCCTCCACCTTTTCCAAAGTGTAACTTTATCATATGCTTGTTGGAGTTTTTCCTGCCAATTCAGAAAGGCTAGATCTCCTTTCCCAAATAAAATACCTAACGTAGCGTAAGTGTCCAGTATAATGGGAATATGAATGGCAGAATCCAAGGGTTGTGACATCTCACCTATTGGTATGAATTTATTTTTGAAATAATTAATTGCTGAGCCTGAAATCACTAGAGAAATCAGTTAACATGTCACCTGCCTGAATACAGGAATGTACAGTATATCTGCAGGAACTAAATGGACATCATCCTCATAAGCAATTGTTGTTATTTCTGGATCCTCACTGGAAAATTACACTCCTGTTATTGAGGGAGAACCATTTCTTCTTCTCAACAGGGGATCCAAAGTCAGTACATAAAGCAGGGGACTAAGGGGACACCCCTGAAATACACCCTTGCTTACTCTACATTCCTGACCTAACCACCCATTACAGTATGGGTTTGCAAAAAGCCTGTGCATAACAGGCCTGAACCCACCCTTTAAATTTCTCAGGGATACCATAGGCAGCCATACAAATCCCAGAGATAAGAATACAAAACCTTATCAAAGGCTTTCACCTGGTCAAGGCTGAGTAATAAACCTGACAGCTCACCTTCCTGGCCCCGTGCCAGTATTTCCCTTATTAAAATCAAATTGTCTGAAATCATCCTACCTGGACTTGCGCAGGTTTAGGAGGAGTGAATGATCTCTCCTGCTACCAAAGCCAGTCTATTATTCAGGAGTTTTGTAAAAAATTTGAAGTCCACATTTAATAAAGTGATAGGTCTCCAGTTCGATAAGGTACTTTTGTCACCTGCTTTGTACATGAGAACTACTAAACCAGTATACTGTACATACTATAAGGTGTCTCCTTAGTGCTTAACATGCCATTGAAAAGTTGTACAACTTCATCTTATAACTCTGTCATTACACACTTATGTAACTAATAGGAAATACAATCTTGTCCTGGAGCAGAACCCTCTTTTAGGGAGTTAAGTACATTGCAAATTTCCTGTTTCGTTATAGGTTTTCAAGGGTATGTTGTAACTGAATAGAGTGCTGTGGCAACTTAGATAGATAGATAGATAGATAGATAGATAGATAGATGATAGATAGATAGATGAAAACTTTTATTTTTTGACAGGATAGTAACTTTTAGGACCAAAAATGGCCCTGTTTATCAAAGTTGTCCTGTTTTAAAAATACAGTTTCAAAGAACAAGAACATCATGTAATAATAAATTACAGGAACAGTCTTACACATATGACAAACATGATTTCACTACATACATTACAAATAACATACATAGATACACAATATATCAGAGAATTCAAAAATTCATATCAAACTATAAGTATGCGCGTTTCAAGATGGACTGATGGATTAAATGTCTAAAAAAGTACAGGAGATTTTTTTCATTTTCAATATTTCCATACTGGAACCAATATAATAGGCAAGAATAAGCATGAAAGGAATTAAAACAAAAAAGAAAAAGGAATAAAAGGGGAGGGAAAAAGAGAGAAAACTAAAACTTCATTCTCAAAATGCAAACCTAATATCCTATATCTAACACACACAAAAACATCTAAAAATAATCTAAAAAAAGGAGCCAAAACAAGAAAAAAGTTAATTTAATCTAAGTAACACCATAGCAAGCACATCTGTCTCTCCAAATGATATCCAGAGAGTGCTTAAATTTATTAGGACTATCAATAATTCTAATTTCTGGATCTATTTCATTCCGTATTTTTGGTAAATAAAAATGTCTTTGCATTTTGCTATAGGTATTTAATTCTAAAGGAATTTTTTGACATCTGTGTTTTAAGTGCCTCAAATGATACCTATCAGAGATAGAGACACCAGGAGAGTTCATACCATGTTTAACCTTCCCCCATACTCATTAAAGGCTTTATACCCTTCAAGTTTTTTTCCGTGGGTTGCAAGAGAGTCCCAGCCAAGGTCTTGAAGTAAATTACAGTGGTGAGAGTAGAAGGAACATTTCGTTACATGTCTCGCTATTCTGTAATATATTTTGTCCAAACAATTTAATAAAGATTTAGAAGCAAACTGATATATTAAACTACCATATTCTAATGTTGGTAAGAGTAGTTGTACAGCCACTCTATTTCTTGTCTCTCTTGGTAGAATCAATGTTTTCCTTCTTAACACACCCAGTGTAGAATTAACCTTTTTAGTTACATTTGTTATATGAAAGGAAAAAGTGAGAGAACTATCCATATAAACTCCCAGATACTTGTATACCTGGACCTGTTCTAGCATTAAACCCCTTAGAGAATAAATATTTAATGTTTGATTATAAGGCAATTTATTTTTCGAATGGAAAAACATTACCTTGGTCTTCTTAGTACTAAGAACCATTCTGGATTGAATTAACCAGTTTTGTAAAATATCAAAATCATATTGTAGCATTTTTTGTATATTATCCAAATTTTTAGCTTTCCCTATAAGAGCCATATCATCAGTGTACAAATAAATCTTACTATTTTGAATACACTATGGAAGAGAATTTATGTAAATCAAAAGTAGTAAAGGAGCCAAGATTGAACCTTGGGGAACTCCCCTAAAGGTACCCTCTTTGTCTGACATTATTCCATCTATATATACCTGTTGTGTACGTTCTGTCAAGTATGATATTATCCATGTCCGAACAGGTTCTGTTATACCCATCTGAGCTAACCTTCTCAATAATATATTGAAATAAACTAAATCGAAGGCCTTTGAGAGATCGACGAACACCGCCTTCCCCTGCCAAAAAAGAAGAACCACGGACGAAAGAACAAGGAGGTAAGAGTAGAAACAATCAGTCAACAACAAATGCAGTAACCCTGAAAGCTTATCCTAATGTTAGATAAAACTGTAAAACCTGTAAAGCACCACCTGTAATAATTTCAGAGAAGATATACGCTGTAAGAAACACTTTGCTACAGAAAAAAATAAAGCAATGAAATGTTAGCAACAAACAGTAGCAATCCCTGTGAGTAAAAAATAAAAACACCACCACACAGTAAATCTGCTTAGCCAAAATAAGTCTTAATCCTTTCCCCTTGCTTTGGTAAGTTTCTCTACTCTGCCTTTCAAGCAGTCTTAGAAGGAAAGAACTCAGGTGAAGCTAGGTGCCTTGGCCAGCAAACCAAGTCTTCTACCTCCAAAATATCAACTAACCTGACTTTTTAACCCTTCTTTCTGTTGGAAATTACTGACAGTTTGCCAGCTCCACCCCCCACATACACACATAATCCTTTGGAAGAGCTGTAGGAGGAAAGCAATTAGCTTCTTCAATGTGAGAAGGAGACTGAAACACCTCTGAGACAACAAACCTTTTCAACAAAAAAAAAAACAAGAATAAAATAAAACACCTTGTCAAACAGTAATTTTGCTTAGCCCAATGATAAAAAAGTCACAAAAATGTAAGCTCCACCTGAAAGCTTATCATAATGTTAGATAAAACTGTAAAACCTGTAAAGCACCACCTGTAATAGTTTCAGAGAAGATATACCCTGTAAGAAACACTTGGCTACAGAGAAAAATAAAGCAGTAACAGAAGATATAGCTTGCAAAAGACAATCTGAATCAGAAGATTGCAGCAGTAATCTGTTAGCACACACCTGTAGGTACACCTTGTAATAATGCAGAAGAATGTATACCAGCAACAACAATTTGAATCAGAGAAAAATAAAGCAATGAAATGTTAGCAACAAACAGTAGCAATCCCTATGAGTAAAAAATAAAAACACCACCACGCAGTAAATCAAGGCCCAAAGCCTGAAATTTGTATTGTAATTTAAGACATGTTTCTGCTCCCCATGCTGCATTAAAGTCTTCAATCAGGAGTCCATCCCTTTGCCCTATCAACTCATTTAATCTTAGGGTCAAAAGCTGATATTTTTATTCTTGGGTGAGAATATACCACTCCAAGACACATTTTCAATCTAGTTATGTAAACCAATAATATCTCAATGCCCTCAACATTACCTGAAAAAAACAACTCTACTTGGCCCAGATTACTTTTAATATAAAGTGTGACTCCTCTTCCTCTAATAGGCCTATCATATCTGTAAAGATCATAATTTTCTTTTTGGAATTCAGAATCTGGGTGCTTTTTTGATAACCAGGTTTCCATAATTCCTATGATATCATAGGCATTCTCCAATACCCAATGATCAAAGATAGACTGTTTTCCAGCAAAACTTCTGGCATTATCATGGGCTATTTTAATAGTATTGGTCCGAGTTTTAGGGCCAGGATTTGATTTATTATCCCCACTAGCTAATGCAAAAATAAGAAGAGATATTAATCCCTTACTGGCCCAAGGAAATATAGTGTCTTGGCCTAGATTTTGTACACTACGTTCAATCCTACCCAGATTCCAAGAAGTATGAAATTTGTTTCTTCTACTGACTCCTTCTGTGAAAAAGAACATTTTTGTCATAGCAATAGAAAGGGAACATGTTCTAATCTTTGGGTCTGATTGACACTCCAAAATTTGTTTGTCTGAGAAGGCCAGTACCAACATTCCGAACAGGAAAGCAAAGCAGACCATTTCTTATCACTACTACAGGTTTAATTTTAGGTAAACTAATGCAAAAGACTGCCGCTTCAAATATCAAAAGGAAGCTATTTTTGGGAGAAAAAATCCACACAGTTAATAAAATCACCTAATTTCCAATGTGAAAGATTTTGGTGCATAAATATACTACTAAAACAGTCAAAAATTTAATTTCACCAATAATATATAAAGCCTTATCTATAAATACTCTAACTATAACTACAAAATGCTCTAGTCTAAATAATATCCACAAATATTTTATCTTCAGAGCAATAAATAGTATATTTAACCCTTACACACTGGCAGTCCAAACAATGATTTTTATCTTCCGAGTGGCGCTTGTGCCACTCACACTTGCACTACTGCTCTTGCACAGTATGTGGCATGATCTTTTAAAACACACTGCCCCTCTTCCTTTGCTCTGATGCACTGGTGCATCTCTCCTCCCTCTCGGTACCAGGGAAATTTACTGGGAATCAGCCAGTTCACTTTGGCAGAGCAAAATAATTCAGTAGCAGTTTCTGTCATGCAAAGCACAGTACCTGAAGTCTAGAGGAGCACAAACCAGCTTAAATGGCACACAAGCAGACAGGTGTAATTGCTGTGCAGCTGAAGAAATCAGTACGTGGTGCGATCTTTTAAAACACACTGACCCTTCTCCTTTGCTCTGACATGCTGGTGCATCTCTCCTTCCTCTCGGTACTGGGGAAATTTACCGGGAATCAGACAGTTCACTTGGGCAGAGCAAAATAATTCAGTAGCAGTCTCTGTCATGCAAAGCACAGTACCTGAAGTCTAGAGGAGCACAAACCAGCTTAAATGGCACACAAGCAGGCAGGTGTAATTGCTGTGCAGCACTCTGCCAGCCAGTTTTCTCCATGCAGAGGGGCTTCCAGGGAGTCCTGGAATAAATGGGCACTATGGTGTTCAGTTTCTTTTAAAATGGCTGATCTCGAAGTGTCTGACATACCAGTAGAAGTAGTAACATGGGAAATCATTTTTTTCTGTTTTTGCAAGTGACAAAATTGGAATAGATTTACAAAATCTTGCTGGCCTTGGTTTCCAAATCTCTGTTCTTGTCCTAGTGATCTAAGTCTATCATATTGTAGGTGTGACAGTGCTTGTTTTAAATCAGACATTTGTATAGCTAGATCCTCATTGGTCCAGCTCTGTAAAGACAAAAGCTCATATAGTTGCCACCCATTTTGGTTATAAAGATCCAGCTTCCCTTTTCCATTTAATTTCTCCATCAGTTTAAAATAATCTTGTGCATCTCATTTAGTATCCTCCCACCAGTCTTGGGATGAGTCATACAAGAATTTTACTGACTTACGGGCTTCCATAAGATGAATGAACCCTTGTTTGATTATATGGTCAGCCAGGAGGCTCAGAGTCATCCTCCAGTACCCTGGCCCTCTGCCCATTTTGTCATAATTTGCAACTATCATGCTTAACATGGCATGATCTGAAGATGAAACTGGTATCACCCTAGTATTCTTGATCTCAAGACTGTCCGAGATAAACCAGTAATCGATTTTTGTCACTAAATTACCCTGAAAAATACATTTTCTGCGGTGTGGTCCCACACTGAGTAAAAGCATCTATAAATCCTGATTGCGATATAAGATTATTCAAACAGGTTGCATCACAAAACATCTTGATGGTTTTTAGACCCCTATTAGTGGTGAACCTACTACAATTGAAGTGTCCACCCAACATTATATATTTTGAGGTAAACAAAAAGAGTTCTATCTTTTGAAAGACCTCAATTCTTGAAGCCTTAGTTTGTGGGGTGCAAACATTCATGATTTGAAAGTCTGACTTATATGAAATAATGTCCAGTAACAGGGCCCTCCCTGGTACTATTTCGACCATATGGATTATTTTTGCAGATGGATTATTCACACAAATAGCCACCCCATTGCATACCTCTTCCCCCATTGACCAGTGGGACTCCCCCCATAACCAAGTAGTACTAGCATCAGACATTTCACTAACTGAATGCAGACGTGTATCTTGAAAAAGGATAACGTCATAAAAGTTAGTCTCAAATTGTACAAAAGTGAGTAACCACTTTTGCTCGGTTTTTATGCTGTTGACATTCAAAGTTGCCACACCTAAGTCATAAAGTGAAGATTTCATGGGTTACATCACCTTTTCTGTTTCACCCATGCTCTAGTCCCCATCTTCCCCATATGTGGTTTAGGCTCCATATCTTCCACAACATGCTCCATATCTGACCCCCTCCCCTTCTGGTTGTGAAAAGTGAAGGGAAGCAGAATCTGATTCCGTGTCCATATCTGCTTCATCATCCTCAAGGGCAGTATATTTGTTTTGTACAGCAACCTGGGGAGCTGTACATTTTCCTTTATCCATGCTTTTTTTTGAGAGACCCCTTCTTTTAGTCATTACAGTACAGGACTCCTCCCCAGGTAAAGGTGGGGGTATATCAGAGCCCTGTGTAACCTGAGGGCATTGTTGCATGGATGGGGAATGTGTCTCACTCCTTGGAGCCTCTGCAACTGGAGCCACTACAGGTTGAGCACTTACAGATGGAGTAGGGCGCGCCTCAGAGATGGGTGTAGTGTGCCATTGTGGAGTCATGCTTGGGGTGGCATAAGTCTTGTAGTCTTAACTGCCTTATTGATATAAAAGTCCTGACTACCATAATCTGTGCTGTCTATATTATGTGCTGCCTGTGGACAGTCTGTGAAGGAATGACCTTCCTCACATAGGCTGCATTTTAATGGATTTCTGCAATGAAACATGAAGTGCCGCACCTTGCCACACTGAACAATATTTTACCATTTCACAGGAGTGGCTAAGATGTCAGGGGGAGCCACATTTGTAACAATGACGAGGTTGTCCCTGGTAAAATATAAATCCTTTATCTTGTCCCAAATAAAAACAATTCTGGAGATGCTGCAGTCCTGAATCATCCTGTATATGATTTATTTTGAAGTGCCACACCCCATTCCAGAAGCCTTCATCATCTCAAATCGACTCTGGGTTACCCTGTATTTTGCAACATTTCTCCAGCCAATAGATAATGTCAGTAATGTTCACATTGCCATTGCGGAAAAGGAGAGTTATGGGTCAACATTAAAAGTTTGTTCTGGAAATGTTATGGCTTGAAAGTAAGCCCAAGCTGGGTTTGCTTTCTGGGTGGGTACTTTATTCAGAACCTCTCTAGAATGTTAGGAGTTTGAAAACTAATGTAATATGTGGATTCACCTGGGGTATGGATCAAGGCATAAACCTCAGAGAGAAAAAAGCATAACATTTGCTTCAGCAAAACTTTTTGACAGCTCCTCCAGCTTTTCAAACATGCTGGCATAAGTTGGGACTGCAGCAGGTTCTGCTTCTGCCACCAGTGGACTATCAGTAGCCAACTCTGAGGTTGCTTGGTGTCCAGCCCCTGCAGTATCCTAGGTCCACATCTGTGCATCAAAAAAAAACCTCAGTAGTTAAGTCATTAACAGGTGAAAAGGAAATGTTCCCTTCATTCTCTCCATATGTGATATCCTGGAGTGATACACTCTCCAAAGGATCAATGTTTCTTATAGCCATCCCAGACTGTAAAACCTCCCCACTTCTGCATTCTGTGCCATACTTGTTCCTGGAATCACAATGAGTGGGTCAGGAATCCAAGACCCACCCTCTGTTTGCAACCAGCTCACTGTGCTCAGTGCTTTCTCTGGAGGCCATCCTCATTCCCCTGGCTGTATGCTATGCACCTTCTCCATTCTGAACTGCCATTCCTTCTCTTTCGATACAGGAGAGTTACCAGAAAATATGAACACCTTTGCAACTTTTTCAGCCAACAGACTTGGTGAGTTCAAGGAGATTCTTTTCCATTTCTTTGCCTCATTAATCTTCCATTGTACTGTAAAAAAAGATCTGTTCTGCCTGCAGCAAACGCTGCTTCATTTCCTGGAAATCCTTTTGTAGTTGTGACTCTTCATGTGCTGAATCCAGCTCCATGACTACTGTCTCAGTAGGGGGAGTACATGGAGCTACATCCTCTGCTGTGGTGTGGACAGCACCAGAAATTACTAACCCGGCAGTGGGTAATGGTGCAGTTATGATCAGGAGACCAGTACCACCATCAATACTGCCTTCTCCTCCTCCTTCTTCATCAGCTTCCAGAAGTACACTGGATTCCTCGGCCAGAGAGGGTAGTGTATGCATGGAACAGCCTTCCTGAGGAGGTTGTGGGGTCTAAAACTGTGGGAGAATTCAAGAATGCATGGAACAGACATAAGGCAATTCTTGTGGGGGGGAAGGAAGAAACAAGCTGTTGGTTAACTAGGATCTGTAGCTTATCCTGCAGGTAGGGAAATGGGCAGACTAGGTGGGCCAAGCGGTCCTTGTCTGCCATCAAAGTCTATGTTTTTATGTTCACAGGGATCCAATGCCCCAGAGCAAGAGTAGGAGAATTTTTATTCAGACTGCAAAAATGGTTTCATACAATACTTTATAAATTTGGTATAAAAAAGTTGAAAAAACAGTAAAGTAAATAAGTATTAAGGCATACATTCCCCTTTTTGAAAAATAATAATACAACACTTTAAGTTCTTAGAACAAAGGAATCACAAAGCAAATGTGTATTTCTACATACTCCCCCCCAACAAAAACTAGGAGAGGAGCAGAGGAAATTTTATAATCAGACTTCAAAATTCATAGTACAATATAAATTAACTGAATAAACAAAACCAATAAAGTAACATAAGTATTTAAAGCATACAATCCCTTCTATAAATATTTAGTACATAAAAGAAAACCTAATACTGACCAAAAAACACTTACATTAAACCCAAATTTGTTTTACATCACACAAGATATAGAAGCCCCTGCCCCCACACACCTTAAGAGTAGGGGAGTTTGTTTATTCAAGCTTTAAAAGGGTTTAAAATACAATACAGAGTACATTGGTGTATAGAAAGTTTAAAACACAGTTCAACTTCAATAAGTATTTAGACATATCACACCCGGTTGAAAACAATAATACAAACTTATAATCATTTCTTAAAAAGAATCCTCGAGCTAAGTAATGTTTCCTGCAAACCCCCACACACACACACACACACAGAATAGGAAAGGAGTAGGGACAGGGTTATTCAGTGGAAAAATCTTCACTTTCACGAAAAACAGATGGCCTGGAAGGAAAGTGAGACATATAAAAAAATAGTGTCAAGTAGCCCCCAAAAGGAGTCATATTTGGGGAAAAAATGTCTAAAATATTAACATCCGTTTCCTCACAATAGGGACATAAATTTAATGGAGAGATAGGGTATAAGCTAATAAACAAAAATCTGTACTAAATATCATACATCTCGAGTTTATGTAAAACCTCTAGAACATATCCAGTGTCCAACCAGGACATTTTCCTCCACCATAATTGAAATAGGTCTGGAGAAACCTGACTCTTTTCTTGATGGTATCAATTTTTTATCACTAAACTTACAGAATGAAAAATCTGTTCCACTCTTTAAAGTTGCTGTCTTAACATCAAAGCACAACGTGCCTGTCATAATTGAAATTTAATGCACAACAAAATTATCATAATAGTTCCAGTGTCATAAATGGCCCAGTGTGCAGGAAAGAGTCCCAAAATTTAAAATATCTAGCGTTAAGGAAGAAAAGGGGGAACATTTCCATCATAACTGTAAATACTGCCAAAAGGAGATCGAGAAGGAGCAACCTAAAAACAGATGGTTCATAGTTTCAAGTGTCCCTACACAGGTAGAAAGTCTCAGACAGACCCTTTCTGTCAGCCCTTTATGCTTCCAATTATTTTTAACAGCCAGTTTCTGGTGAATGCATGACCACATAAAATCCCACATATATCATGGCAGTGTTTTGAAAGGAGCATATCTGAAATTATCTTTTGTTTAGTATGTGGCAAGGATATATACCAAGGGTGAATGATGTCATTCAAGATTATTACCCTAATATATAATTATTTTTTAGAAAAACTTAATAGCTCTGTTTTAGTAGTGCCAGATATTTAATTTTCCAATAGCATTTTGAAAGTATACAGGAAACCCGAGATATGCATCCGTTTTTGAATTCAAGAATGCTCTTCCCAAGCTGTAAAAAGAGTCCTCAGGTGATCCCATAGCCAGGGCCACCATATTTTATTTTTATTATGAAGTACTGGAAGGAAATTATGAAAAAAGAAAGCACAAAAAAAGAAGACTAGCGGGTTGATCATATTCAACCCACCCTGGGCTATTGGAAGGTACGTTGTCCCTCGCTTTAACGGGTTAAGATGGTTTCCCCAGAGTCCCTGAAAAAATATACTATAAAGTGTAGTTTCTACCTGTTTGGGGGGGTGGGAATACCAAACTGAGAAACTGAAATATTGGAAGAAGAAGAAAGGATTTTATCATAAAAATTCTTTGTTTATTTGGACATCTTCCAGGAGTTACATAGCATCATTTTTTGTTTCCCTTCTTGTATGTTACACTCCCAGTTTTGTGCCTGAGGGTCTGGGCCACAAAATTGGATCCTTAAAATCCTCTGATACCCATTAGATGTTGGTATGCCCATAATTTGTGAAAAGTGATTAACTCCTTGTCCAGTATTGATACATCGACTTTTAATCAAATTGATATCAGAACCTGAAACTGCAGAAAATCTGATAAGATATCCATAGCTGCCCTAGCTGCTGACGCATCAGTTAAAATAAGACCCAGGTCATCTGTGTATGCAATGGATATCACAAGGGAGTCCTCACTACCCACTGATACCCCTGCAATAGCTTCACAAGAATTTAGTTTTCAATAATACTGGATCAATCGTTAAAATGTATAACAGCGGGCTGAGGGGACAACCTTGTCGTACCCCACTAGAAATGCCACATTTGTTACCCAACCATCCATTTCATTGGGGAAAAACACAGGTCTGCATAACAAGTCTTGATCCAGGAGATAAATTGCTGAGGGAAACCATAGGATTGTAAAACTAATCACAAATAAGTATATTCAATACGATCAAAAGCCTTTGTTTGATCAAGGCTAATAAATTGTCCCATTATTTCTCCATTGCCTCCTTTTTGCAAAATTTCCCTAATAAAAATTAAAGCATCATGGATTTTCTGAGTCAGTACTCCACTGAATTGGGAAGGATGTATAATGGAGTCCAAAACTGCTGATAGCCGGAGACTTAAGAGTTTCATCAATATTTTACAATCGGAACAGAGATAGGCCCTTCCAACGATGCTTGCACTTACTACAGTCTTACAGCAATTAATGTCTTGACTGTCAAGCTGTGACAGTATTGCCCTATTTCTGGGATAGCATCACGAACCTGTTATTCAGCAGACCTAGCTACTACCACATGTAGTTTGAACCTGTACAGAATACACCTGCGTTTTCTGCTGCAGACCTGACAAGGGGCTATGTCTGCCGGTGCAGTGAAAAACATCTGCGCAGCAAAGTGTATGCCCTAGTATGCTGCCACAGTTATTCAGCTAACTCCCCACCCCCAATCCATGCCGGCCCTCTAATGTGGCAACTTCCCCATGTCTGGCTTCAATAAGTTGCCTGCACATGTACCTCAAGTCCTGAGCTGATGGATCAGAGGGTCAGGCAACATACATTTCACCTAGTACTAGTGCAGTACAATTATACTACTCCTGGCAGTGGCCTGCTGGCTATGCTATTCAGAATAAAATAAAAAGCTTGATCTGCTTGTATGGCAGAGTTCATGGTGCATCCGCTGAAATGTTGCTGGTTTCTATGGCCCTGTAGACTGGTGACAGTATCATGAGACGCTTCGTGTTATTACACAACACACTTTCTGATGCCTCCCACTAAATAGCTGCCTTGTTTTGCAGGACATTCTAGGCCACCATGAGTTTCACTTTACAGTGATTCTCCCGATTGGGAACTAAGAAACCACAAACTGGCTAGCAAAATTGCTATTGTTCAGGCACATGGCCTGTTTAACCAGATTCATAGGATGATATTGGGAGTGCACCATATATGAAAAGACACACACAGTGACAAAATGAAATGCCAAGGCTCAATTGGTAGCACTAGCACATAACGATGTGCAGTACTCATTATGACAAACTGTGCCGCATGCCCTGAATTCTGACTTGCAATCCTATGCCACTGTTGCATATAAAACCCATGGAAGCCATGCATATGTATGATTGCAGTAGTATTTCCCAGCAGATGATGCATTCACTGCCGAGCTGTGAACTTCTGTGACTGTTTACCCCTGATTGCGTACCCACTCCCTAATACAGAACAATGCAATGCAGCCTGGCCCATAGCTACAATACAGAATCTAAGTATGAACAGTGACTGCATTCTGTTTACTGAAGGATTGCCACATTGACTTAGCTGCTTTTGTCACCGCTGAGTTTCCCCTATTAGGCCATAGGAAAGCAGAGGTTCACAACACCCTGCAGTTCGTCTTGCTAAGCAAAAGCCTCCTCTCTTAGATCCCCCCCCCCGGGAACAGACATAGGCCCTTCCAATGATGCTTGCAATTACTACAGTCTTACAGCAACTAATGTCTTGACTGTCAAGCTCTGCTGTTGTTGTCCTATTTCTGGGACAGCAACGCAAACCTGTTATTCAGCAGACCTAGCTACCATCGCATGTAGTTTGAACCCACATAGGATACATCTGTGTTTTCTGCTACAGACCTGACAAGGGCCTATGTCTGCTGGTTCTGTGAAAAACATCTGCAAAACAAAGTGTGTGCCCTTGTATAATGCCACAGTTAGTCAGCTGCCTCCCCTGCCCCCCCAATCCATGCCTGCCATCTAATGTGGGAAGTCCCCCATGTCTGGCTTCGATGAGCTGCCTGCATGTGTACCTCAGATCTGCAGCTGATGGGCCAGAGGGTCAGGTAACATACATTACACCTACTACTAGTGCAGTACAATTATACTATTCCTGGCAGTGGCCTGCTGGCTATGCTATTAGAATAAAATAAACAGCTTGATCTGCTTGTATGCCAGAGTTGATGGCACATCTGCTGAAATTTTGCTGCTTTGTATGGTTCCGTACACTGCTGACAGTATCATGACAAGCTTAGTTTCGTCATACAACACACTTTCTGATGCCTCCCACTACATAGCTGCCTTGTTCTGCAGGACATTTTAGAGCGCCATGAGTTTCAGTGTGCACTACTTTCCCGATTTGGAGCTAGGAAAACACAAACTACCTAGCAAAATCGCTCCTGTACAGGTGCATAGCCTGTTTAGCCAGATTTATAGAATGATATCCGAGATGCACCATATATGAAAAGACACACACAGTAACAAAATGAAACACCAAGGCTCGATTGGTAGCACTCACACATAACGATGTCCAGTATTCATTATGACAAATTTTGTCGCATGCCGTGAATTCTGACAGTCAGTCCTACAGCGCTGTTGCATATGAAACCCATGGAAGTGTTACACGAGGTCCCTGCACCCTAATTGATACCCTCAGAGGTACACTGTAGACAGCTAATGCTTAGGTATAGGTTATACTAATATATAGGGCTAAGGACATCTACCGTATAAGAGTAGATGTCAGGATATGAATGCATATTGTTGTAATCCACTTTGCTTGCTAATGCACATATATTTTACCATGTATTTTCTGTCCATTTCTTACTTGTCAGATGCGAAGACACCTGTCCTTGAAGTAATTATAATATGTAAGACGGCATTGCCATCTTTTGGTGATTTGTACCACTACGCTGAGTTATGTAAGACTCTGTATAAGAACTTCTTTGTTCTAAAACTGATGATTTTACAGAATTGTATAATGTTATCTTGGACCCTGGAGCCACCTCTAATTTAGCCAATAGGGCTCATCTCTGTAACTAGAAATGTTTCTATCTTTTGGTAACCATAGTAATTATCATAGGTATATAATGTAATACACAGGCTTTACTCCTCGGAGACCCGAGAGACCCCAAGAGACTACAGAGAAACCTCGAGGTGTAGGGAACGCTTAGCATTGGCTCTCAGTTCGTATTGGTAAGAACTGCTTAGGGCAACTGTGATTTATCCCTTTGGTAGTAATAAACTTGTTTATTACTCTAATGCAGCTTGTTTGTGATTACTTGCATTCCCAATATCGACAAGAATCTGAAAGTGAGGTTTAGACCTCTTGACAGAAGCCATACACTGTCTATGCATCAGATATACTAAGCTACTTATATGGCATGTAGGTTTCCATCATATATGATGCAATGCAGCATATAATGGTACTGCAAGGCAGATACTTTGCGGCACTGCATGATACAAAATAGGCAGCTAGCCTACAGAGACATTACTGTTTCCAACATTTGCATGAAGAACAGCAGTACTGCAGACATGTTTGAGGCCATTCCTTCAGGCCAGTAAAACAAATAAATAATGGCTTGCCAAGGTTTACCTACCTCTCAATATAGTGTGACTATGTCACAATATTTCAACCGTATTCAGTAATAGTAATGCTGTTTAGCTGTTGCAAATGTTGCCATCAGTCTGTCACGTCATGTTTGGGTGTTATAAGATATGCCTCTGATTGTGAGGATGAGTGCCCTTCATGTTACTGTAGACATGTTGCCAGCAATCTTTCCCAGCCATGTGCTGCATTGCTTATGCCGTTGTAGGCTGCAGTCACTTATTGCGCATCATATTGAAGTCCCTCCTTTTGTTTACCTTGCCCTGGTGGCCTGTATTTCAACTTTCAAGCAGACCGGTCATTTTACTGCCCTGTTTGCACTGTGCTGTTACCAGGCATTATGCTGGCCATTTGTCTTCTTTGTCTCCAACACAGCAGGTAGCAGCTGCACCCTAATTCAGTTTTACAGGCCACAAGACATATTGCCTTCGGCTGATGAGTATCTGGCTTTCTACACTTCAATGGCAGTAGGTCTAGCATATTATGTACCATAACAACCTGAGGTGCCGGACAGATCTTTGGATGATAGTGCTTGCAAGCTATTCCCCATTTGTACTGCTGCGCTGCCATCTAGTGCTGCCAAGACGAATAGCTCTCCTATGCTGTGGAAGCATTGATCTCCTCCTCTATGGCATGTCATTATAATTTATGCCGATAGAAATGTATTCATACTTTAGGCAATGTTGTGCATGGCTCAGAATAGTTACAGTCATGATTGGCAGTTGCATGAATGATACATGTTACGGTATAGTGCAGTGCATGTACAATACCTATTATGATTTTGTAGGCTGTGTTACACATATAGGCTGCCATGTTATTTTGCAGTTCTTTCTAGTTAGCAGGCCTGCACACAGCATCACTATTTTATCCTACCCTGTATACATTGATGAAGCCTTCGAAATACATACAGGGAAACCGTGCCTCTCTTATTCTCTTGCTATTGCCATCATTTTATGTGACTGCTCTGAATATCTTAATTATCTTACGACCCAGCACCCATTGAAGAAGAACGAGGCCCAATGTCTCTGCCACTCAGCCTATACTAATATAAACAAAGACTACCATGCAGGCCATGGTAGGAGAATGCTTGTCTGAGAACATGCCATTATTTCTGCGACGTGTTAGCGTCTGTTTCTTTCAAATGCTTTTAGCTTTATTGTCAGCAGTGAAAGACATGCAGATAACAAATGACTTTGAAGAACACGTATAAATAGCAACAGTGCCATCAATCAGTTTTCATAGCTATTTCATCCGATCAACTGCATTGCTTGCTAGCTGTTATCGTCAACATTTCTGTTCTCTGCTTGGATACAGGAACAAACTGATGATGATTACTTTTGCTGATACTTAGGGGCCCTTTCTTGTTTCACATAAGGTAAGCTTCTTGCTGCTTGTGGCCCTACAGCTCAGAATCTTGAATGCACTATTTCTAGTACCCTTTGTCATTGTTTCTCCTTATTCCATCAGTAATGTGTGACATGCTATCAATCAAGCAATCAATCAATCAAATCTTTATTTATTCAGGCGAACATCATTGAGCACGGCTCATTTGCAAGATGGACCTGATAAGGTCAAGGTCCAATAATTGGTACATGTATAGGAAGATTTAAAACACGTATATACTTATATACAGTAATCAAGGTTCAATAATTGGTATATGTACATGAATAATTAAAACACTTATATACAGAAATCAAGAACAGAAATTGTTTAAACATAACAGGATATGGTAGGAACATATGAGATGCACTCTAGGTAAACCAGTATATACATATCAATATTGGCAGTAATCATGGCATACATTCAACATGATATACCCAAGATTCCAAAGATCCAAGGGAAGTCAATGTGGACAAAGAGAAATGGTGATTGGATGACTGAAAGAGGTGGTCATAGACTGAGACAAGTGACATGGTAGGAAGGGGTACGCATAACTAAAGCAGGGGCTAGTGCTAGAACTGGGAGGTGAAAGGCAGTGATAAGGGCTAAGGTAGGAGCCTGGAGTTAATGGGAGAAGATTATAGCCAGGGGGTGAGGTATCTGTGGAGATGAATTCTAGGAAGTGTGCCATGATATGATGGCAGCCTGAGAGGGAAGGAAATAACTGCGAATAAACTAGAACTTGTGGAAGCAATTGCATTTTCAGGGAAGAGACTTAGGTATAGATGCTTGAAGGATGTTAAGGATACCCTGTTGATCAGCTTCAAGGACTTTTGAATCGTGTTCCATGATATAGCTAGATTATAGCTGATAGCAGATCCCCCATGCCGGGTGTTGACTTTAGGCACTTTGAGCATAATGAAATTGTAGCTTCTTAGGGCATAGGTGCCAGCTGTGGCCTGTGTGAAGCAGTCTAATATATAGTTTGGAAGCATCCTAGTCAAAATTCTGTATGTCCACACTGCAGCATTTCTGTTTCTTCTGAGATGTAGAGATGTCCAACCGACTGCTGCATAGAGAGAGCAATGGTGAGTGTTAAATGGTAGATCTGTTATGAACCTCAGAGTTCTGTGGTATAGTGTATCCAATTTGCATAGGTAGAAGGCAGTGACTATAGAGGAAGTCTGCATAGTCAATTACTGAGAGAAATGTGGCCTGGACCAACCTCATTTTGGAATCTCTGTTTAGAAAGTGCCTTATTCTAAAAAATAGACCAGGTCTCTGGCGAAGCTTTTTTAAAAGTTCTTCAATATGAACTGTGTAGTCAAGTTTGCTATCTATCCACACCCCCAAATACTTGAATTTTTCTACATAATCAAGGCTTTCACCAAGGATAGTGGATAGCTGGGGGAGGTTGTTTAGTAATGAGGGATTTGTATGGCTATGTTCTTGTTGCATGGTCTTATTCATAAATAACCCTGAAAGCAACCAGCGGCTGTTACTGACTGGATGGATTTGTACAGGGTAGCCCCCCCAACCCTCAAAGTAGTAGATATGACAAAGAAACGTTGTTTGCCAGCACTGCATGAATTTGTGAATTTGCCTGTCCCATAGGTCTACATAACTGATTTGGTTATTAGTCTTTGGGTATAGTTTAATGTTCCCTCTTCAGTTTGGCTGTACATATCTGTTGTTTTGTGCCTGTATTCACCTTGCAGGCCTACAGCTTTGTTGCTTGACTGTTGATTAGCCGCATGGCTCACAAAGTTCTAGGTCTGCATACCTGCATATAGGTGTCTTGCTGTACTCAATGATGACTTATTGTAAGGCATGATGTAATCTTTCCTCATAATTTTGCTGGCCAGTATTGCTGTTTCTGGCATTGATTTCCCATACCTCTGTGTATGGACACATGCAGAGCACTCTGTGATTTGCTCTGCCTCATGTACAGCTCAGTTCTGTGGCAGGTAGGCATGCAGTCCTAATTATTGTGCTACCTCTGGCTGACTGCAGTATGCCGACTCATAATATGGCTTCCCAGACTTCTCTTTTGGCCAACATTCGGTTTGCTGCATGCACTACTACTGTCCCACACTCAAGAACTGCCTACCTTCTACATTTCATTACTCAGTTTGAGAATGCACATGCTGTTCATATAGAAGCATGCACAATTATGACAGAAGCAGACTAAGGCTGCAGAGTGCCTGCCCATGCTTTCCCCAGGGCCTTCTGATGACCACCCCTCCCCCCCCGGAGAGGCACTCAATCAGTCAGCTGCCAATTATTCTGCAAGGCCATCCCCAAACAAAGAGAAACTGGTTCCTCCCTCTGTTCCCTGTCCTGGCACCTGGATTAAAAGTAAACCCTTTCACTCACTCCCACCGCCTGCTGTCTGCCCTCTCCCTCCATCCCCAGTGCCCGGAGTAAAAGTAAACCCTCCTGCTCCCTTCCACTGCCTGCTGTCCACACCGCTCCCCGTCCTGGCAGCCGGAGTAAAAGTAAACCCTCCCGCTCCCTCCCACTGCCTGCTGTCCGTCCCGCTTCCCGTCCCAGCACCCGGAGTAGAAGTAAACCCTCCCGCTCTCTCCCCCTGCCTGCTGTCTACCCCACTCCCTCCGTTCCCCGTCCCAGCAGCCGGAGTAAAAGTACACCCTCTCGCTCCCTCCCACTGCTTGCTGTCCTCCCTGCTCCGTCCGTTCCCCATCCCAGCAGCCAGAGTAAAAGTACAATCACTACTATGCTGCTATCCTTAGAAATGTTTGCACAAAACTCATCAATGCACACTGTATTGAGTGCGCTGTACTTGACTATGGCATACTGGCATCTTGTCTTGCTACATTTGCGAGCCGCAAAAGCCAACAACCCACTATTACCACACGGCAAGATAGTGCTCGCAGTGCCATGTAATTAGTGCAATGATGCTCCACATATAGAAGCATACACAATTATGACAGGAGCAGGCTAAGGCTGCAGAGTCCCTGCCCATGCTTTTCCCAGGGCCTTCTGATGACCCCCCCCCCGCAGAGGCACTCCATCAGTCAGCTGCCAATTATTCTGCCAGACCATCCCCAGCCAAAGAGAAAGTGGTTCACTTTTGTGCCCTATATGGTGGTTGCTACTGATTGTGCCTGTCATGCCTGCCATTTGCCTTTCAATTGTCATGAGCCCTGAAGTGGCAGTTTACCTGTGACTGCATCACTGCTGACATGAAATGCCAATTGCCGATACAGTCCACAGCTAGCAGCAACTAGCAGTCATTCCACAATACAGTAGAACCATGATGTTTCCCATTTTTGCCAGCCTGCCATGTCTGCTGCCTTGAACTGACTGCCAGCGCTACAAAACCACCCCCCCCCTTTGGCCAGCAATACATGCATCTCCTCTATCCTAGTAGCACTGTGTGCCCCTGGACAATCCAGTTGCCTTCCCTATGCTGCCACATTAGGGTTCCACAGAATGTTTCAGCTTGCTCGGGTCTCCCTCCTTGCAACCCAGCTGATATCCGGATATAACAGCCTGGAGCTAATTGCCATCACGCCGGTTCAATGCCAGAGAATAGTGCTTGCCGACATCTGGTTCCCTTCGAATGGTAGCACCATGGCCGACATTATGTTGCCTCTGATACAGGCACCCAGACTGCGAAGCAGACATTCCAACAGTAAGTGAAGTCATTATGGAGTACAGACCGCTGTAGCGTTCCCCTTCCCCCTTTACACATACAGACACAGAAGCATATATTTACACACATAGCCACATGTCTATTATTTTATTTGCAGCCATTCTGAATTTTTGAGCGATTTCAGTAGCTATGGGAACTTTGCATAGCTACCTGTTGCCTCTTGCTATCTGCCACCGATGTCGCCAAAGACAAGAATGTAGAATTATAGCAGGCACAGCAAACCAGAATTCCGTTGCTTTCATTGCTATCTTTCCACTCCTTCAGTTCTTACGTGTAGGTGCAGCACACTGTATGTGCCCTCAGTGAGCTGTCAGTGACTGATGCATTCGTAGTGTCTCACTACTGTCAACAACTATACATCACCTGAATACTATTGAGCAAGCATTTCTCAAGAATGCCTTCTCATTTGAGGCATTCAAGGCGAGATCTACACATTGTCAGCTCTGGGCCTTGAACCCCTTGCTTATGTACTGGCTATATACAAAGTCGTTATGCTGGCAGTCATACCAGTGTGAATGTTGACAAGTTGCCAGGCAGAACCATGACGAGAGCAATATAACAGTATTAGACATCACAGGAAAATGGTAACTAACATGCCATCAAGCATCTGTCTGCTACTGTTGTGAGGTAGGTTGCTATATTTCTGAGATGAAAATCTGAACGACTGCTGCCTGCTACTAACTGCTGACTTGAACTGTCAGAACTTACATCGTATCTCCCTGAAAGTTACAGTCTACCTCTCAATCTTGCTACATACTTTGATGTCTTGGTAGGCAGTCCAGTACAGCACAGTTACGTGCCACTTCTGATGGCCCAATACAACATGGCCCTGCATAGGCATAAACAGACAGGTCGACACTTTTGCTTTTGCCCTAGTATTTAAAAACCAAAGATGAAGTACTACGGTGAAGGCATTCACTTTGTGAGCTGATTCTTCAAATTTCAGCCACTGCCTCTTGTCTAGCCGACATCGTCAGTGGCTTTTAATTTATTATACCTCCGTAGGCACTTCGCATTGTGCTGCAGGACACATGTGATCTAAATACTACAATGGTGTCTTCCATTCTGTGATGTTCATCAGATAGGTAGGGCAGGGCAACTTGCAGACCTTGTGTAGCAGTGGGCAGACACACCGAGCATCACCTCTGCAGACATGGCTTAGCAATACGATCATGTCTATGTCTTTCTGAGTCCAGTGCAGTTTCTTCTGTAGTTTGCAGTTGTTACACTGTGTGGTACAATTGCATGAAATTTGCTGTCAGGGCTCCCCCAACACACACAGGCAGACATGCTTATTTTCATTTACAATTGGAAGTAGTGTTTACCCACCGACCGGGCATCACTATATAGAACAGCGATGGTATGTTTATGCCTTCGTAATTCATGTTGGGGTCCTTGCCTGGCATTCATAGCTGTGTTGGACCTTGGTAGCAGTACATTTATTTTGATCCACCACCCCAACATACACACACAGATATACACTTATAGGCACCTTCATGTTGACTTGCAGGTTTTTGTGTCCCACGGTGTGCAGTGCTTCAGTTTAGCACCGTATTGAGTCAGGTTGGCAACCTAATAATCATTGTGAAATACTTCAGCGCTTGCCCCGCTATCAAGGCTGAATGCCATGCAAGTTCTCTTGTGAAACTGAAGGCTAGCCTTCAATTGCATAGTGTGCTGTCTGAGCACTGCTGGACAGGTCTCACTGGTCTGAGCTAATGTGCCTACAAGCAATTTTCTGACCTCAGGTACTGCTTCACTTATGCTGTAATTGGTTGCTTAGCTACCACATATGTAGGCAGCTAGGCTGAGGAAATACTGACACCTGCATTCCTATCACAGTGCTGATCTTTCCACTGACCCCATTTATTACATGGCTGCTAATCCATGCAGCTTACTTTAGAGTTTGGGCAGAGAAAAATGCATCGGAAACTAATAGTCACTATCGCTTTCAATTAAACAAGGTGGATATGTGACCATATAATAATTCAGTGATGCTTGTATACATTCTACTTGTTGCTGAATTTTTCAGCAAGTCTGTTTGTTGCTGTGTACTTCATGCTATATCACAGTGTGGACATCTGGCGGCCATAGAAATCCAGTCTGTATTTTGCCACTGCGATACCATAGTGATGATCAATTCCCATAGCAATTGTTTTGTCATTACTCACTTGTTCAACACAGCCATACAGATGCCTTTCCTAAATTCCATCATTCGGCATCATGACAATTTGTCAGTGCTGGTTTACAGGCGTGCCACTTTGCCTTTCTATTGCTGATAATAACAATGTATATTACATTCTTCTTTTGAAGTGCCATTCACAAACCTTTGCCACATGGTGCCTTGCCTTACAAATATTTATCTTTTCCCCCGCCCCCCACCCCCCACCCATTCACTTGCTTTGCATTTACGATGCTTTGCCATCAATTATGCATTCAGCATTGGATCGACAGTTGAAAGTAAAACATGTCTTACTAGACTAGCTGCCAGATTATTCTGCTACTGCCACCTGTTTGCATCAACTATGTACATCTATTATATCTTGATATACAGGCTGTGCTTTACATATCTGTATATGGACTCCCTCTGTCAACAGTGTCAGTAGGGCTCGCCAAATGAGACCTCAACAGAGGTTGCACTAGCTGGGTTATTTCTTGAATTCTGATCTCTGAGCCGAATGAGAAATGTCACTAGCTTTCTATATGCCCACTCTCAGAAGCACACACATATGCATTGCCGGCATTCCAACAATAATCTGACGTGTCATCCTATGAGGTGCCCAATCTGGATACTGAGTGCAATTTACAACCAGTGTCCTCCTTATAAGTAAACAGCCGTTATGTTCAACAGTAATGCTCGGCCAGTAATTTTTTCCAAGCGATCAGTCATTCTGTCAATGACTGCAATATCTACAAATGTAGCCCAGGGAAGGTCACATAACAGCCTGCTTCCTGAAAATTCCCGCATAATATTACATGCGACTGCTTCCCCAAAAGTAATGGCATACAGCTACCAGAAGGTATCAAGTGCTGCTGATAGCCCCATCATTATATGCCGAACACACACTTGTGGTAGCCTGCCATTCATTCGTCTTACCAATTTGCTGCGCCTTGACACTGCAAAGAAGTATACTGGCCTTTTCCACCTCTCTTATGCCTTCCCTCTGTGCTTCTGATCATTTCTCACACATGTATGCATTATGATACCAGGCCTATGATAACACAAACAAGTCCTATATCTAATCTGCCGCTGTTCCCCCCTTACTATTTCTGCGAGTGCCAAACTGAACTATTGTCTGTTGTTGTTGTTGCCTTATTATGGCTGCTTATAAACAGCATCCATGCTTATTTATTCCGGCAACACTATCTTTGAGTCTTATTTATTGTCCCCAACTGCTGAAAAATGTTTGGCAGCCTCCGGTGCCTGTTGCTTGCCTTACGCTGGTGCCTTGGCACGCCTGTCTGCCTGTTATGCTTGTACTACTCTACCACACTGTGACATATAAGCTTTCCTGCACATTGGCATTCCTGTCCTCTGCCTTCGGCTACACCTTCTGCTCACACTTTCTTTTCCCAGACTGCCCAGTGGTCTTTGCAGAGGTTTGATCTGCTAACCCAGTCTGCTTTTATATCGCCTGATCATGCATCTAGGCAATTCATGCAGGCACCTCATATGACTGGCACAATGTTCCCACAGGTGATGCAGTAAAAAACACATTTCATTTCACCTTTGCCACCACCTCTCTTGCTTCAGTTTACCAACAGCAGTAAATAACAACTACAGTTCAAATTACTGACTCTGCCATAGCTTTTCCCTATGTTCTAACTTCTAAGCAGACCTATAAATTAACAAGTTATTTTCCCTGTGTAACTTTCCTTACATGCTGCTTCCTACAACTTTCTTTTTGTATTGCCATCAGTTGTCAAGCCCTCACTATTACAATGCTTAACATTCCAACATGAAGACTACCCAATACAAAGACGCACATTCTGATCTAAGCACTCTGCATGTACATGACGGCTTGCATGCCCATCCAGTTGATGCCTGTCTATTTACAGCGTCTGGCATACCGTGATACCTGCACATTGCCACCCATGCTGCTACTAATCTATAGAAATTAAGCAGGCAGGAATTGCAAGCAACATTATGCACACAGAGTGCCACAGTATGGAACAACATAATGCATTCTCACACCTGCAGATACATGTCTGCAGTAGCGGGGATGCCACAGGTTTCCTGGTCTCCCCTGGCGCTATATTTCTGTACTTTTCTTTTTATTCCCTGTTATTTTACAATACCTTCATTTATATTCATGATAGCAGGTTTTAAGCTAATAAAGCCAGCTCATTATGCATTTATATATATAGCATGCGTTTTCATAGCAAGGCATGAGAATAAGGATTTTTTTTCATGCATTATATATTGCCACAGTAATATGCCCTGCTCTTTACTGATGTCTCACTTTTCCTGCCTTTGCCTCCTTATGGTCTCAATAGAATGGCAGACTACTGTGCTTCCAAAACATGTGGACTGTTTTAGAAATTATTGCAGTTTTTTGCCATCATCCTTCAGCCCTGTACAGAATATCAAAATCTTACTAATTCACTGTCTCCTGATTCTTTTGTGTGCTTCATTTCTTTTCCGTTCATATGTCACTGTCAATTAATTTCTCATTGTTCCTGCCTTCATCTTCTTAATGTCTTCATACACTGGCAGAGTGCTGTGCCTCAAAAGATGTTAACTATATTAGAATTCATTCTAGATCTGTGCCGTCATGTAAGAGTGCTGCAAAAAAAACAAAATCTTTCTGATTCAGTACATCCTGATTTGTTTTGTGTAGTTCATATATTTTGCATTCATATTTCAGTGTCAACACATATCTAGTTTTTTGAAACACTGCCTTTTTATAATTGTTTTACTGTTGATGCACATTGCATGACTACATTGTGCCTTCTTCAGAAGACTTTGCTGGGTTATGGCTGTAACATAAAAAGAAATATTACACAGTCAACCACTATTACAATATGCCTTCGTATTTTGCAACCATGCCACCTTCATGATTTTGTACAGCACCCATATATTGTACAGGACAACATACCTATGTGCATGGAAATCTGTTTATCTTGCTATGCTGTCTCCCTTTCTTTTGCTTTTCATTCCTGGATCTACTAATAAAAAAAAAAGAAAAGGAAGACAACAAACAGCATATGCTTGCTGTCACTGCAGCAAGTTTATTTTTTTTTTATTCATACATCCAGCAATAAAATCAAAACAAATAAATGAATATTGGAAGCCAAACTGATGTCCATGTACACAGATATGTTCCCCTGTATAATACATAGGTAGTAAACAAGATATCCCTCTGTGCAGCCACTTGGCCAGATGCCATCTGGAGTGCTGCATCGAGTTCTGAAGACCTCATCTCTGTAAGGGCGTAGACAGGATAGAGGCGGAGCAGAGGAGGGCAACCACAATGGTACAGGGTCTGCAAGACAAACCATACAAGCAGAAATTAAAGGAGCTTCATATGTATCCCCTTGAAGACAGGAGGGACACAGAAGATATGATAGAAACTTTGAAGTGCCTCAGTAGGATCGACACACTTCAAGAGGGTAGCATCTCTTAGGAAAAGACATGTGGAACAACAAGAAGACATAACGTGAAGATAGAAGTGGGTGGCTTGCAGCACTGGGAAGAAATATATTTTCACAGAGAGGGTGGTGGATGCACGGAGCAGCCTTCCTGAGGAGCTTGTGGGGCCTAGAACTGTGGAACACTTCAAAAATGCATCAGGCAGACATAAGCCAATCCTTCTGGAGTGTAGCAAAGAATCAACTGTTGGTAAACTAGGAACTGCAGCTTATTCTGCGCATGGCAAAATGAGCAGACTACATAGGCCAAGCGCTCCTGATCTGCTGTCACTGTTTCCATGTTTTCATCTCTCCTGTATGCAACTTCAGCCTATACTACTGTGCAAGGACTTTACTACATTTCTTATGCCTCCTTCTTAACCATGTTGTATCTGTTTACAGGACTGCATCTGATTTGAGATCACGATCAAAAGCAAGTCATTATAGCAGTGAAGCAATGCGGCCCCCCTCCCACGCACACTCCCCAAAAAGCTGTTTACCAGCCTGAAATTCACCTAAATGAATTGCATTTTATTGCTTAGTTGTACTAGAATGCCAAGAAGTCTAAAATCATGTACCTAGGGCATAGCGAACGCAATGCTAACTATAGCATATGAGCAGCTTCTGATACTTTCTAGGCATGAAAGGATCCTTGAGGCTATTATATCACAGGTCTTCAAGTTGCCAGTGCAGTGTGGAAAATGCTGTGGACAGGCAAATTGGATAGTGGAATGCATAAGGAATGGCATCTCCAGTAGGATGAGGAAGCATGTTGTACTGCCATTGCATCACTCCCTGGTATGCCCCCAGCTGAGCTACTGTGTACAGATTTAGAATGCACACTTCAGACAGAACATACCATGCAGGTTTCCAAGAGGGCAACAATTACAATGTCTCAGGATTCCCACGGGAATCCCAACAAGGGAAGGCTGAAGAATTTCAACATGTACACTCTGGAAGAGATGAGGGCAAGAGGTTACATGATGAAAACCTACAAACTACCTCACAGGGATAAACAATGTACAGTTGGGGAGCTCCCTTTCAATGATGATGACCACCCAAACCAAGACACATACAATGAAGTGGGGGGGGGGGGTGGAGGCCTGCAGGACATTACTGCATAATTGTGAAGAAATATTTCTTTACTGAAAAGGTGGTAGATGTCTTGAACACAGTGCCATGACAACTGATGACAGCTAACATGGTAGGAACCATAAAGCATGCATCGAATGCACATAAAACTATACTACACATGCATTGGTCAATGCTGACTGTTGTCGCACCGGCATTGGCAGTGACGGACCTACAGCTGAATAACACAAATGGCAGTGAAGTATTGAGGTTGCCCCAAAACCACCTTCACCCTGTGGAGAGCAACAGACACTGGGGTGTGCCTTTGGGTCATCAGGTAGAATGCTCATGCCATTGTGCTTTGCCCTTTCCTGTAGACACTGACTACTATCATGATGTACTTTGCGATCTTTGGGCATTACACTCACCCTTCTCCATAAGGACATATGCTGGTGTGAGTGCAGTATAGGACCATGGGGTGAAGTTTGTGGCCCAACAGTCCAAGACACACCATGATGCCTGCCACTGGCTGCAGGGAAGGCATGGGGGCGGGGTGGAATGGCATCAGCATTACATCCGATGATCCCAACTCAGACCCCTGATGCTTGCCAGTCTGTACTGGGAGAGATGCCACAGTAGGGAACCCTAACACTGTAGGCTTGTAATGGTAGTTTCACTGTACATGTTCAACATGGACTGCTTGTCAGGCTACCTCATGAAAAGTGGCATATTCACTTTGTTAACTGAAAGGTTGTGTTGCAACACAGCTATGGCATTTGGTGACAGTGGCAAGAAAACAAAGTTTGGCCAGGATGTGAAGAATGACAACTGTATTGCTCATGAGCAGGCATAAGGAGTGGCAACACTGAAAATCTGGAGTGGCAATATGAAATATTGGTGAAGCAATGAACATGCACACAAACTGCACAGCAGATGTGTGCAACACAATTATTTGTGGGACTGTTTTAGGCACATTTTTACCATAGGTATTTTGGGGCCACCCCTCATAAACAGTGATGCTGTGATTTTGTTACTGTGTCCTACAAGCTGATTTCTCTCAGCAAGCACCACATTGTGCGCCACAGTTGTGTGAATGTATTCTTGGCAGACTGTGAAAAATGGCAGCTGTACTATTGATAAGGAGATGTGCACAAATGCAACTGGTAAAAATGTGGCATAAAAATATTGCAAATGCATGAAGTTACAAGGCTGCATGGACCCTGTGGGACGTATGGTTGCAGCACAGTCATTTTCTGCACTTTCACCATCACATTTTCAACATAGGCATTTCAGGACCTCTGCTCATGAACAGTATCATCGTCATTTCCTCAAACTGGTCTGAACTTTGATTTCATGCAGCGCCTGTGCGATTCTGTGCCGGACGTACGGAGCCACATTTCAGGCAGGATATGTAAAATGACAGCTGCACTGTTTATTAGCAGGTGTGGAAAAATGCCAGTTTTGAACATGTGGACTGAAAATATTACAAATGCATGATCTCACAAGTTTGCGTCCAAACTATGCAATGCAAACTCGTAAACCAGTACTTGCATGGACTGTCACCCCCAAATTGTCAACATAGGCCTTTTACAACCTCTGCTACTGAGCTGTGCCACTGTCAGTTCCATAATGTGTCTCAAACACGGACGTTCCACAGCAATCGCATTATTCTGTGCTGGAACTGCAAACACACATTTTGGCCAGGATGTGAAAAATGACAGCTATACTGTTCATTAGCAGCTGCAGAATAATGGCTATATTAAAATTTTGGACTGAAAATATTATACATTCATGCCCTTACAAGTGTGCATGCTAACTGCACGATGCACGCTCATAGCACAGTCATGTTATGCACTATCATCTCCACATTTTCATCATAGCTGTTGTAGGACCTCTGCTCATGAACAGTGTGCCTGTCATTTGCCTGATCTGCCCCAAACACTGATTTGCTACAGTGACTTTGGTATTGTGCACCGGAACTGGTAAACCACATTTTGGCCAGGATGTGAAAAATGACAGCTGTACTGTTCAGAAGGCCGTGTGCAAAAATGACAATGTTGACAATGTGGCATGAAAATATTGCAAATTCATGAAGTTATGAACATGCGTAGGAACTACATAATGGTCGCTCGTGCACCAGCCATTGTTTGTGTTTTTTCTGCCACATTTGCAACATAGGCTCTTTGACAACCCACCTTACAAGCACTGCCACTGGTCATGCATTAATTGGCCCCAAAAGGTTATTTCACATGGTGACTGCAAAAGCACCTTTCAGGACCAATTAACGTCTTACCTGTCACAGAAGTCCTGCTGCGAAAATTCCACAGCATGCCTGAGATATGCACCACAGTTGAGAAACATATATTTATTTCATTATGCAGCTTGCCGGCATTTCCTCAGTTCATGGTCGGCTTTGAAGAGCGTAGACATGTTCCTGGTTCACCAAAGATCATCGCGCCAGACTTTGGCAGTAAGTATCAGTTGAGGGGGGTGGATGTAAAGGCAGGGTGCCCAATGCATGGGCACAGGCGGTGGGTAGGGAGACTACAAGGGGCATTTTTATGTTACAGGAGGGGAAAACCCCTAACATTGCAGGACACTCCCCCCCCCAGGAAACTTGGCATGCTGGGATGGGCTGCCCACATGTGCGGTACCTGTTGGGGGGTTGCTGCAGGCAATGCAGCATTGGCCACCCTCGTCGGCACACAACAAAAGGGGGGGGTTAATTTATGCTGGCGGGGATTGGGCACCACCGTCAGCACACAAGGAAAGCAGGGGGAGACAAAAGCCAAGGAGGATTGGGTAGCACCGTCAGCATATAAGAAATGAGGGGGAAGGTGCTGTATGCCAACGGGGAGTGGGCTGCTCTGTCACCAAATGTTTCTGCCCACAGTAAGCCAGCACGGCAAGTAGGCACCCTCAAAGTTGGCAGTTCGCTGGCTGTTCACCATGCTGACAATGTGGCAAGCATATCGGAACGGTCCGCTGTGTCTAACGAGCTTTGCTCGGATTGCTTCAAATCTTTCCTTATATGTGCTCGCCACATTAGTATGCATGGTCTGATGGCGGCATGTGGGCTGATTGGGCAATGAGGGGAACACCTACTGATGTGTCCCCTGCATTCATCCACCAGCAACCACGCCTCCAAATCCCCAGTACCACAAGATGTTGGCTGCAGAAGTATGCCAACATAAAACAGCGGAAACAGGAGGTTACCAGACATTGATAAGGTTATGGAGGTAGAGTGCATTGTACTTCATTGCAGGGAAAATGCATTCACCAAATTGATTCAGAAAGAGACTCTGATAGACACAGGCAACAATGACATCATGCTGCATGTGTTCCACTCCTGTCCTAACAACCCCCTCTATGTACAACACTTGAGGGCAAAATGAAAAGACATGGCATGCATATTTACCTTGCTTGCAACTGTCCATGTCTTCTATTATACAACTTAATGCTATGTCTTCATGTTGTAGATTGACTTTGAAGAATACAGATGGTCTCTGAGTCTGCAAAACAGTTTCCTGCAAAGCTTCCACAGGTAAGTACAGCATGACATGGAACGAATCATGCAATGCACATATCCTTCACATCGTTGCAGGTTCTTAACCATATACATGCATTCGTTTCAGCCCCCATCCCTGCCACTAAATGCCGCTATGGCAATACATACCATGTAATATATACTGTTTAAAAACATTTGCATACTGTCACCAGGACCATTGAATAGGTGCTCATATATCAATGAACCAATAGTGTGAAAAGCATACTGCTCGCCTGCAACCCTGCTTGCATTCCATGTATATTCTATGATTTTGTTCTACCAACTACAGCTTGCTGAGGAAATTTTCATGCCAATCTAATACTTAACTGCATGCACTTTGAATGCATGAGCAGCTTGGTTTCCATTTCATTTTACTATCCTGTATTTTGACCTTGCAGATTTTCCCCATACTAATATTTGTGATGTTGCCAGCAGAATATTATGACTGCACAAACGCAGAAAGCAACATCACTACATGAACTCTGCCACTCCAAAGATCCTGCTTTACTACTAATGTTCTCACTGATAGCCCATAGACCTGGCAGGCACATTAATATGCTGAAATACAACCATTACTGTATCTATATATTTTGTTTTACGACAAGCCAGCTAAACCTGTCAGCCATACCACTGATCGCCTGTATATGCAGGCCTATGACCATTACATGATATCATGCCACTACAATGATACCGCAACAGTTCATCCGATGGTTTCCCAAGCAAAGCCATGCTTAACATTTGATAAGACAATTGAAAGCCATGTCTGTCATATTTTCTGAACTTGTGCCCTTTATTTCTCATCCTATGCAGCTTACTACCATTTGTTTATTTTGCAGTTCACCTTGGAAGAACATACAAGCGCTGTCATACTACTCTCTGTTGTGCTGCAACAGATTACCAGGTAATTATGTTTGTATGTTTCTTAAACTTCCTTCCCCTGCTATGCCCACTTAGCATAGAACTCCCTTCTTCAGAGGCGAAGGGGAGGTGGATGGCAAAAGGAGAGGGAGGATAGAAATGCTTGATTGTGTCCTGAATTGTTTTGTGTACTTCATGTATGTTGCATTCATATTTCAATGTCAATGCAGTTCTATTTCTTAAAGAATACCTTTTCATTATTGTTTTAATGTTGATGCACATTGCATGAGTAGATTGTGCCTTCTTCAGAAGAGCACTCTGCATAATGCCTGTAAAATACAAACAAAGATTATACACTCCTACCACTATTACAATATAATTGTGTAATTTGCAAGCATGACTACTTCATGTTGTCCTGCAAGACGTATATCTCTTGCAGGGCAACATTGCTGGATACATGGAAATCTGTTTCTCTTCCTATATTGTTCCTGTTTCTTTTGCCTTTCATTCCAGGACCTATTAATACAAAAAGGACAAAAAAGGAAGAAAATAAAGAAAATAACCTTGCTGTCATTGCAGCAAGCTTATCACCTGTCTGTTATTAATGCACACAGTGATCAAATCAAACCAGACAAACCAAAATTGAAAGCCAAACAGATGTCCATGTACACAGATATTTTGTTCTGTGTAATACATACTGTAGCTAGTCAACAACACAGTGCCCTGTGCAGACACTTGCTCACACCCCATATGCAGTGCTGCATCCACTTCTGGATACCCCATCCCCATAAACGCATACACAGGATGGAGGCAGCCCAAAGGAGTGCAACTAAAGTGGTGCACGCCCCGTAAGACAGCCCATACAACCAGAGGCTAAAGGAGCTTCATATGTATCCCCTTCAAGAAAGGAAGGACACAGGGGGCATGATAGAAACTTTCAAGTAGCTCAGTAAAATCCATAAAGTTGAACAGGGTACCATGTTTCAGGAAAAGAAATGCCCAAGAACAACAGCACACAGTGTAAAGATATGGGGGGTGGGAGGTGGCTCAGCACCAATATGAAGAAGTATATTTTCACAGTGAAGGTAGTGGACACATGGAACAACCTTCCTAAGCAGCTTCTGAGGTGTACAACTGTGGAACATTTCAAGAATACATTGGGCAGACATAAGGCAACCCTTATGAGGGCTAGGCAGAAATTGACTGTTGGTAAACTAGCTTCTGCAACTTTGTCCATAGGGAACTGCACAGACTACATAGGCCAAGCACTCTTTATCTGCTGTGTGCCTCTATGTTTCAATGTTGCTATCTGTTCTGTATGGAAGTTCAGCCCAGAATAATGTACAAAGACTTTATTACATTTCTTATGAGTCTTTCTTCATGATGTTTTATCTGTTTACAGGGCTGCACCCAATCTGAGGCCAACATCAGAAGCAAACAGTTATACTACTGGAGCAATCCAGCTTCCGCTCTCCCACAAACACACATATACACTATCCAAACAGCTGTGTGCCAGTCTGACAGTCACCTAAATGCACTCCATTTCATTTCTGACTTGTGATTGCATGCCACCAACTGTGGCATCATATATGTGGATCAGAGCAATACCAATGCTGAGTATAGCATAGCAGAAGGTTTTGATACTAACTAGACATGAAAGGGCCCTTGTCGTTATCGTATCAGAGGTCCTCAAGATGACAGCACAGTGTGACTAAGCTATGGTCAGGGCAAATTGCAATCTGGAATGCACAAGGAATGGCATGTCCAGTAGCATGAGGAAGGATGTTCTGCTGCCATAGTAACACTCTGTGCTGTGCCCCTAGCTGCAGTACTGTGTCCAGTTTTAAAATGCACACTTCAGAAGTAACATAACATGGAGGTTTCCCAGAGGAGGGCAGTTAAAATGGTTGAGGATTTCCACAGGACTGCCTACAAAAAAAACCTGAAGCATCTGAACATGGCCAGTCTGGAAGATAGCAGGGCAAGACGTTACATGCTCAAAGCCTACAAACTTCCTCACAGGAATAAACAGGGCACAGTGTTCGAGTTCCCTTCCAGTGCTGCTAAGCACCCAAAGCAAGAGGCATACAATGAAGTGGGTGGGGGCAGGGGGGTTCAGCATACTTGTGGAGAAATATTTCTTTACTGAAAACATGACAGATGCCTTGAACATGCTGCCAGAACAAGTGATGACACCAAACATGCTGTGCGGCACAAAGCATACATGAGATAAATTTACAACTATAGTAGGAAAAGGGGAAACAGAAGGGTAACAGACATGAACAGGTATATGAAGGTAGAGTGCATCGCCCTTCATTGCAGCAAAAATCCATTCAGCAAATTCATTGACAAGCAGATTCTGATGGACACAAGCAGTAATGACATGATGCTGCATGTGTTTCACTGCTGTCTGATCAACCCCCTCCATGTTCACCAGTCGATTGCTAACTGAAGAGCCGTGTCTTGCCTATGCCCCTTACATGCAACTGTCCCTTTCTCCTACTGTACAACTTACTGGCATGGCTTCATTTTGTAGATCGACTTTGAAGAATATATACGTGCTCTCATTCTGCAACCCAGTTTCCTGCCAAGCTACGACAGGTAAGTACAGCATGACATGGAAACGATGCAGTGCACACATCCTTGATATTGTTGCATGTTGACACCATATGCATACATTACTTTAAAACCCCATCTGTGCCACTGAATGCCACAATGGCAAGAAATACTAGGTAACATATTTATTAATTGACTTAGGGATTCGGATCCCACCTTTCAGCTCAGAGCTCTGTTACAAAGGTTTGACGTCAAACAGTCACAATGACAGCAATAACAAACAGTTTACATACGATGCTCAAATAGTAGGTAGCTAGTATACAATAAGGTTACAATGTCACTCATAGTACCAATGGTAATAGTACAGCGTCAACAGTATTCAACTAGGCTAAAGGATAGCGTTCATATTTAGAGAAGGAAATAAAGAGGCGTGACATCTAGTGTGACAGTCCGAGGAGGAATCAAGGTGAGGGGGACAGGAGAGTGGGGGACACAGTGGGCGGCCAAAAACAGTGGTTTTGTCTTGGAGGTTGGAACATAGTGATACTACATTGGTTTAAAGGTTCATCCAGTGGGAGAAAAGGCACAGGGAGGAAGAGGAAGAGAGAGGGATAGGGCAAGATATTATATGTACTATTAATACATACTATTAATATATATATTATATATATTAATATATTAATAGCTTAATATATACTGTTAACAAACACTTTCATGCTGTGACCAGCAACATGACATAACGGCTCATTTCTCAATGAACCACCACTTTGAAAACCATGCCTCTGTCCTGCAACCATGCTTGCATTCCATCTATGTTCTATGACTTTGTCCCACCCATTACATTTCCCTGAGGAAATTTTCATGACAAGCTGATACTTCCTGCATGCATTTTGAATGCCTGAACAACTTGGTATCCATTTCATGTTAGCATCCTGTATTGGTACGTTATGGATTTCCCCCATACCATGAGAGGGCTGTAACTTGAGGTTCAATGGGCACAGCACCAACATCACCCCTCCATCAACCTCAAATACGTCACTCATCCTGGACTCTCCCAAGGATTCATTTTCACTGCTACTTGACGTGCTGCTCTCCTCCACCTTCTCTCTGGACATCTCTGCAGCCGGCTGTGCTTGCCGTTGGTCATCCATGTCATCTGTGGCTCGTTTGTCCAATTTGTTCATTCCTCATCACTTTCCTCAGCTCCAGTCACCACGCCTTCGATCCCTTCCTGCTTACTCTGTTGGACCCTTACCTGTTGACACTTTCAAGCGCTTGTTTTCCCCCTTGCCTTTCAGGACTTATAAGCACTCATTTTCTACTCCTTGCTCACCCACGCCACCCCCCATTCTCCCTAGCCCTTGCTTTTGCTCGGCTCGTCTTTACACTGCACCGCATCTCCGCCGTCCTGGCCTTCTTCCACCCGTCACAGTTGCTTTGCATGCCTGCCCTTCCTCCGTGTCTTCTGCTTGTCTTGTTGCAGTCCACCCCTCTCTACTGTCGGCATTAGTGCATGGGTTCAGTGACTCAAGGTTCTTATTGCATGTGTGACATCTTTCACTGGTGAGCTGAGCTCCATAACGCCCTATTTTCCAGACATCTTCTCTCGTGGCTGCTGCATTCCTGTTTCTGGGTTGCAGTTGCTTGGTCAGGTCCCAGTTCCATTCCTGTAAGCCTTACTGTTCTTTCCTAGGTTGACGGTGTTCGTACTACTGCAGTCTGACCTGCTGATACCTGAGGCATCTCCCACTGTTGGAATTTTTCCTGCGCCGTTCTGCGCTCTGCCCAATGTTATTCTGTGGCGCAGCAATCTGTGGCATCCAATTGGGATTTTCTGCAAGTCTCTGTTGCTGATTGCCTGGAATGCTGTTTTTTTACAAGTTGATGATTTTAAGGTTGCCCCAGTCAAGAACAATTACTGTCTCTTGGAATTGAGCACACCTTGGTCTTTCATAGGGACTCTGTCTCTCCTCAGAATGTGGTCTCCCTTCCTCGTCAGCACTGCCTCTTAATTGCTGCTCTTCACTTGCTCTCTGGTTCTAGTGACATAACAAAAAAAAAAACACCTTCATGTACCTACATTCCTTTCCAATGTCTACAGCATTTTCCAGAATGTGCACTTTCTTACCTCATTCTCCACAGCTGTCGACCTGCTTTCTGGTCATTACCTCTCTGGCATGCCTGCTGTTTAGCAGCCTACTTGGCAGGTGCACCCCTTCTGGCCGTGTGCTGTTTGGACCTGCCTGTCCTCTCCTCTGCTTGCAGCACTATGCTACCATATGTATACTGCCATACCGTTTCCCTTCCTCTCATAGCATGCTGCCATTTCTGCTGTATCTCTACCAGCTCTCTGGGATTTCATTCATTCGTACTGTCTTCATCATGTCACTCGAGCCTGCCCACCACCAGCCTTCCATGCATCGTCATATCATGCGACATTCTCTATGCTGTCTCTGCTTCATTGGTCCTCTCAGTTCCACAATGCCTCAGACCACTCCGCTCATCTCTTCCCGTCTTTCCATCCTTCATCCTTCCCTATCTCGACTATCCATGCCTGCATTCAGAGCATCCTAATCCTGCGTGGTTCTTCTGGCCTCCCTCACTTTCCTGTGCCAGCCCCCTGAGCTTCACTCTTTCAATCTTCTTACCCCCCCTCACTTCGTCTATTCCTTGACTTGCCCTGCTTATCCTCTTCACTACTTCCCATACTCATCATTGATTCTGTCCACTCAGGCCATTATGACTCCTCTTCCCCTGCCCTATCACCCACCATATCGTCCTTTGTCCTTCCATACCTCCTCTCCGGTACCTGCCTACCTCATGTCCATCACTCTTCCTGACTCCTCTGCTCCTGTTCTCTCCTCACCTACGACTTCTTCTCTTGACAGTCGTCAATCTATTTCACTTCTTTGCTCTCCTCCTTTTCGTATTTCGTCCAGTTACGTTCCCCCTATCGCAGCCCTGTGCTTGCCGTCTTCATCGCTGCCCCTCTCATTCCTGATACACCTTCATGCCCTTGACGTCTATCTCCTTTCAGGGACCATCATTGTTTGTCTCCTTCTATAGAGCCTCATACCTGCCTTCATCTTCTTTCCTTTCATTCCTTTTCATTCCCATCTCCTCTGCTTACAGTTCTGTGCCAGTTCTTCAGCATTCAGCCATCATGGCTTCCCTCTGCTATTTGAGTCCCTCATCCTCATTGTTCATCCAGTTTCAATCAGTCCTCATCATACCTCATCCACTTTTAATCCTCGTTCACTTTGCCTGAGTTGCCTCTGACCCCTGATCTCCCTTATTGTCTTTGGACTCTACCTCCTTTTACAGTGCCTCACTGCTGTACTGCCTTCGTGTCAGTCCGTTTTCAGTTCTTCCCCATCTTCTCCTCCTCCAGTTCACTGTCAGCTATCACAGCTTCCCTCTACTCTAGGCCTGCTCTTGACATGCTTTTCCACAGCTCTTCTTGCCATTGTACAATGTACTGAGCCATCAACAGCAATGATGAACTCATGTCAAGAGTCCTTCACTTGTCATTTCTGCATTGGACGCTGCAAATGCATTCCCTTTCATGAACTATTGCAGTACAGTTCTGCTGCACACACCCATGAAGTTACAGCATTGTGCAACTCTGGGTCCTGCAAAACATGATATGGCATGCCAGTTCCCTCCACCTGAACAGCAAATCACACACTTCCCTATCATACTCAAGACAACACAAAGTCAGCATTACAACACAAGTGTCTTCCTCTTACATTCCATTCCAACAACTGTTACTTATATTGACTACCCCCTCCCACAACTGCGCCCATACAAATAATGTTACAACCACTCACATGCACTGCTACACGGACACATCAAGTTTGCTTATCCATTAAGGAATGTTCATTGACCTGCAGTACATTCCTTGTATGCCTTAGCAAACTCATGAACGCCAATGTATTCCTTCCCCAGGAAGTGTGACAATCACTGCATGCAATACTAGCCACTACCTCGTTTTTTACATTCACAGATATCACTTCACCCCATTGCCTGCAATCCAGTGCTGCCTTTGACATTCCACGGGGTAACTGCCATTCTGCGCAACACCAAGCAAAGTAAGGTACATCTAGCTGCCTTTCCCCACACCACACATTCCTCTTATTTCAGTCAATCTTTTACATTCCCCACACTTTTCCGTCCCGTCCCTCATCCTCCCTCAAGCCCTTAATCCTTACACTTCCTAGCACTCTGCTGTCTGCATAACTCCACAACTACTCTAACAATTATCTGTCTACATACATAATACCTCCTTCACATTTACACACACATATTACTTTCCAGATCACAAACACTACCTTTCATAAGTTCTTTCTGCACTACTACCCATGCTACATACGCAACGCCAGGCTGACTACAGTCAGTCTCATGCAATATTCTTACTATCTTCAAGAGCAAAACAATGTGTAGCAATGAGCACTATTGCTTTGCTATACAACTCCTTTGCAGATCCCACTTCATGGAAAACATCCCATCTCAACTACATTCTGCAAGTCTGTGAGTCTTTATATAACTTCATCCGGCTATACATCCCTCAAGACTACTTACACACTGATGATTTGCCTCCATACACACAATTACATAACAGCACATTCACTGCAAACAAACACAATCCCACATATGGTGACGTACTAAAACCTATTCATCCACATTATCCCACTTTCAATGAAATCCTCCATGCAAATCTCTCTCAGTATGATACATTACTTCTATGCATACAGCACTACTGCATAGCAGTGTTTAAAACATCGCATTCATATCACACTTTTGACTCCCATAGCAGAGATACAAATGGGCTGCCTCACCCATGTGGCAAATGTACTATGCTAACATTCTACAGCCTTCCTGCCTTGCAATCCCACATTTTCGACTTGGCTACAGTGACTAACCCACCACATACACAGTCCATACCTTTTGAACTTACTCCTCTTACATTTATTAACATCACTCTCCCCATTACATCTCTTATCCCTCAACTACCCATTCCACATATTGGCCCCACTGGATGGCCCCCACTATTTACATTCCAACCTATCTCCTCTGCTCCACCTCTCCCCACTCAACACCCCACACCACACACTCACAGTCATGATGCATCATGTCCTACAACAGCCATCTGTACACAACCATTTCCTACTCCAACTACTTCACCACTGCAAACACACACCCCACCACTTCCCAACAGGAACATACTGCCCCACACTACTTCATCTACTACACAGCACAATACTGACTCTTGCAAGTCATCTACCTCACTCCTTCCTACTTCGCACCCCGTGCTTCCATCATCACCTTCTGCACACTATTCAACACAGCCAGCCCCACTTTGCAGTGCCCTTATGAGCACTCACACTACTATCTCTGCTCCATCAATTACGTCTCCTACAAATGACACCACAATAGCTAACACTCCCATTCCACCATTGCAATTTACAGCATACACCATCAACATTTACTATACATCTCAAAAACCAACACAGACCAGACAGTTTTCTAGCATCATTATTCACAATCATATATACACATGCCACACCAATTACACACTGGACACAGCACATTGCAGACACCATCATACATACCTCACAAATTCTTGCCACATTGTGTTACCCTATCCATCCAGTTCCACACACATACTACACACTATTCCATCATATATCTCATTCAAGAACACTCCTTTCTCTATAACCCATACTGGTTCGCAACAACTATCATTTACAACTCCTAAATACAAACTCTCAAACTCTCTTTACATCGCATATAACATACTACATCCACTTCCCCATATTGCATCATATATATTTCTCTACTACATCTGCTGTGCTGCTGCATACCAGCACTGGCTACTCTTTCATATCATTCACATCTACCATGCAAAATCTCACACCTCCCACTATTTCCATCTCACATTTCCACAGCATTGACCTCCACTTCCTCACAACAATTCAACACATTCTACCACCTACTTCTTTATGATCCTACAGTATCGTTCCCATTTGTATTACTGTCATCTCACAAAAATATTTTCGACTACGCCTTCACCACCTTAAGCATAGTCATCATCGCCAGACTACTAAGTATGGTATTCACACATCTCCACAACCTCGCCAACCCACATTACAATGCGCACCACTACTACACAAGTCAGCCCTACCAGACAACACCCTCCACTGGCCGACACACTCACTACGATCTCCAACCCACGCACACAGATTGATGCACCATGCCAGCAACCACTTCCAGCACCCTACTACAGGCATCCAAGCCCCTATTAACACACTCATTCAGTTATACCATGACGACATTCAGCTTGGACCAACATTCACATGTACTACCTGCAATCAACTGCTTTACAAACATTCAGTCCTCCGTATCCCTAAAGCATTACATGATGATGACAGCTTCACACTTTGTCAGCAACACAATCAGAAATCACCATATATATGCCTCACCTGTCTATGCTACATAAAATCATGCAAAATTCCACCATATTCAATTGCTAATGGTGTGTCATTTCCAAACATCCCTCCTCGACTAGAGCTGCATGAGCTTGAAGAGTGACTAGTTTCACCTCGTATTCCATTCATGCAAATAAGACAATTGCCCAAAAGAAGACAATATAGCACGACAGGTGCTGTTGTGAATGTTCCAGCTGATGTTAACACTACTGTCACTATTCTCCCTCGACAGCCACATAATACTGCAACTATCCCAGTCAAACTGAAGCGCAACCTGCGATATAAGTCTTACACCCACTTTGAGAATATTCGTCCAAACAAAGTGAAAGAAGCTGCCCATTGGCTTGCTACTCACATCCCTCTATACAGGCAACATGGTGTCACCTATGATGATAGCTGGACTTATCAAGAAGACAACCAAACTTTGCACAGCAATACAGAGCTCTCCTCCTCTTCAACTTCAGATAATGAGGATGACACACTCCAGCAGCTTGCATAAGGATAGCTTGACACTCTTCTTACTTCTGCTTTACCTCCTTCTATGTCAGACAACTCAGTGCTATAAGTAGCACCCAGACAATACAGCATTCCAAGAGGAATATTTGAAGACAAAGACTCTGAATTCCTAACTTTCCCAACCATTTATGCAGGGCAAGGAAGCAGCACATATCATGCACGTTACATTCCAGTGTCCTATAGCAGCATCTGCAAATGGGACATGAGAGCTAAAGACCGCAGAGTTGTCCGTTGCATTCCAAATCTCTTCTTCAAAGTCAAGAAATTACAAATCAAACAATTGCGAGGCAAACTCCATATATCCCTCAGAAAACGCCAGCGCCAAGGCAAACATTACAGCAGGTGATCTCAAAGCTGGAGGCATAGAAATGATGCCACAATGCAATGAGGGATACCATATTCTATGTGCATTACGTGGCTCACCTCCCTACTGGGAGCTAGCAAGGAGTAATGTATTTGCTATGATGTGACAGTTAGGAATGCCAACCTTTTTCCTCTACCTGTCAAGTGCAGAAACACGATGGATACACCTGCTGCAAATTCTGGGTCAAGTAGTTGACAGCACAGCCTATACAGATGAAGATATAGAAAACATGACATGGGGAAAAAATGTAAACACATACAATCTGATCCTGTTACATATGCACTCCACTTTGACTACCAAGTTCAGCAATTATTTAAAACCATCCTTTACAGTTCACACTCTCCACTTGGGCAACTCATTGACCACTTCTACTGTGTTGAATTTCAGCATCGTGGCTCTCTACATATCCACACCTTGCTCTGGATACAGAATGCACCACAATATGACTCCTCTACTCCACTAGACATCTTAATATTTATCAATAAATATATTACTTGCTCAAGCCAGTCTGCAGAACCATTACAATCTCTGACAAAACTACAAGTCCATTCCCACTCACGCACTTGTCAGACCAGAACCAGAACTTGTAATTTCAATTTCCCACAATATCCTATGCCAGAAACACTCCTACTACTACCTTTCTCTGACACTGAAGATCTACAATCAACAGATTACAAACCCACACAGGACTACATCAAATCTATGCTGTCAGATCTGCTGCCTCCAACTGTCATATTGTTCACTGACTTCCTCCATTACCTGCAAATGACTTATGAGGATTACATCCTCACTATACGGTCAGAATTGCAACGCCCTACTATTCTGCTACTGAGACAACCTGCTCAAAGTAAAGTGAATACCTACAACCCTGTACTATTAACAGCATGGCAAGCTAATATGGATATCCAATACATCTTGGACCCATACTCCTGTGCAATGTATGTTGTGTCATATCTGTCAAAATCACAATGAGCTGCTTGTCCCTGAACAGGGCTGCTCCAGCTCACCCACGGTTGGCTGGCACCCAGCCAGCCACTGACCATGACCAGGACACCCGCCTGCAGCTCCTTGGAAGCTGCTTGTCCCTGAACAGGACTGCTCCAGCTCACCACGGTCAGCCAGCACCCAGCCAGCCACCGACCAAGACCAGGACACCCGCCTGCAGCTCCTTGGAAGCTGCTTGTCCCTGAACAGGGCTGCTCCAGCTCACCCACGGTCGGCCGGCACCCAGCCAGCCACCGACCAAGACCAGGACACCTGCCTGCAGCTCCTTGGAAGCTGCTTGTCCCTGAACAGGGCTGCTCCAGCTCACCCACGGTTGGCCAGCACCCAGCCAGCCATCGACCAAGACCAGGACACCCGCCTGCAGCTCCTTGGAAGGTACGGGACAGCGCAGCTAATCGGAACATGGGTGCTTCCAGCAAACCCACTCTGATTGGCAGGAGTTTTCCCCTGCTATAGACACCTGGCACTTTGTTAGACTTTCCATAGAACTAAGCACATTTCAACTGTGTTATTAGGAGGTTTTCAACTGTATTAGCTGGATTGTAATTTCTACTACTGTTTTAAATTGCTTCACCTCTTCTGTCTGACTGCTCTTCCTGCAGCACCCCCCCCCCATCCAAGCACTCTGCCTTGGTGCCGATAAGTCTAACTATCTTTTTTTTTTTTTTTTTTTTTGTTGCTAGTTTTCCATTAGCAGGTTATACAGACCTGCCACTAGAGGGATTCTTGGTCTTCTACATAAATCACTGTATTCATTCGTGGGCAATATGGCCTGCATTATCATTCTACTTATTTCCCAGTTCTGCTACAAGGGGACTTGAGTCTGAAGGGTGGATGGCCACTAACTAAGCTGCTCCTGATCTCCTTGTTCCCCTTCTGCTGTATTTTCTCATCTAGGTTTTAAGTGAGTACCTAGGTGGGCAAATTTCTGCCTAGAAAATATTGCACTAATACAAATCACGAGACCACTCAATCTGGGACCATGGCTCTCCTTATTGTGTTTTTATTGCTCCTAAGGTGCAGAGTTTTCAGCAATACAGTGCAATTCAAGTACGCTCAATGCAATTCAGTTCTCCAATGTACCTTATCGATACCTAATGTTATAACAGTTCACGTGCAGACACTCTGTCATTCTCCTCTCCCTTTTAGCCTATTCCCCGGTTAGCCTATCACCCCCTGTACTGTCCTCACCTATGTCTCACCCAAGCACTTACATTGATCACAATTAACTGTCATTACAGTGGCGCCGCCTCTTGCGCAGCACGATATGGGTTGCCGATGAAAAATAAAAAGCAGTCTCCATTCTTATAGGCTCCTTAAAGAAAGCTATAATTCTGTTCTTCTCTGTTCAGAAAATGTGGAGCTCAACCCTGCCCCCCACAACTACCTTCTTCTCCACGGTTTGCTAGAGGCCACAGGTCTCAAAATGATGATGGTCAACATTTAAGCCTGCCTAAAAAACTGTATAGCTGCAAGCCTGGGCTGCACACGTTAACCCAGACCTTATCATAATTACTGAGTCATGGTTAAAAAAGATGAACACTGATCAACAAATATCACTGCAGGGCTACAATTTATTTAGAGCAGAAAGAGAGTCTAGAGGCGGGGTGTGGTTATCTATGACAAATCTTATACTTGGTCACCAATATTAGTTGCAAATCTCTGTCAGGAATTTGAGTTAGTTTGCTGAGCCTTCATCTCCCTCCTCGGAATGTATCACTATCCTAGGTGGCTATAGACCCCGTCTGGTGGTGACTGAAGTCCTTAATCTTTTGAAATCCATGTTCATAGATGCAAAACTGAAACAATATTTCTAGGAGATCTAAATATGGACTGGCTGTCACCAAATCCCACGGCCTCAAATCCTTTGTGACGAGCTAGGTCTTGGGCAATTAGTCAGTGAACCTACTAAGAACAACACTCTAAATACTGCCAACAGTTCCATTCTAGATGTGGTATTAACCACCCATCCACACAAAATATCTCATTTGGCAGTGTTTCACAACCATGAGGATCATGGAATTGTTGCTTGCATAAGATCTCAAATTAAGGCCCATCCACAACCCATCTTTATAACAAAAGATCCTTTTGCAAATTCAGTGCAGTAAACTTCCTATCTGACCTGAGCATGATCAGATGGCAAGATTTTACTCAGCCAAAGATGTCAACAAGGCAGCTTGCATCCTTAATGACAAACTCACTACAATAATAAATACGTCTCTTTCTACATCAAAGTAAGGGTATGGAAGAATTCCAATCCCTGGTTCACCTCGGATCTCAAGGCAGCCCTTATAGCTCGAGATAAGCTCTGGGCTAAAGCTAGACATTCAAGAATCTTCGGATTGGCAGGCCTTTAGAACAGCCAGGAATAACTGCATGAAAAAATCGGCTCTGCTAAAGCTAACTATTATATTTCTACTCCAACAAGCTAAAGGTAACCTCATAAAATATGGAAGACTATCAAAGCTATGAAGGACGGCCCATGGCCCTCTGTCCCAACAAAGATAGTTGCAAGTGGAAGACTGTGGAAAACAAGTCCCTAATCCTGGAGGAACTTAACTCCCACTTTGCCACAGCTGGATTAGCTTTGACTCATCACCTTATGCTGGTGCTGCAGTGAGCCAGCATACCTCCCTCCACATCTAGTCCTGCACCCAGCCCCTTCCAACTGCATGAGATAACTTATAAAGAAGTAGAAGATTCTCTTCTTAACTTAGACACCAAAAAAAGCGCAGGGGACAATAGCTTGGAACCTTTTTTCCTAAGGTCAGGCTATGCCCATCTCACTGCCCCAATTCTCCACATCTTCAATCTTTCCATTACATCTGCTACTGTGCCGTCCTGATGGAAATCAACACATATCCTCCCTCTATTTAAATCTGGTGACCCATGCGATGTAAACAACTATAGGCCTATCTCCATATTGCCTATCCTTTCTAAAGTTCTCAAAAAATTGATCCATATTCAGTTAAAATCTCACTTGGAAACCTTCTCTCTCATTAACCCAGCTCAATCACGGCTTCCGGGCTAATCATAGCACAATCACTACACTAGCAAAAGTAACCAATGATTGGATAGCTGCTATAGATGCTAAGAAGGTAACTGGTGCAGTCTTTTGGACCTCAGCAAAGCTTTTGATACTGTTGATCACAAACTATTAGTCAATTGCCTTGCAAAGTTGGGTGCTACATACCATACCACCCAGTGGTTCTCTAGCTACCTAACTGGAAGATTCCAAAAGTAAAGGAAGGCTTTTTTCTGCTGCCTTGCCAGTTGCAAGAGAGTCTCCCAAGGATCCATCTCAGGCCCTATCTTGTTTTATCTGTACATCAATGACTTAGATGCTAACATATCTACGTCCAATCTGCACTTTTTTGCAGATGATACTGTGTTGTATACTTCTGGCTCATCGTTATCTGAAGTCAAGGGAGTGCTTCAAGCGGACTTCGCACAACTTGAGCATAATCTAACAAAGGCAAAGCTTCTGCTCAATGCTAAGAAGACTAAAGCGATGATATTATCCAAGATGCTGTCTCAGGCCCCCTAATACCATGCCCAAGACTTCATTGTCACCACCTTAAACGAGCCTCTGGAAGTGTAACCAAATTTAAATATCTAGGTATCTGGATCGACAATAAATTATCTTTCAGTGACCACATCGAAGATGTCTCTAGAAGGTTAAAAGCAAGGTTAGGTTTCTTCTCACAGAAATAGGCCCTTTTCCCTTTGAAACTTCGAAACAAGCTTGTACAGGCCACTTTTCCCCCTACTCGACTATGGCTATGTAATCTATTCCTCCACCACTCTTGCAAATCTAAGTAAACTGGACATCCTTTTTATCACCGCAAGTCACTGTTCATTGGACAACCTCACTGCTCGTACCACTGTGACTTATATGCAGCTGTTGGTTGGACATCCCTTACTACTGAGACGCCTGCTCCATGCTGGGCTATGGACTCTTAAACTGCTCCTGCAGAAATTTGCCAGCTATCTCTCGTCCCTTATTAGTATCTCACATATGCATACTCATTAAGAAAATCTGACTTTATTATGCTTGACATACCAAGGATGAGGACTTCCTTTGGTAAACGTGTTGTGCATGTGCCCGTCCTCCATTTGGAACCAATTACAAACCGTGATTGAAACTAACTAGCACAGTTTCAATAAACTTCTACAAACGCTAAGTTCAGCCAAAATAAAAGACACCTGTAACTGTCATTAAGTCTCTTCCTTCCCATGCGTGCCATATTTATCCACTGGTAAGGTATAATTGATTTGTCATATTAACTGCTTTCCTTCCCTTCTACTCCTGGCTTTATCTTTGATTACGCTCCACTGCTACTCTATCAAATCTCCTCCCCATATCAGTTGTAGACTGTTGTTTGTTCTAGCTGCCAAAATACTGTATATGTGTTGCACACACTCATCATGTTTCATTTATCAGTATGCAACCTGTAAGTCGCCTCCTGTCTCATATCAATGTTTACCACCTGCAGTCACCCTATGTGGTACCCTTGTATGTATATCCAGCCTGTATCATGTGACGTGCATTTCATGTATATACTGTTATTACCTATCTGTGTTTGTACTTTAAGTGTTTATGTCACAGGACCTCCTTGTGAATGAGCTTGCTCAATGGAGTTTTCCTGCAATAAACTTGAACTTGAACTTGAACTTGAATGAGTGCTTTACTCCATGAAGCAACAAAACAGGTCCAGGCAAAGCCTAATATCAAACAGCAGTTGCGACATATTGGCAATAAATTCCTAAATGCCACTGAAATCAGTGCTCAAGAAGCAGCATACCTTGTTCTGCAACTACCATTGCAACGCTCATCATGATCATACAAATTTTTAAATACAAACACTGCTGAAACTCGAACTCTGCTGATTAAAGACATGGACACTATCAGACTCCTCCTGATGATCCGACCAACATAGAATGTGACAATACATTTACTGATACCAAAACCGAATACCGCAACTAGAAAACTGCACACTAGCTGAACTGCCTGCATACTATGACCACAAACTCAGGCTCCTAGCCACGCTCATCTGCCCGCCTCCTCCATACCTAAGGATCCCTCACAACTCTGACAGTGACAACAACCCAGACAATACAGGCGCCTGCCATCAGTCTCAAGTAAAGCGAAAATCCTTAGGTACTGCCACTTCAACAAAAATACAGATAGCGAAAATTACTACAGAGAACTTCTATTCCTCTTCCACCCATGGAGAGATGAGCATTGCATTGCACAGCATGGACAAACTTATTATAATACTTACTTGCAGCACCAGCACAGCAGTGACATGCATCACTCACAATACATCAAAAATGTTGACATGTTAGACTTTGAGCTACAACTTCCCAATGAGATACTAATTGACAATAATGAAGACTCCTTCACACCATCTACACCAAAAATCCAGAGCCTGCCAATACTACTGGCTATGACATTGCCCTAGACTTTGACCTTCCAGCCACAAACCACCAACTTGACACCGTCACACACCTCATAAATAACCATCAATACTTACACTTGATGCATAGTCTTAATGAGCAACAGCTACAATTTGTTTACCACCACTTGCATCACTTTAAAATATCTACAGTGCCCTGTTACACAATTTGTTCTGGTGGAGCAGAAGTTTGCAAAAGCCATGTTTTTTCAGCTCTGTACCAGACACTGTTACGACACTTCAATACACTGCCCGAGAAAACCCTGATGACATGCCATATTGCTATTGGTGTTCTACTGGTAAAGCTGCACACAATATCCATGCACACATTACTAACCTCTTCTTTATCCCTGCTTCACAACAACTGCAGTACAAGCCACTAACTTCTGAATGTAGACAGTCCTCTACATGCAAACTACAATCATTGAAAATCCTCATTATTGATGAAATTTCCATGGTGGGCAACAACACGTTTAACTTCATTAATAGCAGACTCCAAGAGTTAAAAGGCAGCCGACAACTATTTGGTGGTATCTCCATTATTGCTATAGGTGACTTATTCCAACTGAAGCCCATCTTTGATGGCTATATCTTCCAACCCTTGCGGCACAACTATGGCCGTCTTGCTACTAACTTATGGCAAGAACATTTCCAGCTGTGTGAGCTGCATACTATTATGCACCAAAAAGATGACACTCCATTCGCTGAACTACTCAATCAGTTATGTGGAGGTATCCATACCCCTGAAGACATTGCCTTGCTTAAAGATAGAGAACATCCACCCTCCTAGACACACTATATGCCATACCACACATCATGCCAACCAACAAAGCAGTAAACAGCATGAATCTTTCTGTCTTCCTTCATCACTCATGCAACACATCCACATATTCAGTTTCAGCACAGGATTTCATCACTGGAGATATACATCCATACATAGCACATACCATCCTAGCCCGCATTCCAGACAACCCCACTAAAACCAAAGGACTCTTCTCTACTCTCCATCTTGCCACTTCTCTACAGTATGACTTAACAACAAACACTGACGTCCAAGACAGCCTTACTAATGGTGCATCTGGCATTTTGAGACATATCACTCTGTTACCAAACAATGACCCAAAAATATTATGGATGCAATTCACAGACAGCACAATAGGCAGGAATCACTCCATTGCCAATAAACATTTATATACATCAGTCATACACCCACATTGGATACCGATCACTAAAATATTTGTGTCATTCCACTATGGTTCCAAACCAAACGCCTTTGTAAGAACCCAGTTCCCTCTACGTGCAGCAACTGCCCGCACAATACACTGCACTCAAGGCCAAACTTTGCCCTCTGTGTACATCCACTTTAACAACACAACATTTGATCACATACACTACGTAGCATTCAGCAGAGCAACAAACATTGAGAATGTATTCATTGAAAGCTTCAATGAGGCAAAAATTTCCACAAATGGCTATGTAAAAACAGAAATGCACCGCTTACGCACCACTATGCCCCTACAATGCTCTATCCCTATGCTACATCACAATCTTAACATGTTCACCATGATAACTCATAACATACGGTCACTTTCATTGCATTTCACATCAATGTAAGCAGACCATAACTTCATAGCCGCTGACATTCTTTGCATCACAGAGGCTAACATAAAGCACCCCTACACTCCTCAACAGTATGCTATCCCATCACATGCAACATTCTTCCTAGACAAATTCAATTCACCAACACGCCATGGTCTTGCCATCTATGTCAAGTATGCCCACACACCTCAAGTACATTTTCATTCTACTAACTCCATAGACATTGCTGTAATTAACCTACCAACCATTCCATGTATACCCACCCTGATTATTATCTACAGACCACCACACTCACCACTTACTGCCTTATTACAATCACTAACAGAACTGCACAACACACTATCATCACCAATCATTCTCATGGGAGATTTCAATGTCGACTACCTCTCTGATACAAAGGACAAACTAAGATTGCAAGCATTCATGAAAGAACAACTCAGCTGTGATCAATACTGTACCTTTCTACTCAAACAACCAAATACAACTCACTGCTTGATCATTTGTATTCTGATACATCACTATGTAATTTTGGAACTCTTGAATCATTCTACAGTGACCACAAACCAATATGGCTACAAATTCCTCTATTGCACTGCAGTTAACCTCTTTTTGTTTCTCTTCCCTACAGATGTTGACTATTAAGAACATCAAAGATGCATCCTCCTCAACCACAGGATGAGCCAACACTGCAGTGCATTTTCAAATCACCTCAAAATCTGCAATAACAAATTACTCCACCAGTAAAGATGAAAAGAAGTAGATGTTCCACATGGCCATCACAGACAAGGACACCTGCATCAAAGCAATAGGATACCAAACATCATCATATAATTTCCTCATCCCAAGCAAATTGTACATTGCTAGAAATTTCATTTTGAAAAACGATGCTGTCCTCTTCACTTCACAGACTACATTTGCTCATGTCCCTGCTATGCCTGTGCCTGCTGACATTCATGATGCTGCTAAAAAGATACTCCAGACCACAGTTCAACCTCCATCCCCCATCAAAACTGCTCTCAATTCACCACTAAAAAGTATGCATACACTGAAGGCAACAGTACTTGAGGTATGTCACTTCCAATTTCCTGTCTCTGCTCTTTGCATCTCTGTCTTACATGTCCACCGTCCGATGTCTGTACCTGTCAATACTGTCTACCTTCTACAACTATGTCAACATCTGGTTCATTAACACTATGCATGTCTTCCATGTCTTATTGCTACCCTATGATGCCACTTTTGATACCATCTACATCACTGCTTGCAATTCCTTTCCAGCATGACTCACTATTGCCAATAACCAATCCATTCCAAATCATGTCAACTTACCATTCACCCTGACATTACCTTCCCTGCCCTCCTTTTCTGCTCTTCTGCAATGAAATGCTCATATCTTCACAGCTGCCAAAACCAATAATGATTAGTCTGCCTTGCCTTCCACTGCATATGAAGCACAGTCTATGTCACATTTCCCTACGCTATGCAACTATTTTCAGAATCAGTGCCACCAGCTATCTAACACTACACTGCTCTTAAACAAATGCTGCTTTGCTCCATTGCCAGTATGCATTACCTGTACATGTTCTTTGTTCACTTTGATATCGCAGTTTATTTTGAGCACTATCATTTGCATGCTTGTAAGCCATTCATCATTGTATACTACATATATCCATTGCCATAACCTGCCGCATTCTTTCCAGCTGGATTGCCCACAGGTATGTACAACTGAACTACTTACAAATCAATAATGCAGCACTCAATGCAACAAGTGCCTGCATCAATCTGCATCCTTATGTATGCCACTTCCTGTAATCTCTGCACTCTTTTCTGCCACAGCTTACCACAACTCCATCCTGTGTTGCCACAGTTCAGTATACTGTGCTCATGCTTTATACAGCTCTACTAGTTTTGCATTCACACATCTCCACGCTTGCTTACAAACCCGCTCACCACCTGTCAATCCTTTCCATGCAGGAAAAAGACATACGAACAGTTACAGCTGGAGGCCAGCCCACCCTAATTCGAACAATTATACTAGAAGATAGCACCAGTTCCTGTGAGATCACACTATGGCGGCAGCTTAGTGAAGCACCACTTTAACCTGGAGATACCATTCTCATTACGAATGTCTCCCTGATGAGCTACAACAACCAGTGGTCATTCAACAGTAACAAAACATCTACAATCACTGTAAGTACTTTAACATTCACGTCACCTTACATTGCAGAGATATTTCAATGCCCTTCTACTGGCATACTAGTTCTACTGCCCAGTTTGTCAGCTGTTATTGCCCTTCATCCATTACAGTATGTACAGCTGATATTGCTGCAGATTGCTAACTGTATGGTGTTCTGCATAACAATGTTTGCACTGTGTTACACTACTACTCCTATTACCACGCTGAACTCTACCCATTTCCTTCCACAGCTCATTGATCCAATACTGATAACGAAGACAATTGACCTGCTGGGCATTGAAAATTTAGACGACCACACAATTTCCCTCGCATCACAGCAACCGGATGCCACTCTTCAGTCCATCCACATCCCACTTCAACTGTTCCTGGATGTCCTCAATATACAGCATACCCCAAAACCTCATTGATAACATCATTGAGGATTTCCCACTCCACTGCATGATCACAACTCTTGCAAATTCAGTGACTTACATTCTATTTCATGACAAAGCAGTGCCAGAATCAGATAATCTTGAACCATTATTTGCTGATGACATGCCTTCTGCTTCTACTCCTGACCATTCCACGATGTCCGCATCTTCTCCAGTGCCTTCAACAGCTGAGGACATTGAAGAACAACCTGTACCACACAGCCAATGCGAATTGGGAAAAGACAGGAAAGTCAAACTAAGCAAGTTCTATTAACTGTTCCTGCCTTGAACTACCATGGATTAGGCAATTGAGCCAAACAGTCTGCCTGGCACAATCAACGGCCACATGACTGCAAAGCCAGACACTGCTGTATTCCTCCGCATCACCTCCCAGTCATGCAACGCTGCCAACCACTTGTCTATCTGGCATGACACCTTGTACCCATGTGCCCACATAGCCTTGACTTCTGCCTTTCAAAGACTACATATTGTGGCACTCCTAGAAGCATGTCTGCTTCTCACTGCTCTGCTTACTGGGTGAAAAAAGCTACTGATCCATCCTTTACTGCAAACAAACTACTGCAGGTAATTAAAAACTCTAACAATAATGGAAGGCACACCTGCACTGCTAAATGATGCAGGCTCCCACAACAATGTCCACTTTGTGATTTCTATGCAAAAACAGTTTGAAAATATGTCTTTGTTGTGTAACTTGCATATGGTGGACTATGCATGGGCCTCTTTGGCACATTGTGGAGAGAACTTTCCCAGACTGAGTCTTCAATGACTGCCTCTGCAGGACCAGGGCCAATTGCCTGTTCCTGCCACTAGTCCACAAATTACAGCTTGGATTGCAGCAACAGTGGTATAGTGCCAGCAGTCCATATGCCTCATAGCAAGATGAGAAGGCCTGAATTGAAACCTGCAGCTCAAGCATTGGGTATGACTACAGAGGGCTTTTTCCAGACCGTGACTGATGGCACTGGTTTTGGCAGCAGCCAGACACTGGAACTGATGGGATCATGGACTGTATGCCACTCTGCCACCCCCTCTCCCATCCTATGCCACTGCACAGTCACTTTGGAGCACCATCCTTGTAAGGTACCAAGTATGAGGAGCCAGGTTATAAAACAAGCATGCTTGGTGGTGACATCTGTTCTACTGGGTAATAGAGCGGAATTCTCCATCAAGCCTTGCTCCTGCAGTGAACATTGTGCATGGCTCCCAGACTACATGCCCTCTACAGACATAAGAACTATCTGACACAAGAGGCCATACCACTCACTGCTAATAGTTCAGTACTGACTGTGATAGACTATGAAGTAACAGTGTACAGCATAGCCTCTGAAACATCTTTAAAACCAGTCAAACTACTACTAAATAAAGCATCCAGACTGGTTATTGCTGCTGGGACACTAATACGCACCTGAGACCCTTCTGCCCAATCCACTTCACTCCCACTCAGCAGAGCATCATGTGCCAGGTATGCCGCCTTGGTAAACAAACATGCACTGCACACGGCCCCCCATATACAATAGCTCCTCCACTGTGCACACTGCCTGCACCTCACTAGGAGCCCCACCACAAACACCCTCCAGGCCCTTTTCAGAAAAACCTCATTAGCCCAGCCTTCCGTCCCCCACACGGCTCCTATGCAGCTCAGTGGTGTGCATACTACTCCCAAATGTCCAGAACATTGGGTAGTTCACAACGGAGGCCCATTGACATCTCAGTCTGATGAGCAAATGTGACACCACCAATTGGCCTGCTTCACCTCTGCCTACAACAAAACCCGCTCCTTTGTCGTCTAGTGTGCCCCATGATATCGATGCCCTTTACTCTTTCATTCTTGCACCCCATTCCAAATATTCCTTCTTTCCCTATATATACTTGACACGTCAGGACCAAGCCTAATTGGCAAGACTGGTGTAACCCCTATGCCCTATCACCCTACTCTACCCCATTTCACAAGGCAATATTTGCCTCCCATTCCTGCTGACAGACCCAGCCAGGGTCCCACTTGTATTGAGTTTGCATTGGCCTACATTGTACTCTTCCTCATATTGTGTAACTTCCAAACTGCTTGTGCATAACTACAATACCTAGGTTTATCTCATTGTCCTGCATATGGAACCTTTGGAAATGAGCTACTAGCTCACAGACTGTTGTACTCTGACACATTCAAATATAAACAAATAATAAAAATAAAGGGCATCATCTCTTCTTCACTTGCTGCCATGTTACCCCTGAATTCAGCCACCTGGCTCACATGACTGTAAAGCCAAACACCCCAGCACACATCTCAACATGTGTTGCTATCTACAGAACACCCTGACATCACAGAGCATCACCGTTATGGGCAATGACCCACACAGTTACCCAAATGCCTCTCCAGCTCTGCAGGATGGAGGTGACCGTGCCAAGACTGCAATACTTCACTGCCACTTCTACTCTGCATATAGCCAACACCTGCAGTCCCACTGCAAATACCAGCAAGCAAACATTCAGCATTGACAAATGCTTGTTTGGTAGAGGCAGAACAAATACAGATTCTACTAGCAATTTGCAGTTAGTTGCCCAAAAGAAAACACAGCCACCAGAATCACAGGATAGGGAAGTTTATTGAGATATAGCACAAATACAGAAATTTGCCACATACTTACATCCACAGATACCTGTGGGGAGCCATAGCTCACACACACCCAGACAATCTGCAGAGAACAGCATACATGAAAATTTGACTCAAAGAGCAAATGCATGACATTAGTTTTTATAGGGAAGATAACAAAAGGTGGTGGAACAGCATACAAGTCTTGGATTGCTCAAGATCATACGGTGTGCTAATTTGTGCAGAAAATAATGGTACATGGAAAAGGTAGCATCACACAGAGCACACAGGATCTAAGAAATCTAACAACAGGTATACACATAAGACAGTGTGTTATTCATAAATGTTTCAGACATAATGTTGCAGACTAACTACATCATATCATGAGACTGGCTGATGCCACCACAATTGCTGAAGTAAGACTATTTGACTATGCCACAGGATGACACTATGGGATTAGAAATGAGTTTGGTAATTACTCAGAACTATTGAAATATGTGCTTGTAACAGCAAGATTGTGCTTGAACATTGGAAACCATTAGAAGGAACATTTTTGTATTACAGCGGCTGTCTAGATGCAAGGTGACACAATACAGAACAGCATTTGCTGAACTAGGTGAAAGGTAAACCATACAACACACAGCATAAAGCAATAAAGAAATCAGGTAATCATGGAAATTATAAAACATATAGATATCTCGTACAATATAATTATACAGAATTATTGTTGTGTCATTGTAAGGCACTCATTTAATTAGTAATTAGTGATCACTGTAATCACAAAGGGGCCTATTCATGAAAGGGAACTGCTACGCGCTGAACGGATGTAAATGAGGGTGCACAACATTCACGACACAACCCGACACACCCCCAGGAGGCTGGGATGGAGACAGAAGAGGCATGCAGCTATGAGCGGGGGCAGGCAGCAGCCCATGCAGGGTGATGGGAATGCCCATTGACCCTACCATAAAAGGTGCTGTGGACATGCAACATGACAGCAAAATGCATGGTGTGGAACAGGTATGTCCACAGACTGTGCAGGAAGCACAAATGGGAGAGGGGATGGGTCTGCCACTGGACGCGGCAAAGGCAGGGGAGGTGGTGGTGGGAGGTGCCAGTGGTCCCCAAACTTCACGGGGTAACAGGTGGCCATCCTCATCACTGAGGTGAGGCAGCACTACAATGTGCTGTTTGGGTGGCGGGCACTGAGCACCCCATCAGAGACCAATGCCAGGATATGGCTGGACCTTCAGGTGGCCATCAATACCACAGGACTAGAGGCACGCACACTCACAGCAATCAAGTCAAGTAGCGTGACTGCTGATTCCAGGTGAAACGGTGGCTCAGCCAGGCCCGCCAGTCACAGCTCATCACAGGTGGCAGACAGCCACCCACAGACCCTTCCCTTATGATCATCAAGCACCAGCTTGCAGAGACAATCAGGGATGTCATGACGGAGGGGGAGCCTGAAGGACTGGACAGCATGCCAGGTACATGTAATGCTGGTGTGCAAAGGGCACAGCCACTGCCAGTGAACCAGGCAATGGTGACGGTCAGTAACACACTGTCATGTCCTTCCCCACAGTACCTGACGTAGACGGAGCCGGAGAGGGACCATGCCACCCAGAAACCGACCAGGATGCTGGCGAGAGGGCAGATGGGAGGAAGGCTGGTGTTTGCCAGACCATGAACGCACACACGCAGATGCTGGACACATAGACACAGTAACTGGTGTTGTCCCAACACACAGGTACACAGCAGCGCAGACCACTGGACATGCAGGGGAGATGACAGCCAGCCTGCCACCATGCCACAGGAGAGCCAGGGCGCTGACAATGGAAGGACCCAGGGGCAGCAGAACCACATGGAGGACAGCAGACCAAGCACAGAATTAGGACCAGTCCAGGACAGTAGAGCAGGGAACAGGACTGCAGCACACCCAGTGGATAGCAGGCACTGGTGCGGGGAACAGCACCCACCCAGACCATCAACAGCAGAGGATGCAGCTCAGGTACAGGCACCACAGGTGCACAGGAGGACAGACATGATGATGCACCCGAAGCACCTCAAGAGCCACCAGGAACACAGGACCGGAATGGCAGGGACACCAACGACCCACCGCCAAGGTGCCGCCTCCTGGGCACAGGCGGTTTGCTCCTCGCCACCTACTATTCTGACCTCCTTGGGCTGGAGTGTGACCACCTGCAGGTGACATGCAAATGTACAGAGGCAGTGAATCACCTCATGGAGGTCATGATGGCAGCCTGTGGGTACAGGAGTGGATCGAGGAGGACATCACCATGAGAGTGAGGGCGCAGGAGTGCATGGCTGAGGCCATGGCTGCAGACACATGGGTGCAGAAGCACCTGGCTAGAGGGGTTGCCATGGGTGCCAGGGCACAGGGGCACATGGCTGACACACTCCAGGCCATCGTGGCCCACCTTGCTGTCCAGCAGGCATGGCCCACCGCAGAGACAGCACCCATGGCCCCAGACACAACAATGGTCCCAATGCCTGTGGCACCACAGGAGCAGAGCAGTGGTGTTGGACCAGCAGCACAGGCAGACACAGGGTCCGGTACATGCACCAGGACCTGGTGATCATGCTGTGTACAGGTGGCACAGGGTGGCACAGACCCCTCTAAACACGTAATGCACTCGGCGTTGGCCAGAAGGGGACACAGCCATGGAGCAGTACAGCGGCCAACTGAAGCACAGTGAGAGGCCAGGCAGGACACCATGCACGGGGGCATGCAGCACAACCCACACGCTCCAGGCATTGACACACACACCCATACCCCCAGAGAACTTCCCCCAGCCAAAACCCATAGACCGGCACCATCCGGGGTGGGCACTGGGTGCACTGCATCCTGTCACTGCTGCCACAATGCACCAGCTGTGGCCCAACACACCACTACCACACAGCATGCACCATGTAGCGGCATCAGGCATGTCACCATGGCATGGCCTCTGCACCAGATACTGGGCATGCTGCTCAGTGCTGCACGGTGCTGTCGCACCACACCCATGGGCAATATGGCTGTGGCAGCAGCACGGTGCACACCCCATGCAACTGCTGGCTCAGCCATGCGCTGTCATCATCACCAGCATAGTGCCATACTCACCAACAAAACGTGCCATGGGCAGGGGTCAACCTTAACTTTTTTTGCACTAGCCAGCCAGACAAGCTGATTAAAAATTGCACTAGCCCACAGATAGTTGCACTAACCCACAATAATAATGGTCAATTTTGATTGGTTATACAGGAAAAATGCAAGCCAAGAAATACTCTGATTATTGCACATTTATCCTGCTCCCACATTGCTTCCTGCCCAAGCAAAAAAAAAAAGACTGCAGTCCAATCACATGCAGTGTGTGCCCCATTGTTTTTTTTTACCATGTGCCCCTTGCTTCCTCTTTCTTCACCCCCTTCCCGCCAAACCAGAGAATACCATAATAGCAAATGTTCAATCAAGCAGTTCTAGCTCTGCACACACAATAACCAACATCATCATACACCTCACCACAGTCCCACCCTGACCTGCAAGGCAATGTACAGAATCAGGCAGAGAAAGACACTTTCATCCCCCACCCTGTGATTAACAAGAACTGCACTTCTGGAAGTTTTCTTATACTGTGAAGTGAGCCAGGGGCAGTTCTAGGATTTCTTTGGAGAGAGTTAAACGAACACAGGGGGCTGGGATGTAAGAAACTTTGATACATCTGTTTACATATACCAGGCACAAAAATATTGATTTAACATGCTCTGCCCTAACAAAAAGAGATTTTTCACAACAGTGTCCTTTCATCAGTCAAAGGGGAGCAGTATACAGGCATGATGCTGTACTACCTCTCTTTCAAAACAGAATGATCTGTGCACACCAGGAATACCTATTTTAACCTTTCAAATGATATATTTTACTAAGGTTTTGCTTTGTATCATACATGCTCCAAAGCATTGTTTTTAGGATGAAATGACATGCTGGGTGGTATAAGGGTGGTACTGCATGGATGACATTGACTGGTGTGATCCATTAAGAGGAGCTGTGAACCATACACCAGTCAGTAATGGCAGCTATGGGTCTATGGATGGCCACTTCAGAGCCTAGTCTGCAGTGGTGTCCAGAGAAAGTATAGAGTGGACAGACCACCTGGCTAGGCAGACTGTGTATACATCATAGCATTCTGTCACTGCAGTGTTGGATAGGCACTCAAAAGGTTGGGAAATGAGGCACACTGGTTTTAATATTGTGGGACAAATCAAAAGACAAGTTCAGCAAACTGGAAGCTAGTTACTTAACAGCACTCTGCCCTTGATCACAGCATGCACACTAGCTGAATGTCCTAACAATTGAGTGATAATGACTCACATTGAGTCTTTTGTTGAATCCCCCTCTTAAACTGCCAGATAATTACAGCTCTTAATGAGCTGTTAATCACACCAGGCCACCTGGAACACTGAGGGAGATTAGCAAAAGGACTACAGCCTGCTAAAGTAGGGACTTTTTCAACTTCATTAACAGCCATGAAAAACCTGCATTAGTCAAGACGGACAAGTAGAGGATTAGCTGCACCAGCCCTGGCCAATTTGCACTAGATTCAGGGCTAGTAAAACAATGTTAAGGTCGAGCCCTGGCCATGGGCCATGAGATGAAGCATGGCCCTCACCGCAATGCATCCCTCTGCACGGTGGTCCACAGGTGGTGAGGTGTCCTGTGGTGTGGCATCCGCACCTGATAAAACTGAGGTAAGGAGCCAGAAGTAGAGGGAGTGGCTTCCTGGGGAAGTCCATGGGGTGGCTTCGGTGGCTCCTTCCCGCCCCCACCTCCAGGTCTCCATCCTATGGTACAGGCACCCTGCAGCGCATGCATATGCTGTGCAGCATGACTCAGATGGTGAATGCTCTGCGGCCATTCCCAGCACATGCATCATTGTGCCACCCTTGTGGTCCAGGCATCGGAAGTGCATCTTCAGTATCCCTATCATGTGCTCCACAATGCCCCATGCCCGCGTGTGTGCCACATTGTATGCCACCTCTGTCAGGTGCCGTGGCACCAGGTATGGTATCAGCAGTGTTGTCATCATGGGTATCCGCTGTCACCTGTTGGGGACAGTGGACAAGCATGGTTAGTGGTTTGGTGTGACATGTGTCAGCACCGAGGATGCACCTGTGCATGGGGACTCACCCTGCAGCCAACCACAGCCCTCCAGCTGACATTCCATATGGCGTTTCAGTGCACTGTTGTTGTACTCATAGGCATCATGGCAGGAACCCGGGTACCATGCCAGGACATTACTGAGGATGCCACTGGTGTCATACACCACCTGGCAGTTGATGCTATGGAATCACTTGCGGTTCCTGTAGGCCTTCTCATTGATAAGTGGTGCTAGGATAGGCATGTGCGTGCAGTCAGTTGCACCAACGGTGTTCGGCATGCCATACATGTTGAAGAATGCACCCTTGACCGTCCTGACATCCGCAGCAGCTGCTGGGAAGGTGATGTGCCTCTCCTGGTGACACATCAGGGCATCAGTCACCTAGTGCAGTGCCCAGGACACAGATGTCTGGCTCACCTCTGTCACACCACCCATCACCTGCTGGAATGTGCCCCTGGTGTAGTACTGCAGGGCACACAGTATTCTGGTCTCCACGATCATTGTTCTGGAGCACCATGTGGCTGGGGTAATCTCAGCCTCCAGCAGCCCACAGAGATAGCGTAGGGTGCTTTGGTCAACCCTGTAGTGCTGTAGGAGCTCTGTGGGGTGCAGTGAAGTGGCGATGATGCATGCCCGGAATGTCCGTGGCTGTACCCTGGCATGCAGTGCAGCATCTGCCTCCCTAAGGAGGATGACATGTAGTAGTGCCCCTGGGCACATCTCACACCTCCATTGTGTTCTATGGCTTGCGTCCACTCTGTAGCATTGCACATCCACACCTGTGTGCCGTGCATAGCATGTGGTGCATTGCACATGCTCTTATGGGTGTTGCACAGACACGTGGTGTGTGTGCGTGCACCACACAGTGTGCCATTAATGCCTTATTGAGCATGGCGGTGGCACCATCCATGGAGGCAGGTGTGGTATGTGGCAGGCTCACTCTGCCATGTTGGCTGTACTAGGTGGTGGATGCCACCTACCAACACAAGGTCTCAGACGGTGAGATCTGGGAGGTCACAGAACGGCATCAGGTGGGTGTACACTGCACTGTTCCCGCGGCATATGTGGCAGCTGGGGAGGCCCATGCAATGGGCATGTCCGGTACTCACTGTCTCTGATCTGTTCTGGGGGGTCCTGGCATCATAAGGCAATGCTGGTCCTGGAGCACTGGGAGGTGGGCGGGCTGGGATGGCCTGTGTTGACCCTATAGTGGCAGTTGTTGAAAGACCTGCCATGGCACCTTGATCTGTGGAGTAGCATGGAGGACTATGTGTACCGAGACAAGGATGGGGACCTGTGACTAGTACATGCCCCCTCCAAGGTAGGTGGTCTGTGTCTATCTGTATGTGTGTTGGGGGGTGGCATGTGGGACTGTGGCATTGGTGTGGCAGGCCTGTTGCATGCTGCTGTAGCACTGATGTCGGTTCTCTCTGTCTGCTCTTCCCATTGCAGCATTATTGTGGCCCTGTCAGGTGCCTGGTTCTGTAGGAGTGGGCCTTCATGGATACCCCCCTCCCGGAGCTGACACCTTCCACCTGACAGACCTGCCCTCAGAGGATGACTCAGATTGAGGGGGCACTAGTACAGTAACCCCACTCCCCAGGACTGTTTGCTGTGTGCTTTGTGTGCTGCCATGATATGTGTACTGTGCTGCCACAGTAAAGCCATGTGTTACCTACCCAGTTTCGCTCTCCGGTTTCTTGTCCTGGCACGGTGTGCATGGGTGGTTGTATGTGTGTGGTGTGTGTGTGTGTGTGTGTGTGTGTGTGTGTGTGTGTGCCTAGCTCGGGTATGGGCTGGCATGTGCATTGTCTGTGGGTCTGTATGGGTTACTCGTGAGCCTGCCACATGCCTTGTGTACTGCTGCTGGTGCTCACATAGCAGTCAGTGGTATGTCGGTTGCTGTGGCTCACCGAGGTGTGTACCTGTTTCCACCCCTGTTGTTCCAGTGCCCACTGCATTGGTGTCCTCCTTAGTGCTTGGGACCACGTCTACCAGCATTCCAACCTGTCAGAATGGGGGTTCCATGTGGGGTGGCTGTGTGGTTTTCAGCTGGGGTGTTTGCCCATTGGTGCCCATGTCTGGACGGGTTTTGACTGTGCAACACCAGCATGTGGACTGTGCCCGCCTTGTGTTGCTGCACTGTCACCGTGCACTGCATTGGTGCATGCATTGCTGGTGTGTGCAGCCACAGTAGCCTGGCACCCTGATTCCCACCTCGCTGTGCTCTGTCACCTGGGTGTGGACCGCGTAGAGCAGTTTATGTCTGGCTTCTGTCTGCGTAGTGTGGTCGTGTGGTGGCTGCATGCCCTTCTGCTGTAACTGGCGTTGTGCATGTGCGTCCACTGTTCCATGTGTGCGACTTAGGTGGCTCTGCCCCTGTGCTGCTGCATAGGCCCCTTGCTACGCAGGTTCACATGGGTGCACTGCACACAGCTATGTGTGCTGGTTGTGTATGTCACATGCTGATGGCTTCTGTGCATTCTGTGTATATACGCATACGCGCATGACTTGCACTGGGTGCATAGTGTTGCGTAGCATTGACAAATAGGCCTCAAAGTCCATGTAAAAGTCTGTGTGACTCCTGTTAGTTCATAAGTCAAAAAATAATCCAAAGTAGTGTAGAAGGAGGGGTTCAGGAGAGTCCTGGGGGAAACATACCTCCCCTTGTCGCCTGAATGAAAAGGCAACACAAAAATTGAGGAAGGTAGGTAAGTGTTAAGCTGGTTATTTAGTGTGTCCACTTTTCCTGTAAAGGAAACATAGTAAATTTTTATGTAGCTTTAGAGCTTTATTAAAACTCGATATTATAACTATTAATATAGCAATTAATATAACGTATGTGACAACATATGCTTTACATGTTAATTTAAGCCAAGTATATGACAAAGAATCATTAAGATCCCCATCATGAAATAACTCATCAAGAGATGATTGTGCCTTTTTAATATTATTACCAATATGTACAAGGTGTGTATTTTTTTCTGTCCAAAAGAGTTTGAAGAGTCAGGCTTAACAGATTGATATGCACATTAAACACTGGTAAATACTGTTCAATAGCATGCAGATAGACAGGATCACTATCTGTGTACTCTAGGGGTGACCAATGATAGTGCTTTCACTAGGTATGAAGCAGAAGTTGGGATAGTTAATGCCACATGTTGAAGGACCATATGATAATGTCTTTATGTTGGTAACCACACAGTACATTCCTTCACTGTGGTACATAACTTTGACTTAAGGGGTGCGCCATCTGGGTAGACACACAGGGCAAGACACTGAAGCATCTGTGAATTTGCTGGTAGCTTGATCATGAGCAAATTGCACATTGTCTCTAAAGTTTCTTGAAAGTTCTTTGTGTTATCAAAGTCCATGGGTAAAGAAGAAGCAACTGGTGCTTATAGGTAAGAGGGATTGGCATTGTTGGTCGAACATCTGGGTCTGTTGATCGAAGCACATTGGTATCTGGCATTGTTGTTTGATGAATCTCTTGGAGAAGTGGATTTGGAAGCTGTAGATGATGGTCTTGGACCTTGGCCTGGTGATAGATGACAAAATGTAGAATCTGCTGCTGGTGCAGAAACTGGTACAGGTATAGGCTTACATTTTTTATCATTTAAGATTTTTTCACCTGCAGCCACAGTCCTCCCTATATCCAGCCATCACTCATCCTTCACCGCCGACCCTGAAGCTGACGCGCTCAGCTGGCATATGCAGCTGTACTGTTGAGAGGGGGTTCCCCATGCCCAGCCAGGATCCATTACCAGCACACGCCTATTCCAGGCATCGGCAGCCAGTGAAGCTGCTGCCATCAAGCTGCCGCAGACTATGCTGCCATTTTCCTTGTTCCTTTTTCCCTGGTGGGAGCACAGATGTGCAATAACATCCATGCACTAATGTGCAGACATCTGCCATGCCCCCCAACTTGGCACCCACGCCTGTAGTACCTCCGGACATCCCCAGAGACCACCAGAGCACAGTGTGCCTCGACCCCTTTCCCCAGGACTAGGAGAGCTGTCTTCAGATGCTCAATCCTAGTCCTCCCCTACTGACCCCCAATGACCCAGGCTCATTCCCGAACCCGGGTCACTGGTGTGGAGCAAGGTGCAGCATCCAGCACCTCAACCCTCAATGCCACCGTGCGGGCTAATAGGTATAGGCTTACTTAAGTAGTCTGGAAAAGCAGAGGAAGTTTCACTGCTGTCGGTATCAACCTCTTGAAGCACAGAAGACCAGTCTGTGTGTGTAGTGTAACCACAAACAGGTGTTGTTATGTCAAACATGTCACAATGGCAAAGGTAGTGATATTCCTGGATGGCGCAACAGACCATGTGGGGAGCCATCCAGGAATCAAACTGAGGATGCTAGACCAACAGAGGAGGCAAATTCAGTCTTTCTCTATAAATATTGTCCTCAAGATGGACAACAGAATGGATCTTGGCAAGTTTATCAAAAATTCCAAGGTCTTTGTCGAAAATAGTTAGAGATACCTTAAAGGCAATGTACATGGTGTCCCTGTTGGAGCAGGACTTGTTCTCAAAACATAGGCCTTGCAAAGGGTGTGGCATGAAATATCCCAAGTTCCTAGCTGAAGCCAAATTGGCTGTCTCGGCCTGGGCCAGACATTTGTTAATACAACTATTAGTTTGACAATAAGAACAATGCCACTTGGTCATAGGACTATCCTTAATCAAATCAGGGATTTTTTTAGATTTCAAATCCCTGAAGCGGTTCATGATAGCTGTTATGATATAACTACCATAAGCAGAACACATTATCTCCTTGCCTGTGTGCAGCTCTCTTGCTTCTTTGCCATGGGCCAAAATTAATTTATGTATTTTGTTTTGAGTCAGAAGTTAAAGTACCATGCCTTGCATGTAAACCGTGAACCTTTGTTCTGAGGCTAAACCTGAAATACAGAGTAGCATGGGATCCATTACATTATTTGCCAGATTTTAATGAACTAGCTATTCATGCTGTTTGATTTTGTCCAAATCAGCCCTATTTTAAATTGTTATTTCTGATCCAAGCAGACCAGAAACAGTACCAGCAATGCTAGTTATAGACCCCCTTTTTGTGTGTTTTGAGGTGCCTAAGCATGTCCCTTTGTTTGGTGAGTTTCTCAGCTACAGGTCTTTTGCTCATGCGTGATATGCTGCAATTATGTTAAATTGTGGAATGAAATCCAGACACATTTATATTGGAACAAAGGCCAAACTCAGCCATTCTCCAATATGCGAGATTAAAACAACAGAAATATGCATAAATTTAACATTATTAATAAGTGTTTCGGGTATGGAAATTGTAGTCAGGCCTCTTGATGGGCCTGGTTGTGGCTGTTTTATGGTGTGTCCTATTCAAGAGGTTGTAGTATGATTTTAAAACTTCAAGTCCTTGCTCTTTTAGTTGAATGTTCTTTATTAAAAGGTAGCCATTGTATTATACCACCTCTCTGTCTTTGTAGATTTCAGAAGGACCTGGCTGTCCCTTTTAACCAGGTGTAAAAATTAGGATCTGCTGGGTCTTTACCACACACGCCATTTGGAACCAAATATTTTGAAGCTGGGAAATCATGGGGAATTTATTTCACCTGGAAATGTGGATATTTTCATCCATTGTCCTCTTGGCCAAAGTAAAAATTCTTCTGCGTAGTCCTAGACAGGATAACAGATCTCAAATAAAATAGGTGACAGTACACCCTCCCCAGCTCAGCTGTTTACTTTTTCAAGGCAGTCTGAGCTGATTGACATGAAACTTTTATATTAAATGGTGACCTGTGGTGTGACGTCTGCACCTGCTAAAACTGAGGTAAGGAGCCAGAAGTAGAGGGAGTGGCTTGCTGGGGAAGTGAACTTTTCTCTTCCTTCTGCACCAATGGTTCCTTTGGAGATTCCACATTCTGATGATGTTGCCTTGACTCAGAGCCAAGGAGTGGCCCCATTTGTGTTGCCATAACAATAAGTCAGAATGCTAAATTTTATTATAGGCACTCAGACATACCTTAGGCCTTTCACCAAGACATTTTCAAAATCATATAAATAATTGTAAAATTCAAATCTTATACTCTGCCCATTGTAAAGGTTCTAGATAATGGTAAAATAACATTTCTGCCACACCTAGAAGTATGAAAAATAAATTTTATTTACCCTGTGCAATAATTTTAAGTATCCCTAATTTGCATAAATATCAAGCATTATAACAGTAATGTAAACATGAACAACAAAGTTTTCAGAAAATCAAATAAAACAAAACAAAGAAATAAACCCCAAACAAAACAATTTTCAGAAGTTAACACAACTAAAAAAAATGTGTAAGATTCAACACAATAAATTGTATTGGCTATATATTACGCTTTCAGCATGCTTTGTAAATATCATAACCTTTCAGTATGAGAACTTGCAAACTCTTTACATTAGTGTTTGGATTATTTCTATTTAAAACTTATTTCAATACTTAATGGCATGAGAGAATGTTGATCTCTTATTTAAACTGAAGCTTAAACTATATCCCAAGGTTTTGTATTTAAGAGTTAACTTTGTAACCACCTCAGGTAAGCCAAATTATGATATTAAAATTAAAATAATTAAAAATAATACTTACACTTCTTGTTATTTGTAGTGGCTGGGTCTTCTTTCCTTTTAACTTTAAAAATCGTGGTGAGAGTTTCTCCTTCTGGACGATAAAGGTTCTCTAGTGGCTGGCTTGGCTGTAGTCTCTGTCCTTTTTCCTGCTCACACTCGAACCTGGGACTCTGGGCTCCTCTGGCATTGATTCAGCAGTGCAGACTGGCTACTCCTGGCTTCAGACATCACAAATCATCAAATGTCAATGGTTAGGGTTTTGGTGGGAAAATCAGACAACAAGATACCACAGTTCCACAGCACAATGGTAGATCTTTTCACCACCTCAGTTGATTGTAGAAAAAAGATTTCCATGTGGACAGTAAAGTTCTTGTTTGGTAACTGGATGTTATGACCGTTTCTGTTTCTAAATTAATTTGCACCTGAACCCAGGACCTCGGACTCATCTGTTGTCAAACACCACTGCAGGTTTGCCTTGGCTGGTGAATTTCTAGGGTAGTGTCTATCCTTGCTTGGCTTTAGCAGAAAGTTTAAAACATTACTCCAGTCAGGATGTCCAGTATTTAAACTACATGCTTTGCTTTATCCAGCATTGAAAAATGTCCTTTTTTGTAACAAGTTGTTCTTATGGCTAGACCTTGTTGCAATTTTGTGTCAGCTTCCAGGTTTGTCCTCAGCACCTCTGGTGGACACATTGATGGCTTAACCAAACTGGTCCAAGACATCCAATGCAGGTGTGGCTTCAGGCTTTTGGCCTAGTAGAAGTCTGAAACAAGATTACTCAGCCCAACTGACGTAGGTCCATACAGTTCCAAAATGTCAAAGATTCTGGGCTGGAACAGCAGGATTTGGGTATATCTTTTAGACTTAGTGACATCATCATCACCAGTTCTGATTGGTCCTTGCAGATGGTGTAGGTGTGGTTTTACACTCCTCCCAAGAACTATTTTTTTCAGAACGTCATTCAGCTTAGAACAAATTTTTTGTTCAAAACCATTCTCTCTCTCCTGCATCCAGAGGCATTTGCACACAAACATGAAACTTGTATTTTCATGCCTAGCTAGACATTTTGATTATTTAGATACCAAACATGATAGATATATTTTCAATATAAAATCCACAGTTCATAAAATATTTTATAAAACTTGTTTTCCTGTAGGTATCTTAAACATGTTTTCAGAGGCTCAATCTATATTTCTTACAGTTCAAGAGGATATGTCCCTTTCTTAGCTACCATTTTCACAGAGATTATAAAGTTGAAAAATTTCCTCCTGAGGATGAATTCTTTTGTCTGCGCTCAATGAGGCATGACAACATGCTGTTTGCAGCTCATTAAAGAAATGTTTTAGACAAGCGACATGTCATGGCTTTCAGGCACCTAATTAGGAGTTATATCTTTAGATTGGTCATGACCCCAGCTCTCATTAAGACTAAACTTGAGAAGTCTCTTTTTAAAGAATATTGTTCTAATAAAATATATATATATATACACAATATATATATATATATATATATATATATATATATATATATATATTCTTTTCTCCAGTAGCTGCATTTCCAAAATTTAGACAGATAAGCAGGTGCAGTCTCTTCTACAAACTGTGAAAGCCTCATCTCGGCAGCATAAAATTTGGTCTTGCAAAAGTCTTTTCTTTTTCTTGAAAGCTAATGAACTTTTCTGAGGACTTAATTTTTTCCCTTCCCTGAGGATAGCTTATACCAGCCTCTACCACCACCAAGGCCTCTTATCTCTGGTTTCAAGGATACTTAGCACCTATGACCTCTCAGGAATGTAAAAGGGGCCTCTTCTGTAGACTGGCCATGGCAAAGTGCCGCTTAATATTATGGCTTAAGTTTAATGCATCATCTCCTCTTAGTGTTTAAGATGTACTTAAAAGAAAAGTTGAAAGCAGACTTTTTGTTTTTCTTCAAGGTTTTATTTGAGCAGTATTTTCTTCTTGCTTTCAGAAAACTCATGTAGACAGCACTTTTGACCAGGAGTTTATAGTATGCTTCCCATTTACCTTACCTTAATAATTAAGCATTTATAAAGACCATCACATAGTAATTAAAATAAGGCAATAATAATAGTAATAATAACAAAAATAATGCAATCTTTTTAACAACTGAGTTTTGTTCCTACAGTGTCCTGCCTATGTCAGGGGTTGACCTGTAGTCTTGGGTTGACTCAGGCCTACTGGCCTCAGGGGAAGAAGGCAGCCTAGGATCAGGAGGTGCTCAATCTGGCTTAGGACCAGAAGGCATCATAATTGGGCCTAATACTTCTTTTTATTTCAAACCTCAGATTTCAAGCAGAGGATGTCAGATCCAGAGACTCCTGCAGGCCAGAGAGTACTTTAACATGAAGTGACTCAGTGAATCTTTACATCTCAAGAGATTCTGGATTGGTTTGAAAAAAATGATGGTGTCTGCTCTGCCAGTTCCTGCATTTCCCATACCACCCCCTTTGAGTGCCTTCCCTGGCCAGAGTCAGCTTGGTTGTTGTAGGAGGCATAAGGTCTTGATTTTGTGTGTGCTTTAACCATTCAATCAATCAATCAATCAAGTCTTTATTTAGTCAGGCGAACACCATTGAGCAAGCTCATTTACAAGGTGGACCTGCGTCACACAAGGTCAAACAATACATTTATGTACAGGTAATAAATAGGCATGGTTATACATATACATAAGTAAAGGTACATACAGTGCAAGGTAAATAAGATTAGGTAATGGTTAACAATATTTGGAGAGAGACGGACGTAAATAATGGAAACAATGTAAATAAGCCAGTCACATTATCAGAACATTTTAGCATGCCTCAGACATAGAAAAACGGGCATATGGGTTGTGGAAGTAGAAAGCTTACACGGGTGGATGAGGTATGGGGGCAGTTTCTCTATGAGGAGTGCTGAAATAACAGGCTGGGGACACATATGGAAGAGGTCAGGGGTAGGAGAGGTGAGGAAAAAAAAGAAAAACAGTGCGATTGAGGAATTTTAGAAAGACAGATGGGGGCCAGGTTATATGGTGATGCAGTGGGCAGGTAAACAGTAGGCAACAAAGCATACTAGGAGTGAGGGAAGCAGTTGCACAGCTCCCTATCAGTTTTGGCATACAATGTCTTGAACACGGCAAGACTAACGAGGGTGCTCAATTTCATTGATTTCTGTAATTTGTTCCAGAGTGAAGGCAACACAAAGCCTATGGCCACTCTCCCAAACCTTTTGTTGGCCCTAGGCAGTTTCAATGAAATCAGAGAGGAGCTTCTCAAAGCATAGTTGCCTATCATACTTAGAGGCAGACAGTCAGTGATATGTTGGGGAAGTTTGTTGGTAATAGCTCTGAATGTCCAGAGAGATGCATTTCTATTCTGTCTATGCTGAAGAGAGGTCCACCCCACAGCTGTGTATAAGGAACATTGGTAAGTGGAGAAGAGAAGGCCAGTTATGAATCTCAGAGCTCTGTGATACAGTGTGTCCAGCTTACTAAGACAGGAGGCAGTACACTGACTATAAATGAAGTCTGCATAATCAATTAGGGAGAGGAATGTGGAATGAACTAGCTGCATCTTAACATCTTTGGTCAAGAGGCGGTTTATCCTAAAGAAAAGACCAAGCCTCTGCCTCAGTTTTTTCAGTAGATCCTCGACATGATCCACAAAGGAGAGTCTGACATCCAGCCAGACCCCCAAGTACTTGAATTTCATTACAAATTCCAGTCTTTCTCCTAATAAAGTGGTGATGGGGGATAAGGAACCAGCAATAGTAGAGTACGCCGTATAATTAGCAGGTGAGAACAGCATTGCTTTTGTTTTCTTGGCATTGAGTAATAGTTTTTTGCTTAAGAGCTGACTCTGCAGCAGATTGAAGTCTGTTTGCAAGTCTCCACAGGCAGCGCTTCTGGTGATGGTAAAGCACCATATCATCTGCAAACAGGTGAATATTGGCCACCTTAATGCAGATGTCTATGCTGTTTATATAAATAGCAAACAGTAATGGCCCCAAGATGGACCCTGTGGTACACCTCTTTTTAACGGTTTGAGTGGGGAAAGCTCCCCTTCAGCCTTGACCTGCTGCTGCCTATCTGTGAGGTAATCATTAAAACAGCACAAGGAGGTAGAGTCCAGGCCTATCATTTTTAATGTAGAAAGAAGCAGACAGTGGTCGACTGTGTCCAGGAACACGAGCAGACAAAATTTCTGTTCTCCAGATCTTGTTGCTAGTCATTAGTTACTTTTGCCAGAGCCATAATAGCACTATGTTTAGCTCTGAAACCAGGCTGCATAGGGTTTAGAAGGCTCATGTTGTCTAAAAAGGTTCTCAACTGAGCATTCACAATTTTTTCCAAGAGTTTTGACAGTATGGGGAGGAGAGATATCGGCCTATGATTATTTAGATCACAGGGGTGCCTTGATTTAAACAAAGGGATGACATGGGCAGTTTTCCACAGGTGAGTGAAAGTCACCTGTGATAGGGACAGGTTAAATAGGTGTGTAATTGGTAGAGCTAGGACATGTTATACAATCGTTAGGAAGTAGGGGTCGAGAGAATCAGCACCAGCACTTTTCTTAGTGTCCATTTGTAGAAGATCTTCAACTTATTTCAAAGAGGCAGGTAAGAAAGAGAAGACTGCATTAATGGTACTAGGTTCGGGAAGCTGTGCACTAATCTGGAAGCATAGCATGCATGCAGGTGAGTTGTCGAAAGCTAGACCGGCAGTGGCAAATTCGTTGTTGAAGGCCTGTAGGATCTCCATTCTATCATTGATAATAACGTTGTCAGAGGTCATTTTTGGGGGAAGCACATTTCCTGACATATGGCCAGACAATTCTTTTATTGTGGACCAAAATTTGGTAGGGCATTTTGAGGCAGAGTCTAGCTCCGAGTGGTAGAAGTTGGCCTTGGCCTCTCTGACCGACTTGGTGCAGGAGTTCTGAGCTGATCTGAAGTGACACCAGTCTTCAACTGATTTTGATTTGCAAACTTTTTTCCAGAGTTTGTCTCTCTCTCTAATAATGCAGCCTTAAGTTCAGCAGAAAACCAACGGCATGTTCTAGCTTTTATGCAGACTTTTATCAGGGGAGCATGGTTGTTTGGGGCACATGACATAATTTCATGGAAAATGTTGTATGCCATACTCATTGATTTAGCTAGGTAAAAGCTCTGCCAGTGCAGGGAGACTTTTAGTTCGTTGATGTATGCAAATGGGTGGAGAACTTGGATGCAGATGAAGGTTTGGAGTCCGCTTTTACACCAGCAATGAAGCAATGATCACTAACATCCGAGGAAAATATTCCAGAGTGAGAAAAGGAATGTGGTTTACTTGCAAGAAGGACATCCAGCAGGGTGCTGTTCATGGGTTTTTTTCTTGTTAGGGCATGCAGGTTCATCAATGAGTTGTGTAAGCCCATGGGAGTAACAGAAGGATTTAAGAGGTAACAAGGCCTTAGACAGCCAGCCATAGTTAAGATCCCCTAGTATTATTGTTTCAAAGGTCCCACAGCCCATGATAGTTGACAGGTGGGACAAGAGCTGGGACCACACGGATGGAGGTCTGTAGCACCCTATGACACAAAAAGCCATCAAAGGGAATATTTCAACTTTAAGGGACAGGCATTTAAATCCATTTGTAACAGAGGAAGAGTCGACGGTAGTGATCGTGAATTTGTCCTTGACATAAATGGCTACCCCACCACCCCTAGTCTGCCTATCATCTCTGAACAGTAAGTAATTAGGGATGTTAACCTCCCTATCAGGGTAGATGGCCTGAGCCATGATTCCGAGACCACGAGTACATCTGGCTTGGTATGGATGACCCAGGCCTGGATTGAAGTGAACTTTTTTAAAAGACTGCATGCATTAACATGCATAAAACTCATTCCTTTGAGCCTAGTAAGGTTGGACGGAGATGAGAGGGCTTCTGTAGGACCAGGATTAAGTTCAACGTTGCCTGAGCACAATAAGAGGAGGAGCACAATTTTCCTTAAGGCAGCAAGAGTTAATTTGAAGGCTCTAGCCCTTCCATAACTACTTGGGATTTCAGCAAGAGTGCAGGGTCTTGCTTTTTATGCTGTGCAGTCCTAGGGATACATAGACTAGGACCCTCACTGTATGGCACCAACAGGTATTATTACTAGGAGGATAGGATGACACACCCTATACAGGTAACGAGGTGCAGGTCCCACCCCCAGATGGTAATTCAAAGTGGTACAGGTGTGGAAGCATAGGGGTACAGCAAGAGCTGTGAGATAATTTGTTATGTAGACAATATCGGGTAGGTACAGTTGGAATGAAAGTGCTAGTACAAGTTTGTTAATGTGTATGATGAGATGTTTGTATTTGACACATGTCCCATCAAATAAACAAAACGAATTACATTTTTAAAAGGGTAGGAAATCTGTGAGACAGTTATAACTCCAAGCAGAATCAAAGAATAAGATGGTGTCCATCTCATCCAGACCCTGGATGAGTTTTAGTGCATGAGCCACTACGGACATCTTTTGCATACTGTAATGGTGTTATGTTATACTGCTTAGATATCCCCTCTTGGACACAGTACCAGTACTCCGAGGCCAGCTACTTGTTTGCTTTCTTAGTAAAAGGTATAAAGATGCTTCTGATGTTGGGTATGACCAACACCGTTTTGATTGGTGTGTGGACCAAACCTGGTTGTGGCAAGTCTGAGGTTCCAGAGTGCACTCATGTGGTTCTCCTTGGTATAACAGGCTATGAGCCAGTAAAGATGGTATTTTGGTTGGTGTGTAACACAACCAGTGCAAACCCAATGGCTGAGTGTCCCAATGTTTGACAGACTTTAACAATATTATATATTTATTTATTTATTTGTACATTGGTTTACAACCTTTGAGCCAGAGGCTCGTTTCCAAAGGTACCTTGTCACAAAGAGGACAAATACAGTACAACATTTAGTTACAATATTGGGGTTACAGCTTACATCATTGCGGTTACAGTTTTGGTAGATACAGGCAGTTATAACTTAGTTACAATTTAAGTGTTACAGGAATGGTATTCACAGGTTATTACAGTTATATGGGTACAGATTGAGTGATAAACATACATTGGTAATGTGGATAAGAAGTCTTGAGCAGGGACTGCTAGAGGTGAATGAGTTCAGGGGCTAAGGGACACGGTTTGTGATTAGTTTGGGTGAGAGGCGCCACTCAGAGAGTCTTGTCAGTTAGTTTAGGTGAGGAGCCACTCAGAGAGTTTTGTCAGGGCATAACGAACTAGATCACCTAGAGACAGGAACAGCTACGCATGTTAAATAGCTGACTCTGAAGTGAGATTTTGAAACGGGAGATTGTAAGGGTGTCAGAGATGGAGGTAGGGAGAGTGTTGTACCAGGAGGGAGCTCTGTAACCGAAGGACCTTTGCCCATGTGTGGTCCTGGACCTAGGGACTAGCAGGGTGGCCTTAGAGGTGTTACGAGTTTGGACTAAGGGTTGTGCAAGGTGGATAGAGGCTGTCAGACCAGGTGGGGATAGTCCAAGGAGGGTTTTTTTCGTTATGAGGCAGGTTTGGTATCTGAGCTGTTCATCCAGGTTAAGCAGCTTAGCCATGTCATATAGCTCGCAAGTATGTGTGAGCCTAGGGGCTCCCGTAATTAACCTACAGGCCTTATTCAAGGTGAGTCGAATTTTATTGAGGGTGGTCATGTCAGCAGCACCATAGACTGGCAAGCCATAGTCCACAAGGGACAGTATTGAGGAGGTGACTGTTAGTTTGAGGGCATTGGGGGGGAGGCAGTGCTTGTAGCGGTAAAGGATTCCTAGCCGAGCGTTTGTAGCTGAGGCTAGATTATCTATGTGGTTGTGGAATGTGAGGGCTGAGTCAAAGGAGACCCCGAGGTATTTGTACAAGCGGACTAGATCGAGAGGATGCTTGGAACCAGGGAGGATGCGGAGTGGGAAATTTCTGGATTTGTTTTGGGCATGGGCAAACAGCATAGTTTTTTTGTTCTTTTTTAGAATGATTATAAGTCTGTGCTCTTTGAACCAGGCTTCAGCATCAACAAAGGCTTGTTGCAAGGAGTCTTGTAGGAGTTGGGGTTTCGGTGGGTGGCGAAGATGACGGCATCATCTGCATACAGCAGGATTTTACAGTGCAGGCTTTGGGGAGGGTGTTGAGATAGAGTGAGAAGAGAAGAGGACCAAGGATGGAGCCCTGGGGACACCTGAGTGGATATGACATGTATTGGAGAGGGTCACATTAATTTTAACATGCTGGAGGCAGGCAGACAAATAACTGGAGCACCAGGAGACTGGGCCAGAGGCAAAGCCACTGAGGCTGAGGGCATCCAGCAGGAGGGGGTAGGAGACAGAGTCGAAAGCCTTAGAGAGGTCAATAAACACTGCCCCAGCGTGCGAGCCAGAGTCCAGGGAGGAATGAAGAAAATTTGAAAACTCAATAAGGGCAGTGCTGGTATTGTGTCTTGCCCGGAAACCATGTTGTTCATGGCAGAGGATGTTGTATTTGGTCAGGTAATCTGTGATTTGGGTAGCCACCAGTTTTTCTAGGGCTTTGGAGAGGGGTGGGAGAATGGAGATGGGCCGGTAATTCCCGGCTGAGGACCTGTCACCTCCTTTGTGAATGGGTGTAACTGTGGCAATTTTCCAGGCTGAGGGGAATTGCCCCAGGCAGAGGAACTTACTGAACAAGCTAGTTAGTGGGGCAAGGACCTGATCCAGAACCCGGGAGGATACTGGGGTCCAGAGAGTCACTGCCAGTACTATTGCTCTGTAGAGCTTTAATCAGGTGTGGCCTGACTTCCTGGGCAGTGACCCTGCATAAGTGGAAACTAGGATATTGAGTATCTAGTGCAGGTAAGGAGGAAGGAGTGTCAAAGAAATCACTAGGGAGGACATAACTAAGGTCCGTGAAGGATGAGTTGAGGAAGTTGGCAATGCGGGCAGGGTCAGTCGAGGCAGAGCCTTCAATAGTGATCTGAGAGGGGAGTGGGGCTTGCACACTCCCATTTAGTTGTTTAATGTTGTTCCAGAAAATTCTCACATTCCCCCAGGAGGTGGTGAGCACGGCCTGATAGTGATCAGCTTTTGCTTTACTGATGGCCCATGTGCATTTGTTTCTTGCAGCATTGCTGCAAGAAACATATTACACTGAACATATTACACTGAAATTTGCTTATTGGTTATGATATATTACAGGAAGATGGAGAATGGTGGGTAGGCCCATGAATGTGTCCTTTGGAGGGGCCAATCTCATTACTTTCAGCCATGCAGTCACTGTGGACAGGGGACATTTTTATCCTGGACAGGCCCCTTCAACTTCCTGAATGATAAAAAGAAAAAAACAAAGAGGGCCTAAGGACTTTCCCTCTTTAGTATGTTAGTCCTGAGGCTGCCAGCCACACATTACTTGATTCCTGTAAACCAAATAAGATAACATAAAATAGAAAAGCGGAGCGAGAGAGAGAGAGAAAGCAAAAGCAGAGAGTGACTGCATCCCATTCCCCACTGGCAGGTTAGAAAACAACGTGAACCAATTCACAAGAAATTCTGATCAGTCCCATACAGTTGAATTCCATAGCATTGTTTTTCTATGACTATTTTAGTTTTCATGTTGAGTGACACCAGATTAGTAACAAGAAAAATGTTAACATGATATCCACACCCACACTCCTCTGGTGAACCATTAAAAAGCCTTCTCCCAGAGTGTTTGTATTTTGGGAGCAGTACGCATTTACCAATATTCCTAGAATGTTACTTTTAGAACAAAGTAAAAATGAGATTAGTTGTGTACTTCTGAAATTGATTGGGAAAATCTCCTCATAGATCTGTAATACCATCCTCATTTTGTATTTGCAAAATTGTCCCCCAATGGTCTCCCATGGGCACATCAGGTACTGCAGACATAAATTCCTGAAAAACATTTGCATTTTTTTCCAGCAGTTAAACTGCTCAGCAAATGGGTTTGATTTTTTTTTTTTTTCTGTGAGCTGCTAAAATAAACTGCCTTGAGTTTTTCTGTGAGGCTTCTCACAGATTGTAGTGAGTGGTGCGAGGAAGATCTGGGTCTCCCATATGTACAGGGAAAATTTATTCCATAGACCTGCATTGGTTATACAGGAAAACCAAGCAATTTGTCTACCATAGGGAACAAGGTAATGTACAGGGAAACAGAGAAATTGCTCCGGAGTTACCTAGGAAAATTTTAAAGCAGTCTGGGAACAGTACCGTATTTACAAAAAAATAAATACATAAATAAATAAATAAATACATAAAGTAAGTTATGGGGTGGGGGAGAGTGGAAGAGTCTGTATCTCCCTTCCCTCAAACTCCTTCCTTGACAAGGGGCTCAGGTATTGCAGTGGGTGGGATGAAAGGCGTTTTAAAATGGCATTTACACATTTATAAAAACAGTGAAACTGCCCTGTAAATCGCTTTGATTTACCTCCTGGGAGGCTGGTACATGTTACGGAGGTAGACGACTCCTTTCAGTCTCCATTGAGATTGGTTTGGCATAGCTGGTGAAAAACGGTGTGTTTGAAAATTAGCAGTTTAACAATGTAATCCCATTTACTAAAAAAAGGAAAAATGAACTGACCATGAAAAGAGCTATAAGCCAACATTTGACACTTCTGCTGCCAAACAGATATGCACAGGGGAATCTTGTGCATGATGTTTTCTTTAAAAGTCTAAACAATTAAACTTTAGTTTCTGCAGAGGCTGTAACAGATGGCAGCAGTCGTTGTTTGTTTGGGGCCATACTCCTCCAGACCGGGAAGAAAGAGGGAAGGGGGGATGACAGAGGTAGTCCTGGGGGAGTTGCGATAGACAGGATTGGTCTGGGACCACCAGGGGCCTCCTACTTGGGAGTCACATCCTACCAGGGCAGGGAGAGGAGGAACTTATTGGAACAAAGCCAGCTGTCCATCCTCTTTCTCCTCTGCCCCTTCAAGGATCAAGATGTCCAGTCAGCTGACCAGGCCAGAACAGGTAAGGGACTAGAAGGCTGTGGCTAGGGGCTATCTGACCTAGGGGGTTGGGGATGTTATATGCCTGGTCCATGGGCTGGAGGATAGTCCCCTCCCTTAGTGATAGGCATGGGACAGGGGTTTAGCTCCTCATCCTTTTCTGGGAGGGAATTCCCAAGCATTTAAAAAAAAAAACCTCAGCACTGAATGAGAGAGGATCAGGGTTCAGATCCCAGTCCTGTTAAAAAAAAAAAAAAAAGCTTTTTGACAAGGGTCTAGGATGCGAAGTCCCAACCTTATCTCCTGTGGTAGTCCCATGGCTCTGGTAGGAGGTCTGCATCCTGCGGTTGTGAGCTCCAGTCTCTCCTCTTCTGGCCAGGTTCCAGGCCATGCACTGGCTTGTAGGCCACTTAGAGGCACACTGTGATCCAGGGCAAGTCATTTAACTTCCTTGGGCTCTCCGGTCACAGTTGCAAACATGCTGATGCTGAAGGTGCTACTCCTGGTTAAACCATGTTCTCTTTCCCCTTCTCCATTGGCCAGGGGGGTAGTCGCTATGAGTCACTGATGGCCCGGTCCCTGGGGCAGCCCATCAGGCACACGAGGGCCAGGATCTTGCCCGCACCGAGGGCTGTTGTAGCAGCATTGCTGATCTGGTTATCTGTGGGCCATGAGGAGGATCCCTCCACGGTAGTGGCCCTCTGCTGCGGTGCCTGGCCTGAGTTCAGGGGCTGGGTGTCTGCAGGCTCGTCCCAACAATGACACTGCATAGAGCCCCTGCTCATCTCACAGGCCCTTGTGAGAGCTGCGTGGCCATCTTGGGTGGGACCAGTCCTCTCGCCAGGCATCATGTGTTCAGTGCGGCATAGGCCTGGCCCAAATCTTGCTGCGTCTCGTGAGATTTGGAGTGGCCATCTTTCCTGGGCCTGCTACTGGCAGCCCACAGTCTTTGTCTTTTTGGAGAAGGGAAATGCTCGTGGGTGCTGGTGGGGGGGGTCTCCAACTACCGGGATGGCAGACTTGTCAGGAGGAGTTGGTAACCAGGCTTGCATCTAGGGGCACGTCGGCCTCACCACACCAAAAAAAATAGTGGAACTGTCACAGGGATGTGAATAACAGAAGAGGTCTGCACTCGGGTGTGGGGTGCTTATAAGAATACCCAGTTCATAATACGACAAAAATAAAGGACAAGTCATCCAAAACATGTTATGCAGGGATGTGTGGCATTTGGTTCTGTAAAATAAAATGTTTTTGCATAGCTTATACTTTTCTATTGAAGGCGTCCTGATTTTTACACATACCAGAGGCGGTAAGCACAGGAATTGTTGTCGTTTTATGTCATAGGGATGTCTAGAAAAAAAAGAAAAGAAAACAGAAAAAATATATAAATGACAAACAGAATATCGCTGTGGTACAATGGGGGAGCATGCCCATTCCTGGCGTCCATGGCGTGTATCCAGAGTAGGTGGCAGAAGAGCCTGGCAGCCTGACCGGGGGAGCTGCTGTTGGGGGGAATGGCACAGGTACAGGGGCATGCTCTCCTCCTTGGTTCCCTCCTTTCCACGATCCAGGATGGCCTTGTGGCATTGGACAGGTTGCGGCTCCCAATGTTCACCGGTCCCCGGTGGAGTGGTTGTTAATTTTTCTAATTCTTCCCTGGGGATGGGGGGCTTCTAGTATGTAGCAGATAACATGCCAGACCATCAGAGGATGCCATCAGCAAAGGCCACAGAGGGCTTGGAGTTGCAGCTGCGGGAGATGTACCAGAAGAAGGGGACTGCATTGCTGGAGGCCTGCCTGGAGGGTTCAAAAAGCCCGTCGATGTCAGTGGATGCAAGGGCTCCATCAAAGAAGTGCCTGGCTAGGAGGCAGGCAGTGTCTCCAGCGAAGGTGCCTAAGACACTGGAAGGAGGTAAGTGAGGTGAAAGGGTAGGATGCTTGAGTGATTGTGATGCACTTCAGGTTCTTGGTGTGGCCCTAGGGGGAAGGGATGAGGACCTGGGTGAGTGCGAGAGAAGGAGGATGCAGAAACCAACGTTCTGTCTGAGGCAGCACCCACTCAGTTGCAAGATGCCCCGGGGGGGGGGGGATCATACCTGAGGGGACACCCCAGAGAGTAGCCTAAGGCAAGGGGGGGGTTGAGTCAGAAATCAGACAAGCTGCTGGACCTGATGGCAGCCATGGTGGAGAAAGCGGGGGAGCAAGGTTCAGGCACGGGGCCAGTAGTTGCCCCAGAGCCCCCCTTCTCAGATCCCTCATTGTCCCAGCTGCTGTGCTAGAATAGACAAGCAGCTGAGGTCCCACCTCATGGATAAGTTTAGGCAGCAAATTAGGAACCAGAAGTATGTGGACATGTTTTCCCTCCTCAACAGGCTGGTAGAGAAGGACAAGAAAAAGAAAGAAAAAGGGGAGGAATCTCATAGGAAACCCCCAAAGGTGCAACTCACCTTTGAAAACTGGATTGCAGTCTTCCCCAGTTCCTCAGGTACCATCCTCCAGGTGGAAAGGGAGCAGAGTCTGGGACTGTTCACTTATCAGAACCAGATTACTCTCATGCACCAGAGAAAGGGGGGCATGGCATGGCTGGAGTATGATGAGGGGTTTAGGAGGAGGTGTCAGGAGGATAGCACCTTGGGGTGGGGCATGGTGGACATGATCCTCCTGGTGGACATCATGCACGGGGGGGGGGGGATTGTGCACACAGATAGTGGCCTGCTGCTGCGGCCATCCCCTGCACAGAAGGCAGATGGAGGAGGGCCAGCTCCAGTGCAGGCTTGCTATGCCTACAACCAGCCTAAGTGCAACTGGGTGTCATGCCATTTCTGGAACTTTTGCATGGTCAATGGGCAACAGCGCCCCTTCATTCTATGCACCTCCCCATGCACCCCATGAGGAGGGTTCAGCAGCACAGCCCAGAAGCCAGGGAAGACATAGGGCAACACACCTGTCAACCCCGGCAGGGGTGGACAGGATTAGCACGTGCCGATTCAGTCCCAGGACGGGGATCCCCGGTCAACATAGTAGCAACTGCCAGTATCCGGGGGTGGGGTTCCTGATGAAGGAATAGTGGCTGGGGAGGGTTAGGAATTGATCTGTGCCCGCTGGGTTAGTCTCGCTCCGGGGACGACCAGTGGATGAGCATCTGGGTCGGACAGGGTGGGTCTGCTGGATACTGCAACCTGTCAAGGTGATGGTGGGGGGTCTGAATGCACATCTGTAAGTTGGTAATGATGGATGTTAAAGCATTATGTTAAGGCAGTGCCCATGCCCAGGAACATGGTGGAATTGCTGATGCTTGGTCTTGTTGACAGAGGCAATGCTTTTGGGAGCAGGCTCCAGCAGCAGAGCAGCAGCCATGGGCGTTATACCCCCCCCCCCGCTGTTGGAGGGTAGTGAAATCTTGACTTGGATTTGCATCAGTAATTCCATTGCTCCAAAGACAAGGGGAAGTATACAGAAAAGGGGTAACACACTACTTGGGGGAACGGGTGCAGCAGGGTTGGTTGGAGGATTGGCCCATTCTGGTCGAGCAGCTGTGCACATATATCATGCTGTCCTGGGATATGCCTGGGGTGGTGAGTAGACATCTTGCTGGCCTGTCTTGGTTCTCCAGGGCCCTGGGGATCACTAACAGCACAAAGGTTTTCAAAGTGAGCAAGATGCTTGAAGGGTGAGTGAAGTCATGAGCTTCCCACTAGGACATGAGGTGCCCCCTCGGCCCGGCAAGTCTGGAGAGCATTTGGGGGGGCTCTCCCCAGGGTCTGCTGGACACTGTTTGAGGTGAAACTGTTGGACACCATGCTTCTGTTGGCTTTCTGGGGGCCTTCAGGGTGTCAGAGCTGTCGCAGCCCAACCAGTTCTCAGAAGCCATTGGATTGGCCTTAGGAGACATAGTAACAACTGAGAAGGGCACATGGCTTCACAGGAATAAGATTTACCAGGAGCAGAAGGGTCATTGGTGCCTGGTGCATGCTGCGCTGGGGACACCCTGGTGAGTTCAGGATAGAGTGAAGGCCTATGCGGCTGCAAACCCCAAAAAAGGTAAGGAGTTTTTCCAACATGAGGATGATAGGCTGGTCACAGCCTACTAGTTTAGGGCAGTCATGCGCTCTTTCAGGATTAGGCAGCCATGAATGTGAGGAGTCAGGGGTGGACGGATGGGCAGATACAGGCACTGGGGCATTGGAGGTCCCAGGCATTCTTGAGGTACTTGTGCCCACACTTACAATAACGGCATTTGTTTTTTTCCAGGGTCCCCCAGGAGGCAATGGTTTGATTTGGATTTGTGGTCAGGCCTTCATACAGCAGGCAGCAGCTACAGTGGCAGCCAGGATGGGGAGGCTGCTACATAACAAGGGTTGTCTGACTATTCGGATCCACTGGTTGGGGTCTGAAGGCATACACTAAGAAGAGCTGATCCCCCAGCTCTGAGCGGGGGAGAGGACCCAATGTGTTCTGGAGATATTGGTGGTCCACCTTGGAGGGGAAGACCTGGGGAGTCGGAAGTCTGTGGATTTGCTGCTGGCCATGAGGAAGGACTTTTGAACCATTAGGGGTTGGTGGCCACAGACCATCCTCATCTGGCCCCAGCTGATCCAGAGGCCGAGATGGCCATGTGGAGAGGGGGTGGCCTCTCTCAACAAGGCTTGCATCCTGGTCAATTGAGAGAGGAGGGTGGTAATAGAACATAGAAACATAGAATTTGACAGCAATTAAGGACCACTTGGCCCACCCAGTCTGCCCATTTCCCTACCTAATGGATAAGCTGCAGATCCTAGTTAACCAACAGCCTACTTCTTCCAACCCCCACCCACTAGAATTGCTTTATGACTGTCCCATGCATTCTTGAAATCCACCACTGTTTTTGTCTCCACAAACTCCTCAGGAAGACTGTTCCATGCATCCACAACCCTCTCTGTGAAAAAATACTTCCTCACATTACCTCTGAGCCATCCCCCTACAATCTTCAAATTGTGCCCCCTTGTTCTTGCACACCTCTTTCTCTGAAAGATGTTACCCTCTTGGACTTTGTTGATTCCCTGGAGGTGCTTGAAAGTTTCTATTACGTATCCCCTCTCCCTCCTTTCCTCGAGACTATACATATTAAGCTCCTTAAGACTCTTTTCATATGTCTTCTGGTGCTGACCCTGCACCATTTTAGTTGCCTTCTGGACTGCCTCCATCCTGTCTATGTCTTTGAGGAGATTGGGCCTCCTGAACTGCATGCAGTGCTCCAGATGGGGTCTCACCAGCTGTCTGTACAGAGGGATAACAACTTCCAGTTTTCTAATGGTGATGCCTCTCCCTATGCATCCCAGCATCCCCCCAGCCCTCCTTACTGCCCTCTCACATTGCTTGCCCACCTTTAGGTCATCTGATATGACTACCCCAGGTCCCTTTCCATTTTTGTTGTTAGTATCTCACCCCTCCCATTGTGTACTCTTCCCCTGGGTTTTTGTTTCCCAGGTGCATTACTTTGCACTTCGTAGCACTGACTCTAAGTTGCCATACATCTGACCATTCCTCCAGCCTTACCAAGTCCATTCTCATCCTTTCCACCCCACCTTGTGGGCAGTTGGGGGGGACTGTGGTAACATAGTCAGATTCAGGGCACTGGTCAGCTCATGGTTTCCAAGACAGGGTACTTGGCTGAGCGGGGCCTACAGTGGTGGTTAGGGGCACTGGAAGAGGTCTTAGAGGAAGAGGTGAGCAAGTGGCTTGGGGGCAGTCAGACGTTGTTCATCCTGTCCATCTCGGGAGGATCACTAAAAGATGGCATTGTGGTAAGGGGGAGGTGATGATCTGAGTTCTTCGGAAGGGCTCATGACACCCTCTGGTTGGCATATAGGCGGATGAAGCTACTGGACCAGGGGGAGGGGTCATGGTCCGCCTGCAGCAGGTACACCTGTACTGCAAGGAAATAGCACCTGATGAGGGTGGCCATACAGCCTTAGCCCAGTATGACCACAGGGATAGTTGATCCTCCTGGATGTGCTTGCTGCTAGTCATAATGGAATATTATTCAATAAACGCATGGCTGTGGCCATTTCCTCCAAGACATGTGTCAGTGTGTTTCTCTCTGGATAAGGGGGCATGGAGGGCTACCAGACAATGCAGAGGCTGCAACAGATGGCGGCAGCCATAGTTTGTCAGGGGCTATCCTCCATTGGACCAGGAAGGAAGAGGTAAGGGGTATGATTGAGGTGGTCCCGGGGGAGTTGGGATAGACAGGATTGGTCTGGGACCACCAGGGGTCTCCCACTTGTGGGGGGGGTCACATCCTGCCAGGGCAGGGAGAGGAGGAACTTATTGGAACACAGCCAGCTGTCCATCCTCTTTCTCTTCTGCCCCTCCAAAGATCATCCACCTGCCCGCCCTCATAAAAGTAGGATTGTGGGGGCCAGGGAGCTTGGGCCCCTCTTTTGACGCAGTAGGGGTGACCGCACTAGTGGTAAGGGAGTAGATTTTCCATTTCCCTGTAGCAGGGTTTCTCCTGGTTGATCACCTCCTCCAAAAGGGAGGATAAATCAAGGCAGCAGTGGGAGAAGCTAAATAGGTGAGAACAAATAGTCAGGGTGTGGCGTATGCTAATTTGTCACTTTCATGGCTGCTTCTGTCTTGGGGGGGATCACTAAGAGATGGCTTAGTGGTAAGGGGGAGGTGATGAGCAGAGTTCTTCTGATGGGCTCGTGACACCCTCTGGTTGGCATGGAGGCGGACCAAGCTACCGGACCCAGGGAGAGGGGCCATGGTCCACCTACAGCTGGTATACCTATACTGCAAAGAAATGGCACCTGATGGGGGGGGCAGCCATACAGCCTTTGGCCCAGTATGACCATGGGGTAGCTGATCCTCCCGGATGCGCTTACTGCTAGAAATGCTGGAATATTATTCAATAAATGCATGGCTGCGGCCATTTCCTCCAAGTTATTTGTCAGTGTGTTTCTTTCCAGTTAAGGGGGGTATGGAGGGCTACCAGACAATGTTGAGTTACAACTGGTTCCTGCAAAGAAAGTGTGTTTTGTGTTACAGTGATACGTCACTTCAGCTAAAGAATGCTGACATACAGCCTGTTTTAATTAGGCACACCCTTGTTAGAGGCATTCTCTTTTTTTTTTGGGGGGGGGGCCTGTTTCAAGAAAAGTAACCCAAACTCTGGGTTGGGGATGGTGAGAAGTGAACATCTTTAATTTGGGCTGCCTGCAGTATGGCATTTGAAAACCTGTTACTTTTAAAACAAACAACCATAATTAACTTTAAATAGTTCTGTATCTTTTTTCATTTACCAGACTCAAAACATTAAAGGCATATTGGGCTGTCTGGATTGCATTTAAATCACAGTATATACGGCACTGAAACTAAAGACTGTTATTATGTCACAAATCCTTTTACATTTGAAATTGTTTTCAAATTTCATTTACTTTCAAATCTACCATGTGTGACATGTGGACAGCCAGTTCTGAGTACACTATGATTTTTGTAACATAAAAATGTGTTATGGACTGTCTCTCATGAGAGATGCTGAGACAGCATGTGAGATGACACACACACACAGGTTTTAGATACAAGGTGTTACCTGGAAGGCCAAGAGCTAATTACAGACTAGAATAGGCCTTAATCAAGGATCTCCTGTTTATCTAATTTAAATATAGCTTTAACTGCTAAGAGGGAAATCAATATCCATTTTATGACGTTTAGAGGAGGAAACCAGGTTATGGCACACTGGTGCAAAATCATAAATGCTTTGATGTCTGTGTGAGAAAGGAAATTTACAGACTTGATTGGGGAAGTCACATGGGGAAAGGAGTTTCTGCTGATGTAACCTTAATAAACTTACCTTCTAAAATGATAAAACATCCTGGGTGTATAATTTTTAATAAATAGAGGAGAAGCTAGGTGACCTCACACAAAGGGGTTGGCAAAGACAGTTTTTTAAACAGTATTCTGTTTTCCTTCAGGAACACACTTCTATCTACACTCTGATAAAGACACATCTTTGAGCACTTTAAGCAGGTATTCAGAGGGAGAGAGAGAGAGAGAGAAAGAGAGAGAAATCTAAGTACTGTAGTAGGAATTGTACTGTTAAACCCTTGTTCTTTTGAAAGATTGTATGGTTCTTGTGATATATAGTTCTGTATTTTATGTTTTACATACTTTTATCTATTTTAGTAAAACTCTATTTTTAGAGCCTACTTGGTCTGTCTTTGAATTTCTTTCTTTAAAAAGTGAAGTATATATGGTTAAAGCTGACAGTATGCACAAGCTTGAATGGTGATACCAAACTAGAGAAAGGTAAGAGTAATCTCAGGTCTTTATTAGAGTTTTTAAGGGTTCATTTTGTACAGCTGGTTAGGTGCCTGTAGGCAAAGATATCTGCCCCCCCCCCCGAAGACAGAATTATCTGAGCCTGTGCATTGGGTACACTAGCAAGAGGTTCACAGTTTGAATCCCTCCAGAACTGAGGCCAAAGGTTGATTCAAACCCACAAAACAGGCAGGAGGGTTACCCTGTTTCTGTTAACTGTTCACAAGACTGCGCTCGGAGGTTGGCACTGTGGAAGCAGAGGGTCTGACCTGCTGAGTGGGTTTGTGACACCATGTACACCCACACAAATTTTCAACTTTCTTAGACAATGTTTCTACATAGAATAAACCAAAAAATGTTACATTAGTTCTTTCCACACTAGCATAATTATTTTTGAGACTTCAGAAAGTACATTTGCAAAAGAGTGATTTATTTGCCTTGGCTTTGCCATAATCTGCCCCTATTGCAAATAATTTCAGTGAGCTGATTCCTACAGCTACTGCTGACTATGGAGCTGCAAACCTTCAGAGACAGAATAAAAAAGTTTTGCACAACCAGTTGTTGAAGCAAATTTTGCCTTTTTAAGGAGCAAACTCAGCATCCTAGGACCGTAACTGTGTTCCTAGACTTGAACAGCTTGTTTTGGGTTGAAACTGGACATTTGACAATGCCTCTGTACCTTATTTAGGTGACAGCTGAGGCTGTCAGTAGGGGGCATTCTGCCACCCTTTTTACCAATGTTTTAGATAGCCTGGGCAGCTAGAAATTGCATTGCAACGACTCCCCGATTGGGGGAGATGGCATGTAATGCTGCCTGCAGCTTGTTCAGCTATGTTCCAAACCAGTGCATCGCATTCCAAATTCCTCCCTGTGTCCTGTTCAGAAGAATTAGATTGGATTGGTTCATCTGGGGCACTTAAGCCCCTAATGCTAGCTTGTGCCCTGGTTGTCATATTGCTAGGTTCGTCAGAAGACTCGGGATTGTTTCTGAATCCCAGACCATCAATGGGAGCCAGAAGTGAAGATTTGAGCATCGGCTGAACTGCTTGGAGTTCATCTGTATCCCACATGGCATCCTCCGGTGTGTCTGTCTCTCTGAGGGCGGCATCAACTACCACCAGTGGGACAGGAGGAATGCTCTGCATATTGTTCACATGACCTCTGAAAAAAGTTGGCAGTTTGCACTTTACATGACTCACATTCTCACCAACACATCCCTCTCCAGCAGTTTTCAAAGTTTTTTGACAAACTTCAGACTCAGTAAACCCATTCTCATGCTCCACTTTCAAAGCATCCTTTTCCTCTTTTAATACCTTAATTTCCTCATTTTTCTGTGCATCAGACTGGCATAACGATCCCACCTCCTGTCTGAGAGATGAGTTCTCTGCTTCCATAATCTGAACCATGGCAAACAGTGCTGCAAAAACAAACTCTTTTTGGGCATGCTTTTTAGTTTTTGCCTTTTGCTCTGTGTACAGGCTGTCGAGGTACTGACATGGATTGGCTTGTGACGCCACCTCTCGGGCAAAATCTTTCCATCCCCCGTGGGATGCTAAGTAGGTTAGGATATCCTTTTTGAGCTGAGAGACAATTGCCATTTTGTTTGGGGTGAGCTAGGCTTGTCTATCTAGGAACCACAGTGTAACTGGTAAACTCAAGTTCACAGTAAACAGCTTAACCTGCGGGGATCCCCTGGGGATCATACCACAGACTCAATGTACTTTATAAGGGGCACATAAGTTCTACTGTGTTCTCCAAACCTCATACACCACAACAATCTTAGGTGACAAAGAGTACCTTGATGTTCTTTTGGGACAAACTGCAAAAGTCCTGCAGCCACAGTCACCAATAATATGTAGACTTTTCGGTATAGGCAGAACAATACAGATTCTAGGAGCAATTTGCAGTTATTGTAGTTGCCCAAAAGAAAACAAAGCTGCCAGAATCACAGGAAAGGGGAGTTTATTAATATATAGCACAAATAAAGTAAGTTGGCACATACTTACATCCACAGATACCTGTGGGGAGCCATAGCTCACACACACCCAGACAGTTTGCAGAGAACAGCATACATGAAAATTCGACTCAAATAGCAAATGCATTAGTTTTTATAGGGAAGATAACAAAAGGTGGTGGAACACCATACGAGCCTTGGATTGGTCAAGATCATATGGTGTGCTCATTTGCGAAGAAAATAATGTTACAGTATTGTTACATGGAAAAGGTAACATCGCACAGAGCACAAAGGATCTAAGAAATCTAACATCAGGTATACACATAAGACAGTGTGTTATTCATAAATGTTGCAAACAATGTTACATACTCTAACTACGTCATATCATGAAACTGGCTGATACAAGCAAAATTGCTAAAGTAAGGCTATTTGACGATACCACTGGATGTCACTATGGCACTAGAAATGAGTTTGGAAATTACTCATAACCACTGAAATACGTGCTTGTAACAGCAAGATGGTACTCGTACGTTGGAAACAGAAGGAAAAATTCTGTATTATACAGGCTGTCTAGGTGAAAGGTGACACAATACAGAACAGCATTTGCTGACCTGGGTGAAAGGTGAACCATAGAAAAGCAGCATTTGCAGTAGGAAAATCAGATAATCATGTCAAATTATGACAAATATAGTTGTCTTGTACTATATAATTATACAGAATCATTGTATCATTGTAAGGCACTTATTTCATTAGTAATTAGTGATCACTGTAATCACAAAGTCCATGTAAAAGTCCATGTGGTTAGTTCACAAGTCCAAAAATAATCCAAAATAGTGTAGAAGGAGGGGTGGTTCAGGAGGGTTCTGGAGGCAACATGGTCTATACACGACCCCAACCTAACCCTCCTGCCCTTGGAGTCTTGGATTTGCACCCATAATGTCTTCACCCTGCCCCCCCCTTCCTCCCTACTACACAGTATCCTCTCCCTTACATAAATAGTCACCTCACTCCCTGATCTTTTTCCCTGTCTCTCCGGTACAGCCTGTACCCCGGGATTACCTGGTCCCAGTCCTATTATTGGGTGGTCCATGTTTGAGTGATGGCAGCTATGTCCACCTCTCCCTCTGCGACCTGAACTTGGAACTTGGCTGCCTTGTTCTCCAGGCTCCTTGCATTCAAAGAGACCACCCTCCACTATGTGGCAGACTATCCTTCCCCATCTAATCACGCTTACTGCCAGCTGCATTTGTATGCTCACCTGATCCTTCCTTACTGGTTTGTGACCTGGGCCCATTGGGCTCTCCTGCCTGGAGGCATTTTTTAATGTCCTCCTACTTGCCTCCCCCCCCACACATTGTTTAAATCCATTCTGGTCGCTATGTACTCCCCCAGCTTCTGCTTTAAAACCCCTGAGCCCTCCCTACTGAAGTGTAATCTGTCTGGGACATACATGGTTTTGTTGTCTCATGTTCCTTCCCATCCCCTCACCAGCCTGTACCCATTGGTCTGACACTAGGCCCCCAGCCAAGTTTTAAATTCCGCTATCCTCTGCTTTCTAGCAGCACTTGCTGTGGGTACTGGGAGAACTTTCAAGAAAGCAACTAACCACCTTGCTTCCTTGCATATCTTTCCCAGCTCCACGAATATATTCTGTACCTCCTCAACCATGTTCTCCTCCAAGCCATTTGTGACCAGGTGCATCACAATGTGATGTTTTTTCCTTTCCCTCCTTGCTCATTTAAGAATAAACTGCCCCACCCTTGCTGCTGTCATGCCTGGTACACATTTAACCCATATTCGGCGGCGCTTTACACTCTTACCTCCCCATCTCACCCTGTTCAGTATCTAGTTACCCAGGACTAAGACTACCTCCTTTCTCATGCCCCACCCCCTGGTTTTTCCCATTTTCTGGTCACTATCCTGAACCATGTCTTTATTTTGTGTGTCCCTAATACTCAACTGTCTCCCCAGCCTCCTGCCTTGCCCCTTCCCCCATGCTGTCTTCCACCTCCCTGCATCCACTTCCCAGAATAACTTCATCACTTTTAATTCCACTACATCCCCTTCCCCCCTCCTCCTTGGACTCAGCCTCCCCACCAACCACCTTAGCCTTCACCCCCCCCATAGTTACTTACTAATACCCTTACCTTGCTTGCTGCCATGCAACTACCCCCTGTGTCGCTACAACTCCCCCTTCCTCCTGTCTCCCCCATGAGCTCCACCCCTTTCTGTCCATCCAGAGTAGGGCTGTGAGAACTCTTTGAAGTTCTGACCCTTATTAAATAAGAACTGGAACACGGTGAAGTTCTGATTTATTCTGATTAGTTCTGATTTGACAAATATTTAAAAAAATGAGAAAACTGCATAAAACTGGTCAAAGTAGGTCAAGTTTAACACAGGAGCCCAAAGGAAACAATTTAATGCATGATTTGTATAAAGATTACAGTAAAACTGCTAAAACAAAGCAGTAACGGCTAGCTGCTTCAAGTCTGGGCTGTACTGGTGGCATATCCAGCTCAGTCCCATGACACTGAGTATGTCAGGACCAGGAAAGAGAGAGAGAGAAATGGAGACAGACAAACAGATGCAAGCACTATTTTGCCTGCCTGCCCTGGACCTGTACACTACAGCATACACACACTGCACAGCCACACTGAGGCCAAGTTTAATTTCTTTATTTCTGATTTGTTTATTTGTAAAATTTCTCTTTGGCCCGCAGTAGTCTAGTATATCTCTCTCTCTCTCTGTCTCCTCTTTTGGATGGCACAAGTCAACATTTATTTTGCCAGCATACCCATGCCCTGGGTCTGTACGCAGACAGCCACAGTGAAACCAAAAATAAACTTTATTTGTGATTTCTGGAACTATAACATTACTCTTTGTCCCCACAGTAGTCTAGTGTCTCTCTTTCTCTCTCTCTCTCTCTCTCTCTCTCTCTCTCTCTCTCTCTCTCTCTCTGCTTCTGGGTGGTACAAGCCAACAACATTTATTTTGCCAGCATGCTCATGCCCTGGACCCACAGGCGGTCACAATGAAACCAAGAATGCACTTTATTTGTGATTTCTGGGACTATAACATTACTCTTTGGCCCCCAGTAGTCTAGTCTCTCTCTCTCTTTCTCCTCTAGATGGCACAACTTAGTCAACATTTATTTTGTCTGCATGCCCATGTGCTGAGCCTGTACACAGACAGCCGCAGTGAAACCAAGAATACACTTTAACTCAGTCCTGAATGCCTACTGCTAAATAAGTCTAGCTACAGATGTCTTTGTGTGATTTTGCTTCCTCATCTTCCAGCTCACCACCAGGGTACTCCATTGGGCAGTACCTGCATTGAACAGTCCTTTTGAGCTATCCCTCCTAAGCACCTTGGTACCTGTCTTTCCCTGCAATTCTCTGCCAGAGTACTGGTCTTCCTAACTTTGGGTCAGTACACCCCTAAGGGAAACATCTGGAATTCAGTTATTGGCAAACTGCACAGGCAAACCATGGCTAAAACATTCAGACTAACTATTGTTGCCCTTTCCAGGATACTCGTATTTCTTCTACTATGCTCCAGTAAGTTGAGTTGAATCTTGGTCCTCCTGCAGCCCTGTCATCTCCCTCTGACACTGCAAATTTGATTGGAATGAGCTTCTGGCATGTTAATGTCTGCAGTCTCATTAAAACCTTTACCATGATCCAAGCATGGATTACCCATATCTCAGCAGACGTATTGGTGGTCTCTGAATCATGGCTTAGGCCTGCTACCCTAGATAGTGAGATCAACATCCCTTCTTATACTCTCTTCAGAGCAGATAGATTGACTAGAGGAGGAGAAGGTATGGCAATCTATGTCAAGGATAAATACTCAGTATCCGGCCTTGACTCAGCTACTGTCAAAAATGAATTTGAATGTTTGACCATTAAGATTGAGTTAGACAATTCCCTTGTGCTCCATGTAATAGGTTGTTATAGACCACCTTCAGCTGGGCTGCAGCTTCTAAATTATCTTGTATCTTTACTAGAGAAAGGTAACCTGGAAACAATTATTTTAGGGGACTTCAACCTCGACTGGCTATCTAAGATTTCGACTCCAATGAATACCTTCTGTGACTCTCATGGGAGGACACAAATAATTAGTGAGCCTACATTCCCAAACAAAAAGAATCTGAATAATAGTACCCTTTTAGATGTCATACTAGTTAATAAGCCCCACCTATTCTGTCATTCTGGCACCTTTTTCTCTGATGTCAGTGACCATTGTTTCATTGCTGGTATTAGATCAGTTCATAACACAGTACCATGAGCTAAATTTAACACAAAAGGTCATGGAAGAACTTCAACCAGTTTGCACACATCAATGACCTGAAACATTCTTTACTCTGGCAAGACTTGTTCTTAGCCAACATGGTAAATTTAGCATATAGCAGAAGACACCAGGAGGAAGGAGTGCTGTGTGACTGGACTTCTCTACTGGGACTAAAGAACTAGAACTCTTGTACTTGGACCTTTAATTTAGGGTAAAAAAACAAACAAACAAACAAACAAAACAAAAAAAAAATAGTGTGTTTGTCTGAATTAACTGAACTGAATGGTTATCTGAACAGTTACCTAGGTGTAAATCTCAGGTGATTGAAAGGGCTTGATAGCTGTGCAGTTTAAATTACTTGTAGAAAGATCTAGTAAGTAGGGGGAGTGGCTTAGCTAGAAGGAAGCTAAATTTAAAGACTGCCTTAGAAAGATTCTATTAGTACCTTGGCAGAAGACACCAGAAGGAAGGAGTGCTGTGTAACTGGAATTCTCTACTGGGACTATATTGCCCTCCTTCCCTTCCCTCCACCCTCCTGCCCAAAGGTAGTTCTACTTTTATAGGCACATGATTTGACTGACAACAGGAACTTCCTGTTTGGGAGCAGGAAGTGAGTGATCACAGAGCCACCAAAGACCCACCATCCTAGAAAGGCAAGAGTAGCTCTCTGGTCCCCTCTAGCTGCTGGAGGCCTGCCTCTGAGCAAGTAAGGGGTCTACTGAGAAATATAGGATATTCTTGTCACAGAACAGGATAATCAGGAGCTTAAAGGGCACAGAGGCAGAAAGTAAGTAGAGAGAGAAGAGAAAGAAAAAAAAACATAGGAAAGAGTAAGGATTCCAAACAACAGTTAAGGGGCCAGAAATAAGACATGATGGGAGTGGTGCAGTGCAGTGGCTGTGGAGCAGCACTCTTCTGGGACACATTCTGGAGGATGCGGTGTTGTCCCATCTGCAGACACCTCTCTAGGCTTAGGGAGGAGGTTGCTTATCTCCAGGCTGAGTTGGCCAGGATTAGTGGGACCTCCTCCTCCATCCAGGGACCACCAGTGCCACTGCCGTTGCCTCAGAGGTTGCCAAAAAAGAGGAGCAGTTGGACCACAGTGGGCTCAGGGAGGGTGAGGGTGGTGGAACAGAGGCACATCCCTCCAGTTGTACCTCTCTACAATTCCTATGCCATTCTGGCAAAGTGTGGTTCCTCTATGGAGGCACCTGCAGTGGAGACCAAGGTGGATGCTAGGAACCTCCACAAAGGAGACCCACAGGAGGGTGGCATGGGACCCCACAGGGAAAGGAAACAACTCCTGGTGGGGGACTCCATTATTAGGAAGGTAGAACTGGGGGAGGAAGGGGAGACAGAGGTAAGGTGCCTGCCTGGCGCCATGGCTTGGAGGGACTGGGAGCGAATCCTCAGGATTGTTGGAGCAGCTGCACAGAGGAGAGAGCTGGATGTCATTGTCCACCTAGGGACAAATGACCTGGCTAAGAAAGGAATTAGAGCAGTACAGGAAGAGTTTGTGGAATTGGGGAAGGGCCTTAGACAAGTAGCACGCACGGTAACCTTCTCGGAGGTGCTGCCCATCTATGGCGTAGGAGAGGCTAGGGTGTTCTGCACCATGGGATTCAATCAGTGGTTGAAAAACTGGTGCAGGGCTCAGGGTTTTGGCTTCATTGGGAACTGGAGGTTCACCTGGAGTGATGCAAGCCTATACTGGCATGATGGGCTGCATCTGTCCAGGAGGGGAACCAGGATCCTAGGTGATAGGTTTAAATGATTCATTGGCAAGCATTTAAACTAGCCAAGGGGGGAGGCACTGGAAAGGAGCAGGGAAATCCTAGCCCCCCAAAAAATCATGGTAGTAAGTATGGTAACCACCAACATAGAGGTGGTTATAGGGAGAAGGTCAGGGGTAAATGGGGAAAGTGACAAAGGCAAGAAGGACAGGGATGGGGCAAAAAGGAGTAAGGCCATCAGGAAATGGAGGGTAATGAGTACCAATGCCCGTAGTCTGGGCAACAAGCTCCCTGAGCTGGTGGCCTTGATGGAAGAGGGATGCCTGGATATCGTAGCAGTCACAGAAACATGGTACACACAGAACCATGACTGGGATGTTAACATACCAGGGTACATAACCTACAGGAGAGAGATGCAGGAGAGAAGAGGGGGAGGAGTAGCTCTGTATGTAAAGGAAGGGATAAAAGTAACTGAACATAAGAGGAAACAGGGAGGAGAGGAGGCACTGTGGGTCACCTTGGAGACTGGAAAGGGCACCACAGTCTGCACAGGGGTTGTGTACAGACCCCCATGTCAGGGGTAGGGAATGGACAAGGTTATGATAGAAGGCATTCTTAGGATGGCAGAGAAAGGGGAGATACTGTTGATGGGAAATCTGAATACACCAGATGTTAACTGGAGCACATTGCTGCAGCCACATCCAAGAGCAGGGCCATTCTCGATGCCCTACAGGTGGCAGAGCCTCAGACAGCTAGTTTCAGAACCCACTCATGAGGGAGCAATCTTAGACCTCATACTCTCAAATGGGGCAGTGAGAGGATCTCAGATCTAGAAGTGGGTTGCCATCTGGGAACAAGTGACCATCAAACAGTGTGGTTCATGTTAAACTCAGCTACAGAGTCAAGCCATACAAAAGTGAGGGTACTGGACTTCCAGAGGGCTGACTTTGGCAAGATGGGAGAGTGCCTCAGAAAAGCACTAGCAAACAGGCTAGAAGGAGGGGTAGAGCAACAATGGGGAATCATCAAAACTGCCATCACAGAGGCAACAAGCCTTTGTGTGAAGCAAATAAACAAATCAAGATGAAAGAAAAAGCCACTATGGTTCTCAAAAGAGGTGGCTGGAAAGTCAGGGAGAAAAAGATAGCATTCAGGAAGTATAAGGAAACACAGAAGGAGCAGGACAGACAGCTGTACCAGTTAAGGCAGAAGCAAGCAGGGAGGGAAGTCAGAATAGCAAAGGCCCAAACTGAGGAAAAGATAGCCAACTCGGTTAAGAAGGGGGATAAAACCTTTCATAGGTACATCAGAGGCGTAGAAAAGACAAAGGGAGGGATAGTGAGGCTGAATAGAATGAATGGTGGATGGGCAGAGGGGACAGTGAAAAGCAGGGATACTGAGCGAATATTTCTGGTCAGTATTCACAAAAGAGGAGGAAGTGCCTAATCCAATTAACAGAAGTACTCTTGATAGGGGTCGATCCCAGACCTTTCACAGAAGAAAGGGTTCTACAAGAACTCCTAAAACTGAAGGTGGACAAGCAATGGGGCCTGATGAATTCACCCCAGAATTGTAAAATAATAAAGGGGGGAACTAGTGAAACCACTGACTACTCTTTTTAATAAAATCATGGGAGGATGGTGTGGTACCTGAGGACTGGAGGAAGGCGGATGTGATTCCCCTTCACAAAAGTGGGATCAAGACAGAGGCAGGAAACTATAGACCTGTCAGTTTGACCTCTGTGGTAGGGAAAGTGATGGAGTCGCTTCTGAAGGAAAGAACTGTTGAGTACCCTTGAGGCCAGTGGGGCACAGGACCCAAGGCAGCATTGGTTCACAGCGGGAAGGTCATGTCAGACAAATCTAATAGATTTCTTTGACTGAGTGACCAAAGTAGTAGACCAGGGAGGGGCATTGGACATGGCCTACCTAGACTTTAGCAAAGCATTTGATACACTCCCACACAAAAGATTAATAGTCAAATTAACCAGCCTGGGAGTGGGTCCCAGGGTGGTAGCCTGGGTAAAACATTGGCTGGACAACAGGACACAGAATGTAATTGTAAATGGGGTCCACTCTGAAGAAAGAGGGGTTACTAGTGGTGTACCGCAGGGTTCAGTACTGGGTCCGGTCCTTTTTAATGTCTTTATAAGTGACATTACAGAGGGACTGGAAGGAAAAGTATGCCTCTTTTCAGATGTCACAAAGATCTGCAACAGGGCTGATACACAAGGAGGCATGGAAAGGATGAGAAGGAACTTGGCAAGGTTGGAGGAATGGTCAGAAGTATGGCAGCTAGGATTCAAGGCAAAGAAGTGCAAAATAATGCACCTGGGAAACAAACACCCAGGGAAGAATACACAATCGGGGGGGGGGAGGTAGTAGCAACAACAAAAAGGAAAGGGACCTCGGGTAATTATTTCAGATGACCTTAAGGTTAGCAAGCAATGTAAGAAGGCAGTAGGGAGGGCTGGGGGTATACTGGGATGCATAGGGAGAGGCATCACCAGCAGAAAACAGGAAGTTGTTATCCCTCTGTACAGACAGTTGGTGAGACCCCATCTGGAGTACTGTGTCCAGTTCTGGATACCCCATCTCTGCAAGGACATAGACAGGATAGAGGCAGTCCAGAGGAGGGCAACTAAAATGGTGCAGGGTTGGCAAGAGAAGCCGTACGAGGAGAGACTAAAGGAGCTTAATATGTATACCCTTGAGGAAAGAAGGGAGAGGGGGGACATGATAGAAACTTTTGAATACCTCAGTGGAATCAACGAAGTCCAAGAGGGTAGCATTTTTCAGAAAAAGAGACATGCAAGAACAAAGGGGACACAATTTAAAGATAGAGGGGGGCGGTTCTGGGGCAATGTGAGGAAGTGTTTTTTCACAGAGAGGGTAGTGGAAGCAGGGAACAGCCTTCCTGAGGAGGTTGTGGGGTCTAAAACTGTGGGAGAATTCAAGAATGCATGGGACAGACATAAAGCAGTTCTTGTGGGGGTAGAAAGAAATAGGCTGTTGGTTAACTAGGATCTGCGGTCTATCCTGTAGGTAGGGAAATGGGCAGACTAGGTGGGCTAAGCGGTCCTTATCTGCCGTCAAAGTTTATGTTTCTATGTTTTTATGATATACTGCATAAAATTCTGGTTGGGACAATAAACAGACATGCCCTGGTGGTAACAATTCATGCAAGGAACAAAGTGTGTCATTGTTTTTTTTGCTGAACTGAAGACTGCAGTGTTAGCAAGAGACAAACTCTGGAAAAAGGCTTGCAGAACTAAGTTGGATGCAGACTGGTGCCAGTTCAGGAAGGCACGGAACTTACGTACAAAAATGATCAGAGAAGTGAAGGCTGCTTTCTACTGTAATGAACTGGACTCTGCCACAAAATCCCCTTCTAAATTCTGGAGTACTATTAAGGAAATGTCAGGGCACACACCTGGCAATTCCCTACTTACAAAAATCATCTCAGGGAATACTACCGTATGTGAGAAAAAGGGAATCCTTGACTCCTTTAACAATCATTTTGCTACGGCTGGTCTTGCATTTGATAACTCTCCTGCACACTTGGCACACTCACAATTAGGAGTACAAGGTGATGACTGTGATATCCCCACTCCTGATTTCTCCTTCCAACCTGTATCTCTGAAAGAGGTCGAAGACCTCCTACTTCAGCTGGACTCGAAGAAAAGTTCTGGTGCTGAGTCACTAGATCCGTGCTTCATTAAGATTTCATATCATGTTCTAGCTGTGCCAGTCACTCACCTTTTTAATCTATCTTTGTCGCAAAGGCTTATTCCCCCAATATGGAAAATTGCACATGTCACTCCTTTATTCAAGCCAGGAGACCCTTGTGGTCTGAACAATTTGAGACCGATATCTCTCTTGCCAGTTCTATCAAAACTTAAAGAAAAAATAGTGATCACCCAGCCCAGAAATTATCTAGAATCGAAAAACCTCTTAAATCCCTTGCAATCTGGTTTTAGAACAAGACACAGTACTATTTCGGCACTTGCTAAAGTGACCAATGATTGGTACGGTGATCTGGATAGTAAAAAATTCATCTGTGCCGTATTCTTAGACCTAAGCAAGGCTTTTGACACTGTAGATCACAGCCTGCTTCTCTCATCATTGAGGAGCATAGGTCTGGACACAGTATCATTGAATTGGTTCACTGATTACCTCTCAGGATGGTTCCAGCAGATTAAGGCTGAGTGTGAGCTCTCTCTACTAAAACCTCTCCAGAGGGGGGGGAGTGCCACAGGGGTCAATACTTGGCACCCTACTATTTGCTATCTATATTAATAATATTGATGATAGCATATCCATGGCAAATATACACCTGTTCGCAGATGACACAGTTCTGTACCTTAGTCACCCGACTCCTGAAGCTGCCTGTGCAGACCTCCAGGAGGAATTCACCCGTCTTCAGAATCAGCTTCTCTTCAAAAAACTCCTGTTAAACGCCAAAAAAAAAAAAGCAATGCTTTTCTCACCCTATGGTCATGCTGTGAACCTGGTTAGTATTGGAGCGTTACCTCAGATCACTGCAGTCCTCAGAGAAAACCTAGAGTTTGTCACAAAATTCAAATACCTGGGATTGTGGCTGGACCAAAATCTTTCATTTTCAGAGCATATTGAGAACTTGCTTAAGAAACTAAGGCAGAGGCTGGGCCTCATCTTTAGGATTAACCGGTTCTTGACTACAGATGCTAAAAAGTGCCTGGTGCAATCAATATTCCTATCACTGGTTGACTATGCAGACTTCTTATACAGTCAGTGCCCAAAAGCTTCCCTTGCTAAACTGGACACACTATATCACAGAGCTATCAGATTTATAGCAGGCCTTCCTCTTTCTACCCACCACTGCTTTCTGTATGCTGCCGTAGGGTGGTCCTTCCTTATGTTTAGAAGAAATAGAAATGCGGTGTTTTGGACTCTTAGAGCTGTCACGAAAAAGCTTCCCCAATATATCTTTGACTGTCTCCCGCTAAGCACGCCAGGAACTTGTGCTTTAAGAAGTGCCTCATTTTTCACACTTTGTATTCCCAAGGTCTCTTCCCACTTTGGTAGAGCTGCATTTAGCTTTGTACTGTCAACCTTATGGAATAAATTGCAAAAATCTCTGAAATTGAGCATAACCATCAGCTTGGATTCCTTCAAGACCTTATTTGCTCGAACTGTGAGGGAACACTGTAACTGTTTCCCTCACTCCATAACCTATCCTGAGTCCTAGGCTCCCAGCTCTCAGCTGCCTTCAGTGCAGACTAGAGTACTGCTGGCCCTATGGATCCATCCCATGTTGTGAGCAAACCATTTAATTTCTCTCTGCCCAATTAGGTTGCAACTGCATGCTAGCTACCTGTATTCTGGCTTAGGCCCTCTACTTTCCTCCTTTATACTCTCCCATGCCCACCATGCCTTCCCAGCTCCCCACCCTCAGTATACCCTTCTGTTTTACTCTGCTGCTGCATTGAGCACCTACCTTGTATTATTTGTGTCATATTATGTACTGCCACTGTTGTATATAATTCTATTGTGTCCTGGTATTAACCAGGCCCATCCTGTAAATGAGTTCTGTATTTATTTGTTGCCTTAATGATGCATTGTCACTGTTGTATATAACTCTATTTTGACCAGCCTTAACCAGGTTCATCTTGTAAATGAGGTTTGTGTTTTAATTTTCATGGCTGAATTGTCTAGTTCCACATTCTGAGAGCAGACCGACAAGTCGATGACACAGCCGACCAACAGACCACAGCAGCTGCAGCCCGCACTCAGATCTCCCTACCACGTGACCATGACTGTGGTCCTCTGGCTCCTGGGCTTGGCTCCACCATCATCTCCTTTCTCTGCTCTTTGTTCCACCTGGCACCTCCAGTGACAACTGCATGGAACTTAGGCATGCCGAAAAAACGCCCTGCTTTCCATGGATATAGAACCGCAGTTCTGTGGTGATGTCCATATGTATTCAATTAAATTCAGTTTTATTTGTATGGCATCTTTCAAATGCCAAGGCACCTCACAAACATTAAAATGACAACAAGATAAAATGCATACCTAATAAATAATATAAAATAGCAATAGACAGTCAGCAGTATTAATTAATCCCTGAAAGTTCAGACCCATAGAACAGTTTTAAGTGCCTGTTTAAATCCCTCCATGGTCAGGCACTCATGTAACTGACAGGGTGGAGAATTCCATAGGGTGGAGGTGACATTCACAAATGCCCGGGCCCCAGAACATTTTAAACAAACCCTTGGAATCTCTAGCAACCCCTGGTCAGTCAAGTGGAGTGATTGCCCAGGGCAGTAAGGGACCAAAAGCTCTTTCAGGTAGTCCGGACCCAGTCTGTGTAGGGCTTTGTAAGTCAGAAGCCCAACTTTGAAGGTGATTCTCCACTGTACTGGCAGCCAGTGCAGTTCACGCAGCACCGAAGAAATAAAACAGGACCATGGGGTTCCCGTCAATAACCAGGCTGCTGTGGTCTGCACCAGCTGCAAGCAGTGAATGTCCACCCCCAGAAGCCCTAGGTAAAGGGCATTGCAGTAGTCCAGATGAGAGGACACAATGGCATGGACTAATGTAGGAAGGTCACCAGACGGAACGAGGTGCTTAACTCTGGAGATATTCCTCAGATGGTAAAAAGAGGATTTGATGATGGCTGACACCTGTGCATGAAGTGTCAGACCCCTGTCAAAAATTACCCCCAGGTTTCCACCCGATTGGAGGTCGGCAGAGGGAGACCCCCAAGAAAAAGTCCAGAGGGTGATCTCACCCTTGATCCCTCTATTCGGCGACCTGGGTCCACCACCAACACCTCGGTTTTAACCGAGTTCAACCTTAACCAGCTTGAATTCATCCACTCCTGGATTTCTGTGAGGCAGTTATTAAATACAGAGAGAGCTCTAACCTGGTCAGATGTGAAAGAAAGGTAGAGCTGGGTATCATCAGCATAGCAGTGAAAATTCAGCCCATACCTTCTTGCAATGTCTCTGAGGGGCAGCATGTACACTGCGAACAACATGGGGGACAGCACCGATCCCTGAGGAACTCCACATGATAGCAAAACTGGGTCAGAGGAATGAATCCCAGACACCACCCTTTGAGTTCTTCCAGTGAGGAAAGATGAGAACCACCTGAGGACCGTAACTGACAGGCCACAGATGAATCTCAGGTGATCGAGCAGGATCCCATGGTCTACAGTGTCAAACGCTGAGGAGAGATCAAGAAGGACCAAGATGGAGCTGTTCCTCTGATCTCTAGCCATCAGGAGATCACTGAGCACCCGAACCAGTGTCGTCTCAGTACTATGCCCCTTTTGAAAACTGGACTGGAGAGGCTCGTAGACATCATGGATGGTCAAATGGTTCTCCAGTTGTACGGCAACTACTTTCTCAATCACCTTCCCCATAAAAGGGAGGTTCAAGATCAGTCTGTAGTTCACATGGCAGTCTGGCTGCAAAGAAGCTTTCTTCAGGAGGGGTGTCACCACTGCATCCTTCAGGGAGCTAGGAAACTCACCTGTTTCCAAGGAGCACCAGACTATCCATGCAAAGACTGGGCCAAGAATGTCACTACAACCCAAGATCAGGGTAGTTGGTCCCAGATCCAAACTACAGCACATAGAGTGCATACCTGGACATCCGCATGGTGTCCACAAGTTCCAGCCAGTTGAAGGTACTCCAAGAAGACTGAGGGACAGTGACCAAATGCCGGTCTAGAGCAGCACCCATAGAGTGTGCCAGTTGGAGATCCGTCTTGATGTCAGCCACCTTAGCCGCAAAGAATCAAGCATGCTCCTCACACTCAACTTGCAAAAATGCTCTTTGGACCTGTAGACAGACTGGGTTGTACAGTCTGTCTACGGTTCAAAAAAGCTGAGCTAGTCAGTTCTGAGCCACTGCAATCTCCCTGGACAGGAACTCTGCCTTCTTACGAGTGATTGCTGATCGATAGGCTTGATAATGGTCCATCATGCTAAGGTGATCAGCATCAAGGGCAGATCTCCACCAGCAATGCTCCAACCTTCTTCCTAGTCGCCGCACCTCCCTCAAGGACCATCAAACCAAGGGGACCGAGGGTGAAGGGAGAGAGGACAAATTCGGACAGGAGCAATGACATCCAGGGCCATAGATATGGCCTTATTATAGGCCACAACTAGGGCTTCTGGGTTATTGTTTGCTAATGGAAGGATTGATAGGTCAAGCACCGCTGCCTGGCCTTCAGAGCTTACATCTCGTAAAGGGTGGTACTTGATTATCTCCACAGGGGCAGGCCTATGAAGGGGGTGTGAAAACTGAAAAGCATGGTGTAGTGGCTGGACCATCCAACTAGCTCCACCCCCAAATCCGAGGCTTCAACCCCAAGGAGGAAAACTAAGTCAAGAGAATGACCATATTTATGGGTAGCAGTGGAAACAATCTGTGTAAGGCCAAGAGATGACATTAACTGGAGGAAGTGCTGACCAAATTGCTAGAGTTCGTCATCGACCCAGGCTTTAAATTTGCCCAGGACCATCAGCCTGGGTGACTCAAATGCCATGTCGATCATGAAGTCCACCATTTCCTGAAGAACCGCTTCTCATCTCCAGGTGGACGGTAGATGGGGGTGATCCTACAACCTACACCTGCTACCACAGTACATTAAAATGCCTGGGTCTCCTCAACTGGTACACTCGTGAGGCCCAGTTTGGACTTAAAACAGACCGCAACCCCCCACCCCAAGATCCAATCTTGGGCGGTGAATCACTGAGTACCCGGCAGGAGTTACAGCCTCTAATATGGGGCTGAAGTTCCCATCCAGCCAGGTCTCAGTGATGCAAGTCTGATCTACCATACCAACAAGGTCTTCTATAATTGCAGTCTTGTTTTTAATTGACCTGGCATTACATAACACCGCACAAGTTGGATGAGCTTCCAGGGCTGTCCTGGCCACCTGCCCATCAAGATTGGTGGTGCTCATGGGTATGGAAACCAGACATGGAGGACCATGATCAGGATTCCACTTCACCCCAGGGTTTCTCCTGGATCTCATGACCCCGATGCAGTGGCTCCGCTCATTCACCCTCCACTGTTCACACACCCCCGACTCCTCTCCCCCCCGATGAGCAATACCCAGTGCTCTACAGTGTTGGTAGATAGTAAACTGCAAAGCGGGGGGTAAAGGGGCGGAGGGCATGAAGAGCAGAGGATGAATAATGCAAGACCGTGGGGGCAGGCCTCCTACACATTACAATAACTCAAATAAAACTGTACTATCCTTCTAATTACTCTGACTAGGTTACAAACCCAGCAACTTATTTGGAATGGATTTCATTAACTGCAGGTACTGTGGAACAATTTTCAGAAGGACAGTCTTACAGGATTTAGGACACTGTCCTACATGCTGGGCCTTTGGAGATCTTAGGGCTCAGCTCCAGGCAGCATGGGCAGAGATTGCACACTTCAAATTTCATATTGAAGAGGAAATACATTATAAGAACCACCTGCCATTTCCCCAGCATCCAACAGAAAAACCTCGACCGCAGAGGGTAGTTGGTCCAGGAGGTCGGCAGGTGGTTAGAAGGAGCAAATCAGGTGCCCCATCACTCTCTGCTCTCCAACACATTACCTCCAAAAACCATATAAACACTACAAACAGGTATCTGCCTCTATCTCTGAAATCAAATAAAGAGGCAGAAGACACTGCAGAGCAGGACACTACGGCACAGGAGCTAGCACAACAAAACTCACCAAATTAGGAACCAAAACAAACAAGCACAAAGAAATCAAAAACTACTGATCATGGAGACTCCATGATTCGGGAGTTGATACCCATCTCCAGCCGGGGTGATGGTCAGATGTCTCCAGGTACATCAGCATGGAGAGACACTGACCGCGTACTAAATTGTTCACAAAGCAGGAGAAAACATTGATGTCTAGTACACATAGGGACTAATGATCTCGCCAGCCGGTCAGTTGTGGAGACCAAGGAACACCTGACTAGGCTGGGTGACAAACTATCATCTATTTCATCTGCATCTCCTTCTCTGAGATCCTGCCAGTCTGGGAGAGGGGGCAGATGGACGGAAGGTCAGAGAAGGGGAGATAGGGGAGCTAAACACGTGGCTCAAGGACTGGTGCCAGGAAAAAGGACACAGATTTGTAGGGAACTGGCAACAGTTCTGGGAGCGAAAGTTCTTTAAATTTGATGGACTGCATCTGACTAAAGAGGGAGTCAGTGCATTGGGGCAGAAGTTTGACGTCTTTGCAGAATATTTAAACTAGCAAATGGGGAGAGGGCTGCAGCACCCCATACGTCGAATGGGAAGAACACCCCTTCCCCCTCAGCTAGTGTCAAACAGGAATTCAGCATGTTTGCCGTTCATTTGCATCACCAGGTAAGAAAAAAGGTTTGTCTCCCCATACGACGCACAGGGGTAATGCCAAACTTCACCCAACAACTAACACACCAAAATCTGGCCAATGGAAAATCATTACAAATGCTCACAGCCTGGGAAATAAGATCCCAGACCTGCAGGCACAATGTCAGAGGCTAAACTGGACATAGTAGCAATTAGTGAGACGTGGTTTACCAGTAACCACATTGGGAGACTTCAGTACCTGACTATGTATTGTTAGAAGAGACCGAGGTGCAAAAAGGGGGAGTGGCCCTGATGTTAATGAAAATATCAAAGCTACAGAAATTCAGAATACACATAAGGAGCCAGAAGAACTGTGGGCCACCCTGGAAACAGGAAATGGGACAGCCATAAGAACTGGGGTTGTCTACAGGCCCCCAGACCAGAGGTAGGACATAGACACATTACTGTTAGAAGATATACAAAACATGACAGCTAAAGGTGAGGTTCTGATAATGGGAGACTTCAACATGCCGGATACAGATTGGTCAATACCATCAGGAACATCTGCCAGAACTAGACTCATAGTGGATTCCCTGCAGGAAGGGCCTCAAACAACTGGTACAGCAACCCACAAGAGACAGGGCTATCCTAGATCTAGTACTGACTAACAAAGAAGGATCACAGATCTCCAGGTAGAAGGTCACCTGGGGCCAGTGACCATCACATGGTATGGTTCAATTTGGCTACTACATCTAAATCATCCCATTCCAAGGCAAAAATATGGGACTTCAGAGGAGCTGACTTTGATAAGATGGCCAACAGAGTTAAGCTAGCCCTGGCAAAAAGAAACACAGGTGAGGGGGTACAGGCAAAGTGGGCAAGCATTAAGGATGCAATACTTGAAGCAACATCCCATTGTGTTAAACAGAAAAGGAAGTGCAAAAGAAGAAGGAAACCACTTTGGTTCTCAAATACAGTAGCAGAAAAGGTCAGAGCCAAAAGGCTGGCCTTCAGGAAATATAAGGGAACACAGCAGGATGAAGATAGGGAGGCATACCAAACTGCCTAAGGGAAGCAGGTAAGGCAGTAAGGCAGGCAAAGTCCCAAACTGAGGAAACACTAGACGAACAGTAAAGAAAGTGACAAGACTTTCATAGAAACATTAGTGAAAGGAGAAAGTCCAGAGGGTATTGCTAAGCTTAATGGAGAAAAGGGAGCATGTGAGGAGGAGGACCCTGTAAAGGCATCTATCCTAAATAGATACTTTTGCTCAGTATTTACTGAAGAGAAGGTAGGGCAGGGCCCACAGCTCAGCATCATGGACACAGGGGAGGGAGGTGAGCACTACTCCCTTCACAAAGAAAGGGTCCTACAAGAGCTTGCTAAGCTCAGGTGGATAAGGCAATGGGACCTGATGGCATACATCCCAGGGTACTAAGGAGCTAAAGGAGGAACTGCAGAGCCATTAGCAGAATTGTTTAGTGAGTCTCTGAGCACAGGAGAGGTCCCAGAAGACTGGAGAAGGGCTCATGTGATCCCGCTCCACAAGAGTGGTAGCAGGAGGAGGTGGGAACTACAGACGGTCAGTCTTACCTCAGTAGTGGGCAAGATTATGGAGGCACTCCTTAAGGAAAGGATAGTGCAACACCTGGAATCCATAGGGGCACAGGATCCAAGACAGCATGGGTTTACAAAAGGAAGGTCCTGTCAAACTAATCTCATAGATTTCTTTGACTGGGTAACCAGAGTGGTGGACCAAGGGGGAGCAGTTGATGTCACCTACCTTGACTTCAGCAAAGCTTTCGACACTGTTCCACATAGAAGATTGATAAATAAGCTGGGTAGGCTCGGGGTGGGTCAGAAGTTGGTCAACTGGGTGGCAAACTGGTTGATGGGCAGAAAACAGAGAGTTTTGGTAAATGGTATACAGTCAGAAGAGATGCAAGTCACAAGTGGGGTACCTCAGGGATCAGTCCTGGGGCCAGTCCTCTTCAACATCTTCATTAGTGACCTTGCAGATGGACTAGAGGGTAAGGCTTGTCTGTTTGCAGATGACACCAAGATCTGCAACAGAGTAGATGATCCAGATGGGTGGGCAGAATGAGAAGAGATCTGGATAAACTAGCAGAATGGTCAGAAGAGTGGCAACTGGGTTTAATGCAAAAGTGCAAAATCATGCACATAGGAAGAGAAACCCTGAAGCCACCTATAGGCTGGGAGGGTTGCTAGCAGTCACAAAGGAAGAAAGAGACTTGGGCATCATCATCACTGATGACCTAAAATCATCCAAGCAGACCTCTAAAGCAGTAGTTAAGGCTAGGGGGTGTTAGGGTGTATTAGTAGGGGTATCACAAGTCGTAAGAGGAAATAATCCCTCTGTACAAGACACTGTTAGGCCCCATCTGGAGTACTGCATGCAGTATTGGAGGCCACACCTTCACAAGGACATTAACCAAATTGAGGCAGTCCAGAGAAGGGCAACCAAATGGTGCAGGGACTGCATCAGAAGACATATGAGGACAGATTAACGGAGCTCAATATGTATACCCTTGAGCAAAGGAGGAGAGAGGTGATATGATCGAGGCATTCAAACACCTTAAGGGCATAAACAAGGTGAAAGAGTCTAACATGTTTAAATATAAGAAAAATAGCAGGACAAGAGGACACATGAGATTAGAGGAGAGCCGATTAAGGGGAATGTGAGAAATTCTTTTTCACAGAAAAGGGTGGTGGATGCATGGAATGGCTTACCACAAGAAGTGGTGGCTATGAATACAGTGCAGGGTGTCAAACAGGCATGGGATAGGCATAAGGGAGCAATACAAATGACTATGAATAGATAGGCCACTGACAGAGCAAAGGCCGATGGCACATTTATAAGGTAGAAAAAGAAATGGGCAGACTGGATGGGCCTTGCGGTCCTTATCTGCCGTCAACTTCTATGTTTCTATGTAGAATAAAAACACAAAACAAAATTACTAAATAATAAACTATCAGTCCCTCAATTCTCACTTCAAGGATGAAGGGAAGGAAAGAGAAATAAAGTCTATAATCAATTAAATAACCATAACTAAAGAAAATTATCACAATAACTACATAACTTATAAAACATAAAATGTCTCAGTCATCAAAATCAAGCCTGCACTTTCAAGTAAGTCTCAAATTAGGACATAAATAGTCGGAGAATTGTCAGACTATAATTCTGGGTTGGGGGATTCAAAGAAAGTAGCCCCCAATGGTCCTCACACCACCAGAGAGGATCGGTTTATGGAAAAAGTCTTGAAGCTCTCCCCAACCCCCTGAATACTCTCACTACAGAGGGGGGAGGAGGGTTAAGATGTATCCAAACTTTAAAATCAGGCACACTCTCACTGTACCAAGGTCAAAAGAAACAAAGGCACTCTCACTGCCTTAAGCAGATTTAAATATAAAAAAAAGGGTGAGTCTGACTGTAATCAACAAGAGAAAAGTCCAGGATGGTCTGCTTCAATGATGGCTGCTCTGGAGCTGGAGAACACCCTGATAATTCCTGCTAGGCAGCAAAACCACAGGTCCACAGCTGCTATCAGTCTCCCACCAAGGCTCTCTTTCCAGCAAGCCCCAGGGAGAAACCCAGGGAGACAATGGGCTGGACCGCCAGCTACCCAGTGGAACAGGACCAGGACCCCCTCACACAGCTGCATACTGCAGCCCACCCACCCCCAGGATTGGAACTGTTATGCCTTGGTTATGCCCCCTATCATACCACATACACCTCACACAGTATTCATGGTCTGTTATACTGTGATACAGCTATTTTGCACTAATATATAGAGATATGGGCACTGATCACATAAGCATGGGTGCTAGGAAAGTGCTTTGTTGCTAATATATGGTAATATTTGTCATGCATGGTTCATTATACCTCACTATAATACATTTATCTAGATTATGTTTGTCTTTCATATATATTCCATATATTATCTATCTAGTTACTGGTATGATGACTCTGAGGGATCATCAGTGATTATTGTATACTTATATTCTCATATAATTATATGTAGGGTGTGTTTTACACTCAGGCAGATATGTCAGCAGTTCTCTTTGTCTAAGCAAGCAGATGCAAAGAGAGAAAGCCTTTGTTATGTCTATGTTTTATACTATATGTAAGCAAGAAAGGCCACATGTAGTTTGAACCCGTCAGCATTTCTTTTGTCCAAGTTATAATGATAATGGAAGCATATTCTGTCTCATATGATACTCATTAGTAATTCTGTCTCCTAAGTCATTATCCAGTGAAGAATGACTTAGGACCAATACATATTGTTTCTCATATCTGTACCTATGAGGTAATCTCTGTTGCTATGCTGTTATCTGTAGTATTTTAGCTGTCCGCAACCCACTGTAGCTGCTCTGGACACTACTAGTTCATCTCTAGAAGATTAGTACTCTCTGGCAGAGAGCTGGAGCGCAGGGAGAGAACACAAGATCTTAGAGAACCGAAGATCTACAATCATGGAGATTATGTACATTCTTTAGGCTAGTGGCTAGAAACCCATCTCCCTTGTGATTTTCTCTGTCACATGCTTGGCGAAAGTAGTATAATAAACTTTATTAGTACTCCTTGCTTGTTTACAAATGTTTCTTGGTAGACTCTGAGACACAAGAATCTGTATTATTATTATTTACTGTACACACCAAGAGTATTTAGATTACATAAATGGTGACCGTGAGTCGAGTCCGGATGTTTGCCAAGTTTCATTTTAATTTCCTTTGTAAATTAAAACACTGGGTGACACATCCCCCAGTAAAAAAAAAAACAAGCTGAAAGTGTCTTATGTTTCAGTTTTCAGTCTGTTGTGTGTTCCATAGGGCAGACAAAACAATCTCTTGGCAGATATTCAGTTTCTGTGTAATGAGTTGTTTTATTTTTGTTTTTGTTTTTTTCCTATTCTTTCTCTGTGGGAACACAGCTGTAAAGGGATCCAAAACAGACATACAGACTGCTTTCTTGTGGATTCAAATCCTAATGGGTATATACTCATCTAGGAGTCCACATACGCCAAAGGCTGTTTGTGTCCTGTCATGAACTTTGGTTGCAAACAAAGTTTTTGATCCACAGACAGCTAAGGGTGTCTTATCTTGTATGACATGTCTAAATATATCAGTACTGAGCTGAGGCTGGATGCCTTAACAAGCCAAACTGCTAACTGTAGTAGTTTGTTTGATTTTGCTGAAGTAGCAGAATCCAGTGGTAGCCCTTTAAGGGATATCATAGCCTATTACGGGGAACTGAAAAATGGTACCAATGATCCTGAAGGATTATTAATTGCAACGTTGTTTAATTGTTTTGATGCTGTTCTAAATGAAATATCTGTTTTGGAATCTGAGTACATTGCTTGCAAAATGGAGAATGCTGCTTTCAAGCAGGACAGTTGTTTGAAACAGGCTTCTCATACAGAGACGATAACTAGACTACAGTCTGAGCTGCAATCTCAATGTCTAGTAAATGAGTCTCTCTTTAATGGGAGAAGCAGCCATGTCCTGCATGCCTTAAGAGATAACATTGAAAAGGCAAAACTTATTAGTAAAAAAAGGTTTTCAAATGAATGGTGTTCTGGCTAGTAACACTGATTCCTTACCTTTTGAAAACAAGGAACTTAGAAATAAGTCTGAAGTAATTACTGGAAGAGTTAACATGCTGGTATTTCAACACCAGACCTTGACTGTACAGCATGATTCAGTATGTTTTCATTACAGCAGACTTGAAATGAATGTTTTCAATATAAACTATGACACAGTTTCTGTCAATAATATGCATGTTTTACAAGATGAGAATGTCATGCAATCTGAAAACAATGATCTTTACAGTGTGCTAACTCCTGTATCTGAGCAGTTAGAATGTAGGAGTAAAAAGTCAGATACGGCGAACTTGCTCCATCAGTCAGAGGTATTGGCAGGGCACACTAACTTAATACTCAAAAACTTGCCTCTTCTCATGTTGAAGAGTTTGATTTTGAACACTCACAGTATGCTGTGGGGTGGACTACAGCAAAAGCGAGCCACTTGTTTTTCTGTGATTCACAAAATGGAGAATTGTTAGAGTCTCAAAATGGTGGACACACATGTCATCAGGTTGCATCCCCATACCATCCCTAAGATGACCACTCATGGTCATGTGATGATGGTCATGACACAGTAACCCAAGATGCCCATGAGGTAATCCAAAATGGCCGACCACCACATCACAGAGATTCGATCCTGCAGTCACAGGGAGCTGAATTGCTGCCATAACCAAACAAATCATACCGGAGTTTTTTGGCATGATTAATAATGTTATCAGTAACACTAGTGTTTCTGAGGGACGGAAGATTCTCATTAAAAATGATGTTGACATCCTTTTGAATAAGACTGATATGCAATCTGTCATGAAGTCATTGTCTGACGCTGCAGAAGAAACTTCTGCTAGCAGTGTTTATGGTTTTAGAGTGTCCTTGGATAAAGAACACATTACAGTTAATTACATGAAATGTTGTTTTGTTTCCTATGCAATTTAACATCAGCTTTCCCTGAGAAGACTGAACGCACTGCTTTTCCTATGCAGTGCATTAATACTTTAAGCTGCAACATTAAAAACATTGTTGCTACCATCCAGCAACATTCCGGTGGGGAATCCCACTTTACATTTGATGGGGGAAGGGACAACCCTGATTCTGAAAGCCCCGTGGCTGCGATATTTTCAGCATCACAGGCCACGCTGGGGGGGGGGGGGTTATAGGTTTGATTTCTGAACCTGAGCTGACAAATGTTTCAGTACTATTTTCTCCACCCCTGATGGCTACTGAACCACAATCCATAGTTGGAAAACTATGTGCAGCTTGCACAACACTTTTCTCCACTGTGCAGGCACCCCCGATAGTGCCAGCACTGCCAGCACATGATGCAGAATCCCCTCCATCAGTGACACCTGGATCATCCCATACTGTAGCTGCAGTAGCAGGCACAAGCCAGGAACAGTCTGGGTTATTCCCAGTGCAGACAATGACAGGCACTTCTTACAAGAAAGTACAAGGTATCCTAATACTGATATAATTGTCTTTTCTTTGGGGATCACTGATCATGGCCCTAACATTGGTTAATCCTAACACAGCTTTAAGGCATTATTTTGAAACTGCCACATCAGATAAAGCAATCTCAGCAGTTTTAACCCAAACATACAATGGACACATCAGACCCATTGCTTATGCATCCCGGATGCTTGCCCCAGTGGAGCTAAAATACAGCCTTTGTGAAAGGAATCTTTTGGCTACATACTGGGCAGTGAGATACTTTATGTACATCATTGGATATGCACCCATTGTACTGCATTCCAATCATTTGCCAACTAACATTCTGTTGTCAGACAGAGTAAAAGATGACTGTATCCAATGCCAGACTTACACACTAGTCTCTCACTTTACAGGATTATGACATCACTGTCCTTCCTATCAAAACTTCATCCTTGTTGGCCTCTGACCTACAATTTATAGGAGAGACCCATGATTGTTCACTCCAACCCCCTGACCTACCTGTCCCATGGCCCTTTCTGACAGAACCTCAGAAAGTGTTAAAAGACACCACTGTGTGTCATGTTTTGACTAATAACTCAGCCACACATACCAACGAGGGTCAGAAAGCAGGGTTTGTAATTGTTATTGTACATTTTAGTGATGACAGAGTGTGCATGGCTAGTAATTGCATCGTCGTATATGTACGATTCACAGGCAATGTTGAAAGACGCCTGGCAAATAAAATGAAAAATAGGGAGGCGAGGAGTCTCCTAATTAAAACAAATATTTGTGAATGATTTAGAGAGCTGGAACATCCTTAAGAAAGACACAGTTTGTGTTAAGAAAGGAATAAAAAGATTTTTCCTTATGTAAAATGATACCTGCACTCCATGAAAGGGTTAAGTGTTGCAGTCTGACAATGGCCTTGATCTAAAAGACTGCAGATACAATGTTTTTATTACAGTTTCTAATTGGATCTGTTTCACTCTGAACTGAATTTCTATGGCAGAAGACAAACTTCTGTTCCATTCTCTGATATTACCGCTGTGAAATGCAGTGACTTGCTTGTGTACAACACAACTCTAACCAGTTTAAATACTGTACATTCATAAGGTCCGAGCATGTTGTATGTATTTTTTTATGCTTCAAAAGAAGGACCCTCATCTGAGGGCAGTGTATAGGTTCCTTAATAAAGGAACTGAGGAATAACTTCCAGAAATAGCTCTTACAGAAAGTGAAAATGACATTCACCTATCCAGTGATGGCCTACTCATTTGGAACATCACTGCTGTAACACTCATGAAAAGTTACAGGTAATTCCTGCACACCTGAGAGTAGATTTTATCTACTGTACCAAGTACATGAGTACATGATACTCCAACTGGAGGACACCAGTGAGCCAATAAAACACTAGACAGACTGAAATCCTCTGTATTGTGGTCACACATGAGAAATGATGCAGAACGCTACATTAGCAACTGTTTGATCTGCACGGAACAATCCTATACCAGCTAGGAAAAATACATTTAGGCCCCTGGAACAAAATCCAGTTTGATTACATTGGCCTTAGGCCAACCACTAAGAACAACTAGTTTGTACTAGTGATCACCAACCTATTTTCCAAACAGTTTAAAGCTATCCCAAAACAGAACAATACAGTCAAAATGACTGCAAACGTCTTGGTAAACCAGCTACTTACCAGGTAGGGTTTACCCCAAAGGTAAATTCTGATTGCAGGGATCCAGCTTTATAGTCTAAGTAATGCAGGAAACTCTGGATTTGTTATGGGTAAAACAAAAGTTTCATATCCCTTACCACCCACAGTCATCAGGACAGGTGGAATGGGCTAACAGGCAGATCAAAGTTATGTTATAATAAACTTGTTCAGAAAACCCAAAGGACTGGAATTCATTATTGCCTTTACTCCTTATGGCAATAAGAGGGACACCCTCTGCAGGTACACAGCATACCCCATGTTTGAAATCATGACCGGACTGCTCATGAGGCTCCCAGAATATTTACTTCTGGACCTCTGTACTGCCTCTACTGATGGAGAATCAGTAGATAAATATGTTAAATATCTCGAACAAGACACCCAAAAAGTATGCTTGTTTGCTTCACAATGTATGCGCAAGGCCCAACAACAGGCCCTATTCCATTGTAAACAAACTCAACCCAGCAGTCTACCAAGTTAGACTGCCTCACAATAACAGTCATTGTTAAATGGCTACATGCCAATCAAATGAACCTGTTGAAAGGAGATTAAATTGCTTTTCTATACCCCAGTGGGAGGAATAGTACTAAACTATGTTTTTCCTTTTCTCTTTCCTTTTAGGTTCCAGAGAGAGAGATGCTTACTTTTATGCTTATTATTCTTTTTAAAAGTATGAGTCTTCTTACAAGCCCAAACTGCACATTTTGTTGCAGATAAGAACCAGTGACCTAATCCTAAACAGATTGTTGAGGCAAAATACCTCACAAGCCCACATGATTCAATTACATCCTGTGGAATTCACACTAAAGTCCTAAAAGTCATGTTCATCATCCAGAAGGGTAGTGAGGCCCTACTGAATGTTATGATCATTGCTTTGGATCAATTCTACCAGTTAGACTTGATATGGACTCCTGTTTATATTTTATTGATAATCAGGAAATTTTGCATCCAAATTTTTATGGTAATAAAAGCCATTAGACCTTAAGATTTTTACCCAATGATGCTTCATAATTTGTGGCATTTAATACTGAGTGCCCAAAATACAACCCTGGCCCACTCAGTGGTCTAACAGCCACTTCTTAGCCAGGTACCCTAGTTAATAATGTGCAGTTTATGCACAACTCAGTGATTTTAAATCGCACCCTTCAGAACTTGGAATTATTTGTTATATGTTTCACAACAAACATTTCCCACTTCTTTTTTCATGGTGTGACTGAATAACCTTGCAGCATACCAGGTACTCATTAATGACTCCCTATACAGGGACTGATAGCACCACACACACACACACACACACTTAGGATTTTCACATCATTACTGCTAGTGGTACATCTTATGACTGTAAACCTACCAAATGCACTAGGCCCTTTGTTTTCATTTTTATAAAAAAAACACAGATTTAGACCAGGCCAACTTGGCTCTGACATATCTATTTGAAATAGGGCTGAAATAGCCATTACTCAAGCATGTATGTTAAAGGTTCATGAGAGTATGAAATATAATATCATACCCCTCCCCCCCACATTGCATGGTATACATGATTTTGCTTATTAGGAGTGGTTTACATTTACAGTATTAAGCATATTGTGAAGGGGTTTGACCTGACAAATGTTCATATTAATGAATTAATTTCTGCTTACATTAAGGAAGCAGATGAACATCACATAGCTAGGAAAGTCCTTTGCACTGTCTACAGCTATTATGTTTTTACAACCCTCTGGTTATCTCTTCCAGGATCTGGAATTAGGATATATCCTTGATCTCATACATGACAGACGTATGGGTCAGTGGCATTGCCACATTTTGCACTTCTATTGCATGTGTTAACAAATGTTTATTTGAATCTAGCACTATTCCCTTGTCAATGGCAAGGAACCTTGGATATGTCACCACAATACCAGTATTGATCCATGTTTTAAAACCTATTCCTGCACAATCCAGGAAGCCATGTTTGTGACTCTCACAGAGTCATTGCCACGTTTTCATCCTGCAACATCCATCTCTGATCGTCTGGCAACCATCCATTCTATTGGCCATCTTGATGGGAACTTTTATTGTGAAAAGGTTAAAACTACCGCCTTTCCTTGTTTACCAAGAGGTCTGGGAATCATGACTAACTCTGAACATTGAATGTCGTACCTGAAAGGAACATTACCTTTTATGCAGATATCACATCTTCCAACTTGTCTTACCAACTTGTGAATACAGGCCTAATAACTGAAATTAGGCTTCCATTTGTGAACTTTCAAATAAACTGTATTCAGTCCAGCCAATTAAGATTCTACAATCAAGCTCATTGTTATGCATACTATGAAGCTAATCTGGGGTGGGGGCAATCCCCTAACTCAGCAAGAAGACTCTTCTTCATTTGATCTACAATCAAGAAATCCATTTTCTTCACTGCTTATTTTCCAAGCCTGGCTGGCACCTCATACAGACTGAGTACTGAGTACTGTTATAAACTTTTACACTTTGTGCAGCCATGTAATCATCTTCCGCTGAACACTGTTGCTATTCCATTGTAAAACTCAATGTGCAATCTAATGCACCCCCTGATGAGGCCTCTGAAATTACTGCAGCCTCCTGAACATTTGGATCAACCTTTGGAAAATCTGAATGCATCAAATCTGAACTATGAATCTTCATCTAACACTTGAAGAAACCCTGGATTTATCCCTGGAACTGTTGATAGTTTATGGCTTGTGGACATTGACATTGCGTGTCCTGTTCAACTTACCAACCTGAAAAATGCCATCCTTCAAGATGGTATATTCTGCTGATGTGGAACATTGTGTGGTGACCAACTCTACATTCTTCTGATATGGACTAAAAGGTATGCAAAGTGAACTTTTCTAACTTCTGTTTTTACTCCCTAAACAGGTAATAGGTTATACGGTAATCACACCTGTTCCCATCCCGAAACCAGATATCATTAAGTCTAGTCCTAACTATCTTGATGCTCTATCTCAATTTTTACTTATTTTTAATATCCATACTGGCAACATAAGTTTGTCTTTTCAATTTCTTCCCAACAGGACAGATACACACCTGATACATATCAGTATTTACTGATTGTTTTGATATTGGAAACCTCACTGTGAAGTTTTATTCCAAATGTTTATAGTAGTACAAGGTTTACTAACATTTTCCCTTATAATTACATTTTGTTGTTTAAGGAAAACCCTGAAACACTACTGTGACCAGTTACAGGGCCTGTAGACAAATGGTGCCTAACCACCGTCTTTTTGTTGTGTCACCACTTTTGCAATTAGGACATCAAAGAGGGGATTGTTATGCCTGGGTTATGCCCCCTATCATCCCACATACACCTCATACTGTATTCCTGGTCTGTTATACTGTGATACTGCTATTTTGCACTAATACAGAGATATGGGCACCGATCATATAAGCATTGGTGCTAAGAATGTGCTTGGCTGCTAATATATGGTAATATTTGTCATGCATGATTCATTATACCTCATTATAATACATTTATCTAGATTATGTTTGTCTTTCATATATATTCCATATATAATCTATCTAGTTACTGATATGATGACTCTGAGGATCATCAGTGATTATTATATACTTATACTCTCATATAATGATATGTAGGGTGTGTTTTACACTCAGCTAGATATGTCAGCAGCTCTCTTTGTCTAAGTAAGCTGATGCAGGGAGAGAAAGCCTTTGTTATGTCTATGTTTTATACTCTATGTAAGCAAGAAAGGCCACATGTAGTTTGAACCTGTCAGCATTTTTTTGTCCAAGCTATAATGCTAATGGAAGCATATTCTGTCTCATATGATACTCATTAGTAATTCTGACTTAGGACCAATACATATTGTTTCTCATATCTGTAACTATGAGGTAATCTCTGTTGCTATGCTGTTATCTGTAGTATTTAAGCTGTCCGCAACCCACTGTAGCTGCTCTGGACACTACTAGTTCATCTCTAGAAGATTAGTACTGTCTGGCAGAGAGCTGGAGCACGGGGAGAGAACACAAGATCTTAAAGAACCGAAGAGCTACAATCCTGGAGCTTATGTAAATTCTTCAGGCTAGTGGTGAGAACCCCATCTCCCTTGCGATTTTCTTTGTCACACGCTTGGTGTAAGTAGTATAATAAACTTTATTAGTACTCCTTGCTTGTTTACAAATGTTTCTTGGCAGACTCTGAGACACAAGAATCTGTACTATTATTTACTGTACGCACCAAGAGTGTTTAGATTACAGGGACCATGACTCCAGGTGCCAAGTCACGGCTAATCTTCACATGCTGTCACTCCTGGGCTTGAGCCAGCTACCACCAAGGTTAATTTCCTCTACAGTTTATCCAGAAATCCAGGAATTCAGTAGGCAAATAGTCCAGGAATTCAGCCAAACACAATAATCCCTCAGTTTTCACTTCAAAAAGCAAATCCTCTCTCCAGTCTTCCCACTCTTAGTCCAGATGATTGTTCCAACATCTGTTCCTCAATCACACACAAAATTAAAGCAATCTCCAACAAGTGTCCAGTGATAAAATGAAAAAAAAGCAACTTGCACAGGAGTAGTTGGAGTGAAAGGCAGCGTCCCGGTGACTGAAAATGTGAGGACGATAATGGGTCAAAGCAGACAGCCACAGTACACACTTTGAGGTGGTCTTAGTCACCCCAAAATCACTCAAGTGCTCAGCTCACTCTCTCTGCAGGACATCACTGCAAATATTCCCAGAAATCCCAGATACTGGCAGTATACCCCAGCAAGCCGATAACTGAGTAGGCTAAGTCCCGAACAAAATAAAGCAAACTTCGAAACTAAAGAACTAAGTGATAAAAACTTTTAAAAAAACACTAAAAGGGCACTTTAAAGTGCTTGAAAGATGCTTAAAAAATGCTCACTCAAAAATGCTCTAAACAAAGCTAGGCTGCAGAAGCAGCCGACGGCTTGACCAGCCTGGTGGCCATCTTGACCTTACGTTATCCTGGTCTGTGGATTCAGGGTTCAATCTGGGGGTCTGGATTTTGGATGGAACAGTCTGCCCAGCCCTAATCTAGGGTAGCCAGCATTGAGAACCTGTTATTTGACTCACCCACTATGCCTTGAGCTTCCATTGGCATTCTGCTCTGTGATTTCCAATTGCTCCCTGTCCCAGGTTTTGTCCTGCCCTTATTCTTGATTCTCACCCATTCCCATGAATCTGTACCCATGAATTCCTGAGGAGGCAGTGAATTTTGTCCCATTAACCCTCTTCCATGCTCTACCAGGAGTCTTTCAGCTATGGCATCTACTGAGATTCTCCAATTGGTCCTATGTCCTGGATGGTCCCTCCAGTCTGCCCCACTCCCTCTCCTAGCTACCCTTCTTAGCCAACTAATCTCTTCCCTAAACTGCTCAAGTTGCCAGTAGACCAAGCAATCCCCAGCCCTCCATGCAATCCTGAAGCAGATAGCTGCCCCACAGACACTGCAGCCTACCACCCTTCCCACATCTCCTCCTGAATTCCTATCAAACATCCTCCCCACCCCTGTCCCCGCCCAAGGAGCCTGCCCATTCCATTCCCTGTGACCTTCTCTCCTACTAGTGATCCTCAATACTTCCTCCCTGCAACATGCTCTCTTCACTAATGTTAACCCCTAAATCAAATGAATAAAAACCTTTGTTATGAGTTTTCCTTTCTTACTCTGCCTAAACTACACCCTGCTATGTACTAGTGTGCCTCAGCTGCTTAATTAAAGATAGAGTAGTGCACACGATGCAGCTGCCTATGCCTGCTACACCGCTGCTGGAGCAAGATGAAGATGAGGACTGAAGTGGTATAAAGTATGCATCTAATTTTCTGGCCTTCTTCAGTAAACTTGCATTCTTCTGTTCCTCCAACAGCTTGAGCTTCCTCTTTTGAGCAGCACTCAAGTACTGGTAGACCATCTTCACTGTTCCCTCTGAATAGTTCAATACCAATGTGTGGATGAACTGGTAAGGTTGGATTCCAGGGCTCGCTACTTTTAAAAAGAAAAGAACAATTCTTAGGAAAAAAATAATAACCAAGGAACTGCATCCTCATGCAATGATAGGTCCTTTTTCTTATAAATCAATTTTCCTTCAATTTATATGCAAAAATGTGCAGTGCTGTATCAGGATACCTTAAAGATCTTTAGGAGATTTCGCAGGGCTCCATCGATGCAGTTTAGCCAGACAACTTCTTTGTTTCTTAATCCCCTTCCAGGAAGGCACGTGGAAGTGCAATTAGAGGCCTTGCCTCATCACTCAGTATTTGGAACCAAACTTCAGCGTTATTTTTTCTCTTTTTCTATGTACTAGGATAGTGCTACCACACATTCTGACTGTAACAGCAGAGAATCACACCAGAATGATTAGTCTGTGGAAACTTCCATGCCAAGCAAGATTTTTCAGACATATCATCTTGCAGGAGTTTCTTGTATTTAGTATGAAAGAGTTTTGACATACCCATTACTGAAAAATTAATTTTTCTTCCTCTGAACATAGTTTTGGGCTCGTGGTGCTGTTGGCAGCTGATGGCAGACATACCTGCTTATCTGGTCCATCTGGCTGGGAAGCATCATAGAGCTTGGCACCGGGGGAATTATCTTTAGCAAATAATGAAGTAATGTCTGGCATGATAATGCGCAGATACCCTCTCCCTCCCTCCCTGCACCTCTGCTCATGCATTACCACCAGTGTATCCAGTGTCTGAGTGGTGTGGTGACCCTTCCTCCTCTGGACAAATGCACTGGACAGTGTGGATGGTGTTTGGCTTTAGACTTAGCACTTTTGAAACAGTGGCAGGAAAGGAACAGCAGAAGAAGAAGACGAGAGTTCACCAGACCAGTTCTCCACCCACCTTCCACGACAAGCAGCATTTTATTTTAACAAGTCCTCCACTGGACACTGACCTTCCCACCCTTCTGGACAGACACAATTGTGTTGTTTCTTTTAAATGCAAGCCTTGGCTTTGACCCTACCACTCTCCCTGCACCCATGGACACTCCACCCTCCTTCCTTCCCAGACATACATTTCTTTTTTTCTTTAGTAAGAAGCCCCCTACCCAGTACACACCTTACTACCCTCTCCGACCACTGTCCCAGACAGGCAACAATCCTTTTTTGGTTAAAAAAGCCCTCCCCACTTGGCACCATACACCTTGCCACCCTCCACCCTCTTCCCTCAATAGGCATAATTTTGTGTGTGTGTTAAACAAGCCCCCTTCCCCCACTCAGCATGCATCAACCTTAACTCTCTTCCCACCCACCTTCCCAGGCAGTCAACAATCCTTTTTTGGTTGAACAAGTATAACCGGACTGTTCCTGGGGTTACTATAATCTCTGTAAAACATTACATCGTCCTTTTCCTGGCTCTGCTGAGCAGAGGATGAGATAATGCTGTTCTGAACTTTCACAGCAACATAAGCCACATCGTGGCTAACAGCTGTGCTAGAGCTGCCAGTATGTGAGTCTGAAGCTGGAGTTTGAAGTGAGAGGAGCTCAGTGTGAGTTCCAGGGGTAAGAGCTGGCCTGCTGCCACTCTTGTTCAAGAGGGAAGGACCCTCTGATCATGTTTCTGCCAAAGCCTATAGGACAGTAATCCAAAGGCTGGTTTCCTGTAAGTGGTGGCTACCAGATTTTGTGAAGCCCTTGGGGGGGGTGAAGATTCTTCACAGTGTAAAGAGAATGGGTCTGAAGGTTCAGTAAGTGACTTGGGGCAACCCTCAATTGACTGTAAGAGCTATTAGCACTGCCCAATTTGTAGAGATTTGTGAGTACAAGTTAGAAGAAATGGACTTGTGTGAAAAGTAAAGTCTTCAAGAGAGGTTTTCTGGTGCCTTATCAGATACTTGGTGCCATGGACCCTGAGTAACAAAGTGTGTGAAGTGTAAACTGTAAATAAAGGTCTTCTGGTGCTTGTGAGATACAGGTGCCATGGACCATACCCCAGTGTGTATGAAGAAGGATGTCTCTAGCAGTCCAGTGGGGCTGGAGAATACATGATGTCTCTAGCAGACCAGTGGAGTTGGAGAATCCAGAAATGTCCTAAAGTAATGGTAGTGATAATCCATTTTGAAGTCTGAGACTGTAGCCCCTCAGTCTAAGCACAGATGGATCTAAATGGTTACTTAGAGGAAAATGTGTTTAGGTGTTAACACAGGTCACTTAGTCGCTTTAAAGGGTGCCAGTAATCCTGAAATAGGTCTGGTAGCAGATTTCATAGTCCAAGGTCCCTGAAAGATGGGCTGAATAGCAGCATTTTGTAAGTCACAAGGTCCCTGAAATAGGAATGGTGTCAGTCTATAGAAGTCTGGTAACCCTGAAATAGAGCTGGACATGATGTGGAAAAATGTGTGTGAAAAGAAAACCTTTGCTTGAAGAAAGTTTTGGAAATGTTTTGCCTGCAAATGTGTCATCTGTCATGTACAGTGTAAGCCCCATGGGGCACCACCTTTATTCACTGTTAACCTTGTGTCAGGAATAAAAAGCCATACAGTATCATCCCAAATTCCTGGCTGCAAGCAATCCATCTTTGACCACCATGACGAATCTCGCGAATGGCCATCAAGCTGCTCAAGCCAGGTGCCATCCCCTTTTTCTTGGTTGTTCTGCCTCAGATCTGAGGCTGTGCAATGATGTCTATGGAAGGGAGTGTGCACGCATCTGCACGCACCCCCTTCAAACGTCTGCCCCCAGCTCCTCCCCTATGGACAGTGGCGTGCGGTGCCTCCTAGCCTCTGCCAGGAGGAAACCCTGCACTGACTGTACTGGACCCCTCTCCCCGGAGAAGGAGGGCAGACCTTCAGATTCTCAATCCTTCCCCTATCCTGCCAACCCCCAGTGACCCGTGCTTGTTCCCAAACACCAGTTGCTGGCATGGTGAGAGGTGTGGTGACCATCACTTCAGCCCTCAGAGCCACTGGGCTGGCCTACACAATTTTTTAAAGCAGTTTTCCATCTCAGTACAAACCTTCCCAGATCAGTACAGTTAACTACTTCCACCACTCCACAACCTTTTTCTGGGACCAGTGAAATACATTTTATAACCATGGTGCCCCCTCAAAATGACCATTTCTGACTCCTACCCTATATGTTTTCCTCAGACTAGCTTGTTTTCTTTTAGGGTACCCAACACTCGTCCCACCCAAATCACTCCTACCTGGCTCCCACCCACACCTTCCTGACTATGCTAGCTCTTCATACATGGGATATTTCATGAGCAAAATTGCAATACAATCACAATAGAATCTGCACATATTATCTTCCCTCCCTCCCCATCCCACATCCCTCCCTAACCTAGTCTTCCCTCTGAACGTTGACCTTTTATATTTTAGTCAAACATCAATGTTACATGTACATTAACAAAAAAAAGCAAGCAAAGTACTACATACCTGCTGTTCAGGTTTAGAAAAGGGCAGAGAGCAGATCAGCAGCAGGCAGTCTTGCAGGGCTTTCTTGAAGTGCCAGCAGCAGAGCTTCTTGAAATCAGTCACAGTTGAAATAGCTGAGTAGTTAGCATGGCAGTCGGCAGTGATTCTGGGGGGGGGGGGTGGTTGGACTTCTTGCCTTGGCTTCAAGTTGGCCTTGATCCCAGGCAGGCTGTTCTTTAGTGCTTCTAATAGTCTCAGGCTAACAGTAGCTAGCCTCTCAATCAGCTGAGCTAACTTAAACAGGTGCAGCAACCTGCAGGCTTATAAGCAGGCTCAGGTAATAAAACAGGGGACTGACATGAAGACAGACAGGTAGTTCCACTTGCTGAGCAGCATCTGCATATAAAGCAGCTGTCTGATGCAGAAAAAAAGCATGGAACACAGAACATCAGTCAGCTACCTACCCACTGACTCTCACTCCCTAGAGCCAAGAGAAGACTTCACTATTGACACTACACTTAACCCATGCTTAGAGGGTGCAGGTGCAAAGTTGTGCAAGCGGCATTCACTTTCTGCATGGTATATGGTTGGGGGGGTTAAAGGGTAAGCTGCAGAGTATAAGTCTGACTCTTCTCTAATGATGAATGCAGCACCACTGTGGCTCAGATATGGGAAGCAAAAAAAGTCTGAACTTGAACTAACTCCTCAACTTTGAAGCAAAACAAAAACTTGGACTTCTCCAGTCTCACTAGCCTCACAGAAGAAGAAAATGAAAGTGGCGCGGCAGGTAGCCAGAACAGTCAGTGGCACGGAGAGGTGGGCACTCATCAACTTTGTCCAATCACTTGCCCTGCCACTTACTTTCATATGCACTGCCTGCTTGCCACTTGGGTCAAGATGGGGCTGTGGGTCAGTCTGACCTGTGACATGTGGCATGATCTGAGGTGACCTCTGTCTGTCTGCAGCTCTGTGTTCTTCTGTTTCCCCAACTCTGACCACACTGGGAGTTTAGTTGTTATTTCTGGGGCTTAGTGCAGGGTTGGAAGGTTGGAGGGCATGCTGTTGGGGGGCACAGCTGGAGTTGGAGAGACATGACACACTGGCAGCCAGTAGGACAAACATAAGCTGCTGCGCAGCCTGTGCAGGAAGAATTACTTGCAGGGGTATTTTGCATAAGAAAATATTGTGTTATAGAAGAAGGACTGAATCTCCCGGATTTCAACAAATATCACCTCTAAGCAATATTAAATCAACTAAGTGAATATTTTACAGATGAATCACCCTGGTGGGTACTTTATGAGAACCTAGAAAATGATTATAAACACCCAATTCAAATTATGTTCTCAAATATGGGAAAAGAGGAAAGAGAAAATATTAAGAATAATTTTTTGAAATACTCCTTAGAAGCTTGGATTGAGTACCATAAATTAAAGAAAACCTGAGATTTAACATACTAACTTCAATCTATAAGAATAACATATGTAACCCCTCACCCCTGCCTTTTAGCAAAACGACAGGTGGCATGCTGTTGAAGCTGATAGTAGTACCTGGTGGGGACTGGGTTCAGGGAGGATGAGGTTACTCGGCACAGGGGGCCTAGGTTTGACTACTCTGCACAGGGGCACCCAAGTAAATCCGAACACAGGAAGCAATAACTATAATGTCCAGAACCAGGAATGGGATTCTACAGTGTGGCTTTTATTCACATCCAAGCTGAACAAACAGCATAGATGGACCCCCACGGGACTACATTCCTGGTAATGCAGATTAGAGACAACAGAACACTTAATCACTATTTCCAGCCCTCAGGCTCTCAACCCACCAGGCACACAGCCCGGACTTGCACGCAGCTTTGGGTACACAGCTCGACTTGTACACAACTATGGTTTTCCCCACTGGCCCGGCTCCCCCACCGGCCACTTGATCCACGGTCTGTTTTGGGAAATGAACCAATTATCCTGTTGTGGCTCCCCAAACCACCTTAGAACCTTCGACTCCTAGAGGGAATTTTCCTTCCAATCCCACATCTGGGTACTTCCCTCATCACTGGCCAAGTGCATGAGGCAAAGTAGAAATCCACAGAGCAAATCTGTAGAGGTGGACCTAATCACTAAAGATGGGGGGGGGGGTTTCCCACCTCCAGCTCCCACAATCCATACCTGGCCATTTCTCTGGAAACTAAACAACTCTTTTACTGAAAGCTTGGCAATGTAGATTACTGGGTAGACGTATGTCACATCTCCTCTACATGTTTTGACTTCCCGTAACTGCTGGACTTGAACATACTTTTACTTTTTGGCTAAGCCTATTACTCTAGGCCTCCCACTATTTCAGTAGTCCAATCCCCACTATCATACAAGTCCCAGGGTGAAAAACATAGGCCCTTTAGGAAGGACAGAAACTCACCCTCCGCTTGCAGGTGCCCCACAGGGGATTCACAAATCTTCTTGTTTCACAAAAACTCTGGAACAAATAGGCAGCTTCTCCACTAGTAGCAGAACCAGGGATTTGCCCCTGGAATATGCAGGAAACCCTTTCCTGCACCCATCTCCGGAGGGAGGGGGCACTGAGACCCGAATTCAGTGGTCTCCACCACTTCAAACTATCTTCTGTGTCTCTCTTTTGGTGGAGACACACACCCTTTTACCTAAATGTAGCCCTATGTCAGGGCTGAGGCTCCCAGAGCCTAACCAGAGCTGCTGTGCTGTCCCCTCAGCAAGCTCCAAACACCAACTGACCCACAGGCTACTGTTCAAACCTCCCAACATTCTATTCCAACTCCCTGCTGCAGATTCCTTTGTGGCTCATGCAGCTGCAATAGTTCTATGGTGATGTCATCCCTCAGTCTCAGCTGAGACTGAGAACAGAGTGAGACAGTGTGAAACCCATTTAACTTCAGTTTCACAAGCTGCCTTCCCTGCTTACCACTAGGTCTTACTGGGATTCTAGTAACCCCGGGTAACAAAGGGGTTACACATACATATCCCCTCTAAAGGTCAAATATGTAAAAAATTTATGGATGGGTCATTACACGTCTCAGAACCTCTATGATGTTTTTCTTGTGAACACTTTTTACTCCTTGTCATCAGATACCAGGGCCCCTTCAGGTGAAACCCAATTGGCAGATGCTACCACCCTGCTTGAATCCACCCAATGAGGAATTGGGGACAGAGTCCTCCCCTCTGAGGTCCAGGAGAGAGGATAGGACCCGGAAGAGTCAACTGGGTAAGGACCGGCGGTGGACATGTGCAACTGCCCCTGGGGATCACCATTTACCTCCTGGTGCTGGGGCTTTCCACCTTGAATGGTTGCCCCCGAGGTGGTGGATGTGCAATGATGTTGGCGTGGCGAAGAAATGGGTCCACCACTCCTGCAGATGTCTGCCAATGCCTCTCCAACTTGCATTTCCTCCTTGTGTGATACCCCTGAGCACTACTAGGAGCCACTGTAAGGAGGAGAATCCCCTAGATCCCACCCCAGGAGAGGAGAGCAGTCCTCCGGATGCACAATCTTTTCCTCCCCCCACCAACCCCCGATGGCCCGAGTCCCCTCCTGAACTGGGGTCACCGGGGTAGCATGAGGTGTGGCATCCAGTGCCTCAACTCTCAATGCCACCAGAACATCTCTCTATGATGTTAATGGTCACTTAGTGTTTTTTACACAAATTAGAGAAAAATATCAAATTCAATCCCAAGATTTTTTTTTGTATTTTTGCAATTGAGATCCTTCTATAGTAAAAATTTGCGATTTAAATTGGAAAAACCTCCAATGGCTAGTATGTAATTTAGCTTTACCAAGGAAAAAGACAAGTTAATTTCGAAAGCTTATAAAAACCTGAGAGGTCCAGCAAAGAATTTAAGATTAACATATCAGAACAAAAATGGGAGGATACAATATCAGGAATCAACACGTTAATAAATACTAGACTCAGATTCATTTTGATATTTTTTGATAGATTATGTTATACACCTTACATTCTAAATAAAATGAATAACACAATATCATCAAACTGTAACAGATGTGAAGCAGCAATGGGGACCCTGGAACATGTAATAACCACATGTCCAAAAATAGTTCCCTTTGGGAAAGACATTTTTAAATCAATAAACAACATTCCAGGAATAAATATGGCCAGAAAAGTGGAATTATGTATGATAAATACTAGCTCCAGACAAAAATTACTGCAAGGATACTTAGCTACGCTCCTGAATCTGGCATTAGTAAATGCAAGAAGGTGTAGTCATAGAAACTGGAAAAATTAAGAACCCCCTACCTACCTATACCATGTGGAAGAGTTTATTTCTGGACTGCATGAACCTGGAATGTTTACATTATTTCAAGAGAGATCAAGAACATAAATTCAGATTATTATGGGAACCAATTGATAGTTTGCTAAGAACCAACAGGATTTAATGATAAACATGTGAAAAACTCAATATAGACCCTAACATAGGATGCTAGATAGAATATCTTGCCTAAGGAATATTGTGTATACTAAAAATAATCCCTTGAATACGTAGTTCATCAGTCATCATAGGGAATGGGGGAGGATGAGGGTGATTATCAGACTTATAAATCCTTATGTGTCATGCTTGACTTAGAACTTTATAACCTTCTGCTATAATGTACATATAAGATGAGAGGGTTGGATTAAGTGATAGACTAGAAGAAGAAGAATCAGCATTTATAGACTGCTTTTCATACACAGTGTATCCCAAAGCACTTTACAAGCAATGCTAGACTGATAGTGAAGTGACTGAATGTGTAGTGGTGGTCATATTGCACATCAGCACCCACACACAGTCTGGACAATTGCTGAACCGGTTTACAGAAAGGGGAATTTTGGCCAGGACACCAGGAATGTCCCCTACCCTTTGCAAAGAGTAGCCTGGGTTCTTTTACTTCCAGCTGGATACCGACCAGGACAACACCAGGGTGGGTAGAAGGGACCTTGGTTTAATGTCTCATCCGAAGGGCGGCACACCCCAGCAGTACAGTACCCCCCCAATACTGCACTCAGATGCCAGCATTTTAGATGCAAGTCCAGTCCTGGTGTGGGACAAGAACTCTGACACCCAGATTAGTTTAGTATAGATTAGATGGGGTGGCTGAGGCAATGATGAAGAATATCTAATAGCAACATGGACTTTCATTGATGTTGCTGTTTGGTTTGTCTGTCTCCTTGTTTAGTGGAGTTGAAATGCATGCTAAGGTATATTTATAAACAACCTTGTTTTGTTTCAAATCCTGACTCTGTTCTTATTGAATACTTCCTGAACATTATAAGCAGCCCCAAACAGTGCAGTCACTCATGATGCAAAAGCCTCCTAAACTCCCACTACATCATGAGTGACTAGACTGTGTTGGAGGTGTTCCCAAGTCCAGGAAAGATGAAGTGAGAGTTGATCAAGGAATGTAAACAAATCTGTTTTTGTATGGTAACACCAGTATGGTAGGCAGCCTGTTTTTCACTTTTTAAAAGAAAATAAGTATCAGAATCAAACTACCAGCTGTATCAGCAATCTTTACTGAATGTTGGTAGGAAAGGACACTTTGAAACATAGAAACATACACTCTGACAGCAGATAAGGACCGCTTGGCCCACCTAGCCTTCCCATTTCCCTACCTACAGGATAAGCTGCAGATCCTATTTAACCAACAGCCTAAGGGCATTGACAGTGTCCCTTTAATGAATAATCCTTAGATTTTATCAGGAGTAGACAATTAGGACAAGCCTATTCTCAATTACATCATCAGCTCCAAAGTTTCAAGTACATATAAATGCGGCAACAAATACAAAACTATATGTCAGAAAGAGTGCAAAATGGATGACAATACATCAAGATATACAACAGGAAGCTAAAGTGCAAAAATGGAAGACTATACACACAATGAGGATATGCACAAACATGTGGATTGCACATATGCCACATATTCATGGCACATAGGCAATGTTAAGCTGGAATGCTACACAGCAGGGTCCAGCAGATCCCTGGTGGCATGTTTAAAAGGGTTGCATGCCCCTTGCACACATAATCCCCTGCCAATCATGCGGGTACATGCTGCAGGCAGTGTGGGGGGTCTGCTGATGTGACAGCACTCTACGCCATTCACAAAGATGAGAGTGCTGGGCGTGGGGGACATAGAAACATAGACTTTGACAGCACATAAGGACTGCTTGTCCCACCTAGTCTGCCCATTTCCCTACCTACTGGATAAGCTGCAGATCCTAGTTAACCAACAGCCTATTTCTCCCTACCCCCCACAAAAATTGCCTTATGTCTGTCCAATGCATTTTTGAATTCTCCCACAGTTTTAGACCCCACAACCTCATCAGGAAGGTAGTTCCATGCATCCACCACCCTCCCTGTGAAAACATACGTCCTCACATTGCCTCTGAGCTGTCCTCCCTCTATCTTCAACTTGTGTCCCCTTATTCTTGCAAATCTCTTTTTCTGAAAGATGCTACCTTCTTGGACTTTGTTGATTCCACCGAGGTACTTAAAAGTTTCAGTGATGTCTCCCCTCTCCCTCCTTTCCTCAATGGTATACATATTAAGCTCCTTTAGTCTCTCTCCTTGAATGGCTTCTCTTGCAGATCCTGTACCATTTTAGTTGCCCTCCTCTGGACTGCATCCATCCTGTCTATGTCCTTGTGGAGATGGGGTCTCCAGAACTGGATGCAGTACTCCAGATGGGGTCTCAGAAACTGTCTATACAGATGGATGACAATTTCCTGTTTTCTTCTGGTGATGCCTCTCCCTATACATCCCAGTTCCCCCTCAGCCCTCCCTACTGCCTTCTCACATTGCTTGCTAACCTTAAGGTCATCTGATATGATTACACTCAGATCCCTTTCCATTTTTGTTGTTGCTACTACTCCCCCCCGTGTGTACTCTTTCCTGGGTTTTTGTTTCCCAGGTGCACTATTTTGCACTTCTTTGCACTGAATCCAAGCTGACATACTTCTGACCATTCCTCCAGTCTTGCCAAGTCACTTCTCATCCTTTTCACTCCCTTGTGTATCAACCCTGTTACAGATCTTTGTGTCATCTGCAAAGAGACATACTTTTTCTTCCAGTCCCTCTGCAATGTCACTTATAAAGACGTTAAAAAGGATTGGACCCAGCACTGAACCCTGCGGTAGCCCACTAGTAACCCCCCTTTCTTCAGAGTGTACTCTGTTTACTGTTACCTTCTGTGTCCTGTTGTCCAGCCAATGTTTTACCCAGGCTACCACCCTGGGACCTACTCCCAGGCTGGTTAATTTGTTTATTAATCTTTTGTGTGGGACTGCATCAAATGCCTTGCTAAAGTCTAGGTAGGCCATGTCCACAGTCCCTCCCTGATCTACTACTTTGGTCTCCCAGTCAAAGAAATCAATTAGATTCATCTGACATGACCTTACCACTGTGAATCCATGCTGCCTTATGTCCTGTGCCCCACTGGCCTCTAGGTACTCAGTAATTCTTTCCTTCATAAGTGATTCCATCATTTCCCCTACCAAAGAGGCCAAACTGACAGGTCTGTAGTTTTCTGCCTCTGTCTTGCTCCCACTTTTGTGAAGGGGAATCACATCCACCCTCCTCCAGTCCTCAGGTACCACAACATCCTCCCATAATTTGTTAAAAAGGGCAGTCAGTGGTGTCACTAGTTCTCCCCTTAATTCTTGTAGAATTCTAGGGTGAATCCTGTGAGGCCCCATTGCTTTGTCCACCTTCAGTTTTAGGAGTTCTTTCAGAATCCTTTTTTCTGTGAAAGGACTGGGGTCAACCCCCCTATCCAGAGTGCTTCTGTTAATTGGATTAGGTACCTCCCTCCTCTTTTGTGAATACTGAGCAGACGTATTCATTCAGTATCTCTGCTTTTTCACTGTCACTCTCTGCCGACTCACCGTCCATTCTGTTCAGCCTCACTATCCTTCCCTTTGTCTTTCTATGCTCCATAATGTACCTATAAAAGGTTTTATCTCCCTTCTTAACCAAGTTGGCTATGCTTTTCTCAGTTTGGGTCTTTGCTATTCTGACTGCTTTCCCTGCTTCCTTCTGCCTTAATTGGTACAGTTCTTTGTCCTGCTTCTTCTGTGTTTCCTTATACTTCCTAAATGCTGTCTTTTTCTCCCTAACTTTCCCCGCCACCAATTTTGAGAACCATAGTGGCTTTTTCTTTCATTTTGATTTGTTTAGTTGCTTCACACAAAGGCTTGTTGCCTCTGTGATGGCAGTTTTGATATTTCCCATTGTTGATCCACCTCTCCTTCTTGCTTGTTTGATAGTACTTTTCTAAGACACACTCCAATTTTGAAAAAGTCATCCCTCCTGAAGTACCCTCACTTTTGTATGGCTTGATTCTGCAGCTGAGTTTATCGTGAACCACACTGTTTGGTGGTCACTTGTTCCAAAATTGCTACCCACTTCTAGATCTGAGATCCTTTCATTGTCCCCATTTGAGAGAACAAGGTCTAAGATTGCTCCCTTCAGGGTAGGTTCCAACACTAGCTGTTTGAGGCATGCCTCCTGTAGGGCATCGAGAATGGCCCTGCTTTTGGATGTGGCTGCAGCAAAGGTGCTTCAGTTAACATCTGGCATATTCAGGTCCCCATCAACAATATCTCCCCTTTCTCTGCCATCCTAAGGATGCTTTCTATAATATCCTTGTCCAATCCCTCCCACTGAGATAGCAGATTGTGGTGCCATTTCCAGTCTCTAAGGTGACCTACAGTGCCTTCTCTCCTCCTTGTTTACTCTTTTGTTCCATTGCTTTTATCTCTTCCCTTACATAGAGAGTTACTCCTCCCCCTCTGCTACCCTTCCTGTCTTTCCTGTAGGTTGTGTACCTTGGTATGTTAACATCCCAGTCATGGTTCTCTGTGTACCATGTTTCTGTGACTGCTACAATATCCAGGCATCCCTCTTCCATCAAGGCCACCAGTTCAGGGAGCCTGTTGCCCAGACTATGGACATTGGTACTCATTACCCTCCATTTCTTGATGGCCTTACCCCTTTTTGCCCAATCCCTGTCCTTACTGCCTTTGTCATTTACACCATTTACCCCTGCCCTTCTCCCTATATGTATACATATGATATGGCGGCAGGGACATTGCCATATATGTTACACACACACACACACACACACACACACACACACACACACACACCCACAGGACCCCCGCAGGTTGCAGGAAGATTGAGCCCCACCTATCCCCTGGTCAGGAACATTAATCTGCCAGATGTAGATTGAATGCTTTTGACCACTTATCATGTTTCTCGAGGTCCCTATGCATTCTCCACACCCCCTTCTCAGTGTCCACTCTGTTGCATATTTTGGTGTCATCTGCAAAAAGACATACCTTTCCTTCCAGTTCTTCTGAAATGTTACTTATGAAAAAGTTGAAGATGATCATTCCCATTACTGAGCCCGTAGCACCTCACTGATCACTCTCCCATCTAAAGATTGATTACTGTTAACCACCATCCTCTGTCACCAACCCATTAACCAGTTCCTTACCCAAGTCATCACTTTGAATCCAACCCTTAGGCTGCTCAATGTCGTTATCAGTTTCCTATGTGACACAGTGTGGAAGGTCTTCCAAAAATTCTGACAGGCCTCATGCTGATTGCTTTCTCATCTCCCATTGATCTAATTTTCATCCCATGTTTATCCAAGTGTCATCTCATGCTGATGTTCTTTTTTTATATAGCTTTTTATGGCTCCCTGAGCCAGGCAGGTGGCTCTGGTCCCTCCCTCGGAGGGACTCAGTTTCCAGCCATGCCATTTCCTGACCTGACACCCTCTAAATGCCCTGCAGGTCCCCCCACCATGGCAGGGCCGGGGTGAAGGGATGCTGGCTTTATACCCCACCCCCAGAACAAAATCTAGACATCGGGTGGCCTGTTGGGGCAGTGCTGCGGCCATTATGGAGTCTGCCGGCTCCATTTTTCCTTTTTCTAGCATTCTCCCTCCCTACCAGTGTGTGCTTCTTGACACATTCTGCCCTCCAGTCACCACCAGAGGGCAGTCAGTAGCAGGACAAACAACCTCCATCCCCTAAGAAAGCAGAGCAGTCCTCCGGATGCTTGATCCTACCTTGCCCCTGCTGATCCCTGCCGGCCTGGGCTTGTTCCTGAACCCAGGTCACAGCATGGCGCGAGGTGTAGCGACTAGCGCCTTAACCTCTAGTGCCACCGGGCCATCTGTGTTGATTTTATTCTATTCTAATACTGATTTAATTATCGACTTACGGTGATCATATTCTAATCTCACATTGATCTCACATTCATCTCATATTTCTCATTCCTGTCTCATGCAGATCTCATTTTCATCTAATGCTGCTTTTAATTTTTGTCTCATTATGATCTCACATTGACTAAATTTTCATCTATGGTTTGGCTCATTTTCATCTCTTGCTGACCTCAGTCTCCTTTAAAGCTTATTAAATTATCAATGCAGAAAGATTTCATTGTAATCTCACTTTGATCACATTTTAATCTTATGTATATCTCATTCCTATCCCACACTAATTACATTCTCATCTGATGCTTATATCATTATTATCTCAAATTGCTCTTATTTTCATCTCATCTTTATATTATCCATATCTAAAGCTGGTCTCATTGTTATCTAATGCTACTCACTCTCTTCTCGCTTTGATCTCATTCTCATCTCACAATGTCATGCTCAACTCATCTCGTAGTGATCTCATTTCCATCTAACGTTTAGCTTATTTTTGTCATTTTATTCCCCTTGCATACACATTTAATAATCACCTTACACTGATCTTAGTCATACACTGATCTTATTCTCCTCTATTGCTGGTGTCATTATCATCTCATATTGATCTCATTCTCCTCTCACATTGATCTAATTTCATCTCATGTTTATCTCATTCTTATCATCTTCTGAGCTCATTCCCCTCGAATGCTGATGTCATTATCCTCTCACGTTGATCATATTCTCATCTCACATTGCACTCATTTCATATTATGTTTATCTCAGTTTGATCAAATAACAACCCCAGAAGGCTCATTTTTCCTTTTATGAATATTGTCCAAAAGTCATTATAACCTGAAATTTGAAGATTAAAAAAACAGTTCAGGACCATATATTTCATAGCATGCCATTTTTTAATTCCAGGGCCTTTAATTTCATAAATCCAATATTTCAAGATCTTGATTATAATCTCTTCTTCTTCAGGGAACAGGCTAAAATAATTATTAAATAACACTTTTAATGCATTATAATGGTGTTAGACAACACATCAGATTAATTAAATTGTGAAAAGTAGCAGTGGAAATACTCCTAGTTGCCTTTTCAATAGTCACAAGGCACTGTATATACACATCCATATAGTGTATTTGCTTGTTCGTCCTAATTTTCAACCTTTCTACAACACTAAAAGAAAAAGATTCCCACAATGTTTTATTTGTATATTTACAAAGAAACCCTTTCAAAAGGTCATTCATTATGTTTATTCTGTATAATTATACTTGTATTAATTCTATCAGTTTGTTCTTTTGAGCTCTTATTTCTCAGAGTCTCGGGAATAAAAAAAGGCATGCTATGAAATATATGGTCCTGAATTGTTATTTAATCTTGAAACATCCCAATTTTATCCCATGGTAGTCTCATTTTCATCTAATGTTGATTTATCAACTTGTGGTGATCTCATTCCAGTCTCACATTGATCTCATTCCTAAATCACACTAATCTCATTCTAATCTCACATTGATGTAAATCCTAAATCACACTAATCTCATTGTAATCTCACATTGATCTCATCCCTAAATCACACCGATCTCATTCTCCTCTAATGCTGATATCATTATCTCAAATTGATATTTTTGTCATCTTACATTTATGAATTTAACACTGTCCTTGACCCTGCCCAAGACTGGATATCTGGCAGTGGTGAACTGTACTCTTGAGCAGGCCAGGAACCTAATGCACCAATGTCTGAATTCTTGCTGGCAGATATCTGTAGGCTTCTCCAACCCATTGTGTTTTTTTGGCCTCCTACATCTTTTCTAGCTGATAGACTACTGGCTTGTGGTACCCCAGATATCACATGTTAACATATCCTCCAAGATTGCTCCACTGTATCTGTCTGACCATACACCAGCCTGTATTACCCTGGAGTGGGGCCCAGAATTCCCAGCTCCTCAGCTGCCTCTTTGATCCCCTTCTCCTGAAGATTAGTTTAGTTTAGTTTTTATTTCACATAAAACCCTTTAGGCCGTGCCTATTGTCAAAGGGTTAGTCAGGTACAACAAAAGTTATACAAGTCAGGTACAACAAAATTACACAAGTCAGGTACAACAAAGTGACATATTGTAAAACATACTGTAAGTATAGATATACTGTGTTAACAACAACATACAGTGACAGGCACAGAAAGTCATAGCTGTATGAGCGGTGCTGGTACAATTTTCGCACAACACTGCTATAATGTTTATGTCACATTATAAATAAAGTGCAGTGTACATCATATACATTTGAGGAAAAAACAGTTAGTCAGTGATAGCAGTTACATGTGCAATGCAGGTGTTGTGTACCGAGGAATTATTACCCCTGCCTTGCAGGCTCAAACAAGGTTGGGGGGGCCTGGGTTTTGGTTCTGATGGAAAAGGGGTGAGTTCATTCACAAAGATAAAATAAACTGCACAGTGCATCTACCCAGAGTTAAAACATAATGTGGTACAGATGATTTGAGCAGTACAACCCCCTGGGATGCTGTACCTAGCTACCTTCCCTCACAGTCAGCCCACACATGGAATAGCAAGAATCAGTGCAATATTTCAATATGCATGGAATTAACATAAGCTAATACTGGGCCCTATGCACGAAGTGGACAGGGGTATGCAGAAAAGTCACTTACCCCACCTGCGATCCTGCACCCTGCAGACAGGTGTGCCCGTAGCGGCATTCACTAATGCCGGACACCTGTTTGTGGCTCCTTCCCCAGCATGCAGGACACTGCAGGGCAGCCAGGTGAGGAGTCATCATCCTGGGCAGACATCCAATGGGATGCCCCCCAGGACCCATAGTGGACCCCACGTGTAGGGTGGCGTGGGTCTGGGGCTGTGCATGCTGACTGCAGGCACCCAGACCCAAGTGACACCATCATGTCCTGTTGCTGCTGTTCCTGCATTTACTGGTCACTCACCCATCCAGCTGCCCCTGCTGCCCAGTGGTCAGGGGCAGCACGGTGTACCCTGTGCTGGTCCCCTGGCCAGCAGGCATCTGCCATGATCTCCCTTGAGTACCCTGTGCCACCCTCCACACCCACGTGGCCAGCACTGTGCTGGTCAGTGAATACTGTGTAGTGCTGGCATGTCCCTGAAATATCCCCAGTGTGGAGCTGTCCGTGGACATGGGGGATTGGGTGTGGTGGGTCTGCTCACCCCACTTTGTGCATGCCATGCGAAGAGCACAGTGGGTGCAGAGTGGCTACGTGCCCCAGATACACACGCATAGCCACTCCGCACCAATAATGCATAGGGCCCAATATGCTTACTAATAACATGCTCATGAGTCAGTTGTAAAAAGGTTACCCACCAATTTATTTGCACGGGGTAGTTATGGGGAAGTGGGAAAAAAAGGTGCAAAGGATAAACAATACACACTCACTTTTTCAGCAAACAGGAATATGCACAGTGCCCACCTCTCACCAACACACACTAGCCTCTCCCTGACTGGTAACCATTTACCTCAGTTAATTAAATGGGAGCTTCCCACTATCTTCACTGAGTACCCACCTGTTGGAATGATGTAGCCCCAATGATGCTGCAGCTGGTTGTCTGGCAATGGTGCACTTTAATTAAATAAAACAACCCCCCAAAGGCCATGCAATTGTGAAAATGGCAAATCCTAATTCCTGACCCAATAGACAAACAGTAGCTTTGGTGAAACAGCTATTTACAGTTCCCCAGTTGCAGGGCAAGCCCTGAGGTTTTTCACAGTTCTGTAGATACAGTTCTTACAGGGTCTGAACAATAAACAGGTGGGCAAAGCAGTTGAGCTGAGGGCCTCAATTATATGAACAAACTGGTAACTTTCTTGGCTGTGGCAGGATCTGGCAGCTGGCTTTACGATACCGGTTCAACAACAATTTCGTCGACCGGCATCACAGTGATGGGATTTATGTCGACTGCAAGTTGCAGTCGACATAAATCCCGATGGTCTCCTGGTCCCTTTTTTTATTGGGGAGTTTCTCCCCCCTGAACACCCCATGCAGGGGGCTCTGCTTCCTGCACCCCCGTACTAATTATATTCAACTCTAAGTTGGAGTTGATTTGGGAAAGGCATGCAGAACCAGGAGACAGTGTGCCCCTGTCTCAGGTGCACCAACACAGTGACCTGTCTATGAATTGTCAATTTTATTGACAGCGAGGTAGATCACTGTGTTGATGTCGCTGTCGGGGGGGGGTATACCCTTGCAACTTGTCACCCTCTGAGACATTGCAAGTTCTGGCAGCTTGTCACCTTCTTCTTGGCTGGGGTAGCAGGCTGGAAAAAATAGCACTGGGGACCAAAACCCCACACATCCAGGCATCCAACCCTCAAGGCGAGATTGTAGGTAATTCCTAGCTGTGACACTACCTGGCCAGTTCCCCAGACCATCCTCTACTGGCAAGGGTTCTTCTCTTTGGATCTCAGGAGTTAGGCTGTAGATGGCTTCAACCACACTGCAGACTGGTAACTGTGGCACAAAGGTCAACAAGAACACAGTCTCAGGATTTCCTACCTCTTTGCAGTAGGGATCAGTGTCTAAGCATCAGGCTTTTCACTGCTCAGTTGGAAATCACGAAGTACTGTAGTTTACATTTTCTCTCTGTCTTCCCAATTTTTGGAAATGGAGCAGGCTTTCCCTGCGTTTCTGTCTGTAGAAACCCCAGGTATGCCACCAAACTCTCCTCAGAGCTCACATCAGAGCTTCCTCTCACTCTGGAGGCTCCCAAACAACTCCCCAGATGGATTTAGCCCCCAGGTTTCAGGGGTTAGAGCAGGGCTCCAATTTGGCAATCAGGCAGTCAATAAGGCAAATTAGTATTCAGAATGTTCACTCGATTTTTGATTGGCTTTGCTAAATAGCACCAAAAGACAGTCTTCTCCTTTTCCCAGGAGTCACTGCTCGGTCCTTTTGGGACCCTCAAATTCTGAATAGTTGCTTAGCAAGTCAGGGTAATGAAAATGGCTGCTGCAGAACAGTTTATACAGTGTTACAACTTTTAGGCTCTCCTGCAGGCAAGCGAAAAAGATTTAATAATTAAATGCCCCAGTGTCCGAGAGCTGCCCCTCTGCCCTGTTGCCCAGAGGCAGAGTGGAGCTTGCAAGGAGCTCCCCCTGGCTGTCACTGGCACTGTAGCCCTCTCCCCAAGGTGGAAGTCTGGGCTATGCATTACATAGCATCCTTGGCTGCTCTTAAATACATAGGCCCAGATATTCAAAAGGGTTGCGCCATGCGCAACAGGGATACGCATGCGCAAGTCATACATTGCGTCATTCTGCGATATTCAGCAGGAGGCAGTTGCACCACTGAAAACAGGTTGAGCAAAGCGCAATGCAAATGAATGCATGCTCAACAGGAGGGGGAGGAACCATGCATAAACTGCGCAACCCGATATTCAGTCGGGTTGGAGTTGTGCATGCCAACCCCAACCTGCGCCTGCACAACTTTGAGCCAAAAAATAGGATTGTTGAGGGCCACCACAGGTGAGCTGCTGTACTGCAGGGTGCAACACAGCAGCTGCCACCGTGGCTGGCCCCAACTCAGTCCCTGTGCCCGCCCACCAGCTCGATCGCGGGCAGAGCGTAAAACAACCCCCACACATCTCCAATGCCCGATCGTGGGCGAAAGTATCATAAAACCCCCACACCACGTCTCGATGCCCGATCATGGGTAGACAGTGAACCCCAGTGCCCGATCGCGCCAGAATGTAAAAGCCCCCCAACCGAATATCTCCCGGTGGTCCAGTGGACCGTAATGCCAATCGCGGGCAGAATGTCAAGTTACAACCCCCAAACATCTCCTGGTGTCTGGTCCCCCACCCACCCACCCACCCAAGCCCTCCACCGCCTCCCCGCAGCCAGCGGGTGGCAGCACCTGCCAGCAGGCCGCCCGCCGACCGACTGCTCTGGTGGCTGCACGCCCTATTGCGCAGAGCCACAGCCAATGGTGTAGTCGCATACCGCATATGACAGTCCAGATCATCTGACTGTCATGTACTGTATAGCTGCACGCCCATTGGCTGTAGCTCTGCACCACTGGGCGTGCAGCCCTCACCAGACAGTCAGTCAGCGGGCGCGGGCGGGCAGGCGGTGGGATCGGGGTGGAGGGGCTTCTGGTGGGTGGGTGGACACTAGACACCAGGGAGATGTTTGGGGGTTGTAATTGACATTCTGCCCGTGATCGGGCATTACGGTCCACTGACCACCAGGAGATATTCGTTGGGGGGCTTTTTTACATTCTGGCCGCGATCGGGCACTGGGGGTTGTTTCATTGCCTGCCCGCGATTGGGCATGGGGGTTGTTTCACATTCTGCCCACGATCGGGCATCGGAGATGTGTGGGGGTTTATGATACTTGCCCGCGATCGGGCATCGGAGATGTGGGGGTTTCATGATATTTTCTGCCCGCGATCGGGCATCGGAGATGTGGGGGGTTTCATGATATTTTCTGCCTGCGATCGGGCATCGAGATCTGTGGGGGTTTCATGATACTTTCTGCCCGCGATCGGGCATTGGGAGATGTGTTGGGTGGGGAGGTATTCAGACATACTGCCCGGGCTTCGGAGCAGTGTGGGGAATGTATACACAATACCGCCCGCGACTGGTGCTGCAGGGTGCGCCGGTCCTCGACGGCTGCTGCCTGGCAGGGCGGCCAGGCGCAAGTCCTCGGGATCGGCGCACCTACATGCTAATGATGAAGATGGAGCAATAAATAGATGCAAATGGCCTCTGCTACCAGCATAAATTATGGCCCCATTTGCATGTCACCTTGAATATCGGAAATTTACAAAGATGGCGCAATGGTACTTGGCGCCAACCGCAAGTTTAATGCTCAACTCTGGCAACTTGCGGTGGCGCAAGTTCCACTGCGCCATGCACAGTGGCTGTGGCTGGGGGGTGATATTCAAAGGAGTTGCTCAATAGCACAACTCCTTTGAATATCGCCCTGGCCACACCCCTGCACAACTATTTTGAGCAGCGCAAGGGCTTGCGCCTCAGAATGGCGCAGTTTGAATATCTGGGCCAAAGTGTTTAACTGCACTTTTACAAAGTTTTTCCTTTCTCCATTTAGTATGCCTCTGGCCTCCCACTATTTATTTATTGAAATATTTCACCAGGAAGGCACACTGAGTGACAAGTCACTCATCTCTCAGTGTGACCTGGCGGGGGAAGGGGTACAATTGGAATGAGACATTAAACACGCAAATTATAAGATCAACATTAACATACAGTTGTAAAGTAGGTGTTACAAACAATGTTACAACAGTGTTGTGCATGATAGGTAGAAAGAGTAGACAATAATAAGTGTCAGATTAATAAGTAAACAAGTGCTTATATGAAAGAAAAGGGGAAAAGAGAGGCAGGGTGAGGTGGGGGGAAGGGGAAGAGTTATGTCCCTGGTGACCCCTTCAGGATGCGAGGAACCCTGCAAAGGGACTGGTGGGACCAGAAAGAAGGGGATAAGGAAGTATCCAAGAGAGACCCCTTCAGGATGGTGGGGGAAGGGAGTATATGAGAGATACGAGCCCCTTGGGGGAGTAGGAGAGGGACCCACGGAGAGCATTCAGGGCCCTTTACATTCTGTGAGAGATCAAAGGGAGATCAGTAAGGGGGAGCAATTTGGGGGAAGGGGAGGAGAGCTAGAAATTTTGGTGGTGGGTGTGCACAGAGTAAAATGAAGGTGACAGTAGAGGGTAGGGTTTGTCCAGGGCTTAGAGGAGGGAGTTAGGGAAGGATGTAGTAGGAGCAGCTAGGAGCCTAGGAGCAGGTACTACTATTAGTGTTGCTGAAATCTGCAGGTGCAAAAGTACACAAAGGGAACCACTGGCTGAGACACAGAGTGGTGCTGAGCACCATAGCGCTCCTTCTGAATGCCAGCTGACTGCTGTAGCTTGCACATTCCAGCAGGCAACTCGAACATGCACAGGCTAGGCTGGCAGTTCTTGCTTTCCACTTTATATAGAAATATAGAAGACAACAACAGATAAAGACTGTGTGGCCCACCAAGTATGCCCCTTTTCCTTACCTAATGCAATACCACAAACCTTAGCTGGTCTGCGGCTTCCCTGTCTTCCTTACTGTGAGAGTACTCTTATGTCTATCCCATGCATTCTTGAATTCCCCTATTATTTTTGCCCCTATCACCTCTGCAAAGGGGCTGTTCCAAGCATCCACTACTCTTTCAGTGAAAAAAGTACTTCTTCACATTGCCCCTGAGCCTACCCCCTCTAGCCTCATATCATGCCCCCTTGTTCTTGTACACTTTCTTTTCTGAAAGGTACTACCCTCCTGTACCTTGTTTATACACTTGAGTTACTTGAATGTTGCTATCATATCTCCCTGTTTCTCTCTTCTCCTCCATGGAGTACATAATGAGGTCCTCTTGTATTTCTTAATATGACTTTTGGTGCAGTCCTTGCACCATTTTTGTTGCCCTTCTTTGGACTGTCTCTGTTTTGTTTATGTCCTTCCAGAGATGTGGCCTCAAAACTGGATGCAGTACTCCAGATGAGGTCTCACTAATGATCTGTATAGTGGCATAACCACCTCCTTTTTTTCTGCTGGTGATACCTCTCCTTATGCATCCTAGCATCCCACTGGCTTGTCCCACAGCCTTCTCACATTGTTTGTTTTTCTTTAGGCCATCAGATTTGATTACCCCAGGTCCCTTTCTTGATTGGGATCCATCAGTACCTCTCCCCCCATCCAATTCTGTGCTCCAAATGCATGATTTTGAACTGCTTTGCATTGAATCTTAGCTGCCACATTCTTGACCATTTCTCAAGCATGTCTAGGTCCTTTCTCATTTTTTCCACTACCTCTGGAGTGTCAACCCTATTGCAGATCTTAGTATCATCTGCAAAGAGGCATACTTTCCCCTCCAGCCCCTCCACAATGTCACTTATAAAGACATTAAAGAGGACTGGCCTCAGCACAGATCCCTGAGGTAGCCAGCTGATCACCCCCCTCTCCTCAGATTAAATGCAGTTTACCACCACCCTATTTGTCCTGTCACTCAACCAGTTTCTGACCCAGTTTATCACCTTAGGGCCCACTCCAGGGCTGCCCAACTTATTTACCAGCCTCCTATGTGGGACAGGCCTTGCAGAAATCTAGGTTGGCCACATCCATCTCCCCTTCCTCATCTACTTCCCTGGTCACCCAGTCAAAGAAATCTATTAGATTTACTTGAAAAGAACCTTCCTGCTGTGAATCCATGCTGCTTTAGATCCCGTGCTCTGTTGGATTCAAGAAATATCACAATCCTTTCCTTTAGTAGTGACTCCATTAATTTCCCCACCACCAAGGTCAGGCTGACTGGCCAATAGTTGCCAGACTCTTCCCTGTTCTCACTTTTGTGGTGAGGGACTGCATTTGCCCTCCTCCAGTATCCTGGAACCACTCCTGCCTCTACTGATTTGTTGAATAGGGCCGTTAGTGGTGCTGCCAGCACCTCTTCTTTTAGTTGTCTGTGATGTATCCCATCTGGCCCCATAGCCTTGTCCCCTTTCAAATTCTTGAGTTCCTTTAGGACTCTTTCCTCTATAAATGAGCTGGTATCTGCCTCTTTTCAATTGGTTCCCCTATCACCCAGTAGTGGTCCTTCTCCTCACCTTTCTTCTGTGAATACAGAACAAAAGTATTTGTTCAGGATTGTTGCTTTTTATAGGTTCCCCTATGCACATCCCCTCCCTCCCTTTTAACCTCACAGTCCCACCCCATGTCTTCTTTTAAGTACCTTGGCTATTTTTTCCTTCATTTTTGCCTTTGCACTCCTGACTGCTTTCCCTGCATCCCTCTGCCTTTCCAGATATAGTTACCTGTCTTCCCCCTCTGTGTTTCCTTGTACCTCCTGAAAGTTAAACTTTCCATCTTACCCTACTGGCCACATCTTTTGAGAACCATATTGTTTTTTTCTTTCTCTTTGTTTGCTTAGTTACCTAACACAAAGGCTTGTTGCCTCTGCTATGGCTCCCTTAAGATTGGCCTAGTGTTTCTCTTTTCCCCACTTCTTCTTCTCCTGCCAGGGTGTCCTTGAGACATTCCACCATTTTTGCAAAGTCGAACCATCTGGACCCTTGCTTGCATGTGGTCTGACTCTTCCACTGTTCTCACATTAAGCCACACCATATGTTGATCACTGGACCACAGATGGCTACCCATCATTACATCAGTGATTCAGGCCCCATTGGTAAGTACCAGATCCAATATTGGTCCTTCTCTGGTGGGTTCTACCAAAAGCTGCTTAAGGCATGCCCCCTGCATGGTATCCAGGATGCCTCTGCTCCTGGTCGTGGCTGAAGCCTGAGGGATCCAATCCACTTCAGGCAAATTGAAGTCTCTCACCAGCAGTACTTCACCTTTGGCTGTCATTTTGTGGATGGCTTCCACTAGTACCCTGTCCATCTTCTCCCCTTGTGCTGGAGGTCTGTAAATCACACCAGTGTGAATGGCAGTGCCATTTCCTGTATCCAGGGTGACCCACAGTGCTTTTGCTCCCCCTTGCATTCCCTGAACTTCAGTTGCTTTAATTCTCTCCCTGACGTAGCTAGCCACACCTCCACCCATTTTTCCCACCTTGTCTTTTCTAAATAGAGTGTAACCTTGTGTGGCTATATCACATTCATGGTTCCCTGTGTACTATGCCTCAGTAACAGTGACAATGTCCAGGTCCACCTCTGCCATCAAGGCCACTATGTCCAGGATTTTATTACCCAGGCTGATGGCATTTATGTACATGGCCTTCTAAGTGTTGCAACCTCCCCTTCTAGTAGCTCCCCTCCTATCCCCATGTCTTCCCTTCCTTCTCCTCCTATTTTTACTCCAATTCTTCCTTATCTCTGCCATTCTACCTATCTTATTTTTAGGTTTTAGTGCTGATTCCCCAACCCTAGGGTCTTCCCTACTGACTGCTTCATCTTGGTGGGGGGGGGGGGTTAGCTTCTTCCTGCTTACTTTCACCTCCTATCTTGGCTAGTTTAAATGCTTGCTAATGAAGCATTTAAGCCTCTCACTGAGGATCTTGGTTCCCCCCTTGGATAGATGCAGTCCATCCCACTTGAATAGGCCTGCATCCCTCCAGGTGGGACCCCAGTTCCCAATGAAGCCAAAGCCCTCTGCTCTGCACCAGTCCTTTAACCATGAGTTAAATCTTGTGGTGTGGAGTGCCCTGTTCTCCCCCTTGTCTTTGATCGGTAGCACCACTGAAAAGGTTACAGTGCATGCCACTTGTCTAAGACCCCTTCCCAGCTCACTGAAGTCCTCCTGCACTACTCTAACCTCATTATCAGTCAGATCATTTGTTCACAGGTGGACAATGATGTCTAGATCTCTGTCCCGTCCTGCTGCCCCAGCGAGCCTGTGGATATGCTTTCCATCCCTCCAAGCATGGAACCATGTATGCACTTAACCTCCCTCTCTCCTACTCCATCAACTCTCAAGTCTACTGCCTAACAATAGAGTCCCCCACCAGGAGTTGCTTCCTCCTGCTCTGGGATCCTCTGCCCCCCCCTCAGGTCTCCACTATGGAGGACTGCCACATCCTCCTTGGTCTCCACTGCAGGTGCCTCTTTGGGACAGTCCCACCCTGCAAGTGCAGCATAGGAGTTGTGCAGTGGAACAGTAGGAAGGATGTACCTCTGCTCCACCACTTCCGGCACTCCCTGTACCAGACCGAGTGCACCTGCCATTAGGGCACCAATTTCCAGGGTTCTCCTCCCCTTCCCCGAGCTCTGCCCCCCTGGAAGTGGTATCTTTAGTTGAGAGTATCGGGGGCTCAGCCCCCCAAAATACAACTAATTTGCTGTGAATTCCCTGGCGCCCTGATGGTGAGAACACTCGGGCCAGCGCTATTACCACCCAGAACCCTGCTTCGCAGCCTTCACCTTTCCCAAGCCCACTGCAGTCCAGTTGCTCCTCAGTCAAGTCAGCCTTTGAGGCAGTGTGGGCAGACTTAGTGGTCCCTGGACAAAAGAGGAGGTATCCCAAATCCTGGCCAACGCAGCCTGGAGATGAGCAACCTCCTCCCTCAGCCCAGACAGGTGACTGCAGATAGGACAACACCGCATCCTCCAGAACTTTTCCTGAAAGACTTCCCCCCCCACAGCCACTGTACTGCATTGAACCACTACCATCGTGTCTTATTTGTGACCCCTGTCCTATTGCTTTGTATACTTACTCTCTCCTCCCTCTACTTTTTTTCTCCCTACTCTCCTACCGCCTTTGTGCCCTTATAGCTCCAACACTTCCTGTTCTAGGACAGGAAGTTTCTGTATTCCTTAGTAGACTCCTTCTTCCTTGCTCAGAGTCAGACCTCCAGAAGTTAGGGGGTAGGGGGAGCTACTCTTTTCCATCTAGGAAGGTGATTCTTATGTGTCTCGGTGATCCCTCCCTTCCTGCTCCCAAACAGGATGTTCTGCTGAGCTGGTGGTTTAACTTTTACACAGAGCTCTTCCAGTCCCCCCACCAGCATTGCTGAAATGGGGGCTGCCAGCATGGTAAAGGGGCACTAATTGGACCAGGACTAACAGGACAGGTGGCCGGAGGCAGCTTAGGTAAGCCTCACCCATGGGGGAGGCTACACATGTTCCTGATGGAGTAAGTGAGCTTAAGAGTTTGGACTTAAACAGTTCAGCAGAGCTACTGGTTTATAGCATGTCATACAGGTCTGCTGTTTTTTCAGAGTGGGTGTGTGAAGAGGCAGCAACTTACTTTTGCTCAACAACACTGGCAAAGTCCATATGGCCAGGCTCTCACAGGCTATCAAGGCTACCTTGCAGGTGAGTATTATGCATATGTCCATAAAAAGCACAGAGTGAAAGGCAGAACCTAAGTGTGTGGAATCTAAGTTTAGTGAAGAGGAAGTGCTGTATAAATACTCTTCCTCAACTTCCCCCGATAGTCTACTTGCTGAGCTGGAAGATCTTCAGATTCAACTGAATGGCCTTACCTCCCACAAAGCAGAACTTGTGCTTCTTTGCACCAGGCATTGCCACAGGACTAGAGGAAACAAAGTGGGGAAGCTGTTTTCATATAGGCTGTGAAAGCAACCATGGGAGAAGTTTATACTGGCCCTTTGGGATCTGACTGGAGGCACTCAGGCATCCTGTTAAGGGATCAACAAAGTAATGGTAGACTTCTGTTCCTGCCAGGAAAACAAGCTGCACCCAGGGATCCTGGTGCAAAACCAAAACCAGAAGCTGCAGAAAGAAATGGTTCTGCACTTGGCAAAACCAGCATAGTCTTCAAAAAGACACAAAAACCTCAACGTTTGAGAGATTTATTAAAGTACTATTGTGCCAAAGTACAAAAACAGAACACAGAAAATGTACAATCCCCTTCTGACAATATCCCCTCAAGCAGTCCTCCCAGGATTGCTTGAGAGTGGTTGTGTAACTTTTCTGTGTTAATGTATTTCATGATAATAGTTAAGTGTCTTTGTATTTTTAAATGGACATGGTGGAACCAAAGGCCAAAATTAACTAACTCTTACCTGTACAGTACATGTTACCAAGATGATGATACTGACATCATCCCTTTCTAGGCCAATCCAGGCCCTGTTTTGACAAAACATGTGATGAAGCTAGCAGAATAAGGTCATTAGGTCTATCTAGTCTGCATTGCAGGATCTTCTGCATTAGCCAGTGACCCTGCCCCAATTTTCCCTTACATCAACCCCTCCATTGACCCTTATTTTCTCCTTAACTCTATACCAGCCTCTATTGAAGATGCCTACTGTTTTCAATGAAACCACCTCCTCCAGAAGCACATTCCAACCCACCACCACCCTCACTGTGAAGAGGTGCCTCCTAGACTCTCTCCTAAACCTCCCCCTCCAACTTGAGACTGTGTCCCCTCATGTTTCAGTTCCTACTAAGGTTGAGGAGCCCCTCCTTGTCCACCCTATTTATTCATTTCAAATACATAAAGGTCTCAATCATGTCCCCTTTCTCTCCCATGTCCCAATCCTTGTTGCCCTCCTTTGGATAATCTCCAACAGGTTTATGTCCTTGGTAAGGTATGGGCAACATTGCTGTACACTCTACTACAGGTGCAGCCACACCTCGCTCCCACTCAAGCCAGCTGCTCAACTTAAAGTGATTATTTTCATTTTTCATTTTAGTTTTTATTCAATAACTGAATAGGAGTACTCAACTGAGACTAGCTCATTTCCAGTGAGATCCTTGTGCAAAACAGCAATCATTTACATAAAATATTAGAGACAGCAACAATGTAAAGTAATCTACTAACATAAAATACTCACAATCACTAAAAACATAGCATTGAGACATAATATACATAATCATACAATGCAAAAATATACCTAAGCTAACATCCATATCTCATTCAGTCAGTGTATTAACTAAACTCTACAACTGTTCTCACTTGTGCCTCATTGAATGGCCGCTTTTTATTGCACCAGCGCAAATAGTCTTACTCCTAAGAAATAGGGGTAGCGATTAAACACTGAAATTCAGATATAAGAATGAATAAACTAAAAGGACACACAAAAAAGAACTGTATCTCTCTGTGAGTCTGATGGGGGAGGTGGGCACCCTATCGTGCCAATCAAACACTTCTCAGTCTCACAGAAATGGCCACTCTCTGTGTTCCTCACTACCACAGACACCCTATATGAGAATGGGTGTGTGGCAATGGCAAATTTAATTTAATACAATGCGTGGGGATTGGAAGCAACCTCACCAGTGTACCTGTGGGAGGAGGAGGGGGTGTAACCATTGCTGCCCATCAAACAGTTCAGAAATGATCTCACTGGGGGACTATTTTTGTACTCCTTTGGGTATTAAAACCTCAGGTTTTAAATGTTCTTGGCATATTTTTTATTACTTGTTTTTTCATAAATACATGCTTGACAAGCTCTATTTTTTTTAAAGACAATAAGACACTGAGGTGAAAGTTATGGCCTGATAAGAGCACTTCCCAGGTGCTAAAGGCACTCAGTGCAAGCACCTCATGCCTCATAATGCACCTGTGGCATGCTCTTATCAGGCCATTACCCACACCTCATTGTGTCTTATTGCTGGCATAGGTCATTGTTCCTTAACTGATTTAAAAGGGTCCTATACCATTCTGATTCCCAGCAGCCATGTGCCTGCCATGACTTTTTTCGATTAAGCAGTTGTAGGGCAACCTGTCTATATCCATCCTGGAAAGCCTTAGCCAGTAGTTGATTTTGTGAGTGTCTATCACTGCGTTACTATTATCTAATCCAAGCTCAGACCTTTTGTGTGCTGCTGGGCATGTCTGACCAAGGCCTAGAAGAGTGCTTAAGAATTTAAATATGGAGACTGTTAAGCTGCTTCTTCTTTTGGTGTTCCATACTTCGTCACCACAGGCAAGCTATGCAATGTTTTTTGCTCTGAGTATGTTCACTAGTGGTTTGAATATGTAGCCACTACATGCGTTGTTGAATTTCATGCTCCTAGTATTGATGTTTTTGTGTTCACTATGGCATTTGTGGCATGTTTCTCCAGTATCCATTTGCTGAAATGGTCAGGCCGAGGTACACATAACTTAATGTAATTACCAGTTTCTGCTTACCTAAGTGTCACTGTCTGTGCTCTTGTTTTGAGCTAAAGATCATGACATGTGTTTTGTTGAAATTGTTGGCTAGACCAAGTTCTTGAACTCTGGTTTCCAACATGTCTAATTTCCTATGTAGGCCCCTTTTGATCAAGGCATATGAGGATCAAATTATATGCATTTGCTAGTGTGGGACCTATGCAGTTATTTATTTTTGGAGAGTCAGAATCTAGCGTTTCTGGGTCCCGTAATAATTTGTCTATATATGGACAGAACGATGTGGGAGCTAGAACACATTCCTGTCTCACCCCTTAATTGGTGTAAACATTTTTAACAATTGGCCATGGTGCCACATCTAATGCAGGCCCATGTATTCGTATAAAGATTGGCAATGTTTTGAACCAATGTGGGATATACACCTCTCTTTATCAGATTCTTCCACATAATATTTCTGGAGACCAAGTTGAATGCCGATGAAAAATCAGTCAATAAATACCATGAATAACCTCTGTTTTCTAAGTTGAACTTTTTTTTCCAGGAGGTGGGTTAACACAAAGCAACTATCAACGGTAGAGCATTCACTTCTGAATCCCACTTGGAGTTCACTAAGCCCCCCCCCCCCCAAGTATTGTTTATTTGGACTTTAAAGCAGCAATGCAACAAAAAATAGTAATGTTGTAGTCATCTGCATTTTAAGTTTAGTAACATGCTGCATAATGTCCGTTTTAGGTTACTGTAAGGGTTTCCTTCGGTTCTTTAGTGTTTGTAATTAGTTCTATAAAAACGTAATTTATTTGCGTGAATTCATGCACTGCTCGGCAAGTCACATGAAGAGAATGAACATGCTGTGCAAATTAATTACAAAATAATAAAAGCTGAAATAAACCCTTTGAGTAACTTAAAACAGACATCAAGCAGCATGTTACTAAATTAAAATTACAGATGAAAATACTACAACTTTTTATTGCACTGCTGCTTTAAGTCTTTCTAAGATTATCTTTGAAAACATTTTCAGATTGATGTCGAGTAGACTAACTGATCCATAAATAGTTGGTTCAGAAAGACTACCTTTTCTGTGAACTGGAATGATGTCAGACCCTTTCCATGACTGGGATATGAAAGTCTCATCTAGGCATTTATTATAAAAAAATCAAAGGATTGCGTAGCATTGCAAGTACAGTATATACTGTACCTTGGCCAGTATTCTGTCTGGGGCTGGGGCTTTATTCATGTTTAAGCATGTTATTGCCAAGTTTACTTCTTTCAGAGATAAACTGGAAGGTGTTATTTTGCCCAGGCGACCTAAACAGCACATGAGACAGGCGTCTCTTCATCAAAAATTATTTGACTAGTACTCCACACATGTGCTTTCCTATCGATTAGCATCAACAGCTTCTTTATAATTATTGGATCCACATGCTACTAGTTTTCAAAATTGTGTGTGATTTTTTTCATTCCCTGCTCTAAGCATTTACCTCATAATGATGTGAAATATTTTTTCTATTTTTAAGAATACATTACAGTTTTTTCTTTCTTTGTTTATGAGCTTAAATTGTTTCCTGTTATCTGATGTTTTTACAGCATTAGTAATTGATCTTAGATGTTTTTTGAACTGTCTATAATCTTTATCAAACCAGCCCTGATGTTGCTCATTTTCTGTTTAGGGGTGTAGTACAGTATATGTATAATTCTTTAATGTTAATGTTGTAGATGGTTAGTAGTCCTGACCACATGGACTCTGCACTGGGCGGAATATCCCTGCCAGTCCTTTGCTCTGAGTAGGTCCCCAGTTCTTGCTTTTATTTCAAGTTCCAGATTATGATTCTAGACAATCCTTTTTTTGCAGTGAAAATAAGTTTGTTAGTTGTTACCCGACTTTGTACTGTAGCAAGGCCATTTAAAAGTATTGGGAAATGGTCATTTTCTGATCTGGTAATTACGTGGGAGGTTGAGCCAACCCTGGACATTACCAGATCAGAATATTAGCTCTACAGCAGTAGGGGAGAGGCCTGATTATTTAACATATGTACAATTGTCCCGCATGTTGCCCTGCTGTCCACCATTTAGGGGATACAAGTTATATTCTTTCAGGATTTCGATGAGGATAGACCAGGCTTTATTCATTTTTTTTTATCTTTGGACTACCTCATAGGCATTGTGTCCAAATTATTCCTATACTCAAATACTGAATTGTTTAAATATCCATCGTACACTCCAATCCTTGCATTAAAATCTCCCATTAGCAGGATTTCCCATAAATGGAAGTTCACTGTTTTTTCTTTTAAGATAGCTTTAAGTGTATCCCAAATATTTTAACTATAGAACCTTGGGTTCCCTGGTGGAAAATTGCAGTTAATCAGAACATTATTAACTCCTCCTTTTACAAGAAAGTTAACCAAAAAATTAGCTGATTTATGATGTATTCTTGTTCTTTCACATGAGCCTATTCTGATATAACTTGCTAGGCCACCCGAGAGTCTGCTGTATTTACTGTCTCTTATGCCTGGTTGATGAACGAACTCATACCCATTAAGGGCAATGTTACTGGTGTCATGTCTCTTGCAGACATGTAATATCTGCAGTAGTAATAAGTTGTAACCAATCTGCATCTGCAAATTTATGTTTGACCAGCAATATTCCATGTAATAAAGACAACCCCATTATTTGTTCCTATTAAATTGTCCATAAATGTAGACTCTGATCGGAGGTTAGATGAGCTGGCCAGCCCACTGCTGTTGCTTTGTTATTAAGTCAGTCTTCACCATAGCCCACAAGAGCCATAAACGTATTAGTTAGAGACCTACAGTATTATAGGCCTGTGGGTTGACTTGAGGGTTTTTTATTGGTGTTCTATTATTTGGAGGTTTTAAAAGTGCTCTTGGATTTGTTATGTAAGTTTAGGGTGGGGTCATTTGAGGAGAGATTGTAAAGACCGATATTGTCCAAGATGGAAGCATTTACAAGAATTCTAGCAGCCACCTCATTGTCTCTGACTAGCATGTCAATTTAGCTGTCTGTGTGACTATGTCGCACTTACAGTATACCATTTTTGCCTCGATTTGTATTTAGAAATTTGCTAACAAAGTTGCACAGTGATGCCTGAAATTTATAACTGTTCTTCTTAAACATCATTTGAAGTCCGAACAATGTTAAACTTACTAGGCCCTATGCACAATGCCAACACATCGTGCAAGCCTGGTGCATTGGCATCACTACGCCCAAAACTCATGATTGGAGCCCATGCACCATCAGTGCACACAACATGATCCATACTCGAACTCCTGGCTGCACAGAAAGAAATGTGCCTGGGTGGGCTGGGGGTATGGCAACACTATGCGCCATGCTCAAAGGCATGAAGTGCTGTCTGCAGGAGTGTGGAGGAGGGTGCAGGTTACAGCAGCCTGGACACTGCCATAACCCACTGTGCACCCCCACAGACATGATCTGCTGATCACACTGTGCATTGGCAATGAGTCGCTGTGCTGCATCAGCCCAATAGGCTACTGGGGTGGCACCAGGATGGTAGAACTGGCAGTCACCCATAGTGCAGGGCACAGTGCCCAGTTCTAGTGGGCTATGCTCTAGCCAGACACCTGGTACATAGGCACCCCCCCCAGAGACACAGCACCCCGACCTCGAAGGTGCATCTGCCTGCAGCCCCCTTCCCCACAGGAGCACCATCACATTTGCCCATCCAAGTGCCATCTGGTACAGGCTGGCACACACTGCAGACCACCCTCCCAGCACATCACTGCCCTCATTGCTGGTATGTGTGCCCTTCCCTGGCACCAACATCCCACCCCACATACCTGCTGGTCGGTGCCACTCCCGAGATGGGCAGCAGGACAGCACTCCACTCATCACCACAGCTGCTGGCTACCTGACATATGTGGGTGCACATCAGCTGCGTGATCCTGTGTATGTCAGATGGCCATCGGCCATGGCGATGAAGAGGGCCGTGCCACTGGCTGTCTCAGGAGCAGCACTGACACACAGTTATAGGGGCCAGGGGATGGGTGTGCAATGCTTCAGAGGGGATGATGCCATGGGGGGGGGACAACTGCCAGCCAAAACACCAGTTGGGGTAACCGTGGGCAGTTGTGGTTGCCAACAGGAGGAGTACCACAATGGGCCACTGCAGTCCTGGGCATGGGGTTGGGTTGCTGGTATGGGTAGTGCCCCTGCAGTGTGGCAGGTGGATAGGAGCTGCAATCCAATGGCCTGACACAAGGGCACGTGCACATGGGTCTGGGTGCCTGCAGTGGGTATTCATGCACCTGGACCTGTGCCTCTCCTTGCAAGGGATCCTCATTCAGCCCATGATGGTCATCCGATTGGATTCCCGCCTGCAACTGCAAATCTGCCACCTGCTGCCATGCAGAATGCTTCACGCGGGGGGTGGGCACCAACAGCTGCACATCTATAGTGCATACCCCTGGGTGTGCACCTGTCTGTAGGTGTGGACCTACATGGGAGGAATATACACTTCTGACACATAATTCCCACCCATTCATGCATAGGGATCACTGTTTGCATCAGGTCTCTCTTTTCAATATCTCTAATTTTGTTGAAAAACTTTTTACTTGGAAATGCTATTGATATGTCTTTGTCCTGTAAGGGGGCACTGTTAATCCACACATAATTTGCAACTGTGTGGTAGTAATAGTATACTTACATCATAATAACAGGGTCACTGGGTATGACATTGTCTTCATTTATATCACTGACAAGAATGTCGACTTCCAATTCCTCTTTTAGCAGCATTGCCATGTAACGTTTTGGTTCACCCTTCTTGCTATGTAACCAGCTACCTGTACCAATAAATCTGAGATAGAGGTAAACAGTAAATTGCTCCTTGGGTACCTGGACTGTTATATGTTCAGTTCTATCTTTCTGGGTTTGAGAAGGGCTACTGTTTAAACCTAATTTGTTAATTATACCTCTCTGCAGACCCATATATAACTCAGGCTCCTGGGAGTTTTCTTGACTAGCTACTGGGGTGGGATCCAGTTTGTAGGAGTCTGTAAGTAATTCATTGCACAGTTTTTTTGAGTAAATAATATTCTCTATCTAGGTTTGCAAGTTATCTTGCTTTTTTTGAACTCTTTTTATGCACCTCTCACCTCTGAACTCTGTCCGGCAACCTCCTGGATCACAGTTTCTACCTCCCAATGTGGCTCGGAAGTCGCAGGCTCCTCTCCGGCATCGGGCATCCCCTGGGTCTACCCTCCAGGGAAGGGCCACCCCCACCCAGGGTGCTCTTTCTACAAGTATTGAGACACCGAGCTGGAGAGGAAGGGGATAGCCTGAGGACCGAGCCCATGTCTGGGAGAGAGGTCCGTGAAGGGAGGTGCTTTCGCCTATCATAGAAACATAGGAACATAGAATTTGGATCTATCAGATCTATCATAGGATGTATCAGAAGGGATTTTTTTTTCCTTTTTTCTACGTCCCCTGTGGAGCCCGACTACCAAGGCAGCACATGCCATGGCTCCACCCGCTGGCTTACGCCGCGATGCTATGTTCACCTACCCCCCCGTCTCCACCAGAGGGTGCTCATTGAGCGATCGGTTCCCTAACCCACCCTGGAAAGAGAAAGCAGTCCTCTGGATGCTCAATCTCTCCCCCCCTGCTGACCCTCACCCACCCAGGTCTGTTTCTGAACCCAGGTTGACAATGTGATGTGAGGTGTGGCATCCAGCGCCTCAGCCCTCTGCGCCACTGGGCCAGCTTGCAAGTTATCTTGCTAAAATGTTTTTCTGCGACAACTCCCCTTGGGAAAACAACATTTTTGTGTCAAGTTTACCTTTGTAACAAGGTTGCTTGGTAGGAATCTTTATACTATTATTTGGTTCAGGTGTTCCATGGTTATCTTTCGTAACCATCTTAGTCTGTTTATCTCCCATCTCTCTATTTGTAGACTGCTTCTTTTTCTTTTTTTTCTTTTTTAATTTGTTTGCATTGCTAGACTTATGTGTAGCCACTTCAGGTTTGTTGACTATTACAATAATACTAAAGTCTGATCTATCACCAAGTAATGACTCATTACTGAAGCAGTAAGATCTGAAGGAGGAATCCTTAAGGGGAGTTAATGCATTTAACCTGTCAAGTACTGTATGTCGTCAAGCCTGGCACCACTGATGGCAATGTTTTCTCTGGTGGACCCCAAATCCATTTCTAAAATTATTAATTGTTCCATCAGTAAGAGGTTGGTGTTCTGTTGATTTTTAAACAGACTGATTAAATTATTGCTCAGTAGGAGAGGAAAGTATTGCTAAGTAGGTCCCTGTGTCTCAAGGAGGCAGTCCTTGAAGCCTGCATTTGTTCTCAAGCTAGCCTCATATTTTGTCTCAAGTTCCTTCAGACCTACAATTGAACGATGGAGTTCCTGCATTACATCATTAATCTTGTACTTGGATATTAAAATCTTTTCGTTATAAGGGCAGTTATTTGAAAGGACCACTTCATTTAGACTATCTCTGTCACTAACATTATGTTTATATGTTACCCGCCCAGTAAAAAGAACTATTGCCTGATGATTTTTTTGCATAGTGAAGCATATTTAGATGAACTGTCAGTTATTTTCCCAGAATCAAAGGAAGCGGGGGGGGGGGGGCTGTAATGGTAAAAGGTCAGGTGATTTTTCTAGTGAGTTGTTGCCTTTAAATCAGAACTATTTAATATTGGCAAACAGCTGCAAGTTTTTATGTAACCCACCTGTTCCCTGGGGTTACTAGAATCCCATCAGTGTCAGTGTTAATTAGGGAAGGCAGCTGGTGAATATCTAGTTAAATGGATTTTCACCTTTTCCCTCTCTGTTTACTTGGTCTCAGCTGAGAGCAGAGAGATGATGTAATTTAGAACACTCGCAGCAACATAAGTCACACAGGTTGCTGTGAGTGGGGGGGGGTTAGAATTCTGTAGTCAGTTCAGTGTAGTTGCAGTTTGGTGCAGCAGCTCAGAGAGTGAGCAGCTGGAGGAGTAAGGAGAGTCTGTTTTTCTCACCCTGGTCTGAGAACCACTTTTGTCTGACTTCTGAAATGGTGGAAACCATCTCCAGGATTTCCTAATGCCCTCATCCTCAGTGGGATGAGGGTGACTGCAGAGGATTTGAGGGACAATCCCCTGATCCAACCTAGAACATTTTGAAGCTGCCTTTGGTGTGCAAACTGTGAGTAGATTCTGTCTGAGTTACCCAGGATATGTACTTGCCTTGTTTTCTGTGGGGTGACACTCTGATAAAGGGACCCATTCACCCATTTCTGTGATAGTTTTCTCAAGAAGTTTCTTTTAAAGTTTGCTGACAACAGTGGATGTTCCAGGTGTGGCTAGGCACTTTGTTCAGAACTTTAATGTTTCACTCCCTCGTAGTGTGTCTGATGTTAAAATGTGCTAAACTTTTGAAGGAAACATAATTTCTACTATTCATTATCTTTTGAGGTGTAACTCTAAAAGAATGGGTGGGTATGGACGAGGAAGGAAAAGGTGGGCAACCCCCCATCTGGAGTAACCAGTTCAGCACTTTGGGTTCTGTAAGGGTGCTTGTTTTTCAGTGCATGTGGCCAATGCCTGAAGATGAAGTTTAGCCCGTCTATGTGGGTTTTGCTAGTCTTGCGCTCTAGTGTGTTCCATCGTGGCCAGTGTGCCACATTGCCTTTTGTAAATCCTATGCCATATGGGAACTGTTCTAGGCCATGGCCTAGTACCACTTCCTGGAGAATTTTTGTGTGTTTTTGTCATGGCTAGTACCACATTTCCAGGTGTCTAATCCTATGTTATATGGGAGGTTCAACTGCTTGTTTTCTATAGATGTGTTCTGCATTGCATTGCGCCATGAAGTGTAAACCCTTGGAGGTCCATCTTTGCTTTTGTGTACCAACTATTTTGGAATAAAGCCACACTCTAGAATCCCAACCTGATATGGACAATCTAGTTACTGCTTCCTGTGTGGATTTACTGGGTACCCCGTCAGAAGTGCAAACCTAGCATAGCACTTAGCAAAGTTTCTCTCCTCAGGACATGGGTTTTGGTAAAGGTCAATTTGTGTCTTATACACATTATATGTTTCTCCATTTATTGCTTTGCACCCTCACCCCTCTCTTTTCCCTAGACAGAAAAAAAGTATGGGAGGTGTGCCTATTAGATAAACAAGTGTCCGGTGGGGGGTTACAAAAGTGGGGGCTCATCCAAGGATATTGTTTGACTTTGAGGAGAGAACAGGAGATTTTTGCTGAAGATATGGCTAGTGTTTTGTCTGTCTGGTAGTTTGGTAGCCCAAAACAGGAAAGGAAGCTTTGCACAAAAGGATCTTGCCCAGGAGAGTGCCATCCATATATGCCGCTGTGTGCCTGCTAGTATAGTGCTGCTGTGTGAGTGTGCCAACTTACAATGAACAGTAATGCCAGAAAGTGTATGTCCTTCTCCCTGCATCTAGAACATTTTACAGAACTTTCAAATCTCATGTTTTAATTGCCAAAAGTAGTGTGGTCTTTGGGAAACAAAGAAAGAAATGTTCCCTGAATGTTTCATGTACTTTGTGTGCAAACTGGGGGAGTCGCTAAAGAAAGTGCCAAGTTCTGTATGAGAAAATGGCCAAAACAGTGCTCTTGCCATTGAAATTGCAGCCAAGAAAAAAGCTACAGTTTGCAGTTTAAATTTGCCCTGCAAGGGCCAGCCCGGTGACGCTGAGGGTTGAGGCATTGGATGCCACACCTCAGCGCCATGCCAGCGACCGGGTTTGGGAGCAAACTTGGGTGCCAGGGGTCAGCAGGGAGGGATAGGATGGAGTGCCCAAGGGGCTGCTCTCCTGTCCCAGGGGGAGGGTGTTGGGTGGCTCAGTGCTCTGGTGACCCCTGGTGGAGATCGGGGGTGTCACAGAGTGCTGGGTAGCATGTACATCAGCATGGCCCAATGCTGACAGAGTAGCCATGTGCTGAGAAGTCAGGATATGTGCACCACACATGGGAGGGAGGGGACTAAGGGGCATAAAGGAAAAACCCTCCTCGGCTGGCTAGGCAACGGCTTCCTCCAGCACCACCGCCACACATCCAACGCTGGTCTCCCGTCACTGCCCCTTCAATCTTTCTGGGGCTGTTAAGCTCTCCGCGGCCTCGGGGAGTCATAATGACCTTGAAGATGATGGGAAGGACGGCGGACGGTAGATCACTTAGGCCATTGGGGACAGCCCAAGAGAATTCCAGAACAAGGAGCGAGAAAGAGAATTGAAAAAAAAATTTTCCCTGCTCGATGATCGCCGTGAAGGAAGAGCGAGAGAGAGAGAGAGAGAGAGAGAGAGAGAGAGATAGAGGCTCATTTGCATGTCATCGAGTGTTTGGTGTGACTGCAAACAGTCCCGCCCCTAGCCAGCTTCAGAGTGCAGCCGAGTGTTCAAGAAGGAGAGACCGAGTGGCGTGCAATCTGGTGAGACCAGGATCAACCATCGAGGGGCTTGTGAACATTCTAATCTGTGAAAAACAGACTTTTACTGTTCAAAGTAGGGCTCAACCCATTATCCAACCAACTGGAAAGTGAGTGTGGCGTTCATGGCAACAATTGGTGGGACCGCCAGCCTGTTTTACCCCAGAGGGCTTCCAGGATCGGCACCAGGCTGAAAATTTCCACCAGAGAAAGCCAGCTACTGATTTCAGTGAGTACAATTCAAACAACTATGCATCAAACTGTGTTGTGATTTTCAAGCCAGCTGAATCTGTGTGCAAACAGTGAGACTGTTTTGCAAAGGACCGTGAGTTGTAAGGAGCAAGGCAATGAACAAATTCTGAGCATAGGCTGTAAGCATTTATGATGGGTTCAGCAGCAGTAAAATGTTCTAAGCAAGTGAGAGACTGAGTTATATATTAGGGTGCAACAAACAGGCAATCCTGTGTGATGGAAATACTGTGGCTTGCAAAGTGACTTTGAGTATGTGTAAATAGTTGATTCATATGCTGATCGCAAAGTCCTGTAAAATCATATGAATGTGCTGAGAGAGATACAAGCAGTGCAATCGATAACAGTTTGAGTGAAATCAGTAGCAGAAAAGGTCAGAAACAGTTTTTAAGTCAGAAACTGGTCTGATGCATGAGAAGAGCTACCACTACCATTACAGTGTGGGGTTAGCAATGTAAACACAGCAACAGGGAGCCATTTTGTGAAACTGTACTGAGACTAGTAAGCAAAGAGTAACAACAAACTTTTATGTGTTTTAATTGCAGACATGGCTTTGGGAACTTCCCGCTACCTGGATCATGCCTGAGCTATGATAACAGAGTGGCCACACTAAGAGAAATAGAGAGAACTTTCTATGGTGAAGGGCTGCCTCCAGATGTAGCAATCCCTAGCTATCCAGTGAGACTATGCATTATGTGCCTCAGGGCTGGAAGGGATGTGTTTCTGATACCCCACTGTTTGGACTGCCTTGTGAAGTATGGTATGAGCAGCGGTGCAGTGCCAGAGAGGGCATCACAAATTCAATTGGCTCCCACTTGGACAAAAGTAGGAAACCCTGCAAGTAGCAGCTTGCAGCACCAGGTTGAACCTTAGAGTGTGGCACAGAAGGAGACAGTATGGATTTACTGCAAGGGCAGATACCTAGAGATGTTTCCATGTCTGTGTTCCAGATGGGTAGTGTGATGGAAGGATCCATGGACCCATGGAAGGAGGGTCCTAGTCCTAGCCTAGTAGGGGAGTATGAATTGCGAGAGACATTGAACTGGGAGGTGTCGACCTCCGTGCCCAGTGAAGAGTAAACTATCTAGGAAGTGAGGATGACTGTCCCTCCTGGGCTCAGATACTGAATGAGGAAGAGGAGGATGAAGAGATGTATCTTCATGTTGAGGGTCCCAATGAGCGGCCTCAAGCTCTTGCCTCAGAAGAGCCAGAGAGAGAGAAGAAGAAGAAGAAGGAAGCTCCAGTACCCTGCCTACAGAGCTGGTTGGGGACAAGTTATTTTGTTTGTTAAATATGTGGCACTGGGCTCACCAGGACTGGCCACCCCCAAGCCGAGCCATGGGCTGTGCACTTGTGAAGAGTAACAAGGAGGAGAGACTGGTAAGTAGGAGAGCTGACTCCATATACCTGAGGTCCATTCCTACCTTTCCTTGTAGAGTCTGGGAGGAAATTGAACAAAACAGGCAATCCTGGTTATTGGAAGAGGCAAGCAAGAATTTGCATCCTGGTGCAGCAGCATGTGTCAGAGACAGAGTCATCAGTGATAGACTGAAATTCTGGAAATTGGGCAGAACTTTGTTTATGGACACTGTGAATTGTGGACAAGGCAGGGAATAACACATTCCACAACATCAACTTTAAACGGCCAGATGGTGTCATATTTTTTGCACCTCACCCTGAGTGGCATTACCCTTAATGGTGCTACTCCCTGTGAATATGCCCAACATGCCTAGAGGGAAGCAAACCAGTGGCAGCACAGTGTGTGTCATCCAGCAGCAGCAATACCCAAGGAGGAAGATGCAGCTCTACTGGTTCTCCAGGAATTCTTCAGGTGCATCCAGATTCATCATCCCAGCAGTGTTTTCCCATTTCCATTGCCTGGCTTTCCAGATGACATCAACTCAGCTGTTTTCTTGTTTCATCACCTGATAACCCAGATGACATTAACCCAGCTGTATTCCTGTTCCATCATTTGATTTCCAAGTAGTGTTGGGTGAAATTGGAATATTTCGTCAGGTGAAATATTTCATGTAATTAGCGCATTACGCAAAATATTTTGCCTGGTGAAATGCAAAATCTCACCTGCGGTATAAGCGAAATTTCACCCCCAAGCTGGCAAAATTTCACCTGTGGGCAAAATTTCACCACTGCAGGCAAAATTCCACCACTGTTGGTGGAAGTTCACCACCTGCAGGTGCAATTTTGCCACTGCTGATGGAATTTCGCCACTTATGGGTGAAATTTTGCCATTGTTCATAGACTGCTCAGAGGGTGAAAATGCCGGCAATATTGCCAAATTTTGCCACATTTCTATGAAACATTTCGCGCGGTGAAATTGTAGATCTCTCCACAATTTCACCAGCGAAATTTAATTTTGCTGCGTCCCTATTTCCAAGATGACATCAACCCAGCTGTTCTTTGTGTTTCATCACCTGGTTTTCCAGAGGACATCAACTCAGCTGTATCTGAAGATGCCACCTGGTGGGAGAGTCTTCAGCTTGGAGAAGTAAGGTGATCCTTTGTTTAGGTCTTCAAGGAACTGGTAAGCCCCATTTTTCTATGTTTTAACTGACTTTGCACAATACACCCTACATCTGGCAGACTACCACAAACAGTTTGAACTGTCCTAAAACACTCTTCCCATGGACTGCAGTGGTTTTCAGGCCCTGCCCTGTTCCAGGACTGTTCTTCAGTGGGCTACAGCCCAGGAGAGACTATTTTATGGACTTTGCCCTCAGGCAACAACATTCTGTCACTAGTATGGGACATTTAGGGCATTCCATCCTCCAAAATGTGTTGTATAAATGTCTGTTTTTTCTATTTTTCTACTTTTGTACTTTTCTAAAAAATATTTTTTGGGATTCTTTAGTGTTTAGGTGGAGGTTTAGACATTGTGTTATGCAGAATGCAGTGTTTTGTTCTTCTTCTTTTGCAGGTGCTCCCGAAGAAGAAAAGAAGAGGAGAAAAGAAGAGGATGTGGGAGCTCATCCGAGTTCCTCGTTTTTTCTAGAGTTTTAGAATTGTTGTTGTTAACAGGGTGTTAACATGTTTTCTTCACATGTGTAAGTGGGGAAAGTGTGGGAAATGTAATGCATTGTAATATATTGTTTCCTTGCTATTTTGGTTTGCAGGTACCCTGTGTTTGGGGGGAGGTTCCCTGTGGGCAGCTTGATCAGATAGATTTTCTCTAGAGGGCTGGGAGATAGACAGGCTGTGGTCCTGACCTGTAGTAGGGGCCTCAGTTCTGGTCTATTAGGGCATGCTTCAGGCAGTTTCTTGGAGCCACTGATTCTCCATAGATTATAAGATAGGGGCTGACGTTTCATCAGCTGGCCTCTGTGCCTTTAGTGTTGCCTGTCTGTGCTTGGCACATGACAGGGGAGAAGTAGCATTACCTCCCCATTGGTAACAAGGGAGTAGATAGGCATACTCACTGTACACATTTGTGCATAGTTTTGTTGAGTGCCTGTCACAAACCATATGCCTTCCTGTAAACATTTTCATTCTAATCTGTAGTATTTGGGTTAGTGTAGGCCACTGAGAAGTGTCTCTGTTTAAACTTCTCTTGTTTAGGAGACAGGTACATGTATAACCTCTTTAGTGATTAGAGGAATCATCTGACAACAATCAGATTTGTTTGGAAGATGGTATCATTTGAAGAGGATTTGTAAATTGTTTAAAGGGAGAGTGTAACTGTTGGAGATTGTGTGTGCAAAACAGAAATGTCTGGCTACATCCCTGATTGGTAACATAGAGGGTAGGATGGCCTGGTGCCGGGTAGAGGAATGACTGCTGTTACACAAGGTCCCTGCACCCTTATTGGTACCCCCAGAGGTACATCGTAGATGGCTAGCATTTAGGTATATGTTATACTAACGTATAGGACATAGGGCATCTACTAATAAGAGTAGATGTCAGGATATGTATGCATATCATTGTTATACACTTTACTTTCTAATACACATATGTAGTTATTGTGTATTTCTTGCTTATAAGATGTTAGGACATCTGTGTCCTTGTGATGATTATGATATATGAGACGGCATTGCTACCTTTTGGTGAGTTATACTACTACACTGATATATGTAGAACTGTACTCTTGTTTCGCAAAGTGATGACTAGTACAAAATTGTATAATGTTATCTTGGACTGTGGAGCCACCTCTAATTTATCCAATAGGGCTCACCTCTGTAACTAGAAACGTTTCTGTCTTACAGTAACCATAGTAATTATCATAGGTATATAATGTGAGACATTACATCTTTTACCTTGGAGATCCCTGGAGACACAGAAACCTCGAGGTACAGAGGCAATGCTTAGCATTGGCTCCCAGTTCGTATTGGTAAGAACTGCTTAAGGCAACTCTGATTTATCCTTTTTGGTAGTAATAAACAAGTTTATTACTCTTATGCAACTTGTCTGTGATTCCTTGCATTCCCGTTATTGACAAGAACCTGAGAGTGAGGTTTAGACCCCCCTGACACTGTGAACAGTCATTTACCTGGCTAGGGGTGAGTATAACCCTCCTGTTTCCTGGGGTTACTAGAATCCCATCAGTGTCAGTGTTAGGTAGGGAAGGCAGCTGGTGAATATCTAGTTAAATGTATGTTCACCTGCTCCGTCTCTTTTTTTAAATTTTATTATTTTATTTTAGTTTTTGTTGACCGGGTAAGTGCACTAGACAAATTCTACCTATTTTCAGGCATGAACAGGGTGGAGGGATACAGATGAATGCCAACTGACCTTGAACCACATTACGCTGTTATGATTAGGTTTATTTGGTCTCAGCTGAGAGCAGAGAGGTGATGGCCATTTAGAACTCTCGCAGCAACATAAGCCACATAGCTTGCTGTGAGTGAAGGAGTCTAGAATTCTGTAGTTAGTTCAGTGTAGTTGCAGTTCGGTGCAGCAGCTCAGAAAGTGAACAGATGGAAGAGTGAGGAGAGTCTGTTTCTATCACCCTAGTCTAAGAACCTCTTTTGTCTGACTTCTGAAGTGGTGGAAACCATCTCCAGGATTTTCTGATGCCCTAATCCCCAGTGGGATCAGGGGGGCTGCAGAGAATTTGAGGGTCAATCCCCTGATCCAACCTGGAACATTTTGAAGCTGCCTTTGGTGTACAGTGAGTAGATTCTGTCTGAGAGTTACCCAGGATATGTACCTGCCTTGTTTTCTGTGAGGTGACTCTCTGATAAAGGGACACATTCACCCATTTCTGTGAGACTTTTCTCAAAAAGTTTGTTTTAAAGTTTGCTGACAACAGTGGATGTCCCAGGTGTGGCTAGGCACTTTGTTCAGAACTTTAATGTTACACTCCTTTGTAGTGTGTCTGATGCTAAAATGTGCTAAACATTTGAAGAAAGCATAATTTCTACTATTCATTATCTTTTGAGGTGTAACTCTTAAGGAATGGCTGGGTATGGACTAGGAAGCAGAAGATGGGCAATTCCCCATCTGGAGTGACCAGTTCAGCACTTCAGATTCTGTAAGAGCACCTGTTTTTCAGTGCATGTGGCCAATGCCTGAAGATGAAGTTTACCCCTTCTATGTGGGTTTTGCTAGTCTTGAGCCCTAGTGTGCTCCGTCATGGCCAGTGTGCCACATTCCCTTCTATAAATCCTATGCCATATGGGAACTGTTCTAAGTCATGGCCTAGTGCCTCTTCCAGGATAATTTTGTGTGTTTTTGTCATGTCTAATCCTGTGCTATATGGGAAGTTCAAGTGTCTGTTTTCTACAGATGTGTTCTGCATTGCCTTGTGCCATGAAGTGTAAACCCTTGGAGGTCCATCTTTGCTTTTGTGTACCAACTGTTTTGGAATAAAGCTAAACTCTAGAATCCCAGCCTGGTATGGGCAATCTAGTTACTACTTCCTGTGTGGATTTGCTGTGTACCCCTGTCAGAAGTGCAAATCTAGCAAAGCCCTCAGCAAAGTTTCTCTCCTCAGGACCTGGATTTTGGTAAAGGTCTGTTTGTGTCTTTTACCCATTGGAGGAGATATTCAGAGGAGTTGCACAATGCACAATGGAGTTGCACATGTGCAACCACAGAAATGCACCCCGGAGCCATATTCAACCAACATGAATGTGCAGCGCAACATCCATTGCGCAAATCCACATCAGTAATGTATGCAGCACAAATACATTGGGGCATACCCATGAATATGCTGCGCAATAGCATATTCTGCTGAAAAGCATGGCACAAGGAAGGAGCAAGTCACAGAATTCACCAGCGAGACTTGAGCATATCAAAGAAGGCTCATACACATACACAGCACATGCACAAGCAAGAGCAAGAGACAGCAATGGATGCAGGGCCTTTCCAGATGGAGGTGGTGATGAGGGGTGTAAGAAGGAGGGAGGAACACCAACATGGTTGAGGACGGGCCCATCAGTGGTATGCCCAACACAGATGGTACCGTGGCCACCTCACCTTTGAGGACTATAGTGACACAGAGATCATGGGCCAGTACTGTCTAAACATGGCAATTCTGAGGCAGCTCTGTGAGCTGTGCCATGTTGAGATGCAGGCACCCACCAGAAGGAGTCATGCCATGACAGTGGAGACCAAGGTTGCTCACCACGGGCACCTTCCAGGAACTAGTGGAGCAACCACTGGTATAACCCAGTCGGCCACATCCTCACACAGTTCCTCAGCACCCTGCTGCCACATGCTTCAGAGTACATAACATTCCCAAGCACACAGGCAGAGCACTCAGCAAACATGCAGGACTTCTGAGGCAGTCACGTGATGCTGTGCAGGGGATAGGACATGCTAGTCGGAGCTGCGCTCTCTCGCCAACCCAAACCACTACAAACGCCCATTTATTCTGACTATTTCTTCGATATTACAAAAATTTAAGTAATCAGGAGTTCAGAGGCGGAATTTGGTTGTTACCTGCAGTGGGACATCCCTGCAACATGTCTATGCAGCAATTAGCTGAGGAGGCTGTGCAGGAATCAGAAGCTAAGCACCCTTGCCGTAGTTCCTCTCCCTAAAGTCCTCCAGAGGAGCTTTCACCCTCACACGTCTACTCAGAATTAACAACTATCAAAGAGTCTGTGCTGAAGCTAATTGAAGATGTAGCGGACTACAAATCAGTGCTTACCCAGCTAGCCCACAGGGTTACAGATGCAGAAGCCAGAGTAGCCTCCATAGAAAGAAAGCAGGATAAGATGGAGCCTGAGGTGGTGGAAATTAAAAGGACTTTAGCTAAATTGGAAGATCGCTTTGACGATCTGGAGGGGAGAAATAGGAGGAACAATCTGGTGCTGATAGGTCTGCCTGAAGGGGGAAGAGGGCCCTAATACAATACAGTTTTTACAACGTTTCTTGAAGAAAACTGTGGGTCCCTCCCCAAATGGTCGGAGTTTATTATAGAAAGAGCATACAGATCTCTGAGGGCAAAACCCACTCCGGCTGACCCACCTAGGCCTATCATCTTTAAACTATTAAACTACCTAGACCGGGAATTAATTTTCTGGCTTCCTTATGAATGATCAGCTATTCTGTGGGAAGGTAAAAAATTGAGGCTGGTTCCAGATTTAACGCTGAAAACCCACCAGCTACGAGCTTCATTTCGACCCATCACTTCCAAGCTGTGGGCAGCTGGCATAAAGCATCGTATGTTATACCCAGCTCATCTGGAAGTTTCCTTAAAAGAAGGAGCCAAACATTTTGATACTGTAGAAGACGCTATAAAGACTCTGAGGAAATGTTATCCTGATTTATTTCCCAAGTGAGAAAGTTCTAATTTAGCTGTATGAGGACTTAAAAAGTCAGCTCCAAAGAACATTCAAGAAGGACAGAGTATCACTGCACTGTTTAATTACTTCTAGGCAGATCTGCTCTACTAAATGTTTGTTAGAGAGGAACATGTAATTCTCCAACAGAATGGGCAAAACTTACTTATTGGGGCACTGTTGTATACTTACTGGTCAATCTTAATTATGTGTTTTTTTATTTATTCTCTGGTTGATTTACGAAGATGCTGCGATGGATGCCATGGTTCGGGTTGTCCACTAGATGGTGCCAAATACTTCTTGTTAAAAGACAAGTGCTTATTGGTAGATTTCTCAATTTTAGTTGCTTATTTTTTCGGTACCATATTTATTTCGGCATCTCCCTCTGTCAATGCTGATTTCTGTGGCGGTTCTGGACTCATCCTTTTGTAATCTATACACCCCATTGTGTTTCTGGCCCATGGGGGGAGATATATAATTCTTGGTTTCTATGGTTTGTCAGTGGCATCGAACAGCACTCCCTTGGGAGAAAAGTGAACTTAATAGAGGGGAATCTCAGCTGTGACTGTTTAGTCCCATGCAGCTTTGCTGTTCTTTTTTCACCATTTCTCATTTAGTCCCTTCTTTACCAGACTAGCTAGTTATTCTGCCATAATGTACAATATATATAGTCATTTTAGAAGAGTGTTTCACAGTTTATGTGGTAGCTTGGGACATAGGCTTAAACTGAGTTCATACTAGGCCATTAAATATTCTTTGGCTGCCATCTTTACATTGGGAATGGCATGGTTCCTTAAGGGAATTAAATTCCTATCAGGATCGCAAGCTTTGTTTATATTAGTACTTAATGTTCTGGAGTCTCCCTTTTGCCTTATGTAAACATTAGAGCTCCAGTCAAGGCCAGATTAAACAAAAGTCAGTGATTACCTTCGCCGAATAGTATAGGTCTGTTTTTTTATGCTTATTTCTGGGAGTCCGGTTTCCTAATTAATGTTGGATTGACATATTACATCCTTTCCATTATACTACTTTATTCAGGCGGGGAGAATCTACAGGGATAGAAGGATGGTGGGTGAGCCACGAGCTAGTTCCATACCCTTTTCTCGTTTGGAGGTTGGGGAGGAGGTAGAGCGGTGCTCTATCCTTTGTGAGTATCATGGATCGTGAGGCAAAGAGGAGGCTTAGGGCCTGGGTAATGAGACTTGCATATAGTTCAACGTTTCTGAGTGTTAACTTAATTTTAGTGTGTTTGGGGGATAATTTTGAGGTAGTCTGTTTTTTTTTTTGGGGGGGGAGGTGGCAACAGAACAGCCCTTCAATCTTTTTTTATTACATGGCACAATCAAGTAATAATCTATGCTCAATGACTTGAATATTCTTTTGTGGAATATTAATGGGGGAAGACAATAAGAAGAAACATATTATTTTAAACCATCTTGCCAAGAATGACCCTTCAATAGTGTTTCTCCAAGAAACGCACATGCTTCCAGAACAGTTAAAGTTCTTTAAAAAGAGCTGAGTAGGCCAAGCTTTCGGAGCGGGATTCAGTCCTAGAAAAAGGGGGGTGGTCTTGCTGCTTGCCAAAAAACTACCCTTTTCTCTGGTGGAGTCTATTAGTGACCCTGAGGGGAGGTTTATTTTTGTTGTAGGCAGATTGGGCAGTCTTGATATAGTATTGGGATCAGTTTATGGCCCTAATGTGGAAACCCCTTCTTTTTTTACACAATTAGCAATGGGATTGGCCCCTGTTTTGCAGTTCCTTATTATATTTGGAGGAGACTGGAATTTAGTTCAAGCAAATGATCTGGACTGTACTTATCTTAGGGGAGTGGGACTGTCTTCAACGCAAAAAGCTTTAGGGGAGTTCATCTCCTCCTTGGGTCTTATAGACACTTGGAGATTACTTAATGCATCAGGAAAAGAGTTTACGTTTTTTTTCCCCAGTACACAAAAGTTACTCTCATACTGATTACTTTTTAGTAAGTCATCAGCTAATTTCATGCATGACCAATTCCAAAATACTAGCTCAAGTAATTTCTGACCACTCCCTAATATTTGTCCAGATAGAAATACCCAATGTCCCTAGCAGGTCGCATACGTGGTTGTTAAATAATAGACTATTAAAGGATAAACTAATCATTTTAAAATTCCAGCAATTTTTGCAGGATTCCATTAAGGTTAATTATAAATCAATCCCTGCTGTGGATCGGGTCTGGGCATTTTCAAAGCTACCTGGTGGGGGACTTATCGTATTGCTACAAAAAAAAGAAAAAGGTTAGCCAAATGAATAACTGTCTGCAGAGAATTAAGAGTTTGGAAAATAAAGGGGTGGACAAACTCTCACCTTCAGAAGACCAAAAACTTACTAGGCTAAGAGCACACTACGCAAGTATATTACTGGAGAGGGTGGAGAGGTCAGCTTCACTATTAAAGGCTTCTTATATTGACCAGGGTAGTAAAGCAAGTAAATTACTTGCTTGGCAATTAAAGCAACAGTCAACATCAAAATGGATCACAGCTATTAGACATCCCCAATCAGGATCCTTGGTGGTTAGTCCACTGGAGATACTAACTCTATTCAGAGAGTACTATAAGGCATTGTGCTCTCCGGACCCATTGCTGGGGGTTCATTTTGAGAAAATGTTAGTATTTTTGCAGAGAGTTGATTTACCCACCTTATCTAGTGATAGCCAGACCTATTTAGTAGCCCCAATCACTGGAGAGGAAATTTCAGCAGTGATCGATTCTCTAAAACCAGACAAGGCACCGGGCCCAGATGGGTTTACAGGCCTATTTTATAAAACCTTTAAAAAACATCTTATCCCTCTGTTGCTACAGCTGTATAGTTACTGGAGCTCCTTCCCAGTTCTGGACCAGTCACTATTTGAAGCGAGAATAATTCTCCTAACTAAGCCGGGGAAAGATCCGTCAGTGATTAGCAATTACAGGCCTATTTCTTTGCTGAACATTGATGTCAAAATATATGCAAAAATTCTGGCCAACAGGTTGGGGGGAGTATGGAAAAGTCTACTAAGCCCTGAACAAGCTGGGTTTGTGGCGGGGCGTACTTCAGCGGATCATTTTAGGAAATTGTTCCACCTGATTTCTGCACCCAGGAACCCCAAGCTGGAAGCGGCCTTGGTGTCCCTGGATGCAGAAAAAGCATTTGATAGGGTGGAGTGGAAATACCTGTTTGAGGTCCTCTCCAAATTTGGCATACCACAACCCTTTATTGATCAAATTCAGGTGTTGTATCGCTGTCTGTCAGCACGATTGCAATGCAATAATCACATTTCTGATGCCTTCCCACTTCGTCGAGGTACCCGACAGGGTTGCCCTCTTCCCTCTATTTATTTAATCTATACATAGAACTCTTAGCTAGAGTTCTCAATTTAGAATGGGGGATAAGAGGTATCCGATTGGAACATCTGGAATTTAAATTATCCCTGTTTGCTGATGATTTACTTTTTCACATTTCGAGCATTAGACAGTCCCTCCCTGGCGCCCTCCAAATTATTTCTCAGTTTAGTGAATTTTCAGGTTATAAACTTAATACAAATAAAACGATGGTATATTCCTTATCTCCTCTCTTTACGAGAGACCTAATTGAAAGCATGGGCCCCAATGGGAGAAAGAATACCTAACTTACCTGGGTATTAAAATCTCTAAAGACAATTCTACTCTTAAGGATCTCAATTTAGACCCACTGTTAAAATCAACTAATGAAGATCTGGTGAGGTGGAACAATTTAGCGTTATCCTTTTGGGGGAAGGCTAATGTCCTTAAAATGTCAATTTTGCCAGATTTTTTTACACCCTTAGTAATCTTAACATTTACCTCCCTAAATCTTTTTTTTATTGCTTCAGAGGATTTGTTCGGATTTCCATTGGAAGGGGAAGGCTCCGCGTAGGCCCTACAGAAAACCTACCCTCCCTAGGGCATTGGGGGGGGGGGCTTCAATTACCTGACTACTATGTTTACTATCTGGCAATTCATGCTAATAGATTTTTACATTGGTTTACGTCTACAGCCGGTATATTGGAGAGCACCCAATGGCTGCTCTTAGACAACCAATGGGCTTGTTCTTGTAATATGGCTCTGGAGGCTTTGTTGTTTAATCTATGGTCAAATATTCCATTAAAACTCAGGAATTTTCCCCTCGGGTGGGATGTGAGAGCTTTACAGCAATTATGCTCTCTGCTTCAAATCTTCAGTACAAAAGACCTGAAGAAACCCTTGCTTAATAACCAAACTTAAAAATAGACAAGAAAACAATTAAAACCTTTTTTGGAGGATCCCACAATGAGTTATGCCTAGCTGACTTTGTTTCGGGTAACTCGGTCCTATCGATTTCTACTCTGCAAACAAAGTTTAAGGTGCCTCTAAAAAATCGGTTTCAGTTATTTCAAACACGTCAGTGTATTAAACACTTTCTGGGTAAACCTCCATGGTCAGACAACGCGGGGGCAGTATTAAATTATCTCTGGTTAATATCTAAGGGTCGGAAAGCGATAGCTAAATTGTACAAGAGAATCATAAGCCATGTTGTGTTAAAGGTTTCCCCCATAGCCTATTATTGGAAAAACAATTACAATGACTTCCCAGATAAAATATGGGAAAAAATCTGGATGGATAATTATCTTTTAATTAAACAAGATCAATTAAGAAACATTCAGTTCAATATTCTCCACAACTTATATTTTACGCCCGCTAAATTATTCTGGATAGGGAGGCTGGCATCAGCAGAATGTAAAAAATGTGGCTCTGAGTTAGCTACATTACATCATAAACTATGGTCATGCCCCAGAATAGTTAAATTCTGGAACGTAATCAAAAAGAGGGTGGTGTCTTATCTTAAAATTGCCCTGTACTTTAGTGAGGACACTTGTCTGTTAGGTATGTATTCAGCAATCCCTACCTATTCTCAAAAAGTGCAGTTAGCACTGGTGGCTACGGTCACTAAGTTAGTAATACTTAGACACTGGAAGGAGGAATGGGAACCTTCATTTAGAGAATGGTGGGCGGAATTTCTTACCGCTCTAAATGTAGAAAGATGTGTAGCCTGGTTCTCCCACTCTGGCGAGAAGTTCCAGGAATGCTGGGGTGAACTTTTTTCAATTCCTAAGGACAAATTTGGTTACTGATCCAACACCCACAAGTCCCTTTCCCATTTCTCTCTATTAAGGTCCGCAATCCCTCTGTTATATGTTTACTTTAGATGTTTACTGTGCTAGACGACCCTTTGTCTAGGGATAGATATATTTCTAGGCTTTTATAGGGGGGCATAATAACTTCCAGTATGTTCTTTTTAACTTAATTTTTTTTTAGGTTTTTTTTTTACCTTTCTCTCTTTGTTCCCTCCCTTTTACTACATTTCGTGTTGGATTGGTTAAGGGCTGTGCCATGAACCTCTACTTGTACTATTCAAAGGACCCTTACATGGGACTATATGGTCTACATAATATCAGTTATAGATGCATTTAGGTTACGGTAAAGGGGCTGCTGCTGGTTGGGTGTTTTTTTTTTTTCTCTTTCTTTCCTGCAGGGTGGGAAATGCTTTGTTCTGGTTATATTTAGTTTTTTTTCCATTTTTCATGTTGTTTTAGTTTATTGTAACATGAACAAGTCTGTGATTGCCTAGCCAAGATAGAATGTTGTTTTGTGATTTTTTTTATTTCATGAGCAATGTAAACTTGTTTTTCTGAAAAAATAAAGTTATTTTCAAAAAAAAAAAAAAACATGCAGGACTTCCACAGGGTGGCACGCATGCCAGGCATGATCGGGGCCATAGACTGCACCCACATGGCCATACACACATCACCTGGCCTGGGGGGGCCACCTACATGAACAGAAAGGGATACCCATCCATCAACTGCCAGGTAGTGAGCAGTTCCACTGAGCGCATCACCAATGTCTGCATCATCCACCCTGGGAGTGCACATCACTCATTCATCTGGTACAGCTCCATCCTGTGCCAGAGGTTCGAGCATGGGGAGATCCCCACGGGTCACCTGATAGGTGAGCACAGCAGACTATGGGGTTAGAGGGCAGCCGTGAAGGGATGTGGAGGCCCAAACCACACATGGAGGGTGATATGTGGGCAGCCATAAGCAGCAGGGGGGGAGGGCAAGGGAACATGCAATGCCATGTGCTAACCAGCATGTGTTATCCCCACAGGTGATAGTGCCTACCCCCTGTGCCTCTGACTGCTCACCCCCATCTGGATCCCATCCAATCGTGCTGAGGAGAGCTACAATGAGGCACACATCGCTACATGCAACATCACTGAACAAGTCTTTGACATGCTCAAGATGCGATTCCATTACCTGTACAGATCCGGTGGTGTCCTACAGTACAGCCCTGTGAAAACCTGTAGCCTATTCCTGGTCTGCTGCACAACATGGCCATTGACCATGGGATAGCTGTCCAGGTGGATGAGGGCAACAGCAGTGATGAGGATGGGGATGGGGAGGATGGGCTGGATGGGGGTGCACAGCCAACCATGCAGAGGAGGGACCCCAGGATGGCTGTATGGGCACGTAGGCACTGTGACATAATTGTACAGGAACACTTTGGGAACCGCAGGTGAGTACCAGACATGACAGCTGTGCATGCACAGCATACCACAATCACACACATACACACATATGCACAGCCACACAGGGATGTATGCAGAGACACTGACACACACACACACACACAGCATGCACAGGGACCACACAAACACACAGGCACACACCCACAACACAGTGCACAGGCATGGTCACACACAAACACAAGCGGGGCCTGCAATGGACACTGAGCTGCCCACATCCTGACCCGCACATACACCACCAGCATCAACATGCATCACACAGCTGGGCACAGTGGGGCATGTAGGTGGCATAGTCCGAGGCGGTGGGCGATGTGGCAACACACATACACACACTGGTGCAGCTGCACGTGGCATGGATCAGAGTGAATGTACCGGCACACAGGCAAGGCTGGCACAGTGCTGCTCTCATCACCCCCATGCCACAAGGCCCAGCAGCACTGCATGCACAGATGGAGGACATGCCACAGGCCACACATACATGCCAGCACATGCACATGGTGCACCCGGCCAAGTGCACACCAGGCAACAGCAGTGGGCAGCAGAATGGGCCAGAACACACAGCAGGCCTACTGTGCAGTGCCACAGCTGCTACGGCCACATGGACAGCCATGCCTGGGCTGTGTGGCAGCCACAGGCTGCTCAACAGCCACTGGAGGTATAACCAACACACTTACAGGGGTAGAGGCCTGAGAATGCTACAGGGTTCTTGTGGGCATGAAAAGTCCAGCAAAGAGAGTACTACCGGGTGTGTCAGGGATGGGCAAGTCAGAGACCGGCGTCAGCCATGCTGGGGTCACCCGATAACGAATCAGCGATGTTGAAGTTGCACTACGGGGACTCCTACATGCCCTACAGTGCCCAGTGGATGTCAGAGATGCAAAGTCAGTGGCAATGGTACCGGCAATGTGGTCCAGCGATGTGGTCATTGCCTCCCACAGCTGCCAGAGCTCACCGATCAGCTGGGCATTTCCATGTCCCCACACTCAGACAGTTTGTGCAACTCCACCTGCAGTGCACGGATCTCAGCCCCGAGCATTGCCTGGTTGTTCACAGATGACCGCAGCAGCCTGGTGTGCTTGTCTAGCCTGTCAGCTCCTCATGCATTCTGGGGCTGATGCCAATCTCCTGGGGGTGTGGTTGCATGCTGTGCAACAACCCTCAACAGGGGATGCTGCACAGGGAACCACACAGGTCTTGGGGATTGTGCAGGTTCCCCGTTGGTGACCCCTGCATGGTGGCCAATGCTGCCTGCTGCCATAGCCCATCTGCCTGCTGGGTCAGCCCCGTGGCACCGGTGACTGCACCAGCATCCTCCCATGGCCAGCAACAGTGGAGGCACCACATGCCTCTGTGTGGCCATGGTCAGGTGGCAGCTGCATGGGTGCCATATTGCCAGCGATGGCAACCACTGCCTGTGTACAGCCTTGTACCCTGGGTGGCATGTCCAGGCCCATGCCACCCAGGCTCAGTGTAATGTCATCATCTGTGTCTAATGATTCACCCTCCTGAGTCCCTGGTACAAGTACTGGTAGGGCCTCTGTTAGCAGGAGGTCTGTCGGGGGTCATCATCGTTCAGAGCAAGGAAATCCAGCAGCCCCACACTGCCTCATCACCAACAGTCAGTGTCCCTGCTGTCTGTGGATATTGATAGAACTGCCTCATCGGGTCCAACATCGTAGTCAGCATCCTGCAACTCACCCCTGAGGTGTGATGACACTGGAAAACAGAAGAGCAATATCAGTGTTGACAATGGCAATGTGCATGCAGTGCCATGGCCAGTGCGAAGGGGCATGCATGCCAACACTCTGCCTGCATGCAACAAGGAATGCCTGTGCAGCACTGCATGTCAGGATGGTCGTGAGACAGGTGGTGCACCTGCCAGGCCAGCCATGGTGGGTGGATGCAGCACATGGTGTTGAACCAACACACGGCTGATGTGCATGTTCCCCCACCATGGGCCACAACACCAGTGGTGTGCCGCGCAGCTGCCTGCAACCCTGTGGACCATGCCGTGCCAATGGCACACACTGTGCTGGCAGCACTGGGGGCAGCCATGCAGTGCTGCACACCATGGACCAAGTCCCATGGCCACAGTACAGTGCCCATGCTGCTGTCCCACTGCACACAGATGGCCATGGCCATGCATGTTGGCCCTATGGGCAGCATGTGCAGCTGCATGCCACACAATCCATGGACAAGCCGTACTACTGCAGTCATGCTTGCATGATGCTGGCCAGCACACCCTCCCCACATCCTCATGTGATGACAACTGACTCACAGTGCTGTGATGGTCTGCCACCTGTCTGGAATCCACCTCCTGGGATGCCATCTATGGTGGCATGGGTGATGATTGTTGCCACTATCGCCTCACCCGCCATCAGTGCTGGTGCGGTGTCCGGTCCCAGGTCTGTATTCATGTGAGATGCCCTGATGGTAGCCATCTTCTCCTTAATATGCGTATGGTTTGTCCCCATATTCTTCTTGCATTTCTGTGCACTCTTGTTATGTCTGCCATGGGTGTTCACATATGTTGCCACTTCCTCCCACCTGGTGGCATGTTCCTGCGGGGTTCCAGTGGCTCCACTCGGCAGTGGCTCTCTGTCGAGGTAGGCCTCTAACAGAGCCTGCTGCTCATCCTTAGTGAAATTGGGCCTGCGTTTCCATGCAGGCCTCTGCTCCTCAGCTCCCTCCATCTCAGACATGCTGCTACCTGTAGACAATTAGACATTGGCCCGATTAGCAGCTTGGCAGCCCAACCAGGAACAGTGCAGCACTGACACTATGCACAGCTATACCATAAGATGTGATGGTGTTTACCTCAATGGCTGCAATACCTGTCAGTGCCATGTGCTGTATTGTGGCTGTTTTATGGCTCAATGCACGTAAATGGGAAGCAGCACAATTGTAATGAGATGCTAATGTGCGCGACTGCACCTGGCATTGGCTCATGAGGCTATTTGCATATGCCAGCTGAATATTGCGGAATTGTGCCTTGTGCAATACGACTGCACTACAGCAATTAGCTGGTGCATTCCCACTGCATTCACAGTGCACGGCTGCAAAGTGCGCATGTGCACCATGGGTGGCAACACATTGAGTGGCTTATCGCACAGCTGTGTGTGCTGCTCATTGATCCTCTATTGCACATGCGGACACAATTTGCTGCCTGGCCCCATTGTGCTTCCGTGCCAGGTGCGCCTTGCCAACGATCTTGCATTGCTTTGCCAATGCACAATTAGCATGCGCACGGCATTGCACAGGTTCACACAGGGAGCAGACATGGGTCACTGCCGTTACCCTGTATTCCTGCCTTGATGTGCTGCATTGTGCATGTGTGATACTGTGCGATAGGCCTCTGCTGCTCCTGTCTATCACGCATCTCCATGCTGCCCAGCTGTTGTCCATTGTCCTCTATTGCGCATCATGCACTGCACAGTTCCACATGCTCGCGCTGCAGGCCACAGTATGCACGTTCGGCCACAGTCCGGTGGACAGCACAGATGGCATGTTCGGGGTCCCGTATGTACCATGCTGTGAATTAGAGTGCCATGGAATTGGCCAGTCTAGTTAACCTGGTGGAGCCAGTGGTGGGTCAGCTGTTTGGTGTGACAGATCTCCCAGTGCCACGGTTCCAGGTCTGTGACAGGGTGGCAGTGGGCCTGGAGCAGTGAACAGGGGTGCCACAGACTGGGGAGCAGTGCAGCCACATTTATGGGGACCTCAGCAAGTGGGATGCAGCATGCCTCTGCAGGCTGCAGGATAGGGCATGATGGGATCTGTGCCGCAGCAAGGGAGGTGTCCCTTTGCACTGTGCATGCTCCCATTGTCTAATACCTGTGTTGTCATGTGCGCTGCCTGTGTGGCTGCCCGGGGGCCCAGCTCTGGTGGGTGGTGCATGTCCTGCGATGCTGCACCGTGCCCCTGTGCTGTGCACGGTGTTGCAGCCCAGGTGCCATACACAACATGTGGGTCAGTGTTCCTGCCCATGCTGTGTCAGCAGTGTGCACTGTGTCAGTGCTGGGGGGGGGGCCTGTGCATGGCATGTCACTGATGTCCGTTTCTCTATCTCTGTTCCATCCACAGGGCCAGAGGACTACAGGAGGGCCAGGGTGGCCACAGTACAGGCCAGGCAGCAGGGTGATGGGGGTGCTGCTGCTGCTGCACCATTGCCTGGACAGGCAGGTGAGTGTATGCGGCATGGTGTATGGGGTGTGGGTGGGACTGGGATGGGTGGTGTGGTCCTGTAAAGGGCACTGCCACCATTCGTGTTCACTGTTTGGGGAGGTTCCTACTTCCACCGCCTGTGCCGTGCTGTGCAGTGTGTGGCAGCTCTGTGCACGTGGCCTCTGTGTGGTGGCATCCTATCACTGTCCCTGGTAGGGTGTGTGTGTGTGTGTATCTCCCATGGTGTGTGACTGCTGCTGGGGGTCTACCATCCTGCCTGGGGGGGAGGCCTTACACCAGCACTGTGTGGTACACTGCAGAGGTGTGGATGCATGTCAGTCCTGGGAGGCCATGCAGTCTGGCTGTGGGGCGCGTCAGGGGTGGCTGTTGCTGTCTGCTGTGCATGTGCCATTGCTGATTCCATCCACCGGTGGGCACATCAGCTTTCCAGTGTGCACAGATGGGGGGCTTGGGCTCCTTGTCATCTGACACTTATTGCCTGTTCTGAGTCCCTTCTCCTAGGTCAGGCTGGGCCACGTGCCCAAAGACAGTGGCCGGGGCTCATTGGCAGCAGCATGCTACACCTCCACTGTCTCATCCAGAGGGGCATTGGGCATGCAAATGTCCTGATATACATCGGCCAATGCCATCTGGAGGCCACACAAGACCTGGTGCGGGAGATGTGTAGGCTGAGAACCTTGCTACGGTGTAAGCGTCACTAGTCCTGTCCCCCCTCCCTGCTGTACCTTGGACTTTCCCTGCCCTCCTCCACTTTGGTTATTTCCCATTACTCACCTGTGTGTTTCCTCCTGGACCCATTGCCCTTGATACCCACATTGCCCCTCCCTGTGTATTCCCATCTCAGAATACTGTTGCATGCCCTGTTGGGACCCCTCTGTTGTGTTTTGTGTTTTCTGCAGTAAAGCTGTTATATTTGTGCACATCTATGTCTGTGTCTTCTTTGCATGTGGGCTGCTGCACTTTGCTGACATTGTTGTGTGGTGCTCTTGGGTGTGTCTCCTTCAGTCCCAGTGCTGTGTCCTTTGGGTATTGCTGCTGTGTGCACAGAGTCCTGTGTGCCGTGTCCCTCTGTCTCTCATGCCCATGGGCTTTGGGTCTACTCCTGCCCTGTGTGCAGTTGACCACCTTCTGTTCCTGACTGCCTGTGCTGCCGTGCCCTCCACCTGCCATGCTGCCCTTAACAGTGCTGGTATACTGTGCGGTACTAGGACCTTTTTCCCTACCTGTTGGCATGCCTTTTGCTCTTTGTTCCCCTATCATCTGTGTCTCCTTTACATCAGTCCACTGTGCTTGCCTGGTGCCCTCACACCATGGCAGTGGCACTGTTCCATATGGTGCTGCCTGTCAGGGTTGTGGTGGTGCAGTGCCATGGGCCTACCGGCAGCCATGCTTTCAGGGTGGGTAGGTTGGTGTGCTTTGTGACCATGTGTTGACATTGTGTGACTGGCATGCTTTGTTGCCCTATGGCTATGTGCCTCTGCTGTGCGTCCTAGGCACTGTCCCCTTGTGGTTTGGGTCTGCCACTGCTGGCTTGGCACTCTGCTCTTGTACTGCCATGCTGTGTTCCCCTTTGCCTGTGGTGCTTGCTCAGCCTGCTGGCTGCTGCCTACTTGCATGCTCCTGTGCAATCCTGGTTGCTCCAGCACATATCTGGTTGTGCAGTGGCACATGTTTGCTATATTCAGTGTGATTTGCACCTGCGCATGTCAGTGGTGCATCTTTTGAATATGGTGTCAGTTTCCTATGGCACAACTGCATTGCACTGCGCATTCCATTGTGCACTGTCTGGGCGCACTTTTGAATATCCAGCCCTACATGTGTTTTTTTGTTTATTGCTTTGTACCCCCACCCTTCTCTTTTCCCCAGACAGAAAAAAGTATGGGAGGTGTTTCTACTAGTTAAACAAGTGGCCGGTGGGGGGATATGCTCATTACAGGTGTAGGTGTTTTATCTGCTTTAAGTGGTTTAAAGAGTAAGTAATCAGTCATTTTTGTTTCAATTCAATTCACTTTATTTACTGAGTAAGATCACTGGGCCAAAGCCCTTTTTCAGGAGTGACCTGGAGCTTAATACAAATAGAAGCTAACATGGTAACAAACATATAATGCAATATTCAAAACATACTGTATAATGATACAAACAATATTCAAAAGATAAATTAGTGCAAATAAAGTTTGCAAATCAATGTTGGTAATGTTTGTATGGATTTGATCTGAGTGAGTGTACTTCGAGTATCTTTCGGGGGGGGGGGTTATTTTTATTTATTTATTTCAGTTTGGGATTAAATACCTTTGAACCATAGGCTCGTTTACAAAGGTTCCAGGTCAGACGTAGTACAAACCAGATAAGACAGACAACAGAAGTCATACAGTGGTAATACAGAATCAGGTAAAGACAACAGTAAATTCAATTCTAGCACATACAGTATCATTTGTTACTTCAAAGGCAACAAGCATTTGTCAATGCCGAATGTTGCTTGCTTGTATGTGCTGTTTAGGTATTTGGATGTGATAGTTCCATGCCTTCCTCCCAAGATATGCACTTTGTCTTTCCGTTCAGTATTCACAGAAGAGTGGGAGGAGCAAGGGCCACAGCAGTACAGCAGTTGCCAAGGGCGTGAAGAGGTGGACAGTAGTCCATTCAAAGGCAAAAGAGTCCTGCAGGAGCTCACTAAATTGTAGGTGGACAAAGCGATGAAACCAGATGGCATACACCCAAGGATATTAAGAGAACTGCGAAGGGAGATAGCAGTACCTCTGGCAGTCATGTTCACTGAGTCATTCAACGTGAGTGAATTGGAGGAGGGCACATGTGGTCCCTCTACACAAGTCTGGCAGTAGGGAGGAGGCGGGGAACAATAGGCCATTCAGCCTCACCTCAGTAGTGGAGAAGATCATGGAGACATTGCTTAAAGAAAGGATAGCGGGGGATCTAGAAGCCATCTGAGCCCAGGACCATAGACAACACAGATTCACAGTGGGGACATCATGTCAGACAAATCTGGTTGATTTCTTTGACTGGGTGACAAAGGAAGTGAATCAGGGTGGGGCAGTGGACAACATTTCAGCAGAGCCTTTGGCACCATCCCACATAGGAGGCTGATAAACTAGCTGGGTAGGCTGGACATGGGGGAAAGGGTGGTAAAGTGGGTTAGAAACTGGCTAACAGACAGGAGGCAGAGAGTGGTGGTAAATGGGGTGCAGTCTAGGGAGAGGGGGTGACCAGTGGGGTGCTGCAGGAATCGGTCTTGGGGCCAGTCCTGTTCAGTGTCTTCATTAGTAACATTGCAGAATGGCTGAAGGGAATTTTTTCACCAAATTTTCAGCATAGCCATTTTAAGACCTCTGCTCATGAACAGTGTCACTGTGATTTTCTTACTCTGTCCCAAACATTGATTGCGCACACTGACTGCGCCATTGTGCGCTACATGCACGGAAACACATTTTGGGTGACATGTGAAAAATGACAGCTGTACTGCTTATAACTTGGGGTGTGGAAAAATGGCAATGTTGAAAATCTTGAGTGCAAATATTAAAAATTCATGAAATTACGAGTGTGCGTAGGAGCTGCGCAACGCACGCTTGTAAAGCAGTCATTTTAAGGAATTTTTTCACCAAATTTTCAACATAGACATTTTAAGACCTCTGCTCATGAATTGTGTCACTGTGATTTTCTTAATGTGTCCCATAGATTGAGTTCGCACACCGACTGTGCCATTGTGCACTACATGCACGGAAACACAATTTGGGTGAGATGTGAGAAATGACAGCTGTACTGCTCATAAGGAGGTGTGGTAAAAATGGCAGTGTTAGAAAATCTGGAGTGAAAATATTGAAAATGAACTTACAGTGTATGGAACAAGCATAATACATGCTTGTAAAAAACAGTCATTTTTGGGAATTTTTTCACCAAATTTTCAACATAGGGTTTTTGGGGGCCTACCTCATGAACTGCGACACTGTTATTTTGTAAATCGGTCCCAAAAGGTGGGTCCACACAGTGACTGCGAAATCACCTTTCGGGGCCTATTAACGCCATGACAGTGACAGAATTCACGAGGTGGGATCCCAAAAACCCCATGTTGAAAATTTGGTGAAAAAAATCCCCAAAATGCCCGAGATATGCAGTAAAGTTGAAAAAAACATATTTATTCCATTATACAGCTTACTGGCATTTCTTCAGGTTGTGGTTGGCTTTGAAGAGTGCAGACGTGTTCCCGGTCCAACGAAGATCATCGTGCCGGACTCTGGAGGTAAGTATGGGGTGAGGGTGGGGTGTGGGGAAGTAGATGCACAGAGGGTGGGCAGGTGGGAGGGAGTTAGGACAGTCTGCAAGGAAGGTTTTCTTTTAAGTGTTCTTTTTTTTTTACCTCAGGCGACGCTGGACTTGTGCCACGCTGGGTGGGCTCCCAAGCGTGGTGGTGGAAGGACATTTGGGTGGGGCGTGGAGCCGACGGGGGATTGGGCACCCCTGTCAGCCATAGGACCTGTTGCCACGCTGGGGTGGGCTCCCATTCTGGCACCAGATAGTCTTGGGGGGGGGGACAGTAGAACTGATGGGGGATTGGGCACCCCCTTCAGTCATACAGACTGCTGCCACACTGGGGTGGGCTCCCAGCGTGACACCTGGAACTCTGTTGGAGGGGGAGCACAGCACAGCCAACAGGGGATTGGGCACCACCATCGGCTAAACAGTGTGTGCATGGGGAGAAGCATGAGCACGTAGTATGAGTGTGTGTGTGGGGGGGGAAGCGTGCATGAGCACGCAATCTTATCACTGCTCACTGAAGCGTAGCTCTCCCTTTCAACTGTACGACACTGCATTTTCAACTGCTGTCATAGACAGCTGCAGCGTTGATTGGAGAACTGCAGCCGCACCTGCAAACACACTGACTGAATTGGAAGAGGGCTGCCACACCTCCAAAAACTCGGATGATGGCACTATGTTTCTTGCACATGTGTGCAAGCAACATAAAAATCACTATGAGGAAGATAATAATTATAGGTTCCCTGACAGCTTAGAATTCTTCAAGGAGATTTCAGTGTTGTTACATCTAGAATGGAGGTAGGGTATGCCCAATGGCTGTAGAAGGCAGCAGCAGTGTTGTGCAGGTGGGCAGAGGGTGGTTAACAGGCCCGAGCAACAATGGGGAGGGGTAGCCAGTGCGGGGCAAGGGGTTGGAGTGAGAATAGCAGCCAGGGTAGGCATTGTCAGGTGAGGCAGGGGAAAAAGAAGGGGGAAGGGGTTAGGAGGGAATGAAAGGGAAGCTAGCTAAGGGGGGTAGGAAGCAAGGAGATGGAAGATGGGAGAGAGGAGAAAGGGGTGGTGGGTGGGTGTCTGGTGGAGTGAGTGAAAAAGGGAGGGGATAGGGTAGTAAGTGGGGAGTTAACAGGGGCACAGGACAGAAAGAGGGAGAAAGAGAAGACAATGAAAAAAACAGGGGGATGGGAGGAGGGGCAAGAGCTAGTTGATTATGGGTGGGGCAGGTGAGAGGAGTGGCCGAGATACAAGGGCAGATGTTTCAGGAGCAGAAGAGTGTTTACCTATAGCTTCTTTTTTTTTGCTAGTTGTTTAGCCTGCAGTAGCTCTCCAACTAAGGAGAAGCAGCATCTGGTTTTATTTGACCTCTTATACTAACTAGTGGTATATGAAATATTAGCATAATCCCCACAGTTCGTGAAATATTTTGACGGTGAGAAATGCATAATCCCCCCCCTGGCGAAATGTGGAATTTCATCCACGAAATACTAATTTCACCACCCGAGGACGAAATTCCACATTTAGAGCCAGGGGGATGATATAGTATTAAAAATAAAGTGTTTTCCCTCTCCCGTCCACATCAACATTAAAATATTTATCCTCCCCAAGTCCCTGCCACATCCCTTGTGTCTAGTGGCCCCACTCCCCTGGATTGCCCACTCACAATAAAGTACCCCCCTACACCGCGATTGAACCCTGTCCCTCATCCATAAAATTTGCAATAAAAATTAATTTCCCCAGTGTCTAGTGGCCCCACCCTCCCCACCGATTATGACTCCTCCCTGAGATTCACATCCATCCCCCTCCCCCGTTGCCCGTAAGTGCCATCACCAGGGCCACCCTGCCCAACATCAGTTGTCTTACTGTAAAAAAAAAAAAACCTTTCCCTGGTGTCTAGTGAACCCCCCACCCTGTCCGTAGTAACCTCACTCCACACTGTCCCATCTTTGACCCTCTCAGGCCACCAGCACAGCCCTCCACTTGCCTCTATAGCCGGCAGCCCAACTGAGCTCTTTTTACAAATGAGCTGGATGTCTGAGTGAGTCCATTCAATGAATGAGTGCATGCACACACCATTCATTGAATAAACTCATAGTCATCAGGCTCATTTGTAAAAACTCAATCAACTTTACTGGCTGTGGGGGAATGAGTGGCTGACTGTGCTGGTGGCTCCCAATGATCTGGAGTGGGAGGGTGTGAGGTGAGAACCTGCGACGAAATCACTAATTTTACCAGAAGATTTTGCAAGGTAAGACAGCTGATGTTAGCCACGTAGCCCTGGTCCGCACTTATGTTCAGATAGTGGGGATGGGTGTGAATCTCAGAACAGAGATTTAACCTCCTCCAGATGATGTCATCTCTGGGCCTGTCACAAGAGGTTTCTTCCATGACCCTTCACACTAGATCTCGTTTTCTCACTGGGGCTTGAGATTAACAACCTCAGGACTGATTGGGTCAGCTGGTCGGTTCATTGCATGGTAGAGTTCTCATTTGGAACCCCCCCCGAGAGCTCTGCCCCTGCAGAGATGGTCAGCTATTGCCCATTGAGGGGATGAACCCCAGAGGGATTTCTGGCTGTAGCTGATCTGTCTAGTGTGGAAAATGCATGTGTGGTGGGACCAGGTGCAGCAGTTGTCACCTATAATATGGCGCTATCTGGGTCTCTCAACTCCCTTGCACTGGTTCGTGTATGACCCAAATCCTCTCACTTGAGATCCCCATGGTATGATGAGGAGCTCAAGGTAATGAAGAGTGTGGGTCAGAAGTTGGAGCACTACTGGTAGAAGACCAAGCCGGAGGTGGATAAACTGGCCCTGCGTGCTCACTACTGTGAGTACCAAGGGGCAATCAACTGTAAGAAGGCAGAGTTCCTGTCCAGGGAGATTGCCACAGGGAAGAACCGACCAACCTAGCTAGAGGGGTCAAAAAAGGGGATAAGACCTTCTTTCAGTACGTAAGTAAAAAGAGGAAGATTAGGCAGGGAATACTCCAGTTAAAAATAAACGAGAGGGAGTTGCTACAAGGGGACAGAGAGAAAGCGGACCTGCTAAATAGCTATTTTTACTCAGTGTTCACTAGGGAGGAAGACGGTGAAGGTAGCAGAGGAGGAAACGTAATCTCAGGGGAGGCAAGAGGATATGATGCGATTCTTCGTGGAGGAGATTTTGGGAGAACTAGACTACATGAAGGTGGACAAGGCAATGTGGCCAGATGGGGTGCACCCAAGGGTGTTAAGGGAACTAAAGGAGATATTGGCAGTGCCATTGACTGCACTCTTCAATCAGTCCTTGCAGACTGGTGTGGTGCTGGAAGACTGGAGTCATGCAAATGTGGCCCCACTGCAGGGGAAGAGAGAGGGAGGGAGGGAGGAGGGGAGGGAGGGAGTGGGAAATTACAGGCCCGTGAGCTTGACTTCGGTGGTAGGCAAGCTCATGGAGAAACTAATAAAAGGCAGGATCACCAGCTACCTCTAGGAAAGAGGCCTGATGGATCCAAGGCAACATGGTTTTACAAGGGACAGATCCTGTCAAACAAATTTGATAGAGTTTTTTGACAGGGTCACAAAGGAGCTGGATCAAGGGAGGGTGGTAGATGTGGTTTATCTGGATTTCAAGAAGGCTTTTGACTCTGTGCCCCACAGGAGACTGCTGTATAAAATGTCAGGCCTGGGGCTGGGTCAGAGGGTGGTTGAATGGGTGGGAAACTGGCTGGGGGACAGGAGGCAGAGGTCATAATAAATGAGTTGGCATCCAGAGAGGGCAAAGGCACAAGTGGGGTCCCTCAGGGATCAGTTTTGGGGCCCCTACTATTCAATATATTTGTAGAGGTCATTGTGGAGAGCCTTGAAGGGTGTGTGAGTCTGCTTGCGGATGATATCAAAATCTGCAATAGGGTAGACACTCAGGAAGGGGTAGAAAAAATGCAGAGAGATTTGGGAAGGCTTGAGGCATGGTCAAAGAGGTGACAACTTTCATTCAACACAGAAAAGTGCAAAGTCATGCATCTTGGCTACAGGAACTGGAGGCAGGATATGTGCATGGGGGGCAGAGATCTGGAGGTCTGGTGTACAAAAAGGGACCTGGGCATCTATTAGAGCAAGAGAGCAAAGTAGAAATAGGAGTGGTGTATAGACCCCCTGCGCTGGCAGTGAGCTGGAGGAGAGGCTGGTGGCAGATGTTGGAAGACACTGCAGATTGGGCAGGGTAAGGGTGGTGGTGTTGGGGACTTAAACATGCCAGGAACGGACTGGGAGACTATGACATCCTTGGTGGCCAGGGAACAGAGGTTGTTGGATGTCTTTCAGGACGTGTTCCTAACTCAGCAGGTGGGGGAACCAACCAGGGAGGCGTGGATACTTAATGTGGTCCTGGCAGACAGTGACCAGATTGGGGGCCTGGAGGTAAGGGACCTGTTGGTGGGGAGCGACCATGCCAAGGTATGGTTTTGCCTAAACCTAGGAGGGGTAGAAGGCTGCACAAAGATGGAGGTAACTTGACTTCAGGGGGGCAGATTTAAAGGAAATGGGAAGGATCCTTAAGGAGCATTTGGATGGGATTGGGCCAGACATGGACGCTGACAGTAGGTGGGAAATCTTCAGGGGAGGGGTGCAGGATGCTATCAGCACCTGTGCAAGAGTGAGACGAAAATGTGGTAGGGCCCGAAAACCCTGCTGGTGGACCAAGGAGGTTCAGGAGGTGGTGAGGGGAAAGAAGGCAGCTTATAGGAAATTCAAGTGCTCAAGGAGTGAAAGGGATAGAGGGGAGTACGAGCTGATGGCCGGAAGGGCCACTAGGGTGGTATGAGCGGCTAAGGCAAGGAAGGAGCAGAACCTGGCCAGAGAAATTAGGAGAGGGAATAAGGGGTTCTTTAGGTACAGAGGGGAAAAACGAAGAGTAAAGGGGCAGATTAACAGGATTAAAACAGGGGAGGGATGGGCACAAGCTCCGGGGGGTGGGCAGGCTGAGGTACTAAATGAGTACTTTGCCTCAGTTTCACCAAGGAAAATGGGGGCTGCATCATACATGGGAAGAGATGGTGAAACTCAGGAGGGAGCCTTACCGATCAGCGGGTCTGGGGAGGGGCCATCACTGGCGGGGGGAAGGCAAAGCAGGGGGATGAGGTAGCAGAGGTGGAAATCATGGCAGAGAGAGTGAGAGAAGCCCTCGGGTCCCTTAAGATGGAGAAAGCACCAGGGCTGGATAAATTACATCCCAGAATGCTGAAGGAACTGGCGGATGTCCTGGTGAAACCCCTGGCGGAGCTTTTCAGCATCTCTCTGAGGACAGGGTGGGTGCCCCAGGACTGGAAGGTGGTGCATATACTGCCTATCCACAAGGGGGATCAAAGGAGGTGGCAGGGGACTACTGGCCTGTCAGCCTGACATCGGTGGTGGGCAAGGTGATAGAGGGCATTGTCAAGGAGAGGATGGGGGGGACCTGAAAAAGCCGGGGTGCCTGGATGATAGACAGCAAGGATTCGTCCCTGGGAAATCATGTCAGACAAACCTTATGGAGTTCTGTGACTGGGTGACGAGTGCCTTGGACCTGGGTAGACCGGGTGGATGTACTCTTTCTTGACTTCAGCAAGGCATTTGACTCTATTCCTCACTGAGGCCTGTTAGATAAGCTGGAGAAATGGGGGTGGGGAATCAGATGATCAGATGGATAGGCAATTGGCTCCAGGACCGAACCCAGAGGGTTGTGGTTGGCGGGTTAGCCTCTTCCCCAAGGAGGGTCATTAGTGGGGTCCCTCAGGGATTGGTCCTTGGGCCCCTCCTGTTCAATGCCTATGTCTCTGACATAAGGAAAGGTATCAGGAGTGAGATGAGTCTCTTTGCAGATGACTCAAAACTGGGGGCGGTGGTGGATGGGGAGGAGGGGAGGGTGGCACTACAGGGGGACCTGGAGGCTCTGGAAATGTGGTCTAGAAAATGGAAGCTGAGGTTCAATGCAGGAAAATGCAAGGTACTGCACCTGGGAGCCAGAAACCCAGGCCAAGTGTACACCCTTTAGAGGGAAATGCTACAAGTCTCGATGGCTGAGAAGGACCTGGGGGGTGGTGGTGGATGTCAAGATGAACAACTCGGAGACTTGTAGGAGGGCAGCAGCCAATGCCAACAGGATGCTGGGATGCATCACTAGGGGGATCACCTCCAGAAGGAGGACAGTGATAGCCCCTCTGTATAACTGCTTGGTGAGGCTGCACCTAGAGTACTGTGTGCAGTTTTGGAGGCCACACTTGAAGAGGGACATTGAACTCCTGGAGAGGGTCCAGAGGAGGGCAACCAAAATGATCTTGGGCTTGGGGGACAGGACCTATGGGGAGAGGCTCAAAGAGCTAAACATGTACACATTGGAACAGAGAAGGGACTGGGGGGACATGATAGAGGTCTTCAGGTTCATGAAGGGGGTAAATGGGGGAGCAGTCAGGGTGCGCTGAAAGAAGGAAGGGGGGGCAACTAGACGGCATGGGTGGAAGCTGGAGGGCAGACATTCAGGGGAGAAAGAAGGAGGTGCTACTTCACTGAGAGGGTGGTGGAGTCATGGAATGTGCTGCCCAGGGGGCTGGTGGAGGCAGAGACGGTGAAGAGGTTCAAGAGGGGGAGGGACAGGTACAGGGGAAGGGTTCTGGAAGCAAAGTCCAGTGCAACGAGAATATCTTGGACTGGAAAGGGAGAAGCCAGAAAGGGCAAGGGGGGCAGCAAGGTCAGCTTCCAGGGTGGGGGCTGACCAAATGAGCAGACACAAAAGGCCATTAGGCCTATTCTGCTGGCATTTTAGTATGTTAGTATCACTATATCGGGGGGCATGAAGGTGGAAAGGCAGTGTGGGAGAGCAGTGGCTAGGGGTAGTGGAATGTTGGGATGCATCAGAAGGGGGATCACCAGCAGAAATAAGGAGGTCATAGTACCCTTGTACACCCATCTGGTTAGACCGCATTTGGAATACAAAGTCCAGTTCTGGAGGCCATACCTCAAAAAGGATGTGGGGAGGCTGGAGCGAGTTCAGAGGAGAGGAACAAAGATGGTAAAAGGGTTGAGCCACCGATCCTATAAAGAAAGGGTGAGGGATCTGGACATGTACTCCCTGGAACAGCGGAGGGAGAGGGGGGACATGATCGAGTCCTTCAAGTACCTTAAGGGTATAAACAGGGTGCCGGTGGAAAGCATCTTCTAGATGAAGGAAAATCAGAGGACGAGGGGCATGGCCTGCAGGTGGGGGGGCAGTTCAGTGGTAACATTAGGAAGTACTATTTCACAGAGAGAGTGGTGGATAAGTGGAACTGACTCCTGGAGGAGGTTGTTGGAGAATAAACAGTGGAGGGATTCAAAAGGGCATGGGACAACCACAGGGGGGTGTTGAAGTTGGGGGGGGTGCAGGTCCATGCAGATAGCCGGACAAATGGGCAGACTTGTTGGGCCTTGTTGGTCCTTTTCTGCCATCACACTTCTATGAATCTATGAAAAAAAAAACATGCTTTTTTGAACTGTGGACAGGCTATTACACCCAGCCTGTCTATAGCTGAAGAAAGCTTTTTCCAACACCTTATGCAAAGAGTTTGTTCGGTTCTTCTCTGACAGGGTCTCTACCATCCAGCATGGGATTCCGCAATGATGCTATGACAGGGCTGACAGTGATCACCTTGGGCGTCAGAGGGGTACTTCATCTGTTTGGGGTGAGTTTAAAATGGTGGAGTTAGCTGAGGTCATTGGGGTGGCTCCAAGCTAAAGCACACATATTGTGAACCGGACCAGGTGCTGACGCGATTCTTGATGGGATGTGTCGACATCATTGGCCCGGTGTTCGCCTGGATTGTCCGGTACTCTTTGTTGGAGGGGGTGTTTCCAGATGCCTCAAAAAAGGCACTGGTGAGACCCCTTCTGAAGAAACCATCGTTAGACCCTGACATCAAAGCGAATTACCATCCTATCCCCAATCTTCCTTTTCTAGGAAAGGTTGTTGAGAAGATTGTGGTGCAGTAGCTTAAGGAGCACCTTGTGACCTTTGATCTATACGAGCCATTCTAGATCTGGATTTAGTGTGAGGCATCACAAGGAAATGGCATTAGTTCAGGTGCATAATGACCTCCACAGGGCAAGAGATTGAGGGGAGGAAGGGTCAATTCTCATTTTCCTTGATCTCTCATTAGCATTTGACATAGTGGACCATTGTGTGTTACTCGACCACCTGAGAGAATGTTGCGGACTCACCAGCACTGTTACCTGATGGTTTGAGACCTTCCTTGCTAACAGGAGGTAACTGGTAGTGATGGGTAATTTCTCCTCCTCCCCAAGCCTCCTGTCATGTGGGGTGCCTCAGGGTTTGATCTTGTCCCCAGTGTTGTTCACTGTGTACATGCTGCCCTGAGTAATCTCAGTAGGAAGTAGAATATGGGCTTTCATTGTTATGCCAATGACAACCAGTTGTATTTTTCCTTCATCCCAGGGACATTCAATGCAGTAGAAGTGCTAAATAAGTGCCTTGCTGAGATCAATCACCGGATTTCCTCCAGCTGGTTGCGGCTGAACCCTGATAAGATGGAAGTACTGGTAGTGGAGTCAAACAGAACGCATGATAGGTTGGCCTCTGTGGCAACAACAAGACTGGTCCTGGGGCCATCTTCATTGAAGGCCTACTTTAGGGTGAGCTATCTGTGAGTTATTCTCAGTGATGGGTTGACATTTGATTCCCAGGTGTCGTCCATCATCCAATCCAGTATTGACCATCTGAGGAATATTGCCAGGATCAAACCCCTAGTTCCACCTGAGGATCTCCCTGCCTTAGTGCATACCTTTGTAACATCCAGGCTGGATTACTGTAATGTGCTGTACTTTGGGGTCTTAGGGGGAGTACTCCACTGGCTGCTGCTAGTACAGAATGCTGCTGTCATGCTGTTGACAAGACAGTCAAAATACAGCCATATCACCCCAGTATTGCACATGCTGCACTGGCTGCTGGTCAGGTGGAGGGTTCTTTTCAAGGTGGTCTTGCTCACCTTTAAGGCCCTATATGGACTTTGCCCTAGCTAACTGGCTGACCTTCTCACACCAGTCACCCAGGTCTGCTCCCTCTGTTCCTCCTCTAGGGGTCTCCTTGCGATTCCCAGGATGAAGTTAAAAACTGCCGGTGACAGATCCTTTAGTGTTGCCAGCCCCATCCTGTGGAATTCGCTTCCTCCAGCTGGCAAGGAGGCCCCTTCAGTTGAGGTATTTAATGCCTGCCTAAAGACCCATTTGTTTAAACAAGCATCCCCAGACCTGGCCTGCTAATGCTAGCCGGGTTATACTGCCAATTGTTTTAAGCAGGTTCTACTGCATTCCTGTTTAGGCCTACTGCCATTACCATACCCTTTTTATATTATATTTGCGACACTACAGTTTACAAAAATTTTAAAAACATATTTCTGGGGTGTTTAACCCCCAAAAAAAGACATGGCTAGCATCCTCAGGGCTCGACTAGGTGAACACAAAAAGAATTGTGTCTCTAGAGGGCCCCAAATTTAAATGCCAAACATTTCTGTGACCACCAACTGAAAACATGATGGCAGATTTGCGACACTACAGGGGTCATTTGCGACACTAAAAATTGCATTTGCGACACTGTCAAACTTTTTGTTAACTTTTCCAATTGACTATAATGGGAAATTTGTTTTTTGAATAACGTTTGAACCGTTTAATATTTTTTCCACAAAATCTTTGAAAGGCACATAGGGGACCCAGGCTGCATGTTCCCTGAAGGTTTTGGACTGGTCACGCAGATCATGCAACCTGTAGGTGCGAGCAAAGAATGTGCAAAAAAGCATAATTACCGCATTCTATGGTGCTATGTAGCTCCGCAACCATATAGCCAACCATTACAAATCTTGGCACATCCAGAGATCTATGGTACTGCTCCATGCATGCCAAATTTCAGGCAAATCCGTCATACAATGGAAAAGTTATTAACCTGCAAAATGTCACACTTTAACCTTAAATGGGGTACTCAACCCTAAGTATGGTGGCACAGTAATGCCACCATAATATACATATATATATATATATATATATATATATATATGATGACCATAGTTAGGGTTGAGTACCCCATTTAAGATTAAAGTGTGACATTATGCATCTTAATAACTTTACCACTGTTCAACAGATTTGCCTAAAATTTGGCAGGTTTGGAGTGGTGCCATATATCTCTGGATCTGCCAAGTTTTGTAATAGTTGGCTATACAGTTGCAGAGTTATAAAGTGACATTCTGTAGCTCCTTTATGCTTTTTTGTGCATTTTTTGCTCTCACCTACATTTTTCATGGTTTGTGTGACCAGTCCAAAAACTTCAGGGAACATGCGGCCAGGGTCCCCGATGTGCCTTTCGAAGATTTCGTGAAAAAATATTAAACGATTCAAAAGTTATTAAAAAACAAGTTTCCCATTATTGTCAATGGGAAAAGTTAACAAAAAGTTTGACAGTGTCACAAATGCAGATTTTAGTGTCGCAAATGACCCCTGTAGTGTTGCAAAGCTGCCATTTTGTTTTCAGTTACTGATCACAGAAATGCTTGGCTTTTAAAATTGGGACCCTGTAGGAACACAATTATTTTGTGTTACCTAGTCAGGCCTAGGGATGCTAGCCATGTCTTTTTGAGGGGGTTAAACACTGAAATATATATTGAAATTTTTTGAAAGTAGTATACTAAAGTAGTGTCGCACCTGTGACACTTTCGTGATTTTTTTTGTGAAAGTGCTGTGATTTGCGACACTACTTTGTGACACTATGGCCAAAATAACAGGAATTCTTTGCCACCTTACTGCAAAATAACGGTTTACTCTTTTAGGCTGAGGTTTGGAGGGAAGCAAGCCAACATGCCACAGATGTGCCTTTCCATGGTTTAGTGACACAATATTACATGGCTGCAAAGTTACGGCACTCCGAAGTTGATGCTTTTTCCCATAGACTAACATTACAGTGTCTGCCGAGCCTTTCATGGCCCATATCTCGGAAACGGTTCAAGATATGGACTTTTCGTCAGAAAAATGCTTACCTCCCCCAAATGGGTGCTAAGTACAAAACTAGCCAGGAAAGTCATAAATCATATGAAATTTTTATTTTTTTTCAATGTCGTACGGTTCCTGAGATACAAGCAATTTAGTATTCCAAGTCCTCATTTTCTGCTCTGAGGCCCATTATTATGCATACATTCTTTGTTTTCACTGTGTTTCTCAATGGAGCTTTTGGGGAAAAATAGGGTGTGCACTTTCGTTACTGTTACAGTTAGCTTTTCCACTTGTGTTTCCATTACCTTTTGCATTACCATTGCCGTCTAAGCCACCATGTGCGTCACACTTTGCATTTTCATTTGTGTTTGCATTACTGTTACCATTTGCGTTTCCATTAGCGTAAGCACTTCTGTTTGCATGTGTCTTTACTTTGGCATCATCGTTGGTGTTACCATTAGCACTTGCGTTTCCAACTGCGGTACCATGACCATGTGCATTACCATTTGTGTTTCTGTACGTGGTTGCGTTTGTGTTTCTATCTGCATTACAGTTCGCTTTGGCATCATCGTTACTGTTTACATTTACAATTGCGTTACCATTACTGTTTGCATCTTCGCCGCTGTTTGCGTTTCTGTTCGCCTTAGTGTTCACATTTTTCGTTGTGTTTCTGTTGTTGATTGCATTACTGTTTCCTACTGCAGCGCTATTGCCTTTACTGTTTGCATTTCTGTTATCATTTGGGTTACTGTTTGCATTTCCATTGGCGTTAGCATTTCTGTAAACGTTTGCATTTCTGCTGCCATTAGCATTTGTGTTACCATTTGCGTTACCATTTCTGCTTTCGTTAACGTTTGCTCTGGTGTTTCTATTACCGTTTGCATTATCGTTTATGTTTGCAGCACCATGTGCATTACCATTTGTGCTTGTGTTTGTGTTACCATTTGCGTTACTATGTGACAAACAAAAATCACATGGTGGGAGTGTGGGGCCCAAAGGACCCCGTGCCCCCACCACCACATTCCATTCACTATTTATAGTGCTCATTCTCAAATAGAAGGGAAATTCATGGCAAAAAACTCAGTTTAATACATCAGTTAGGGTTGTTCCACAGCGACAAAAGTGATGAAATTTGGTGTTAGGGTTGCCACCCGCACACCACCCCACCCTGCCTACCAACAGGCATCAGGGTGTGCATTGGGGTTGTCGGTCTAACTCTCCACACCATTCTTCTACACTGCACCACCTCAGCTTGTTTACATGTGGGTGGGGTGAGTTAGCCGATGACCCCAACGCACACCTGATGCCTGCTGGAGGGTCGGGTGGGGTGGCAAGGTGGCAACCCTAACACTGAATTTCCTCACTTTGTCGCTGTGGAACAACCCTAACTCATGCATTACACAGAGTTTTTTGCCATGAATACATATATATATATATATATATATATATATATATATATATATATTTAGAGAGAGAGAGTTACACGCAGGGCCAGTGGTCTGTTTACTCCACACAATGTCCAGTCAGAGGTGTAAGTAGATGAATGTCCTCTGGAAGATTTAAATACCAAACTTTAGACCAAACAGATGGGAGCTTCTCAGTAATGTTAAGAATGACCATGACCATTTAAGTCAGTAGACGAGGTTTTGGTGGGCACAATAAGTTACATAGCACAGCTGAGGTAGTTAAACAACTAGAAAAAAAATAAAAAGAGGTGCAAAGCATTTATGAGATCTAGCAGTAGAGTGGGTACTGCCAATAGATGTTCCAACAAGAACTGTAGACACTGTTAAGCACTACTGAAAAGGAACCAGAAAACACATCAGTTGGTTATGAATGACAAAAACCCAACAGAAACTTAGCAAAAAAGCTTGACTGCTACAAGGATTCAAAAATGGAAGACAACGTACTCCTCAGGCTGTAGTGTTGCGTGATGCCATGACTGCTATAAAGGACTGTCTGTCCTATTTCCACTCCTGCACTTCCACCGTAAAATGCAATCCTTCTGAAAAAAAGGGCAGAAAACAAACAGGGCAGTACCACAATCAAGATGTACCACACAAGAAAGACTGGAAAAGATCAGTGCACCTGCAACAATGGGATTAAGCAATAAGGCATGACCAGGAGTTAGATTAACAGTCTGTTAATTAACCCTTAGGGGTATAATATGGTACGAGGTGCAGCCAAGTGCCATATTGCCCTTAGGGGGTTATATTAACTGACTGTTAATCTAACTCCTGGGAGTGCCTTATTGCTGTTATAAAAACTGATTTCAAAAGAACAGTGTCAAAAGTGTACTTTTTGAATGTTTTCCTCATTGAAAGGGAGATTTTTAATAAAATAGTTCTTCTATCAAAAGTTTAAGAATTATGGCTTAGAATCAGAATGCATCATTCCAATCATTTAGCAGTGCTAAAGGATGGAGTGCTGGAAGGAAGAATTCAAGCACCATGGTGATCAGGCTGTACATGACAGTGTAACAGGGATTAATATAAGGCTGTTGGAATCCCAACAGCCAATTAGATTGCAGCTTTTCTGAGACACTTTTTATTATACTTGTTAAAATATCAAAATGTGCATGTACTAGTCCTGCTTCTGCTGCTGCTCCTCAGTCAGCATAGTGTTCAGGGGCTATCTTAGAATCCTCCTCCAACATGAAGTCCCCCTGCATTGCAATGCAGACCAACATTTTATTTGCCTTTGCTGTTGATTTTCTTTACATTGCATGGTATGTTTCAGGTCACTAGTGATTATCACTCCCAGGTCCTTCTGCTCCTATGATGCAGGTGCCTCCTCCCAAGATGTACTCGGTCCTTAGGTTCTTGGCTCCAGTGTGCATAATGTTGCATTTCTTTGCATTGAAGCCAAGCTTCCAAATCCAGATCACTTCTCTAGCTTTTCCAGATCTTCCTGCAGGTCCTGTATTCCTTCTGCTATGTGTACCCTCCCACAGAGCACAGTGTCATCCGCAAATAGGCAAATTTTGCCCTTTATGCCATCCCCAATAAAGTTGATGGAGACATTCAACGGCACTGGTCTGAGTACCGAGCCTTGTGGGATCCCACTGGTGACCTCTCAGGTGCTGGATAGCTCACCTCCCACCACCACCACACTTTGGGTCCTGCACCTCAACCAGTTTTCTACCCACCAGGTGAACTTCTTGCCAACCCCTAGATTCACCAGCTTCTTGATCTACCTCTTGTGGTGTACAGAGTCAATGGTCCAGGTAAAGAAATGTCCACTGCTTGGCCCTTGACCACTGTTTTAGTGACCAAGTCAAAGAAGTCAATCAGATTTGTTTGACACACCCCCTCTCTCCCATAAAGCCATGTTGCCTCTCATCCTGGAGACCATTCTCATTCAGATACTCCACTAACCTTCCCTTAAGTATGGTCTCCATGAGATTTCACACGCTTAAGGTCAGACTGACCAGTCTGCAATTCCTTGGGTCATCCCTGGGACCACTGTTATGGAGGGGCACTACATATGCCATTCTCCAGCCCTTGGTGCCATGCCTGACTCCAGTGAACTACTGAACAGGTTAGCAAAGAGATCTGAAAGCACCTCTGTCAGCTCCCTCAGCACCCTTGGGTGTATGCTGTCTGGGCCTGGGGATATGTTTACCCTCAGTGCTAACACCCTAACCTCACTCTATCCTTTGCTATCAAAACATCTGTGCTCTAGCCTCCATCCATCTCTCTCCACCTGGTGGATATGGAACAGAAGTGCTAGTTCAGTACCTGTGCTTTATCCCCATTCTCCTCCACCCACCCATCCCCTATCCTGAACCTAACGATCTCTGGCTCACATTGCAGGCATCATGAGTCCCACTAACTGAAACACTTCCTAAACCACTTGTTTTAATTTTTGGGCAACACAATTTTTAAAAATCATCTTTACATTTATATTAGCAGCAGCAGTTGAATCACTACAGTTATATAACACTTGCTGTTTTCTCTTGTTTTCTGTTACTGTTGTAAAAGAGTGTAAAAGAACCATGTCATGGTGACTGATGCAGTCTCATAACCAACAAAAATGGAAGGTTCTCCATCAGCTAACTCCATGAAATCAGTGACCAAACAATGAAGAGCGCCATCTGGTATAGAAAGCTGAGTTTGCATCATGCAAATAGAAGGCCTCAGTCTCATAGCTCAGCCAGCAAGACATTTCCCTTTAGCTGGCTGGTTAGAACTGCTGACTCTGAGACGAGGGATGCAAGGATCAATCCACCTTTCCTGGCACTTACTATTTTAGACCTGTAATTCAGTTTACAGAACATGTCCCCCACACACTGCAGAGAGGGCATTATGCCATTCTCCTCTGTCACTAAACCTACCAGAAATCCAACTCATATTGTCAGATGAGGACCAACTAGGGTTCAAATGGGGGAACAGATGGTCACAGGCCTCTTTATGTAAAGCCACTTCTTTTAGAATTAAAGGGACACTTTCAACCCCCGTGGGCCTCAAAGTGTCCCTAGATTAAAACACATATGTTATGATTGCTCTCATTCTGTACAGATTGCTGATGTGGCAGGTAGTTTGATTCTGTCTCAGTTTTTTTGTTTGTTTTAAAAGTAAAAACCAGACTGACCACCATTCTGGTGTTACTACACAAAAATGTGTCTGTTTATACTGTTTGATTCACTTCCACTGCACCTCTCCTGGACTTGGAAATGCACCTACCACAAGCTAATCTCTCATGATCTTGTGGGAGGAGACTATTGCACTATGAATGGCCACACTTTTTGAGGTTGTTCCTAATGTTCAGAATGTATTCAATAATATTGGATCAAGGATTTGAAGCAAAACAAGGTTGTGTTTAATTGCACCATTCCCATGCATTTCAATTGTACTAAGAAAGGAAGCAGATCAAGCCATCAACAACTTCAATGAGTTTTAGAGAAGGTAAGCAATTACAAAATGTGTTATTTAAACAAGAAATTATATGTTGCAAAAAGGGTTGTCAGTGTCTCTTAAAACTAATGGCGAATCTGTTTTAGTTATATCTACAATTAGGAATTTTGATCTCTTCCAAGTTTCAAATTGCAAAACATTTTTGCAACAGATTCTGTTCCACACATTTGCAGTGTTGTACCAGCAGTTTCACCATGAATTTGATGCAACTGTGCCTTAATAGTTTGCTAGGATGTAGTAAATAAATCAATATCTGTTGTTGTCTCCCTAAACTTGGTAGCAGAACCAGATCTAAGAAAATGTGTTTGTATATAAGAGAGGCTAACAGATAGAAAACCATATGTAGCAAGGAGGTACAGACTGTACCTTTTCACTCCCATCAGCATCCCTTCTCACGCTAGTTCATCACAGACCTCCACCCTAGTTCATCCCATGTTGTGTTCCTGTACACACACTCACCCCTCTTTGATGTTGGCATGCCTTAAATACCTGAACCCTTTAGCCCTGTCATCAGTCCCCCTGTATCATAACAGAACTGACTGGCTGAGCTGCCCGTGGATTGAGGTCTTGTTTTCCCATGCTTTACCTTATGGCTACTGGAATCAGGAAATATTACACAGCTGCAATCAGCTATAATGGTGTCTCTTTGTACTTTATTTATGTTAACAGGAAAAGCTCCATTGCACAAAACTCATTTCCATGGTGGTCCAGGGCAAGATAGATGAGAATACAACAATTCATGGTTAGCAGAACTAGAAACAAAGGATAATTTAATACAATGGGAGAAGCTGATACATGCATGTCTAAATAATAAACAGATTTATAAAAACAGAATACAATGATAAAGAACACAGGAGCAAAAAGAGATGGAACATAACTCACAGATCATAACCTATCAATACATAGAATCAGGGAGATCAGAAACATTCACATTTATCATTGCAATGATTAGAATATTCCAGAAATGAACACAAATACCCTTTCTTAAGTTGCATGACCAGTCACTTAGATGGGGTTAATTAGGTGTTGTTTATTTTCAGGATATTATGCAAAGTAAACAAGGTTAAAATGTATATTCAGGAAGAACATATGAAAACAGAGGTTTCTAACAGTAATCTCAAGAACGTAATTTTAACTCGGTGTAGGATGTTTTGACTGTAACACCAATAAAACCAAAATCCATGAAAACCTTCAAGCCATCTCTCCAGGACCATTACTAAAGCTGCTCACCGTTGTGCTGCTGTCCCTGTTGAATCTACTCTTTCTCTATGGTAATACCTTAGATGTGCACACTCAGCATTACTAGTGAGCAGAGCTGGCACTTGAAGTTGTGCAATGGCAGGCAGCACTATTACTGAGCCTAGGGAGACAACGCAAACATTTTATTGACACTTAAGAAGGCTTGTTTTAATGATTGCCATTTAGTACAGGGACTGGGAGGAAGATAGCAGGTGGGAGTTGGGAACTGGAGTGAATTACTTTCAGAGAAAATGCTTCCCATGTAATTATCTGATGTGTAAGGATATTTTCATCCCAATTATGTGGCACTGCATTGGTGGATAACAATTACAACATGCTGAGTTGTAGGGATGTTGCTATCTGATCAGTATAACATCAGATCGGCAGGAAAAGAGCATTTGGAGTCTGCTCTTTTGCTATGGGAAAAAGAGTCGTCCATATTAATTAAAATTCTTTGCAAAAATCTTCATTAATACCCCAGGGTAACTTAACACCACAAAATAGGAAAATGTTATGTTAGGGTTCCCAGCTCTTACTCCCCATCCCTAACCCCCAAGCAGCAAAAGGAAAAAAACATTAGGGTTTGGGGTCTCCAGAAATGATAAATCAGTGGTGGGGTCCTCCTTGGAGTTGTCAGCCCTAATGCGTACCCTTCCCTACAGCCCATAGTCTCCTGTTCGAAGCACAAGGTGCAGCTCCAAGCCAGTGACTTATAGTGATACACTCTTCACAGATATAGAAATATGTCTTGCCACATGTTGCCAGCCCAGTTTGTTGTAGCTTTCTTCACGCAGGGCCCTATGGGCCCTGCATGTAAAAAGGAGATCATGTCTGACATTGTTTGCTCAGGGAATGGGGTGGGCATAAGGGTTGACAACCCCAAGGAAGACTCCACATTTGATTTGTCAAGACTCTGGAGATCCAAAACCCTAATGTTTTTTCCTTATGTTGCTTGGGGGGAATTAGGGTTGGAAACCGTAATGACACATTTCCCTACTTTTATGGCATTAACTTGCCTTGACTGATGCATTAACAAAGTTTTTTTGCAAAGAATTTCCTTTCTTTTTGAGATAGTTACCTACAGAAGTGAAAGGTTCGTGGGGCTGTCTGGTAGCCTTCTTATTACCCCGCCGCATGAACCCAGTAGTTCAAAATGTTTAATTCTTTACTGAAACGTCATTCCATGCCTCCAAAATGTCATTCCACACCGCAGGTGCAAAAACAAATTTTGACCATGATTTGAAAAAGGACAGCTATCACATTAGTGAGATATTTTGTAAAAATGGCTCTGTTGAAAATTGGGGATTAAAATATTTAATATTATTAAAGTTACAAGTGAATGTAGAAAAATGTAATCCTATGCACATATCCTTTGCCCTTTTTTAATATTTTACAGCCTTCCTATGACTCCACTTAATGAACAAGTGCAGTGAAAATTTTTAAATCCTGCCCAATAGGTGGTTTTGACAATCAACCGTGAAATCAGATTTTGGGCCTGATTTGTATAATTCCACTGCCAATGATCATGAGGTGGGTCCCCAAAAAAACTGTGTTGAAGATTTGGGGTCACAATTTTCAAAAAAATGACAATGCTATGCATCAAAGTTCAAAACTCTGTTGAAACCTACACTTATCTTAGTTTCTCAGACCACAGTGGCTGGTTCCAGCAGCAAGACATGTCTTTGATCAGAGATTAGATCTGCATGGGACACGTTCAGGAGAGTGACAGTGTGTGGGGTGGTGGATGCTGATTGGGAGTTTGGGGTGGGGTCAGATTGGCAAGGGACAGTTTTCCTCTTTACAGTGGACATGTCATGAGCATTCCAACAGTGGAAACTGGGGACCCCAGTGTTGGGCTACTGTTTGGCAGCACCGAGGGTGGACACCCTACTGCTGCCACTATATATATATATATATATATATATATATGTATAGTGGCATGGTCGTGCCACTATTGTTAGTGTTGAGTACCCCATTTAAGGTTAAATCTGAAATTTGGCAGCTTAATAACTTTGCCACCGTATGACGGATATGCCTGAAATTCAGAATGCATGGTCTGGTACCATAGATCTCTGGATCTGCCTGGTTTCGTAATGGTCAAATATATGATTGCAGAGCTACAAAGCACCAAACGCATTTTTGCGCATTCTTTGCTCGCACCCACAGGTTGTATGGTTTACGCGACTGGTCCTAAACCTTCAGTGAACATGCAGCTGGGGTCCCCAATGTGCCTTTCAAAGATTTCATGAAAAAATATAAAACAGTTCAAAAGTTATTCAAAACACAAGTTTCCCATTATAGTCAATGGGAAAAGATAAACTATGCAAAAGTGTCGCAAATGCACATTTTACTTTTGCAACTGACCCTTGCAGTGTCGCAAATCAGTGATCTTGTTTTCAGTTGGTGGTGACAGAAATGCTTGGCTTTTAAATTTGGGACCCTCTAGGAACACAATTCTTGTTATGTTCACCTAGTTAAGCCCTGAGGATGCTAACCATGTCTTTTTTGGGGGTAAAACACCCCAGAAATATGTTTTTTAAATTTTTGTAAAAAGTAGTGTCGCAAAGTAGTGGCACATATGCAACACTTTTGTGATTTTATTTGCGAAAGTGTCGTGATTTGCAAAAGTACTTTGCGACACTATGCCCAAAACAATAGGGAGTTTTTGCCACCCTGGTGCTAAAGAACGGTTGGGTCTTTTGGGCTGAAATTTGGAGGGAAGAAAGCCAACATCCCACAGGTGTGCCTCTTGGTGGCTTGGTGACAAAATATTAGAGGGCTGCAAAGTTACAGCACTCCAAAGTTGATTATTTTTCCCATAGGCTAACATTACAGCGTCCACCACACCTTTCGGGGCCCGTATCTAGAAAATACTTTGAGATACAGACTTTTTGTCAGAAGAATTCTTAGCCCCTTGCTAGGGAGCTAAGTGCAAAACTAGCCAGGAAAGTCATAAATGATATGCGATTTTAATTATTTTTTCAACATTGTACGGTTCCTGAGATATAAGTAATTTAGTATTCCAAGTGTTCATTTTTTGCTTCGAGGGCCATTATTATGCATACATTCTTTGTAGTCACTGTGCTTCTGAATGCACCTTTTTAGGAAAAAAAGTGTGTGCTTTTGCGTTACTGTTACAGTTACTGTTTCCGTAACCGTTTGCATTAGCATTTCTGTTCATATCACTGGTGTGTGTCACCCTTTGCATTTGCATTTACATCTGCATTACTGTTACCATTTGCATTTCCATTACTGTTTTTGTTTGCGTTTCCTTTTGCGTCACCGTGTGCATTGCCATTTGCGTTTGCTTAGGCTCTTCCATTTGCATTTCCGTTTGTGTTTCTTTTGGCATCATCGTTGGTGTTACCATAGCGTTTGCATTTCCAATTGCAGTACCGTGACGTGCATTACCATTTGCATTTGCATATACGCTTGCATTTGCATTTGTGTTAGTGTTCCCTTTGGCGATATTGTTGGTGTTACCATAACCATTTGCATTTCCAATTGCATTACCGTTACTGTTTGCGTGTTTGTCACTGTTTGCATTCCTGTTGGTCTTAGTGTTTGCATTTTCGGTAGTGTTTCCACTGTCGATTGCGTTACTGTTTCCTTCTGCGTCGCTGTTGCCATTACTGTTTGCATTTCTGTTTGCGTTTGTGTTACCGTTTACATTTTCATTACCATTTGGGTTTCTGTTGCCATTTGTGTTATCGTTTACGTTTGCATCACCATGTGCATTACCGATTGCACTTGCGTTTGCATTACTGTTAGCATTACTATTTTATTTTACCTCACTGTTTCCATCACCGTTTGCGTTAACATTACCGTTTGTGTTTTTGTGTTTGCGTAATGCAGTGCAAAACATTATGTTTTTGCTATTTTTCTGCACTGTCTTCTGCGATGCATAGCACAGCCAGTGTGTGGTTGATTGGTCTGAAACTTGGCAAGTAGAAAGACCTTTGTTCAAGGAACATACCAGTTTTTGTTTGGGGAAAACATGTTGTTCCATTCCAGAGTTATGACCATTTGAAGTTGGCCCGCTATGCAGTTACTGAGTTTTCAGCCACCATGTCTGCCATTTTAGTGCATTTTCGGCCGTGATTTCCACCATTTTGTGGTGGAAGACTTCTTAAAGATACAGAAACATAAAAATTTAATATCTTTGGAATGGTTTGGTCGTTTCACATGAAATTTGGAGGGTGTTGAGTGGATGTCCGGGAGATGTGAAATATGTTGTTTACATGTTTAAGAAATAATTTGTTGTGGAGATACTGTGTGATGCAGTTAACATTTTGCGCATAGAGTTCTGCATGGTGCTACTGCATTTAAATTTATAGCATAGGTAGCCCTAGTGGCACGGAGGTGCCTTACAGTGGTTTTGTGTGTAAAACATTAATAGGTGCAGAATTATGCCACTCTGACGAATGAAAATTTGGTTCATTATGCTTCAATAACCTCTGAACTGTGTATCCAATTTTCCTGGCATTTGGAATGTACAAAGATTCATAATTTATCTTTCACTGTGCCAGTTTGTGGGTCGTGGTACTTACAGTTGCTGAATTGTGCATGTTACATTGTTTGCTTGTGGCGCTGTGCGACTGTTGAACAGATGTACACACAATTCTGGACACACGGTGTGCCATGGTACATGTCTTCATTTAACAGTTTTCATTTCAATCATACAGTTTTTGCCTAGCAAAGTGACAAAAAATCACACGGTAGAAGCACGGAGCCCACCACCACATTCCATTCACTATTTATAATGTACATTCTCAAAAAGAAGGGAAGTTCATGGCAAAAAAATCAGTTTAATGTATCAGTTAGGGTTGTTTCACGTGACAAAAGTGAGGAAATTCGGTGTTAGGGTTGCCACCCCCTGCACCCCACGCCCACCCCGTCCCCACCAACAGGCATTGGGATGTGAGTTGGGGTCGTTGGTCCTAACTCTCACCCCCTTCTCCTATACTGCACCACCTCAGCTTATTTACACATGGAATGGGGTGAGAGTTAGGACTGATGACCCCAATGCACACCCTGATGCCTGTTGGTGGGGATGGGGTGGGCGTGGGGTGCAAGTGGTGGCAACCCTAACACTGAATTTCCTTGCTTTTGTCACTGTGGAACAACCCTAACTGATGCATTAAATGGAGTTTTTGCCAAGAAAAAAAAAATATATATATATATATATATATATATATATATATATGAAAAAACAATGGGAAGGGTGGGCAGGTGACCTGGACAGGAGCAGGGAGAAAGAAGCAGTACCAAGGGTGGGCATCTCAATCCACTTAACAAATAAGTAGATAGATAGATATGTGGATAGGCAGACAGGCAGAGAAACAGAGAGAGACAGACAGGGAGAACAGAGGGACAGTGACTCATTGCTGTGACTGCAGCCAGCATGACTTTCACCTGCAGCTACTAAACTCAAGAAAGTCCCTCTGTTCTCATACAGAGAACATGGGTGAATGGCTCCTCTCACTAAGCGGGGCACCCTGTATTTTGTGGTACCTGAATAGGTATTTCAGGCATTTTTAAAAACAAACAGCGGAATCTAGCTAAATGGGTCCCATTCAGCAAGGTTCATGTTTTTTTTTAACTAAGAATTTTTATGCATTTTCTATGTTTGTGAACTTAAAAAGAGGAAAAAAAAAATAGCTGCTAACACGATTATTTATTTTTTTCAGCTCGCAAGGTAGCTCATGAAAAATAAGCATATGTGATAGGTATTTTTTAACTGATCACACCTGAAGGTTAACTCAAAAATAATAATAACTAAAATGGTAAAACATTTTTTCAACAAACCTTCAAAAGGCACAACCTTGGCACAGGCCCCTTTAAACATGAAAATGCCCTGAAAAACTTCCATAATGTCCAGGCTGTAGGTGAGAGCAAAAAATACAAACTATTAATATATTTTTTTGTTTGTTTGTTTTTTGGCACTCTGTATCTCGAAAAAAATGTTCATGTCTTGAGAGTCTGATGGCTTGACCATTTGACCAAGCATATCAGACTTTACGCTATTTCATCAAACAATGCCAAAGATATTTTTTTTATTTATTTTTTTACAACTGTTTGTATCCTCCTACGGTGTGTCTTCCTTATTGTCTGCCACCCCATCTGAACCTGGAGTCTTTTGGGGTCTTGTGGCACCACTGCATGCCCCGGCAGATCCCCTGAACCAGGCCTGGAGGCTTCATCCTGGGTGGCCCCCAATTTTCCTACATTTTCTCCCCATATGAGCTTGCTAACCTGAGACCCTCGGAAACAGTGATGCATGCTTGTGGAGGCGCACATGCACACCACAGCTCCAGTGCCAGGTCTCTTCCACCCTCCCTCAGCCTAGCACTGTCAGTCCTCGGAGCGGCACCACCACTTTGACCTCCACCAGGGGGGCAGCCAAGCTCTGAGGAGCTGAAGAACTCCCTCTTGAGACAGAGAGCTTCCCACTGGCAGCCTACCCACATCCTCTCCCTCTCTCTCTCTCTCTCTCTCTCTCTCTCCCCCTGCTGACCTCCAATGACCCTGGCTCACTCCCGAACCTGGGTCGCCGGTGTGGTGCAAGGTGTGGCATCCAGCACCTCAACCCTCCATGCCACTGGGCCAGCCCCAATGCCAAGTTATTAAGGTGCAAAAATTGGGGTTTAACACTGAACAGCTTACACAACTCTAACTATAGGGGGCACTGTTGTGCTCCTACAATGATATTGTTTCTAGGCTGAAAAAAGTCATTATATAGAGAATAATGGATAGGTAAGTGTGTGTTATGGATTGTTTTTCACACACTGGAGGTGTGTGATGACTCATAAACCTCGAAAGTGAAGCTTGAAAGGTTTATGTGGTCATCACACACCGAAGGTGTGTGAAACAAATCCATAACATCAAACTTACCTATCCTTTATTTTTTATAATTGCTGGTGTGGAGGTTTAGACTGTATTTCTAGCAGCTTGAAAAAAAAGAAATTTTTTAGCTAGAATGCAGTTTTAATTTTGAAGAAATTGAACTGTACATGAATAAAACACAGCTGAAAATAATGCAGTTGAAATACTTTTGTGAAACAATGGAATACAACAGTTTTAAAGCCTTTTCTTTGGGTAATGTCATATCAACCGGATTTCTGGTTATTATGAAGTGTCATATCAAATGGAATCCGGGTTATTATTGCCTTTGGAGCAAATAACCTGAAATCCAGTTAATATGCATTTGTAACAGAACAGTAATCTTTTTGATATTTATGGTCATCAGTAATTATATACAAAAAACAACGGAGTCAAGTATGAAAAACATAAGAAGAAGATTATTACTAGAGTGGCCCATCTGTATTAAGAACTGAACCAGTTAGCGAGGTTTGTCACTGCCTTGTATTTAGTCATCTCTTTCAGTTCCTTGCAGGCTGTACAGTAATGATTGACATAAGCATATGGCTGAGGGTTTAAGTGCTGTCTCCAGGCAAAGTATTGCTTGTATTTTTCCTCATCCGTATCCAGCTGCTTTAGATATTTGGCCAGTTCTTCTGCTGTGCTAAAGTCATCTATATGAATAAAAGAATCTGGTGGAATAAACTTTTCATAGTTTTCTCTCGGAGGACCCAAGACTACGGGTACAGCTCCAGACAGAAATGCATTTCGCCACAGCTTCTCTGTGATGTAATCAGTGTGAATAGAGTTCTCAAATGCAAGGTAGAACTTATACTGAGAAATGGTGGTGAGAAGCATGTCTTTCCTGAGTGGGATATGTTGATTTCCATAGATGTCAATACTGATGTATTTCTTGAACTCTTGATAGTACTGAACCCTTCTGGAATTTGGGTTCCAGTTGCTAACGGCCCAGGCAACTAATTTAGTCTTCTTGGGACTCAAGTAGTTCTGCAGCTCCCTTGTCATTTGTAGGACGCCATAGGGGGTAAAAATATCAGAGTCCTTCCTGTAGGACATAGTCAGATTAAATAGGTTGTTCATGAGTGCCAGGTTTGGGCTGTGGCTAGGAGACTCCAAATTGAACCAGACCCAATACTGGTTAAATGGACGAGCTTCTTGGGGAAGATGCTTTCTACCATAATAGGCATCACGGTGGTGAACAATGACAGCATCGGCTTTGGAGTATGTGTTTCTGTCATCTGTAAAGTTACATCCAGTGATGTTAAACCACACATCACATTTGTCAATCTGGAAGTGCTGTCCAAATGGCCAGTTCCATAGCAATATTTTCACTGATTTATCATTACCCTGGCTCCTTGCTATCTGTGCCTGTTGTGTTGTTATGCTACTATTCAGTTGTTTGCTAGAGAACATCAATAGGGTTGTTCCATTCATTTTTAAATTTACAAAAACATAGAATGAGATAATAAACTGAAGAAAGATGAAGCCAACCACTGATCTGCAATTGATTTCCATTTGTTGTATTCCTGTAAAAAATAAAATAGCTGTTACTATTTATCTTCCAGTGTACAGACACAGTGCTGATTTAAAGATACATTGTCACTTCAGTGTTATTGGCAGTCCATTTAACATTCGAAAAAATGTATGTACAGTGCACAGTCTGTACTTAGTATATTTCTTTGTTTGCCATAGGAACACAATACCTAGCTGTTTCTCAGAGAGTTAGTTCAGGCATATTGGCATTAAGCAGAGAATTGTGGGATTCCTTTAAAAGGGTAGTAATTTTATAACCAGAGTGAGTGAGATGCAACTGAATTTGCTTGAGTGTGGGGGTTGAGACCTAGCATTTGGAAGGCTATTTTTGTAACATTTTAAGTGTCCTGCTGGCTGAGAAGTTAATTTTTTCTCCCTGGTTTCACTGAAAGGTTTTGTGTATTGGAATCAGACATAGCAGTCTGCCTGCATTGAAAGGCCTGCTTACATCACAGGTGCCTCTAGTCAATCAATTGGCTCTGGGAGGGGTTTCATCACTGTGCTTATCTTAGACATCCTTCACAGTCAGAAGCCAGTCACACTGACTTTAAAGTGTCTGTTGGAAGCTCAAACTTACTGGAAAGAACAAACTGCAACTCCATTTAGGACCTGGAAACCTGATTAAGTCATAATACTGCAGAGCACTGGGTAAGAAGGGGAGATACACTTTCTACAAAAAGTTTTATTTTTATTTTTCCTTATTGGCATTAAGCAGAGAATTGCAGGATTCCTTTAAAAGGGTAGTAATTTTATAACCAGAGTGAGTGAGATACAACTGAATTAGCTTGAGTGTGGGGGTTGAGACCTAGCATTTGGAAGGATATTTTTGTAACATTTTAAGTGTCCTGCTGGCTGAAGAGTGAGTTCATTTTTATCCCTGGACTCAGTAGAGTGGCTTGAGTTGGAGCCGTGGTCTAGTAAATTGTGGTGTTAGTTGTATTACTATAAAGGACAGTACTCACCAGGGTGGTGGAACAGTTGTGTATTTGATTGTTTCTAACAGTCACCAGCGGCCGTGCACTACCCACCCACCCACCCCAGGCGTGGCATTTCCTTTATAGTCACAGTTCTGACATCACTTCCTCAACAGGTCTTGGGGCAGAACTGTCATATTCCTAATAACCCTGCAACGTGCATAAAGAGTAGTTACACAAAACAAATAATATGTATATAATTACATATTGTATATAATAAGGGAGCGGGACATGTGGGGAGTGGTGCAATGCACTGGCTGTGGGGCAGCAGTTTACCGGGAAACATTCTGGAAACTGTATTGCTGTCCTATTTGTAGGCAACTGTCAGCTCTGAGAGAGGAGGTTGCCCACCTCCAGGCTGAACTAGCAAGGACTAAGGAGGCCTTCCCCTCCCAAAGGGCACCACTGCCACAACCACTGAGTCAGATGTTTCGGAGTATGAAGAGCAGTAGGACCACAGTGGGTTCTGGGAGGGTACGGGTGGTGGACCAGAGGCAAAGCCCCCCAGTTGTACCTCTACACAAATCAGATGCCATTCTGGCAGAGCAAGGCTCCTCTATGATGGCACCCTCAGTGGAGACCCAGAAGAATGCTGAGGACATCCACAAGGGAGACCCACAAAAGGGTGACAAGGGACACCACAGGGGAAGGAAACAGCTACTGACAGGGGACTCAATTGTTAGGGGGGTAGAACTGTGGAAGGGAGAGAAGGAAGTAAGCTGCCTGCCTGGTGCCATGGCTTGGAGGGACAAGAAGCGAATCCTCACAATTGTAGAAGCAGCATCACAGGAGAGAGAACTAGATATCATTGTCCACCTTGGGACAAATGACCTAGCTAGACATGGGATCAGTGCAGTGCAGAATGAATTTGTGGAGTTGGGGAGGGGCCTCAGACAGGTAGCAAGCACAGTAACCTTCTCAGAGGTGCTACCAGTCCATGGCAGGAGTGAGGCTAGGGTACTGCACACCATGCAGTTTAATGAATGGTTGCAAAACTGGTGCAGAGCACAGGGCTTTGGCTTCATTGGGGACTGGGGGTCCACCTGGAGAGATAAAGGTCTATACTGGTATGACGGTCTGCATTTGTCCACTAAGGGGACCAAGCTCCTAGGTGACAGGTTTAAATGCTTCCTTGGCAAGCTTTTAAACTAGATAAGGGGGGAGGTACTGATAAAAGGCAGGAAAAGTCAAGCCTCCCCCCCACAAAACATGGCAGGTAGTAGGGTAAACACTGAGGTACAGAGCTCAACACAGGGTAGGATGGGGGTAAATGGTAAAATAGATAAGAGCAATAAAAGCAGGGATGGGAGAAAAAAGGATCAAGCCAACATTAAATGGAGGGCAATGACTACTAATGCCCGTAGTCTGGGAAACAAGCTTTCTGAGCTAGTAGCTTTGATGGAAGATGAACAATTGGATATTGTGGCAGTCACAGAAACATGGTACACCGAGAACCATGAATGGGATGTCAACATACCAGGGTACACAATCTACAGAAGGGACAGGGAAGGCAAAAGAGGAGGTGGAGTAGCTCTATACATAAGGGAAGGGATCAAAGCTACAGAACTAAAAAGTAAAGGGGGAGGACAAAAGGCACTCTGGGTTACCTTGGAGATGAGGAATGGCATCACAATCCGCACAGGGGTTGTATACAGACCCCAGTCTCAAGGGGAGGAAATGGACAAGAAAATGATAGAGGACATTCTCAAAATGGCTGAAAAAGGGGAGATACTGTTGATGGGGGACCTGAATATGCCAGATGTTAACTGGAGGACATGTACTGCAGCCACATCCAAGAGCAGGGCCATTCTTGATGCCCTGCAGGGGGCAGACCTTAGACAGCTAGTGCTGGAACCCACTCGGGAGGGAGCAATACTAGACCTGGTACTCTCAAATGGAGAGAGGATCACAAATGTAGAAGTCAGTAAACATCTGGGAACAAGCGACCACTGCACAGTGTGCTTCACAATGAGCACAACCATGGAGATAAGCCATACAAAAACAAGGATACTGGACTTTAGAAGGGCTGACTTTGGCAACATGGGTGAACACCTGAAGAATGCACTAGCAAATGGCCAAATAGGAGGTATGGAACAACAATGGAGAAAAATCAGAACTGCCATCATAGAGGCAACAAGTCTTTGTGTAAAACAAATAAAGAAAACAAAGCGGAGTAAAAAACCACTATGGTTCTCAAGAGAGGTGGCAGGGAAGGTTAAGGAGAAAAAGGCTGCATTCAAAAAGTATAAGGAATCACAGAGGGAGCATGACAGGGAACTGTATCAACTAAAGCAGAAAGAAGTAGGAAAGGCAGTCAGAATAGCAAAGGCACAAACCGAGGAAAAAATAGCCAACTCGGTCAAAAAGGGGGATAAAACCTTTTATAGGTACATTAGGGAGCATAGAAAGGTAAAGGGAGGGATAGTGATGATTAATAAAGGAGAGGGGAGGTGGGCAGAGGGAAACAGTGAAAAGGCAGAGATACTGAATGAATACTTTTGCTCAGTATTCACAAAAGAAGATGAGGAGCAGTTACCTAAACCAGACAATAGAAGCACTCTGGGTAGGGGGGTTGATACCAGTCCATTCACAGAAGAAAGAGTCCTGAAAGAACTCCTAAAACTTAAGGTGGACAAAGCAATGGGGCCTGATGGGATTCACCCAGAATCCTAAAAGAACTAAGGGGGACCTAGTGACACCACTGACCACACTTTTAACAAATCATGGCAGGATGGGGTGGTACCTGAGGACTGGAGGAGGGCAGATGTGATTCCCTTTACAAAAGTGGGAGCAAGGCAGAAGCAGGAAACTACAGACCTGTAAGTTTGACCTCAGTGGTAGGAAAATGATGGAATCACTCTGAAAGAAAGAATTGTTGAGCACCTAGAGGCCAGAGGGCACAGGACCCAAAGCAACATGGATTTACAGCAGGAAGGTCATGTCAGACTAATCTAATTGATTTCTTTGACTGGGTGACCAAAGTAATAGACCAGGGAGGGGCTGTGGATATGGCCTACCTAGACTTTAGCAAGGCATTTGACACAGTCCTGCACAAAAGATTAATAATCAAATTAGCCAGCCTGGGAGTGGGTCCCAGGGTGGTAGCCTGGGTAGTGAACTGGCTGCACAACAGGACACAGAAGGTAATAGTGAATGGAACACATTCTGAAGAAAGGGGGGTTACTAGTGGAGTACCTCAGGGCTCAGTACTGGGTCCAATCCTCTTTAATATCTTTATAAGTGACATTGCAGAGGGTCTGAGGAAAGGTATGCCTCTTGCAGATGACACAAAGATCTGTAACAGAGTTGATACACAAGAGGGGTAGAAAAGATGAGAAGGGCTTGGCAAGGTTGGAGGAATGGTCAGACATATGGCAACTTAGATTCAATGCAAAGAAGTGAAGTAATGCACCTGGGAAACAAAACCCAGGAGAAGAGGCACACAATAGCAGGGAGGTACTAACAACAACAAAAATGGAAAGGGACCTGGGAGTAGTCATATCAGATGACCTAAAGGTGGGTAAGCAATGTGAAAAGTCAGTAAGAGCCAGGGGATACTGGGATGCATAGGAAGGGCATCACAAGTAGAAAAGGAAGTGATTATCCTCTATATAGACAGTTGGTGAGACCCCATCTGGAGTACTGTGCAGTTTGGAGACCTCATCTACACAAGGACATAGACAGGATGGAAGCAGTCCAGAGGAGGGCAACTAAAATGGTGCAGGGTCTACATCAAAACCATATGAAGAGAGACTGAGAGAGCTTAATATGTATACCCTTGATGAAAAGGAGGGACAGGGGGACATGATAGAAACATTCAAGTACCTCAAGGAATCAACAAAGTCCACAGGGTAGCATCTTTCAGAAAAAGAGATGTGTAAGAACAAGGGGGCACAGTTTAAAGAAAGAGGGGGGATGGCTCTGGGGTAATGTAAGAAAATTCTTTTTCACGGAGAGAGTGGTGGATACATGGAACAGCCTTCCTGAGGAGGTCATTGGGTCTAAAACAGTGGGGGAATTCAAACATGCATGGGACAGACACAAAGCAATTATAGTGGGGGGTTGCAGGAAGCAGGCTGTTGGTTAACTAGAATCTGCAGCTTATCCAGTAGGTAGGGAAATGGGCAGACTGGGTGGGCCAAGTGGTCCTTTTCTGCCGTCAAAGTCTATGTTTCTATGTTTCTATGTGAACAATACTTTTGTGGCATCTACTGCATAAGCCAACATGTATTTTCTTGTGTTTTTCATCTGCCACAGTTGTAATGTGTGTCATTCCATGTCAATAAATGAGTTTGCAAGACAGTCATGTGTGTTAGTATTTTTGATGTACAGTGCTAGAATATATTTCAGCTTATTGGACAAACACTGTGTGGTTGTGTCTACTAATGTGCAGGGGCACTGTATTTTAAGTCTTCTACACATCTTCAGTAAAAATGACAAACTGCACTCTGGTAGCAAATTATGGACAGGAAAACGTTAAACAGCAACAAAACAGAGCTTTCTTCAGCAAAAAAAAAAAAAAAAAGAAATCACTGAGCTAGAGGACTCACCCCTTACAGAAATAATTACATAAAATGTTTTCATGCTGCACACATAAAACTACCCAAGTGATATGAGTGCTGCAAGTATGATTTAATTGCTAAATTGGGGCTGATTGCATACATATGGCATGCATGCAGCAAGCAAGTGTGGACACCATGATTTTTATGTTAAATTGGGAAAGACTGCATGCATTTAAAAAGCATGTGGTCACTGCACACGTAAAAGTTAAGTGACTTGCTCAGGATCATACTACACAATTGAAAGGCATATGTCTGTAGTTCTACAGGGGAATAGCTCCTCCCCATCTCCTATTTAAACCATCAGGCTATCGCCATTCTGCATAGAGTGAGTTGCACTCGCTTGATTGTGGTGCTTGGTGCCTGGCTGCTATCTTTTCTCATTTCTGTTTGCTGTGTCCCATGCCCCCCCGCCTCTCTGTTGGTTATTTGGTCCCTCCCCAATTTCCTATTGCTGCTCTTTTTGTCCTTGTCCCCCCTTGGGGATTTCTGCTGCTGCTTCCTGACCCTGCTGAGCTGCGTTTCTGTGTGGCCGCCCTTTTTCTCCTTCTGCCCTAGTACTTGAACTGCTCCATCCTCCCTTTTCTTCATTAGCTTCTGCTCTTTCTCCTCATGCAGCTGCCGCTCCACGCCACTGCCGAGTCTGCACCATTTCGGTTTAATTGTGTCAATCCGGACCACGGTGCTTCTGCATTGCTCTGCTCAGATCCTCCATTGTGGCTGACCACCGCCACCACGGAATTGGGCTTCCATTCCTTCCCGTGCTTCCCCGTGGCCTCCTGGATTTCCTTCATTTGGCGCTCGCCGTGCCTGCTACCAGAGCCCCTCATTTCCTGCTCAGCTCCTTTTTCTGCATTTCATTTTCGGCACATGGAATGTTTATAGACGTACCTCCTGTTCTTGTTTTTTGGCTGCCAGTTGCTAATCATTCTCCAGCTCTGCAAGAGGAGATGTATAACTGCGTCCCTGCCTTTCTGGACACTCCACGCTGGCTTCTGTGCTCTTGTCTGGATTCAGCTGTGAGCTTCCCGTGACAGTGCATCAGTGCTGCTTCTGAGTTGGTTTCATTCCCAAATTGCCTCTACCAGTTCTGACCATATTTCTAGGGAATGTCACCCACTGCACAAGGCTGCTGTGTTTGGTTGAGCTTGATCTTGGAGCTCTCAGAGGAAACTCTATCCTTGTGAAGACATTCTTCTACATCCATTATCATATTTAGGTACGCCTTGTCTCCATCCCCTCGGCTTCAGCCTCTGGGATCTCTGCTGTGCCAGGTGGCCCTCTGTGGTGGTGTTCCCACCATGCCTTGTCTTTCAAGAGGTCTAGCTTGACTTGATCTCTCCACTTCCCACCTGGCCTACATGAGGTCCAACCATTCCCGCTGGCCACACAGGGGCCTAACCTGGCAATCTTTCACTGCTCCTTTGCTGCCCTGTGTGAGGGTTTTGTGGTTCTGCTAGCCTTTGTGGGGTTTAGCTTGCTGCTTTCTACTCCTTCTTCTGGCTGACCTACGTCGAGGTCCAGCCGCTCATCCTACCCCACGTGGGGGGCCTAGGTGGTTACTTTGACGCCATCCTTTGGACTCCAGACTTGCACTCCAGCCATGTGCCATGGCATTCAGCACCCTGCTCCAGATCCTTTCCTGCTGGCTGTCATCTGAGCTTCTCTACTGCATCATTCATTCTTGCTTCCAGTGTCTCTCCAGCATTGGTGTCTACCAAGGCATTCCTGTGGTTCTCTGTTTCTGGCTCTGGACGATCATTTCTCCAGCCTTGTGCTTCCCCATAGCACTAGATTTTGGATCCATACAAGCTTCCCTCTCATGCAGTTTTCTCCATCCCGAATCAGCTGCTTCATTCCTTCCCATCCTTGCAGCATGTTGGATCTCCTTCTGTGGACCATCTGCTTCAGTTATGTCCCCCTGCTGTTCACCTGCTCTCTAGATCTGGACTGTTTGGACTTTCATTCATCTGCCTACCTTGTCCCAGTGCCTCTGTGGTGTCTCCTTCTCCCTGGCCTGGACTCGGTCTGCTGCTGCATCTTCCATGCCTGCCTCTTTCAGATTGTTTTCATCCTTTTTGGGTGTTTTCATCTGGAGTTATAATTTCAAATGACCTTGGTGTCAAGACACATTGCAACCAGGTAGTTAAAAAGGCAAGAGGAATCCTAAACTGCATCAGGTGGCATATTAAGAATAGACACCAAGATGTCTTCATTCCACTCTATACTTCACTAGTCAGACCACACATGGAATACTGCGCAGAACTACGGGCACCATGGGGAAAAACTGAAATAGGAGCACTGGAAAGGGTACAGAAAAGAGTGACCAAATTAATCAGAGGAGTACAACACTTGGAATATAGTGAAAGACTGCAGCACTTGGGTATGTTTAGTCTTGAGTATCGTAGGCTCAGAGGAGATACAGTATGTGCATGGTTCATAAAGCCTTTTCTAACTCAGACTTGTGAGATATGTTGAATCTAGATATTAGGGAACAAAGCCACTATACAAGAGCACACCCCTTGCAGATTAAAGGTAACAGGTATCGTAACAACAGAAGGAAATATTGGTTCTCTGTTAGAGTACCAAAAATCTGGAATAGCCTCCCTATCAAGGTAGTGGCCAGTAAAACTATTGAGGAATTTAAGCACAGCTTGGATAGATACTTAATTAATACAAAAATAATGGGATATTAAATGGCAAGCAATATGGACTACTAATCTTCTCTGCTCTGAACTACCTATGAAACCTATCTCCATCTGCCAGAAGCCTTCATTCCATGTTACTTACTCATCTCTGACTTTTCCATCAGGGTTGAACGCACTGCCAGGATGTCTCGCCTTTAGTCATACTACTCGAGTTCTGGATGCTGCAGCTCTCACCTTCGCCTGTTCGCACCTACTTGCATGCATCAGGATATCCTTCTTCACTACACCGTGGACTTACATCTAGACTACATCTCAGGATATTCGCAATAAATTCCCCTGGATGTCTCTTGCCATGCTGCTTCAGTTCGTTTGGATTTACTACTACTGCTGTTTCTTGCCAGAACTCTCAGCCAAGCTCTATGCCATAGTGCCATTCCTATTTCATAGCTTAGGCCTCAGACATTAACCAAATCCAGTGCCATGAGGCTTATTAAATCTGGTTGAGTTGCCAACTCATCCAACTCAGTTCACTCCATGCATTCTGTTGCCTTCCTTCATCATCAGGAACACAACATTTCTACAGGACCATCTTACTGCTCTTATAAGTCTGTCTTGCAATTCAGGGCATGGAGGGTCAAATAATTCTACTCTACACCTGCCTTGCACAGCATTGGGGCCTGGAGGTTTGACTATTTCTGCCCTACACCTGCCTCGCCAAGCATCAGGGCCTGGAGGTTCGACTAGTTCTACTCTGCACTTGCCTCACCCAGATCAGGGAGTGGAAGTTCTCATAGCACCTGTGACCTGCCCACCTTGCTCGGTGCATGGAAGTTCTGTTCCTTACCGTACCTGCTTCACTGGATGGGTTGGAGGTTTTCTGGACTTTCTAGCCTAATGTCCAATTACTGCTTCTCCCACTCAGGACCAGGGGTTCATTTTCTCCACTTTCTTCAGCTTCACAACTTGCATCCAGCTTACTTGCCTCACCTTCAAAGATTCTATGCTTTCCATAACCTCGTACATCGGAACTCGGACCACCACTTCAAGATCGACTATGCATTCAACTGGATTCAAATATGATCTTCTATCAATATTTGCCCTGGACATTGACATCGCAGACTGGGAATTTGCTAAGGATATGCTACCATCTTTTCACTGGACATTCAGCATCAGTACTGGATTGCATTTGCTCTTTATCGACATTAAGATCTTCATCGATGGGGTTTCGGACTAGCTGACAACTTGATATTTGTTCATTTAAGATTACTCTCCTTTAGTATGCCCAGAAGGAAGCGCAGGTCAGTAGCCATGGGTCCTCAGAGGTTCCCCCCCAAGGGTTTTTTTCCTCTCCTGCATGCTACTGGCCACACTCTCTGGAGTTGGAGTAGATAATTGTACCTGTAATCATAATTCTGTCTTTTGGAAGTCTCAATCCTACTCAACTAAGCATCCTTCCTAAGGTGGGATACAGAGAAAGGCCAAAACATCAAGTCCTAACAAGTTGTTATTCATCAGTTCAAGCACCTAAGCACTATGCATATCCAATCCAGTTCATATGTATTACAATCACTGACTTGCTCATATCTGTGCTGAAGTATCTAAGCACTAATCATTTCATATAACTCATATACCTTACAGGCATTGTTGTACTTCCTGGTCTGGCCTATGTATCCAAGCATAACCTACTTCATTCAGCTCTACTGTACGGTTGCACAAGCACTGAGCTATGAACAACATAGAATTGGGAGTTGATGAGATTCAAACTGGGATGGCAGTATAAACTAGAGGTTAGAGGAATGAGGTGTGAATGAGCTTGATACATCCAGCAGACCAGACCTGAGTTTGATTCTCACAACCTCCACTTGCATACTGTGTGACTCTGAGCCAGTCACTTAACTACCCAGTGCTCTCAGGTCACCCCTGAAAAAAGGCACTTGTGCCTAGTGGGCCTTACCTGGTTACCAAAGATTAAAAATTAAAAAAAAAAAAAAAACAGGCCTTCATGCCTCTAAGTCTCCTGCCTTGCAGTTCAGTGCCTTTAACCAATAAGCCATACTGTCTGCACACATATGGCTCACTTATACTTCAATACATATTGTATATGACTACATCTGCATGCATCCGGCATGCTTGTAGCCACTGTTAAGCTTTTCAGTTTTCTCTTACTCATCTCAGTTTCACAGTTGAACTGTAGCACACATACCAATGGAAACGCGTGTGTTTTTTCCCACCCCAAATACACAAAATTACCTGCAAAACCACTTAATTACTTCTGTCTGGCCTGTACTCATACCATTTTCTCTCCATAGTTTTGAATGCTTCCACGCAAACAGACTTTAAGGTGCAAAGACAAAAGTAGCAATAACTTGACACATACCCACATGGTCAGTCCTTCCCCCTTGCACACACACTGTAGCAGGTATGGCCATGCTGCTACAGACAACACACAAAGTATAGATATAAGTAAAAAATATTTTACTTGAGTACCTGGGAGCCAGAAGCAAGAGTCTTTAAGAGATGATGTCCATGGGTCAGAGTGCTGGGGCGTACCCCCTTGAAATGAACGGAGTTCTTTTTTTATTACTGTTTTATATACTATGAATGAGATGGAGAATAATGAAGGCCACTGTTCTACTAACAAGGCCCTTGTTAGTTGAGTGGTGGCCTTCATTAATCTCCAACTCTCCATCAATATTGTATAAAATAGTAATAAAAAATACCCCCATTCATTTCAATGGTGCACCCCTCTGCAGTTACTTTGCCCTTTGTTAGAATTTGCATGAGCATGGGAATGTGGCAATCAGCTTCACTGGGGGGGCATAAGCCTGACTATAGTGGGGTTCCAATAGCCTGTGCATACCATACCGCTCAACTGTCCGTGAATGCAAGAAACAGCTCTAGAATGTCTGTAACATCTCTAAAAGGTACAACTTATTTGTTTTGACTGAAAAGTGATATGCAAATCAGGAAAAACCCTAATTTATAAGATTTATCTATATATACCCCGGAGCAGTGCATCAGATTTGGCCTTAAAATCAGTTAAACCCACCAAATTACTAACCAATTTTTTTCCTGGCTGAAATTCTGCCCCCCTTCCTGAAAAGTAACTTTGTCCCAATTTTTCTCCCAGACTCCATTCCATTCAATACCCATCCCCTATGGGCCATGATGCAGCCCAAAGGTGAAGAAATGAGAAAAACACATCAATATTTCAGTCCTTCCTCAATCCCCCTGTAAAAAAAAATTATTTATGTTTACTTACTCAGCCATATGGCCAGAATCTGCAGCCTGGCACAGTGTGCCACCAGCCCAGTTTTCAGTCCACCCCCCCTTCCACCAGAAGCTGAATGCTAGAACCGACCATCGCAGGTCTCCAACATGGTCTGTAACCAAGTCACCTCACCAACTGAACCCACCCAACCTGGGTTGCTTGCTTCTTGCTTGGTAGCTGTAGTGCCTGCTGCCAGACTGCACTGATCAAGGCCTATAAAGGCCACCCACACTGCTGTCACCACTGCTGCTATGCCTAGCTCACTGCCATGGGGGTCTGTGCTGTTTTTTTTTGCTTTTTTTTCAAGGAGAGCCTAATAGAGTAAATAGGTAGTCTAGACTTGAGTTAACTTCTAGCTCACCCTCTCCTCCTTCAGCCACCAGGGAAGATAGAGACTCACTAAGAGTAGACCAAGAAAAAATGCTGCCACAACACCGCTATTGAGAATTCAGTGCTCACCGACTCCTCCAAGCTGTAGTGTGCAAGATTCATGCACTCTTTCTTGGCTGGAGCTCATACACATCACATGTGATTGTGCTACCACTAATAGGTTGAGAGTGGACAACACAATACAGACACAGTCAAGTCTGGAGAGTACCTGCAGTGTGAGCACACACAGGCCAGGTGGGCACTTAATGTGCAAAAGATTAAATCCAAATTTAATGCCATTACTGCCACACCATAAGAACAACCTAGGCACAAATATGGCAGGGGGCAACTGCCTCCCTCTGCCGTACGTAAATTGAACCCCTGCCTAGTGGTAGAAATTCATTCTCAGGTGCTAATGCAATGGTTTCCGTTGTGTTCTGAGGTACTGTATCTCCATATTTCATGATGTGTCCTGATCATCGTGTGGGTTAGTGTTCCTTATTGTCCCTCATTTTGAGTGTCCATGTCCCTCATTTTAGTAACAAAATGTGAGGTATGGTGCATGCTTCCAAGACCCTACAGTGAGTGCTGAGCATGGCCATATGGTACATGATCAATACAGAATAACAAAGGGAAAGTAAGTGAGATGAAACAGTCATGGAGAAACACATCTGTAACACTCAATATGCATAAAGGATTTGCAAGGTCCAAAACAAAAAGGATAAGCATCACAACACAGACGCCTTGCAAGTCACAAGTGGGGTACCTCAGGGATCAGTTCTGGGGTCAGTCCTCTTCAATATCTTCATTAGTGACATTGCAGATGGACTAGAGGGTAAGGCTTGTCTGTTTGCAGATGACACCAAGATCTGCAACAGAGTAGATGATCCAGATGTGGTGGGCAGAAAGAGAAGAGATCTGGATAAACTAGCAAAATGGTCAGAAGAGTGGCAACTGCGGTTTAATGCAAAGAAGTGCAAGATCATGCACATAGGGAAGAGAAACCCTGAAGCCATCTATAGGCTGGGAGGGGGAGTTGCTGGCAGTCACAAAGGAAGAAAGAGACTTGGGCATCATCATCACCGATGACCTGAAATCATCCAAGCAGACCTCTAAAGCAGTAGGTAAGGCTAGGGGGATATTGGGGTGTATTAGTATGGGTATCACACGTCGTAAGAGGGAGGTAATAATCTCTCTTTACAAGACACTGGTTAGGCCCCATCTGGAGTACTGCGAGCAGTACTGGAGGCCACACCTTCACAAGGACATTAACCAAATTGAGGCAGTCCAGAGAAGGGCAACCAAAATGGTGCAGGGACTGCATCAGAAGACATATGAGGACAGATTAACGGAGCTCAATATGTATACCTTTGAGCAAAGGAGGAAGAGAGGTGATATGATCGAAACATTCAACCACCTTGTGAGCATTAACAAGGTGAATGAGTCTAACATGTTTAAATATAACAAAAATAGCAGGACAAGAGGACACAGCATGAGCTTAGAGGGAGGCTGATTAAGGGAGAATGTGAGGAAATTCTTTTTCACAGAAAGGGTGGTGGATGCATGGAACTGCCTACCTCAGGAAGTGGTGGCTATGAATACAATGCAGGGCTTCAAACAGGCATGGGATATGCATAAGGGAGCAATACAGATGAGTATTTATAAATAGGCCACTGACAGAACAAAGGCCGATGGCACATTTATAAGGTAGAAAAAGAAATGGGCAGACTGGGTGGGCCTTGCGGTCCTTATCTGCCATCATCTTCTATGTTTCTATGTTTCATATATCTGGAATGGGGGATGTTGACTGGCTATATCCTAGGCATTTAATGCAGTAAGCAAACAGTACTTTACAAATTAATGATGATTTAATGACAAAAATCAAAAGCCATTAAACAACTTGCAAAAGGCTCAGAACTAATGAATTTACCTTATTTTTATGGGAATTCAAATAAAAATGTATTTTAATGACTAATTGCTATCAACAGTATAAGCAATAGAAACTGATATGTTTTTTAGATGAGATTTGCACCAGCTTAGCTGCTGCACACATGGCAAGCGTGCAGCATGTGAACCTGACGTGATGTTTAAATGATGTTCACACCAGCTTAACTGCTGCACTCATGTCAAGCAAGCAACACATGAACCTGATGTAATTTTTAGAAGATGTTCACACCAGCTTACCTGCTGCACACATGTCAAGCTTGCAGCATGCAAACCTGATTTGCTTTTTAGATCTGGTTTGCTTAGGTTCATTTTGTGTATGCGTGCTGCATGCAAACATTGCACAATTAAGCATGCAATCTGCATGTACACAGCACGTCTATATTTCTATATGGGACTAGCCCTAGCACATCAACCTCTGCAGGTCTTCTCAGGGGGTGTGGCCATTTCAGAAACCATCCAGACTTTTATACCCATACAGATTAAAGCACAGTACATTTAAATCATGTTTCTTAAACATTTGTAAATAAAGTAAAGCAAAAAATCAATTTAATTATTTTGTCAATAAAAGAAATAAGTACATAGAAAAGGAAATGCAGTGCCCAAGGTAGGGTAAAGCGATTGGGGGGGGGGGGTGAGCTGGAGGAAACATCCCCACCTTTCTTGAGTGCAAACCAATAGCTGCCAGATACTATGATGATCAACCATTCTCATTGGTCTATCCTTTGCAGTGCCTGTGCTTGCCATCCCAACTGACCAATGGATGCTTCAGGCTTCTGCTGCAGCACCAGGAGAGGGTGTTGCTATTTTGGAACTGTCACATACTGTATACTCATACATATAGAATGATGCCTGTGGAATGTGTATAATGAGAATTTTATGCCCGCCAGAGGCACCGAATGCTGCATAAACCCCAAGATCAAAGCTCCATGAGTTTATAATAGCATCCCACACTGAGGGTGGGTATAACATTTGAGTTTTATGCATCCCCCCATGCTTTATTTGATATAATTGATGGGCTCTGTTTTTTTTTTTTTGCCTTAGCAACTAATTAGAAAAAAAGCCAGTGTTTTTGCAGTTACTTACAGTGAAACTGTGACAACATGTGTGAGGAGATTGGTAGTTTGCTGCTTCCATATAGTGGAACACAATGCATATCCACCAACATTATTTGGTTATAACAGAGAATTCTAACTGGGTTTATCTATGGAAAACAGAAGCCCAGTTATAGTAACCTAATAATGACTGTATGGAATGAAAGGGGATGCTAGTGATGGGATACAAACAGGAAATTACTAACAGATTATTGAGCAATTGATTAAGAGAAAAGTGAAATAGCTTTTTCAAAAAGTAAGCAAATAATGTTAGGCAGTGGACTGGGAGAGGACTTCAGGGCAATTACTCTCTTTAGCAGAAAAACAAATCTAACATTGGAAAACTAGAGGAAGTAGGACCACACTACAGAGCTTAAATATAACTGATTCCATCCTATCTGGGTGGCCAGCACATTGAACTGGGACTGATGCACATTACATGACATCACTATTAGTCTTATGTTTAAATCTGGATCAGTTTGTTGAAATTGCCAGGTAAGAATCCTGACACCACAATACCTTTTACTTGATCAACCCAGAGGTCAAATTCTTTCAGTTGAATTTTAGATAGACACCAAAAATAAATACTTTTCTGGGATTACATTCAGAAATAGTTTGCAGCAACTAGACAAATTTAATCTGGAACCTCTACTAGGCAAAAATGCACCTAGATATTACTAAATGGGAGAAATTAAACCTTTCTCTTTGGAGAAAGATTAATGTGTTTTAGTGAGTCTAGCACCTAAAATACTTTTCACACTTGATAATTTATCAATTAAAATTGACACCATTTGGTTCAACAAAAGTGATAACCTAATTAGAAAAATCATATGAGGCACAAAACCCCCTAGACTAAGCTTGTCAAAGCTTCAGGTTCAGAAAGAAAGTGACAGATCTGGCCTCCTTAATGTCAAGAGGTACCAGATTACATTAATCACTGGAGATCTAATTAACTGGTTCGCCGTTAATGAGAATTTTCTTTTGCTGTGGGTACTTTATGTTCAGGAATGTTTGAAACCAAAATCTTTATAGGATCCACTATTCAACTCAATATCTTGTTCTCTAGCATATCTGTCAACTATCCCTGATACTATCCTTGCATTTACAATAAATCTACCCCCATGTATCTAGGTCTTAGCACCTCCCCGCCTCATGGAATCTATTGCCTTATGGAAAAATTCTAAAATCAAATTAGAATGCTAGTGGATAACAACTGGAAATATAAAGGGATTACAATACTAAAGGATCTATTTACCAAGGAATGGGGTATTATATTCTGCTGCAGAACTGAGAACCAAATTCAGCCTGCCATTTATACAGTTTCCCAAATACCTTCAGCTGAGGGATGCCTTGAAAAGAATTTATGGGTCCGAAGTTTCAAACTAAGTTTTTGTACACTTGGGAATCCTTTCTTCAATTAGCATCTGACAAAGAAAGTGCAGGAGGAATATATAAAAAGGTTCAGTTGGAGACTAAAAACATTACTGCACAGTGCACAGGTTCAGCTCTAGTGGGTATGAGACCTAGGCTACAATATCACCACCACCACCCCTGCCTGACAGATGAAAAAAAAATTAGGCTGGTGCTGGTATTATTATGCACCAGACAGACTGGAAAAAATGGAAAAGTACCCATAAGGGATGGGTTGGAAATGTATGCAAATGTCAAAAACAGTGGGGGAATTCAAGAATGCATGGGGCAGACATAAGGCAATTGTGATGGAAGGAAGAAGGAAGGAAGGAAGGAAGGAAGGAAGGAAGAAAGAAAGAAAGAAAGAAAGAAAGAAAGAAAGAAAGAAAGAAAGAAAGAAAGAAAGAAAGAAAGAAGGCTGTTGGTAAACTAGGATCTGCAGCTTATCCACTAGGTAGGGAAATGGGCAGACTGGATGGGCCAAGCAGTCCTTATCTGCCATCAAAGTCTATGTTTCTATGTATGAAAACACATGCTTCACTGATGCACGTTATGGGATTCCCTTAACTCTTTAATATCTGGGACACAATACACAGAGCTTGCTCAGTGGCCTCTAACTTAGTAATACTATTAAATTCACAAATTGTTATCCTGGGAGATGCCACTGTGCTCTACTAGCTTAGAAGAGAACAACAGTTAGGGTTTCTAGCAGCAGCACTATGCCTTAAACACCTGTTATTAACTAAATGGAAAGACAGTATAATTCTTCTGGCAGGTAGGTGGATCATTTGCATGGGGAAACAATAACCTATTTGAGAATCCATCATGTAATCCAGGATACTGAGGGAAAATTTAGGGAAATTTGTACTCCTTTTCTTATATTATTAGAGAAGAAACAGAAAGGTAGATGTTATCAGCTATAATTTATAAGTGTTCTTATTTTAACTAGAATACACTACAAGTTTGAGAAAGCAAGAGAGAATAAAGTGTTTTCTGTATCCATGTGCAATGTACAGTATACAGTTAACATGTTTCTTCTGGTAATGAAACAAAAGCATTACGTTAGTATGTGAAATCTATATCGTTATAAATCCTTAAGTTCTTTTACATTCAGTAAATTGTTACATTGAAAAAGTAAGGTTATTGATGCTGTATTTATTAATTGTAACTTAGAATCTTTTTAATAAAAATCCATGAAGCAGTGGGGTGTGGCTTGGCAGTTAAAATGGAGGCAAGCTAATTTTACCAGAGAGATCCTGGAGATACCCCTTTTCAACCAGCCAGACATTTCCATAAACAACAGAACTGCTTAGAGCAATTCTGAAACCGGACACTACCCGTTTTACAAAGATACATACTGTAGCAAAATCAGACAAAGCATCACTGAGTACTATTGTCCTCCGGACTATTTGGCACAACCATGTGGGTCCCAACTGGCAGGCCTTAGAAGCAGCAATGTCCAAGATCAGAAGGACTTACTCTGGAATTACACATCTGGACACCGCAATATGACAGGGGAAGTGAATCATGGCCGAACACGGCTCCCCTAATCCTATGGCACAGGACGTTGACAAAATAACTGCTATGTTCAGTAAAGTTCTGCAGGACATGGCAGAACTAAAAATAACAACAGCTAGAATGAACGAAGATCTAAAGGGACTAGCAAACAGAGTGGAATGCACAGAATATGTAGTTAAACAGCATGCTGCCCAGCTGTACCAACATGAAGGGCACATGCAAAAACACCAAGGGCAAATCCAGTACCTGCTAAAGAAAGTAGACAACATGAAGAACAGAGCTAGAAGGAAAAACATTCATATAATTGGAATACCTGAAGGTATGGAGGGAAGGTACATGCTTTCTTTTCTTGAAAATGCCCTGCCTCGTATGCTGCAGCTAAACAATGAGCCAGTGCCTAAACCTGAAAAGGCGCATCAAACACTAGCTCCCAAGCTGAAGCCGGGCAATTGCTCTCACCCCATCCTATGTAAATTTCAAAGATACCCTACAAAAGAAAGATACGTAATAGTGGTGAGGGAGCTAAGAGACATCAAGTGGCAGGGCTGAACCATACAGCTATATCAGGACTATTCCCCTGAGTTTGCAAAGAAAACATGGGCATACACAGGGGTGAAACAACAACTTTATAAAATGAAAATTTCTGCATCCCTAAGGTACCCCACGATGCTGCATGTACAGTACAAAGGGGAATATATTGTTTTCGACACACCCAGTGAAGTGGAACTTTTTTTACAAGATGTCGTAAGGGAAGAGAGGGTATCATGGCAGCCCTCACGTTCTCCACAACGTGACACATGGCAGGCTATGGAAGTGGCTTTAGAGGAATCTGAAGAGACGTGGCAAGGTCCAGAGCAAGGGAAGGAACAAGAAGAGGAATGGCAACAGATCTAAAGACGGAGAGCAAAATGAGCAAGCAGAAATGTGACCAACGAAAGACCTCTGTTGTGGAGAAACAGATTGAGGAGTCATCAACACCTGCAAAACCTATCTGATGCCAGCACAAACTCCCTAGGCAATACACCAGTGAAGCTTACCAACTGTTATGAACCACTGGGGGAACTGCTACTGGTGGCAATAAACTTTTCCAGTATTCTGAAATCACCGCTGGCTGAAAAGACCACAGAATTGGAGCTCTTAATTGGCTGGGCTCTCCTGTGTCAGGAATGGGTGGACTGCACCATGGAGGCATCCAAAGGTGCCCCACCATCAGAGAGAACAACGTCCCAACCAGAACAAAGCAGCCTTCCAGTGAACACTGTCTAAAACTGAGCCTTTTCCTGACTTCGCAGGTTTGACAGATATTTTTTCTCTTTCGTAGCAGGGTATGGTGGCAATTTGACAATCCTGCATGGAACTCGAGCAGCAATGAATTGCCTGTACAGTTAGGGTAGGACTGACATATGGCCCGTGTCTCCTTGAGGTGCAACTGCTGGAAAAATGAGTAAAAGGAAAGAGAGGAGCTAAAATTAACAGACTCCTGACCCTTACTGCTCATGCCCTGGTAGCTTCTGACACTCCTGCAGTGGCACTCAGTGTTTTGTGTACGAGGGCTACCACCTGAACAAAGCCATGAAAGTGGCCACTGTATTGTACAAGTACATAGCTGGGGCAGTCATGGATATCTCGGCGGCTGCTGCGACATTAAGAGTTAAAATGTGTAATTTAAGGGGACAATGTTTTTCTTTTATAATGGTTCTGGCAGATATGAGCAAGGGGTTATACCCCTGACACACTGCCACATTTGTTTAAATGAAAGTGCACCAAGCCTCCTGAGCAGGTATACCTGTTATGGTGAAAGTCTTCCTTGCAGTGAATTGGGCTCCCCCCCCCCCATTTGACACCAAGGGTAAGGGAGGAAGTAAGGTGGGCAATTGGATAAAATATGCTCAAGATCCAGCGGCCATATTAGCAGAACAGTCCCCACCTGAATTCAATTTGAGATATGTAATATGAGGCATTGAATGTATGTTTAATATTTAATTTGTTAACAATAAAATTATTACTACTACTACTACAGTTTGAACTGCTCTGCTGGGTTAGTGCTCACATCCAAGAGTGTTCGGAGAGAGGGCGCTGGATCAGAATGACCCAACCTAAACTAATGTAGGTAATCCTCTCACCGCTGAAAGGGAATGGAGGTAATCATAATGAGCAACATCCTTATACCGGTGAGGGGACCACTGTACAGCCCACGACAACAGTAGGGAGAGGGAAGGCAAAGACCCATACTGAGACCCAATTCTCTCTCTTAAAGGGGCTGCAGGGCACCACAATTAACTGGGCTAGATGCACTGTGGGTGGTTGAGGGAGTATGAGGGATGGAACCCTTACACAATGCAGATATGGAATGCAGGGTTTAGTCCCCCCCCCGCCATCGCCGCTGGCTGGCATGAAAACAAGGCACATCTTGGGGAATAAGCTAGATTAACCGAAACTCCCCACATCTCTTGGGCATTGGATGCTGCTCAGCCGGACACTATCAAGGAGTCATGCAGGATGCAGGTAACATAGGATCCTGTCCTTTGGAGAGCTGGTGTGAGGCAATGCCTGTTTAAAGTTAAAGGGGCCTCAGGTCTCTTGGTTAATGTAAGGAAGTTAGCAGTTTGCCACTTAGAACAACCTGTAAAAATGGTTTAGGGATACAGATGTCAAGACCAGCACCTGAGAGGGGCACTCCAAACCACGGGCTGACAAAAACAAGGTCAGCTGGGTTGCTAAAGAGTGACCCCTTAGATGGAATAGGCGTAAGTGATATGCGTAGATTTATGTCCGTTGACAATAGAAATAAAGTTCAGAAAATGTTTCTAAACCACATTGAGGCACAGGCCATAAATGGTCCAGTAATGTGGTTTAACACAATTAAATATACAATCCAGCAGTTAAAGGACCATATCCAGGAGACAAGGAGCAGTAGTGGAAGGGTAGGGAAAGCTAATACAGAGGCAAAAAGAACAGATCATTTCAGGGATACAGGCTGCAACAAACTAAAAAGGGACAAGTTAAAGATGAGAAAAAGAAAGGGCAAATGGGGGGAGAGGTTGGAGAGGCAGGACAGATATGTTCCTGCACAATGGCTTAGGTTACTAATGACAATCAAAAAAGGGCAGAACAAAATAATAACAAATAAACAGGGTGAACCCTGAAATATTAACAGCCACCTCATGGAATGTCAGGGACTTAAACTCGCCCATTAAAAGAAAATAAATTCTGGCCAGGTTAAAGGCCCTTAAAGTACAAGTAGTCTTTCTGAAAGAAACAAAACTGAGCCATGTGGAAGCAAAAAAACTGGTTAGAGAGTAGGTGGGATGGGAGGTCCACAGCTCAGTTGATAAAGTCAAAAGGGGGGGGGTTTATACTTTGCCGTAAGAAACTGAAATGGAAACTGCTGGTATGCAGAGCTGACCTAGAGGGGAGATGGGTTGTGGTCAAGGTAGATACTTCCAAAGGAGAACTACCACTGTCAAATGTATATGCACCCAATGAGGACTCATCAGAGTTCTTTAACAAGCTGTCCCAGGACTTGATGGATATGTCAAGAGGGGAAATGAACATAATAGTGGGGGGAGACTGCAACTTAGCAATGGACTACCTGATGGACAGGTCTAATGCCAGGCTGGAGCCCCATGTACACTCCCTCAGAGCATTAAATGAACTGCTTAAGTTACATAAGTTGCAGGACACCTGTAGGCTAGCCCATCCAGCTGAGAGGGACTATACATACTTCTCGGAAGCCAGAAAAGTAGCCAGCCAGCCTGACTACTGGTTTACCTCCCAACATATCATCCAACAGGTATTAGATGTCACCATAGTGCCACTGTAGATGTCCGATCAGGCCCCACTTACCATGTCCCTAGTGGTAGCCCCACCCATCTCTCAGGTCAGTAAACTGGAGATTAGAGCTTCTACTGCTGCAGGAGGAAGAGTGTAAGGGATGGCTAAAAACAGAGACTAACAATTACTTTTCAGATAACCCCCCTGGTGCTGCATCTGCAGCGGCCATTTGGGAAGCATTTAAGGCAACGCTGAGGGGCAGAATAATCAGTTATGCCACCAACCACAGAGAAAGGAAAGCAGTAGAATTTGAGAACCAGTTGAGAGAAAAGGAGAAATTATATAAAAAAGACCCAAGTAGACTTCAAAATAAAGAATTAGTATATGAAATAATGATCCTCAGAATAAAGCTAAACACCTTGGGCATTCGAAAAGCTGAACTCCAAATCCAAAGATTGCAGCAGAAATACTGGGCAGGAGGGGAAAAAGCATGCAAACTCCTGGCGTACAGGCTAAAAAAACAGCAGGCAGAAAGGCATATCACCCAGCTACAAGACAGCAAGGGAGGCAAGCAATCCAGGCCCCGCATGATAAACAGTCATGTTAGAGTTCTATGAGTCACTTTACAGCTCATATGTAGTGTGGGATGAACAAAAATTTTTCACCTTCATTTCAGGCATTAATCTCCCCAAACTAACCTAAATCCTGAGCAAGGAGCTGGATGCTCTAATCACTAAATAGGAGCTTAAGGCTGCCATAAACAGTATGGCCCTTAACAAAGCACCGGGGGGATGGCTACTTCATGGATTTTTTTATTTTATTTTTTTTATTTACTATGGTTTTATGGCTGCAGGGGTCACCGACATCTGCCATGGTCACGGACCTCCAATTTCCACCTCCGTCATCAGTCTGTACTCTCCACAGCACCCCTGGCTTACCCCCCAGAAGGGCTGCGGCATCCATTCCCCTTAAGTGCTGCAAGTCCAGTATCTAATGGGACAGCAGGCCACAGTAGGCTAATTGAAGCCGGAGGTAAGGCTTCATAGAGGCGGCCCTTGACTGCAGGAGTTTTTCCCCCTATAGGCAGGGGTAGGGACATGCAATGATGGCCAGAATCCGCCCCGCCACTGAGAGATATACTGTGTCGGTGCTTGCGACAACCCAGCCTCTGCCATTTGTCACTGATGCACTGAACACAATGCCACCCTCCCCCCTGGAGAAGGAGAGTGGTCCAAGGGAGGCTCAACCCTTCTCCCGAGGTTGGCCCTCCGACGACCCAAGTCCGTTCCCTAACCCGGGTCACCGGTGTCGCAAGCAGAAATACAACCACTGTACTGGCGGGCCTGCTCTGACTTTACAGATTTTTGCAAAATAATACCAGAAGAAATTGCCCTACCAATGAAGGAGATGCTCAGTGAAGCATTGCAGAATGAACAATTACCCTGCAGCCTACGGGAGGCCATTATAATGGTTTTTCCAAAAGAAGGGAAGGATGCCACACTCCTGTCAAGTTACAGACCAATATCTTTAATTAATGCAGACACAAACATTTTAGCAAAGGTTCTGGCAACTTGCCAAGAGAAGGTTCTTTCTCTCTTAATTGATCCCTCCCAAGTTGGACTTGTTAAAGGTAGGACCAGTGCAGACCACCTAAGAACCCTGGTGTCATTAATACAAAGTGCTGAGTCCCTCCCCACACCAGCAGCAGCCATCTCAGTTGATTCTGAGAAGGCTTTTGACTCAATAGAGTGGGACTTTATCCATGCGATACTCCAGCACTGTGCCTTTGGTGCTACATTCAGGAGGTGGATCAAAACGTTATACAAGCAACTTACAGGTAGAATATTGACAAAAATATCCTCTCTGAATCCTTTACCCTCCATAGAGGCACAAGGCAGGGGTGCCCCTTATCATAGATGCTTTTTGTACTGGCCATTGAAGCTCTAGCAAGCACCACAAGGGAGCACCCAGGGATATGAGGCATGGAGGTGGGAGGGAAATCATATAACTCATTGTTGCATGCAGATGACTGCCTCATACTGACAAATGATTTTCAGACAACTGCCCTGCATATTGGAGAGCTATTACAGTCATTTGCAGCCATCTCAGGCTCCGCATTAACAGGAGTAGAACAGAAGTCCTCCCCCTAAATGTGTTCATGATCCCAGAAATGGCAACTCAAAAGGGCTTGGCATGGGCTAAGGGGGGAATAAAGTACTGTATAGCAGTTTATATTCACTCCCCTTATATTTCACTCTAATACGGAACCAGCGAATATAGAGAAAATAAAATGACAGTGAATATTTCCTGTTATACAGTACTTAGGGATTGAGGTCAACTCAAAGGCACACATGCTAGTGGAGAAAAACATGTCACCTCTCATTAATACCCTAGAGGTTGAGACACAGCAATGGAAACAACTGAACCCTTTCATGTCTGGGAAAATCGTTGCCATCAAAATGATGCTTTCCCCCAGACTAATTCTATGTCCTAGCCCATATGCCAGTAAAGATACCCAAAAAATGGTCTAAAAAGCTGGATTACCTGGTGGGGAACTTCTAATGGGAAAACAAACCTCCAGGGTACAGTAGGGCTAAATTGAGAGCCCCTTGGGATAGAAGGGGCTGGTGTTTACCACACTTTCAACATTATACATGTGCATTTTTGGTGGCCAGAACATGTAAGCTTTTCCAGAGTGAGGGATGCAACCAGCTGATGTAGGAGGATATAGAGAGAGAGTGGTGTAACCCCTAGGTGGCGCTATCCCAAGGGCTACTACCCCTGCCTGTATGGCTAGTGACAGGTTAAGGGGCCTAGGTCCAGTGACGGGTGCCTCCACCCAGAGGTCAGGGTTGGTAGTGGTTAAACTAGCTTGGGTACAGCCCTCTGGGACACTGTGATCCCCCCTTTGTTCCCATTAGTGGCCCACACAGTACACGGGAGTTACCCTCCCAATACCCCACATATGCACACTCATTACACATACAGTACCCACTTATCCTCAGGACTGATTCTGCAGCACGTCCTTGAGGACCCCCTGTTAAATAAGGTTAGGCAATGCCACAGCAACTATGCAATACTCTCTGCTATGTGTACTGACACCACAAGTAGGATATAGTTAAACAAACATAAATCTGATTTATTCAGGGGAAGTAACAAGGAAGGGGAATCAGGTTGATTTTGCATTAAGACATATAAATCACAGTACTGTGCATGAAATTTAGGGTCCAAATGTCACACTCGCTGGGTACCCAGGATGGGGGGGGGCTAGCCAGGTCTGTTGCCTGGGGTTGGCCAGCTGGTACAGCTGGTTGGGACCCTAAAAGAAAGAAAGGCATGCACAGCAAAATTGTAATCCAGAGCAGAGGCTCAGTTCCAGAAAAAGAAAGCACACGTAAATCAGATGGCACACTTTTGATTCATAAATTGTTGCAGGGGGTTGCCCTGAATTGTACTCACGATACCCAATACAGATTACATGATGGATGGTGTTGTTTCTGGGTTTCCAGCATTCAGCACACACTTCAGAGTGAGGAAAATTAAGATCGCAATCTCCTTCCACTTTAAAGCACATTTATATGTAAAGGAAAGTACTGTACCAAGCAGACTGCTGCATGATCCTAATCGCAATTACTGCAAAATACCTGGGAGCACGCACAGCATCAGCAGTCCCTGACAGGCCGATCGCATTCAGCAAACTTTCGGTCTTCTTCAGGTTAAGCCTGGTTTCCACACTTCTGCTTCTTCCTCCTACTCCAAAACTCAGGTTCAGTCCGAACTACGATTACCAATGGCCACAGACTGACTTGGGGGCTTACACACGCTCTTCCCGCATGAAACTACTCGCTGCTTGAACAACAGGGCTCCTTCTCTCTTCACTGTCACCTCGGATCTGGCTTGCCAGCAACAGTTCAGTGCATTTCCCCTAGATCCACTAGAGTCTGGTTGGCTGATGAAACTGTCAGTCACAGCAGGGCTCCCTCTATAGGTGCAAAAAAAGGTGCCATTGGACTAGAACTACACTTCCCAGGGGCTTCTTCCATTTAACCCCCTTGTAACGAGCTTCAGCTGGGAGTCCCTTTTCTGACTGGCCCAAGTAGTCTTCATTCTAAGGCTCCCCAACTCAATTGGTCCAGTTCAGCAGTTCAGAACCAAAATGGTGGCGATTCTCAGAATAGTTTGTGCTGCAAGAAAAGCAGGTTAAGCAAACTACATTTTCATTACTTTTCTAAATGGTTTCTGGCAAACAGTTACATCTTTGAAAAGAGCTCCCTCTGAGCCACTAGCGACGGCAGAATCGGAGCAATTGCTGAGAAGCTCAGGCGGGACTCGAGCAAAGAACACACAGTCCCCCGAGGCAAACTAATTATGTCGGCAAGCAGGCAGACCTTAAAGAGACAGTACTCATAGGCTTTGGAGTGCGGGCAGCACCCACAACTAAACAGCAATTCACCGAACGCCAGCTAGGCAGGGAGCACTTAGGCAAGTTCCTGGAAGGCTTCAAGGAATCCCCATTTGCAGGGGGGTTACACCAGCATTACAGGGCACGGACCTCACAGGGTACTTAGGCCAGACTTTCCCTCCCCAGTTCAAGTACTGGCTCATGGTAAAAGCAGCACACAATGCCTGGCAGCAGGTAGGTGCAATTACCAAAACATGCATATATCCTGGAAAATATTTATGTTTCTGGAACAACCTAAAGTGGATACTAGGCAGAAAAACATTTATATTGGAGACCTGGAGGAAAAACACGTCTATAGGCTACAAGACATCCTACTAGCAGATGGGTACATGCTGGACAATTTCTCCACATTACAGGAGAAATACCAGATAGAAAAAGGGGATTTCTGGAAATACCTCCAGCTGAGACAGCTATACTACAGCTGGATGAGCAAAGGGTGCAACTGCATGAGATGCCTGGCCTCTGGGAAAGAGATAGACAAGAAGCTTCCCATAAATAAATGGATGCTCATAACTAGAGGCCTAGCTGGGATGATATACTGTATAAATATATGAGAGAAGATGCCCTTGACCCATTGCAGTCAGCTAAGAATAAGTGGCAGGACATGCTAGGGTCCCCCATATCAGGTAAGGAGTGGGGCATGTGCTGGACCACTGCTTGGAAAGCATGTAGGGACCCCCGCAGCTTCCTAATCCAGAATAAGATACAACATTTACAGTACTGCACACCAGTGCAACTCAGAAAGATGGGATTATTACTGGATGATAGGTGCTGGAGGTGTGGAGACGAAGGGGCAGATTTAATACATACACTAGGGCACTGTGTATCCATTCACCCATTTTGGAACAAGGTAATCACCCAATGCGCCGAGATCCTCAGATTTCAAGTAGAAAGTGCTCCAGCTTTCTGGATTCTTGACAATCCCCTGATCACGTTCCAGATTAGGAACCAGCAGAAACTCTGGTTAGTGCAAGCTTCAGTGGAGGCAAAGAGACTTATCCTACAAAGGTGGTGCACTACAGAGACCCCATCTCTCAAAGAATGGCTCATAGCTATGGAGAAATTAGTGACATACTCTGGAGTGTCACATATTGCCAACCACACCCTAAAAGCATTTACGCTCAGGTGGTCCCCCTTCATGCAATATCTACAAAAGAATGTAAACAACCCTTGGGTCCCACAGAGCAAAGATCTGCTGAAACCCCCATGATGGGCCTAAAGGACTGATAATGTTGACATCTCATAGGATAATCATTGTTTTACATTAAAGGTACCCCCCCATCCCCATATGCCCTCCCAGTAGTCATACATGCTTGAATCTGTTACCTCCCCCCAACAAAGTCCAACTTCCAGATTGAACCCTCCAGTGCATCCATTTTATTTTATTTAGTTATTTTTTTATTTATCAAGTCTAGGATTACAAATACCTTTGAGCCATGGCTCTTTTACAAAGGTTCCACATCAGAGAAATATAAATTATGGGAACATCAAGACAGGCATTACAACAATGTGGACATTGCAAACAGAGTACAGATTAATACAGTTCAAAGGTAGCATTGTAACAAGGCAGCGGCGGCATTTGTCAGAGAAAATAGACAACAGATAAGAAGTGCCAGAGTCATAGGGAGAGGGAAGAGGGTAGGGGGAGAAGGAATGTAGGAAGGGTGGCAAGAGGGTGAAAAGTGCAGCATTGGGTATACCAAGATGTGAGGGTAGAATCCAGTGGGGGGGACAACTAGAGCAGAAAGGGAAGAGGAGAAACAAGGTTAAGTTGGGCAGTCACAGGAGCTGTTGGTAGTGAGATAGTCCCGGAGCCTAGTTTTAAACATACCAATAGTTGGGGCAGAGGATATGGTTGGGCTGAGGCCATTGAACTAGAGTGGTGCTCGATAAGCAAAAGAGCGTTGTCCCTGTGAAGTGTGAAAGTGGGGGACTTTCAGTAGCTGTAGCGTGGATCTCCTAAGGCACCATTTGTTAATTCGGTGTTGTAACAGAGTTGAGACCCCAGAAGGTGCAAGGCCAAGGTAGATTTTTTTGACCATGGAGCAGGTGAGAAACTTTATGTGGTTTGATAGTTGGAGCCAGCCGGTCTGAGTGTACAGGTCACATGTGTGGGTGAGACGGTGAGCACCAGTGATGAGACGACATGCCTTATTTAAGGTAGTTGAGAGGTGTCTAAGGGTTGTGGTTGTGGCCGAGCCATAAATGATGAGACCATAGTCTATTACAGAGATCACAGAGCTCAGGACTGCCACCTTCAAAGCTTCTGGAGTGAGGTGTGGTCTGTGTTTGTAGAGGAGACCAAGCCATGTATTAGCAGCTCTAGCTACATTATCTACATGAAACCATAGGAGAGATTAGGGTCAAGCTGAATCCCTAAGTATTTGAAGGACACCACCTGATCTAGAGTGTTGCCCTGGGTGGTGGAGATAGCCAAGTGGTGTAGCTTGTGTGGGTTATGAGAGCTGCAGAAGAGCATAGATTTGGTTTTCTTGTCATTGAGGACCAGTTTATGATTAAGAAACCATGTCTCTACAGAACTGAAACCAAGTTGAAGGTTGTGTTGAAGAGTTGCAGGATCTTTGTGAGTGGAGAATACAACAGCATCATCAGCATATAGTATGATCTGCTCAGAGCAGTGGTAAGGGAGGGAGTTTAAGAAAAGGCTAAAAAGGGGGGGTCCCAGTATGGATCCCTGTAGGACACCCGAGCGAACAGGCAGGGTGTTAGAAAGAGCGTCCGCAATCTTTACTCTCTGTGACCGGTTTTCTAAGTAGCTTTTAAACCAGAGAGAAGAGTCAGGTGATAGCCCGGCATTCAGTAGTTGGTGTATTAGTAGTCCATGGTGTACTGTATCGAAGGTCTTGGAGAGGTCGACGAAAACCGCCCCTGTGAGAAGGCTGTTGTCAAGGGATTTGTGCAACGCTCCAGTGAACTCAAGAAGGGCTGTGGTCGTGCTGTGACCTTTCCGGAAGCCGTTTTGTTGTGGACAAGGTATATTGTATTTATCCAAGTGGTCGGTAAATTGATCAGCCACGATGCACTCAAGTGCCTTAGAGAGTGGGGGCAGTATGGAGATAGGGAAATAATTTGAGTGAATTGTCTTGTCCCCACTTTTATGGACAGGTGTCACGGTGGCTGTTTTCCATATGTCCGGGAATTTTCCACAGCTGAGAGAGAGGTTTAGGATTTTTGTTAATGGATGAATTACCTCATCGAGGGTGAGCAACAGAAGCTTAAGGTCCAGGGTGTCACTACTAGATCTAGATTCAGAGATAGCTGCAGTAATATAGCGGCGAGCTTCATTCAGCCTTACCTTCCTGAAGTAGAAGAGGGGTGGTTAGACTGAGGGGCTGAGGTATTTGGGGAGTAGGCCCTGTTTTTGAAAAAGTCATGGGGTAGAACAAGCACCAAGGAAAAGCCATGTTAAAGATGTTTTGCGATCACCTTAGGGTCAAGGGTTGATGATCCATCAACCATTAACATGGCCGAGAGGTTTTTGGCTGCTTCCTGTGACATCCTTGATATTGTCCCAGAAAGCCGACCATTTCCCATGTATTGGTGAGAGCGCCTTTGTAATAGGTGGATTCTATTATGTATGGCTTTTTGTGCAGGCATTTCATGCTTGTTTGTAATTTTGGATGTCCAGTTGTTTGCCAGTGGCCCTGGCAACTGCCCAGAGGTGATCCTTAGTTTCAGCTGTGAGAGAAGAGCCACGGTGACCCATGGGTTAGAGAGAGATTTTGTTTTGTGCCTTTTAGCAGGGGCAAAGAGGTCACAGGCTTTGTTGAAAGTTGAGATGAAGTGATCAAGAGCCAAGTTAACATCTGTTGCTTCATAGATGGGTAGCCAGTCTTGTAGAAGCAGGTGTTGTTTGAGATGTGGAAGTTTTCCACGAGGAAGGACTCTGCTAGCGATAATTTTAGGAGGGGGCTTAAGGAATTTGTCAGACCATGCACACATGACTGGGGAGTGGTCACTGAGTGAGTCTGGAAGAATGGTCGTACGAGAAATCCTTGTGGGGTGAGTGGTGAGGACCCAATCCAAGAGGGTACTGGTGTCAGTCTTGTAGTTAATCCTAGTAGGGGAGCTTATCATTTGCGTGAGGTTAGCAGGTGAGATGGAGTCTTTATAGGCACTGGCACTCTATGCTAACCAGTTTATGTTGAAATCCCCTAGTAGAATAAGTTCAGCTTCGGAAGGATGAGAGTTGATAAAGTTTAGGACGTCATTGAATCCATGTTTAGGGTCCCTTGGCGGGATGTATACGGAGACAATAGTCAGGGCTTTATGGTTGGGACCTAGGACGATTTTTATTGGCAGAATCTGGGCTGAGGCAGAAAGTGATGGAGTTGCTACAGGGTGCCAAGACAGGGAGTCTTTGATATAGATTGAGCATCCACCGCCTTTTTTGGATATCCAGTCAAGCCTGTGGACACTGTAGCCTTGTATTGTTACTGCTGAGCCAGGAACTTTAGGTGTCAGCCAAGTTTCCACCACTGCAAGGATGTCAGGGTTGTGTTGGCACATGAAGGCTTGGAGTGCATCCAGCTTTGGTAGTAGGCTGCAGATATTAATAGTTGCAAGGATAAGGGCACCTGGAGTTTGTGTGTGGCCTGAGCTTCTAGGGCCAGGATTGGGATGGACGCTGCCTGAGATGAGAAGGAGGAGGAGTAGGAGTTTTAAGGAGCAGAGTCGCAGCTGTTTGAGAGATAGTTTTGATTGTTGTTTCCTGGAGTAGAAGTTGCAAGGTTCCAGGCGGTGTCCCATATGGACTGCAAGGTGGTACAGTGTAGAGAGGTGGCCACACTTATTAGAGAGTAGTGGTGGGTTAGTAACCAGGAATATCCAATCGGTCGCCAAGCACAAGACTCGAGTGGAAGTGGAGGTTCCTTGGAGTAGCAGTGGAAACCAGAGTAGAGGTGGTGGGGTGGGGTGGGGTGGGAGGTGGCTAGGACCAGAGAGAGAAGAGGGGGGCCAGGGCAAGGTGGGGGAGGAGAGGCGAGAGAAAGGCAGAGAGAGCCCACATGGCTTACGTACTAGATAAAGAGATAGAGATATAGCCCTCTAGTGGTGAGAGGATATAATCTGCTAATGGAAAAGTCAAAAAAAAAAAGCTCTAAATTCACTTCTAATATCAACTCAGAACTTAAAATGACTGTAAGGATTTTAACATACTATGATGCCCTAAGGATGATACGGTTGTACCTATAAACAAAGCAGTAATACCCAAAGTATGTAATTATGAACACTGTGAATGACCTGTAGATAAAAGCAGCAACTGTAACTGTATGTAGCACTGACAGCATGACCCAATGTAAGTCCGAATGTTGACTGCAGGGACGCTGACAGCACGGGTGCTCAGGTGCTCAAGTACCCACAAAGTTAAACTGGGCACCCTCCAAAAACAGACTTTATATTCTCGGCGAATATGAATGGTCCGGTTTTAATTCCATTCTACATCAACTGTAAAACTGACTAAGTGTCCACTCGAGACTGTCACTTTTAACCAGTGATGAATGTTTTTTTTTTTTTGCACCTGACAAGTTGGAGGAGGATTTGGAACTGTGTTTTCCATACGTGTATTTTTAGAGCCAGGGTGTGGAGGAGGGGGAGCGGTAAAACACATCCATCAGTTTGGCGCCATTCTAAAAGTTTGCAGTTGAGGGGTAATCTGGAGAATGGAGGGAGCATTTGTTGTGTGTGATCTCAGAGGATGGAGGTGTGGGACTGGACTGGATGGACTGGTAGGGCTGGTGACTTGAGAGGAAGTGGGCTGCAGGAGCTTAGTTTTAGAGCTGTCAGCAGCTTATTTTTTTTTATCAGTGCATGCATACGAGCAAGGTGGAGCTGCATGGAAAACCAGGGTGACGGGATGTTTGGGGTAGGGGTAGACTCGGCATTGGTGCAGTGACAGTGGGACTCAGGACCAAGCAAGTGCCATTTCCTATTTTCCTGGATGTTCAAGGCCAAAGGGGAGAACCGCAGCTGCATCAATCAGGACAGAGGCTGGAGCACAGCACATGAGTCCAACTTCCAGGATTCGGACTGAATTTAAGGTAAGGGCCCAGATCAGTGGTAGGGTAACTGTGCTAAACTCTTTCAGGGTTCATCTCAGCCCTGTCATTTGTCAGTTTTTTTTTTGCATTGCAGTTAAGCACTTAAGCAGACTGGTTAGATTGGACAGGAACTCAGTGTGAATCTCAGTTCCACAGCACTAGCAGTGCTAGCTTGTTCACTGTCCTGCCTGCCTGTCACTTATTTCCTGCCAGTGCCTTCCGTCCCCATTCCTGGCCGTTCAGGTCTGGTGGTGATGCCCCTGAAATCCTCCACCCCACTCCTCTGAATTCCACCCCGTTCCCTCTACTTGAGGTTCCCTTTCCCGGGATCCCATATCTCATCATGCCCTTCACTCCTGGCTGCTGCTATTGTTGCTTCTTTTGAGTTGTGGGGCTCTTCACCTTTCAAAACCACTGCTCCATTTCCCTGCCAATGCTGCAGCATTGTGAGGCCCTCACTCACCCCCGTTTGAGCTCTGTGTTTCTCCTGTACAGTCTACTGCAGACAAAGCTTTATTGAGCCATCAATGTAAATATTGAAGTCTAGATTTAAATTGAAGCTTCTATAACAGAGTACTGGTTTATGACAAGAGTACAGAGAGAGTACTGGTCAGTGCATGACATGCCTGTTACTTAATATTCACTATAATCATCACCCATCATCACCCATCAACATAATGCCGCAGACACTGTGAAATCAGATCAGAATACTTTTGTGTTGAAGTGCATGGTGCGTCGCCGCACCTTTACAGTAAATGGAGCCCCCCAGCGTCCACCATATTCCCAGTTCACAGACTTTTCAAAATAAAAATGAAGTAAGTAGCAGCACAAGAAAAATGTGCTTTTCTAGATAAAAAGCTGGATTGGGGGTAAGGCTGTCAGGGGCGGGGGGCCATAGATTTACAGAGTTCTCCTTTAAAAATGCTTAAAGGAACACTGTCAACCACCTTAGGCCTCAAAGGGCCCCTAGTTTATAAAAGGCATTCTATGATTGATCACATTCAGTAGAGACTGCTGAACTAGCTGATGTTTGGATTCTAATTCATTTTTCTTTTAAAAAAAGAAAAACAGACTGCCCACCATACTGGTGTTACCACACCAAAACATGTTTGTTTACATCCCTTGATCAACTCCCACTCCCTCTCTCCTGGTTTTAAGAACATTCCCAACACATTGTTCCCACTCATTATGCAGAGGGAGCAGTGGAGACTATAGCATCATGAGTGGTTGCGCTGTTTGGGGGTGTTTCTAATATTCAGGAAGTATGCAATAAGAGTAGATCAAGGATCTAAAACAAAACAAGGCTGGTTATACAAAGTAACATATTAACATAGTAACTTATGGCATATAAGGACTGCTAGGCCAACTCAGTCTACCCAGTTTTCCTGTCTGAATTACAGGCCACTGACCCTACTTGGTCATTGGCTTTAGCCTCTCCTTCCCACCTCTATGGTTCCCATATGCCTATCCCATGCATGTTTGAATCCACCACTGTGTTAGCCCCCACTACTTCCTATTGTATCCACTACCCATTCCATGAAGAAAAACTTAATCACATTCCCCCTTATCCTGCCCCCCTCCAATCTCATGTCATGCTCCCCTGTCCTTGTACAACTCCTATATCGGAAGATGTTGTTCATTTGCACTTTGTTTATGAAATTCAGGTGCTTGAAGGTTTCTGTCATAACTCCCTGCTCCCGCCTCTCTTCCAGTATATACATACCGAGGTCATTTAATCTCTTCTCATATGTTCTGTGGTGCAAGCATGCATTAGCATGTATTTCAGTTGTACTAAGCAGGGAGGCAGGTAAGACAACCAGCAGCATCAGTGAAGTTTACAGAAGGCTAGCAATCATAAAATGTGGGTTTCACTAGAAATACTATGAAGCAAGAAAATTTGAGAGTGTCACTAAAGGTTCAGAAAGACAAATGTTCCAGTTCTATCCCTCCTAGAATTGAAAGCCTCGCTGTAGTGGATGTCACTTCTTTGCTGCTTTGAATAACAGAAATAAATACAAAAAACAGTCCATCTTCCTATTAACCCGCTCAATCCCTTCTTGTCTGGCTGACCCCCTTCTGCCCCTGTGGCTTCCACAACCCCATCACCCATCATCTCTGGGACTTACCTTGAGGATCCACCTGTTCCTCCATAGATTCCTGCCTGTGTGTGGGCCCTCTGGGGAAGGGGCTCCCCAGGCCCCCTCTGGATGACATGCTTAGTGTGATTGTCCTGTGCCAAATAGGCAGAGTGGGGTCTCTGAGGTGCCACTGGGCTTCATCCTGCCACCTGCAGTGTTTTTTCCTTGTTCTGGTTCCCCAATCCATAGATGTTCTGTGGTGTTGATGGCTTGATGTGTGCACATCATTGGATGCGCTGATGTTTTCTGTCAAGATTGTTCCCCACCTGAACTGTTACTCCTAACTGCATAACCACCCATGGGCTACAGGGTCAAAACAGCTGAAACAAAACAGCTCAGTCAAATGCAGCATAGCAAAAACAGCTAAAACATATATAGCACTTTGTAAAAAAGCTAATGCTAAAACCACTACCATAAAACAAAAAAACAAACTGACTGTTTGTGGGAGGCTCTGCCCCCCACACCACCCAATAAGGGGTCTGTGCCCCAAACCCCCGAACTCTAGATAGCTACCTCCAGGGAGAAAGGCAACTTGGGGACAGGTAGAAACCTTGGTGGGGGGAAGAATTGTTCTGAAGGGGACAGGGAACCAGCAGGACAATGGGGGAGAGGGGCAAAAGGTGCTGAGTGGGAAGCAGACACACATACACAGGGGGTAAGTCAGGATGAGGGCAGAAAACACCCATAACAAAACAACAAAAAATGTGTTCCAGGAGTGGGAATCAAACCTCAGGCCACTGACACTCCACCACCCTAGACCCTATCCTCTGAGCCACGGCAACTGCTTAGCCAGCACATCCCACAGTAGAAATGTTCTCCCTATCCCCCAAACAGCTACAGAGACAGCACTGACTACACTTCAAGTATTATTTGCCTTAGTTATTATGTCTCTGTAACTGTTTTATCTTTAGCTGTTTTGACTTAGTTGTGTTGACCTGTGCTATTATGCTTTCAACACTTTTACCCGGTAACGATCTGCTCTAAACAATAAAAACCTGAGCTGTTTCAGTATTGAGACTGTGCAGCCCCTTCCCTTGCATTCATGTGACACCTAGGAAAAGTACAATGAGTGTAATGCAATGCTTCAAATGGAAAGGAGTAACCACCTTAGATATGAAAATTGCATTTGTTCTGAAAACTACTTTCTCCTTATGGAAAAACATGTACTGTAAGTCAAATATGTACAGAGTGCTTGCAGCTTAGTAGCCCTTATGGCAACAGATGGCAACCAAAAATAGTGTTTTTCAGGTCAGGGACCTAAATTCCAAGGATGCCATTGGTTCAAACAGTGGACTCAACTGCGTTATCACTAAATTGAAAATTTTATGGAGGAGAAGGTTCCTTTAATGGGGATAAAGAGGTATAACCCTTTAAAAGACCTTTTAAAATTAAGTTTGAGGCTAAGGATATCAGTACTGCTAAATTGCTAAGCAGAACTTTTTTAAAAATGCATCTATTTTTCAAATCGATAACATTTTAAGGTTTTCTTTTTTATAATTCAATAAACTTTATTCACATTTTCTTTTCTATTACTGATACAGTACCAACACAAGACGGGTGTCAAGCAGGTAGTTACATATCACACTCCTTGTAAAATCTGTACAGATACTGAAAAGTGCAATGCTGGAGTGACCCACACAGTAAAAATATACATACATTCAAAGTGAAACTTAAAACTGCTATACTATCTACCCCCTTCCCAATAAAGTCTCCCTAGCCCACCCTCAATCAACTGCATATCAGTTCCATTCAATTAATAAACATATAGGAAGTCCGATGTTCCATCATGACAATTAAGGTTTCCAAATAGCAATCAGAGCATCCAAAGGTCCCCATCTGGCCTGGCAGAGGTGAGACCTGTTACCCATGGCTAGGATATGTTTCTCCATTTGGAGAGCAAATAGCAGTTTCTTGAGCCACTCCAGAATGGACAGCTTTGCATTATCGATCCAGTGTGTCATAATAATCAATTTAGCAGTGAAAGAGATCAGAGCTAAATGAGTTTTCCTACTATTCGGGGTACCCTTCAGGAAAAGGTACAATAAACAGACCTCTGGAGAAAAGAGCAAGTCAAGAACCAAAAGTGGATCCAGAGTTTGCTTAATAGAATGCCAAAAAGTCTGAACAACTGTGCATGCCCATATCACGTGATATAAAAATCCAGGAGAACAGGAACATTTAGAACAATTGGGAGAGGATAAATAACCCAGTTTATGAAGTTTAATTGGATTAAAATACAGATTGTGCATAATATTAAACTGAATTAGATGCAATCTATCTTGTTTAATAAATTTGTATGTGTTTTGCCATGAATTTCTCCAGAAATCAGTATCGTTACTCAGGGACAATGTCTGGGACCAGTAATAGCAAACTCTCTGTGGCAGATTACGGTCTAATGTTTGTATTTCTTTATACACTTTGAAAATAGCATGAGGTTCCTTTGCTCTTTGTAGAAGACAGTGAAAACTGTCAGCAGAGGAACTCTGTATATCCACAGACCCCAAGTAGGCCCTTATGGCCTCCCTAAGTTGCCTGTATTTAAAGGACAGTGCTGTAGGCATCTGAAACCGAAGCCTCAAAGTGGGGAATGTAATCAAGGAGCCATCAGCATATAATTCAGATAGTCTTTTGTTAGCCAGAGGGGGCTAAAAGGCAACTGGTATGGGTTTATGTCCAATTTTGAAGTGGGGATTTTGCATAATGGGTTTATCCAACGAGGCATACCATTCATAGGATAAGTGCAAATGCAGTTGGTGAGATTCCCTGATTGACCACCCAATCAGAGTATTCCATAATGGTTTAGGACATGCTCCAGGAGAAACATATAAAAGGGATAAAAGGGTAGAGTGACATTGGGCAGCAAGGGACCTCACAATTTCAAACCAAAGAGGGGAATATTGTTGGGGCTCTATAGCCTGCTCCTCTGCTGACCAGTATGCCAGGTTACTAAGATGATGGGCACAGTGATAACCAAAAAAAGAGGGAAGTGATATCCCACCCTGTACCTTAGGTGCAGAAAGCTTAAAGTAAGACCGTCTGGCATCCTTACCCTTCCACAAAAAGGTTGTTAAGAGGGCCTGTAGTTTAGCGAACCATTTTTGGGGAAGGAACACACTCATTATTCTAAAAGGGTATAACACTCGAGGTAACACATTCATTTTTAAGGTATTGATCCTCCCCCATAGTGAAGGAGGGAGGCCACCCCATCTATCAAGATCCCAAGTAAGAGTTCTCAGCAAGTCTGAAACATTGAGTTTAATCATGGTGGAAAGATCCCTGGCAATCTGTATTCCTAAATAGGAAAGAGAGGTGGAGTCCCATAACAGGTTTATATGGGACAGCACTGACTTAGAGGTTCTATTATTCAAAGGGAAAACCTTGGTTTTGGAAATATTAAGCTTATAATACAAAACCTTGGAGAAGAGGTCAACTTCCTCCAAGAGAGAGAGGGAATACCGATGTGGGGTTCATCTAAATGTAAAAGCAGATCATCTGCATATGCAGAAAGGGTGCAGTGTTGACCCCCAATTTGGATTCCCCTAAGTTTCGGGGAGAATGCCAATATTCGAATCAGGGGTTCCAAGTTGAGGGTGACAAGTAGGGGAGACAAGGGGCAACCTTGTCTGGTCCCGCTCTGAAGCAAGAGGGGCTCGGACAATATGCCATTACACCAGATTTGAGCTGAAGGGGAGAAGTACAATAATCTAACCCATCTAAGGAATCCAGGGGGTATACCGAAGTGCGCCAAAGTTGTAAAAAGAAAGTCCCAAGAGACCCTTTCTAATGCTTTCTCAGCATCCAGGGACACAAGAACTGCCGGCTGATCCGAGTCCCTGGATGCTGAGAGTATGTGCATTAGCTTACGTGTATGATTGGCAGATGATCTACCTGTCATAAATCCAATCGGCACCCTACCAATAAGGAGAGGTAGCACAGGTTCCAGCCTATCAGCCAGAATTTTAGCCAGAATTTTAACATCAGTGTTAAGCAATGATATTGGTCTATAGTTTCAGGATGTAGGGGATCCTTGCCTTGCTTGGGAATAAGGGTTATCAGTGCTTTAAGGAACTCCAACTCTGAGAAGCCCTCAGAGAACCAGAAGTTATATACCTCGGTGAGGAGAGGGACGATCTCTGAAAGGCAGTATTTATACAAATTGTTTGAAAGTCCATCTGGCCCAGGGGATCTATCTAAGGAGAGCTGCTCAATTGCCAGTTTAACTTCTTGAACGCTGATCTGAGTGTCAAGTGGGGCAGCTTGGGGGCGGTATAGTTTGAGTAGATTAACAGAGTTAAGATACCCAATAATGTCTGATTCCATGGGTTTCTCTTCTGGGTGTCCCTGGTAATAGGACCTAAGCATCTCCTCAATGTCCTTAGGGGAGGTGACTACTTGGTTATCTCTGCCAGTTCTTATACTAGAAATGAAACGAGAGGATTCACTTTGTTTCAACTGGATTGCCAACAGCTTATTAGCTTTTTCCCCAGTGTCAAGGTACCTAAGTTTAGTATGCCTTAAGGAGAGTTCCACTTGCTGAAACATAGGGGCAGAATATTGAGCTTGTAGGCCATGCAAAGTAACCCAATCTGATTCAGGAGAACAATGATTAAGCACTGTTTCCAAGTTCTGAATGTCCCCAATCAGTTTGTTCTGGCGGGATCTAAATTGTCTATACCTAGTGGCTGACATCTGGAGGCATTCCCCACAAAGGGAACATTTCAGCGCTGCCCAGACTATGTCTATTTTAGTCCCTGAATTTCAATTATCTACTAAAAATTTAGAGATAAAGTCTATGATGTGCTGTAATGAATCGGAATTTTGGAGCAGCTGGTTGTTCAAGCACCATAGGGTGTCTCTCTTAATACCAGGCCCCAAGAGGTATACCAAGGAGACAGATGAATGGTCAGATGACCCTCTCATGTATATCTACATTTATTACCCCCTGTAAAGCAAAGGAGCGCAACAGGAATAAGTCAATCCAAGAAAGGGCTCTATGTGGGAGGGAGAAAAAATGTATTGATGCTCATCTGGATTTAGTATCCTCCACACATCAGTGAGGTCCGCTCCCCTCATAAGGTCAAATAAGGCCTTCTAAGATGGAGTAGTCCCCTGCTTCTGAGGATCCGATCTATCTAGTTGTGAATATAGGACCGTATTCCAATCACCCCCCCAGTATGGTCATGGTGGGTGTGCTGGGCACCACTAAGCTAAGCAGGTGTGTGAAGAAATGTGGAGAATTACAGTTTGGGCCATATATGGCCCCCAACATAACTGTTTGGGCTTTCAACAGAACATACAACAGGATATAGCTACCATTAGGGTCCCAAACCTCCCTCTCAAGTTTAAAAGGAATATTTTTCCCAATTAATATTGCCACACCACCACTATTTGTAAATTTCCCGGCACCGTATGCTTGACCTATTCAGCTTTTAGGGAACAGATAGGCTTCTTCACATTGGAGATGCGTCTCCTGGAGATATGCTGTCCCAGTGTTTAAATGAAAAAGATGCAGGAGGATCACCTGCCTTTTACACCGGTCTTGGGCACTCTTCACATTCCAGCTGATATTCTTATAGGGCCCACTCATACTGACAGATAAACATATTACTAGAATATTGGGCTATCTTATGGGCAGTAAGGCCTTGGAGGAAAAACCTATTGACAACCATGATGTGCTGGTCAGTGCTAGGACAAATTGATACACTTGATTCCCCATTCCCATAACCACTCATATCATTTGAAAGAAACATTAATCTCCTATAACACTAATAACAAACTTTCCCAACCTATAGTACAAATCAACCCCCGGTTCTAGCAACCGTACCACTTAATTATTCTGTTGAGTGAAGTTGCTGTGCAGGATTGAATCATGCCAGAACCACTACCGCCCCTCCTCACTTCGATCACTCCCTTGCTATATCCTTAGCGAGCACTACCAGATTCCAATCAGATTTAAGCTGTAAAACTTTTAACCCCAACAAGCAGTGATAGCACAATTAATAGAAAATAAAGAGGTACTGGTTTAATCTAAAAGTCATCTTGTGAAGTATCAGATTAGTTGCATGCATGGGAAGCAAAGAAGGACCATGATGGAAAATGCAGTAGCTGACCCCGATGAGCACAAAATAGACCCTCCCCCCAAGTTTTAAATCCAAGTAGCTCTTATATGTGGCCGTTATCCTGGCTCACCGGCACTGTCAGGGAGTACATCTTCTTCCTGTCCTAAAAAATGCAAAGTAAGTGTTAACGCTGATATTCTAACAGATAGGCAGAAAAGTCACCATCATTAAAATAAGATACATTGCAATCCAGCATCCGCCCATAGGAGGCAACGTAGTATGGGGCATTTAAACAGAAAACATGGTCCCAGATGCAGAACAAAAGCAAGTACTGAGTCTCTCAGAAGTACCACCACATAGGTGCTCAAACCAAAATGCAGACATCCAGATTAAAATCCCAGCAAACAACAAACTTTTTAGCCCATCAGGGAGTGATGCATCTGTCTCAATCTCGAGGGTCAGTCCAAGACAGAAGTAGGCCACAAGCACTCGGTAATCAGTGTACTCCTCGAGGATATTCAGCAGATGACTTTAAACTGGGTAAAATTTCTACTTACTCTCAAGTTTGCAGTCATTTGAACAGATCAGGAAAAAGACATCTGAGCTCCCGTAATGCCGGGTCATAAGTCTCAAACGATATCCACTGCTCTCCGGACTTAACCTGAAGCACCACTGGATATTTCATCCAGAATGGTGTGCCAGCGGTGATTAGCTTCGAGACAGTTGGGTGCATTTCCTGCTTCTTGGCCTGAACCAACTGTGGTAGATCTTGGATAATCCCTATTCTCCTTTCATCTCAGAGAACATCTTGTACCTCTCGAACTTCGGCCAATATGTGCTGTTTATCTAAAAAGTTCAGCAATTTAAAGTTCTGTGGTTGAGGAAGAGAGTTAGGGGGTTGGGGAGGATGGAGAGCCCAATGAGCGCGCTCAATTATATATGTGGGCCCATTCGGTGAAGGGCCTGCAATTTTTTCACAGAGTTTTTGTATGAAGGTAACAGGAGTTGGCCCCTCTTCTCTCTCAGGATCTCCAGTAATGAGGAGATAGTTCCTCCTACTCCTCCCTTCCAAGTCCTCTAGTTTCTCTTCCAATCTCTTAAGTCTCCGACCAAACTGTGTCATGGTTATTTCAGTTTTATCATGCTTTTTCTCTAATGAGCTCAGCTTAACTTCAGTATCTCCTACCCTAATAGTAAGCGATTGGATTGAGGACTTAATTTGCTGAATATCCTCTGACATATCCGAGATTTTCCCTTGTAATGGCCGCATGATCTCCAGAAATTTCTCTTCTGAGAGCGCCGTCGATACGGGAAGGGATTTACTCGAGCCCGGCTGCTGATGTTTAGGCCGCTTCACGGCTTTATCCTACTCCGGAGTTGGTGGCGGAGAATGGTGTGATGGTGCCTTTTTCATGTAGACATCTATTAGTTTTTGGTACCACAAGATTCCGGAGGTCTTCCCCTTTCAGGTGCTGAGTTTTGATTCTCGCTATTACGAGAAATTCAGAGCAAAAAGACTGATACGTAGAGCAGGGGCCCAGAGCTGTGGAGGGTTGCTGACACTCTTGAAGTACGTGACCTCACATTTTAAGGTTTTCAATACATAAAACTGATACAATATCACATATCTCTAGTAACTTTAAAGAATGAATTTTAGTTTAAACATGTTCAAAACTTAGATTTACTCTAACAGTGATATAACATGAAAAGGTTTCTAAAAAAAGAAAACTATAACCACTTGGTAAATACATACATAAAAAATCAAACAACAACAGAAAAAGTTCTATATTTGACAAGAGAGATATTTCTACTACATGTTAACTTTTTTCCCCTTCTAGTTGGAGAAAGAAGAAAATGTACAGAAGAAAGGAGAGTATATAAAGATAGAAATAATAGCAAAAGAAAAGAATTCATCTGAAAAAGCTATAGAGGAAGGCAGTTTGTGCTTCCAATCATACTGCATCATTTTTGTACAAGTACAAACCCACTGAGGACAGCCTTAATATATTGTCTATCTGTGACATATGTTGCATTTAAGATAGGACTCAGAGTGTTTGTGGACCTGTTGACCCAGAGGAAAAGAACTTACAAACAGTTTCTCATTTTGCCAGAAACTTAACTTTCTGCCCAACCATCAAGTGAGCTGGTCTTTCAGATCTTAGAATTTCCAAATGGTCATGTGCCAGCCGTCTGACAGTATGGACATGTAAATGTAGTCGGGAACAAACCACGGTTTTTAAATCTGGTAAAATACCTTTAAAACCTTTGACAGCAGCAAAGTGATCGGATAATAGTGGTGAAGGTTGTCAACATTCCTGGAAGATTTTGGTATGAAAGTCAACTCCTTTTACCTGTTACAGTCAAGTAAGCTTCTCCTCAACTTCAAATAATAACCAGAACAGCTACAGTGATGTTGGGTTTATGCTTGGCCGAGGCAGCGCTTGGAGGCGGTGCCGACTGCTGTCATAGATACAAAAGCTATGGATATATCTTCTAACTGTCTTATGCTGCTAAATATTATTGTGGGTCAGGCGGAACTAAAACAGGACCTAGCCAGGTTGAAAAATGTTGTGGACTTTATAAAAACCAGCTCTGAAAAAATTACTGAAAGAATAGTGGAGGCTGAAGGACGGGTAGCAGTTATTGAGGAATCAGTTTCACAGTTAGAGGAGGATTCTGTCTATATGCATCAGCAAGTCAAATTACTTTGGGAGAAAATTGATGACCTCAAGAGCAGAGGTCGGAGAAATAATTTAGGCATTATAAGTGTGCCAGAAGGGGTCGAAGGACCAAATATGTCTACTTTATTACAAGAGATGATTCCTGCAGGGTTTTCTCATAATTGGGGTTGGGCACTAGAAATCGAGCATGCCCACAGGTCTCTGTCTCCCAGACCCAAACCAGGCTCTCCCCCCCCCCGACCAATTGTTACCTATTTCTTCTGGTATTCTGTCAAGGAGGATATTTTGAGATTGGCTAGGGAGAGAAAGTCACTGTTTTAGAATGAGAATCGAATATAATTTTTTCAGGATCACTCTTCTGAGGTTGTTGCCCAACGGAAGGCTTATACAGAGATAAGGGGGGTTCTGAGATAATTTGGTATCCCTTACAGAATACATTATCCTGCACTGTTGGTTTTAACTTTTAATGGTGCTTCCTACACTTTTAAATCACCTGACAAATTCTGGAAATTCATTGATACTAGGATCAGAATGAAAAACAATGGCTCATGGCAGTGTGAATTTGCCCAGCATTCTAAATTACCTCACCCATGAGATGCAGGACATGAGACTCCTTTGGAACCTATTTCTCAGCAAAGCTCTATGATGGTGGAAAGTTCTAATATAAGATCAAATTTTCTGGAGATGTCCCAAAAGAATGAGTGACAGACAATTAATAAGAAGTGCAAAGGACTTAAAAAAGGTCACCAGAAACCTACTGTATTCTCTCCAAAAGGCATTATAGAGAAAAAATTAATTGGTCTTTTCTTAAGCAATATATATGCTAGCCTGGGCAATATGGAGATTTTTCAGGAAGAGGAATTTACTGCTGATGATCAACCAATCAGGGATCTCCTCTCTGTGGGCCAATTAGAGACTTTCTTTTCAGATGGTGTCCCTAAGATCCCAGAAGGCTGTACTACTTCCTTAATAACTTTGGCTGATGGCGCTGAAAGTTTCCCCAGTTGTCCTGGTTAAATTGCTTTGGATTATATATACAATGTTTTTTGCAAGCTGTAGTTTAAATCACCACACGTGGCTGTGAGGAGGTTTAGTCAGCAGGAAGACTGTAAAAGGGGATTAAATTCTTTGTAAGTTGCACTGCATGAGCTGGGATAACTTTATATTTGTCAGACTTCCGTGGATGTTTAATTGCATGTGCAAGATTAAGCCACAGAGGTTTCCTCATAGTGACTCATTACTAATTTTGCTTTTAAACGTGGGATGAAATGGAAGGGAGGATCTATAGAGGATAGAGAGGGGATTGCATAGAGGGCGCTTGCTGTATTTATAGTTCATACATGGTACAGGCTATTTACAGAGTTTGTCAATGCCCCCCTCCTCCCTTTCTTTTTTTTGGAAGGGGTCTTAATACCTGAAAATATACATTTATTCTAGTTTGCGGGATCACTATGTGTACTCCAATTATTTTAAATGCATGCATATGCCCCAGTAGGGTTTGTTTTATGTTATTTATCCTAGTGTTTCATTCTTACCCACTTAAGCTCATTTCTGCCTCAATACTTACACTCTTTTCAGCCTGCTTTTACTCTATAGCTGTCCTATTTTAACACTTGTTTCCTCCTTTTCTCATTTTTTTTGCCTTTTATATTGCACTATGCAGCTGTTCCAACCTACGATCAAGCCTGGATAATGATGCACTGGACACTGAAGGTATTGGAAAGATGGAAGTCAGGAGGTTGTAAGTAAACAAGTCACATATCCTTACAATGCTGAATGTCATGGTTCTGTTTACTGCAGTACTGTGGGCGTCCAGAGCTTAGGGTAGTGTGGTGGTTTATGTATACATACTCATGCGGTTTTATTCTCCTGAATCATTCCTAATAGATCTAGGCAATGTATGGCAATTTCATGGGGGTCTAGGAATATAGCAGCATGCAAGGCAATATTTTTCAGCCCTTACAGTCCTTATTTATTTTGATACTTCTTTTTTAACACTCGCTATATTGCTGTTCATTTTCTGCTTCACTCTCTTTATCTATTCTGTTCTCTGAACCCTTCCTTTTGTTTGTACCTTATGATTGCTGAATTGTGAAAGTCTGTCAGGTTTGTGATTTGTCTACTGAATGGATATTGGGGCGGAGCTGTCAAAGGTTATGACTCCTGGAGAGCCGGGACCCATACATTAGGGATCATACTCAACTAAGTCGTGTGACTGATATATGTGAACCATTGCCATTGGGGGTTCCCAGGCTATGTGGATCTCAGATTGTGGTGGACGTTTATTTAGTTACTCACATATATTCATATACATGTTTAATTTCCGTATTCATTTTATTTTATGGTACACAACAAGTAACGATAAGTGCTTCTAATAAGATTACAATGGTACTATGGTATTGTGTTTTAAGTTTAGTAATGTTAGACATTTATAAAGGTCATAAGGTGTTTCATTATAGAGAGTATTATTTGCTATGTTTTAAGGTTTTGAGGTCATTTGTTAAAACTGTTAGTTTAAGATTTAGACAAGTTTTAAGAAACTCTAGTTGGTTAGATATTTTAGACATAATTCTGAGCCTAATTTTAGCAGTCACATTTATGTTTTCATGTCATTATCTCTGGGTAATAGTTAAGTGCAAATACTGGTCAAAGCAACAAATTATACCACTGATGGGTTTATTACATTCTCTTTCTTCTGATTTATTACAATCTGGTTAGGATAAACAAGGGGGCTTTATCACAAAGTTAGTCTGGATATATGGCTGGGTGGGACAATATAATATCCATAATATAGCCATTTACTTAGCAAGTTACAATGGGAGATGGCACAGTCATTGTTAAATGCATCTCGTGGAATATAAAGGGTCTGGGGACACCGATTAAAAGGACAAAAACCCTAACTCATCTGCAAAAACTGAAGGCAGATATAGCTTTATTGCAAGAGACCCACCTATTTAGTGATGAAGCTTCAACACTACAGAGAGCCTGGGTGGGGGAGGTTTTCCACAATTCAGTTAGCAAAAAAAAAGGGGGGGCCCAGCCATACTCAATAAAAATAACCTTAACTTCTCAGTTATTTCTCATTGCGTGGATACAAACAGCAGATGGCAAACACTGCAGGGTCTGATTGATGGTGTGGAAATTGCCATATGTAATATTTACATACCAAATGGAGAAACTAGTGCATTTTTTACTGAATTTTTTTTACTGATGTTAGTGCAATCACAAGCCAAAACTTCATAGTGGGGGGTGACTTTAATGCTGTTTTGGATCAGTGGATAGATAGAAGTAATCCAAAAGACATCCAATTGTATAATAAGGTGAGTAAGGTAATTAGTGACAGAATGAGAGATCTTGGCCTTTCAGATGCATGGTGTATGACATACCCTACTAATAATGATTAAACCTTTTTTTCTTTGAGGCGTGGTACTTATAGTAGAATTGATATGTTACCCTTATCTAGTGGCTTACTTAACAATATGATTAGAGCTGATATTGGGACAATTGTGATTTCTGCTCATGCCGCTGTCTCAGTTATTTTAAATTTAGATCCTAAGGCCAAAAAACCTTTCCACTGGAAGTTCTACTGTAACCTCTTAAAATATACATTTTAAGTCTTGGATCTCTGAGGAAACAGAACAAATTTTTATGATAAATAATAATGGGGAAACTTCTCAAGCCATGATATGGGAAGCTTATAAGGCCTTTATTAGAGGTAGAATTTTGAGCTACATGTCATTTAGGAAAAAAAGAGTGGGAGAAGTCATTGGTTCACAAAGAAAAGGAATTACAAACACTGGAAAAAGCACATAAGATGCGTAAGGGGAAGGATAATAAACTTTTGAGGGAGATAATACTCCACAGATATGAAATTAATAAGATGCTTACAGGGAAGGTTGAATTTGCTTTATTTAGGACTCAGCAAAGTTTTTGGGAATCTGGAGAAAAGGCTGGCAAATTATTGGCTTATAGGCTAAAACAGATTCAAAACAGAAATAATCTGTCCAGTATTATGGAAGAATCTAGAAATGTATTTAATAAGACTAAAGACATTAACAATGTATTTTTTAAATTTTATAATGAATTATATAGAAGCAAATCTAATAACAATGTAGACTTAATTGGAAATGTTTTGTCTAAAACTAAATTACCAAACATCTCAGAGGAAGAATAGATACAATTAGATAAAGATATTTCCCTGCAAGAGATCAGAGATGCAATATGTAGTATGCCTAGTGCTAAGGCCCCAGGGTCTGATGGTTTGCCAGCCGAATGATATGCATTGTTGGTTGCTGAGGTTGCACCTATACTTCAAAAGGTCTATGCAGAATCTGAAAGTAATAGATGCCTCCTCCAGACAATGTTGGAGGCAATTATTACACTCCTGTTAAAAAAGGTAAAGACCCCCTGGTCCAACTAGTTCTTGGCCGATATCCCTTTTAAATATTGACTATAAGATTTTGGCTAAGATTCAAGCCAAAAGGCTGCAGGAAGTTCTAAATCACATTATTCATAGAGACCAAGTGGGCTTTATCAAAGGGAGGGCAGTCTTTGAGAATATCAGGAGAGTTCTGTCCACAATATGGTTAGCATCCAAAAAGCAGGATGCATCAGTTCTATTATCTTTGGATGCACACAAAGCATTCAATTCTATAGAATGGGATTATTTGTTTGACATACTTAAAGGATTTGGAATGGGAGACAACTTTATTTCTAGAGTAGCAATAACGTATAAAGCACCTATGGCAAGAATATGTACCAATGGAATTCTATCTGGAAAGTTTTCCCTAGAGAGATGGACAAGACAGGGATGTCCACTTTTCCCTCTATTATGTATACATGCTGTAAAGCCCTTATTGTGCCAAATCAGGTGTGATAAGAATATTACCAGTATAAAGTTTGGCAAGATGGAGCACAAGACAATGGCTTATGCTAATGATCTCCTCTTATCACTATCTGATCCCCATAGGTTGATAAGGCATACTGTGGTACTTCTGGAAGAATTTAGATTATTGTCTGGCTTATCCATTAACTGGTCAAAGTCAAAAATACTCCCCCTGAAAGGTAATATGGACATCCTTAACACTGTATGTCAAGAACATAATTTGAAATGGAAAGGTGACTACACCATTTACTTGGGAATATTAATCCCAGGCAATTTAACTAACTTGGTGGCTATGAATGTTAAACCTATATTAGAAGATATGAAATTATGCCTAGAAAAATGGGCCAAACTTAATTTATGTCTATGGGGCAAAGTTAATGCATTCAAAATGATGCTGGCACCCAAATTATTATACTTCTTGAATATGGTACCTATGAATATCAGTTCCATATGGTTCAAGAAAATTGATTGTCTGATAAGGACATTTTTGTGGGAAAAAATGAAGGTAAGACTTAGTTTAGATAGGCTAAAGAAGCACTGGCAACAAGGGGGCATGGGCCTTCCAGATTTTAAAAAGTACCAACAAGTGTTTCTATTCAGACAGACTTGTCAGTGGTTCCTACCGAAAAACAACATTCCCAAATGGGTCAAATATGAACACACTAGTGTTCTTCTCCATCTACTCCATCATTTACTTCTGGGTATATATTTTTATTTATTTATTTTTTTATTTTATTTTAGTTTAGTTTTTGTTGACCGGGTAAGTGCACTAGACAAATAACCAAGGTCAGTTAGTACACATCCCTTTTTAAAGAATTCAGCTAAGTCTGTAATATATTTCACTGAATAATTACCCTCTCGTTTACTACCATTACAACATATTCCACTGTGGAGCAACCCTAATATAATAACTGGCTCTGTCTTTTTCCCATAGGGAAACTGTGGCGTAATTTGCTGTTATAAAGGAACATTTACAATGGCAAACACATGCATGATTTCCCTTCCTCTGCACATGCTCACACAGCAGAGCGACCAGCCTAGACCACTCACCACTTCCGTGTTACATGAAACAGAACCACCACAAGAACTCGGCGGTAAGTCCTTTTCTTTTCTCCCCCCTTACACCCTGGAAACACAGAAAGACCTGGAGAAACAGGGAAAAAAAAACAGTTTAAAATACAAAAATCTCGGCACCGGAGTTAAAGGACCGACCTTAGGATACACTGGGAGGATACACAGAGCTGTTTATTTTATATAATTGCTGAGGCAAAAAAGGGAAACCCAGCAATTTTATAAAATAAAAAAATGGGTCAGGGTGTCAAACTCGATTTTACACAGAACCTCATTGTGGGATACTTTTTTTACAAACCCTTGGTCGCGTTGTGGTTTATGTAGCATCCCACAACTCGGGTGTGTGTAAAATCTCGTTACACACTCCGACCCATACTTTATTCTATATATTATATGTGATGGTAGAATAATAGTTAACCTGGCCTGAAAACAGAAAGGAATAAACCTGTTAGGTGATATTATTGATCTGGACAGTGGGATTCTTAGATCTTTTTCTGAATTAAAAGAGATGTATGGTTTACCTTATACTCAGTTTCACTTTTTCTTACAAATAAGGGATGCTTTGCATAATAGCCTTGACAGCAATCTGGCTATTCCAATGTGTAAGGAATTCAAGAGGTTAATTTTAGTAGCTAATCTTAAGGGAGGGGCTCGGAAATTATACCATTTGGCTAACAAAGCAGGCACGCATTTAACAAGTAAATCCAAGGAAACATGGGAAAAATGTCTTGGGTATTCTATCTCAGATTGAAAATGGGAGTCCTTGTGGAGAAGTTCATATCAAACAAGTATGGACTTGCAAGGCCATTTGACTCAGCTTAAGCTACTGCATAATTGGTATTATACACCTGTTAAAATGCATAAAATGGGATTATCCAGTGACATCAACTGTTGGAGATGTGGGAGCATAAATGCTAATCTCCTACATATGATATGGAATTGTCCTGTATTGGTACCGGTATGGTTAGTGATACGGGAGGCGTGTAAGAGTATCCTGCATGTTAACTTCCCCTTCAATGCTGGAATTTTAATTCTAGGGGATTCTGAATTATTAGTCTTGTCATCCATCCCTGAAAAGAGATGGCTTATGGTAGCTTCCTTATGTTTCAAACAATTAATCTTATGTCACTGGAAAGACGCATGCCCACCTGACTTAGATGAGTGGATTAGGTCCTTATCTAAAGTAAAATAAATGAATACATTAGTCACCTTAATGCTAAGACCTTACATAAATATGATGTAGCCTGGGCACCCTTTTTTTCATGGCTTATACTATATTTAGGAAATGTTTGTGTCCCCATATATAAGATGTATATATATATATATATATATATATATATATATATATTTAGGGTTGAGTAGGCCTTCTATGTTAAACTCAAAATTTTGTGCATTAATAACTTTGGACCCGTTCCATGGATTTGCATGAAATTTGGTATGCATGGTGCAGCATGGTAGATCTCTTGATTCACCAAATTTCATTTTGGTCAGACTTACGGTGTTCTGTGCACCAAAACACTGAAAAATGCACTTTTCAGCAGTTATGTGGGCAGTTTTTTGGATTTTGTCTGTGGTGCTGTGTGGCTGTTGTGTGGTGTGCTGCTCTGTGACTTGACTCATCTGAAAGAGCATGGTTCAAGGAACATGCAGCTTTTCATTTGGTGAAAAAATATTCATCTATTCAAAAGTTATTAAACTTTTAAGTTCCCATTATAAGTCAATGGGAAAATTTATATGGTTATTTTGCAAAAGAAGAATGGGGTTTTGGCTGTTTATTCCCTCTTCATGATGAAATAATTTGCAGGCTCATGATCAAAGAATCTTTGATCATGACAGCTTGCATATATATATATATATATATATATATATATATATATGCTATTTTGTATGATTATTTATTAGTTACATGAATATGAATGTTTCACTTATGGTTTCTTTTCAATTGCCTGGAGTATATGTTATTTTGAACAGGCTAATAATTTACTTTTAATATGTATACATTTGCCAATCTAAGTTCATATTGTTTCTGTATATGGCTTACAAAATATATTACAGAATGTGTGTATTGGTACGATAGAACATAATAACAATTGATTAAAAAAAAAAAAAAGATTTTCTGAACATTCACTTTTCCATTCATTGATGGTGTGGCCCTGTTTTCTAACCAGATTTTAAGAATAGTGTTTTTCCATGCAGTTGGTATAAAAGAGATTGTATATTGCCGCTGTTTAGCTTGTTCTCAAAGTATCCTATAGAGTGAGTTTCCAGAGTCACATTTCCCTGCATTCAGGTGGTGTGCTTAACAAATGTTTGATACTATTCCATAATGGTTGTATATTGGTACCATTCTAGAACATGTGCAGTATCTCACAATTTGCTATCTCACATATGTTATAGTTCAACGTGGCTCTAATCCCAATTTTGTACAAGTGAGATGGGATGTAGTAGAGACTGTGATGTGATTCAAAATGTACCATCATCATGTTGACTGTTTTGAATGTCTTAAGTAAAGTGAAACCACCACCTAATATTCTGTGTCAGAACCTTAAACAGATCATGACACCATTTGAAAAACTTGAAATAAATGTGAGATTTAGACACATTACAATTTATATGTCATATATTTTTTATAATACTTTCCCTTGTTTATGTTTGCTTGCACACACACACAAGAAACATTATGCAGCAGCTTAGGAGAGAAGAGGATTGTGGAGGTGCGGCACTGTGGCAGCCAACGGCGGCACTGCATTTGGGTGCTTGGCACTGGTGGACCAATGCAGGCACACTGTGCTGTTGACATTGGTTTCCAAAAGTGCCACCAAGTTGAAATGATTTCACCACTGCAATGAGGGGAAGTCTCGTCATTGCAGCAACAGCCATTCTGCTGCAGTGAGAGAGCTACCCGTCATTGCACGGCGGTACCTTTCCTAGTGTAACATTTTTGTAAACATGCCACCTCACAGTCCCATGAAAGCAGACGGGGGTGGCCAATCCCCCTGTTGGCATGCCCCGACCCAATTCATTTGGCAATGGGGGATCCCACTCCCCGTCGGCATAATGTAATCCCCTCCTCCATTTGCTGTGTGCCCAGGGGGTGCCCAATCCCCCTCGGCATCCTGCCCCCCCAAACAGTTGTTCTTTGCTGACTGGGGGGCCCAATACTTGTTGGCTTAAGTCCTCCCACCCCAAAAAAAGCAGGTGGCACACTGGAAGCCCACCCCAGTGTGCTGAAAGCAAGCCTGAAAAAAAAAATTTCCTGCAACGTCTTTCTTTTTTTTTCTCCCTGAAAGAAAGGAAATGGTCCCTCACCAGTCGCCGTCCCCTCCCCCAACCCGCACTCCACCCACTGTGCATCCTACCTCCCCACACACCCCTTTACTCCATACTTACCTCCGGAGCCTGGCGCAATGATCTTCGGTGGACCGGGAACACGTCTGCACTCTTCAAAGCTGACCTCAAAGTGAAGAAATGCCAGTAAGCTGTATAATGGCATAAACAGAGTTTTTTCAACTTTGGTGCATATCTCAGGCATTTTGGGGAATTTTGACACCAAATTTTTAACATGGGGTTATTGGGACCCCTCCTCATGAATTCATCAACTGTCATGGCATTATTTGGTCCTGAAAGGTGATTTCACGGTCACTGCGCAGAATCGCCTTTTGGGACTGATTAACGAAATGACAGTGCAAGTGTTCATGAGGTGGACTCTCAAAAAGCCTATATTGCAAATTTGCTGAAAAAATCCAAAAAATTACTGTTTTACGAGCCTGCATTGCGCAGTTTGCATGCACGTCGTAACTTTGTGAATCTGTAATATTTTTATTCCAGATTTTCAACACTGGCATTTTTCCACACCTCCTTATGAATAGTACAGCTGTCATTTTTCACATTCTGACCAAAATGTGTTTTCGCATTTCCAGCGCAGAATAGCGTGGTTGCTGTGGGGAATCAGTGTTTGGGGCACATTAAGAAAATCACAGTGACACTGTTCATGAGCAGAGGTCCTAAAATGCTTATGTTGAAAATTTAGTGACAAATGTCCATGAAATGACTGTGTTATGAGCGTACATTGCGCAGTTTCCATGACCCTTGTAATTTCGCACATTTGTAATATTTTCACTCCAGATTTTCAACATTGGCATTTTTTCACACCTCCTTATGAACAGTACAGCTGTCATTTTTCATATCCTGCCCAAAATAAGCATTTACACATATGGCGCAGAATAGCACGGTCACTGTGGGAAATCAATGTTCGGGACAGATTAGGAAAATCGTAGTGACACTGTTCATGAGCAGAAGTCACAAAATGCCTATGTTGAAAATTTGGTGAAAATATTCCACTAAATGACTTGTTATGCACATGCGCTGCGCAGTTTCCTTGTAAGCCTGGAAGTTCGAGTATTTTTAATATTTTCACTACAGATTTTCAACATTGTCATCTCTTCACACCTCCCTATGAATGGTACAGCTGTCATTCTTCACATCCTGTCCAATCTGTGTTTTTGTACATCTGGTGCAATATGGCACGGTCGCTGTGGGAACTCAAAGTTTGGGACACATTAACAAAATCACAGTGCCACTGTTCATGAGAACAGGTCCCAAATGCTTTCATGAGGTGGGGTCACAAAAAAGCCATGTTGAAAATGTGTAGTGCAAATGCCAACAAATGCCAGGGCATTAGGGTTTCTAACCATAACATGCCACCCTGTACAGACTGACAAGCATTATGGGTGTGCCATTGGCTTGCCGACTGTACTGCTCATGCCATTCCACCCCACCACCCTGCAGTCAGTGACAGGCATCGAGGTGTGCCTTGGACTCTTTGTCCCAGAGTTCACTCCATTCTCCTATACTGCACCCATTTCTGCATATATCTTCATGGAATGGGGTGACTAAAGCCGAACACCCCAAGGTACACCTCAACACATGTTGGTGTCTACAGGATAGGGTGAAGTGAAATGGCATGAATGTAATGGGTGATGACCAAGGTCACTGGAAAATTGTGGAAAATTTGATCCAAAATGCAGGGATTTTTTTGCAGAAATTGTGGGAAAATTGCCGGGATTCACTATACATCCCCACTGCCCCCAATACATTTTTTATTGTTTGCTGCAGCTTGTACTGATCACATGAATTGTTAGATAAACGTATAGCCACTTGTAAAAGCATTTAATATGAAAAAATGTGTGTTTTTGACATGCACTGCAAATTAATCATAATGTAGAATATCTTCTAAAAATCATAACAACCAAGTCATGCAGTGCTAACTAGATTTTATTCAATAATTTACAGTTAGTCTGTACTGAATACATCCTGAAACAATATATTTTACAAGTTTCTAGATGTTAAATAATGAAGCCTGTTTAAACTGCTTGTTTTGGTGCAAGGAAAAAAAAATAAACAGATAACCAGGGTGCCTAATAAAGGCCTAGTAAGAAAAACGTATATTTTGTTAAAATAATTACTGTTCTTAATCAGCACTGTAAGTACATTTTAAAATCACACACTCAAAGTATCAAATCATACCAGTAGCTTTTCATTACATCATACAACAGTTTTCAATACATTGTACTTTTGTTCTACTCGGTTTGCAGTGATTTTACTTGGGTTGCAAATATTTTGTCTATTTGAAGGTAACTGTTTAACTATACTTAACCTGTTCAGCTTGTTTTCAGACATGTTTGCTTTTTGTAGGCTTTGTATGTGAGTATGCAGTTGTGGCAGATTGACATCTAAGGAATCACTGTCACCAACCACCTCAGGAGCACATTCAAGTTTATAATCAGCAGGGCCACTCCAAACTCCTGACACATTTGAATCAAAATCCTTTCAGATTAAAAGTATTTATACAAGGAAAATCTAACCTGCCATTCAAAAACATGCATTGTGGTCAAGGCTTCATGCAGGTGAATGGGGCACTTTGCACCTCTCCTCAAACCTATTGTTTCAGTCTCTGCATCAGCAAAAAGTTCTCTGATAGTCTGCTTTAATACAGATTTTAAGTGTTCAAGTCTGCATATGCATGTCCAGAGGGATTTTGAAGCCAAAGCAGGGAAGTGAATCACATAAAAGCAGAGTCACATTTGACCCCTTCTCACCTCACACTCTACTGTTTTGGTTAAATCCAAGTATGTGTACTAAATTGTTAGCATAACTGAGCAGATTTCCTTGAGAATTTAAATATTTTATACAATTTTAGTCAAAAATTCCATAAATGTAAGAAAGTGCAAGAAATTGCAGATTTTGTGCAGAGAAGGGTGAAAATTGCAGAAATTGTGGAAAAATTGCACCCACAATTTTTCAGTGGCCCTGGCGAGGACCCAAATGCATACCCCAATGCCTGCCCATCTCTGCATAGTGGAGGTAGGGTTGCTGTGAAGTTCAATACTTCACTGCCATTCCTACTCTGCATCTCTCTAACTCCTACATTTCCAATGCTAATACCCGAAAGCAAACATTTGACATTGCCAAATGCTTTTTTTTTGTGTGTGTGTGGGGGGGAATAAGACCTTGACGTGTCTGCATCAGTTCAGTATATATGTTGCAGTACATTGCACCTTCTACAACTTGTCTTACAAGGCTCAAGTATATTCTGGCGGGGCACTCAAAGCGTGAGGTGATTTTTTTTGGCTTGAGCTGTACTGTAATTGAGTCCAGAGGAGGACAATCTGAAGGAAGAGTAAAGTAATGGGAAAGCCAAGAGATGAATAGTAAGTCTTGTGCATTTCAGGATATGGCAACATTAAAGTCCTAGACCCCTTTTTGTTGCAAAGACCTGTCGCTTCTTTTAGTTGATCTCCACATTCCTAAATGGGATGCTGTGTCCTCCCGCAGCTCTGCCTAGGGCCTCCTGTCCATAATTCAGTATTATCTGTTCTGGGTTCAGAGGACCCTGTGATATCCAGTTCATACACCGTAGTCCCGTGAAACTTACATATACTTCCTTATTAATTTGGTACACAGCTGAAGTCAAGTTTCAGAGCAGAATTTCTTCATTTACTCTTTTTAAGGGTAGGTGTGTGTGTGAGTGTGAGTGTGTGTGGGGGGGAGGATCTTTCTAAGAACATGTTTTATGTTACTAGACATTTTATAGGTGTTTGACAGCTGAGATGTTCTTCATTCTGGAATTTAAAAAGCTCCCATTTCTGTGTCTATATAAGAAATCTTGCTTGTAAGGGTTAAATGAACAAGACTAAGCAGTCTTGCAGGATGTCTGAACTTGTGTGAGACAGTGTGTGTGTGTGTGTGTGTGTGTATGTTGGTTTACTTAATGGTAGTAATAGTACACAAAAAAAATGTTCAGAAGATTTTTGGTTCTCAGATTGGGGGGGTTAATCTTAATCTGAACAATAACATCGATGTTTCTATATAATACTGAACAAAGTCAATTAGTTGTGCATTCCCTGCATCTCAGTGTCACCATAAAATAGCAAGATGGCTAGGAAAGCTGTGTGGATGGTCACTAGAAGGAATAATAATGTGTGTGTGTGTGTGTGTGTGTAATTTTATGTTTGCTTGCATGCATGTGCAAGAAACATAGTGCCATCATCGGAGATTTCGGAGATGTGTCACCTCCTCCTCCAATTCTGGCAGTGTGCTGGCAGGCGCGGACCCTGTAAGCCAATGCATTTTGGAGCTGTCTATGACACCCTCCAAAATGCAGTGGCATACAGTTGAAAGGGGGAGCTATGCTTGAGTGAGCAGCGATAAGAAGCTGCTCACGCGCAGCTCCCCCCCCCCAGCTGCAGGTGTGCACGCCCGCACGCAGTGTATAGCCGACGGGGTGCCCAATCCCTGTCGGTTGAGCTGCATCGCCTCCCCTCCCAGTAGTTGGTGCCACACTGGGAGCCAAACCCAGTGTGTGCAGTCAGTCATTTTGCCGACGGGGTACCCAATCCCCTGTCGGCTGACCACCCCCCAAAGTCCTTGTGTGCCATGCTGGAAGCCCACCCCAGCGTTGCAAACGTCCCACGAGGTTTTTTTTTTTTTGCCGACGGGGTGCTCAATCCCCGTCGGCCTAATGCCCCCAAAGCCCTTAGCCATGCTGGGAGCCCACCCCAGCGTGGCAAGTGGTCCCATCAAGTCTTTTTTTGTAACCTGTAAACAAAACGGTCTCAAGGGTGCGCCTCCGAACCCCTCCCACAACCCGCACCCATCCACTGCGCACCCAGCCTCCCCACACCCCCTCACCCCATACTTACCTCCGGACTCCGGCGCGACGATCTTCGGTGGACCGGGAACACGTCTGCACTCTTCAAAGCCGACCGCGAACTGAGGAAATGCCGGTAAGCTGTATAATAGGCTAGATAGGAGGGGTTCAACTTTATTGCATATCTCAGGCATTTTTGGGAATTTTTGCACCAAATTTTCAACATGGGGTTTTTGGGACCCCTTCTCATGAATGATGTCACTGTCATGGCGTTATTCAGGCTCGAAGGGTGATTTCGCGCAGTGACTGTGCAGAGACTGCAAAATCACCCTTTGGGACCAAATACCACCATGACAGTGACATCATTCATGAGAAGGGGGCCCAAAACTCCCATGTTGAAAATTTGGTGCCAAAATTCCAAAAAATGACTGTTTAACGAGCATGCGTTGCGCAGTTCCTACGCAGGCTCATAAGTTCGCCAAATTTCAATATTTTCACTCCATATTTTCAACATTGTCATTTCACCACACCTTCTTATGAGTAGTATAGCTGTCATTTTTTCACATCTCACCCAAAATATGTTTCCGCCCTTGTAGCGCAGAACGGCACAGTCGGTGTGTGAAATCAATGTACGGGACAAATTAAGAAAATCACAGTGACACTGTTCATGAGCAGAGGTCTTGAAATGGCCATGTTGAAAATTTGGTGAAAAAATTCCTAAAAATGACTGTTTTACGAGCGTGCATTGCGCAGTTGCTACGCACGCTCATAGGTTTGCGAATTTTCAATATTTCCACTCCAGATTTTCAACATTGCCATTTTTCCACACCTTCTTATGAGTAGTACAGCTGTCATTTTTCACATCTCACCCAAAACGTGTTTCCGCCCATGTAGCGCACAATGGCGCAGTCGTTGTGCAAACTCAGTGTATGGGACACATTAACAAAACCACAGTGACACTGTTCATGAGCAGAGGTCTTAAAATGGCTATGTTGAAAATTTGGTGAAAAAATGCCTAAAAATGACTTTTACGAGCGTGCGTTGCACAGTTCCTATGCATGCTCGTAAGTTTGCAAATTTAATATTTTCACTCCAGATTGTCAACATGTCCATTTTATTAAACTTCCTTATGAACAGTACAGCTGCAATTTTTCATATGTCACCCAAAATGTGTTATCGCACATGTAGCGCACAATGGTGCTGTTGGTGTGCGAAAGCAATGTTTAGGACAGATGAAGGAAATCACAGTTACACTGTTCATGAGCAGAGGTCTTAAAATGGCTATGTTGAAAATTTGGTGACAAAAGTCCATAAAATGGCTGTGTTACGAGTGAGCATTGTGCAGTTTCCATGCATCCTCGTTAGTTCATGACTTTGTAATATTTTCAGTCCAGATTTTCACTAGTGGCATTTTTCAACACTTCCTTATGAACAGTACAGCTACCATTTTTCACAACATGGCTGAAGTGTGTTTTCACACTTTCAGTGCAGAGATGCGTGGTCGCTATGGGAAATCATTGTTCGGCACAGATAAAGAAAATCACAGTGACACTGTTCATGATCGGAGGCACCAAAATGCCTGAGTTGACAATCTGCTATAAAATATCCCCAACCTAATTATATAATGGGTGTGCATTGCACAGTTTCTATGTACGCTCGTGACCACCATTTTTTAAAATATTTTCACTACACATTTGCAACATAGCCATTTTACACCTCCCCATGAAAGAGTACAGCTGTCATTTTTTACATCCTGTTCGAATATTTTGCACCTATGAGTGCTAAATCCGTAGTCACTGTGCATAAGCAGCTTCGCTACCAAACTGATATTCCCCTGTTCATGAGGTGGGTCACAAAACAAACATGTTGAAAATTTGGAGTTAAAATACCAACGAATGCCTGAGGTATTAGGTTTCTAACTAAATCACCCAACCCTATAGAGAATGACAGGGAATCAGGGGTGTGACTTGGGATTCTTGCCTGTGATGCTCATACCATTCCACACCCTGCAGTCACTGAGAGGCATCGAGGTATGCCTTGGACTCTTTGGCCCCAAACTTCACCCCATTCTCCTATATCGCACCCATCTTACCATATTTCCTAATGAAATGGGGTGCGTATAAGGGCCAAAGACCCCAAGGAACACGTGACACTTGACCCCACTGCCTGTCACTCTCTGCAGGGTGGTGGTGGGGTTGGCTTCAGTTCAATACTTCACTGCCATTCCTATTACACAGCTCTGTAACTTCTACACTACCACTGCCAATGCCAGCAAGCAAACATTCGGCATTGACAAATGCTTGTTATCATAAGCTGCAGATCTCTTCTCATGCCAAATGAGCTTTCCCTACATTCTGGTCTAAATAGTTCTGCAAAGCAATTTTTTATACCAAGTTGTCATTCAGACTCCAATTTTGGCTAGCAGATTGGTAAAATGCATGCTGCTGTAATCTAATTTTCTGGTCAGTTTGATCTTAAAATGTATTAGCCCAGGTAACCCAAACGTGTAGTAGCAGAGAGGTGATTTCTTTACCTTTCATGCATAGTACACGTACTGTATTTCTGCAATTTTCCACTAAGTATAGAACACAGGGAGTGAATGTTCTGTAACTTGAATGCTTGGACACAAGTCTCATTCATTCTTTTCTTTATGTTTGTGCCATGTTATGTCTTTTTATCAGCCAGTCTAATACTGGTGGGGAATGTACAAACACTTTGTAAGTAGAGAAAAGGGGAATCACATCTTTCAATCTGATAACACAAATCAGGGACAAGGCAGAAAATAATGTTGGTCAAATGACCCAAATGAGGGACACATCTTAAAATGGTAATATCTGTCTATGAAGCTGTTAGGATACAAAAATATATATATTATGCATGAGAACTAGACTAATTTCCTTTTTTTGACTTGTTTCATACTATATTTTTAAATCTACTCATATCAGTGGCAGAAAGAAACATAAGTCTTAGGAGGGTTGGGAGGAATTTTGATACAAAAGAAGGGACTTCCCTAAATATCAAGGACCCTTCTGTGGTATGAGGGTAGATACTGCATGTACTCCTTTAGTAGCACATGGGAATGGTAAGGCCCCTGTACAAAGCAGGGTTTCCAAAATTAGACAGACCTTGTTCTGAAAGTCTTGTCTCAATGTCCTTGTTTGCTTTATTTGTGTTAAGAACTCACTGGGTTCCACACACCTGGACAGTGCTCAGGTAAACATGGTTTTATGCTTTACTGGTTACGATTTTCAAACTGATCCATAAAATGCTGAACCACTGAAGTGTCCATAACACAATAACTAGTACCACAAAATTATTGCTTTAATATCTGATGACAAACTGGCAAACTTTTAACTCTTCTCAGGAATAGATGAAATGTGATATTTTCCACTGATGATAAATGGCATTGTAAATTGTGGGGGATAATCTCTGAGGCACTCCACACTCCTTACAGATGGGGTGTGTCCACCTGATAGGTTGCTTGATGCACATAGATACATAGACAGTGTTGGCAGATAAGGTCCTACGGCCCACCCAGTCTGCCCATTTGAGCTTGTAAGTTTACTTTACGTTTTCCTAGAAGTCTGTTGCCCCTTGACCCTGACCTCCAGAATTCCTTTATGTTTAGCCAATGCATTCTTAAATTCCATGATTGTTTCAGCCCCCACCATTTCCTCTGGCAGGGTGTTCCACTTTTTCACCACCCATTCTGTGAAGAAATTCTTCCTCACGTTTCCTCTGAATCGTCCTCCCTCCAACTTCATCCCATGCCCTCTAGTCCTGGAACATCTTTTTCACTTAAAAATAGTGTATTCCTGCACCCTATTCCTCCTTGTAAGATACTTGTATGTCTCTATCATATCCCCTCTCTCCCTCCTCTCCTCTAGGGAGTACATATTCAGTTCCTTCAACCTGTCCTCATAGGACTTGTGATGCAATCCATGTACCATCTTTGTTGCTCTCCTCTGAATCTTCTCTACCCTGTCTATGTCCTTGCATAAGTAAAGTCTCCAGAACTGTACTCTGTACTCCAGATGGGGCCTCACTAGTGTCTTGTATAGTGGAATTATGACCTCCCTTTTCCTGCTGGTGATGCCCCTGCCTATGCATCCCAGCATCCTATTTGCTTTACCTGCTGCCTTGTCACACTGTATCCCAACCTTGAGGTCATCAGAGATGATAACCCCAAGATCCCTTTTCTGCTTGGTGCATGCTATAGCCTCACCCCCCAACTGATATATTGTGCCAGGGTTTTGTGCCCCATATGCATTATCTTGCACTTTTGCATTGAATTTCAACTGCCAAACCCCTGACCATTTTTCAAGTTTCTGCAGGTCCCTTCTCATTCTGTCTGCACCCTCTGGTGTGTCTACTCTGTTACAGAGCTTTGTGTCATTAGCAAACAGGGAAATTCTGCCTTCTAGGTCCTGAGCAATGTCACTGATGAAGATGTTGAATAGGACCGGTCCCAGCACTGCTCCCTTTGGTACCCCACTGGTCACTCTTCCCTCTGTGGAGTGACAGCCATTTACCACCACCCTCTGTGTCCTGCCAACCAACCAGTTACCTACCACTGCACTACTGTCCTGCCCACACCCATATTCCCCAGTTTGTGTAATAGTCTTCTATGTGGCACAGTGTCAAAGGACTTGCTGAAGTCCAGATAGGCCATGTCCACTGCCCTCCCTGATCCACCTCTCTAGTCATCCAGTCATAAAATTCAATGAGGTTGGTCTGACATGACCTCCCCCTGGTAAAAACCATGCTGCCTTGGGTCCTGTAGTCCACTGACAACCAGATGTTCCACCAATCTCTCCTTCAGTAGTGCTTCCATGATCTTCCCCACTACCGAGGTGAGGCTGACTGGTCTGTAGTTCCCCGCTGCCTCTTTGTTCCCACTTTCATATAAGGACTACATCTGCTGTCCTCCAGTCTTTGGGTACCTCCCCTGTTTCCCCTGATTGGCTAATCAGGATTGCCAGAGGTTCAGCCACCACCTCTCTTAGTTCTTCAAGGACCCTAGGGTGCACCCCATCTGGCCCCATGCTTTATCAACTCTTATTACTTCCAGTTCCCGCAGGACCCTTTCTTGTGTAAAGGGACTTGTGTCCATTTCTGCACCATTCCCACCCCTTGTACTCCCTTCAGACCCATTACCCTCCTCTTTCTCAGTAAAGACCGAGCAGAAATACCTGTTCAATATGTCAGTTTTACTGTTGTCATCCTCCACGTGGCCCCCATCCTCCCCCTTCAGTCTCACTATCCCTTCCTTTGCCTTTCTTTTTTCACTTATGTACCAGTAGAAGGTTTTGTCCCCTCTACCCACTGATTTTGCAATGTGTTCTTCTGTCTGAGCTTTGGCTTCCCTTTCTGACCTCCCTGCCTCCCTTTGCTTCTCCTGGTACTTCTCCCTATCCCCTTCTGCCTGTGTCTTTTTGTATTGCCTGAATGCAATTTTTCTGGCTTTCACTTTCTCAGCTACCTCCTTGGAAAACCATAATGGCCTTCTCTTCCTTTTCCCCTTGCTAACCTGCTTAATGCATAATTCTGTTGTTCTTGTAATCCCCATTTTAAATATTGCCCACTGTTCCTCAATCCCTGATTCCTGTCCCATTCTCCTTAATGCCTCTTTCAAGCATCTCCCCATTTTCCCAAAGCCTGTCCCCCTAAAATCCAAGATACATGTTTTTGTGTGGTTTGGTTCTGCTCCTTCTGTGATTTCAAACCACAATGACTGGTGTTCACTGTTCTCCAGGTGCTCTCCCACTGTTACCCCCATCACACTGTCCCTGTTTGTGTGCACAAGGTCCAGTATTGCCTTCTGCTGAGTTGGTTCCATGACCAGTTGCTTGTGGAAGGCACCCTGAAGGGAGTCCAGGATAAATCTGCTCCTAGTTGATGCTGCTGCTGGGATGCTCCAGTCCATATCTGGAATACTGAGGTCTCCAACCAGCACTACCTCACCTTGTCTGCCATCCTTTGGATGGCTAGCATCAGCTCCCTATCTGTTTCTTTCTCCTGGGCTGGTGGTCTATAGAACCACACCTGTGCAGATGGCTGGCCCCATTTTCTTTTCCTGCTTTACCCACAGTATCTCTCCCCCATTTTGTTCCTCCTGGATCTCTGTGGCCCAATGTCATTTTTCACATACAGTGCCACTCCTCCTCCCTTTCTACCTGCCCTGTCTCTTCTGAATATGTTGTAGCCAGGTATGACCATCTCCCAGTCATGGTTATCATTACGCCAGGTTTCTGTGATGGTCACAATCTCCAGGTCTGACTGTACCATCACAGCCTCCAGATCCTCCATCTTGTTTCTAAGGCTCCTGGCATGGCACACATGGATTTCCATGATTTGACCTCCCTAGACTGTTTAGCTATACTACTCCAGCCTCTTCCCTGGTTGTCCTTTATCCCTGGTTCTCCTTGCTGTCTGCTCTTCTGTTGAATTTTCCCCCTTTTCTGCCTATCCACCTCTTGGGCACTTATCTCCATCTTTTGCACACTGCTTTGTAGAGATATCCACTCCTCTGGTTCACTGGTTCCACTGCTAGCTGTGGGGTGTAATTAGGGTACCCTCCTTGCTGGTTCAATCTCCTGGCTACAAATGCTCACAATGTAGCATTTAAACTTATCATTGAGTGCTTGGATTCCCCTCCAGGATGGATGCAGACTGTCAGGCTTGAACAAGCCTCCATCCCTCTGGGTGGGTCCCCAGTCACCAATGAATCCAAACCCTTCCTCACAGCACCAGTTCTTCAACCATGAGTTAAAGTTCCTGGTGCATGCACCCCATGCTCTCCCATGCCTCTCTCAAGTAGTACTTCCGAGAAGGTGACAGAAGTAGCTACTTGCTTGAGACCCCTCCCCAATTTCCTAAACTCTTCCTGAACTTCCTTTGGCTGCCCATTTGCCAGGTCATTAGTACCTCGGTGGATAATGACATCCAGCTCACCCTCCTGTCTTGCCTTCCCAGAGATCTCCAGGATCTTCCTTCCATCCCTCCATGCTGTGGCACCTGGTAGACACCTCACCTCCCTGTCCTCCCCCTCTTATGTTCCTAGGTGGATACCTCTTATGATGGAGTCCCCCACCAGGATTTGCTTCCTCCTCCTCCTCCTCCTCTGGGATCCACTGCTCTCCCCATTGAGGTCACCTCCTTGGCTAACATCCACATCCTTTCCTTTCACTTCTCTGGGTACCTCTATTTGGTTATCCCCATTTGCCAGTGTGGCATATGAGTTCTTGAGTGGAATAGGATGTGGGATATGTCTCTGCTTGATCACCCTAACCCTCCCTGAGCCCACTGTCATCCAAGTGCTCCTCATTCTCGGCATCCTGTGTGGCAGCAGCATTGGACTGGGTGGTCTCTGGATAGGGGTGATGGTATTCCTGACCCAGTTTACTTCTGTTCTGAGTCTGGCTACCTCATCCTGCAGTCCAGAGAGATGCATGCAGATAGAGGAGCACCTCAGCATCCAGAAGATCTGCCTGAATATGGCTGCCCCATAGCCACTGCATTGCACCACTCCCCACATTATACTACACTTATACTGCTATTCCAGTACTTGTCTGCTACTGAAGCTCTCCTAGTTCCCTTTTTATTAATTTACTGTCCTAAAAATCCTGCCACTACTCCTCAGATACATTTCTTTAAAAAAGAAAAAAATGAATAAAAAATGAGTCAAACACTTGTGCTGAGGGCGGGCTTCTTCCCCTTATGTCCCTCCTACTCCACAACCCCTACTATATCCTGTACTTAGCTCCTGTCCATCAGATTTAACAGGGCATATAATTAAGAGTTGGGGGCAGGGGAAGGGGTGAAAATTTGCAGCAATTAAAGACAGCAAAGAAATACACCACCACTACAAGCACAACAGACTAGGTTTTACATTTTCAACAGCCCCAAAACAATTCTAAGTAAAGAAATTACAGTGTCACTAAAAGCCCACAGTCCAAGTTTAAAACAAAAATAGCAATGTACAATTTCTGTAAAGCACTGAAATTAATCTGTTTCCTTCCCCTTCTTGCTTCTTCCGGGAAAACAAAAATCACTTGCTACCTCAACTCTGACTAAGCTCCTTCTCCTCCAATTATCACATAGCTGACATCAGAGGCCAGACAATTAGCACCCCTCACCCAGACTACAGGGCAAGTCAGACAAACCAAGACAAAATTTGCAGCAATTAAAGACAGCAAAGAAATACACCACCACTACAAGCACAACAAACTAGGTTTTAAATTTTCAACAGTCCAAAAACAGTTCTAAGTAAAGAAATTACAGTGTCACTAAAAGCCCACAATCTAAGTTTAAAACAAAAATAGCAATGTACAATTACCTTAAAGCACTGAAATTAATCTGTTTCCTTCCCCTTCTAACTTCTGGCTTCAAAGAAGTCTGACTTCCTTTTCCTGTGATGCTGCCTCTCCAGGATCAGTTCTGAATGTGCATCTGTAGGTTGCGGCCACATCACAACAGCTCCCAAGCAGTTATTTCAAGAATATCAAACAAAAGGTAAGGCCACCAGGCTTAACAGTTTTATATCTAAGTTTTTTTGGCAGCTTAGGATATGCTAGCATAGCAAAGCATTTTATGGAATTATGTCGCAATAATATAAGGCTCAATCTATATTCCAGAGGGAGAGTTGGTTGTTTAAAATAACTTCCTTTGTGCTACTCTAAACCAATTCATGGTATCTGACTAAGAATCACAGAGACAATCAATCAGCCTACATTTAAATTATTGGCAATTGCCAGAGGTACACTACAGAAGATCAACTCAGGGTATTGTGTCATGCCCATAAATTTCATACCAGATGACTTAGATTCCCTTTCAGTGAATCTAAGATGAATTAAGCACTCGTGACTGCAGTTTGCAACTTTTTGGCACCCCTGCTAGTGGTCCCAGTTCAGCCTGCACCCACTATTACAGTCTGGTGGGATTGGGAACACCCTATGTCTCCAGCTAGCAGCCATAGGAGTGCTGTCCCACATATATTTAAAACAACTCCTATATGGATTTTGGTTGCTGCAGCAAACGAATATTTCAAGCACATTGTACAGCTCCAGTGTGCTGATAAAATTTAAGTTTGCTAAAATGAATGTAAGAAGACTACATTATTCAGAGAATTGCATATCAAAAGAGCTGAAAGCATCTGCTAATATAACAATATGAGCATAGAATATAAGTACTTTTAAATGCCTATACAGTGACTGAATAACTGGGCACAGTAACAGATTATCTTTGGGCACAGACAATAAATGATGACATTATTGCAAAATTAATCTGGCAACCCTGCTAGTGGTACCTGTGTTTAGATGTACTGTAAAATATTTCAACACAGCAGCTCCAGAGTATGTTTCAGCAGATATGCAACTGTTTAAAATTGCAAAACTGATAAAAGATGTTAGCACTGCAGCTTCTACTAGCATTGGTTGTCTAGAAAAATATTAGCTGAGAATTTGCTAGCACAGTATTCAAATTATGAACATTATCATGTCATACGAGCATAGAGATTAATAGTTACCTGAACACCCCTACTAGTGGTTCCAGGAGCTAAAAACAATATCTGACCCACATAAATGAACATAGAATCTATGCAATAATTTATAGGAGGCAATATAATAAATAATCAACCTAGTTCCCTTTCCAGCAGTTCCTGAGTTGTATTATTCACCACCAAGAACATGGTGACCCACTAACATCACTAACTTGTAAAAATGGTACTCACAAACTCATCTAGAAAAGTTTCCTTGCATTGGAAGGTGCTTAAAATGCCCATGCTGGATTCAGTCATTCCTCAAATTCTGTAGCAGTAAATAAAAGCACCTGCAACCATGTCATTTTATTTTCTATCCAAAAACACTCCCACTGAGAATAGGAAGCTCTAGGGACCAAAATGGAACCACTCAAATGTTATTTTTTGGCTTCTCAAACAGCATGACCATCCCCATGCTTCTTCAAATGGAGTCCACTCTGAAGAAAGAGGGGTTGCTAGTGGGGTACTGCAGGGTTCAGTACTGGGTCCAGTCTTTTTAATGTCTTTATAAGTGACATTGCAGAGGGACTGGAAGGAAAAGTATGCCTCTTTGCAGATGACACAAAGTTCTGCAACAGGGTTGATACACAAGGAGGTGCAGAAAGGATGAGAAGGGACTTGGCAAGGTTGGAGGAATGGTCAGAAGTATGGCAGCTTTGATTCAATGCAAAGAAGTACAAAGTAATGCACCTGGGAAACAAAAATGCAGGGAAAGATTACACAAAGGGGGGGAGGTAGTAACAACAACAAAAATGGAAAGGGACCGGGGGTAATCATATCAGATGACCTTAATGTTGGCAAGCAACGTGAGAAGGTGGTAGGAAGGGCTGGGGGGATACTGGGATGTATAGGGAGAGGTATCACCAGCAGAAAACAGGAAGTTGTTATCCCCCTGTACAGACAGTTGGTGAGACCCCATCTGGAGTACTGCATCCGGTTCTGGAGACCCCATCTCTGCAAGGACATAGACAGGATGGAGGCACTTCAGAGGAGGACAACTAAAATGGTGCAGGGTCTGCAAGAGAAGCCATATGAGGAGAAGCTAAAGGAGATTAATATGTATACCCTTGAGGAAAGGAGGCAGAGGGGGGACATGATAGAAATGTTTAAGTACCTCAGTGGAATCAACAAAGTCCAAGAGGGTAGCATCTTTCAGAAAAAGAGATGTGCAAGAACAAGGGGCACAATTTGAAGATAGAGGGGGGACGGCTCAGGGGCAATGTGAGGAAGTATTTTTTTATAGAGAGGGTGGTGGACGCATGGAACAGCCTTCCTGAGGAGGTTGTGGGGTCTAAAACTGTGGTAGAATTCAAGAATGCATGGGACAGACATAAGGCAATTTTTGTGGGGGGTAGGAAGAAATAAGCTGTTGGTTAAATAGGGTCTGCAGCTTATCCTCTAGGTAGGGAAATGGGCAGACTAGGTGGGCCAAGCGGTCCTTATCTGCCATCAAAGTCTATGTTTCTGTTTCTATAGTTTCCAAATTTCCTGCTCCATGAAAGCTGCAAGCTAACTGGCTCTCAGCTCTCGCGAGATCTTGGCCACCATCTCAGAGGAAGATAAACAAACAAGATTTGACTAAATCCAACATATCTTGCAATGGAGAATGGGGCTAGCAATTGTACAGATTCTCAAGCCCAAGTCCCCTAACTTTTAACACTGACGATGAAGGACAACTGAAGAAACATATTTTAAAGAGCAAAAAAAAAAAATGCAGCTGATTCCTCACTCAGCTTGCCACACCCACGGCAAGAATTAGCTAAGACATCCTGCCCTCCCCCCTCTTAAAGGCACATGCCTACGTTATCCCAAAGGAAACCAAGGCATACAAAAGAGGCCAGAATCAATAAATAAAATATAAATTAAAAAAATAAATTAATAAATAAAACACAGTACTGTATTATATTGGGTCAATATACAAGGAGGTTTGATTACAATAAAATAACTATTTGGGAAATAGTGTATTTTAGTTGTCATTTCTTTTACTGATATCCACAGTTTCCTTCTCTTAAAGGCACAGTCACATATTAATTAAGAAGCCACTACTGTGTACTGTGAATGACAAAATAATGCATACTAATGTGAATGCATGACTTAGCCCCATTAATTTTATATATATAAAAAAGGGGGCTTAGACAACATAATTTATCACATTTTCTAAATTTAAAGGATGCTAGCAGAGCCATGTATTGTCTGAGATCTTTCACAGATGACTAAATAGATTCCACAGCCAGAGGAGCTCAGTACATCAGGGGCTACAAAATAATTAAAGGCTCTCATTCCTTAAATGAGCATATACTCTTAAGTCCCCCTACATGCTGTCCAGAACAAGCATACCACTTTACTAAGGTGCCCAATGACCTGGAGCCCCTGCCAGCAGCTCCAGAGTCTATCCACTATTAAATGAGCAAGTGGGCACCTTAGAATGTCAGGAGTACCCTGCCAGCATCCCGGACTGCTAAAATACTAAGTAATGTGCCACAGTTCCCCATTACAAGCATAGTAGCACCTGAAGTGCTCACTCAAGACATAACTACACAACAGTTTCTGAATCATTTTCTCAGTCCCTCTGTGCCTCACCTCAAAATGACATGCTATCAATAGGTTTTTATGGCACATTATGTCTTTTAAACTCACCACCTTCTTCTCTCAAAAGGTAGAGGAAACTCCTCTATCATCTACCTGACTGAAACACCACAAACAAAGTAGGTCTCATGAGGAGGAGGAACATTGAGGGACTAACCTAACTTGCCTATCCAGATTGGCAGTTGTGACAAACATCATTATGAGACTTGCTGCTGTGATCTCGGATAAGCTCTCCACTCCCCCCCCTTTATCCCCCCCTTATCTATGTGGGATTAAGGGTGTAGGCAGCAGCCAAACAGTGTAGATTGACTGATAGTCACTGCCACCAACTTGTGGAGAGCGCAACTACGCTCACAAATGTCCAACCAGCACAGAGGGCATTGGTTAAAAGCATCAACTGATCTGCAACAGCAGACCACAATGCGAATAATTAAATATAAAGGCAACAATTTAAAAATCAATTAATAATGGGGAAAATACATTGGGGGCTGCACTATTACCACAGCTGTGGGCAACACAGCATAACACTGAGTCCCTCACTCACTCTAGCCACATTTTTAGGGACAGTGCACACTTTAATGCACAGGCACAACAATAGCCTGTACGGTGCAGAACATTATTGATTACTGTGCAAGGGAAGAATTAAGGGAAACAATAAATAAATAAAACAATATATTTAATCCCCCCACACATCACTCTCCCCTATGTATCCTTTCTCAACTTACTACAATAGCCAAAACAGAGAGCTGCAGCCAACGCAATGTGCCGCTAGCCCCAAAATAACTAAGCATACTGTGTACATCAGATGCAGAAGGTGGACCCATGCCATCTGACCAGGAGGACACTGATGGAAACACAAAAGACAAGGCACAAACAAATATGCCATCTGCAATCCCAAATCCTCCACTGGGCAGGATTTAAACACAGCAACAATTCCCACCAAAATAATCAACCCAAGCAGGTACACTTAGTGTAAAACACCATGTGAAATAAAGTTAGGTACAGGCAGGGCCAGAACCTCACTCACCACAGCCAGATTCAGAAATGCACTCAAATCTAGAAACAGAGATGGAGGTGGTTACACAAACACTAACATCCATATGGTGTTTGCCTGATCAGATACAGCCATTAGTGTGAAATACAATGATGAAGGTGGGGTTTGTCACATCAACTCCTACCCCACTACCCAAGCTAATCCACACATCTTAATGGTACTCTGCCTATGCCATTTGCCTGCTAATAATGCCGTACACCCTTGAGTAACCTCTAAACAGTGGCCACTTCACTAGGAAGCCTAGAAAAGTGGTACATGCAAGAGTGAAAAATGACTATAAACATTCTAGAAATCAGGGCACTATCCTGAGCGCCACTACAATTCACAAGGCTAGTCAGAAAATTGCCTCATGAGCTCAGACAATCAGGTTATCATCTCCTATATCAACAGGCTAGGAGGAATAAAGAGCAGAGCCATGCAAAGAGAGGCTCAAGACTCATTCTTTGGACACAAAAACATCTGGTGAGCCTATCAGACATACACTTGGCAAGCAGGCTAAATACCACCGCAGACTGGTTAAGTTGCCAGTTAATACATCCGGGAGAGTGGAAGATTCATTCCAACATATTCCAAATGATCAACAGACATTGGAGACTGATAGAAATAAACTTAATGGCCACCAACAAGAACAATCAGTGCCCCAGATTCTACTCCCACTTCAGGGATGACAGATCCATGGCAGTGGATGCACTATCAGCTACATGGTCATTCCAGGTAACCTATGTCTTTCCACTGATACTACAGGTTCTGAAAGAGATATGCAAAACCAGAACCTGCGTGATAAACATCACCCCTCATTGGCCCAGGAGAACAGGGTTTGCCACAGTAGTGACAATGGCACTAGACCACCCATGGACACTACCATTCAGGGAAGATACTCTCACCCAGGGACCGGAATGTCACCTCAGTATGAACAATCTCATATTAACAGCCTGGCTCCTGAATAGAAGAGACTGTTAAGAGAGGGATACCACCCAGTGGTCACCAACACTATAGAGAAACCCCATTACCTCAAAATATCAGAGGCATTCAAGATTATTCCACCGGTGGTGAGAAGAAAAGGGAAAAAAACACAACCTCTAAGAGCCACAGTGCCCAACATACTTCTCTTCCTTCAGCAAGGTCTGCATAAAAGACTATCTCCAGCATCCCTAACAGTGCAATTGGCAGCAATTCGTCCAATCTACATCCTAAGATAAAATAATGGCCCACTCACTGGGACCTCAACTTAGTACCCAGAGCAATGACCAACTCACCATCTGAACCTTTAGAGTGACTACCACTCACATGGCAAACACTTAATCCTTATGGTCACTATATGTTCAGCTAGATGCTTAAGTGAACTACAAGCATTATCCCACAGACTGTCTGGGCAATAACCAACTCACCATCTCGACCTCTACAGTCACTACCACTCAAAGGGCAAACACTTAACCCTTATGGTCACTATATGTTCAGATAGGTGCATAAGCAAACTACAAGTATTATCCCAGGGGTTAGTGTCTCCAAATGTTTAGGGATTTCTTATACCGTGGCAAGAATGGACCCCATTCTTTAGGCAGAGCATATTCAAAACTCAAGAAATTAGTACTGTATTAATCTTTGATGTTTGCTGAGAGCGCTCTTCTCAGCACATGCAACGTCCCCAAAATAGCTTCCTTTTGAAGTTCATAAGGTGTCACAAGTATTGGTAGCATATTTAAATGTGCCTGAAAGTTCTTTTTGATTAGTCCCATTGCTCCAAGCACTACTGGAACAATCTGTGTGTCCTTATTCCACATCAGTTTAGTTTCTGACTGCATATCTTGGTATTTCATGATTTTGTGTCTCTCTGTATGCAGCACACTGTAGTCACTAGGGGTGGCTATTTCAATCAGTAATGCTACCTTTGTTCTCTTTTCTTGTATTACAATATCAGGTTTTCTTGCTTCCACTTTCTTGGCTGTTGGTATTGGGTGATCCCATGCGATCATTACTTCTTCATTCTCTGTGATTCTTTGTGGTTCATGTTTCCAGTGTCTCTCTGCTACCTGTATGTTATAGTGTTTGCACAGTTTCCAGTGGATCAATCTTGCTACGTTGTTGTGTCTTTCAGTATACAGGCCTTCTGCCATGAGTACTTCACATCCAGCCACGAGATGCGCAACTGTTTCTAATTCTGTGCTACAGAACCTGCACTTGTCTGTTTCTCCTGTTTTTTCTATGGATTTTGTGAACCATCTTGTGCATAGCCCACTATCTTGGGCTGCCATTATTAGTCTCTCATCTCGTGGCCTAAATTCACCTCTTTTTAACCACTCATGGGTCAGGGCTTGATCAACCTGTGGTTGCCCTAGTAGCTCCCTGTATTTTCCACTATAATTATGGACTTTCCAATTGTTTTTCTTTTCTGTTGGTCTTTATCCTTATACTCCTTTTCTGATTCTTTCAGCTTTCTGTTGCTGACAATTCCTTATCTACTTTGGATTGACATCAATCTCTGCTACCCTTCTGAAGGCTTCTCCTAATTTGATGAGTGAAGTCATTTTAGGCTTATTTTCTTCATGATGCAAGACCTTGGCTATATTTGGGTCCAAGGATGTCAGTAAGTATGTATGTAGCCCACTATTGTGGATCTATATGTAATCAATCTCAATGAGGCCCATGCCTCCCTCTGCCCTTGGGATGTATAATCTTGGCATGCACTGATTTTTGTATATTAATTGGTGAGCATGAAACATTTTTCTTGTTTTTATATCTAGCTGGTTCAACATTTTCTGTGGCCAGTCTATCACACCAAAGCTGTATGATATCACTGGAAGGGCGAGTTGATTTATAGCTTGCACTTTATTTTGTGTTGTCAAAGCAGTTTTCAAAATTAGTTTTAACCTTCTAAAATATTCCTTGCTTACTTTTACTCTCATTTATGGGTTATCCCACAGACTGCCTTATCTGGTATTTCATGAGGACAAGATCAGTTTAAAGATGATCCCTTCCTTTCTGCCTAAAATATGCATACTTTTTCACACCAAACAGGATATCGAAATACCTGTCTATATGCCTGTAGACAAGGTAGATAGGGATCCTCAACATCATCTGCTAGCCATGAGGAGACTAATGTCCACTTACATCACAAGAACAGCAGATATATGGTGCATGTTGGCTTAAGTCTTCCATCACAGAGGCGTATAAGGCCTCAAATTATACACCACCAACAAAAATCAAGGCCATTCCACTACAGCAATAGTCACATCATGGGCCGAGAGAAACATGGCCACAATAGAAAAAATGTATGCTGCTGCTACATGGGTATCAATGCACACATTCACTAAACACTACAGGGTAGATGTAGCCCTGGAATAAAAAACTAGCTTTACTTAAGTAGTGTTGTTAGCAGCAAGGCCAAACATAACATAATGGACTGACTACCCACCCTTCTCACTAGGGTACTGCTTTTTACATCGAAATCCATGTGTAAGGAGTGTGTAGTGCCTCAGAGATTATCCCCCACAATGATAGTTTACTCACATGGTAAAGGTGATTGTGGGGGTATACATCTAGGATGCACTCCACAACCCACCCAGGTAGTCAGTCAGAGTACCAAAGGACTCAAAGATGAGCTTCAAGATGTAACAATCAGCATGCTGCATGGGTTGGAAATTTTAGATTTATATGAATAAGAAATAAAGAGAGGACCCTCATGGGCCACAGAATTTTTGGTAAAACATAACAAATGCCTCTACTATAATTTATGTAACACGCTAAGATACATATCAGGAAACATTGTGCTGCCTACTAACAAGTCAAGAGTTATTGGTTACAGATTAGGTACAGCTTTGGAAGAATTCAAACTGATCCTGGAAAGGCAGCATCACAGGGAAAGGGGGTTGGACTTCTTTGAAGTCACATGTGCATCAAGCAACCTATCAGGTGGACACAACCCATGTGTAAGGAGTGTGGAGTGCCTCAGAGATGGATACCCCCACAATCACCTTTACCAGGTGAGTAAACTACCATTTGTTGTCTCAGAAGTTGCAACTGCCATACACTAATTAAGCAGATCCTAAACTGATTTGCAGCAGGGAACTGTACTAAAGTCATGTGCAATGTCATTACCCTTCTAGAACAAATATTTGTGCCCTACTCTTACAGCAACCACATTTAGTCACTGAGCCCAACAAACTGCGTGTTTCCTAAGGAGCTTAGAACGTTCTATTTGAAATACCACTCTGCTAAAATCCTCCTAGGTACTGGGTTTGCATTAGGTTGTTTTATTTAAAGTTTGCACTGCTTGCCTTTTAAAGGGACCAGATGATGTGGGGGTGATAGTTTTGGGCATTGTTTCTATATATATAACTTTGCCAGGAAACTGAAGTCTCTGTCCTGTCTGAGTTTACATGTGGATCTGCATTTCTCCCTTAAAAGCAAATCTTTACTTTAGGTCTGTGCTGCTGTCCTGTTAACTGTGACAAATCATAGTTCTGCAAAAGCTTTAAACTTCAGCATTCTGTGGAATGAGCATTAAAATAACAAAGTCTGTTAAATGGACTGAACATTGTCATTTCAATACTAGCACTCATTAACATGTTATAGGACTATCAGGAAGGGTTATTATCTATTTTGCAGAGCGTGTCTGAAATGTTGCATGCTGATACTTTCTTTCCCCTTTGGTAAACAGGTAAGGCCCGTGAGGCACAAATGCCTGTTTTTCAGGGGGACCCAAGAGCAATGGGGTGGTTAGATGACTTGTTCAGAGTCACACAGTATGCAAGTAGAGGTTGTGGGAATCAAACTGAAATCTGTTGGATGTACCAAGCTCATTCATAGCTTGTTACTCTAACCTGTATGCTATACTGCCAGCCCCATACTTTAGTCAGCTAATGTTCCTTATACACAAATATTGCTGAAATGTCTAGATGTTCCAGATCTTCACTAAACAATTCCTTCAGCACACTGAGTTGAGAAATGGGGCAGTAGCAGCAGGGATCCTGGTTTTGTAGCGAAATAAGTTCTGTAGCAGGTCTCCTAAACCTCTCTGGCAGAAGCATTTTGCTTCTGTGGCAGATTTTTTGTCCAACTGTTGGCTGGCATACAACATTATCTCCTTCTGACATCAGATACTAAGAGAGTGTGTGTGTGTGTGGGGGGGGGGCTGCATTAGGAAAAATAAATAAGGGAAAATAGATTGGAATGGGAAAAAATGAGTATCTCAAAAATTAAAATCATCCAAAACATGCAAATTCACCTAGCCTAGTGCTGCTAATGGTAGTGCACTACTCCATCGTAAAGGGGACCCACGTTCGGTGCTGGACCTGTATAGTGTGGGATGCCCAGTGAATGTGGCACATTTGAATTCCATAGGGAGAAACCAGTGCTTCCACTCATGTTTGTACCTTTTACAGAGGCCTGTTTTCATGACATTGGCAGTGTGGGTGACTGCACACAGCTGGCCAGGTCCTGCCTACAGAACTAGTACTGGAGGCATCATCTGCCAGCAGAGGAAAGGAGCCATGGGATGGTCTGGGAGCAAATAAGCTGGGTAGGATAGATGACTGTGCTGCTGCCATCACCCCCACAAAGAGTCCTTTTTTGGTCTCTCACCCTGTTCCCTCAGCTGGAGGAGTTCTTCCACCTATTGGTTTGATTGTCTTCATGTAGAGCTTGCCAGGCAACCATTGGAAACTGTGAGGCAAAGAAAGTCCTTTGAGGGTGTTTCCCCTCAGTCTAGTATAAACGGATATAGACCAATGTAACCGAGAGGGAATAAATCCATAGAGGCTTGATGTCAGTGAGAATGAAACCCAGTCAGAAAGATTATTTATTGTAGTTAAGCATTGCTTTAAGATTATGGAAGACGATCCTGGTCTGGAAGTAAAACAAAGAATAGGATAGTGCATTCTGTGTTTCCAGAAAAGCAATATGTCATACGGCATGTGTATAGGTAGACAGTGATAAGGATTTTTGTGTGTCTGTCTTCTCCACTTCCACTTCTTTCTTTGCTGCAGTGTATTGGGATCACAGACAGATGAAGTAGGATGCAGTGGTGCCAAGGCTCCAACACTAATGAATGGCATCTGGAAATGATGAGAGGCTGAGCTGTGTACTAAAGGGGGGGGGGGGGAAGTAATATTCTCGGTTTTCCTTCACCTTGAGTAACTAGTTACCTTCCTTTCCCTATATCTCCCAAATGCTGTCCATATTGAGGTACAAAGCGATGATGATATGGAGCAATGGAGATCTGCAAATACTAAACATCTGTGGAAAATAAAATCCAATGGCTTTGTCATGTTATTTCACAGATTTTGCATTGTTCTTGAAAACAAGCATTTGTCAATGCCAAATGTTGCTTGCTTCTATGTGCTGTTTAGGTATTTGGAAGTCATTGGAGTGCAAATATTGAAAATTTTCGAACTTACGAGCATGCGTAGGAACTGCACAACGCACACTTGTAAAACAGTCATTTTTAGGAATTTTTTCACCAAATTTTCAACATAGCCATTTTTAAGACCTCTGCTCATGAACAGTGTCACTGTGATTTTGTTAATGTGTCCCATACATTGAGTTTGCACACCGACTGCGCCATTGTGCACTACATGGGTGGAAACACGTTTTGAGCAGGATATGAAAAATGACAGCTATACTGCTCATAAGGAGGTGTGGTAAAATGGCAATGTTGAAAATCTGGAGTGAAAATATTGTAAATTTGTGAATCCACGAGCCCATGTGAGGAACCGCGCGCGAACGACGCCGTGAAAACAGTCATTTTAGGAATTTTTTCACCAAATTTTCAAAATAGCCATTTTAAGACCTCTGCTCATGAACAGTGTCACTGTGATTTTCTTAATTTGTCCCGTACATTGATTTCACACACCGACTGCGCCATTCTGCGCTACCTGGGTGGAAACACATTTTGGGTAAGATGTGAAAAATGACAGCTATACTACTCATAAGAAGGTGTGGCAAAATGGCAATGTGGAAAATCTGGAGTGAAAATATTGAAATTTTGCGAACTTACGAGCCTACGTAGGAACATACCGATAAATAAATCAGTCATTTTGGAATTTTGCACCAATTTTCCATGGGTTTTGGGATCCTTTTCTCATTGATGTCACTGTCATGGTGGTATTCAGGCCTGAAGGGTGATTTCACAGTCACTGTGCAGTCACTGTGCGAAATCACCCTTCGGGCCTGAATAACACTATGACAGTGACATCATTCATGAGAAGGGGTCCCAAAAACCCCATGTTGAAAATTTGGTGCAAAAATTCCCAGAAATGCCTGAGATATGCAACAAAGTTGAAACCCCTCTCTAGGCCATTATACAGCTTACCGGCATTTCCTCAGTTCGCGTCGGCTTTGAAGAGTGCAGACGTGTTCCCGTCCACAAGATCGCCGTGCCAGAGTCCGGAGGTAAGTATGGGGTGGGGGTGGGGGAGGCTGGGTGCGCAGTGGGTGGGTGCGGGTTGTGAGGGGGGTCGGGAGGCGCTCAGCGGGACCGTTTTCTTTTTCAGGTTAAAACAAAAAAAAGGCGTCATGGGATGGTTTGCCACGCTGGGGTGGGCTCCCAGTGTGGCACAAAAAGTGACGTGGGGTGTTCAGCCGACGGGGATTGGCACCTCTGCTGTCAAAGGCCTCCATTGCCATGATGGGGTGGGCCTCAGCGTGGCACCTACAACTGAGGGGGGGACGACAGCAGCTCAGCCGGTAGGGATTGGGCACCCATCAGCTACAATGAGCGCGAGTAGCACTTGCGCGCCTGTGGCCAACAATGGGGTGGGCTAAAGCAGTGGACTTCTTATCTCTGCTCACTGAAGCATACTTCTTTCAATCAGAGCGCCACTGCATTTTGGAGAGTGTCATAGACAGCTCCAAAATGCATTGGCTTACAGGGGCTGCGCCTGCCAGCACACTGCCTGAATTGGAGGAGGAGGTGACACACCTCCGAAATCTCCGATGATGGCACTATGTTTCTTGCACATGTGTACAAGCAACATAAAAAGCACACTGATAAAAATACAGTTCTTAAATAACTTTGTTATAAAACATCATGGCACCCATAAAGGCCTTTCTCTGTGTTCAGTGATTTGCTGCTAGACTACCTGCTGTACCCTTTACAAAGAATGGCACATTGTTTCATATATTAGGAACATGGAAACATATAATTTGATGGCAGATAAGGACCACTTGGCCCATCTAGTCAGCTCATTTCCCTACCTAATGGATAAGTGGAAGATCCTAGTTAACCAACAGCCTACCAAACCTACCTGGGTCACCCGGTGGCAGGTTTGGGGGCTGGGCGCATGTTGGGCCTATGGCTTAATGGTGTACAGCTCACTACCTCAGATCGGGTGCATAACCTGGGTGATATTTTTGATGATGGCTTGACCCTGAAATCTCAGGTGTCAGCTGTGGTTAAATATTCATTTTACCATCTGAGGAATATCGCCCAGGCAAAACACCTGGTTCCACTGGGTGACCTTCAAACGCTGGTCCATGCCTTCATTACTACCCATCTTGACTACTGCAATGCCCTCTACCTAGGGCTGTTTGGGATTGAGATCCACTGCCTGCAGCTGGTGCAGAATACTGCAGCCAGGCTGTTGTCTGGTACTTCCAGAACCAGCCACATTCTGCCTGTGCTGCGTGAACTGCACTGACTGCCAGTTCAGTGGCAGATCACCTACAAGGTAGGCTTGCTTACCTTTAAAGCCCTACATGAACAGGGACTTGAGTACCTGAAAGATCTCCTTATTCCCTACTCCCCCAGTTGTCCTCTCTGATCCACTGATGAGGGATTGCTAGAGATTCCCAGGGTTCATCTAAAAACATCTGGGATTCGTGCATTTTCATTTGCAGCACCAACTCTGCGGAATGCTCTACCTCGTCGGTTAAGAGAATGCTTGACCGTCAATAGTTTTAAATCTATGCTGAAAACTTATTTATTTTCTATGGCCTTCCCTGACTGACTGATTTTAAATAATTTATAATGTAATCTGTTTTAACTTTGTAATTTACATTACGTACAGTGCCTTGATATTGAAAGGAGCTATATAAATAAAGTTTGCTTTGCTACTTCCGCCTGCCCCCCACTATTGCCTTATGTCTTCCCATGCATTCTTGAATTCCCTCACTGTTTTTGACTCCACTACCTCCTCAGGAAGGCTGTTCCATGTATCCACAATCCTCTCCATGAAAAAATACTTCCTCACATTACCTCGGAGCTGACCACCCCCTATCTTCAAATTGTGCCCCCTTGTTCTTGCACATCTCTTTTTCTGAAAGATGCTACCCTCTTGGAGTTTCTTGATTCCCTTGAGGTACTTGAAAAATTATATCATACCCCCTCTCCCTCCTTTTCTCAAGGGTATACATATAAGGTCATTTAATCTCTCTTCATATATTGTCTGGTGTAGACCCTGCACCATTTTAGTTGCCCTTCTCTGGACAACCTCCACCCTGTCTATGTCCTTGTGGAGATGAGGTTGCCAGAACTGCACGCAGTACTCCAGATGGGGTCTAACCAACTATCTGTACAGACTGATATCAACTTCCTGTTTTCTACTGGTGATGCCTCTCCTCTCCCTATACATCCCAGTATCCCATCAGCCCTCTTTACTGCCTTCTCACATTGCTTGCCCACCTTAAGGTCATCTGATATGACTAACCCCAAGTCCCTTTCCATTTTTGTTGTTGTTAGTATCTCACCCTCCTTTGTGTACTCTTCTCCTGGGTTTTTGTTTCCCAGGTGCATTACTTTGCACTTCTTTGCTTTGAATCTAAGCTGTCATACATTTGATCATTCCTCCAACCTTGCTAAGTCGTTTTGCAATCTTTCCACCCCACTTTCTGTATTAACCCTGTTGCAGATCTTTGTGTCTTCTGCAAAGAGACATACTTTCCCTTCCAGTCCATTTGCAATGTCACTTATAAAGACATTAAAGAGGACTGGTCCCAGTACTGAACCCTGCGGTACCCAGCAGGTGACACCCCTTTCTTCAGAGTGGACTCTGTTTACTATTACCCTCTGTGTCCTGTTGTCCAGCCAATTTTTTACCCAGATTACCACCTTGGGGCCCACTCCAAGTCTGGCTAACCTGTACATTAATCTTTTGTGTGGGACTGTGTCAAATGCCTTGCTAAAGTCTAGATAGGCCATGTTCACAGCCCCGCCTTGGTCTACTACTTTGGTCACCCAGTCAAAGAAATCTATTAGATTCATCTGACATGATCTTCCTGCTGTAAATCCATGCTGCCATGGGTCCTGTGCCCCACTGGCCTCTAGGAACTCAACAATTCTTTCCTTCAGAAGTGATTCCATCATTTTCCCTATTACTGAGGTTAAACTAACAGGTCTGTAGTTTCCTGCCTCTGTCTTGCTCCTACTTTTGTGAAGGGGAATCACATCCACCCTCCTCCAGTCCTCAGGTACCACACCATCCTCCCATGATTTGTTAAAGAGGGTAGTCAGTGGTGTCACAAGTTCTCCCCTTAGTTCCCCAATGTCTCACAATTCGTCTTTTCCTCCTCCTTTTTTCCTCTTTGATTGGTTTATCAAATTAGTTTATTTCTAAAGTTCCTTTCTTTATTTAATACAGAATGCTGTATACAAACAATTGTAAATAAAACCTTCAACTGCTGTGTAGTATCACAGCACCTAAAGATCAACAATGAGCTCTGCACAACATGTGTTCCCAAATCACAGAAGGGCTTGATCTAAGAGGTAGATGTTTTGGTGGTAGAAAAGAAATGAACTCTAGAGCTATCCCTGTGGCTGTAAAAATGGATAGCGATCACAGTGGAGGAAATAACCCACTCACCATTATGTGCTCTACTCACTTTTATTAACTCATCACTAGAAAACAATGACATATGTTGCACACATAGTCATAGTTTCATGTTCTTGGGGATTACAGATCACTTATTTCTGGTGCTGAATTAATAAAAGTGACTAAACCACATGCTGGTGAGTGGGTCATTTCCTCCGCTGTATTTGATATATATTAAGAGTTTGTGTAGCAGATCCCTCTCAGTTTCTGCTTTGTATTCCAGGTGGGCAACACTGCTATATATGCACTGTAAAAATGGACAAACAACTGCAGTTATGCGGGCTTATGCAGCATATCCACATAAATATATTGGGCTCTATGAACAAATGTGTACTGGGTACACGTGATATGTGCATACCCAGGCTGTGTAACTATGCAGCTTCTGACAAGTGTGCCTCAGCCAGCATTCACAGATGCTGGGCGCCTGTCTGTGGCCTCACCTCCCTGGCACACATGATCAAGGGGCCAGTTCGGAGGACACAGGCAGGGCATCCAATTGAACAGAGGAAATATTAACCTTTTTTTTTTAAATAGCCTTATTTAAGGACATTAGCCCAATGAATAAAAAAAAAACAACTTACTGCCGAATTCGAGTCACAGTGAAGTCTCTCTCAGTTGGTGGCTGGCACTGAAGCAGGGAAGAGCCGACGACGCAGAGAAGAGGACGATCACAGCTGGCACTTGCACAGAGATCAGGAAACTGGCTGGTTATAACAGTGAAATTACAACCCTGTTTTCCTATGGGAAAAAAAAGAGACCCAGTAATTATACGATTATAATTAATGGTGAGCATTTATTCTCTTAGGGAAGCCCTGTTATGATTTGCCATTATAACCATCTGGTTATAATGGTAGACACGGGTCGGGTTTCCCACACTTCACACATGCACCAGCCTCTTCTCCTCCCTTCTTCAGTACCAGCTGTCCTGACTTAGTGCTGGATACTTCACTGCAACTCCCAGTTGATGTTAAGTTAAATTTAAATAAAAATAAGTTAACTGGCTCTATGAACCTGACAACTGGCAGTAAAAAATAAATAAATAAATGGGAGGGGAAGTTTTCAGCCACTTCGGATCATGGACCACACTTCATCCTGACTGGACCACAGCTGAATAGAGAAGTATCTGTATTTTATATAATTGTTATGGCGAAAAAAATGCTCCCCAGCAATTATATAAAATATTGGCTGGGCAGCTGGATAAACTCAAATTTTACACACACCCCTGGATCTGTGTGTAAAATTCTCATTATAACCACCTCCCCAGCCATTATTCTATATTTTGTGTACGCCCTAGGGGTGTAGCACCAACCAGGCACAAGGCCGATAGCCGAGTGTCCTTACACCCCTTGGAAGTGCATTAAAATCCTATGATGCACACACCCCGGAGTCACTTATTACACTAATAAAACAACTCTAAGCAGGTTTTTGAGGAGGAGGAGGAAAATAAGATTCAGCAGCTGGCTGTGAATTTACATAGATTTAATGCACAGTCAGGTGACATCTCTTGGACAATGACATTTCTAGATTTTTTCTTATCATTTCATAATACAATTGCAGTCATGTTATGATTACAAATTTGTCATTTTATATTGGCATGTTTCAAACAGAATTAGCAGAGGATAACTATATCAACATGACTTTAAGTAAGCCTTTATTTAAAACAAAATTAAATGTCTAGCTTTAACTGTTTAAAAGCCTCTCAAAACATTGTGTAGATTTTTACTTTTGTATGGTTGATTACCTCTGAACTATACCTGTTATTTATTTTGTCTACCAATTTTGTATTGTAACCTCCCATGTCATGTCTGAAAATAGTCATATTTTGTGGCTACAACACCTTACCCAGTAAACAAAAACAAAATAAATAAAATAAAAAAGTTAACTGTTTTGAGAGGATGTATCCTTAGAATGGGTTACCTTTGAAAGTGTGTTTGCCAGTAACTTTTATTAAAATGAAAATGTGTAGCCTGGGCAACAAAAATAAGTTATACAGTGCTGATACAGATTTGAATCATTCATATTTTGAAATATTATTGCTAATTTAAAATGTGTTTTAAAATATATTGAACATCTTTTAGAATATCAATAACTCACATTGCTTGCTTGTCACGTTAAGGGTGCACCACACACCATGTGGGAGGTGGGAAATCGAGTCCCAGTCTCAGCTGCCTTGCTGTAGGATGAAGGGGTCCAGGGAATGATCCCGAGCTAAAAGCACTGTGCAACAATCCGGCTGGCTGTCCGCTGCGTGAGTGCCTCCTATGGCAGGAGCTACTGTGGTATGTATGTTGTGGGTGACTACATGATGCTGGCCACCCCCTCTTACAGAACAGTGCCATCAACACCCATAGGCTGATGTTAGGGTGGGGGAGGGCCTTATAGTGGAGAGAAAATATCCACCCCATGTGAATGATGGCATCATGATATCCACCCACCTTAATGCCACTGAATGTCTATATGGCCTGTTTTGCCTCCAATGATGACAGATGCTTCTTGATGGCTGGCTGCACATGGGTTCTATTGGGGCCCTGCCATTGGGGGAGGGGCCAAATCACAGAGGAACCAAAAGAATGGAGCAGGTCTGGCATAGGGCAATGCTCCAAGAAGCAAGCATGTGCATGGGGTTGCTAGAGCTGAAGATCACTGGAGAGAGAAAAAGTGGTAGAGGTAAACAAGGGAAGGACTGGATAAAGCCTGCATTCTTGAAAAAATCAATAATTAGTAACATAGCTTATTGATATACCAATATGATTCCACACTTTATTTGAAAACAGTTTCAGTTTCTTACTGTAATGTTTCCAGTTTTAGTCTTTCTCATATAAATAATATTTAGAAGACATTAAAACTGGGACTGTTAGGGCTAGAAACTTATTTTCATTTTAAATGAAAGCTTGGTCTCAGGGCAACATCACAAAAGAGTATTATTGATACCGCTTGTACTAATTTGTAGTTTAAATTACCAGTAGATATACGCAAGTTTTGCATGACGACCCTGATATTCAGAATTGCACATAGCAATGGTGCCAGTGGTGGTGTAGCATATATATTTTCAACATTAGCATTTTTTTACACCTGCTCATGAACAATACAGCTGTTATTTTTCATATACTGTTCAAAATGTGTTTTCGCACCTGTGACGCCAAATGGCTCAGTTGCTGTGCAAAATCACCTTTCGGCTAACAAACTGACAGTGTCACTGTTCATGCGGTGGGGTCACAAAAAGCCCATGTTGAAAACTTGAAGTAAAAATACCAAGAAACGCCCAGGGCATTAGGGTTTCCGACCATAACACCCTACCCTGTAGGGACTGACAGGCGTCAGGGGTGTGACTTGGGATTGTCGACAGTAATGCTCTCACCATTCCACCCCACCCCCACTCTGCAGCCAGTGACAGGCATCAAGGTGCACCTTGGACTCTTTGGCTCCAGAGTTTACCTCATTTTCCTATACTGCACCAATTTCAATGCATTTCCTTATGGAATGAGGTGAGTGTAAAGCCTGAACACCCAAGGCATACCTCAACACTAGTCAGTGTCTTCAGGGTACGGTGAGGTGAAATGTTGTGACCATTATGGGTGATGACCCAAAGGCACACCCCAATGCCTGTCCATCTCTGCATGGTGGGGGTGGAGTTGGCATCAGTTCAATACTTCACTGTCATTCCTAGACTGCATCTGTCCAACTCCTGCACTTCCACTGCTAATGCCAGCAAGCAAACATTCAACATTGACAAATGCTTGTTTAAATTACTGAAGACAGTTGGATGAAAGAGGATTGTGGTCCTTAGACTTTATTTGCTTTTTCTGCATGCCTATATGTGACATCATACTCTCCTATTCATGGCACCATAACTATCCTCACAGCTACAGACGGTGATGTCATAAACAGAACTGTGATATCAGGGGTAGGTAAGCAGCCACAACAGATAGGGCAGCAATCCTGTTAACATGCAAATGTCCTTAGTAAGAAACAAGTGAGGTTGAGAATTACAGGAAATAAAAATAAGAGTGAGAATTACAGGATTACAGGAAAATATTAAATGTAGGCTAAATTGTGTCTAAATATTCCTTTTCCTCAAAGTTGTCACAATGACTTCAGGAGCTCTTTGAGTGATTTCTTGCAACACTTTATAAAATCTAGATATTTTGATACTTAATTGTGAGTATGCCAAAAAGTTGTTTGCATTTACATTGGTGCTAATTCTTCTTTATCCATTAAACCACTGGTCCATAAAGGAAAACTACACCCTCGTATCTTGTAAATTTTGTTTCCATGTCAATAGACAGCTCTTTTCCTGTAGCTGTTGGGGAGCCATGCTTCATTTAATTTATTTAGTTTTGCAGCTAAGTACTCTGGAATTTATATTTCATTTTCAGGTGCATCCTGAAATCAAGTAATGATGCAAACATACAAATGTATTCATTTATTTTAAAGTTTTACCAGGAAGGCATACTGAGCAGACAACTGCTCATTTCCAGATGTGTTTGGGGTGTGCGTGGGGGGGGGCATGGGAGAAGGAAACATTTGTATACAGAATTTTTGTACAAAGTAAAACGTGCAGCAAATTTACTTAAAATATAACATAGTATATATGCAGCAGTTAGGGCTGTATTACGTAATATACACAGCAATTAACACAAGATAAAATATATATGTTAGTAAAAATACAGGAATAACAATACTAAAATTCATTAATTTACATACACATTTGTTCAAACTGTTAAAATGACTATAAGCTGTCGTAATGAAAGTATTAAATGAGGTAGATTGCTTAGCATTGGTTGGCAGCATGTTCCAGACAGAACAGTGTGTTTGCTTTAGTTTGTTTTTGCTGTTCATGCTAGTTCCGTGTAACCACCCGGGGAGGGGGGGTCTCCATTTTCTGGTTGTTGAAATCTCATTGTCCATGAGAGCTACATTAATGTATGAGAATATTATGGTGCAGCAATCATGTATACCATGTATCTCTATAAGGAAAGTACAAATATGCTGAAAGAAACTATCTGGAAATCCACAAACTGAATGCAATTTAAAGTGAAACACTCTGCATCACAACTCAAACAGTTTGCAAAGCTAACTAACTGTAAATGTTTCACACCTTGCTGCAACTGGTGGAGATAGTGGAGCAAAAACAGACAGACAGGAAAATAAGACAAATTTTAAGAAGCAGTCAGTTGTAACTTCTTATATTTGAAGTATTTTTTCTTTTTTCTTTTGCTCATTAGAAAGTCTTCTGTGTGATAATATTATGCTGGATGTGTGGAACAGCTCTTAGCCTGGCAGCTGACATATCTATCTCTATCCCCCCACTACATCATCAGCACTGCGATCTAATCAACAGTGACATCACAGGTGACTGACTTGACAGCCACTGAGTAGTTGTTCCTAAGCAGCAGTGATGCCACAGTCAGTGAGGTCACAATGCTGATGATGTAGTGGGGGCGTAATAGAGCTAGGTATGTCTGCTGCCAGGTAGAGTGCTGTTCTACACATCACACCTGCTAACAAAGACAATCTTCTAATCAAACAAAGGGAAAAGAAAAAATACCTCATGTAAGCTTTTTAAGCAGACAGGCATACTTTGGAGTCTAAAGGGTGCTGACACATCATCTTCTCATATGCTGATGTAGCTTTCAGAGACAATGAGATACATAGATACATAGACAGTGTCGGCAGATAAGGGCCTATGGCCCACCCAGTCTGCCCATTTGAGCTTGTAAGTTCAGTTTGTTTTCCTAGAAGTCTGTTGCACCTTACCCCTGACCTCCAGAATTCCTTTATGTCTATCCCATGCATTCTTAAATCCCGTGATTGTTTCAGCCCCCACCACTTCCTCTGGCAGGGTGTTCCACTTGCCTACCACCTCGTTCTGTGAAGAAATTCTTTCTCATGTTTCCTCTGAATCGTCCCTCCCTCCAACTTCATCCCATGCCCTCTAGTCCTGGAACATCTTTTTCGCTTAAAAATAGTGTTTTCCTGCACCCTGTTCCTCCCTGTAAGATACTTGTATGTCTCTATCATATCCCCTCTCTCCCTCCTCTCCTCCAGGGAGTACATGTTCAGTTCCTTCAACCTGTCTTCATAGGACTTGTGATGCAATCTATGCACCATCTTTGTTGCCCTCCTCTGAACCTTCTCTACCCTGTCTATGTCCTTACATAGGTATGGTCTCCAGAACTGTACACTGTACTCCAGGTGGGGCCTCACTAGTGTCTTGTATAGTGGAATTATGACCTCCCTTTCCTGCTGGTAATGCCCTGCCTATACATCCCAGCATCCTATTTGCTTTACCTGCTGCCTTGTCACACTGTTTCCAACCTTGAGGTCATCAGAGATGATAACCCCAAGATCCCTTTCCTGCTTGGTGCATGCTATATCCTCACCCCCCAACTGATATATTGTGCCAGGGTTTTTGTGCCCCATATGCATTATCTTGCACTTCTTTGCATTGAATTTCAACTGCCAAACCCCTGACCATTCTTCATGTTTCTACAGGTCACTTGTCATTCTGTCTACACCCTCTGGTGTGTCTACTCTGTTACAGAGCTTTGTGTCATCAGCGAACAGTGAAATTCTGCCTTCTAGGTCCTGCGCCATGTCACTGATGAAGATGAAGATTTCAACAGCTAGAAAATGGATATCGCAGGGGCTAGATTCACAAAAAATTGGAAAGCTTAGACCAAAATTTTGCACTGTGTTTTGCATTTGCCCAGGTGGCTAAGTTTGCTATTCATAGTCAAATAGTGCACCACACTATCTGACTGTGAATAGGGCTAGATAAAGTCAGCGATATAACCCAATTACTGCTATCTCTAACCCCACTAGCGCTATCTCAACATGCAGCCAGGAATATGGTGCTACAATGAATAGTGCAGGTGTGCTACTTGGAATTCATAAAATCAGCCATGTAGATGAGCTCATTGGGCCTGCAAGGTTCTATGTGGCTATCTGCATGTGAATTATGGGCTAATTTACATAAGCCACACTGGCGTTTAGCACACTCCCTCTCCTGCTGATCACTGTTGCAATCTTCAAACTATAAGTTTTACCTGGTGTTAGCAGTGCCTCCTCCTGGCTTATCACCAGTCTGTATAGAAATAAATAGGTTCCCCTGGTGCCTAGTGGTCCCCCCACTGATTGCCAACCCAGTAGTACGTAAATAATTTCCCTAGTGCTGGTGCCCCCTCCCCCACTGATCGCTGGCCCGATAGTTGTATATTAGTTTCCCTGGTGCCTAGTGTCCCTCTCACTGATTGCCAGCCTTAAATGAAAAATATATTTTCCCAGGTGCTAGTGGTCTTTCCCTCCGACGATCACTGGACCACTGTACACACACATCTTTCCCTGGTATTCAGTGGTCCCTCTCCCACCATATCTCATGCCAAAGTTAGATAATATGATTCTCCCTGGTGTCCAGTGGTCCCACACCCTGTACAATCTCTGTAATGGTGCAAGCCATTTGGGCAGAGCAACCCACCCTGTGATCGCCAGCCCAATGTGAAGACATACACTGCTCCCCCCACCGACCGCTGGGCCAACATGAAGGAAGAAACTTTTCCCTGGTATCAAGTTGACCCCACCCCGTACCCGAGCAGGTAGTGCCCCACCACCCTGCCAGCCCCATCCCAACTCCAAAATGGTGACCAGCACAGCCCTGCTCTCTCCATGATGGCTGGACACCAAGAGAGCTGTATACAGTATGTGCTCATTAACAGCTCAGTCGGTGGCCAGCTGTGGTTGAGAGTGGAAGGCTATGTCAAGTCGCTGGCTTAGGGTCAGGATATGGGCTAGCAAGGTGGTAGGGTGCTACCTACTGGGGTGGGGGGTCTGTAGGATCTGCTAGACCCCAGACAAAGTTACTTCCTTCATGTTAGACCAGTGCATGGTGGGGGGGAGACAGTGTATGTCTTCACATAGGAATAGTGATTGAGGGGGTTAGTCTACCCAAATGGCTTGTGCTGTTACAGGCATGGGGGTGAGAACACTGGACACGAGGGAGAATCATATTTTCTAACTCAGGCATGGGCCTGGATGGGGGGAGGGACCACTGGACACCAGGGAATGATGTGTGCACACAACAGTCTGGCAATCGGTGGGGGGGGCCACTAGCACCTGTGAAAATACATTTTCATTTTGGGCTGGCAATCCATGGGGGCAGGGACACTAGGCACCAGTGAAACTAATATACAACTATCAGGCTGGCAATCACTGGGAGAGGACACTAGGGACATGATTTACATACTTTTGGGTTGGCAATTGACACGGGGTACCACTAGCACCAGGGAAAGTATATTTTTCATTTTGGGCCAGCGATCAGCAGAGGGCATTACTAGGCACCAGGGAAACTGATAAACAACTATCAGGCCAGTGATCGGTGGGGGAGGGACAACTAGGTACCACAGAAACTGATATACAACTATCTGGCTGGCAATTGGTGGAAGGGGACCACTAACATAAAGGGAAATGGATTTTTCATTTCAGGCTGGTGATTGGCAAGGGGATAACACTAAGCACCAGGGAAACTTATATACAGCTATGGGGTCAATGATCAGCGGGTGGACCACTAGGCACCAGGGAAACAGATATACAACTATCCAGACAGCAATCAGTGGGGGAGCCAATGCAGTATCTCTGTCAATGACTAGGGTTGTGTGGGGTAAGACAAAGTCTCAGTCAGTGGTATTTGCTTTGCTCAAGGGGACCACGTACTATAAGATGCCCTTGCATGGATCAAATGCTTTGTGAACTGGACAGTGCTGATAGTCATGTCCCCTCCCCCTCATTTCCATTGCAGCTCCTCCACACTTTGCCCTGTGGCAAATTTGAGTTGAACACTCAAACCAGGCTTTCGTGAATACCAGCTGAGTGTAAAACCAAATTTGCACTGATGCAAAGTTTTTTGAATCCTGGCCAAGGATACTTCCAGGAACTAGCATGAACGGTGAAAATAAATGAAAGCAATCTCATATATCCCTAAAAGCTACATGTAATGAGATGTTTGTTGACATGGAAACAAGTAACATTTGCAAGATATGAGGGTGCAGTTTTCCTTTAATGCTGTTGCTCGGCCAATTAAACAATTCTGAATCTGTGTTTTGTATTTTGTTTTCCCTCAGTAATGTAACTAATTTTTTTTCCAGTGTGTCTTTTATTTTTCACAACCCCTTAGAAATCCACTCTGTTCTGCTATGCACCTTATCACCTCTAGTGATATTTGTGTTTCCATATCAGGATTGAGGTCTGTACCTGTTTAAATTCAAATCAAGTAACTTAGACCATTTTGTAAGGATACTAATACTGGGCCCTATACACTATGCCAACACGCAGCATAACCTGGTTACATTGGTATAGCTAAGTCCAAATGCCTCATAGTAGGGTCCTCCGGACCACACAAGGCATTCACTAGGGGAGGGCATAGCACAGGTTCACACCGATCCCCTGGCTGTGCAGACACCAACTTACTTGGGGAGGACGGAGGTGTGCCCACACTCCACTCCATTCACAAAGGTGTGGAGTGCTGAGTGTGGGGGGTGCACCCTATGCCTTGAAACCCCAGCCATAAGGGTTACATGCCCCCCAAGGATGCCACCGCTGGCAGCGGCCAAGATGTCAGGGTGCTACAGACCCCTGCAACATGCCACCCCTACCCTGAGGAGAGCCGGGGCAGCTGATCGGGCATCCTGTGACAAGTGTGGTTGGTGCACTGTGTGCCAGCAGCTGGCATCCATGCCCTGTAGGTGCAAGGAATTTACTGGCGGTCCAGGTTCAGGCTTCCCATTGGATGTGTGCCCGGTCCATGTAACACCCCTCTGCACACCTGCATGCTGGGGGGAGCGGGGCCATGGACAGGTGGCCAGCATTAGTGAATGCCAGTACCAGTGCACCTGCCTGCAGGCGTGCAGCTCTGTGGGTGGGGTATGCACATTTCATGCGTACCTACACCCCATTGGTACATAACACCCACTATCTGTAACGATCTTATTTTTAAGAGAGTTTAATGGTTAGACAAATATCAGAAAGTTTAAACTAGAATGAAAAGATTCGGCCCAGTCAGGTGCTATCTGTAACCATTCTGGATTGCTAGAGTTACCCTTTTCAGCTTCAGACCGTTTAGCAATTTGAGTTGCCCTACAGGCTGAGTGATAATAGTATAGACCTGGGACTCTCAAACCCCCATTTTCCTTGGATCTAGTCACCTTATTATAAATCATCCTACATCTTTTGTTGGACTACAGTTATTTGGGGATCATACTTTGGATATCCATAAACCATTTTTTAGGAATACTCAAGGGTAGCAACATAAGTAACTATACTAATTTGGGGAGTATATTCATTTTTACATTGGTTGCGCTTGTGCAAACCAATGTATTGGTGCAATACAGGATTAGGGGGGTGTAACTGCTAAGCCCATTGCAGTTCACAGAACCAGGGGCTTAAAAGTCTGCCCCAATGACCACTAGGTGTGGTCCTGATGCAACTCTCTGCTGGGTGGGCTGAATGGTCATGCACTTCAAAGGACCAGAGGCACCCTAATCTGAGAGGACTTCAACCCTTTGATTTGCATGACTGCTCAGCCCACCCAGCAGATTGCCTTTCTACCAAAAACATTATTTGATAGTGTAGTGGCCCCACCCCATCCCCGATCGCCCATGTCATATGAAATATAAAGTTGCCTTAGTGTAGTGGTGCCCACCCTGATCAACCTATTGCTGTCCTCAGAGTGACAAAAAAAAACAGTCCCTGGTAGTCCAGTGTCCCTCTTCCCTTCCCTAGTGCCCAGTCTCCTCAGTGTCCTATCCATGAAATAAAGAAAACTGTCCCCTTATCATTTTTTTTAAACCTGAAAAAAAGATACACATCCATCGTTGTCCACTGCGCTGTTACCCATCCCCGCACCCAACTCTCCTACTCAGGACCCACCACCCCACACACCCCCACCCCATACTTACCCACTGAAGGTTCGTTACCATAATCTTCTTTGGACTGCAGACATGTCTTTGCTCTTCAAAGCGCAATCGTGAACAGAGGTAAGCACTGCAATGTATTTCAATGGGGTTTTCAGTTTCAATGTATTTCAATGGGGTTTTCAACTTAGTGGTATAACTTGGCAATTTTTTAAATATTTTTGCTCAAAATTTTCAACATACCTTTTTGGGACCCCACCTCATGAACAATTAAGTGACAGTAGCCAATTCTGTTCCAAAAGGTGATTTCACGGTTGCTGTGTGAAATCCCCTTTGGGGCAGGAGTTGAAAAAATTTTCTCCAACTTTGTTTATGAGGTGGTATCATAAGAAGGCTATGTTGACAATTTGGTGTAAAAATATTAAAAAACAATGAAGTTATGAGCCTGCATTGAAATTTGTGAACACTGGCTTGTACCTTAGGCAATTTTCAATATTTTTACCCAAATTTTTCAACATAGCCATTTCTTCACAGCACCTCATAAATGTGACAGATGTAATTTTTCAGATCCTGGCCCAAACTTTCTTTGCATCCCGAAAGGTGATTTTGCAGTTGCTGTGCAAAATCACCTTTGGGGCAGGAGTTGAATTTTTCTCTGCACTTGTTCATGAGGTGGGGTCATTAGAAGGGCATGTTGAAAATTTGGGGCAAAAATATTCACAAACAACAAAGTTATGGGCCTGCATTGAAATTTGTGAATGCAGGCTCATAACTTTGGCAATTTTCAATATTTTGATCCCAAATGTTTAACACAGCCATTTCTTCATAGCACATCATGCATTTGACAGCTGTCATGTTTCAGATCTTGGCCAAAATGTTGTTGTTTTTTTTTTGCATCCCAAGGGGTGATGTTGCAGTCGCTGCATGAAATCACCTTTCAGGCTAGAGTGGAACTCTTCAAAATTTGGGTCAGAATTGCAAAACAAAAAAATGTTTAACAAGCAAACAATATTTAGCATTGACAAATGGTTGTTATGGATTCTAATTGCCACCAGAAACCTAATAACAAATGATTCCACCTAGTAAGAGTATCTTTCATGCTATTTTTAAGTAAGGTAAGATTTGTAATAACTGTTTCGGGGATTGTTCTGAAAATTTGAATCCCTAGATAATCTATATCTTCCTTCTCCCATGTTATTCCACATTCCATAGTGTTTGTCTTCATACAGTATTGGTTAAGTGGCAGAAAGAATGATTTTTCTTTATTTAATTTGTAACCTGAAATTGAACTAAATTCCCAAATTACTGTACTTCCAGTAATCTTGAAACTGATTTTTTGGGGGTTCTGATAATCATAATCAAGATATCATATGTGATCACAGAGAGTAAATGTTCCTTGTCCTTTAATTTAATACCTTTAATCTCTTTATCCACTGACAACCTCCTGACCAAGGGATCTAAACATGATGAATGTAATAGCGGACAACTCTGGCTGGTACCTCTTTTTAAGGATAAGTTGTCTGAAATCACCCCATTTGTAATGAGTGAGGCCACTTGATTTTTGTATAGCAATTTAACCTAATTAATATAAATATCAAGAAACTCCTATACCTTTAGAACTTCAAATAGATGAGGCCAAAGTATGCGATCAAAGGCCTTCTCAGCATCCAACGTGAAAAGGCCTTCAGCTGTTTAAAATTGGCTACTTCCATTAAATGGAAGAGTTTCCTGGTATTGTCAGCTGCCACTCTATTTCTGATGTAACCTAGCAGTCTAGTATCAATTAAATATAGAATCACCTTTTCTAGCTAGTGAGCATTAATTTTAATGAGGTTTTCACATCTGCATTCATCAGTGACATAGGCCTATAGGTTTTATACTTATTAGGGTCCTTTACAGTTTTGTGAATAAGGGGGATAAGTCCTTGCATCATGTTTATAGACAACATTCCTTTAGACAATGACCTCTGTACACGTTCATTAAGATGTGGGAAATATCCTCAAGAAGTTAATAAAAAAAAGTTGTTGAATACCCATCTATGCCTGGAACTTTGTATATATTGTTTCATTAACACTGCCTTCACATCCTGCATTCCAATTTCTTGTTTTCATATCACTTTTAAGATCTATCTGGGACTTCAGGCAGCACACTGCCTTGAAAACATATCCTAATATTTACATTAGATTGGATGCCTGTTATGGCACAAAGGTCCCAATAGAATTTGTGGAATTCTATATTAATCATCTTGAACCCTGTTATGGTGACACATCAGTTCACTTCCATAAATATGCTCTCTGACAATTCACGACGATCCATCAGCTCCAGCGTCAATTGGATCCTGCACAATTTGGTTCCCCTGGAGTTTATTTTACTAAATTTATATGGGGGCAAATTGTCAGGGATTGATTTGTACAAGGGGCTCATTCATACCTGAGCTAATAGTAAGGTGTGAGTTGTGGAGGACGTAGACCAGAGCAAATTGTCATGTAGCCCCTTGTAACTAGGGAGTTGTTCTGCATGTCTCCGATGCTACATATTTTAGTGGTATTGTATTCTGCTTCAGTTTTATTGCCAAATACATTACAGGCCCTTGGGCAGGAGTCTATGTAACTGAGTCTGACCTTCCTTATTGTAAATTCTGCCTCACCTCTTATTAACTCGTAATATTCCAATTTAAGTTTTGACAATATGCCCAAATATCTTAAGTCTATAAAAAGCTTGCCTTCAACTTCTTTGATTTTTCTTATGATTATCTCTGGTTTACTTTTCTTTTTCTTTTTAAAAACAGCTGAAGTGCTGTTTAGAAACCCTCTGAGTCAGCTTTTTGAATATTTCCAGTTATGGATTTAACCCTTAGAAGACTGCAGGAGTATGTATTTATTTTTTAGTTTTTGTTGACCAGGTAGGTACACTAAAGATAGGGATACCTATTTTCAGGTACAACCCAGGAGGATTACAAAACAAGATTACAGGACAAACAACAAGTAAATACAAGATGCAGTAGTGGTTCAAAAAAGGAAAAGCAATAGTGTCAAAACATAGTTGTACCAATAAGAGAGAGAAAAATACAGCAGTCAAGCAGGTAGTACAAAATAAGCCTAACTGCAATTGCTCCAGGAAGCCTTCAAATACACAATAGAACAGACATGGTCCAGCAATGAGGGAAATACACAAGTGAAATGAGTATGTTTTCAATACCACAAATATGGCAATAGGTAAGGCAGCAGCAGGGAGAAACAAATTACAGGAGATACAGACAGTTTAAATACAGAAACCTGGGCATATGGTGCCAGTGGGGAAGCTATTTAGTGAGCAGAGTTGTAAAGGCATAAGAGGTGGAGAAGGGGGTAGGGATGGAGAAACAGTAGGAGGAAACAGAGAGAAGGATGATGTGAGGCTAGGCAAGAGGCAAGTAAGAACAGGGAAGAGTAGTGTGTAGGGGAGAGACAGAAGTGTAACAACTGGGTAGAAACAAAGTAGGACTAGGCAGTATGGGGCGTGGAGAGTCAGCTAAGGTGGGTTAAAGCACAGGCAAGGGGCAGGTTAGGTTAAGAGAGTCCTAAGTTCATTCTTGAAGACAGCATGACTCGGGGCATTCAAGGGAAGGGAGTTCTAGAATTTTATTTATTTATTTACTTAGTTTTCTGTTCCCAGGTAAGTACACTAGACAAGATTATTGCTTATATTCCAGCACATCCCAGGAGGGCATAAAACAGGAGAACAAAGTACAAACAAGAGAGACTTTGTTTGTGGCAACAACAGGAAATGAGAACAAAACATAGCAATGACTACAGACTAAGAACAAGCAATTCTACAGAGCCAAGAAGACAGATTACATTAATTACTTGCACTAGAGATAGCTAAAGCACTAGCTGAAATCTGGCAAACAAAATTTTGATATCAATTACAGTTCTAACAATAAGATTAGTGAGAGAAGTAGGAACAGGCAGGTACCAGAATGCAGAGAGCAGTAAGTGTCATATAGGGGAAGAAAACAATGAGGAGTAAGTCTCAAGTTTCAGAGCAGGAGTAGTCGTTAGAGTCTGTTAGGTAGGAGAGAAGACCAGGTTTGAAGGCCTGGTGGGATTTGATGAGGTTGACCTCTGGGGGGAGGGAGTTCCAAATCTAAGGAGCAGATGTTGCAAAGGAGAGTTCACCCTTTTTAGTGAAACATCTAGGAATTTCAAGAGGAATTTGTACCGACGATCTAAGGGGATAAGCTTGGGTAGAATAGGTTAGCAGCCTAGAGAGTTACTCAGGAGTCCCCATTCTGATTATATTATCAATCAGGCCACCAGCAGTATAGAGTCTATACAATGAAGGGGAGAGCCAGACCAGCCTTGTGTAGAGTTGACAACGATGAGTTAGTCTGTGAGCAGAGAGGGTAGATCTGCATATGCTATTATAGCAGGTGCTCCATTTCTGGAAGGCTCCTTTGCTAGCATCAAGGTATGCCAGGGAGCAATATATAGGACCAGAAAGGAGGTAACCTTGAGCAATAGCAAGCTGAGTGGCATAGTTGAGGGAAGACCTAATTTTATAAGCAAGTCCCAGTTTGGTGTTTAGCACCTCACAGGTAGCAGCAATGTGCAAATTAAAATCCAGAGATGGGTCGAGTGTAACTCTTAGATACCTAAAAGAGTTAAAAGATTCCAAAAGGGAGCCATTGAGACATGTGATTGAAAGGGCAGGGTTACAGGATTTGATCCTAGGAGGGCAGCCAAAAAGCATGGTCATGGTCTTATTAGAGTTTAATATGAGCTTATTTTGTAGAAGCCAACCTTGTAAACAGTCAAAATCAGCCTGAAGATTTGCCTTTATTGACATGGGGTCTTTACCACTTGAGAGAAGCACCATATCATCAGTGTATAGGGTCATAGAGGAGGAACAGGGCAGTGAGGGCAGGTTGTTGATAAACAGAGAGAAAAGGAGAGGGCCAAGTATGGATCCCTGGAGAACTCCAACACTGGGGGCAAGGTCAGAGACAGCAGTTTCAATTTGAACAAATTGCATCCTCCCGGTGAGGTAGCTATTAAACCAGGAGATGGCAGTCTGGGAGAGACCCAGGAAGGACAGTTTGGAAAGTAGTAGAGGGTGATCCACAAGATCAAAGGCCTTTGTGAAGTCGATAAAAATGGCCCCCGTGAGCAAGCCCTTATCCATAGCCATTAGGACACCATTTGTTAGTTGAAGTACTGTAGTTGTGGTGCAGTGCATAGTTTGGAAACCATGCTGAGCAGGAGACAGAAGAGTTTAAACTAGAGTGAAAAGATTTAGCCCAGTCAATTTCTATCTCTAACCAACCTGGGTTGTTAGATTTACCCTTTTTAGCTTCAAACAGTTAAGCAAGTTGAGTTGCTCTGCAGGCCAAGTGATAGTAGTGTAGATATGTGACTCTCAACCCCCATTTTCCTTGGATCTATTCAGCTTATTATAGACCATCCTACACATTTTGTTGGACCACAGGTATTTGAGATCATTATTTGGATATCCATAAACCATTTTTGTGGAATGTTGAAGGGCAACAACATAAGTACTGTAAGCATAGTAATTTTTAGATTATATTCATTTGAATGGGTTGGGGGTTCCATTGAACCCCAGAAGCCTAATGGCAATGGTTCCACCTAGTCAAAGTATCTTGCATACTTTTTTAAGGTAGGGTAAGATTTTTATTAACCATTTTGGGGATTGCTCTGAATATCTTAATCCACAGATAATCTATATTTTCCTTCTTCCATGATATTCCAAGTTCCATAGTGCCTGTCTTCATACAGTATTGGCAGAAATAATGGTTTTTCTTTATTTAATTTGGAATCTGAAATTGAACTAAATTCCCTAATTACTTCCAGTATTCTTGAAATCGATTTTTGCAGTTCTGATACTGTAATCAAGATATTGTCTGTGATTAAGGAGAGTAAATGTTCCTTGTCCTTTAATTTGATACTTTTAATCTCTTTTTCCACTGACAATCTTCTGAACAAGGGATCTAAATATAACAAAGGTAACAGCAGATAACTCTTGCTGGTATCTCTCTTTAAGGGGAAGGTGTCTGAAATCACCCCATTTGTAATGAGTGAGGCCACTGGACTATTATATAAAAATTTAACCCAATTAATATAAATATCAAGGAACTCATATGCCTTTAGAACTCAGATAGTTGAAGCAATAGTATGCAGCTGAAGGCTTTCCCAGCATCTAAAGCAAAAAGGCCTGCACCTGTTTGAAATTTGCTTGCTGCTTCCATTAAATGGAAGAATTTCCTGGAATTGTCAGCTTGCATTCTATTCCTGATGAAACTTGTTTGTCACGCCTGGTCTCAGTTATATCAGAATCACCTTTTCTAGCTACCAGCAAGAATTTTAATGAGACTTTTCACTTATGTATTTACTAGTGTTTAACACCCATCATTTTTTAAGTTCATTAGGGTCCTTTACAGTTTTGTGGACAAGGGAAATAAGTCCCTGCCTGATGTTTATAAGCAACATTCCTTTAGACAATGCCTCTTTGTACACATTTGTTAAGATGGGGGAATACCCTCTATTAGTTTACTATAAAAATGTGTTGAATACCCATCTGGGCCTGGAGCTTTGTTTATATTAAGTTGTTTTATCACTTTCTTCATATCCTGTATTCTAATTTCTTGTTTTAATATCACATTTTATTCATCTGGGACTTTAGGCAACTCAATGCCTTGACAAAAATTCCTAGTATTTACATTAGCCTGAATGCCTGTTATGCCAGAGAGGTCCCTAAAGAATTTGTGGAATTATACATTAAATCATCTTGTACCCTGTAATGTTGACACATCTATTAGTTCCCATAAATATCCTCTGTGACAATTCATGCCGGTTCATTAGCTCCAGCATCAATTGGATCCCTGCACAATTTGTTACTGATTTACTCCACCTGAAGTTTATTTTATTAAATTTATATAGGGGGTGAATTGTTTAGGAGCAATTTGTACAGGGGGCTCATTGAGCACATAAACCAGAGCAAATTGTCATGTAGCCCCCAATAACCAGAGTTGTTCTGCATGTCTCTGATACTATGTACTTTAGTGGCATTGCTATTCTGCTTCCATGTTATTGCCAATTCCTTAGAGGCCCTTGGGCCGGAATCTATGTAAATGAGTCTGACCTTCCTTATTGCAAATTCTGCCTCACCTCTTTTTAACTCATAGTATTCTGATTTAAGCTTTGACCAGTGTGCCCAAATATCTTGAAACCTTCAAAAGCTTACCTTCAACCTCTTTAAATTTGTTTATGAATTCCTCTGTTTTTCTTTTCTTTTTAAAAGCAGCTGCTGCTGATTAGAAACCCTCTAAGTCAGCATTTCAAGCATTTCCAATTATGCATTTAAAGGGACAGCAACATATATTGACATACAAGAGATCATAAGTTCATGCAATTGTACATTATATGAAAAATGCAAAAAAGTGGTTTAAAACACATTTTCTCTCTCAAAACTGCCTTTTAAACAATTCAGTTCCACATGTAGCAATGCTGCTTGTAATAATAAACATGATTACAGAAATAACAACAACAAAAACAATAATCTCACTGACATATAGTATACACTTTCCCCAGACAATGGGTAAAGGACCTGTTGCTCCCCTTATGTGGTAGCAGACTTCATGGTCTATGTGTCTCTTTAAATGCACAAATCTGCACAGGGCTTTACAGTGCATTAAGAAGAGAGAGCAGCAGGAGTTGCCCCACTCTACTAGAGTGAAACGGGGGCAGTTGTCACTGCCTAATCACTGCAGTTTGAACATCTCATGTGCACCTTTGGTTGAGTAATAAAAAAATCTATAGCACTTTGTAAGTGAGTGAAGCTGTCTATTTGTCAATGACGTGTGCCGTGCAGTCCTATGCCTTGCAATATCTTTTCTTCTAATTGATTGGAACCACCAGTCAAATGTGTGCACCAGGATGCTCTGTAACTGCACTGATTGCCAGATGGACAGCATTCCAGTGTTAGATCTCTAAGCTGAAGAGGCCAGGAAACTCAAAATCCTATTGTGAAAAAAAAATCAAATTTAATAGCCATTTAAAGCAGCAGTGCTACATTATTTGTTTTCCAAAAAGCAAGTTTCGGCTACTGTTAATACAAGTATCAGAATATCTGTCAAACCTACTTTTCTTGGGGCATCCCATGATGTGCACTATGACTTTATTTTATTTTCTCGATCCTAACCTTAGCCAGGTCTACACCACTATTTCTAAGCCAAATGTGGTGGCCATCTTTTTTGTTGAGAATAAACTAAATTAAAACATTTATCAAATACCCATATTTTGGTGCAACAGGAAAATGTTACCACCAAATAAAAGTAGAACATGCCTGGAATTTTTACAATAAATAAAGGTACAAAAGGCATAAAAGGTTGGTTGGTTGGTTGTTTTTGGTTTTGCACACAGAATGCAATTTTGAGATCAGACTTGAGTGTCAAGCTTTAGTGCTGACAGTTTCCCTTTAAGTAAATGAGTACTGCATGGCACAGTGGAGGGCAATAAACATACTCTAAATAGTATTTACTTTGTTTTGTATGTTGATGCATTCTTTTTTTTATCTTTTTATTTGCAAGCAATGACTGTTTAGTTTTTTTTAGAAAGCGTATAAGGGTTGCCAACATACTGTACTTAAAATGGATTGGAATTCTGGATTGATATATCAGTCTGTGGCATGCCAAAGTACAGTCATAGATGGATACAGGAAAGAAAGAAAGAAATAAAGAAGCCGGGGCACCCCTCCCATCAGTCACCAAACAGGATTACTTATTACAATACACTAAAACAAGAAATACTGTTCAGGATACACAGGTTCAGTACCAGAGTTCTCTGCTGCAGTATGGTAAACACATAGGTATTTTTGCCCCCATTGGGAATTGGGGTTGGATTCGTCTCCACCCTAAATGGTTTCCCCTGTTTTCAGATGCATGGTATTCATGTGGTGTCCAGGGCAGACTCCAAGGGAGACTAGATAGATTTGTATACTGTAGACTAGTTCATGGAGTTGTACTGGTCTGTCTCTAATTTTATACAGTTCAACGGGGTCAATATCAACTGTGCCATAATGGGTGGGTGGTCAGATTTCCAATTTTGGGCTAGTACTTAATTTATTTATTTATTTCAGTTTTGGATTAATACCTTTGAGTCGAGGACTCTTTTCCAAAGGTTCTAGGTCAGTCAAACACATTACAGTGGTATTCAAAACAGGACATAACCATACAGACAGAAAAAAATACAGTTGTAACAACTATTTTCAGTTCTTGATATACCCATGAACATACAATCAGAGTTTAAGAAGAAAGAAACAAGCAGAATTTCTGGAGGCAAAAAAATTGGGTTTTCTGAGTACATTTAATCAGCACACTGCAGGTGCAGTTAAAGTCATTGTGAGAATGCAGGGAAACCAACAGGTTGGGAAAAATCCTAGTAGTTGGTGGAGAGGTATGCTGCCAGAGGCTTTGTCAAGGGTAGGGCATAGGGGGTAGATCAACCAGAGAAAGACTTCATCAAGAGAACATGGGGCAGCATGAATAAGTGCTTTAGGGAGAGGGAGGATGGGGTAAGGGGAGTAAGGGGATTAGGATGGAAGGGGCTTAGGAAAGGGAGTGCAGGGAATAGGTGGGGGCAGAGGGAGGACACAAACAGTGAGAGGTTAAATGGGGGGGTGTTTAGGGGGACTCAGGGTGGAGGTTGCAGGGGTAATTATTGTTTAGGGCATCAACAGATCTTTTCACATTCAAGGTAGGTGCATAACCCTGTTTTAAATTTGCTGATCATGGTACTCTCTGTAAGGTTAGTAGGTAGCTCATTGTGCAGTCTGGGTCCTTGGTTGGAAAGTGATTTCTGGGCAAACTTTGTATGCTTAAAAGGCATCAGGAGCCCTCCTTTGGCCGCTCTTTTTTTTCGCTGAGTGGGTTGTGCAGCTTTGAATAGTCTGCAGGTAAAGTCAGGTATAAGTACCAGTACAGCTTTTTTAGTGAGTAGGCAGGTCTGGTATTGGATCCTGAGATGGAGTGGGAGCCACCCTGTCTCATTGTATAGGGAACAGGTATGTGTCAGGTGGTCAGCCCCTAGTGTCAATCTGCAGGGCTTATTTAGGAGGGTTCTTACTCTTTTTAGGGTAGTGTCAGAGCCAGCCACATATATTGGCAGGCCACATTCTATAGAGGACAACGCAGAGCTACTTGTGGCCAGTTTTAAGGTACCAGATGTGAGTGAGTTTCTGTGATGGTAGAGGACACCCAGTTTTAAGTTTGCAGTTTTGACCACCCGCTCAATATGAGTGGTGAAACTGAGTGTGCTGTCTAGGTGTACCCGAGGTATTTGAAGGTGTATACTTGTTCCATCAGATCTCCCTGCTAGCTCCGTATCCTTAGGAAGCTATACTTGTTCTTTTTCTGCAGGACAGTGAAGATTATACTTTTATTTTTTTTATGGTTGAGCATCAGCTTGCTCTGTGTGAACCACGTTTTGAGCTTGATGAAACTTTCTTGAAGCTCAGTTGTGGTAGAGGATAGCTCTCTGCCAGCTGTGAAGATGACAGCATCATCGGCGTGGAGCACAGTATGTGCTGAGCAGGCAGAGGGAAGGGAGTTTAAAAAGAGACTGAAAAGGAGCAGGCCTAGGATGGACTCTTGTGGGACCCCTAAGCTTACTTCCTTGGGATCAGAGAATATTCTGTAAATTCTAACACATTGTGTCCTACGGGAGAGATAGCTGTCAAACCATGTAACAGTTTCAGTGGACAGTCCTGTCAACAGCAGGCGGTTCAAGAGAAGATGATGGTTAACTGTGTCGAATGCCTTTGTGAGGTCTATAAAAATGGATCCCACAGCCATCCCTTTATCCAAGTCATCATAGAGCAGGGAGGTATATTCGACCAGGGCAGTAAGGGTGGAGTGTTTTTCTCGGAAGCCATGCTGTTACGTGCAGAGTAGGCTGTACTTTTCCAGGTGCTCTGTCAGTTGATCTGAGATTACCCTTTAGAGGGCTTTGGATAGGGGTGGTAGAATGGAGATAGGTCTATAGTTAGCTATGCTGGTTCTATCACAAGCTTTATAGACTTGGGTGACAAGTGCTGCCTTTCACTTATCAGGGAGCACACCCTACCTTAGGGAGGCATTGAACACTTTTGTGAGTGGGTCCACTAATACATACAGTGTGAGGGCAACCAGCTTCATGTTGACTTGGTCACTCCACATTCTTGTCTTCCCAACGACCTGCTTGATGTATTTAATTGTTTTTGACTTAGTTATGAGTTTGAAATAGAAGGGTGGTGTATTATTATTTGAGGCTTGGGGGGCAGACTCGTAGATGGTGTGAGATATTCACTCAGTAGTACAGCGGAGAGGTCAGTGAAGGCTGTGTTGAGGGTATTAGCTAAGTCACTGGGTTCCTGGAGTGACTTAGAGAGTTATTATCAGACCAGGTGGTGCTATTGAGGCCTACCCTGTGAGTGATTTAATGGAGTTCCAGAACTCCCTGCCAGATCCCCAGCTTTTTTTTAATTGGTCCTTGTAGTAGGAGGCTTTGGCTAGGTGAATGAGTTTAGCACAGTTGTTTCTTGCTGCCCGGTAGGCTGATAGGTTAGTCTGCATCCTAGACTCCTTGGTCTTGTGCCACAGGTTGTCCCTGTGATGCATGAGCCAAATAAGGGATCCTGAGAGCCAGGGGTTAGTTGCCCCTTTAACCTTTGTAGACTTGAATGGGGAATAAATGTCACAGGCCCTAGTGAATTTTGTAATGAAGTAGTCCAGGGCCTGATTTTCATCCCTGACTTTGTCAAGTGGGGTCCAGTAAGTCTGTTTTAGGTAGTGTTTGAAAGCACCCAGGAGCCCAGGTCTCAGGGATCTGTTCCTGGAGACACGGGGAGTGCACTTAGTGAAGTTGTTTGTCCAGGTGCATCTCACTGGGGAAAGATCACTGAGGGAGTAAGGGAGGACTAATACCTCAGAGATATGTTCCGGTCAGGAGGAGAGGATCCTGTCTATAAGGGTGCTGGTGCCCGTTTTATAATTTTTGTCTTGTGGCTTGTGAAACCATCTGAGTAAGGTAGAGGCTAGCTACCTCATCTTTGGCTGCTGTTTCATCTTGGGAGTTTCAATTTGGTGTTGAAATCACCAACAATAATTTTTTCTCACTGCTTTTTGACTTGCCATTGGTTACTCATGAACTGCAGAAAGCCAGTGGTGCATGAGGCAGGTGGTAGGTAGATTGTGGTGAGCAGTAGGGTCTTGTTCTATTTGCCTATAGTTAGCTTTAAGTTTAAGATTCGAGCCTCCTTGGTATTTGGGCTGGTGGGCAGAATGTGACCTTTAATATCACTTCTGAGGTAAACTTTACAGCCACCTCTGCGTTTTGATACACGATCCTGGCAGAAGGAGTTATAGCCATCTAGAGAGACAGCTGCATCAGTAGTTTTAGGGGAGAGCCAGGTCTCCATGAGATAGATAATGTCAGCACCGAGAGAGTATCACAGTGTGTCATGGTTTTTCTGAGCAGTTCCCCTGAGGCTCACACCCAAAAGTATCCTCTCAAGGGTTGCCAGTGGAATAACTGTAGTGCAACATGAGAGGGTGCCGTCTCTCAGATGAAATGTTAAACCAAGGTCCCATCTGCCTGTTCTGGTAGTCCTTCAGGTGGTCGATAAAGATACATTGGCACGTCTCAAAAACAGTAGGGGAAGTTTATTGACAGAATACTTATAAAATATCACACAGTTACACACACTGAGAAAATGAAATCTGACCATTTGTTAATAACACAAAATAAATACAACGTACCCCCACAAAAATCAACATACTCTGAAAACAATTAGCACAGAAAATACTCAGAGTTTCCCCACAGTAACTACCCCCCACCAAAAATACAGTTGCAAATTCCTCCATAACCCCATCACCTCATACAGTGTAGATTTATGGTTAAAGACACACACTTTTTTCCTAAAATTTACTTGACTTGTGTCATTCATTTAACACTTTAAGTTACCCATGTAACTGCTTTCCAGTACACATTAACCATATTCTGTGGAACTGAAGCTTTCTCATTTTGGTAAACATTTTTTAAAGTTTTCATGATCATACCAATTGTCACTTCTGGAGGGTAGTATTTTTGTTGTATTTGTAAGGCACACCTAGCTTGCCACAGGTAGAATTTGCAACAAGCAAAACACAGTTGTAAAGTGGATTTAGCATACTTATCTCATCTACTAGATTACAGATGCAAGGCTACTATTTGATAATCCACTGTTCCAAACAATTTTTGTGATGTACCCTACTTAAAGAGCTACTGACACCTCAAAGAAAACTTTTAAATATAGAAACATAGATGTTGACAGCAGATAAGGACTGCAAGGCCCATCCAGTCTGCCCATTTCTTTTTCTGCCTTATAAATGTGCCATCGGCCTCTGTTCTGTCAGTGGCCTATCTATTCATACTCATCTGTATTGCTCCCTTATGCCTATCCCATGCCTGTTTGAAGCCCTGCACTGTATTCATAGCCATCACTTCCTGAGGTAGGCCGTTCCACGCATCCACCACCCTTTCTGTGAAAAAGAATTTCCTCACATTTCACCTTAATCGGCCTCCTCTTGTCTCATGCTGTGTCCTCTTACCCTGCTATTTTTCTTATATTTATACATGTTAGACTCTTTCACCTTGTTAATGCCCTTAAGGAGTTTGAATGTTTTGATCATATCACCTCTCTCCCTCCTTTGCTCAAAGGTATGCATATTGAGCTCCATTAATCTGTCCTCATATGTCTTCTGATGCAGTCCCTGCACCATTTTGGTTGCTCTTCTCTGGACTGCCTCAATCTGGTTAATGTCCTTGTGAAGGTGTGGCCTCCAGTACTGTACACAGTACTCCAGATGGGGCCTAACCAGTGTCTTGTAAAGAGGGATTATTACCTCCCTCTTATGACTTGTGATACCCCTACTAATACACCCTAACATCCCCCTAGCCTTACCTACTGCTTTAGAGGTCTACTTGCATAATTTCAGGTCAAAATAATTAGATACAATTCAGCTTCCATTCCGTATATATTATATATTTCTCTTCCCTCTTATTTATTACTGAGTACATTTATCTGACTACATGATTGGTATCTTTTAGAGCTGCTTTAGAGTTTATCTGCCTCTGTAACTTGTGATGCTTGGCCAGCTTGTTATGATTGTTCTATGATATTTGTAATATAAAAATACAGTATGTGAATGTCTCTCATAAGGCAGCCTGTGCCATGGCAGCCTCTACCCTCCAGGTTTCAGTTACAGGATGTAACTGACCAGGAGTTCTCTGTAATGTAATTAACTTCCTTGAGAAATTGCATTTTATGGCCTTTTTCTTGACCTGTTGCTGCCTCTGAAGTTGGGAAGCTAAATATGCATTTTATAACAGGACAGGACATAACTTAGCTGATTCCTGTTGGCTATATTCACACACGTCACGTATGGCAGAGTTGTAAAAACCTTTGATGCTCCTTGAGAAAATAAGAAACCAGCCACCAGTTCAAAGGAAAGGCTTGATTAAAAACTGTCATAATTTGGGAAATGAGTTTTTGTTGAAGTCAGTATTTAAAATATCTCCTGATAGGAAATCATGTTTGCATTTGTTGGTTCTAAAAGAAGGAGCTAGATGACTCATAGAAGGGGTGTAGAGACACAGAGTTTTAAACTGAATACTGTGTCTGAACTTGTGGTCATATACCATCTTGGGACTGTAGAAAGACACAGCTCTGATAAGCACTTAGAGGTAATACATTAGATAGAAAAGTATCTAGCTGTATGTTGGTAGGAGTTTGTCTGTAGTTTCTTTGTTTTCTTTTAAGTGATTGTATGCTTTTTGATATAGTGTTCTTGTTTACATATTTTTATCCATTTTAGGAAACCTTTTATTTAAAAGACTGCCTTGGTGTCTGCAAGTTCTTTTTTTTGCATGTGACGTAAAGATGGTTAAGTTTGACAGCTGTTCAACAGCTGATGGTGTTACTAAACTGGGAAAAGGTAAGAATATACCTAAGGTCTTTTACAGAGTTTTAAGGGTTCATTTTGGAAGCCAGGCTGGGTGCCCCCTGGCATAAGATTGTACCGCAATCCCCGAAGAGGGTACGAATCTGCACTTGTACATTGGGTATGCTAACATTAGGTTCACAGTTTGAATCCCCCCCAGAACTTGAGACTAAAGGTGATTCGGACCCAAAAGCAGACAGGAGGGTTACCCTGCCTGTTACCTGTTCATGTTACTGTGCTCGGAGCACTGTGGGAGCAGAGGGCCTAAACTGCTGAGTGCGTTTGTGACATAATTTACTCCCCACTTCAAGTCATAATCCTATGTTGTAACATCACAGTCTATTGTCATAAGAGTAACTGCGATGTCACAAGCAGTGCATTATGACTTCAGGTAGGGATGAAGCATTAGTACTGGGTTAGACTAGTATAGATGAAACCGCGAACAGTAAGACCACGCAGTGAAGAGCGTGAACAGCCTAGTAGCGACAGGGGAATTACAGTGATAGGAAAGTATCGCTACCACCTGTCACTCACCTGGAAGAAGGATGTGTATGTGACCACTGTGGGTCAGGTTCTCAGTTGAGCTGCTCCCATTGTGGAGTGGCTAGAGCAACCTACCATGCAATGAATGGGATTGGGGGGAAAATGGTTTGATTTTCTGTAAAGGAATCTTTTTTTTTTTTTTTTACAATTTTTTTCATGCCCCTGTGTCCACACCCCCTTGAGGTTGGTTATTATAGTTCTGGGGGTGTGTGGGGCAAAGCCCCCTGTAAATCAAATAATGTGTTTATGGGTCTTGCCGCATGCTGTTTGTAAAAGAGTGGTCTTGCTGTGCGTTGTTTTGTCCCATGCTGTTATGACCCAGTGCCAAAAGCAGTAGGAATAGATTAACTCTTCATGAGCAAAGATCCTGTTTTCATGGAAATTACCTCAGTAATAAATAATGGGGAGGAGGAATATAAAATTAATGTGAAATACAAGCTGAACTGCATCTGAATATTGTGTTTTGTTAAAGTTCCCCTGAAAGTGTCAGCTGCTGTTTAAGATACACCAGAATTTTTTCACATAACGGCGCTCCACTAATAAATGAGACTGAGTCTTGTCAATATTAATACAAGTGTCCCTCAGGCATTGCTGTTCCTCAATCTTGTTATGCTTCAAAGTACTCTTCACCACCATCTTACCACGTGTCCCCAGCCATGTGGTATTGCACATTTGTACCAGGATTCAAGGATTTTGTAATTGGACATTGCTTCCTCCTCTCTATCCAATTGATAATCTTTTAATATTAAATTATGTGAAAACTGTGAGGACTAAATAAACAAATACCATTGTTTTCTATTTTTCTCTATTAAGTCACCCAGGGATATCCTCCACTGTTTAATTTTAGTCATAGCAAAATAAACATACATTGGTACAATATGTACATAATCTTTAAGTCTCCTTTTCCACCTTCCAGAATGCCATACAAGGTACCAAGGAATTATCCAGTCACAGACCAGAGGTACTCATGGTTTGTCCAAACTCTTCAATGCATGACAGATATTATGAAACGTAAACACTTATAAAAAATACTAAGGGATTTATCATTCTAACTCCTCCATCCTTATAGTCTTTATATGTAGTCTTCCTTTAATGAGGTTCAATCTACTTTCCCATAATCCCTGAAAAAATATACTATGTAGTTTTGTTTCTATCTCAGGTGTGGGTGGATGTAACATGCTAACATACAAAAAAAACATACAATTAACAAGGTCTAAATTAAAAAATACCCTTTTCTTCTTTGCTAATGGCCTATTTTTACAAAACATCAATTTTCTCTCAGCCTTCTAGAGACAGTCTTTTCAATTCCCCATGGCCTTGTCACCTGGACCAAATGTTACTTCAAAAATAGAAACATAGAATTTGATGGCAGATAAGGACCGCTTGGCCCACCCAGTCTGCCCATTTCCCTACCTACTGGATAAGCTGCAGATCCTAGTTAACCAGCAGCCTACTTCTTCCTACCCCCACCCCCTAGAATGGCCTTATGACTGTCCCATGCATGCTTGAATTCCACTACTGATTTTGACTCCACAACCTCCTCTGGAAGGCCGTTCCATGCATCCACAACCCTCTCTGTGAAAAAATACTTCCTTAAATTACCTCTGAGCCGCCCCCCCTCTATCTTCAAATTGTGCCCTCTTGTTCTTGCACAGCTCTTTTTTTGAAAGATGCTACCCTCTTGGGCTTTGTTGATTCCTTTGAGGTACTTGAACATTTCTATCATGTCCCCCCTCTCCCTCCTTTCCTCGTGGCTATACATATTAAACTCCTTTTGTCTCTCTTCATATGTCTTCCGGTGCAGACCCTGCACCATTTTAGTTGCCCTCCACTGGACAGCTTCCATCCTGTCTATGTCTTTGCGGAGATTGGGTCTCCAGAACTGCACACAGTACTCCAGATGGGGTCTCACCAGCTGTCTGTACAGAGGGATAATAACTTCCTGTTTTCTACTGGTGATGCCTCCCATGCATCCCAGTATCTCCTCAGCCTCCTTGCTGCCCTCTCACATTGCTTTCCCACCTTTAGGTCATCTGATATGACTACCCCAGGTCCCTTTCCATTTTTGTTGTTGTTAGTATCTCACCCCCATTGTGTACTCTTCCTCTGGGTTTTGTTTCCCAGGTGCATTACCTTGCACTTCTTAGCATTGAATGTAGCAGCATACATTTGACCATTTCTCTAACCTTGCCAAGTCCTTCTCATCCTTTCCACCCCACCCTGTGCATCAACTCTGTTATGGATCTTTGTGTCATCTGCAAAGAGACATACTTTTCCTTCCAGTCCTTCTGCAATGTCGCTATAAAGACATTGAAGAGGACCGGTCCTAATACTGAACCCTCGTGTACCCCACTAGTAATCCTCCTTTCTTCTGAGTGGACTCCATTTACTATTACTCTCTGTGTCCTATTCTCCAGCCAATTCTTTACCCAGGCTGTCATCTTGGGACCACTCCCAGGCTGGCTAACTTGTATATTAATCTTTGTGTGGGACTGTGTCAAATGCCTTGCTAAAGTCTAGGTAGGCCATGTCCACAGCCCTCCCTGATCTACTACTTTGGTCACCCAGTCAAAGAAATCTATCAGATTCGTCTGGCATGACCTTCCCGCTGTGAATCCATGCTGCCTAGGGTCCTGTGCCCCTCTGGCCTCTAGATATTTGACAATTCTTTCCTTCAGAAGTGATTCCATCGTTTTCCCTATCACTGAGGTTAAACTAACAGGTCTGTAGTTTCCTGCTTCTACCTTGCTCCCACTTTTGTGAAGGGGAATCACATCTGCCATCCTCCAGTCCTCGGGTACTACCCCATCCTCCAATGATTTGTTAAAAAGGGTAGTCAGTGGTGTCACTAGTTCTACCCTTAGTTCTTTTAGAATTCTGGGATGAATCCCATCAGGCCCCATTGCTTTGTCCACCTTCAGTTTTAAGAGTTCTTTCAGAACCCTTTCTTCTGTAAACGGGCTGGTATCATCTTCTGTATCCAGAGTGTTTCTGCTGTTTGTTTTATGTACCTCCCCCTCTTCATTTGTAAATACTGAGCAAAAATATTTGTTTAGTATCTCTGCCTTTTCACAGTCTTCCTCTGCCCACCTTCCCTCCCCTTTATTAAGCCTCACTATCCCTCCCTTGGTCTTCCTTGCTCCCTGATGTACCTATAAAGGTTTTATCCCTTCTTAACTGAGTTGGCTATCTTTTCCTCGGTTTGGGCCTTTGCTGTTCTGACTGCCTTCCCAGCCTCCTTTTGCTTTAACTGATACAGTTCTCTGTCCTGCTCCTTCTGCGATTCCTTGTACTTCCTGAATGCTTTCTTTTCTCTTGAACCTCACTGCCACTCCTTTGAGAACCATAGTGGTTTCTTACATCGCTTTGTTTTGTTTATTTGCTTCACACAAAGGCTCGTTACGCCTGTGATGGCAGTTTTATTATTCCCCATTGTTCTTCCACCCTCCTTCCTGCCCATTTGCTAGTGCATTCCTTAGGCACTCACCCATTTGGGCAAAGTCAGCCTTCCTAAAGTCCAGTACTTTTGCCTTTGTATGGCTTGACTCTATTGCTGTGTTTATTGTGAACCATACTGTTCGACGGTCGCTAGTTCCCAATTGGCTACCCACTTCTACATCTGTGATCCTCTCTCCATCTCCATTTGAGAGAATCAGGTCTAATATTGCTCCCTCTTGAGTGGGCTCCAATACTAGTTGTCTAAGGCATGCCCCCTGTAGGGCATCTAGAATAACTCCACTCTTCGAAGTGGCTGCTGCAACTGCACTCCAGTTAACATCTGGCATATTCAGATCACCCATCAGCAATATCTCCCCTTTTTCTGCCATTCTAAGTATACTTTCTATCATTTCCTTGTCCATTTCCTCCCCCTGAGAAGGGGGTCTGTATACAATCCCTGTGCGGATTGTGGTGCCATTGCCTGTCTCCAAATTTACCCACAGTGCTTCTTCTCCTCCCTGTTTACCCTTTTGTTCTGTTGCTTTTATTCCTTCCCTTATGTAAAGAGCTACTTCTCCTCCTCTTTTACCCTTCCTGTCCCTCCTGTAGACAGTGTATCCTGGTATGTTTACGTCCCAGTCATGGTTTTGTGTGTACCATGTTTCTGTGACTGCCACGATATCCAGATGTTCCTCCTCCATCAAGGCCACTAATTCAGGAAGCTTGTTACCCAGACTATGGGCATTGGTACTCATCGCTCTCCATTTTTTGATGGCTTTACCTTCTGTTGCAGCATCCCCCACTGACTGTTCTACCTCAGTCTTTTTTCTCATTTAGTACCCCGTTTTGTAGGGAGAGGCTGGGATTTTCCTGCTGCTTGTCAGTGCCTCCCCTTTGACTAGTTTAAAAAATAGTTTAAAAAAATCTTCATGGGATTTGTTCTTACAGTTATATCTTCCACTTTCTCCAGTCCTATCATATCTCTCTTGTGCTCAAGAGTTACACACAATCTTTTATTGAAATATATTCTAGCCCCTGCTGCATTAGAGAAGGTATCTACTAAATGCTGAACTGTTTGGCCTGACTCATCATCTTTAATGACCACACAGAGGTTATCTGCATAAGCAATAGATTTAATATTTGTGGTGTATCTTTTGATAGGCTAATTTCCCATATATCCCTATTCTTTTGAAGTAATCTAATCAATGGTTCCAAATTAAAGATGTATAGAAGTGGGCTTAATGAACATCCCTGTCGCACACCTCTTTAAGTATAAATAGTTGAACCTCAATAAAAATTTATGTAGGGTACCGTAAGCACATTACCATTTAATATTTTTATCCATGTGACAAACTGTTCTGGAATACCATATTTTAATGACACTGTAGACAAAAATGTATGTGGTACTCTATCAAAGGTTTTTTCTTGATCAATTGAAAGCAGAAAACCCTTCACCATACCTTTTGTGACCCTTTCTCACAATTATCTTGCTAAGACAATGTTATATAGTACATTTCTCTGCTGAATGGCACAAGTTTGCGACTTGTTAAAGACTATTGATGCTATCTCTGGCAATCTCCTTGCTAGAATTTTTAAAAGTATGTTTTTATCTGTATTTAATAAGTGTAGAAGCCTCCAGTTTTTAATGTCAGCCTTGTCTCCTTTTTAAAAAGGCATATCAACAATGATTTTCTCATAGACACAGGTATTTTGTCTGTTTCCAAAATCTCGCTATATACAACCTACGTTACTGGGGCCAAATCTGACACAAATTGCTTGTAAATTTAGATAGTAATCCATCTGACTGAGGGGCAATATTTGAACCTAAGCTTTTAGTAGTCCATTCCACCTTGAAGACTTGAGTTGTATTGGTTAACAAAACCTGTAAGTGATAAGGTGAATTTGGAATCTTTAAGTCTTCAAAAAAAAAAAGAAAAAACAAGATCCTCTTGTATATCAGCCTCGGTGTCAAAATTATTCATGGCATAATTATATATTTGCTTCAAAATTTCACTTGGAGAAGTAACTGTCTTATTATCAGATTTTCTATATAGCCCTGACATAATTCTGTGCTGAACCCTATCTTGGCCACCTGTGAACTTATCCAAATGTTGTGCCGTCACCTGAGTACCAAATTTTAGTTCTTGCTCAAGTGAAATAACCCTGTCCTATTCAAATTGTTTCATCTCTTCTTTTATGCTCTCAATTTGTTCTGTAAAATCTATATTGTCTATATACGATCTAGAAATCAAGATATGTAACTGCCTCTGTAATGTTAAATAATAGGTAAACTTAACATTTATTCACATAACCAATATTTTGAAATAGCCTTGCAAATTCTTGTTTATTATCCTCCCACTAATTTCCTTCATCATCATAAGCAGCTAGTACAGAAAATCCAGCTTTAAAAAAATTCACTCAAGAAAGCTTAATCTCTTCATTATTTAATAATTCAACATTCAGTCTCCACAGTGTCAATGTAAAAGTAGAAGGAGACCCTTTTACAGTACAGTGACAAAATACTGCCCTGGGATCTGAGGACACTACAGCAATTGTCATTGCAGGGTTTACTGATACAGATGCACAAAGAAACAAAAATCAATCCTGGTGTGTAAGCTGCCCTTTGAAAATGCAGCACCTGGCACAGACATGCAGGTATTATATACATCCTTTAAAGCACCCTTGTGAATCATATTTTTCAAACACTTTGAATCACTATAAATCTTTTTTTGTATTTCTTAACCTATCTGACAGAGATAACTCAAAATTAATATCACCTCCAGAAATTACTGTTTTACTAGTTTGCAAATAAGGATGTACCAATTGAAATAAAGCTACCCACGCTGCTTTAGTTTGAGGGGTATTTATATTTATAAGATGCATACTTTTACCATTCTGTGTAACATCTATTTACAAGGCTTGGCCTCATTCAGGTTCCAGTAGCCTTGTGATTTGACATGACAAAGCTTTAAAATGTTTGCCAACCCCATCACACTTATTAGTCCCTTGAGACCAAAATGAAGATTCATATCTGCATAGCCTTTTCACTGCTGAGACTTGAAAATTTGATTTAATCCTTGTGGAGCATAAGATGGGGTGGAGAGTAAGATGGGGTGCAGAGTAAGATAGGGCAGAGAGTAAGGTGGGGTACAGAGTAAGATGGGGTGCAGAGTAAGATGGGGCGGAGAGTAAGATGGGGCAGAGAGTAAGGTGGGGTACAGAGTAAGATGGGGTGCAGAGTAAGATGGGGTGCAGAGTAAGATAGGGCAGAGAGTAAGGTGGGGTACAGAGTAAGATGGGGTGCAGAGTAAGATGGGGCGGAGAGTAAGATGGGGCAGAAAGTAAGATGGGGTGCAGAGTAAGATGGGGCAGAGAGTAAGGTGGGGTACAGAGTAAGATGGGGTGCAGAGTAAGATGGGGTGCAGAGTAAGATGGGGCGGAGAGTAAGATGGGGCAGAGTGTAAGATGGGGTGCAGAGTAAGATGGAGCAGAGAGTAAGATTGGGTGGAGAGTAAGATGGCTGCCAGGCTGGGCTTCTGTCTAGCTGTGCTCTGAGTGAGATGGGGCGGAGAGTAAGGTGGGGTACAGAGTAAGATGGGGTGCAGAGTAAGATGGGGTGCAGAGTAAGATGGGGTGGAGAGTAAGATGGGGCAGAGAGTAAGATGGGGTGCAGAGTAAGATGGGGTGGAGATTAAGATGGTGTGGAGAGTAAGATGGGGTGGAGAGTAAGATGGGGTGCAGAGTAAAATGGGGTGCAGAGTAAGATGGGGCAGAGAGTAATATGGGGTGGAGAGTAAGATGGCTGCCAGGCTGGGCTTCTGTCTAGCTGTGCTCTGAGTGAGCAGACGAAACTCTCCCTCTAAACTCATAATATGTTCTTGCATTAAGAAAGGGAAACCAGAATTTATTTATTTAGTTACACTCACTAGTACATTTTCAGTGAGTCTTGTTGGCATTGTTTTAAATTCATATTATTACTGTTAGTAAGTTTGATGAGATAGGGATTTTAGTGTCATTAAAGACCTTGCAGTAATTTATACCAGTAGGTATTTTTTTTATTTGTTAGGATACCTGGCATCCTGTGGAGAAGCTTTCTTGCTTTCAGAGTGGCCAGTGACAGTGCTGTTTGACTGAAGAGACATCCATCCCGGATGAAAACGGAGCAGGATTTACAAACTGCAAACCGCAAGGGTTCCCCCTAGGAGCTGCGGGAGTGGGTTGAGATTCAGTAGGCAGCTGGAGTGAAGAAAGGAAGCCCCACATTTTGGAACTGTCCCATTTGAGGAGTCAGAAGCCGGGACCCTGGAGGTGATAGCTGGAAATTGCACCTGAGGCAACTGAGACTGGGGCTGGGGCTGGAGTGGGCCCACTAACACCTTGGAATTTCTGGTGTTGGGAGATGATTAAATTCATATACTGCCTACCTGGTTTTTGCAACAACTGCCTGTGAGTAAAGGACCTTTTAGCACCGGAAGATCAGCAACTGCAGAGGGAGAGGGTGGTACGAGCCTCTGTGTGTGTGTGTATGTGTGTGCGTGTGTGTGTGTGTGTGCGTGCGTGAGTGTGTGCGTGCATGCTGTGTGTGTGTGTGTGTGTGTGTGTGTGTGTGTGTGTATGTATGTAGAACACTAATGGCTGGATTGTTGCCTGCTCTTTTGGCAGCCTGTAAGATAACTTTTTTGGCTTTGTTTCTGAAGTGAAGTGGTGAGAGTATTTTGCTTGAAGCTCTGTGTACTGGTCTGTCATTCACATCTTGGTACAGTGGTGAGAGCATTGTTACCTGTTGCCTCTTCATAAACTGGGCAAGATTCAATGCAGGGAACTGTTTAAAACTCACTGTGATTCAAAATCTTGATAATTTTAGGACTTCCCCTCCACAGTCCACCTCAGGATTCTCCTACTAGTTTTATTTCTGATTGTGTTCTTTAAATTATTTGGGAGGTGGGGGGACTGTGATAAGGTCTGATTGTGTGGGTTGAGGTAGGGTACGGGTGTGGTGTGTATGTGGTTAGTTATTTATTTATGTATTACAATGTGTAAATGTTGGTTGTATGGTTAGAATAGGTTTTATAAATGGAATTTTATTAAGGAAAGTGTTTAATTTCATTGTGCAGGATGTGTTTGAGTTTCAGACCACTCTGTACCATCTACATGGCATCCCTGCTGTGGTAACTCTGCCCTTTTGTTGACATCCGTCTCCCAGCCATAGATGTGAGATGTTGTTGAGAGGTGGGTATCTTCAAGAGGCTCCAATGAGCGGTGCTTACGGCCACTCCTATGGCCGCCGTCACCATAGCAAGTAAACAGCTCAAGCCTGCCCTCTTGGAACCCAAACGTGGATCCAAGACCCAGGATCCCTGCGGCTCCTCAAAAGGCTCTGACAAGTGGCACTTAGGGCCGCTCCAATGGCCACCACCACCAGAGCAAGTAAACAGCTCCAGTCCGCCCTCCTGGAACCCAAACATGGATCCAAGACCCAGGATCCCTGCAGCTCCTCAAGAGGCTCTGATGAGTGGCACTTATGGCCGCTCCTATGGCCACCACCACTGGAGCAAGTAAACAGCTCCAGCCCACCCTCCTGGAACCTAAATGTGGATTCAAGACCCAGGTACGGCCACTTTCACTGTTTTCAGCACTCAAATGCTAATTGGTGTGGCTCTTTGTCTGCTGACTCCGGATTGGACAAGGCAAACTCCCCAGATGCACTGATTCGAGCGCTTGGCTTGCCGTGTCTCAAGGGCTCATCCTTCCCAGACTTCTCTCTCTAGCCTGAGTCTTTGACTCGGGGAAATTTTACTGGGGGTATTTCTATTTTAAATTGAGCCACAAAAGAAAGAATTACTGCTGATCGTGACTGCTATGTGCTTAGATGTTATTCATGAATGTACTTACAGCTAGTCATAGCCCTTCTTTTAGAATCTGTTTGATTTAGCTAAAGTTTTTCTTTTTGGAAGCCAGACTGTTTCTCTGTGAAATTTTCATTAAGGGGCCCTCACTTGTTTTTCTAACTGTGAGATTCCTGCCTGTCTTCACCCACCTCTGAGCTCACTGACCGTGAACTCACGCTCAACCCCCCGCTCTCTGCCTACTACCTCACTACGCCTCCTCGGCCTAATCCCTTCTTTGTTTTTCCTTAACTACCCCCTGCCCTGTCTACCCTTACTAAGCTAATCACTGCTTTTTTATGTTTCAAATCTGCAGTCCCCCAGCAGGCTGCCGCCAGTCATCCAACCCACTCTAAATGCATCTTGCTCACCACTATATCTAACCCTGTACTCTCTCTGTTTTCCTATCAGGATTCCTGTGGCTCCTCAAGAGGCTCTGATGAGTGGCGCTTATGGCCACCCCTATGGCTGCCACCACCGGAGCAAGTAAACAGCTCTAGCCTGCCTTCCTGGAACCCAAACGTGGATCCAAGACCCAGGTACAGCCGCTTTCACTGTTTTCAGCACTCAAATGCTGACTGGTGCAGTGCTTTCTCTGCTGACTCCCGGACTGGACAAGACACGCTTCCCAGATGCACTGATTTGAGCACTTGGCTTGCCGTGTCTCAAGGGCTCATCCTTCCCGAACTGCTCTCTCTAGCCTGAATCTTTGACTTGGGGAAATTTTCTCCTGCCCCCTGCCCCCTCCCAGGCCTTCTTTAAATGCACTTTCACCCCTCCTCTTAGGAGTTACCTCCACCACCATTTGGCGACAGTCTCTTCTGGGTGTTTCTACCACTCCCACTAATGCTACACATGCCAGTAAACATGAACTTACTTAGTATCCTACTTATCTCAACCTCGATGTCAGGCTTGCTGCTTTTCACTGATCTCTGTGACTATACTCTGGCAACTGATCAACAAGACCTCCTCTCATTTAAAGAAACTCCCTCATCCATGGAACCTGCAGCTATCGTGCTCAGGTACATGCCCACATTTATGGGTATTAACTTATTAGTGCTCTTGTCTAATTATGAGCAAGTGACGAGCAGTGTTCCACAGGGCTCGGTGTTGGGACCAGTGTTGTTTGGGATATTCATTGCAGACATATAATGTGACATCAAGAGCAAGATCAGTCTGTTTGCTGATGATACCAAGGTAGGAGCGGTGGTGGATGACCTAGGGGGATGGCAGGGGTTGCAGGATGATCTGGCAAAGCTTGAAACCTGGTTAGACACCTGGCAACTGGGGCTTAATGCCAAAAAAGTGCAAGGTGCTGCATTTTGGGATGAAGAACCCAAGGAAGAGTTACCAGCTGGGGGAGTGCAGCTAACCCAGACAGAGGAGGAGAAGGATCTGGGGCTGCTCATTACAGGGTCAATGAACAACTCAGCATGATGTAGGAAGGCAGCTGCAAAGGCCAACAAAATGCTGGGTTGTATTGCAAGGGGTGTATCCTTGAGGAGGGAGGAGGTGATTCTGCCACTGTATAGGTCATTAGTTAGACCACACCTGGAGTACTGCGTGCAGTACTGGTGCCCGTATCTGAAGAGGGACATTAGGTTACTGGAGGGGGTGTAGCGTAGGGTGACAAAGATGATCAAGGGGCTGGGGGACTTATCATATGAGAGGAGGTTGAGGGAGTTGAACATGTACTCACTAGAGGAGAGGAGGGATGGGGGGACATGATTGGAACCTTTAAGTACATGAAAGGAATAAACAAGACAGGTACAGAGGGGCTGTTCAAAGTAAAGGAGGGGAGGGGCATCAGGGGCCATGATATGAGACTGGAGGGAGGAAGGTTCAGGATGGAGACACTTTTTTACAGAGAAGGTGGTGGCTGGGTGGAATGCGTTACCTGCAGAAGTGGTATCCAGTAGAACAGCAGACTGCTTCAAAAGGGGATGGGACAGGACAAGGGGGAGGGTTAATGAAGGGGAAGGGTGGAAGGGAGGGGCAGCTGCAGAATAAGGGGTGCTAGCTGCACATTCGAGCAGACTTGATAGACCTCTAGGCCTTTATCTGCTGGCAAATTTCATATGTTCGTATGTTCGTAATGCCTACTTGGGCTATTTGTCCACTCTCCACATCCAGTCCCCACTGGATCTACCTCTGGCCGGCCCTCTGCTCTCCCTTCTTCTACCTGCTGGTGATGTAGAAAGGAACCCAGGCCCCTTGAACATGCACATTGACCACTCAAACATCACCTGGGCAAGTCAAATGGGCCTAAAGATTGCCCACATGAATGTCCGCAGCCTTCCAGCCAACTTTCCTGATCTCGAGGGCTGGGTATCCCTATACAATCCACATGTAATAGGAGTCTCTGAGACATGGTTAAAGAACTATCATGTTGATGCTGCATATCTACTCCTGGGGTACTCCCTTTTTCTTCAGGACAGGCCAGGCAGAAAACGAGGTGGAGGTATCTCCCTGTACGTCCAGGACCACATCGCTACCACCTCCATAAGCTGCTCAGCCTCTACCTCCTCGAGTGAGTGGATACTAGTGGAATTATCCTTGGGAACAGCAAAAAAGCTTTACCTAGGCTGCTGCTACAACCTCCCCATGGGGAATCGCCAGGGCCTAGAAAACTTCCTGGATAGGCTAGCACATGCTACTCTCTCAAGAGACTCCATTATACTCAGAGACTTTAACATAAATCGAGAATTTTCTCTGGCCTTTGACCAAGCCACGCTGCTAAAACTGCACCAACTGGAGCAAATCATCTCCTCTTCCACCAGGCACAATCCCCACTAGCAAAACCATACTCTTCTGGACTAGATTATCACAAATAGGGCAGACAAAGTCATACAAGCTGGCACCATGGCTGACTCTATAAGTGACCATTCTCCCACTTATATCATACTGTCCACCAAAACCAACCACTTCCCCCCCCCAAACTTCTGTCCTTCAGGAGTTTCAATTGTCATGACTCGGTCGCAGTCCCTAGAGAAGCAAGGTCCGTAAATTAGGCTACCCTATACCAGAAGAGCAATGTCTCTTCTGCTTTCTCTTATCTAATGGACAACCTTTGTGCATTACAGGACAAACTGTTCCCCATAACCACCAGGAGAGTCAGGACTGGGTGTATTCACTGGCTGTCTAAAGACTTACTTGCAAAAATGAAAGAAAGGGACAACACATGGAAGCTCCACAAGGCGACCCCCTCCCTTCAATCATGGAATGCCTATAGACAGCTGCAAAACTCCTGCAAGAAGGCTGCTAGATCACTAAAAAGGAAATACTGCATAAACCAGCAAAATAATGCCCTCGGCAACACCCGTAATGTCTGGGCCTCCATTGGGTCCCTCCTAAATCCCAAGTCAAACAAGCAAATAACACTGTTCACATCAGCCTCAGGTCCCATTTCTGACCCTGCAAAAATTGCAGACCTATTCATTATGTGTTCACTGACCTCACCCCACACCTAAGCAAGCTGCCTCCTCAGCCTCCCACTACCCATGTAAATCTCCCCGGCAAACCCCAGACATCAGCAGATGGTAACACTCATCCATGGTTATACTTTAGGGCCATTGGCTACAGCAAAACCATCAAATTACTAAAGAGTGTCCCAGTCTGAGGTAGCCCAGGGAGTGACGGGCTATACCCTACATTTCTGAAACTCATCTCCTTAGCAATCATCATACCTTGACCTTTATTTTCAACCTTGCACTCTTAACATCCACAGTGCCAAACACATGGAAACAAGCACGCGTGGTACCTATTTTCAAAGCTAGTGACCCCCTCACCCCTGAAAACTATAGACCCATCTCTCTCCTCCCTCACCTCAGTAGGTTACTGCAAAAAAAAGTCCATCATCAATTGTCCGAGTATCTGAATAAATATAACCTTCTGTGCCCAATCCAGCACGGTTTCCGCAAACACTATAGAAACCTCCTCTTCCCTCGCCCTTTTTTCCGACCATGTCCTGAGTAACATTGACATAGGTAAGGCCACAGGTGCAGTATTTGTAGACCTATCAAAGGCTTTTGACCTAGTGGACCATCATCTCCTACACTCCACCTTGCACCATTTTCATTGCTCTCCAGACACTGCTATGTGGTTCCTCAGCTACCTGTCAAACAGGTCCCAATCTGTGCTGATAGAAAAGGCACCCTCTGCATCACTACCCACATGCACTGGAGTACCACAGGGCTCCATACTCGGCCCACTACTGTTCTCTATGTTCATAAATGCGCTCCCCTCAGAAAGCCTTAACTGCAACGTGCTCCTCTATGCCGATGGCTTGGTTCTGTACCACAGTGACAAATCCCTGGTTAAAATCTCATCCACCCTAACCATCAACTATGGCACTGCCCATGGCTGATTCCTCTCCAGGAAACTGCTTGTTAATGAAAAAAAAAACAAGGGCTATGCTGTTTGGCTCAAAGCCTTTTCTTGCCAAGGTTGTCAAGTCATGCGCATTCCTACTCATACAATCCCCTGCTGGTCCACCGCTCAACACCTTCTCTTCTTTCAAATACCTAGGGGTGACACTAGATACCTCCCTAACTTTTAATGAACACATAACAAATACCATAAGCAAAATCTACCAAAAACTTGGGGCGGCCTACATAACAAAACTGTTTCTGTCTCCGGAGGCCCGCCTAGTAATAGCTCAAGGAAACCTCCTCCCTCTGCTTGATTACTGCTCCCCTGTCTACTCCTTCATCACTGCTTCCTTGTCTCGCTATCGCCTCACTACTATGTACAACTCCATCTGCTCTGTTCTCCAAGTGCCCTACTCTACTCACCACTGCACACTCTACAAATCCTTAGGGTGGCCTAACCTCCAGGAATGTTTTGACCTAGCCATGGGCTGCCTATTTGATAACTCTCTCAGAAATCGCCACCTGTACCCTTTCGCCTCACTACTGATTGACAAGGTTGCACCTAGAACCCTCAGGTCTTCTTCCTCTCTTTCTCTGGCAGTCCCATGCACCCATTCTGCCATGGGCAGTAAAGCCTGTTCTGTGTCAGCCTCCTCTCTCTGGAATAGACTCCCACTAACTATCCGCTCCTCCCCCTCACACATGTCCCTCAAAAACAACCTATGAGCCTGGCTTCTGATGGGATCCTCCTGCAACTGCTCCTGAGACCATGTCTTGGCCCATGATCCACCTTAGCCACCTTACTGCACCACCTTTTTGCTCTGCCTCTACCCAAGACTTTTTACTCATTAGTTTTCACCAGTGCCCTCTAATCCCTTTGGACTTATCTAATTTTGCTTTTTGTCCCTGCTGTCTTATTTCCTCAGGGTCAAGCAGGGCCGCCTTTGTCAAAATTATCTGCTGTATTATAGTCTAATATTGCATAATTGACAAAATAAACTACTGTATTATAGTAAATTTTTTTAGCAACCTTGTCTAAATGTATGACAGCTCAACTATTGTAAATAAGCTTTTTGTTCTGTGTAATTTGTACATACTTTATTGATCTGAAGACCTAGACCTCCTTTTGTTACCCAGACTCTACTTCTCTGTGTCCTAATTGTTCACTGTCCCTACATGCACTTGTATTACTGCTGTATATGCACTTTGCCCAATCTTCCAATGTCCACTTTGCTGCCTTTCTCTGGGGCCTGGGTCATGGCTGAAATCAGTCCTTATGGATCAGCCCACCTACCCAGTTATCAAATAAATAAATAAATACAAATTAAATAAATAGGGGGTGGGTCGGTTGGCAGCAGGGTGCCATGTGCATAATGGAGGTGAATAGTTTCAGGGTGGTTAGAAGCAGAAGGTGCCCTAGGGCTAAATGGAGCCATAAGAGAGGCCTGACATGCTTGGCTTCTATCCCCAGGGTTCCCACAAGACCGCATGGGCAGGTAGCTAGAAGCCTGTAGTCTCTCCCAGTCCCCTTTGGGTGGTGCTGTGTAATACCAGGTCAATGAAGAACAAGACCACTATTATGGCAGGCTTGATTTCATCAGTCAATCTGGCTTGCATTACTGAGACCTGGCTGGGGGACAATGCAGGTCCAATTCTGGAGGCATCAGTCCTCCCTGGGTATTCAGTGGTGCACTGCCAGAGGAAGGAATGCAGGGGCAGGGTGTGGCCATCTGTTTTAGATTCAGCCTGAACTTTCCATGTACCCAGTGGGTCCTACCTTGTTGTTCAAATGTGTGGTGGTACATGGGGGTCCAGGTACAGGTTGCAGGATTCTCCTTGTTTACCGTCTTCTGGGATGGGGGTTAATTTCTGCAGGAGGTCATGGACTTCGTTGCTGACATGGTGTTGGAGTCGCTTAGATGGTTGATTCTGGGGGACTTCAGTGCCTGGATTGAGGATGAATCCTCACTGTTTAGATATTACCTCCTCCAGTTAATGACATCTCTGGGCCTGGCACAAGCAGTTGCTTCTGTGACACGCCACCATGGGCACACCTTGGACTGAATATTCTTGCTGGGGCTTGAGGTCATTGACCTCAAGACTGATCAGGTGACTTGGTTTGATCATTCCACAGTTGAGTTCTCATTTGGGGCTCCCTGATAGTCCCTTCACTGTTGAGATGGTCAGTTATCGCTCTTTAAGGGGATTGTCCCTAGAGAGACTTCTGGCAGTGGTTGACTTTCTGGTGTGAATACCTCATGGCGATTGGCTTGGGTGAGGCGTTGGCTGCCTGTAACATATTGGGTCAGTACCACACATGTAAGACAGTGTGGTATTAACTGTGCTGTATAGTGAGTGTTTGGGATTACAGTGAAAGGGGGTAGAACAGTAGTAAAGGAATACCGCTATCCCTGTCGCTGCATACAGATTGGGAGGCTGGACAAGTTGCCATGTGCTGGGTGCTTGGTTGAGCCATTCCCATGGAGGAGTGGCTATGGCACCAGCACACAGCGCAGTCAGGAGACCTGGGACTGTGGTTCAGTCCCCCCCCCAGGTCTCCCCCCTGCTACATCTTTCTGCCAGGTTTTATTTAAAAAAAAAAAAAAACTATCCCACTCCTGAGTTTCTCCCCATTCTTGAGGTTCCCCCTGGAGTTAGTTATTTAAGTTCCAGGGAGTGGCAAAAACACGTGAGGAAACACTGTGATCAATTGTCGTGGTACGCAGAACAGGTTTGTGTTTTGCTTAACTCTGTTTTTGTCCGGTGCTGTTTCGTTGCAGCATTTTTAGCTGCTCTGTTTTGCTGTGCATGGTAATGCCCTCTTGCCACCTGTAATGGAGCCATCTCCAAGGTGCCTGATGCCATCACACAAATCCGTATATGACCCAGGTCTTCTCTCTCTTGAGACCACCATGGTTTGATGGGTCTCTCACGGAGATGAAGACCAAGGTTCGGAAGTTGGAGCATTGCTGGCTTGTCCATGGAGGATAGACTGGCTTTGAGGAATCATTACAATGATTATCAAAGGCAATTGACTGTAAGTAGGCAGAGTTCCCATCCAGGGAGATTGATGCAGGGAGGAACAGACCAGTTCAGCTCTTTCAGATTGTAGACAGACTACTTCACCCTGTCTGTCTGCAGCCAAAAAGGGCATTTTCAGCTGCATTGTGCAGTGGGTTTGCTCTGTTCTTCTCTGAAAGGATATCCTCTATTTGGTCTGCGATCTCCTCGGGGGCAGATCTGCCCTGCGGGGGCGGGGGGCCTGGTAGAAATGGGAGAACTATTATTGTCTGGGTGCAGTTTTGGCTGGTGCAGGTGGCTGAAGTCGCTGAGGTGATCTCAAAGCTGCGGCTCACCTTTTACAAACTGGATCCAGGCCCGACTCATCTCCTAATGGGATGTGTCGAGGCTATCAGTCCAGTGTTCATGAGGATAGTCCAGTGTTTGCTGTTAGAGGGGGTCTTCCCTGATGCCTTGAAGGAGGCATTGGTGAAGCATCTCCTGAAGAAACCATCACTTGACCCTGACATCCTGGTGAATTATAAACCCATCTCCAACCTCCCATTTTTAAGGAAGATTGTCGAGAAAGTGGTGGCACTGCAACTCAAGGCACATTTCACAGTCTTTGACATCTATGAGCCATTCCAGTCTGGATTTAGGGCTAGGCATAGATCAGGTGTAGAATGACCTTCTCAGGACAAGGGATAGAGAAGATCTTTCAATTCTCATCCTCCTCAATCTCTCATCAGCATTTGACCACATCATGCTTTTGGATCACCTTAAAGAGTGGAGTCACTGGAGTTGTCATTCACTGGTTTGAGCCCTATCTTTCTGGTAAGAGGCAACAGGTGGTGATGGGAAATTTCTCCTCCTCCTTGAAGCCCCTGTCATGTGGAGTTCCTCAAGGTTCGATCCTGTTGTCGATGTTGTTTGCAGTGTATTTACTGACCTTGTGGGAGCTCATTAGACGTTACAGTGTGGGTTTCCACTGTTATGCAGATTATACGGTTATACCCAGCTGTATATGTCATTTGCCCATGGAACAAATGGGGCTGCCAAAGTGCTGAATAAGTGCCTGGCCAAAATTCCAGATTGAATGTCCTCTAACTGGCTGAGACTGAACCCAGAGGTACTGACAGACAGAGGTATTGGTGACTGAGCCTGGTCACGGGCATAATTGTGGTACCTCCAGGGCGATAACAGGGATGGTCCTGGGATCTACCCCATTGAAGCCATCCCCTATGGTGAAGAATCTGGGCATTCTATTGACAACAGATTGTCACTTGATGATCAGGTGTCATCTGTTGTCAAAAGTGGTTTTTACCACTTAAGGAACATTGTCCAGATTAAACCATTAATTTTGCCTGAGGACCTGCCATCACTGGTGCATGCCTTCATAACATCCAGGATGGACTACTGTAATGCTCTGTACTTTGGGGTCAGTGGAGGGAACCTTGCCGGCTGCAGCTAGTGCAGAACAGGACAGTCAGGTTGCTGACAGGCCTGTCCAGGTCTTGTCATGTGACCTCGGTCCTGCAAGGTCTGCATTGGCTGCCAGTCAGGTGGAGGATCATCTTCAAGGTGGACTTGCTCACCTATAAGGCCCTTTACAGCTCAGACACTGGTCACATGTTGGACCACCTTACACCTGCCATCCTGTATGTTCCCTCTGGTCCTTCACCAAGGCTCTCCTAGCAGTTCCAAGGGCCAGGCTGAAAACCTCAGGTGATTATTCATTTGAGGTGAGTGGCCCAGCCCTCTGGAACTCATTTTCCAGGTCACTGAGAGAGGCTACATTGGTGGACATGTAAGAGGGGTCTGAAGACCTATTTATTTAAAAAAGCATATCCTGAAGCTTGCTGCTTATCTTGATATAATTCTGATTTATTTATTTATTAATTTATTAATGTGTATTTTATGCTTTGTACACTGTCTAGTTTACCCTGCTCATCATCTACCTATAAGGCACCCAAAGCCTCTGGGATTGGATGCCATATATACAAAAACTTACTTACTTGTATCTTGTATAAATATTATATTACCTGGTAAAAATGCCAGTGGCTCAGCAGGTAGCACACTCTCCTCTGAGGCCAGCAGATCAGAAGGCTATGGGTTCTAGCCCTATACCAGGCACTTGGGTTAATATCCGAACACTGACACTGCAGTGCAGAGGGGGGTGCCGCACTCCTGAGGTGCCATCTTTCAGATGAGACGTTAAACCGAGGTCCCATTTGCCTGTTCTGGTGGTAGTTCAGGTGGATGCTAAGGATCCCATGGCACTTCTCAAAAAGAGTAGGGGAATTTTTTATTTCACAGGATAAAACAAATGCTTTACAAATGTAGTATATCCATAATCTTGCTTCAGACTTTCTATTTACATCCCATAGAGAGGAAAAAAAAAGGAAAAAGAAAACTAAGTTTCAACACTTTTAGTACATAGGATATTCATTTCATAACATATAAACCATCACGTAACAAATTTTTCCATTGCCATATCATGTCACTGGAATATCATTATCCGTAACCCAAGGCATTCCCTTCCACAGTTCCAACAACACATTCCTATCCCCTTTTTTTTTCTCCATATATATATATACTGTAGTTTGTAAGTCCTGCATAATTTTATTATATAACTCAAAATGGTTTCCTTCTTTTTGTTGCAATGTTAACCCACATCTCATTAGCCATATGTTCCATTTAAAAATCACCATAATTACTTGGAACGTATTTACATTCCATTCCCCCAGTTCTTGTCAAATACCCCATAAATTATATTTTCATAAATTATTGTACTGAATATAGGTTCTCCTCAGTGATCTGCTACATGCTGCCAGAAACCTTGAATAAATGAACATACAAAAAACAGATGTACTATAGTTTCTTCCTGCTGTATACAGTTAATCCTATTACATATTCTTTCCTGCAGTTTCTTGTGTTTTTGGTTTGCTTTCACATTGATTTTTTTCATGGCATGCTAGCCAGTGTATATCCCACATTCGTTCCCGGAATTCTTTTATTATTTAACATAGTTAATAAATTTTCTTTGAATATATCAGGACATTTACAAAAAATGTCATCCTCCCTACACAATGTTTATAATAACACAAAATATAATTTCTTCCTTTGTATTGTCATAATCAGTTGTGTTGTTACCTGCCATTGTTTTAACCTTAGAAAAGTACATCTGACATATTCTGGAATCATCGCAAATCTTTTATAAGTTCTCAAGGTCTGAGTCTTCCATTGCAATAACCATTGTTGACATTTTTCCCTTAATAACCACTCCCAACCAAACCCTTGATTTGTCAGTAACGGTTTTAAATTACTGTAAAAAAAAAAGTGTTGAAGAAAATGATCAGATTAATCATGTTTAACCCTCCCTCCCTGATTGGTAGAAATAAAATATTCCTTTTTAAGGGATTCAATTGACTCCCTCAGCATGCCTGAAAAAATACTTAAAAAAGCTATTTCCATTACTTTTGGAGGGGGAAAAATATAACTAATATATAGGAAAATAGGAATAAGAAAAGTTTTAATAAGATATATCTTCTTTTTGTTTACTAAATTTCAACATATTCCATTGTGTTACTTTCAGTTTTCCCACTTCTAACTTTTTTTTTCCAATTTAACTCATCTAAGTTTCCTGGACTGTATGTGATACCTAAAATATCTATAGGATCTGGCTTTATTGAGATCTGCTCCATCATACCAGCAAATCTTAATAAATAATTCAGCCTTTGTCCTACACATTTATTAATGTTTAAAGATACTCCCGATAAACTATCAAAAATTATGCAAAGATTTAATACCCTAGATACTGAAGATTTATTTCTAACCATTATATTCATATCATCAGCAAATGCAATGATTTTGTGTGTAAAGCAATGTCCTTTAAATAAAACAGGTAAGATTTCATTATTTTCATTTATCTCCTTAGTAATGGGTCTATAAAAAAATCATAAAGAATGGGACTCAGTGGGCATCCCTGTCTGACTCCTCTATGTATCATAGTTATAGGCCCCTTCCAGCCATTTACAATGGGTATGACCATAGCTGTTTGGCAAATACATTTAAACCAATCAATCATAACTTCAGGAATGTGATAATGTCTTAACACCTCCCATAAAAATGTGTGGCTCACCAGGTCAAAAGCTTTCTTTTGCTCTAACGGAACCAGAAACACATCCAGCTCCCCTACCTTACCTAATTCAACTAATTGTCTAATTAGAAGTAGATGACTCTGCATATGTTTGTACTGGAGAGATCACAAGATCTGCTATTGATGTTAGTCTTTTAGCCAGTATTGTAGTTAATAACTTAAAATCTGAGTTAAGAATACTAATTGGTCTCCAATTATTCAGATCCTTTGTGTCTCCTTTTTCATAGACGTACATTAAAACCCCCATGTTCATGTATAAAGGCATATGTTTAGTAAATAATATCTGACTAAATACTTCTTTTAATTCCACAAGAAGCTTTGTTCCTATGATTTTTAAAAGTTCATTTGGTAAACCGTCAGGTCCTGGTGTTTTACTAGCTGCCAGCGTGGGTATTGCCTCCTTAACTTCCTCATCCTGTATTGGCCTCATCAATTCTGTCATTTTAGATTGTTCTATTTCTTGTATTTCCATATTTTTCAAGAAATCCCTTAGGCCATCCTGCTCTAGTTTCAATGGTGCATACATTTTCCTAGTGTAATCTGTAACACTTTGTGCAATCTCTGGCTGTGTACACACTTCTTTCCCTGTATCATCTCTTATACTTAACATTTATTTGGCCTTTGCAGATTTCACAGAATGTTCAAAAGGGCAAATAATCTCAGATCTCCCCCTGACTTCCAATTTCTGTTGATGGTATAGCAACCTAACTTTATTATCATGAAAGGTTATCATTTGTTGCTTAACTCTCTTTATTTGTACAGTAAGGTTCTGTCCTATCTCATATGACACAGACATTAATTGTTGTAATGTTTTCCTATTCTGCAGATAAGCTAGAAATTTTCTTTTGCTCTGGGTCCTACTTAAGTGCTTACATAATTTCTACATTTCCTATTTAGTATCTTCCCACCAGGTTATAGCAGTGTCATAAACAATAAAAACTGACTTCCTGGCTAATATGAAAGTTTTTACAGTTTGCAAAATACGTATATCAGCTAACAATGAGATATTCCAGTTCCAGTACCCTGGCCCTTTCCTTAACACCGCAGCGGTTTTGATTTTAACTGTGACAATATTATGATCTGAGAATTCTGCCGGAAACACTTCAGCAGTCACAATCTGTATATTTCCGGATGTAAAAACAAAATCAAGTCTAGAGGTTAGATTACCTTTCTGAAAAGTAGGCGTTGCCATATGAGTGTAAGAAAAATATGCATCCTTTAACTTTGCCTTACTGGTTATTTGTAACAAAAGATTAGAATCGCAATATTGCTTTACTGTTTTTGCAACTAGTGGGCAATTAAAGTCTCCTGCCAAAATGACATGTTGTGCCATATATAAATATGGTGGTATTAAGTTTAACATTTCACACCTAGAGGCTTTGGATTGTGGGGCATAATGATTTATTAATCTATACCCTGTGTTCTGTACATTTACATACATCATCAAAATCCTCCCAGGTATTAAATCATATAACTTTAGTACCTTAACTTCAGGCATCTTAAATAAAATTCCTACTCCTGAACAAAGCTCCTGTCCTAGGGACAAAAAGGAGGGGACAATCAACCAGTCTTTTGTAGCTTTCTGACATTCTTTTAATGTATGCAGGTGAACATCCTGCAAAAAGAAAATTCAGAAATGCAAATACTTTAAAAAGGAAAAAACTATTCTCCTTGTTTCCAACCTCTTAATACTATTTACATTTATAGTATAAAAGGCAAAAGGCTCAAACATTAGTGTTTTTTCACTTTATTTGTATTTTCCTCTGCTAGCATTTTGTACTTTATGCTTGGTTTTCATTTTTGCTTTCCATTTTTGAGGCCCTCTGGGCCTTTCTTGTTTTTCAGTGCCAGTCATGACCTCCGGTAATGAAGATGCCACAGAGGAATCATCCGATTCTTTGTCCATATGATCAGATTGCAGTATCTCATATCTGCTTCTAATATTCATGGCACTTTGTTTTACAGAGGACCTGGTAGAAAACACCTTCATTTTCACTGTCTCAACTTGTTTCCCTTTAAGACTATTTGGACTGGGTGAAGGGAATAGGGAATCTAATAATGGTGGGGGGTGGGGCATAACATTCACATCTACACTTATTTCTGATGCAAAATGAACCCCTTACTCAGGAGCACCAAGCTGCAATCTTCCCTTCATCTGCACTCCACAGGATTCTCTTCAACTTGTGTTATGACTTTGTGTGTACCAGTCTGTCTGTGTACTAAAACCTCCTCACTCTGTACTATGGAAGCATCTGCATTCTGTGGTGCAGGTCCCACATTAGACTCCCTTTGTGGTGTTGGCTTTTGTTTCCCCAACCTCTTCTTTTGGGTCAGTGTGATTGACAGCCTTTGTTCTTCACCGTCTCCCTGATCCGGGGTATTATGTGCCGACCATTTACAGTTTTGAAAAGTATGTCCCCTCTCATCACATGAATTACACCAACACTCATTTAAACATTGAGTTGCTATATGCCCCAACTCTCCACATGCCAGGTATCTTTGTTTATACTGCTCAAATGTTCAAAAGAGCCACATTTATAGCACATCTGTGGCTGACCTGGATAGAGTAAAATACCCCTAACTCTTCCCCCAAAAAATGAATTTGGGAGATGTGCAACCCCACCATCAGTAGTTTTTAACATCTCCTTCACCCTCCACCCCCAGTCCAAATATTTTCAGCATCCATGATTGCTTCAGGGTCCTCTATAATTGTACATTTTTGTTTTAGATAGTGTACTAAGTCTGATACACTTACACCTTAATTCCTAAAAAGAACAGTTATTGTTTTGTGTGCTGGTTTTGTCAAGGGGATAGCCACAAATGATGACCATACAGGCATTTTCTTAATGCATTATACTTTATCCAGAATCTTTCCAGACGACTTGCAGTTTTAAAGCTAATGTCAAAAGTGGTCTCTCATTATATGTGAATCAACGCATATATCTTGTTTGAAAAAACTTCATAGAGTCTTTCAATAAGGACCTTGCAACAAACAAGCAGTCTGGAGGTTCTGACATTCCCCCACTATATGACAGTCTGACCGCATTATGTCTCTTTGCCGGGTAAATTGGTGTTTTGAAAAAAGATGCATATGTTCTCGGCACCTCTCTGTTAATTAAATTTAAAGGCCTTTGTGCAGAATCACAAGTTATCTCGGGGCGTCCCCTAGTTTGCTTTGCAAATGAAAGTACTGTCAACTCTTGGTTTGACTCTACCGCCTGCTTAAACTGAAGCTGTGGGTTTTGAGTTAATGCTAGTTCTGGAGGCAATTCCAAGTTGTTTAAATGTTTTTCATTTTCTTTATCTTTACTCAAAACATTCCTTTCAGTAGAACTTGGCATCACTATGGGTGAAGTCCCAGATTCCCACTGACCTGTGTTAACATTCCACTCCCAGCCTGCTGCAAGTAGTGCACTGTCCACAATCCTAGTTTGATCTGATGTTTGCCATTGATTTTTGGAGCATCTTAGGCCAGGCCCATCCATACCTGTATCTGTCATTCCTGAAGCAGTATCTGGTGACCACTTCTCTTGTGCTTTTCCTTGTTTGTTTTCTTTCTGGGCTACTTTTTCCACTTGTTCTACTGCCTCCGCCCAGCTTGTAGAAGCCTTTGATGATGCTACATCATCACAGCTCAGCTGTGCCTGCTTGACAAGCTGCTTCTGCCTGTCAGAATGAATCTCTCTCAGTTGCTTCTCTAGTTGTGATTTTTTAAAGTGAAAACTCCATATTTCTTTATCTGTTTGTGCCTGTAAGTCAGTCTCTTCAGCATTTATGTCCTACTTTCTCTTTGCAACTACTGTTTGCTCTGTTTTTGTGTCACTCCAGTCTGTTAAACTTTCCCCAGGCTCCTTCCCTAACTTATAGTCTTTTAAGGGTTCTTCATTTATAGAATTTAAAGACTCTTTCTCTTTACCTTCTCCAGAGTGTACATCCGTTGTTTCCCACAATTTCTTCCATCACAATATTTTAATTAAACACAGCTTGAGCACAGTTTCCATCCAGCTCCATTTCCACCACCTCTCCTCCAGTCTCCAGATCAGCCATCTGGTGCAGCAGACAAAGGGGTCTCCTCTGCTCACAGGAAGCAAGGCCCCCTGCAGCAGGAGTAGGGGAATTTCCACGGTGCACTGGCCAAATTCCCCACCCCATTCACTAAAATAACACCAACAGCTTAATCTGGTTCAAAGTCAGTTGGCATTCATCTGTATCCCCTTCCCTAGGGTCGTTCTTACCCGGTCAACAAAAACTAACTAAATAAATAAATCATTCTCTTCCTGTAAGCTTTAATGCTATTAACATTCAAGGTCACAGGAGAGACAGTTGAGCCTATGCACATATTCGTGTATTAGGGGAGAAGGACTCGAGATTCTGCCCTTACCTGAGACCTTGTTCTCCTCTTGCTTTTCTTAGCCAGTGAATCAATAGTGATCTCATCCATATCCGAAGAAAGGTCTTTCATTGAGGAAGCTATCAAGGATGCCTCAGAATCCCTGTCCTCCTCCTCTCCATCACCCTACTATCAGGGTAATAGTACGGTATACCTATTCATTTGGGGGGATGCCTGTCTCACAGCCTCCTTTTTACTGCTGCATGGGCAGAGCCCTGCAGATGATTTCCATGTACAAAAGGACTGACATCATGTTTTCCATCCGTGGAACTGGCTGAAGGTGTAAATAGTCTTTTCTGCCTGACCCTCCTCCAAAAAAGCAATCCACCCATGTTGTTCCTATGGACTGTAGCACTGCACTATTTCACAGTGAGCATTTTTTAAAGACATTTCTGCCTCCATCCCTGTTGCATAGCAAGCAGATTCAAGATACCTGCCATTTCTGTCCTCTCTCCTTAACAGTGGGTGTTTTTTTAGACATTTCTGCATTCCCCTCCCCTTGCATAGCAGTTGAATATGTAGGAATCCTTATTGTTATCACCCCACCCCACCCCACACACACACACTACTGCACATGCACAGCTATTTTTTTCTTATTTTTACTTTCCCCATTCGACCTTCCCACCCCACCAATATCTCCGCCGATGTCGAGTTATGTACACAGAGCCAGCACTGTAACGCAATGGAGAATGACAGAAGTGTCAGCTATCTCTGTGTCTCTTTTCACTCCTGTGCTGTGTGTGTGTGTGTGTGTGTGTGTGTGTGTGTGTGTGCACAACTGTGAGAGAGAGAAAGATGGGGAGAGAGGGAGAAAGCGATTGATCTCCCTGCCAGCAGCTTGTGTCTCTCTTCGCTCCTGTGCTGTGTATATGTGTGTGAGAGAGAGAGAGAGAGAGAGAGAGAGAAAGGAGAAAGGGGGAGAGAGTGACTGATCTTCCCACCAGCAGCTATTGGCATTGTGGACAGGGAAAGAGCGAGACATCAAAGCACACACACAGTGAGGCTTGCAACCTTCCTTACTTTGGATTTTCCAGTGCATCTTTAATCTCATTCAAAACATAACATGTAGACATGGAGAAAGGTAGTGGAGAGAAGGGAACTCAGCACATCACCATCTACAGCAGCTGCCCAACCATGTGTGATCGAGCGGGTCACTGAGAAATAAGGGGAATTTACCAAATAAAAAAAATAAATAAATCATCTGTGCAGTAGGCACACACACTCCTTGCTGCTCATTTGCAATTATGTAACACATGAAAGGCACAAGAATGTTGCAATATCTTCTTGATACACAATGTTACATTGCTACACTGTTTGAATCTTTCATGTGATTGCTACAGTATTGTATTGCTACTAACCTTTAAAATGCTTCATTGGTCACTACCGTGTATTACCACCGATGGCTATCGCTTGCATGTACCCACCTCATAGGTGGCAGTCACAATATGTAATGTTGAACATTTTAGCATTCTAACTTTTTGAAGCAGTACAATATTTACATTTTCCTTTTTTCTGTATACACTCATGTACTGCTTTTTTATGATATTGTATACACCCGACTGTGCTTTTCTTCTTGATTAAGGCTTGGCTGACATCAATTGGTTTACTTCGTATAAAGATTGGATTCTTTGGTGTTAATATTGAAGCACTAAAAATCATTTCAGCATCGTGGTGATTCCAACTGAAAGGATGCCGTCTTCTCCTGAATCCTCCTGAGTCTTCCTGCTCAAGAAAATTCGGGAGAAGCCGGCATCACCATGATGCTGCCACGATTTTCAGTGCTGCAGTGTTAACACTGGTGGTAAATCAGGAGATTAAACACTTTACTTGATGCAGAACCTAAAATTTAGAGGGTCAAGGATTTCAAATACAATAGTTTTCAATTTGGCAAGGCAAATGAAGGGCAAACCACTAATAGCAAGTCTAAATGCATTTTTCATTTATAATTTACTGGACAGCAAGTCCGATGTTTAACTACCATTTAACTACAATGTTTTTTTATGTTCAATTGCTCTCCCAGTCTTTGTATTCCCATCCCCCAGGACGCTTCTGCAGACGAGCGGTTCCTCAGCTCATGTTTTCTTTACTGGTGAAACATGTTGTAAAATAAAATAAAAATGAAACTACTGAAAGCACAGGAGGTAAATGCTTTTTTCCCAGCTATGGAGTTGGAGGCTCTTTTTGTGCAGAGCTAGGAAAACAGCACTGAGTGGTGGTGGTGGTGGCTCACTTTCATTGTTTTTCATGCATACTGTAGAGTATTACTAAAATCAAGATGATTTACATCAATGTATTGCATTGCTTGAATTTTAGACAATTTTAGATGCCACAATATGGAACATACAGTGTAAATGCTTTGAATTAACTCTGTCACATATGAATGTAAGTACAGGTAACGCATCTGATGTGATGCATGGTAAACAAACCCACAGCATTAAACATTAAATATTTTGCCTCCCTGAATAAAAATTATACTGGTTTTATTCACTGTATAACACAGCTGATGTCTGCTGCTGTTTTAGCTGTTTATTCACTTCAAAGTGCCTGTACTTCTGACAGAAGCTCTTCAGCCATTAGTTTGTTTACCATGCATCACATAATCCACGTATCACATCATTTGACATTCATTGTGTTAACAGAAAGCATTTTAAGTAAAAATGAACATTTCAAAGAAGCAATGGGTTTGGTCCTTTGTGCAAGTCATGGCACAACTGTAGTTGCCTGTGGAGGTGGCCCTCCCTGTTTTCTTGTAACTCTGGACACAGTTTGGTTAATATCTTTTGTAAAACAAAGTAAATTATTTCTACTCAAGTGCACCACCCCTCCAGTACTTTACCTGATGAAGGGAGCTAGGAGGCCCTCGATGGTTATGCAAAAAAATAATTTAACAATTTTTTATTCGTGAAATATTCATTGCTTATATATCGAATGTATGAAGTATTTGTTGGCCTGTTATAAGTAAGGAGGCAATCTGCTGTTGTTTAATTGATGCCCTCTGATAGTTATCACAAAGTTATTTTTTAAACAGCTAAGTATTATTACTCTGTACCTGCTCTCAGAGATTAGTCTTTGTACATTAACACTAACATATCTTCATCTGCCAACTGTTTAAAGTGCTCTGTTTTTATTTTTATTTATTTATTTAGACAGGTCTTCTGTGTAAGTACAATATCTACATGTCAGGCTGCTTAATTTCACTGTCACAAAATTTGATTTGATGGTGGAAAGGACTGCTTACTCTTAATCCACCTAGTCTTCCCTGATGTCTCCTACCTATTCTATCTCTGAAGGTCCATCTGGTTACTGACTACCCTATAAAGCTGCAGCAATCACAGTGTTGCTTTTCACAGTTCCCACACAGTTAAAGATTTTCAGACCTGATCACTGACAGAGGTTTCCTATAACCCTCTGACACCATATGGACTACAGCACCTCTGCTGGGCTTCCCAGCATCCTTAGTATAGCACAGTGGTTTAAGCCTCTGAGTGGTTTAAGGCTCTGAATGCAAACCTGGAGATCTGGGTTTGAATCCTACAGCCCCCACTTGCACATTGTGTGACCCTGAGCAAGTCACTTAACTTCCTTGTGCTCCCAGGTCGCACCTGGAAACATGCTTCTGTTAAGTATGCCTCTCCCGGTTAAACAATGTACCCTTCCCTTCCCTCTTATTGCCATAAAAAAAGCATTTGGTTGCACTTTAACAGTTAAAATGTGAAAATGGATAAACATTAAAAAAAGCGATCCTATTAATAAAGCAGTCTGTGCAAAACTGTTGAGGCTTTTTGTACCATTTGTCTGTTTTAAAATGCTGACAGTTAAAATAAAACAAAATGTTTATTTTATGGCAATAATGACCTTTTGCATTTTTTGTGCTGGAAGTCAGTTGAAGTGGTGTTGTCCTTCTTACAAGGTGTCAGAATTACATTTAGAGTCATTTGTGGGGAATAATTGGCCTATATAAGGGTATAATTAAATAGCCACCATTTGCATTAGCCACCAAAAAAAAAACAACAACAAAAAAACATTTAACTGAGCGTGGAGCATAGCAGTCATTTTAATTTTGGACATGCAGTATCATATCAATATGGAAAATGCTCAAAGGTATTCATCAGCAAAATGATCAGACAATTGAAAATGAAGGAAGCACTCATCAGAGCTTGAGTTTTTTTTTTTTTGGCATTTTAATTTTTTGTGCATCTCAAAGTTTTTTGTTTCTTTAATTAAATTTAAAATGATAAAAAATAAAAATAAAGAATTATCTCAACAATAGTGAAGCACAGCTTTTTTTAGGAAGAAATCAATACAGGATCAAGTGGATCTATGTGGCTGGATCAGTGTCTTCTGACAGGCACACAAGTGTAGTAAGTGCAATGTCAGTACAGCTAACAATACAAAATAAAAATAAATAAGAATTATGTCAGCAATACTGAAGCGCAGCTTTTTAGGGCAGCATGGGTGAAGTCCTGCAATCTTCTTGGGAAGACTAGTACAAAAGCGTGCCCGCATTCCTTGCCTCTGGACATAAAAACTCTCCTCACTCACAGGCTCACACTATTTTTTCTCCCAGCGTGAATTATCTTTAGGAGCAGTGACTTTAATCCTTGCTAATATGTTATTTATTATTTATTTATTGCAATAATGAAATATTTCTAGGCTTGTACTTACCATCTCCGACTCGGACACAATGACCAGCGATACTGAAGAGCGTCAGTAACCATTTTAATATTGTGAAATACTAACATACTATGAAGATAGAAGAACAGGCCCTATGGTCTATCGAGTCTGCTTGATGGTCAGTGCCTACTCAGGGCACAGTTTGTAGCCCCCCCTCCTTCCAAGAGCCCCCATTTCCCAGCGGGACTCCGGGATGCACCCTCCCCCTACACCTATCCCAGCCCTTCTTGAACTCATTTGTAAGAAACATGCACTTTGTGACCTTGTGCCACAAGTCACTTTTCTCTGGCAAGGGATCAGTGTCTATTCAGTCTTATTTGAGGCATTACTTTTCTTCTGTCCTGAACGTTTTCCATCTCAGACCAGTCAGCCTTTATATAAAAAAAAACTCCAAAACTAATCCCCTAAAATACTGAGCAGAACTAATCTCCCAAAATATGGAGCAGAACTAATCTACCAAGTTAAGGAGCAGATCGCAAGTTTACAAAAAGAAATGTGTCTTCCTCAAACTCACTGAGAATCTCTGATGCAACTTTTGTTTCCACCTCTCCCTTGCTCCTACGCCTTGCTGAAATACATTGAAATGCAGTGCCCTTTAAAAATATTTCATGGATTAAACTTGTGATTTGCTGCCCTCTGACATAAGTGGATCCTATCTAATCAGGACGGCTGGCCGACACTGAAAAGTGCAGTGTATTTTGATTTCTGTGCACAACCTAGTTTTACTGCTACTGCTGTTGCAAGCAAAGTGCATGCCTTAGCTTTTAAATATTTTTTCTTATTTAAGCACTTTGCAGTTACAGACACTTGTCATAAGAGTTGCATCCACTCATCGTAACCATACTATGTTGATGCTTCATATAACAGAGTTAAAAAGTGTTTCCAATTTGAAGATACAGTATGTACACTTGTTTTACTATATAACTGATTTTCAGCACCAATTATTAAAATGTCATACCTTTTGCACACTTGACCGTGTTTTAAGATCTCTTTAAATGTAAAATGTTAATACTTCTACACATTCAAATTTGAAAAATGCCGGTTTGACTAATTGAAGCATTTTGGTCACAACAGGAGCAGAAAAATATGTAACTAAATGATGTTAGCTACTCTTCCATGATCATGTTTGAAAACCTGAAGCTCACTCAGAAGATGAGACCATATTTATAATAACTCTAAAAGACTTACACTTGTAAAAAACATGCACTTTGTGACCTCCTGCCACAAGTCACTTTTCTCTGGCAAAGGATCAGTGCCTATTCAGTTTTATTTGAGGCACTACTTTTCTGCTGTCCTGAACGTTTTCCATCTTGGATCAGTGAGTCTTTATAGTCTTATAAAGCCCTACACGGACTTGGTCCTGGCTACCTGAAAGAGCTCCTGGTACTTTACTGCCCCGAGCTACAGCTCTGTTTGGCTGATGAGGGGTTGCTGGAGATTCCGAGGGTGTGTTTAAAATCTTCTGGGGCCCATGCATTTATGTGCACGGCCCCTACCCTCTGGAATTCTCTAACCCATCAGCTGCAGGAGTGTGCAACTGTGGGGGGATTTAAACAAACACTGAAAACTTTTTTATGGCATCGACCTTTAATGTAATGGAATGCACTGAAGGGACTCCGACAGATTATTTTATTGTTGTGATTGCTGATTTTTATGTTGCTTGCATGCATACACAAGAAACATGTTGCTTCAGCTTTCTCAACAAGCAGGTTGTGGAGGCATGGCACTGTTGTGCCCAATGCCCCCACAGCCTGAAAAGGCTTGTCCCCTGTCCCCCAATGCCGTGGCACGCTGCTGCTGACAGTAGTTCAGCCAGTGTGCCACAACCTTCTAAAAAAGTAGCTGCTGCAATCAGGGGCTGCCTCATCATTGCAGCATCAGCCATCTGCTGCAATGAGGGAGAGACCCATCATTGCAGGGCAGGACATGAAACCCCTGATATTGTCTGTGAACATGGCGGTGGGTTGCCACCATGTTCACAAACAATATAACCCCATCCACAGTGTTTTACTTGCGACCCAGAGGCCACTCCCGTCAAGATTCTATAACCCCGTGTTGTTCCTGCCAACGGGTGCCCAATCCCCGTCGGCATTATGATACCCCCCATTTTGTTGCTGCCGATGGAGTGCTCAATCCCCATCGGCATAATGATACCCCCCCATGTTGTTTCTGCTGATGGGGTGCCCAATGCCAGTTGACATAATGATAACCCCCTTCCGTTTCTATAGCCGAGGGGGTGCCCAATCCCCCTCAGCTCCTGCAGCTCCCCTTCCCCTTTCCTTGTTTGCAGATGGGGGTGTCCAGTCCTCATCAGCATAATGATACCCCCCTTCCATTTCTATAGCTGAGGGGGTACCCAATCCCCCTCGGTTCCTGCAGCTCTCCTCCCCTTTTCCTTGTTTGCCGACGGGGGTGCCCAATCCCCCATTGGCTAATGGATCCACCCACCCACCCACACAGGTGGCACATGGGGAGACCACCCCAGCATGCCAAAGCACCTGTTAAAGAGGAAAATGGTCCCCCGATGTCTTATTTTTTTTTTCACCCTGTGAAGAAAAAAACAGTCCCTCGGAGCTCTTCCAGGCCCCCCCTCCCACAATCTGCACCCACCCACTATGCACCCTGCCTCCCCACACCCCCCTCACCCCATACTTACCTCCGGAGTCTGGCGCGACGATCTTCGGTGGACCGGGAACACGTCTGCACTCTTCAAAGCCGACCACGAACAGAGGAAATGCCGGTAAGCTGTATAATGTAATAAATAGGGTTTTTTCAACTTTAGTGCATATCTCAGGCATTTTTGGGACTTTTTTCACCAAATTTTCAACATGGGGTTTTTGGGCCCCCCCTTATGAATTCTTGAACTGACATGGTGTTATTCGGCTCCGAAAGGTGGTTTCACAGTCACTGTGCAGAATCACCCTTTGGGGCCGATTAATGAAATGAGCGGTGCCAGTGTTCGTAAGGGTGGGCTCTCAAAAAAGCTTATGTTGCAAATCTGGTGAAAATCCAAAAATGACTGTTATAGCGTGGTGCGCGGTAGTACGCATACACTTGTAACTTTGTGGATTTACAACATTTTTGCTCAGATTTCAACATTGGCATTTTCTCACACCTCCTTGTGAGCAGTATAGTTGTCATTGTTCATATCCTGGCCGAATTGTTTTCGCATCTCGCACAGAATAGTGCGGTCATTGTGGGAAATCAGTGTTCAGGAAAGATTAAGAAAATGACAGTGACACTGTTCATGAGTAGATGTCCTAAAATGCCTATGTTGAAAATTTGGTAATGATACTCCATAAAATGACTATGTTAGGAACGTGCGTTGCGTAGTTGGCATGCACACTTGTAACTTCGCGAATTTACAATATTTTCACTCCAGATTTTCAAGTTTGCCATTTTCCCAGACTTACTTATGAACAGTGTAGCTGTCATTTTTCCCATCTTGGCCAAAATTTGTTTTCACACTTCCGGCGCAGAATAGAACGGTAACTGTGGGAAATCACTGTCCAGGACAGATTAAGAAAATGACAATGATACTGTTCATGAGCAGAGGTCCTAAAATTCCTATGTTGAAAATTTGGTGATGATAGCCCATCAATTGACTGTGTACAAGTGTGCATTGTGCACTTTCCACACACCCTTGTAACTTCGCAGATTTGTGATATTGTCACACCAGATTTTCAACAGTGCCATTTTTTCACACCTCCTTATAAGGAGTACAGCTGTCATTTTTCACATCCTGACCAAAATGTGTTTTCACAGTTCCGGTGCAGAATAACGTGGTTACTGTGGGAAGTCAGTGTTTGGAACAGATTAAAAAAATTACAGTGGCACTGTTCATGAGCAGAGGTCCTAAAATCCCTATGTTGAAAATTTGGTGATGAAACTCCATAACATGACTGTGTTACAAGCATGCATTGAACTGTTTCCATGCACCCTTGTAACTTCGTAAATTTGTAATACTGTCACACCACATTTTCAACAGTGGCATTTTTTCATAACTCCTTATGAATGCTACAGCTGTCATTTTTCACAGCCTGGCTAAAATATGTTTTTGCATTCCTGCTGGACAATAGCATGGTCACTCTGGTAAATCAGTGTTTGGGACAGATTAAGGTCGACTGAGTGGGGGGGGGAGTGACTGAGCTCAACTGAGCTCTGTCGGGACTGCTGCAGATTTGTTTGTGGGCAGACAAAGGCACCAACACAAGAGCCCACTACTAAAGGGCAGCCTGCAGCACTGGCAGAAACAGAATGAGAGAGTGATGGGGGGGAGTGAGCAAACTTACCGAAGTGCTGTCAGGACTGCTGCAGATTTCTTTGTGGGCAGAAAAAGGCGTCAATACAGGCAGGGGCCCAGTATAAAAGGCCAGCCTGCAGCGGTGGGAGAAGCAGTATAAGCGAGTGAGACAAGGGGACTTAGTGAGCTCAAAAGAGCTCTATCAGGACTGCTGGGATTTCTTTGTGGGTAAGAAAAGGTGCCAATGCAGGCAGGAGCCCCATACAAAAGGGCAGCTTGCAGCGCCTGGACAAACAGAATGAGCGATGAGAGAGGGAGACTGAGCGACCTCAATGGAGCTCTGTCGGGACAGCTGTGGTTTTCTTTGTTGACAGACAAAGGTGCCAATGCAGCCAGGAGCCCCATACAAAAGCGCAGTCTGTGGCGCCAAAAGAAACAGAATGAGCGAGTGACAGAGCGGTACTGAGCAAGCTCATCGGAGTTCTAGTGTGACTGTTGCAGATTTCTTTGTGGGCAGAAAATGCGGCAACGCAGGCAGGAGCCCAGTACAAGAGGCCAGCTTGCAGCACTGGCAGAAACAGAATGCGAGAGTAACAGAGGGGGAGTGAGCAATCTCAGTGGAGCTGTGTAGGGACTGCTTCAAATTTCCTTCTGGCCAGAAAAAGCCGCCAATGCAGGCAGTAGCCCAGTACAAAAGGGCAGCCTTCAGTGCCAGGAGACACAGACCGAGCAAGTGAGGGAGGGGGAGTCAGTGAGCTCTCAGGGCTCTGTTGGGACTACTGCAGCTTTGTTTGTGGGCAGAAAAAGGTGGCAGTGCATGCAGGGGCCCAGTACAAAAGGGCAGCCTGCAGTGGCAGGAAAACCAGAATGAGGAGTGAATGAGCTCAACAGAGCTGTATTTTAACTGCTGCAAATTTCTTTATGGGCATAAGAAGGCAGCAATGCAGGCAGGAGCCCAGTAGAAAATGGCAGCCTGCAGCGCTGGCAGAACAGAATGAGCGAGTGAGAGAAGGGGAGTGAGTGAGCTCAACGCAGCTTTGTCGGGACTGCTGCAGATTTCTCTGTGGGCAGAAAAAGGCACCAACAGAGGCAGGAGCCCAGTACAAAAGTGCAGCCTGCAGCGCCGGGAGAACCAGACTGACTGAGTGAGACAGGGGGAGTGAGCGACCTCAACGGAGCTATGTCAGGACAGCTGTGGATTTCTTTGTGGGTAGAAAAAGCCACCAACACAGGCAGGATCCCAGTACAAAAGGGCAGCCAGCAGCGCCAGGAGAAACAGAATGAGCCAGTGAGAGAGGGGGAGTGAGCCACCTCAATGGAGTTCTGTCAGGACAGCTGTGTATTTCTTCCTCAGCAGAACAAGATGCCAACGCAGGCAGCAGCCCAGTACAAAAGAGCAGCCTGCAGTACTGGGACAAACAGACTAAGCCAGTGACAGGGCCACTGGGCGAGCTCAACAGACCAACGCAATCAACATTCGGCATTGACAAATGCTTGTTTATTGTTGTTTTAAGTTTACTACACAGTGCTTGATATTTTGAAAGCTGCTTAATTTAAATAAAGATTAGTATTATAAAAAAAAATCTCCAAAACTAATCCCCTAAAATACTGAGCTGAGCTAATCTCCCAAAATATGGAGTAGAACTAATATCCCAAGTTAAGCAGCAGATTGCTAGTTTACAAGAAGAAATGTGATCCCCCAAACTCACTGCGAATCTCTAATGCAACATTTGTTTCCACCTCTCCCTTGCTCCCGCACCTTGCCTTGCTGTCTCCAGAGGTGTCAAGTACTTGTAAAGTACTACAGTCATTAATATAGCAACTGAATGAGCTTCAGCTTTCCGATTGGTGAAACTGACGTTTTCCCAACTTTAATTTGTGCCAGTATTGGAATTTTTTTTACATTTAAACAGCTCTTTAACATTATAAAAGTAATTTATCACCTAAGTGCAGTGTAATGCCCGGTGTCTCTTGGTTTACTGGATATGGATTTTTACATGCACCCAGTCTATGCTGTGATTGCTGCCTTATTTTGCTTTTGCTTTGGATTGACTCTTTTATTTTGGTTCAGTAGCCCAGGAGGGCAACCGTAACTATCTGCATTAGGATCAACAGCAGTGTAACTAAAAGATGTTAGATGCACTTTAATGATCGTGTTTGAAAAGCTAAAGTACATTCAGAAGATGTGACCATATTTGTGATAACTCTAAGAAACTTATTGTAAGAATCATGCACTTTGTGACGTATGGCCCCAACTCAGTTTTCTCTGGCATGGGATCAGTGCCCATCAGGTATAACTGTATTTCTTGTACATGTATTACTCACCTGCACTTAAGCTGTGTTGTGCACTTAGTTATGTTCTTGAAGCTAAAACATTTCTGTTCACTGAACACATTTATTTCCTCTGCTGGGACGGGTTACTTTTATTTGTATGTCCAATTGTTACTGTACTATGGACTTTGAAACTACAGTGATTCTGACTGATTAAATAACCACATTTCTTTATACAGTATTTTACACTGACGTCTTGCAAGAATACAGTATGAGTTTGCACTTCAAGAAAGCACTCTATTACATTATACGAAAGCACATTTTTTGCACTTTTTGCTATGCTATTTACAACAAGCCCATAGCTGCTTTACAAGCTCATGTCAGTCTACTGGCTGCATATTACTGCCAGTTTGCAGTAAACGTGTTCTCAACGAGGTACTGAAAACAATCTTTAACTTAATTTAAGGATATGGTCATATAATATGACAATTAGCTGTAATGGTAAAACTCTTAAATGATCTTTTTTAAAGTCAAGACAAACACTTTGCTTTTAATATCAATAATTCTGTTGAGATAAAAACAAACACTGGGTTGTACACACAAATCAAAATACAGCTTGAATAATAATACAGCAGTGGAGGGTATACCTTCCAAAGTCTGGATTTATCGCACTGCAGATGCATGCCAAAACCCAGCAAGGCTGAACGGGAATGTCTCAACAGAAAGCGCTGTAGACAGTGTCATCAATGACAAGTAAAAAAAAGCATGTGTTCATGCTTTCAAATGTTGAAACAAAATGCTGTATCTCAATAAAAGCTTTTAAAGCTGGCAGTTTAGCAAAAATGTTTAAAGAATTCTTGTTGTGTCTTCTCTGTCACATCATGTCTACAAAATGCAGTTTTGCTACTGCTCAGTCAGAGTAATCTGCTAGCTTTAAAACCTTTTATTGAGATACAGCATTTTTCCTGAGGTAGGGAGATAGTCAAGCTGTATCTTGTTTTCTGTGCACAATTCATTTTGTTCTGGAACCTGGGCCGTCCCTGAGCACATTACTCTTTCTCAAATGCACAACCCAATGGCAACACAAATATTTGGCATCCTGTTGGAGGTGATGGGCTCCTTCAGGTACTTGGAAATAATGCTGGACCCCTCACTTGGCTTTAACCTGCATGTAGCCTCCACCTGCAAAGCTGTAACTATAAAGCTGGGGCTGGCCTACAAAACCTGTTCCTCGCTAAAGGCAGCATCTAAACTGGTCATCACACAGGAAATTCTTACACCCAGCCTCACCTATGGCATAGTAACCTTCCATGATGCAAACAAAGGGGTACTACAAAGGTGATACACCTGCTATAATAAAATTTGCTGCTTTGCCTTATTGGTCCCCAGGCAGACCCACAGGTGTATACTGTACTGAAGTCTAGGCTGCCTCTTCCCTACCTCTTATTGCACTTACACCACAGGATGTGCAATTGATTCCATCATTAGATCTGACACACCAGAGGTGCTGGCCTGCTTGTTACATCAAACAAAACAAGCTTATCCACTCAAGTCGGCAGAAAAAACTTGCCTTAGTATACATAAATATGCCATCAAAATGGGTGAACAAGCCTTTTCAACATCAGCCCCCAAGCTTTGGAACATGCTGCCCTCATCTAGTGGGCTCTCCAAATCACACCAGGTGTTCAAAAATGAGCTACATGCCTACCTCATGGGCACTGATAGATGCACATGCACCAAAATCACTGAAGCACCCGCCTAGTGTGCAGGACATGAAGTATTTCACCATTGTTGCCATCCAACAAAGGTCCACCCATATGCTATAACATAATATACATCTGAAAACAAACCCCATCTCCAGCCATCCAAGCATCAGACTAGGGGAAAATGTGTTGTTGTATGATACTAAGCATTACTCGGTAACAATAACTATTACAGATCATTTCATGGCTGCAGTACCCTCAAATCTCCAGAATCATAGGGGTTTCAAATATCACCACTCAGTTTGTTTTACATAAATTAATGCAAGGGGAGTAAAGGTTGCAGTTTGCATCACAGTGTTTGAAAATAAATCACAGTAATCGCGACTGTAACCCCTCTGGTCACCCCCAAAAGGAAGCACCTGTCCTGCTGTAATGTGAGTTAGCGGTCTGAATATTTATTCTTAATATAATGAACAATCTCTGTTTTGTTATGTGAGCTGTCTGGATGTCACCCTGTTTAGATAACATAAGGTAAATGCACACAAATATGCATTCTGTGCTCTCTCCATGGCTCTCTGGTTCCGTGTGAAACTACACATTGGTGCCATTGCATGTCTGTTCTACACATGCTCAAGTAACATGATTGTAACACGTAAGCATTAATCACCGACAGAGGAGGGCTCTACCGGTGGATTAATGCCCACTGGGGGGGATTGGTGCACGAGGGTGAAGCCTGAGGGTTCCAACCCCCAGCGGGCATTAATGACCAGTAAAGCCTAACTCTGGAGGTGATTAATGCACTTGTAACATGGCAAGCACGACGGAAGTACTGTCAGAATACTGGGTACCATGCTACCGTGAACGTACTTTTGATCTCCCCTTGCTTGCTTGCTGCATCCCTCGAAAACAGTTTTGTTGAATCCTTGCTCATCTTCTCTTCTGCTGCACTTAGCCGTGCTCCAATCCTGACTGTTCTTAACCAGCGACTGGCAGTTACGGGCGGAACTAGCGTCACTGTGGCTCAAGCCTTGAAAACCCACTTTTTGAGTTCTGTGGTCTCTGGCTGGTGTTGGGGATAGAGTGGGCAGGTACAGGATCAGCCACCCACTGGTGATGGCACAGTACCTGGCAGGTGGGCACTGGAAGGCTGTGGCTCATGAGCACTGCGGGTGGCCTCAGGGGGTGGTGATGGAGCGGGCAGCTCCCCTCTACTGCTGCAGTGGTGACAGGTGGTACTAACTGACTGGACATTAACTGTGGGTTAATAGCAGCTCGGTTTGTGTCACCTGTGCCACTTCAGCCAATGCGGCTGCTCCATTTCAGTGCTCTTTGCTACGCCTTGTTACAAAAAAGAATAAACAAAGTTTACAGTATCCTCTTCATTGTGTGCAGTCTGTGACCAAGTAAAGCCAGCTGCTTGAGCTGCACAGTGTGTGTGGTTCTTAGCAAATTACATCCTCTTGATCTGGATGGCCCCTCTCCAGGGAGCTGCAAAATTAACTGTACACAGGACTAGAATTGGTGAGCTCCTATGTGTACTAGGAGTTCTGCTTGGGGCCTTTTTATGCTAAATCAAATAAAGATGTAAGTCACCCTTGTTAACCATGGCACAGTTCCAGAGCAGCATAGTTCAACATCTGCTCCCATTTTGAAAGTGGGACATCATTTTAAGACAGAGCAGCAATGATCCTCCTTAGAGAAACCCTTTGCACCCTATCAGTTCATGTTCAGCTGCCTCTAATTGACTATGCAAGCTCTTAATGACTTTTGCTGATTTAGCAAGAACTAGGAACAGACTAAATGAAAGAAAACAAAACATTATGTGTGAATCTATTCACTTCCCAGTCATTATAATGTCACTGTTATAACTCTTGTTATTTATTTGTTAATATTACCCTATGCACTATCCATGCATACCACCTACACAGCTCATACAGGCAAGCACACGTTCAGCATTGACACATGCTTTTTAAGGACAGTTGATGGTGTGATTGTTGTCCACTACTGAATTCCCAATGCAGTTTTATTACACATACTATTAAGTTGCAATGAAAACTGTGTGCATATCAGCCATTCCTATCTTTGGTGGCCTCCCATGATTTATCACACTACTTCATTTTATTCTGGTCTATTGACCCAAGATATTTATGTATGATATGGATATCTTTCCCTCTGGACATATTTGAAAGTGATCATGACTGAGAAATAATTGTTTGATTTCCTGTATACCTGGAAAGTCATTATAAGTATCAAACAATTATTTCTCAGTCATGATCACTTTCAAATATGTCCACAACTGAAGGACAGCCATGCTATTGAAATATCTCTGTAGATCAGAATACAATGAAGTAGTGATAAATCATAGGAGGCCACTCTTTGCATTATTTATATAAATATTTTTTTACAAATGTATTTACTGGTTTTATGTCCTAGGATCCCCTATCCCTTGTTGGAACTGCAGTGTATACTGAACCTGTGTGGTTACTGAGTTTTGCTTCTCTATTTCTAGAATACGTTGAAGCGTGTCTTTTTACTTGATAAATGCTTGTAACAGTGTAAATCATATTTGCTAATGCAACTGTGAGTTTCTTAACTGTTTTTTGTAGATCTGACTCCTGACTTCTTTTCATGACAGGCAGTTAATATTCCTGGAACAGACTTCACCTTTGAAGCTCCTATAAAGTGAGTTTTTATGTCACTGTGTAGTTACTCACTTTATAGGAGCTTCAATGGTAAAGCCTTTTCATGCAGTAATGTTTACTGCCTGTCATAAACAGAAATTAGCAGTAAAATCTACAAAAAACAGTTAAGAAAGTTAGCTTCAAAGCTAAAGCCTGTTTGTGCATGGAAGATGTTACAGAAAGGAAGACATGCGATTATTTCAAGTCTGCAAGTTAAAGGAAAACTCCATGTTAAAATCAGAAAAAGATATGTAGTAGTCTTTTTTTCTGTGTTCTAACCAGTTCCCAGCATTTTCTTTTCCTCTGGCTGGGAGAGATGTTTTTTCTAACTCTCCCTAACTGTTTTATTGCCCTTGGAGGTTGCCATTCTGGTTTCTTTTATGGCTTCTAGTCTTTCCAGAGTGCCCTTTGGTGTGATGTCTAATTGCCCCTGCAGGAAGCCAGTGTCTTGTTACAGGGTCTGTCACAGAGAAAATACGTCTTCCAGAGAAGACAAACTGCTAGATTTTGGGTGAGTGTAATCATTATTATTTTTTGATATCAGTACCTTGTCCTGCTATACTCTGCTGTGTGTGTGTGTGTGTGTGTGTGTGTGTGTGAGTGTGTGTGAGTGTGTGTGAGTCATGTCACTGTTTACTCTATTCCTGTCAGTCACTTTCAGTTTTTGTACCAGTACTAAGTAGCAAAAATTAAACATCACCTTATAGGTTGTAACATAGCAGGACAAGGTGTTAATATCAAAAAATAATAATGATTACACTGTTACATGGGGTCCCTGTACCCTAACTGGTACCCTCAGAGGTACACCGTAGACAGCTAGCATTTGGGTATATGCTATACTAATATTTAGGGCTAAGGGCATCCACTGTATAAGAATAGATGTCAGGATATGAATGCATATTGTAATACACTTTGCTTGCTAATACATATATTCTGCCATGTATTTTCTGTGTATTTCTTACTTGTTAGATGCCAAGACACCTGTGTCCTTGGAGTAATTATAATATGTAAGACGGCATTGCCACCTTTTGGTGATTTGTACCACTACACTGAGTTATGTAAGACTCTGAATAAGAACTCTTTTGTTCTCAAACTGATGACTTTACAGAATTATATAATGTTATCTTGGACTGTGGAGCCACCTCTAATTTAGCCAATAGGGATCATCTCTGCAACTAGAAATGTTTCTATCTTTTGGTAACCATAGTAATTAACATAGGTATATAATGTAATGCACAAGACTTATACCTCAGAGACCCGAGAGACCCCAAGAGACACAGAGAAACCTCGAGGTGTAGTGAACGCTTAGCACTGGCTCCCGGTTCATATTGGTAAGAACTGCTTAGGACAACTGTGATTTATCCCTTGGTAGTAATAAACTTGTTTATTACTCTAATGCAATGTGTCTGTGATTACCTGCATTCCCAATATCGTCAAGAATCTGAAAGTGAGGCTTACGCCTCCCAACAACACTCACCCAAAATGTAGCAATGTGACTTATTTTTTGAAAGAAGTATTGTCTTTGTGGCTGAGCTGTGACAGACCCTGCTAAATCTAGGGGCATAGCTACATCACTGTCACATGAACCAGGGTACATCGTAGGAGAAAGAAAGCCAATAAACCTATTTGTAATGGAGATACCCAAGGGTCATAAAACTACCATTCAGCTAGCAGGCTAATTTAGGAAAAAATCCTAATAGCAGACAGAGGGAAGGACACATTAGGACTTAACATACATATCAAAATACTCTACATAACATATGTTTTTGCACATTCTGGGTGGACTTCTCCTTTAAGCAACTATTTATTTTTTAACCAGCCTTGGCTCAGCTTACATTCCTCTCCTGATTACTCATTTTCATAAATAAAGTCAGAGAGATGTAAAGTCCCTCCTGCTGTGCATGTGGTGTTATTCACATCCGTCCTCCAACCTCGCCCCCGCCACCTTGCTTTGTATTTTGCATCAGCTCTAGCATTTCAGTACAGCAAGAGGTGCCAACGTATATTTTTTTCTGGACTTTTTATTTTATTTATTTATTTATTACAGTATTAGAATTACATCCCTTTGAGTCAGAGACTCATTACAAAGGCTTATCATCATAACACAGGGTAGGAGAAACATACAGTGAGTGGCGAACAGACCAAACAGACAATAGTGCAGGTGCAGGCATGGTAGACTACATACAATTTACAGTTTGTACAAATTGAATACAGGTGGAGAGGTTCATATCAGCAGGAGAGAGGCCCCTTCTTGCCAGATGCAGGCCTATACATGATAGTAGCTAGGCAAGAAGGACTGAATCATTGGGCATATAAACTTAAAGGACAGTGGTAGAATATGGCGGGGGGGTGGTGATGCTGAGCACCACACTGCAGGTTTAGGCTTGTACATGATTGTAGCTCAGCAATCGAGAGAAATGTACACTGGAAGAGTATATGAGCAGAGTGGGTGATGAGAGATTAGTGGGTTGACTTGCAGTGTTAATTGAGCCGTCCCCAATCTGTATCCTTTCAAGAACGACTTTGTGTGGTGTGCATACCAGCGTGGTTGTTTCACTCTTATTTACAACTTTACACCTTTAACAGTTTTTAATTGCAGTTTTTTTGCACTTTGAATAACAAGGTTCAATATCTATAACTTCCCAGTTTCTTTATTATGATTGCACTGATTTCTGAAGTCCCCCTTGTAAACGAGGTGCTAAACTCAACTTGATTTTCTTTGTCTTTTTTTGTGCGTGTAGTTTTATTAAGCTTGTAACCATAGTAACAAGGATGCAAAGCACATATCTTACAAGTAATGGCATATAAAAAACACATCATATACACAATAAAACCAATGAAAATATATACTGATTCCTCCCAGTTCCTGGAAGATAAATGTTTTAACTAAACAAGTTACAGCTACTGAAAAATGCAAAAAACTATAAATAACTGTGCAGTCTGACATCTTCATTTAAACCTCTTGGCTGCAAACTGTGACATTCATAAATCCAGTAAGGTTCTCGCTGAAGCTGTCTCCTCTCAAACTGTCAAAATAATTTCTTCAATGTGGACTGTCAGACATTCAAGTTGTTCTCAGATTAAATGTTACTTTTATAAATGTAGATTTAACAAGGGGATCTTGTCAACTACTGGTTCGTTTAAATGTTAATTGTGGTCATGCTGATAACACATTATTCAGACTTGGTTCAGTATCTAGAAATTCCCATTTGTTGTTTTTTATGATCCAAGTTATTCTATGATGCATGGATTTTATAAAAAAAAAATCCTAGGGCCTATCTTACTGTTGTGCACAGCTACTAAGCACTCCAACTGTGATTAAAAAATGACAAGTGTAAAAATAAATAAATTAAAATTAAATTTCATGTAGTCTACCAAGTACAGTAGATTGATACAGTACCTGTAAAACAACTTGTAATGTACTGAAAGTACTGTAAACTCAAAAAGAGTTTTAAGTTCTTTTCACATCCAGTCATATAGTGGTAGTGAGAGAAACACAAAGATGTGAAACCCTGGAACCCCTCCATCTGAATCAATAGGGACTGCACATTTCATAAAGCATAGTGAAAAAAAGATGCAACACAAATATCATAGAAACATAGACTTTGACGACAGATAAGGACTGCTTGGCCCACCTAGTCTGCCCATGTTTCTAACTACTGGATAATCTGCAGATCCCAGTTAACCAACAGCCTATTTCTTCCTACCCCACCCCACAAGAATTGCCTTATGTCTGTCCCATACATTCTTGAATTCCCCCAATATTTTTGACCCCTACAACCTTCTCATGAAGGCTGTCCCATGTGTCCACCACCCTCTCTGTGAAAAAAAATACTTCCTCACATTACCCCTGAGCCCCCCCCATCTTCAAATTGTGTCCCCTTGTTCTTGCACATCTCTTTTTCTGAAAGATGTTACCCTCTTGGACTTTGTTGATTCCCTTGAGGTACTTAAAAGTTTCTATCATGTCCCCCCCTCCCTCCTTTCATCAAGGGTATACATATAAAGCTCCTTTAGTCTCTTCTCCTATGGCTTCTGTTGCAGACTCTGCACCATTTTAGTTGCCCTCCTCTGGACTGTCTCCATCCTGCCTATGTTCTTGTCGAGATGGGATCTCCAGAACTGGATGCAGTATTACAGATGGGGTCTCACAAACTATCTGTACAGAGGGATAACAACTTTCTGTTTTCTACTGGTGATGCCTCTTTCTAAACATCCCAGTGTCCCCGAGCCATCCCTACTGCCTTCTCACATTGCTTGCTAACCTTTAGGTTATGTGATATGATTACCCCCAGGTCCCTTTCCATTTTTGTTGTTGTTACTACTCCACCCCCATTGTGTACTCTTCCCCTGGGGTTTTTGTTTCCCAGATGCATTACTTTGCACTTCTTTGCATTAAATCCAAGCTGCCATACTTCTGACCATTCCTCCAACCTTGCCAAGTCCCTTCTCATTCTTTCAACCCTTCCCTGTGTATCAACCCTGTTGCAGATCTTTATGTCTGTAAAGAGGCATACTTTTCCTTCCAGTCCCTCAGCACCCATCATGATGACGAGCTGAGGTATCTTTGCACGGTATGGTCAACCCCCACTTCACAGATGCAGTCCCTATTCCCTACAGTAAGATGGAACATATTGGTGTAATGAGCATGGAATACTAATTTTGTGATTGATGTCATGAGTGTCACTGTTTTTCTATGCAAAATCCCCCCCCCCCCCAAAAAGGATAATATAGAAATATTCCCAAGGTGACATATGCATTGTCATATATTAAACAGCAGCAGCCTAATATCTGAAATTGGACTGATCCAAACTCTGTAATTCCTAGGTACAAGTCTCTATATAACAGACATTGGAATAAGTGTTGCTATATAAAATAGGTGCACCCATGTGTTATCTGGGAAAAATGTATGCATTATCCTAAATATTTTTTTGTTCCAATTGTGCATAGAGGAAAGTGTCACAGTCCTGATGTCAATCACAAAAGTAGCAATCAGTAGTCCATAGATACAATGTTACATCTTAATGTAGAGAACAGGGACTGCATCTGCAGAACAGGGGTTAGTCATGCAGTGCAAGTATAGGCCAACTAAGTCACGGCGTTTGGTTTGATTGGCCTCAATATGAATAATGAAATGTGCATTCCTCATTGATTCTGATGATGGTATTCCAGGGTTCTGAATCAGTCTGTTTCTATCACTGTAAGTATATGATTGTTGCACAAAACCTACATTGCTTACCATTCCTTCCATTAAAATCAACACCTCTATATCTTTTCCTAATAAGGTGCCTGCCTTCCTTACAATAGAAAATAAAACAAATCTTGCTAGTTAAAAAGCATTGTGTTGTTTCTCCATGCCTCCTTCACAATTCAACACAACCTCACTAACTTCACTATGCAGCCATGGTGGATCAGACCAGATTTTTTTTTTGCTTACTATTTCTCCCCTTGGACCCTGGTTGGCTTCTGTTTTCTGGGCATCCTATTCTTCCGTATGCCATCTGTCCCACATCTGTCTCCAAATCGGGCCACCACCTTGCTACCCCCCCAGCTTACACCCCCCCATAGTGGGGTGGCAGGGAGCCCACCAGCTCCCCACAAGGACCGGATTCAGTATAGGTGGTGCCCTGGAAGATGGTACATTAGTAGGATGGCAATCAAGCCGCTCAACCTGGCAGCCATTTTTCTGACAGCAGGTGTGCCATGTACATATCCACACACAGTACACCCCCTGGCTGCTCCTCCTTTGTGCTTTACTGTATTGGCCAGGCATGACAACCCCCAGCCTCCGCTAGGTATCAGGCAAATGCCGGCCCCTGTTCCTCACCCTCCCCAGGAGAGGAGAGCTGTCCTCCAGATGCTCGATCCTCTCCCACTCCAACTGGCCCCCGATGACCCACTTGCACAATGAACATGGGTTGCCAGAGTGGCAGAAGGTAAAGCATCACTGCCTCGGCCCTCCATGTCACCAGGCTGGTGCTCACAACCTCTTTTTTTGCTTTCTTTTTCTACCCTCTTTTCCTAGAATACACTACCTCCATCTCCACCTCCTCTAGGGGAAGGGATGGGGGCATTTCTTGATGAGGAGGGGCTGTCATACCAGGAGGATCTACTGTAGTGGGTTCTTGTTAAGGATGTACTAGATCCACTTCATCCAATGCTGGTTCCAATATGTCAGCACCGTTCCCATCTGTATGTTCCCATGATACAAGGTCATGCAATCCGAAACATGTCAGACAGACCTGAATTCTGGATGTGATGCCTTTTAATAATCAAATGGATTAAAACTTGAATTACTGGTGCACCTTTTACTGGAGGGGTGAATGCCCGACTATCTGTGAACTGTATTTAGAATTCTGCACATTCGTGATGGGGATCACTCAGTGTTGCCTTCATTAGGTTGTTCAGCAAAACATAGAAACATGGAAACATAGAATTTGACATCAGATAAGGATTGCTTGGCCCACCTAGTCTGCCCATTTTCCCTACCTACTGTAATACCCCAGAGCCTATTTGATCTCTGGGGTTTACCCTCCCTTTCCTACCCTCTAAGGTTCCCACATGTATATTCCATGCATTCTTGAATTTTGTCAGTTTTTGCCCCTGCCACCACCTCTAGGAGGCTGTTCCATGCATCTATCACCCTTTCTGTGAAAAAGTATTTTCTCATGTTTCCCCTGAGTCTACCCCACTCCTGCATCATAGCATGACCCAATGTTCTTGAACATCTTTTTCTCTGAAAAATGCTACCCTCTTGTGCCTTATTTCTATCTGTGATGTTTTTGAAAGTCTCTATCATACCCCCCCCCCCCTTTTCTGCAGGGTGTACATATTGAGGTTCTTTATTTTCTCCTCATAGGGCTTTTGTGCAGACCCTGCACCATTTTAGTTGCCCTTCTCTGGACCACCTCTACTCTGTCTATGTCCTTCCTGAGAAGCAGTCTCAGGAACTGGAGACAGTATTCTAGATGATGTCTCACCAATGATTTGTACAGCAGTAACACTACTTCCTTCTTTCTGCTGGTGATACCCTCCCCATGCACCTTAATATCCCATTGGCTCTCTCCACTTCCTTGTCACACTGTTTAGCCACCTTTCGGTCATCAGATATGATTACCCCCAGGTCTCTTTTCTGTTTGGTGTTTGCCAGTACCACTCCCCCATCTTGTACTCTGCCCCTGGGTTCTTGTGCCCCAAGTGCATGATTTTGCACTACTTTGCATTGAGATTTAATTACCATGCCCTTGCCCACTCCTCAAGCTTCCTTAGATCCCTGTTAATTTTTTCCTCTCCCCCTGGAGTGTATACCCTATTGCAGATCTTTGTATCCTCTGCAAAAAGGCACTCCTTCCCTTCTAACTCCTCTGCAATGTTGCTAATAAAGACATTAAAGGGAACTGGTCCCAGTACTGATCCTTGTGGCACCCCACTGATCACTCTCCCTCCCTCCCTCCCTTACTTAGAGTGAACTTTGTTTACCATCACCCTCTGTTGCCTATCCCCCAACCATTTTTTTACCCAGTTTACCACCTTATGACCCACTCCCAGGCTGCCCAGCTTATGAGTCTCCTATATGGAACAGTGCTGAAGGCCAAACTGTAATTTAGGAAGGCCACATCCAGTGATCCACCCTGATCTATCTTCCTGGTCACCCAGTCAAAGAAATCTGTCAGATTTGTTTGACATGACCCCCCCACCCCCACCCAGTGAACCCATGCTGCCTTGAATCCTGTAAGATTCTGGATTCTAGATAGTCCACAATCCTTTCCTTCAGTAGGGACTCCATTAATTTCACCACCACTGAAGTCAGACTGACTGACCTGTAATTGCCAGCCTCCTCCCTGCTACCACTTTTGTGAAGTGGGACTACATTGGCCCTCCCCCAGGTCTCCAGAACCACTCCCATCTCCAGTGAGTGGTTGAACATGACCATTAGTGGTGCAGCCAGTACCTCTCTAAGCTACTTAAATATTCTTTAATGTACCCCATCTGGCCCCATTGTCTTGTCCACTTTCAGACTTGTGAGTTCCTTCAGGACTCTCTCCTCTGTAAATAGACTGGTGTCTACCTCCCTTCCTTTGATGGTCCTGTTGCTTAACTGTGGTACCCTACTTTCCCCTTCCTCAGTGAATATTGAACAAAAATATTTGTTCAGGATGTCTACTTTGTCCTGGTCCCCCTCCACACACTCCCTTTTTCCCTCCTTAGCCTTTACAATCTCTTCCCTGATCTTTCTCCTTTCACTTACGTACCTGAAAAATGTTTTGTTCCCCTTTCTTCACAGCCTGGGTTATGTTTTTCTCCATTTGCACCTTTGAGCTCCTGACTGCTTTTCCTGCCTTCCTCTACTTCTCTTAAAACACTTCCCCTATCCTCCTCTCTCTGTATCACCTTATGCCTCCTGACTGCTAACTTTTTTGCCCTAACCTTCCCAGCTACTTCTTTTGGCATTAACCCCAACCAAACAGGAAAGAGACCTGTAGGGGCATGCTATGAAGCTGGTGGGAGGGGGGGGACTCAGGAGAGATGTGAGGAAGTACGTCTTCACTGAAAGAGTGGTGGATGCCTGGGAAGAGCTTCCCAATTGAGGTGGTGGGGCAAACATAGTAACAGGATTCAAGAATGCATGGGATAGGCATAAGGGAACCATAGAGGTAGGGAAAGGGGGGGGGGGTTAAGCTGGAGATCAAGCAAGGTTTGTGGTGTTACAGTAGGTAGGGAAAATGGGCAGACTAGGTAGGCCAAGCGGTCCTTATCTGCCATCAGTATCTCAGTTTCTATACTTATTCCAAAACCTTTCCAAAGATTTTAATGTTCTGAAACTGAAACTAATGTCATAAGTTGATTTCTGTGACACATGTATTACTACATAGAGTTCTGTAGAAAAACATACTCATAGAATCCTTTAGCAAATTGCAAATAATAAATACTCTGTCTGAGGGAGCTCTTAGTTTCCCTTGTATTTAAAAGCACTACACTGCACTTCTGTTCAGGTTCACCTTGTGCAGCAAAGAGATCAGCCAAATGGAATGTTCTTTGTGGCTCTTCATTCCTTTCTTCTTGCCTGTGGGTAGACTACTCACTGCCAGAGTGGTCTGGCATGTTGGAGAGACCCCACGTGGGTCTTCCAGCTCCCCTGAGGACATATTTATTTCATCAGAGTCTTGACTAACATTTTTCAACTCTGCAAGAGGGGAATCAGGGGGGGGAGGAGCAGTTACTGAAGAGCTTGTTGCCAGTAAAGAGCATTCACAGTAATAGCCCCAACCACAGAGGGCTGTGTTTGCATTAGAACAACCCCACTTTCAGGGACAACAGTTTTAGCTTCTGGGCATGTCATGTCATTTTCCCTTCCCTCTGTGATAACCTGTTCTTTAAGCAAAGTTTTTTTTTGCACAGTCCCTCCCTTAGGCACATTAACAGTTTTGGAGTGTAACTAAGTCACAGCAAAGCTGCTCTGGTCTCCGGGAAGCCACAGCTTCCCTTTTGCCAATTTCTCCCATCTAGCAGCTTCCAGTACTCCCTCGAAAGTCCATCCTGAAGGGTGCATTTCTGTAACAGAAACAGTTTCAACTTGCCTGGAATAACCACGATGTAGCCCGAAGGTTTTCATAGTTTTTCTGTGCTGGCGTGTTCTCCTATTGCTTCTTTGCCCTTACCTTGCTCGCTACCATAGTCGGTGTGCTCCAAATAGTTAGACACTCCAGGACACTGCATATTTACCATAGCCATGTATGCTATGTTTTCATTTTCTTGCAGAATCATTATTGGAGCTGCCCCTGTAGCAAAGCTCACATCCATCTCTTCTGCAATCCCCGCTGTCAGCTTTCTTCTTCCAACAAACTTTTATTTTGAATATTCTTCTCCATATTACTGACAGCATTCTCCACTTCATTTCTGTGTGAATCAGCAGAAAACAAACTATCAGTGACCTCTGCTGAATAGGCAATAGAGGAGGAGGTCTGCTCCCCTATACCTGTTTCATCCACACCTTCACCTGCCAAGTCAGCCATCTTGGCTGCTAACCAGATGGCTAAGGGTCCCCCTACTGAGAGAATAGGGGACTTTCCTCTAGAGTCCTGGTGAACATTTCCCCCATTCACTAAAAATACCCCCAACAGCTTAATCTAGTCCACTGTCAGTTGGGTTCCATCTGTATCCCCCACTTCCATGGGATGAGGCTGAAAACAGGAAGAATTGTCTAGTCTTCCTTTCCTGGTCAACAAACAAACAATAAATTAATAAAAATGTCAGATTTTAGCCATGATTGAAGTCAGTGTCCCCAGTAGATAAAGATCCTGCTGCTCTGCCATACCATGTGGATAGAAGACCCTATTGCAATTTGATATTTAGGACATTTGACAGAGCAGGTCTCACCAATTCTGGGGTCTGTAGCTGGGGTAAAGTAGGTTTGGTGCAGGAGATTAAACTGAACCTGTTGTAGGCAGTTGTTAATGGAGCATGTGTTAATACCTTTAATGATCACCCGCAAGTCACCCTCTGAAAAGGTAAATCCACCCAAGTCCCATTCCTATTTAAACATCTTGGTTGGTTCTTAGGCCCTTTAGGTGGACACCACTATTTCTTCAGTCAGAGATCTCTGGGGAGCAGAAATCAGTGAAGATGGTACATGTTGCAGTTTATGTCTGACCTGAAGGTATATGAACAATCCTATGGCTGTAGGCCATATTTATTACAGAGCTACTGAAATGACAGGAGGGCCCCACTCCTAAACTTGGCTTATCCTCCAAACCCATTCTTTCTCTATCTGGTTAAAGCAGGTGCCACTGTATGCATAGGGGTAAAATTGGACAGCAGGACTTTCTCAATAATTGCTTCTGGGGAGAGGGCCTTTTGATGGACTATAGTGTCATAGGTAGAGAGCCAGGCCCATGCTGTTGCTTGAAAAAAGAGGTGTGTTATACAGAGTATATTTCATTATTACACTCAGCTAAGCTGGGGTTAACAATTGGGAGAGTATATGGCCTCCCAGTTTCTCTTCCCTCTCCAGACACACAGGTTGGTTACTCACCCTGCTCTGTGCCTCTGTCTGAGGTAAGATAGCTGGGCCTTAAGGTAATAGTATCCAAAATTTGGCAGTCTTCCACCCCCAATGTTATGTGGTGCCAGAGGGTGTCCTGCTTTACTTTGACTCTTCTGCTCTGTCATACATAGCAAGGATGGCAAGTGGCCTTGGACAGTGTCAAAAGGTTTCAGTGCTATATGTATTTATAAAGACTGGAAAACAAACAATATTTACGGCAGAATGTACATCTTTTTTTTTTGTGTGTGATCTATTTTTCCACCCCGTGCTCGCTGGTCCACCACTCCTTCGGGCTCTACCAAGTTCTTCCCCAGCCCTTACTGTCCTTACCCAGCCCTCCTCTGATCCTCATATTGAAGCCAACCCCTGGGATATCCTGGCATATCCCTTCACCGGGCAGGTGCCCTCCTTCCGAGGGGGAAGGCATCGGGGGAGAGGCATGACCCCAGCACATACTCCTAGGGCCCGGGGATGCTGCTGAGGAACAGGAGGCCCTGGGAAGGTGCTGGAGGTCCCCAGGGAACAGAGAGCCATTATCCAGTGGTCAGCGAGTGATTTTCCTGGCTTTCTTAAGGTGTGTGACATCCGGACATCAAGGCAAGAGCCGTCGTCTGTCACACACCACCTCAATAAACCTGACGTGTTGCTCTACCCCTGGCCTCCACCAGTGATTGCTTCAACACTGGGTCACAGCCCTTCCCTCCCTGAAGATAGCGAGCAGTCATGGGATGCTCAAGCTGCCTCCACCCCGGCCTGCCTTTCAGCAACCTGAGCTCACTCCCGAACCCGGGTCACTGGTGTCACAAGTGGAAATCCATCTGCTGCACTGACGGGCTGAGAATGTACATCTTAATCATGTTCACTCTACCCAGGAGCATGAGGGGGAGGGTCCTCCATCTTTCATAATCCTGCTAACTTTTTCTGCAATGGACTCGTATTCAAGACTCCCCGTGTAGGGAGTTTTCTTAGGAGGTACTTGAGGGTATGAATCAGTGCAAGAACTGTGTCCAGTATTTTCAGCAAAGCAGTATTTCCTTTCCCCAGTGGGAGCCACTCACAATTACCCCAGCTGAATGTATGTCCTGATGAGGTGCCACATGTGCGGAAGATGTCCATTAGTGCAGCAACTGCTTTTTGAGGTTCAGCCAGATATAATAACATGGCATCTGTAAGATGGGAAATGTTATGATACACTGCTTTGTGGTGTAGGTCATGTATACCCGGGGGAGTTCTCACTGTAATTACTAGGGGGTTCAATGGTGAGCACATAGCGTAGAGGGGACAGATGGCACACCTGGCAGATTCCCCTCGAGTGTGAGATGGGGTGGAATAATGTGTCATTAGTCAAAATCTGAGTTCTTGGCCCTGCATAAAGAGTGGCTATCCAAACAACAGTCTGGGCCAAAAGACAAAACATCTGAGCATGGCAAACAAGAAAGGCCACTTAACTTGGTCAAATGCCTTCTTGGGATCAAGTGTCATGGGAATGGCTGAGTATCCTCCCTGGACCATCTCCACATTATGGTCAGTGAGTGCCAGATGTTATCTTGGGCATGACATCCCTTGACAAAATCTTCCTGCTCCAGATTGCGCAAGCATTGGAGAAACTCTTCAATCCTGCCCACCAGCAATTAAGCAATGATTTTATTGTCTGCATTAAGCAATGAGATGGGGCAAACTTATGGAATTCATTTTGACACATAACAACTTCAACTTCAATGATAAACATTATGTTCAAACTATGGGAACAGCAATGGGCACCAAAATGGCTCCACAGTATGCTAACCTCTTTATGGCTTACTTGGTGGAGGATTTTTTAAGGCAGTATCCCCACAAACCACTAGCTTATTTCCGTTACATTGATGATTTGTTTATCATCTGGATGGAAGGCACAGATGCACTCAAAGATTTTCATCACAAACTTAATAATCTCCACCTTACCATAAAGCTTACCCTGGAGTACTCTACCACCAAGGTTAACTTTCTAGACACCGCAGTCATCATTAAGGATGGAACCTTACATACATGTATTTACAGGAAGCCAACATACAGACAGAGATACCTGCACAAGAAAAGTAACCACCCAAACCATACAAACAAATCTGTCATGTACAGTCCAGCACTTCATTGTCACTGTATTTGTTCAAATGAGGATGACAGAGATACACATTTGGCTATGTTGAAAAACACCTTTATTGAGCAGGGACACTCTTCCAGGGAAATTGACAGGATAACAGAATGGGCAACGTAAGTACCAAGACAACAACTACTTCAATATAAAGAAAAGACAGCTACAGACAGAATACCCTTGGTAGTCACATATCATCCAGACCTTGAACGTCTGTGTCAGATTATTAAAGATCTCCACCCAATATTTAGTGAGGATGAAACCCTTAATTGTATTTTTAAGGAACTCCCACTACTATCTTTTAAACAACCACCAAATTTATCCAGCCTAATTATTAGGAGCAAACTTTCACCGGAACAGAATACCATGTCACACAATGGCACATGACCCTGCAATCAACGCCCCTGTAAGACTTGTGGGCTCATTTCTACCTCGAACTGTGTGGTTACATCACAAAACAGACAATTCCAGGTGCATGGGAGTTATACATGCATGTCACGACATGTTGTTTGTTTCATTCAGTGCAAGAGATGTCCACAAACAGGTTATGTAGGAAAGACACACCAACAGCTCCGCACTAGGATGAACTCACACAAACATACTATTACAGCAAGGAAGACTGAAAAACCGGTGGGCACCACTTCTCCAAGCCTGGCCACTCAGTCTCAGATATGTCAGTAATGGTCTTAAAAGGAAATCTCAAAAACACACAACAGAGACGAGCTTTTGAGATTAAACTTATTTTACATCTCAATATGGTAGCAAATGGATGAACGTGATCTTGGCTTCATGGGACACTATAGAAACTAACATCCACAGACCTTTTCTTCTTCAAACTGACATATTATAGGACTTCAGCATGTGGGATGGATGCTGTGTGTATGTATGTGTGGGTATGTGTTGTGAGGTATGTGATATAACAGATGTGGAGCTTGCTGTCACATTGAGGTAAGTCTCTATTTAGATATATGGAGTTATAATGTGTTACTATTCTTATTTCACACATATAATGAATATTAATTCCTCCTTACTTTTTATCTTTGCCTGGGGGGGGGTGATTCCTTTGCACCATATTCAGATTACCCAGCCTGCTAGTGTACATACAGGAGTTATCATACATACTGTTATATATAATTTTTGTAACTCTGTACATATTGGGGTGTGTGATCTCATTTGCATGGGGGTCCTGCACAGATCTTTTTTCATTAGGCTAATACTGTAGTAATTTGTAGATATGTAGTTATGTCAGACCTCTGGTCTTACATATATACTTTATATTTACTTCTAGTTACCTTATCCTGGGGAGGGTGGCAGGTTTATTTCATGGTAGTTCTATCTAGTATCCTTGGAAATGTTACATTGCAGGTAGTAGTACGGTTAAATAGTGTTACATTTTTACTCTGTACATATTAGGAGACATAAGCCCTTTTACTCAGGATTTCAAGACAAGTTGAATTCCTTTGGGGAACAACTGCAGTGACTGAAGTTAATATAGGTTCACTAGGAGAGAGAGAGAGTGTGTGTGTGTGTGTATGTGTGTCTGTGGGAGAGAGAGAGGGGGGGGAGAGAGACAGAGAGAGAGAGAGAGAGAGAACTCATTTAAGCTATGTATCTCCTCCACCCACATTATTGTGATGTGGAGTGGGTTAGGTTGTATTGTTTGTATGAAAAGGAGGAGAGAAATTACATTTTTATCTCTTTTTCAGATTCCTTAGACACTTGTGGTACATCAAGTTGCTATATTCTCAGTATATATTGACATCAGTACATATCAGGCTACATGGTCTTAATTCCTTGAGGTTCCTTGACTAGAGTTTTTTGTTTGACACTAATATTATCAATATATATTTAAATTATCATTTATATAGTCCTGAGGTTTTTGAAATTTCTTGGGCCTTACATCTGGCTTGAGAATACAGCTGGGTGACAGGTCCAGCTAGGTTTTACACATCACATAGTGTGCACGTTTTACACATCACACAGTGTGCACTAACATTTTTAAGGCAACTTTACTGGTAAATTCTTGTCTTTAATGCTAACATTGAAATTTCATGAGCCCTATAAAAATCTTTAGTTTGTCTTTAATCTGGGTTGGGGTTGCCTTTCAGTAATCACATCCTTATACTAACTGTGACACTCATAGCTTGATTTAGGAGTTATCTGCTTCAGCAGTGTTATCTTATTTCAATTAAATTTATATGCAGTAGGATTCTTTGTATGTGTGTTCCACCAAGCAAGTCTAACCCAAGGTTGCTTCTGGCTGAAGGCAGTATTGTACTGTTAAAACTTCTCTGACATCATCTTCTGTTTTTTTTTTGTTTGTTTGTTTTTTAAATGAGTATTTTAAACCAATGGGGATTTTTTTCTGTTTTTCTCTGCATTATCTAGCTGTTATAAGTATTGTATTTTCTGAACAACTGCCATGAACTTCTGAAGAAGGACTGGTTGGTCCGAAAGCTAGAGCACTTTGTTATTGTTGTTACATCTATGTTGGTCCATTAAAAGGTATCAAATCATTTGCTTCTGGATCTATTCTTGCAAGGACTAATATCGCAACTACTAAATCTAGATTAAAAGAAAAAAAGTGACACGGAACAGCCTATGAAATTTACTGTTAGTACAGTATATGTGTGATGATGATATTAAAACAGGAATCTTTTTGTGCCACTACAGGACCACTGTGAGCCTTGAGAAAGTGGCACAGGGGCCATGAAACATGGACTTCACTTCACGACTAGGTAACATAGCATAATGCATAACAAATGAAAGATCTTATTTTAATATACAGTCAAGGAGTTCTTGGTCCACCTCACTTTTGTACAGAATTGCCTCTCATTCTTTGGCCTGATCTGCACTCTTTGTTGCCAACTCCGCATCTATGTAGGCCACTGCTTGGTTCTTTTGACTGACAGTCTTGGGTGGCAAACCTTGTCTGCTCATTGTTAGTCTGTGTAAACTGCCAATGGTTCTCATGGAGGTGAGTCTTTATGAGATTGAATTCCTGACAGGCCATCTGGAGGCAGCAGCTGTAATCAGGGTAAAAGCTAATTACCTGATTGTCTACTCGAATGGTAATTTTTTTTGTCTTGCCACTTGTAGAACTTTCTTGTAGTCAGGATATCTCAAAAATTTGATAAGAATGTTCCTGGGCCATTCATGTGGAACAGGTTTCATTCTTGTGGACTGGTTGAATCTTTGAATTTTGGGAACAGAGTCCCTGCCCAGGCCAAGAACCTCAGAAAGCCAGATCAAAAGGAACATGGAGAGGCATTTTCCTTTGATCCTGTTCGGCATTCCTATAACTCTTACACTGTTCCTGAGCTCGTGATTTTCATGATCCATTAAGCGTGTTTGCCATTTTATCAATTATTTTATTAGTCGGTGTGAGCTCAGGTGGGTTTTGAGTTTCTCCAGGCACCTGGTATGGATACCAGCTGTCTTTCCTAAGTTGTTTACTGCCTGCTGGAGTTGGGCAAACTAGGCATTTAGGCTAGCACAGCATGAATCCATCTGGTTCTTTAACTCAGACAAAAGGGTTCTGTTGTTGGTATGAGTGAAGGCAGGTATAACATGTTGCTGTTCAGGTGACAACCATTTAAAGTATCTGCTGTTGCTCTTGAGTGCGAGGTTGTCTTGATCTGTGCATTTGTAGGTCCAGAACTGTCACCAGTGTCCATTGTTTGTTTGAAGGGGCAGCTGAGTCTGTTTTGGGCACATATTTTGTTTGCTGAGTCATTCAGAAGATGTAAATTATTAATTTCCCAAAGTAGACTGCTATATTTGACGTGTATGGTGAAGATTTAGAGGTGATCCCCACAAAACTGTAGGCTCGGACATCCATCTTGGTCCCCGGCAAGGCCACACTCCCTGATATATTTTTTTATTGGTCATTTAAACATAATTTGAAGATCAATGGAGCTAATGGGCTGTGATCTTTGTGGGCTACAGAATCCAGTCACACCACAAAGACGACAATTCCCAGCATGGCCCCGCCAACAACACCCACTGCAAGAATGCTAGAGTAATAACTGTTCATTGCTGACCTGGATACCAGGCTGATCTTCTGTCTCCTCTCTCTCCTGTCACCCTCTCCACTCTGATGATGAGGTACTGCATGTGATACAGAAGGGAAGATTGAAGATCTCCAGGTACCAGGCATTCACTGTGGCCCCGGTGTTGTGGAACCCCCTTCCAAGGGATCTGAGAGAGGTCCCATCAGTGAAGGCTATCAATGGGATCTTAAATGCTTCCTATTCAGGAGTTGCTTGCAAATACTTGAATTTTTTGCTGTTAATTGCAATTTTATTTTGTGCATTCTTTTCTGTGATCTGCTGCCCTTGGTTATGATGTAGTGTTTTATGATGTCTGTGACTATGTTTATGGACTAGATTTTTTTTTTTACTTAGTTGTTCAGTTTTATGTACAGTGCCCTGAGCCTCCAGGGCACGGCATCTAACTAAATAAAACTACTACTCCTGCTATTATTACAACTACAACAACTAGCACTATTGCTACTATTACAACTACAACTGCTGCTAACAGTACTAGTTCAACTATTACTACTGCTACTGCTACTATTACAACTGCAACAACTAATACTTCTACAACTACTACTGCTGTTACTACTACAACTACTACTTGAACTAATAATACTACTATAAATATTACTAGAGCTACTACTATGACAACTACTACTACTACTATAACTACTACTACTAATATTACTACTACAACTAGTAAAATTTCAACTACTATTACTACAACTACTACTATGGTTACAGCTATTACAATGTCTACTACTATCACAACTATTACTGAAATGGGTCTACGATACTGCATCAACAACACTTTTGCAATGAGACCTTACAGTGATGGATTTATGTTGACTGCAAATTGCAGTTGGCATAAATCCATCAGAGAAACTCTTTGTTTTTTTGTGGGGGCTTTACCCCTTGAACCCCACATGAGAGAGGTTTTGCCTCACACTCCCCATACTTAATGATTATCAACTCCAAGTTGGAGGGGATTTGGAGAGGGGTGCAAGACTCAAAGAAAGCAGTGCTGGGGTCCTGAAGGTACATTACAGTGGCAAAATTGAATTGCTGTTGTGATGTTGTTCGATGTTGAAATGCCGCTGTTCGGTTGGCATACCCTACTAAAACTACTATAAATAGTAATACTGCTACTACAACTACAAGTACCACTACTACTAATACTAGCACTACTAAAGTACTACTATTAGTACTACTACAATTTCTACTACAACTGCTACAACTACAACTACCACAACTACTTTTACTGCAAAGCTTATTATATTCCCCTATCTGTAGTCTGCTTTACTACTATTCCACTTTAACAATGTTAACCAAAGTCTTTGACTTGAATTCTGGAACTCCACCCAAAGAAAAGGGCACCAAACCAAATTTACCAATGTCCACCTTGTCTCAGTTCTTCTTGAGCTCCCCCCCCACCAGAAATAATCTCACCAACCTGAGGTCACCTCCATCTTTCTAGTCAAAGGCCGTCACCAGTTTGGGATGGCTACTGGTGATGGCCCCACCTGGCTTCATGATTTCAATCATGTCCCCACTGTCTACCTTAACCCAGTCCTTGTCTCTAACACCTCGACATATATTCCTGTGTCAAGGTACATGTGGCACTCTCACTTCCACTTTCTGAAGTACTGCTGAATGATTTCAAGCCTGCCAGTTCTACCCTCCAGTGCATTGAATGATCAAAGTCACTGATTTCATTTTTACTGGAAAACCTAGTAAAATTCTGGAATTTGAATTTTTGACACACCAAAAATGTAGGCATTTCACAGAATTTGTCATTTTTTACCAGATCAGTGAATCTTCAGAACTTGTATTTTCTTTTTTATTAATAATATTTTATTGAATTATTTCATAAACATCAAAACAAGCCATATAACAATACCTTGTATAACATAAAAATACTCAGTAAGTCAACTTATATTCTACTAAGATACACTGAACAGGAAGTAAACTTAATAAATAAACAACTGAATAACATGTAATGTTTCCATATTCATTAAGAAAACTGTAAATCGAATGATGAATCTCTTATTTAGGTTATATTTATTTGCTATTAACATTTTCCCCTGTTTCTGTTACAGTGAGAAAGAGAAATGTCATGAAAGCAGTAGAAAAGAGGGAAAAACAAAGGAGTAAGAGAAAGAGACTCATTAGCACAAACAAGAAGTGTTCAAAACTGAATCAGATATGGCAAAGCCAATAACACCGGTATCCCAGATCACCAAAACATTGCATTATAAAGATATGCTATAAAGAAAGCTAATTACCCATATTCGACAACCTTTACAAAAATAATTACAAGTACTTCCCCACTTTGGAAAAAAAAAGATGTGCCCTTGGTCTGTCATGAAGTGAGCTAGTTTCTCCAGTCTTAAAAGCTTCTAGCATTTATTTTCTCCATTCTTGGACATTTGGTGCAGTGTTATCCATCCAGATTCTGAGGACTGCATTTTCAGCTGTGGCTGCAATGAGTAATATTGTATGTTCTTGCTCTTTGGTCCAATTCCTCTGGCTGTCAGTGTGACCAAATAAACAGGTCTCCAAATTAATGATATGTCTCAACCATTCAATGCTATTTAGAGAGATTTTAATGTCCTCCCCAAAATCGTTGGATCACCCCACAGTACCAGAACATGTGGACCAAATTCCCATTGGCATCACCACATCAGCTATAGATAACGTGGCTCCTAAACCCATTTTAAAAAGATGATGGTGACTATACTGTAATGTAAGTTATGTATAGATTTGAACTGGATCATTTTCATGTTTACAGTTTTAAATGTTTTAAGGAGTTGATCCATATAATGTTCCAATCCCATGCATCTAAATTTTTCCCTAGAGTCTGGGAGCACCACCTTATACTATTATTGTCAATCAATCAATAACCCAATCAATCAATCAGTCAGTCAATCAATCAATCAAGGCTTTATTTAGATAACACAAGTCTCAGGGAATCAAAACACTTTACATATTAATATAAAATAACAAGCACACTTAAATAACAACTACAGTGTTTAAAATCTGTATCTTAAACCTGATTCGGGAATGCCTGGCTGAATAAAAACATCTTTAATTCAGTTTTTAAAATGATTGATGGTCTGGCGCTCTCTAGCCTGATGAGGTAGAGAATTCCACAGGGCTGGAGCTGCAAAAGCAAACGTACATGCTCCAGATGTCTTCAGTTTAACCCTGGGAATCTCTAGCAATCTTTCATCAGTGGAGTGGAGTGGGTGGGAGGGATGGTAAGGGCACAGAAGGTCTTGCAGGTAGCTGGAGTCCTGGTCATGTAGGGCTTTATAGGTCAGCAAACTGACCTTGAAGGTGATCTGCCAATTTACCAGCAGCAGCCAATGCAGACAGCCAAGGACTGGTGCGATATGATATGATCTAGGCAAGCCTGTCAGCAACATGGCCACCTAGCTGCAATCGGTGAAGGTCAATCCCCGATAGTCCTAGGTAAACGGCATAACAGTAATCTAGCTAAGAGGTCACAAAGGTGTGAACCAATGTTGGCATGTTACCAGGGCAGAGCAGGTGTTTGATCTGGGTGATGTTTCTCAGATGGTAAAATGAGGCTTTCACAATGGCTGACACCTGTAATTTTAGTGTCAAGCCGCTGTCAAGCACAATGCCCAGATTTCTCACCTGATCTGAGGTAAGCACCTGGGAGTCCCCAAGCCAAATTGTCAATACCCATTGTACACTCTAATAATAAACTCCACAGTGTGGAGATCTTAGGATGTAATTGTAGACATGCTAAATAGGAGTTTGTGTTACTGTTAACTTGAGCTGTACATAAATCTTTTTTTTTATAAATAAATTTTATTTCAATTTACAATGGTACAGAAAGAAATAAGATAAAGATACAACAGATAGAGAAAATACAGAAGGAGGAATGGCTGGACTGTGGAGGGTTCAGGAAGGGTTTGGGTGATGGGTCAAAGGCACATTCCTCAGCTGGTACCTTTACACAATTCCTGCACTGCTCTGATGAGGTGGAACTGCCAGGAAGAGGCACCTGTAGTAGAGGCCAGCGAGGATGTGGGGGTCCTCCATAGCAGAGACCCCAAGAAGGGTGGAAGAGAACCCCAGAGGAAGAGAAAGGAACTTCTAGTGGGGGACTCGATTGTGAGGGGGATGGATTTTGGAAAAGGAAAGGGAGGGGAGAGGGAAGTTAGGTGCCTATGCGGCACCATGGCCCAGAGGGATGTGAAGTGGATCCTAAGGATCGCTATAGCAGCATGATGGAAGGCAGAGCTAGATATCTTTGTCCACCTGGGGACTAATTACCTGGCTAGGGACAGGGCTGGGATAGTGCAAGGGGAGTTTAGGGAGCTGGGGAAGGGTCTTATACTGCACACTCAGTGGCTTTCGCTAAGGTGCTGTCTGTCTACAATGGAGAAGAGAAAGATCTCTGCACCAAGAGCTTCAACTCATAGCTGAAGGAATGGTGCAGACAGGAAGGGTTCACCTACATTGTGGACCCACCTGGGAGGATAAGGGCCTATACAGGGGTGATGGCCTGCATTTATCAGGGAAGGGAACCACAGTCCTCGTTGGATGGCTTAAATGTTACTTTGATAAACATTTAAGCTAGCTGAGGGGGTGGCAGAGGTGATTAGGGAGGTAAACCCCCCCCCCACATGCTGAAGTAGAGAGAAGAGAAAATCCAGGAGTAGTGGAATAGCCAAGGATGCAAATTAATACAGAAACCAGGGTGGAAGTAATGAAGGGGGATGGGAGCAGGTGCATTAATATGAAAGAGAATAAGGAGGGAAAGCAGAAAGGGGGATAAAAAACAGAATGGTAATAAAACCTGGATGCCAAGTATGTGAATACTAGAAGTCTAAAAAATAAAATTCCAGACCTAGATGCCACAATGGCAGAGGCCAACAAGGATTCTGTGGCCATTACTGAGTTATGGTGCACTGAAAACCACAACTGGGACATGGCCGTGCCAGGCTATATATTCTGTTCAAGAAGGACAGGGTGGCAAGGAAAGGAGGGGGTGTTGTACTTTATGAGAGGGAGGGCATTAAAGCAATGGAGGTACAGGGAATATGTGTGGTAGAGGTACTCTGGTTCAACCTAGAGACAGAGAATGGAGCCTCAATTCACACTGGCGTGATCTACAGACAAAAACAAAAAAATCCAGCACTCACCACCTATACAGTACATGGAATCCTAGTGCATTTTCTTGTTCTGTGTTACATAGCTACATAGATACATAGACAGTGTCGGCAGATAAGGGCCTATGGCCCACCCAGTCTGCCCATTTGAGGTTGTAAGTTCAGTTTGTTTTCCTAGAAGTCTGTTGCCCCTTACCCCTGACCTCCAGAATTCCTTTATGTCTATCTCATGCATTCTTAAATCCCGTGATTGTTTCAGCCCCCACCACTTCCTCTGGCAGGGTGTTCCACTTGTCCACCAATTCGCTCTGTGAAGAAATTCTTTCTCATGTTTCCTCTGAATCGCCCCTCCTCCAACTTCATCCCATGCCCTCTAGTCCTGGAACATCTTTTTCGCTTAAAAATAGTGTTTTCCTGCACCCTGTTCCTCCCTGTAAGATACTTTTATGTCTCTATCATATCCCCTCTCTCCCTCCTCTCCTCCAGGGAGTACATGTTCAGTTCCTTCAACCTGTCTTCATAGGACTTGTGATGCAATCCATGCACCATCTTTGTTGCCCTCCTCTGAACCTTCTCTACCCTGTCTATGTCCTTACGTAGGTATGGTCTCCAGAACTGTACACTGTACTCCAGGTGGGGCCTCACTAGTGTCTTGTATAGTGAATTATGACCTCCCTTTCCTGCTGGTGATGCCCCTGCCTATACATCCCAGCATCCTATTTGCTTTACCTGCTGCCTTGTCACACTGTTTCCCTACCTTGAGGTCATCAGAGATGACAACCCCAAGATCCCTTTCCTGCTTGGTGCATGCTATATCCTCACCCCCAACTGATATATTGTGCCAGGGTTTTTGTGCCCCATATGCATTATCTTGCACTTCTTTGCATTGAATTTCAACTGCCAAACCCCTGACCATTCTTCAAGTTTCTGCAGGTCGCTTCTCATTCTGTCTACACCCTCTGATGTGTCTACTCTGTTACAGAGCTTTGTGTCATCAGTGAACAGTGAAATTCTGCCTTCTAGGTCCTGCGCAATGTCACTGATGAAGATGTTGAATAGGACCGGTCCCAGCACTGATCCCTGTGGTACCCCACTGGTCACGCTTCCCTCTGTGGAGTGACAGCCATTTACCACCACCCTCTGTGTCCTGCCACCCAGCCAGTTACCTACCCACCACACTACTGTTGATGGGGGACTTCAATCTGCTAGATGTTGATTGGGGCTTCCCTACTGCAGCTTCAGCTAGAACAGGAATGTATTGGACTCCCTGCAGGGGTCATTCATCTGGTAACTAGTCAGTGAACACACTCATGATGGGGCATTACTTGACCTTGTACTCACCAACAGGGACAGTGTTGCAGATGTCAAGGTGGGGGGGCACCTGGGGACCGATGATCACTGTACAATGTGGTTCAATACAAGGACAGCTGCAGAACTGAACCACACAAAGGTGAAAGTCCTGGACTTCAGGAGGGCAGATTTTAAAAAGATAGGCAAATGGCTCAGGGATGACCTGGCAAAGGGGGATGAACTGGGTGTAGTAGAGAAACAGTGATGGATACTAAAAAGGGCCATAGTGAATGCAGCAAACTTCTGTGTCAAGCAAGGGAGAAAAAGAAAGAGGGAAAAGAATCCACTATGGTTCTTAAAAAATGTGGCTGAAAAGATAAAAGCTACGAGGGTAGCATTCAGAAGGAACAAGGAGAAGCAGAGAAAGTAGGGTAGGGAGGTGTGTCACAGGAAACAGAGGGAAGCAGGGAGAGCAGAAGGGATTGCTAAGGTGCAAACTAAAGAGAGAACAGCCAAGGCAGTAACAAAAGGGGATAAGACATTTTTTAGGTACATAAGCGTAAAAGGAAGACCAAGGGTGGGACTAAAACGTTAAGAAAGTAATGGGGGTACAGTGCAGAGGGAGAACAGTAAAAGACAGACATCCTGAACAAATACTTTTGTTCAGTGTTCACAGAGGAAGGTGATGGGGAAGGGGCCACAAAAATGTAACATAACCATTGGAGCGAGGGAGGTGGACATCAGTCCATTTTCAGAGGAGCAAATCCTGAAAGGACTTTCAAATCTGAAAGTGGACAACGTAATAGGGCCAGATGGGGTCCACTCAAGAACATTGAGGGGAGCTCAGTGAGATTCTGGCTGCAGCTCTGATGGCCCTGTTTAACAGCCCATTGGAAACAGTAGTGGTCCCGGGGCACTTGAAGAGGGCAGATGCAGTCCCACTTCACAAAAGTGGTAGCAGGGAAGAGGCTGGCAATTATAGGCCAGTGAGCCTGACTTCAGTTGTGAGAAAGTTAATGGATTTGTTGCTGAATAAAAGGATTGTGGAATATCTTGAATCCACTGGATTACAAGATCTGAAGCAGCATGAATTCATGGGGGGGGCATGTCAAATGAATCATATACAGTTCTTTGGCTGGGTGACCAAGAAACTAGATCAGGCTGGAGCAGTGAATGTAGCCAGCCTAGATTTAGTAAGACGTTTGATACTGTTGCACATAGGAGACTAGTAAGCAAGCTACTGCAGGTAGCTTAAGAGTGGGTCAAAAGGTGGTAAACTGGGTAAGAAATTTGTTAAGGGATAGGCAGCTGAGGGTGTTGGTAAACAGAGTTCACTTAGAGGAAGGGAGGGTAACCAGCGGGGTGCCTCAGCAATCGGTTCTGGGACCAGTCCTTTGTAATGTCTTTGTAAGTGACACTGCAGAGGAACTGGAAGGGAATGTCTGCCTCTTTGCAGATGTGCACATGACTCCAAACTCTGCAATAGGGTGGACCATCTGGGGGTGAGTGGAAATGATGAGCAGCTACCTGAGAAAATTCAAGGAGCGATCAAGGTATGGCAACTGGGTTTCAGTGCAAAACAGTGCTAAATAATTCACATGGGGTACAGAAGCCCAGGGGCAGAGTACAAAATGGAGGGGGGGATGGCACTGATGACTAACAAGCAAGAAGGAGACCTTGGGGGGTGATTATATCAGATTACCTAAAGGTGGCCAGGCAGTGTAACACGTCAGTTTAGAGGGCAAGTGGGATGCTGGGATACATAGGCAGGGGTATCATGAGCAGAAAGAGGGAGCAAGTGTAGCATGTGTATAGATTGCTGGTAAGACCTCACCTAAAGTACCTTGTCCATTTCTGGAGACCACATCTCAGAAAGAACACAGACAGAGTGGAAGCAGTCCAGCAGAGGGCAACTAAAATGGAGCACAATCTGCATCAGACATACATACATACATCCTCACAGCAACAAACATTATAAAATCAGACAACACATAACTTGCGAAACCATAAGGGTCATATACTGCAGAAAATATATTTTGCATTCAAAATATTTAGCGGTCCAAGCAGTGGTAGCATATTTGCGGTACATAATTTTCATGGATGCCAGGATGTTAGTATCAGCCGCAGTGGCAATGACAGTTTTGGCAGCTTGACTATGATGGATACTGTTTATAAATGCTCCCTTGTAAATAAAATCAAATTATCGTGAGCAAGCACTTTAAGCATAGGACGTTTCACAATCCCTCCTGATCCTCCTGTATTCCACTTGCCCTCTGCACATACTTTAGAGTAATTGATCTAAGTTCAGTTGGGGGGGGGGGGCAGAACAGAAGGGCATTGTGTGAAAGTTTGCTATGCCCACAGACTGCACTGCAGCTTTATTCTAAATCATCTCAATAGTAATCAGCTTTGGGCTGGGATTTCAGAAGGACTTATACTTTGTCCAACAAAGACTGCATCTTCTGTTCACAGTACAGTATTTTCTTTGGAAGATTAATACCATCTCACTATTTACTGTACAAGAGACATCAGCAAACTTTAAAGCTTCCTTATTGCTGGTTAATATTATTTTAGATAATGTGAAGGATAAGAAACAGGGCCTGAACATTTGGGTAAAATCTTTGAAACATCCCATGCAGAGTGCAGTTTCTTCTGGAATGTTCAGACTTCACTGTAAACCAGCAGCTGGGACAAAAAGCAGTATTTAGATAAGCGAAGAAACATTCCATTTTATTCACTTAAAATACATTTCACTTTTGGTTTTGGGATGGTCTGTGAATATAGCAAAAATAAAATGAAAGTGAAATTTATCAGTTCTATGGTACATACTACAATGCCCCTGTGACAAAATACACATAGGCAAGACACTCAGACAGTTAATTGTGAGAATACAAGAAATAAAAGTGACATCAGAAACAGAAAATTCACCAGTAGGAGAATATTTTAGGCAGAAAAGACACAGATGGCCTACTTGCTCTTTTGAGGCATGTAGGCAGTAACCCCCTTAGCATGAGGAGGATTTATGAAGTGCAAGCCCTCAACAAGGAGATAGGTGTCAGGCTGAGTGAAATTATCAAATTCTGATTTTGCGGACATTTCATGAAACTCAGTGAAAGACATTCTCTGAAATTTCATAACATTTTGTGGAATTTTCCAAAATTCTTTAATTGGTCCTAACCTGGTGAGTATTATAGCAAGAGACCTGAAGCACAGCATACTTGTTGTTTAGATGAGGCCCTAAACGGATGACAAGTTTCATGACATTTGCATGAGAGGCGGGGAAGTTATAGGGGCTTAAAGTCTGGCAGTTTATTACTCATGTCAGCATTTCTGTAAATATGTCTATGCTTACAACTTAGCCACCTATGGAGCTAGATAACTGAAAAGGCAGTATGGCGCAGTGGTTTAAGGCTCTGAGCTGCAAATCTGGAGACCTGGGTTTGAATTCTACAGCCCCCACTTGCATACTGTGTGACCCTGAGCATGTCACTTAACTTCCTCGTGCTCCCAGGTTGTACCTGCAAACAAGCTTTCAGCTTAGTGTGTCTCACCTGGCAAAATAATTGGTTAAAAAAAAAAAATGTATATGTATGCTTTCTTGGAAGAGACATAGAAACTGCTAAATAGAGAGGTAGTTGGTTGTGTAAATAGTAAGTTACAGGCATTCACAATTTTGTAATTTAACTATTTGTTAAATTATGTGAATGTTTTAAAAATAATTGGATGTTTATAGTTTTACTGCTGTTGCAGGTATACTCTCAGGATTAAGCATGCACACAAAAGTAAATATGTCCTGGAATCTAATTAAGCTGTATAAATGTGATTTAGTAGGGTAACATTTTTTGTGGATGCTTTAGAAATGAATCACTGGTAAAATTTGCTCAGAAATCTTGGATGCAGAACAGGCAATGCCACCAGAATTCCACTTGTGGAACTTAACTTTCGCAAAGTACTATCCACAGGCTGTCTATTTTCACTATATGCACTATTTGAAAATATCAGTGAATTTAAACAAAATGCGATTACACCTGGGTATCCCTTCTATGTGCAGTGCTCATTCAGCTATATGTCGAGAATGCTAATGACGCTAAGGAGCTGTAAAACTAGCACCGATTACCAGCCATTAGCTCTCATTACCTCCCAAAGGTATAAAAAACAAAGAACAGTAGAGCATCTTTTATTTCACTAAGCTCTGCAAAGTACCTGCCATCTTCAGCCCACTGAGTAAGTTACAGTGACAGCAGTTTCCAGTTTTCAGCTTCCTGCTTGTGTACCAACTCATAACTTGCAAGGGGGTTGGGGTGGGGTGAAAATGCAGATGTATACCGTGATTAACACTGGAAGTTTTTTATTTATTTCAAACAATCAAATCAATGAAAAAATTAAAAAGCTTGCAATGTCAGCATCATCCTATTGCCAAAAGAGGAGGCAACAAGCCAAAAAAAAAAAATTGATCTGTTCCAGCACAGTCCTATTTCTCCCCATCTTGTTCTGTATGTTGTGGCATGCTCTGTAAGAGAGAAATATAAATGTACCACCATTGCAAATAGGAAAGGACTAACTGATAAATTGCTTACTGAGCACAGTATACTGTAGAATCAAATACAAAAAAACCCATACAGTATTAAGACAATTAAAGTGAGCATCCAGGATTCTGGCTTGCCTGAATCCACGGACAATGTCCTCATGGCGGGCTTGTAATGCATCAAAGCTTGCCTGAAGCCATTGAGAGTGGTGCTCCTTTAGTGTCAGCAGTTTCAAATTGATATTCGGGTCATCTGCCCCAACTGCAAGTTTGTCAGACACAAGACCAGCATACCAGGAGGTAAAGTTGCTTTTTACAAGGTCTTTAAACACTTTATTAGCAGAAACATCAAGAGACTGTAGGGCACCCGTGCAGGAGGCAGAGACGTACACAGGGATAATACAGCACTCCTACAGTTAATGTAGCAATAATTCAGTCGTATGGGCTCGATAGAGGACCACTGGTTGATTCAGCACTGTGGCGGGTGGCCTATTGGCTGATATAGCGTATTTGAAAATACTAGGAACCTGCCTGCTGCAGCAGCCCTAAGACTGACTTTGTCCTCCTCTAATTTGTCCTGCCCACTGTCCCCGAACCTGACCTCTATTAAATGCTCTTGGCATCTCCTTCCACTGCCTGCTGTTGATAGGTCCTTGTTTTTGCCTCACCCTATACAATCTCTCCATAAAGGGCAACTCTACTGCGGTTTCTTCCTGCCTAAATTTCCTTCCAATAACATGGTTTCATCTATTGCAACAGTGGTGGGGGTGCTATGCTTCTCTCCATCCTGTGCCTGCACAGCCAAATGTGCATCATATCACCACAGGGCATAGCTCGGTCCCCTCCAAGTATATTCCTAAATGTGCACTCCACAGTGACACTGTCCTGGACTGTCACACTAACTGCTCTTCCTATGGAGCTGACAACAGCTAGCCTATGGGTAGATCTTGATCACTTTCCCAGATGCTTGCACCCTATGACCCTCTATCTTAATATACTATTATAGTCAGGGATAACAGCAGAACCTTAGTTTCAAACTACTGAAGGAATACCTCTGCCCCATAGCCCTCCAGCTCTTACTACTTGCTGGAAACATTCATCCTAACCCGGGACCCACAATGTCTCTGGTAGGGACAAGAGGCAATGTTGGTCAGCTCATAATAGGCTGTCTTAATATTTGTAGTGTCCTCCCAAAAATGGACAACTTGTACACCTGGACACAGCAACATAACCTGGACATCCTGTCTGTAGTCGAGACCTGGCTCTCCCCTAATATAGCGGATGCCTCAATCTCGATCCCGGGATACACCGTGTTCAGGGCCGATTGCCTTATCAAAAGAGGTGGTGGATGCGTAATCTACCTCAGGGATTACCTATAGGCTCACAGCTTACCTTTACCCGACACTGGGTACTGTATTCAAACCCTAGCAATAAAGATATGCCTAGGGAATCACAACATAACCCTAACTGTCCTCTCTGTGTATATACCTCCAGGTCTAAAACCCCTGGGCTTGAATCTTTGATGCAGTGTCTCAGCACCCTCAACCTTAACACAGAAACTCTGCTGCTTGGAGATTTCAATGCTGATTGGCTATCCCCAGCAGCAACTCCCTACAGGGATGTAGTATCAGCAGTGCACCTCTCCCAACTCGTCACTTCACCCACCAGGGTAAACTATAGGATGGGCATTTCCTCATTACTGGACTGGGTCCTATTGAATCGGCCAGAACATGTATCTGAGACTACTATCCTCTCTGATGCCTATAGTGATCACTCACCCATCCTTTGTCTCTGGTCCTGTTCCTATTCCAAACCCCTTACCAGGACTGTCACCAAGAGAGTCCTTAAACATGATCACCTGGACCAACTCCGAATTGACCTATGCCAACAGGACTGGTCACATGTTTACTTTTCCAGTACTGTTAATGCAGCTCTTTGGTGTTTCATCTGGCTCTTCAATACGGTCTGTGATAAACATGCCCTCATAAAAAAGGGTAAAATAAAAGGACTTAGCAGCCCTTAGTTCTCTTCTATGCTTTTTTGAGAACTTAAAAGCTAGAGACTGACTCTGGTATAGAGCATGGGAGACTGGCAAGCAAGCCTACATCCAAAATTACAAACATACTCAAAACGACTGTACTATGGCAATACGTGCTGCAAAAAAACAATATTTCCAGGAAGCACTCACCCGGTCTTGGAAAGATGGTAGAAAATTCTGGGCTAATCTCAAGGAAGTCACAGGAAAAGATAGTAAGACAGCACCCACGATGCTAAACATCGAAGGCCTACTCACAACTAACCAGGAAGCTATCGCAAATGCATTTAACAAAGCATTCACAGATCTCTCTGGAGTGCTCTCCCTGGACTTCTTCCACCCGACAAACTCCACTGCTGCTGTACAAACCGAGGTCCAGCCACCCTCAAACCCTCCATTTCAGTTCAGAACTGTCCCTTTAAAGGAAGCCAGGAAATACCTATTAAAGGTCTTAGGAAAATCATGTTACAGCGGGGACTCCCTTGATCTTGAATTTATAGCCCTTACCTTGGAAGAGATTCCGGAACCTCTCACCTACATAATCAATGCCTCACTAAGATTCTCAGAGTTCCCCCAGACCTGGAAAGCGGCATTAGTGACTCCAGTCCTCAGGAGTGGTGAGTGATCCTTGCTTGGTAACTACAGATCCATTTTGATTCTCCCACTCCTATCGAAGGCCCTTGAAAGGACTGTTGTGGGTCAATTATTAGAATAAATGGATAAATGCAACTTACAGTGCACTGAACAGCATGGCTTCCACAAGGGTCACAGCACCACAGCTGATCTGCTCAAGTTTACAGGCTTTATTCACAGTTCCCTCGAGCAGGGTGACATATATATATTTATCTGTTGAAAGCGTTCAACACTGTTAATCATGACGTCCTAGCTGTGCAACTAGCAGCTACTGGTCTCTCTAATGACACAGTTGGTTGGTTTAAGTCATACATCTCCAACCAGACCCAGCAAGTTAGGGTTCACATTGTCCTATCTGACAGCAGACCAGTTCATTCTGGTGTTCCCCAGGGCTCTATACTGAGTTCCTTAATGTTCAGCATATTCCTAAATCAGCTACCGCATGCCTGCTACTGTAAAATTGTACTTTATGCAGCAGATGATGCAGTTTTATTTACTAATGGCACTGATCCTATTACCCTGGAGCACACTCTGCAAGATAACTTCACTGCTGTTGAAAGATGGCTCATGGATCATAAACTGGTCATGAACTACAAAAAAACAAGTCAATGATTTTCTCCAGTCCGCAGAACAGACACCGAATGCACCCACTCACCATTACGAATGCTGATGGTGTAACACTGGACCAGGTACAGCAATTTAAATATCTGAAGGTCACTCTTGACAGCACCCTGTCTTTTGTCAATCACATTGACAATGTTGTAAAGGCCCTCAACTTATGTGTCAGCCTTCTCTATAGGCATAAGCACAGCCTGACCCCTGAAGCCCTTAACCTGGCCATCTGAAGCTCTGTTGTCTCCCTGGTTGAGTATGGTATTGTAATTTATGGGTCTGCAATGGACTCAGCCCTCAATTGCATAAAAATGTCCTTAAATAAGGCCTGCCCCCTTTCCACAGGCTCTGAGTGGTACATGCACACTTGTGACCTTTATGTCCAAGCCAACTGGCTCCAGTTCGAGGGCAGACTCAAGTTCCAGACCTGCCTACTGGCCCAAAAAGCAAGTCTAGGTATGCTGCCCACTGGTGTCCAGAAGTTCCTCACCCCTATGAATGTACCTGCTCCACAAGAAGCTCTGGGAGTACAGTCCTCAAGATCCCAAGATGTCGCACCTCTCTTGGACAACAAGATTTTGCCTATAGGGCACCTAAATGGCTTAATAGCCTGCCTACAAGCATCACTGCCATATCTGCGTTAGGCCCCTTCAAACATGAGCTTAGGAATCACCTTGTTGATAATGCTTGTTGTGGATATCTCCTATAGGGCCTCTGGACCACCTGCCTGTAATCATGCCATACCCCCCTGTCTACTGTTGCCTCTCTAGCCCACCTCATCCCCATTATTCTGTCCATTGTTCCCCCCCACCTCCCACCCCCTTCCCCGTCCCCTGCTCCTATCCACATTCTTGTGTGCTCTCTCTTCTCATGTTACCCTCTTTTGGCTCCCTAGGAATTTTCAGTACCTGCTTCTTAGTACTGGACCCAGCTCCACCCACCCTCAGCACCATGCACCTATGTAATCATTTATATCTCTCCTGATGAGGCCTACAGCCTGGGCTGATTTATATACTATTCCCCTGTAGTTGTCCTCTCTACTTCCCTGCCCCGTGCCTTTCCCCTCCCTGTTATGTACTCCCATCCCTGCTTCCCCTTTGTTCTGTTCCTATATTTGTAGATAATGGTAGTCATTTATTTAATCTTATTTTGCTGTAATCACTTTGTTATTGCTTAACTGTAATCTTGTTGTCTGTTGTTTGACCATGCCATTAAACCCACGTAATGAGCTTGTTCTTGAAGGTCTAATACAAGGTTTAATCCAAGATCTACTTTCCTATAGTTATCCCTGTTCTGTATGGCCTTTAAATCAGTATTCACTGATCACTACGGTTACACGTGATTTTGTTCTGCTATAACGGAAATACTGTAATTGTATATTGCTGATTACTGTCTTCTGTAACATATTTGTTTTTGTCTTGACTCTGATGCAGAACCTATGAAATGAGCTTGTTCGTAAAGGTGTTAATCTGGGATTACAATAAATAAATAAATAAATATCAAAAGTGCTTTCTGTTCTTTGGGTTGCCCGAGCTTCAACTTTATGTCCTGAAAATGCGGCACAATGACTTTCTCAATAAAATTCAATGTAGTGTTCTCGTTGCCCAATGATTAATAGACTGAGTTATGTGCCCTGATGACAGGAATTTGTGTAAGGGGTTACATGATGCCATTTTCCCCTTGTAGATTATCTGTGGAGGAAGCATATCTCCTGCAAGTGTGCATGTCCGAACAACAGAAACTTGTCGTCTATCCCCTAGACCTATGAGAGATACCTGCTTAGACCCTGAGGTTTCCATGCTCCACTCAGAGACCGTGTTGATACCTGTCTCGTCCATGTTTATTACCAGCTCAGGTGGGATCAGCTCCTGGGCACAAACAACTGCAATTCTGTTTAAGAAGGTGGCTTTAAGGTTGATATAATTGGATGGCACCTTACGTGCCACTTTGGTACCCTTATACTTACTAAATCCCATTTTGTGTAAGAACCCCCAAACCCACTTACTGGTCAGTTGTATATTGCCGCCATTGTTGACCAGTACGTGTGGGAAGTTTGCTTTAACTATGCCCACTGCCATGGCATGAATTATGCGTCGGTTCACAACTGCTCCTTCAGCGGTGAGAGAACGCGCATTTTTTTTTAACTGTCCCTCAAGATCCTCTATGAGGTGTGTTGGTCACCCATGGGGTTTTCTTGGCAGAAGTGGAGACAGTGTTGTAGGATCAGAAGTTTTCTTAAGTGCAGTGAGGTAGTCCAGCTTGAACTTTCTGACTGTGCTCTCATTCACTACAACGCCTGAATTTACCAGGTGAACTCGGACAGCTGACATGACCGCATGCTCAGAGGCACACTTGCCTAGCTGAAAATGAATTTCGGGTGTATAGCTGGCATGAGTGGATGATCTGCTTCATTTAGCTGGTGGTGGGGCAGAGGTTGCTAACTCTTTAACAACTGAGGCAGCTACATGCTGTTCTGTGCCAGAGCTACCAGCAAAATCATTGTTGTCAAGGGAGTTCATTTTAAGGGGATACTTCCTCTTCTGCTGTGAAACTTTAGTCCATTTTAGGAGAGACATGCTGAAGTAGTGAGCTGAAATGTGTACGAGAAAATAATGCATGTACTAACTAACAGACTGACTGATTGACTATATAACAGGCCAGGAATGCAGGGAGTATCAGTCAGTCAGATACTGGATTGCCATCTCGGTTAATTGTTTGCAGCCTAACAGTGTTGATAGCGCATAGAGTGGCACCATATTTTATGGTACTGCTAATACACTAATTCAACTGGATGCAAAAATGCGGTAGTGGGAGCTTCCATGAAATCTGGTGACCGTGAATACAATCAGTTCTACAGTACTTAATCACCTTTTAACTATCTTACCTATGCTAGCATCATGGCCTTGCAATACCCTTCAAGCCCTCCTGTGACAGAGATGCCCAGCATCATTCTCTATCATGACCAAATTGAACCATACATGGTATGGTTCAATTTGGCCACTACATCTAAATCATCCCTTTCCAAGGCAAAAATATGGGACTTCAGAGGAGCTTTGATAAGATGGCCAACAGAGTTAAGTTAGCCCTGGCAAAAAGAAACACAGGTGAGGGGGTACAGGCAAAGTGGGCAAGCATTAAGGATGAAATACTTGAAGCAGCATCCCATTGTGTTAGACAGAAAAGGAAGTGCAAAAGAAGAAGAAAACCACTTTGGTTCTCAAATACAGTAGCAGAAAAGGTCAGAGCCAAAAGGCTGGCCTTCAGGAAATATAAGGGAACACAGTGGGATGAAGATAGGGAGGCATACCAAACTGCCCTAAGGGAAGCAGGGAAGGCAGTGGGGCAGGCAAAGTCCCAAACTGAGGAAACACTAGCACGAACAGTAAAAGAAGGTGACAAGACTTTCTATAGATACATTAGTGAAAGGAGAAAGTCCAGAGGGGGTATTGCTAAGCTCAAAGGAGAAAAGAGGGCATGTGAGGAGGAAGACCCTGTAAAAGCATCTATCCTAAATAGATACTTTTGCTCAGTATTTACTGAAAAGAAGGTAGGGCAGGGTCCACAGCTCAGCACCATGGACACAGGGGGAGGGAGGTGAGCACTTGTCCCTTCACAAAAGAAAGGGTCCTACAAGAGCTCACTAAGCTCAGGGTGGACAAGGCAATGGGACCTGATGGCATACATCCCAGGGTACTTAAGGAGCTAAGGGTGGAACTAGCAGAGCCATTAGCAGAACTGCTTAGTGAGTCTCTGAGCACAGGAGAGTTCCCACAAGACTGGAGAAGGGCCCAGAAGAGTGGTAGCAGGGAGGAGGCAGGGAATTACAGACCAGTCAGTTAGTGGTGGGCAAGCTTATGGAGGCACTCCTTAAGGAAAGGACAGTGCAACACCTGGAATCCATAGGGGCACAGGATCCAAAACAGCATGGGTTTACAAATGGAAGGTCCTGTCAAACTAATCTCATAGATTTCTTTGACTGGGTAACCAGAGTGGTGGACCAAGGGGGAGCAGTTGATGTCGCCTACCTTGACTTCAGCAAAGCTTTTGACACTGTTCCACATAGAAGATTAATAAATAAGCTGGGTAGGCTCGGGGTGGGTCAGAAGTTTGTCAACTGGGTGGCAAACTGGTTGACGGGCAGAAAACAGAGAGTGGTGGTAAATGGTATACAGTCAGAAGAGATGCAAGTCACAAGTGGGGTACCTCAGGGATCAGTCCTGGGGCCAGTCCTCTTCAAGATCTTCATTAGTGATATTGCAGATGGACTAGAGGGTAAGGCTTGTCTGTTTGCAGATGACACCAAGATCTGCAACAGAGTAGATGATCCAGATGGGGTGGGCAGAATGAGAAGAGCTCTGGATAAACTAGCAAAATGGTCAGAAGAGTGGCAACTGGGATTTAATGCAAAGAAGTGCATGATCATGCACATACGGAAGAGAAACCCTGAAGCCACCTATAGGCTGGGAGGGGAGTTGCTGGCCGTCATAAAGGAAGAAAGAGACTTGGACATCATCATCACCGATGACCTGAAATCATCCAAGCAGACCTCTAAAGCAGTAGGTAAGGCTAGGGGGATGTTAGAGTGTATTAGTAGGGGTATCACAAGTCATAAGAGGGAGGTAATAATCCCTCTTTACAAGACACTGGTTAGGCCCCATTTGCAGTACTGCGTGCAGTACTGGAGGCCACACCTTCACAAGGACATTAACCAAATTGAGGCAGTCCAGAGAAGGGCAACCAAAATGGTGCAGGGACTGCATCAGAAGACATATGAGGACAGATTAACAGAGCTCAATATCTGTACCCTTGAGCAAAGGAGGGAGAGAGGTGATATAATCGAGACATTCAAACACCTTAAGGGCATTAACAAGGTGAAAGAGTCTAACATGTTTAAATATAAGAAAAATAGCAGGACAAGAGGACACAGAATGAGATTAGAGGGTGGCCAATTAAGGGGGAATGTGAGGAAATTCTTTTTCACAGAAAGGGTGGTGGGTGCATGGAATGGCCTACCTCAGGAAGTGGTGGCTATGAATACAGTGCAGGGCTTCAAACAGGCATGGGATAGGCATAAGGGAGCAATACAGATGAGTATGAATAGATAGGCCACTGACAGAGCAAAAGCCTATGGTACATTTATAAGGTAGAAAAAGAAATAGGCAGACTGGATGGGCCTTGCGGTCCTTATCTGCCGTCAACTTCTATGTTTCTATGACTGAAGATATCCAAATACTTCTGTCACAATGGCCTAAATTACAAGTAGGTGTAAGGGTTGGCATCACTTGATGCCACTATTATCAAATAGCGAAAATATACATTGTTATCTACAGGGTTGTTAAACAGTCAGCTGGTGGTATTGTACAGAGGCATTGCTGCACGTGCACATGCATGTGCTTCCACAAGTCATTAATCACTGAGCACTGGCTCTTTCTTTCTTTCTTTCTTTCTTTCTTTCTTTCTTTCTTTCTTTCTTTCTTTCTTTCTCTCTCTTACCGGGGAAGGCACACTAAGCTGAGGCTTGTTTCCAGATATGATACAGAGAAAGGGAAATGGGAAGAACAATGAAACAAAATACAGTGCATTTCAAGATAAAGCAGTAAAGTGCCTGCACAAATACAGTGTATAGTATTTTACAGGTGCGTTATGGAACAGATTAAAGTGCAAGTTTGTTGACAAGTATCATGCCAAGTGCATATGCGAGATACAACAAAGATTTGCTATAAGGTATGTTCAATATGCAAGCAGTTCAGTGCACTAGGCACAAGATTAGACAGGGAGAAAACCAAAACCCAGTATTACCAATGTCAAACAGGGAAGACCTCTTAAGGGAAGCAGGAGCAGGTTGGGTTGGAGGGAGTTTCTTCCAGTGCCTAAAAGAGCCATTGATGTGGAGTGGTGGAGGGATAAGGGGAGCTGATTGCAGAGAGGTGGAAGACTAAAGAAGAAGGCATATTACTAAGCAGAGAAATGGGTATGAGGCATGGAGAAGGTACACTGGTCCCTGTAGTGGAGAGAGCATGGAGAAGGGGTAACTTAGGAGAGGAGTGATGAGCAGTAGTAGGGAAGAGAACCAAACCAGTACGAACATACGCAAGTTACCAGCAGCAAAAGGCCATCCTGGTCTGTCTAGGTTACTCAAGATTGCATCTTTTTCCCTATTCAGCAGCTGCCCCACCCCCTTCCTCCCTTTACCCTCCCCTTTGCCCTGTCCTACTCTTTCTTGAAGCATTCCATTGTGTTACATGCCACCACCTCAGCCGGTAGTGCATTCCACTTTGCCATCACCCTCTCCAAAAAGGAAAACTCCCTTCTCTCTCTTCTGAATCTACCCCCCTCCAATCTCATGTCATGGCCCCTAGTGTCACTCCCCACCCTCCTCCTGAATAGACCCTCTGTGTCTGTTTTGATTATCTCCTTCATGTATTTGAAGGTCTCAAGCATGTTCTCCCTGTCCCTCCTCTCCTCCAGTGTGTACATGTTTAAATCTCTGAGTCTAAACTCATATGGCAATTCCCCCAGACCCTGAATCATCTTCGTTTCCCTATGCTGTACCCCCTCCAGCAGCCTAATGTGCTTTTGTAGGTACTGGCACCAGTACTGCATGCAGTATTCCAGATGGGGTCTAACCAACGATCTATATAATGGTAGAATAACATCCCTTCTTCTTGAGGTAATGCCCCTTGCAATGCACCACAGCATTTTGTTGGCCATTGCTGTTGCCTTTCTGCATTGCATGGAATTGTTCATTGCTCCTGTGATGAGCACCCCCGGATCCTTCTCCTCTTCTGTTACCTCAGCCGCACTTCCCCAACCCAGACGGTAGCGCTTTTCCTCGGATTTTTGTTCTGAAGTGCAGTATCTTGCATTGTTTTGCATTGAACCTCAGCTGCCACCTGTCAGAACATGCCTCTAGCCTTGCCATATTCTCCTATAGCCCCCACCACCCAACCTGGTTGTCCACCACTGCTCCCATCTGCAAATAGGCTAATTTTGCTGCTGATGCTCTCTGAGATGTCTGCAATGAATATGCCAAACAACTGTGTGCCCAACACTGACCCCTGTGGAACACCACTTGTCACTGGCTTAGGGGATGAGTATTCCCCACCTACCACCACCCTCTGCTGCCTATCTTTTAGCCAGTTCTCCACCCACCCCACCAGTTTTTCCCCTGTGCCCCATAGGTTGTTTCCAAGTCTCCCTTGCGGTACTGAAGTAGTTGGAGATGAAGGAGGAAAGTGTGACTGGTGATGTGATGGTAGGGGTATGATGAAAAGTGAGGAGTACAGGGAGCAATTGTGAGTATCAGAAGGGAAGTTTGTCACAAATTGACAAATGGGATTGCAGAAGGTGTCCAGTCTGGCTAGGGAAGCCAGGCTATGGTTGTCTGGCATATTTCAAGAATTCAGGCTAGTGCACAGTGATGTCCATCACTATTGTTCATGATTCATTACTCAAGATATTGACCTGACACTTGGCACCACTATAGATTTATTATGGAGCCTCCTAGGAATGCTACCTTACTGCTGTTTTACCCAGCCTTTAACTTCCTCTACAATGGCAGCTGAAGTGTATGACTGGGCAAAATGTATGGACATGGCTTTGACAAATGTATTACAACATTGCACAATTTCACAAATACTCGTGAAATTCAATTTTAATTACTTACATTATTTTGGAGTCTTTGACTGCTTATAACTTGGCCAGCCAATGAGCAAGAGATTAGCAAGCTGACACACACACACACACACACACACACACACAGCCTCTTTTTTTCCATCTTGTTTTTTCTCCCTGTCAGCAGCTAATTTCTCAGGGACATACCCTGATCACAGGGACAGACTCTGATCAGGCTGAGCCCAGCCATCTTTCAGTTGGTTATCAGGTTTTTCTACAACATTTTTCCCTCCCATCTCCCCTCATGGGGGTGGTGCCTCTGTCAGCTTCACACAGCCACAGCTTCCCCTGCAGCAGGTACAAGCTCTCTGGTCCAGCCACAAGAGTCACTGTGTTGGTGGAACCTCCTGCCAACATTCCTCGACTGAGATGTACTGCTGAGAAGTAGCTGTCTTGGCAATGGCCTTCCTCCTGATGTGACTTCCAAGACTTGCATCTGAACCCAGGTCATCAGCATGGCAGTTTGATGCTCTGCTGCTAGGCAATGGGGAAGGGCCTCAAAGCTTAACACTTAGGGTCAAAGAACCCAGCAACATTGGTGATATTCTGTTCTCTAGTTTTAAAGTTATAGGGGCTTAAAATGCTGCAGTTTACATAATTGTAAAATGCAATTTTTAAAATTTCTGAACGTGCAGTCTTATAACTCAGTTCCCTTTGCAGAGAGATGTTTGAAACTTGGTACACTTCTGTGTGGACATTGATAAAGTCAGTCTTCCAAAGTTGGTACAGTGTGGACAAATACTTTTTAAATTAGGTGGAAATAACTGAAATCACATTGGGCGCTATTCATGATGCCAACGCGCCTCATAAACCAGGTGCGTTCATTTCGATATGTTTGAATGCTGTGGAGTAGGGTCCCATGGACACCACATGGCATTCACAAATGGGGCACAAGGCAGGTATATGGCTGGTCCCTCAGCCGTTCGGACTGCAATGCACTGGGCGCATTCTGGGGTCATATCAGCACTATGTGGTACTCACTAAACTGAGTAGTGCTGACCGCATGAGTTTGAAGATGGGTGCAGGCTATGGCAGTGGGGACCCTGCTGTAATCCACTGCATACCCTAATGGATGTACCCTGCTGGTCATGGCAGAACTGGATGCAGGCCCTCCCTACCACCTTTGCCCAGTAGGCAGCAGATGAGGGCTGGTGCAGCCAATCTGGTGGGTATGGGGGATGGGGTGGCACCTCTACCACTGGTGGTGTCAGGATCAGGGGTCAGGGGGTGCCTACAGGTCTGTCCCAGGCAGGGAATGTACATGGGGCACATGGAGTGGGGGTCCATTGGGATGAGGCACGGGGGACTCGGGTTGTGTGGCCACATCAGCTGGTCACAGCTGTGTGGCAGGTGCAGAGTCCATATGCTGGGGGTCCTGCAGTGTGCCTGGAAGGTGCTGGGTAGCAAGAGCTGGTCCACTGGTACACCGGACATCAGGTTCATGCCATGTGGGTCTGGGTGCCTGCAGTCAGTATGCATGCACCCGGACCTGTGCCGGTCCATGTAATGAATCCACTCTGGGATCCAGGATGGGCCTCCTATTGGATGTCCACCTGTGCCTGCAACTCTGTCCCTGGCTACCCTGTGGAGTCCTGAATACTGGGAAGGAGGAGGAGCCATGGATAGGTGAGTACCAGTTGTGAATACCGGCATGTATACACCTGTCCATTACAGCTAAGTGAGTGGGGTACCTACATTTTCCACATACCACTGCCTGCTTCATGCATAGCACCCAATATTGCAAAATGTTGCAAACTTTTCACAGAAATTTCACAAAAGTTTAATGACACAAAATCAGTATTTCACCAGAATTTTACTGGTGGAAGACAAATTTTACCATGCTCAAATATATATGAACAAAGATGCAAACTGGTCTGTGTGTTGTTAATAGCATTGCACAGCATACAGGCCTGAATTTACAATGGTGCTGAAATGATAACCAAAACATTATATAGTTCGAAAACAAATATATTCCAACTGCATAACCCCCCCAAGCCTCATGTTTTACCAGCTTACAGACACTTTAGTAACAGGACCTTATTCATAATTGTTCTCTTAAACTTTCCTACACTCAAAATTTCTGCCCCTTGAATACCCCCCCCCATTAGATTGTTAGAGTCTGAAACAGGCTTGAGTTTCCCAATTGGCAGTTATTACTAATTCACCACACATTATAGGTAGACAAAAATAATTCCCTGGTATTCTGTTGGGATCCTCACTTACTGCTCCTTTCAGTGTCCCCACTAAGGTAACCAGCTGCTAGGGCACAGCGTTTAGGGTGCCGCGTCAAGACAGCGCCAGATTTCAGCGACTGTCATTAGAGCAACTGCATTGTTCCTTGAGATCCGCCCCCTCAGGGTAAGTATATTTAGTTGGGGGGTAGGGGGCAAACAGACAGTTCACTCTAAATGACAGTCGCCAATACCTGGCACTGTCTTGACGCAGCACCCTAAAGGCAGTGCCGAGATTAGGTAGAACCCCAAACTAATAGTCTTATGCTAATAGGAGGGCATATAAATGCAATTCCCTATGAGGACACAATGGGAGTCAATCCCAAGTACTATAGCTTCACTCTAATTTAGGTATTTATTTTAAAATTGGTAAGTGAGAGAGGCACACTGAGCCAGGGCACATTTTGAGGTGAAACCCTTGGGGAGGGGAACAGTGGAATAATAGCAGCACAGTATATAGTAACAAAATATTTCAACAACGTTTGGTAAAACACTGATGCACGATTAGAATAAATACAAAACAACTGTATGTACAGAGAATAAAGTGCAGTCCAGCTCAATAAGAATGCCTTACAAGTGCATATTCGGAAGTGGCAACAAAAACATAATGAACAGGAACAGTATTGATAGGTGAATGACCTGAGAGACAAATTATTGCCCAACCTTGTAATGGAGGGAGAAAACTGTAGTGGATTGGAAGCTAAAACCAGTTCAGGAGTGGGGACACAGCTGGTTGTTTGCCTGGTTGGGTAAGGCTTGGCTGAGGAGGTATCAGGAACAGGCGAGGAGGGGTTGAAGTTTTCAACTGGAACTAAGGGAGCTAGGGAATGGAGAATGGAGAAGGAAAGAGGAGAACTCTAATACAGCTAACAAAATCATAGAGCTAAACTAGAATTCTGGTCAGAATATCAACGTGTGATACTACATAACAATATGTTAATATGACAATGTGATTGGCCATAATAAGTAATGTATTGAAAATTTAGAAAGCATGAAAATATAGGAAGCTTGAATTTGCAATTGAGGGCATATAATAAATATTAATCACAAAAAAACTGCATTAGTGCACCAGTTAGGGTTCAACTTAATGCCACAAAAGTAGGGAAATATAGTGTTAGGGTTTAATCACATCAGTGCTACTGAATTTGTGTCATCTGGAAAAAGGGTATATTGTTTGTCTTACCCGATGATGGGTGCCTGTGGCTGTTTGTGTGGTCTTGTCCTTTTTGCTGCTTGGAGAGGTGGAGAGTTAGTGTTAGAAACCCAAATGCCATATTTCCCTACTTTTGTGGCATTATGTTGTACCCTAACTGGTGCATTAACAGTTTTTTGAAATGAATTTTCTTTCTTTTTGAGATAGAGGAATCATATCCACATTCACACAAGTCCCCTCATTAACACGTGCAGATACACATGACCCTCTGTGCCCTGTATTAAGGGAAGAGTCTGTATGCAAGCTGAAGTGTCCATCTGTCTGTTGGCTATGAATGCTAAGTATCTGTGGGGCAGTCTGGGGGACTGCTGAACCACAGGGCCCTCTGGTCCCTGTGCTTCCATGCAGTTACAGATGCAGACATGCAGGCCAAAACTCATTTTGGCTGTGGAGGTGCAGAGCCTTCTAGGCCCTGTGCTTCCATGCAGCTATGCGTGCAGAGGAGCAGGGCCCTTGGGTCCCTATGGAAAATATAAGACTTATCTTCACTATATGATTACTTGGGATGTGTAAGTAAAGACTGAGATTTGGAATGGGAGGTACAGAACAAACAAGACTTCTGTTGGGCGATAATAGGACATTTTTGCCTGCTAGTGGTAACTGCCCTCACTGAGGACTAATTTCAGTGCAAACTGAAAAAAATTGTTTTGTGAACCCCAATTTTCAATTCAAACCAAAATTTTTGGTTCATGAACCAAAATTTTTGTTTTGCACCAAAATATTTGGTTTACAAACCAGAATTTTTGGTTCACACCAACATGTTTGGTTTGTGAACCATAATGTTTGGTTTGCACTACAAGTTTTGGTTTACAAACCAGAAATCAGATAAGGACGGCCTCAAAGTCCAAAAATACTATTTTGTGAGACCCATTTTTGGTTCATGATACCTAAGTGATGGAACCAAAAACAGTGTTATAGGATGCTGATGAGCAGCTAAGCAGCAAGATGTTCTCCTCTGGGCTCTGTATCCATGTGATAATAAAAAGTTAATAATAGTGTTGTTTTAAGCCAACAAACCCCTTTAAAATTGTATCAGCAGTGATCTAAACTCAGGATGGATGATTATCTAGTCCTTGCCACCAGTAAGCCATCTCGGGCGGTGTCCAGACTGATGCAGAAGACTAATGTGGTGGGCCAGGGAGAAGGCCTGGGCACCATTTGGCTTTCAGCCCAAGTGATGGAGGCATTAGGGGCACAATCACCGAGCAAGTTCTGGTGGCAGTCAACTGTAAACCAGATGTGGTGGCAAGAATACTGGCTGAACTCATGGAGCTGGCAGCGGGCCAAGCTAAAAGAATCACACCTATAGAGGAATGAGTTTCAGCTATGGGAAAACTGGTGAGCCCTATCCTGGAGAAGTTAGAGCAAATGGTGAAGGAGGTGGAGGAATTTAAGGAACAGTTGGATTATCAAGAACATTATAACCTATGCAGCAACCTCTGAATCTGTGGATTACTGGAGAAAAACAAGGGTAAAAGTGTGGAAGAGTTCTGTGCCACAATCCTTCTGGGACATTTGGGGTTATAGCCATGGGGGGACACTTCAAAATTGAAAGAGCTCACTACACCCCTCCTGTTAAGCCCCCACCAGGAGATCCACTGAGACAAATTTATTTTCAGCTACATCATTTTGGAGACAGGCAAGCTATCCAGTGATATGGGCAAAGCAAATTGAGTGACTCTAATATGAGTGATCAATTTGCTCACCTGTAGGAGCAGAAATGGTGAGGCTTTAGGAAGGGGAGAGAATAGCGAAGGAAGAGGGAAGAGGGAAAGGAAAGCAACAGCAAATGATGGGGGTTTGCCTGTTGCTATTGGCTAAATGGGGAAGTGCAGCCTGCTACTGCCAAGCTAGCCACCTGGTGTGGTGAGTATGGATGCTGCATGTGGAGCTGATGGTCCTGGGTTCAGGACTGCCTACAGGTAGATTTTTTTTTAACATTTCTGGTGGGTTTTTTTGTGTTTCAGTCTTGCGGCTCTGGTGCCCTGGCCATGGTATCCCCCTGTTTACTGTGGCCCCCCCTTCCATGTAGATCCTATCCCCTGGTGTCCACCTCCACAGAGATGACTATTTTAATATTGGGGTGTGGGGGCATAGCTCCCCTCATTAAATATTAAATTTAAGGTCCTGTTTTAAATGTATTTTCATTGCCCTACTGGTGGTTGCTGAGGTAGGTTATGTGCCCATTTGACTTTTGGTGATATATATTGTTGCTGTAATATTTTTGCCATTATGACATGGAACCACTATTTGGAATGGATTTGTGGGCAGGGTTTCTATCCCTGTTAAGTTGGTAGCATTGTGGAATCCACTACATGGAGTGCTCTAGTTGTGCAGATGGGGGGAGGGGCAGACACACCTTGATTTATTGGATTTTTTCTAGTACTGGCCCATAATTCTATGAGCCATTTAGGCATTTGGAGTGGAGGGAGGGGGTTACGTAATATATCCCCCAACAGGTTGCAGGTATTTCAACACTAATAATGACATTGTGGAGATGCTGCCAGTTGTGGCAGTCTTTATGGTTATCAGTTTTTGGGTTATGTGTATTTTCTGCTCTATGTGTAATGTCTGTGATGATGTGACCACAGTATGATTGGGTAGGGCTGCCTATTTGTGAGGGAGGAAGGAGAGCAAGGGGTGTATATGGTTGGCAAGGATATGTCTGTCTGCATCATGGAGTCTGACACTACTATCCTACCTTGGAATGTCAGGGAGTTTTCCCACCCTAGTAAGAGAAAGAAGGTCCTTCTGGCTTTGCAACACCAGTCAGCTCAGGTGTCCCTCCTTCAAGAAATGCATTTGTCTGTGGAGGAACATAAAAAACTAGTTGGGGGGCTGGGTGGGATCTTCTAAGGTGTCTTTGTAGAATTCACACATGAAGGGAGTTGGCTATCTTATTTTACAAGAACTTCCTCATACAGGTCACGAAGGTGGTGTCAGACCCCCAGGAGGACAGATACATGTTTGTATAGTGTACTCTTAATGGTGCACAGGTTATCTAAGCTAGCATTTGTACCTCCTCTACATTTCTTCATTTTTCATTTTCATTTTATTGGGGTTGAACCATTGAGCAAGCTCATTTAAAATGGTGGCCCATAGTAAGTAAATTACATACATACATACACACACACAATAACAATTATTTCAATACATACAACAGAGTTAAGTTAGCCCTTGCAAAAAGAAATACAGGTGAGGGGGTACAGGCAAAGTGGGCAAGCATTAAAGATGCAATACTTGAAGCAACATCCCATTGTATTAGTGAGAAAAGGAAGTACAAATGAAGAAGGAAACCAATTTGGTTCTCAAACACAGTAGCAGAAAAAGTCAGAGCCAAAAGGCGGGCCTTCAGGAAATATAAGGGAACACAGCAGGATGAAGATAGGGAGGCATACCAAACTTCCTTAAGGGAAGCAGGGAAGGCAGTAAGGCAGGCAAAGGTCCAAACTGAGGAAACACTAGCATGAACAGTAACAGAAGGTGACAAGACTTTCTATAGATACATTAGTGAAAGGAGAAAGTCCAGAGGGGGTATTGCTAAGATCAAAGGGAATAAGGGGGCGTGCAAGGAGGAGGACCATGTTAAAGCATCTATTCTAAATAGATACTTCTGCTCAGTATTTACTGAAGAGAAGGTAAGACAGGGCCCACAGCTCTGCACCATGGACACAGGGGGGAGGGAGGTGTGCACTAGTCCCTTCACAAAAGAAAGGGTCCTACAAGAGCTTGATAAGCTCAGGGTGGACAAGACAATGGGACCTGATGGCATACATCCCAGGGTACTAAAGGAGCTAAGGGTGGCACTAGCAGAGCCATTATCAGAACTGTTTAGTGAGTCTCTGAGCACAGGAGAGGTCCCAGAAGAATGGAGAAGGGCTCATGTGATCCCGCTCCACAAGAGTGGTAGCAGGGAGGAGGCAGGGAACCACAGACCAGTCAGTCTTACCTCAGTAGTGGGCAAGATTATGGAGACACTCCTTAAGGAATGGATAGTGCAACACCTGGAATCCATAGGAGTACAAGATCCAAGACAGCATGGGTTTACAAAAGGAAGGTCCTGTCAAAAGGGGGAGCAGTTGATGTTGCCTACCTGGATTTCAGAAAAGCTTTCAATACTGTTCCACATAGAAGATTGATTAATAAGCTGGGTAAGCTTGGGGCGAGTCAGACATTGGTCAACTGGGTGGCAAACTGGTTGACGGGCAGAACACAAAGTGTGGTGGTAAATGGTATACAGTCAAAAGAGATGCAAGTCACAAGTGGGGTACCTCAGGGATCAGTCCTGGGGCTAGTCCTCTTCAATATCTTCATCAGTGACATTGCAGATGGACTGGAGCATAAGGTTTGTCTGTTTGCAGATGACACCAAGATCTGCAACAGAGTAGATGATCCAGATGGTGTGGGCAGAATGAGAAGAGCTCTGGATAAACTAGCAAAATGGTCAGAAGAGTGGCAACTGGGGTTTAACGCAAAGAAGTGTAAGATCATGCACATAGGGAAGAGAAACCCTGAAGCCACCTATAGGCTGAGAGGGGAGTTGCTGGCAGTCACAAGGGAAGAAAGAGATTTGGGTGTCATCGGCACTGATGACCTGAAATCATGCAAGCAGACCTCTAAAGCAGTGGGTAAGGCTAGAGGGATGTTGGGGTGTATTAGTAGGGGTATCACAAGTCGGAAGAGGGAGGTAATAATCCTTCTTTACAAGACACTGGTTAGGCTCCATTTGGAGTACTGTGTGCAGTACTGGAGGCCACACCTTCACAAGGACATTAACCAAATTGAGGCAGTCCAGAGAAGGGCAACCAAAATGATGCAGGGACTGCATCAGAAAACATATGAGAACAGATTAACTGAACTCAATATGTATACCCTAGAGCAAAGGAGGGAGAGAGGTGATATGATTGAAACATTTAAACACCTTAAGGGCATTAACAAGGTGAAAGAGTCTAACGTTTCAATATAAGAAAAATAGCAGGACAAGAGGACACAGTATGAGATTAGCGGGAGGCCGATTAAGAGGTAATGTGAGGCAGTTCTTTTTCACAGAAAGGGTGGTGGATGCATGGAACAACCTACCTCAGGAAGTGGTGGATATGAATACAGTACAGGGCTTCAAACAGGCATGGGATAGGCATAAGAGAGCAATACAGATGAGTATGAATAGATAGGCCATTGACAGAACAAAGGCCTATGGCACATTCATAAGGTAGAAAAAGAAATGGGCAGATTGGATGGGCCTTGCTGTCCTTTTCTGCTGTCAGCTTCTATGTTTCTATGTTTCTATGTAATACACAGTAAAATACAACAAATATTAACAGTTAAACCATTTAACACAGTCAATCGTAGAATCGGCCACAACAACACTTAGACTGTGCATTGATATTAGATACAAAAACATTCTTTTATTATGTTTGCTGAAGGGGGCTTGGTGTTAAATGAATGAAACTTGTGTGGCATTTTATTCCAATAAGAAGGTACCATTTGACTATAAAAATATATTAATCTTTGCAATTTAGTTAAAGGTACTATCAGTTCTTGATAAGCTGAATTTCTTAGAGAGGGGTTTACTTTCCTGTAATTTAACAGCCATATAATTTGGGACTTTGCTCAGCTCACTTTTGTAAGTCTGAACAAATCTATGTAAATGGTGTCTATCTGTAAGAGAGATCTTACCCAGTTGTTTACACATGCTGCTATGGTGAGTCTGTTTTTTTTTCAAAATCAACCTGGCCAGTCGGTTTTACAGTATGTCTCACTTTCATAATTGTCCCTTGTTTGAGTAGTCATATAAAACATTGTCATAATCAAACAAGGGAAAGAGTTGAGTTTCCAGCATTTTTACGGCTGCTTAGGTGGAGCCTGCAGCTGTTTTGTGACAGTTCAGAAAAACGAGTTACCAGAACAGGCCTTGGAACACTTCTGTTTTGGAGTTTCGGATTGATCCTTACGAAACTGCAAAACAGTTGGTAGCAGTCCACCACGGCCACTCATGCCACTGCTCCGTCGGCTGAAAATGGCCCATCTCACTATGCTTCCATTGAACTTTTAGAAGTATCCTTCTGAAAGCCCAATGAAGCTTAAACCCCATAGCCACTACAATAGGGATACGGAATAACAGCCTCACTATTTCAGCTGTTACTTCTGCATTCCAGTGCGTGAACTGCACATGCACATGACTCGTGCACATGCGCAGTTCTATGGGTACCGCCATGTTGGAAATGGCACAATGCCATTCCCTGTAGCATAACCCCAAAAAATATTGTAATGCAGGTCTCTGAAATGTAGAAAATGGTCCCTCATTTTCCCAATTGCTGCACTCCTCCCCACGTTATGCCTGACATCGGGGTGCCTAATTCCCATGTTGGCATCCTGTCCAACCCCCCTTCCCCATTCATGTGGCACACTGGGAGCCCACCCTAGTGTTCCAAAATGTATTTCCCATTCATGTGGCACACTGGGAGCCCACCCCAGTGTGCTAAACTGTGTTGTTTGTTGTTTTTCTCCTGTAACTTAGGAAACAGTAACTTGTTGCATTCATGTGGCACATTGGGAGCCCACAAATGTGTTTTTAATTTTTTCTCCTGTAAATTAGAAAATGGTCCCTTGTTACATTTTTGTTCATCCCTGTAAAACTGAAAACAGTTTCTCATCGTCAGTGCAGTACCCCTTCCCTCCCACCTCCCCACACCCCCCTTTACCCCATACTTACCTCCAGAGGTAGGGCACTGTCATCTTCTATGGACCGGGACATGTCTGCACTCTTTAAAGCCCAACCACAAACTGAAGAATTAAAGGTAAGTGTCCTATACAGCCATTCAATGGAATTTTCAACTTATGCTGATATCTCAGCTATTTTTTCCAATTTTTGGCCCACATTTTTAACATGGGGTTCTTGGGACCCCACCTCAAGAAGACTGTCACTGTCATTTTGTTACTCAGTCCTGAAAGGTAATTTTGCGGTCACTGCATGAAATCACCTTTTAGGACCGATTCATGAAATAACAGTGCCGCTGTTCATGAGGTGGAGTCCCAAAAAGCCCATGTTGCAAATTTGATGACAAAATTCCAACAAATGACTGAGTTATGAGCATGCATTGTGCAGTTTCTGTGCACGCTCCTAATGCCTACACTTTTTACTATTTTCACTCCACATTTGTACCACTGCCATTTTTGCACACCTCCTTCAAACCAGTACAGCTGTCATTTTCCACAGCCTGCCTGAAACGTGTTTTCGCACCTGTGGTGCACAGTACTGCGTTTGCTCTGCACATTCACCTTTCGAGACAACTGAACAAAATGACACTGGCACTGTTCATGAGGAGGGGTCCAAAAAAGGCCATGTTGAAAATTTGGTGAACACCTTCTGAAAAATGACTGCTTTATGAGTGTGCATTGCGCACTTTCTATGCACGCTCCTAACCTTGCTAATTTTTAATATTTTCACTTCACATTTTTAACATTTCCATTTTTGTACACCTCCTTCATAACAGTACAGCTGTCATTTTCCACAACCTGCCTAAAATGTGTTTTCACACCTGTGGCGCAGAATAGCGTATTTGATCTGTGCAATCACCTTGTGGGACAATTGAACAAAATGACAATGGCACTGTTCATGAAGAGGGGTCCAAAAAAGGCCATGTTAAAAAGCTGGTGCAACACCTCCAACATATAGATAAGTTATACCTAGGCGTTGACTGAGTTCTATGCATATGTGTAACATACATCACTTGGTAGCGCTTCATAGCCCTATCAGTTCTGGCCGCCATATTGCATGTCACATTTACACACATTCAGTTGCAGTTGTTCCCCTGCTGCAGCAATGCTCCTACAAGCTCACTACAGCTGTATCAGCTCTGGCTAGAGTTTGCTTGTATAGTATGACTACCCACACAATTTCAGTTGCAATATAGAAGCACCACTCTCTTGCCAGTCTGAATTACCAGTCTTTCAACTTGCACATTGTCAGTGCCCAAGGAGTCTAGCCAGTATCCAAGATACTTATAGGAGTCTACCTAATTCAGGCATGCCCCCTCTGTCTGCAGAATAGTCAGGTCTCCACCAGTTCTTAATTTTGCTGATGTTCCAACAGCATGCACTTAGTTGTACTTATATTCATTTTAAGTTTAGATTTTACAAAATAGTCCTGTAGACCATTGAACCTAGTCTGAAGTTTACATTGAAATTCACCTAAAGAAGGTGCAGCAACGTAAAGTATCATATCATCGGCATATAAGTGATACTGATATGCCATACCTGGTACACTTTCTCCCAGACCTTTTAAATAAATTAGAAACAACAGTGGTTCTAGGACCAAACCCTATGGGACAACACAGACTACTAGCAATGCTGCAGATTCTTTTCCAATTATGGCAGTTACTTGCATCCTAGAATGAAAATATGAACAAAACCACTTCAATGTCATTTTATCAATGCCTATTTCCACAAGTCTATTTAAGAGGATTTGGTGGTCTACCGTGTTGAAAGCCCTGGACAGGTCAATGAAGATGGTCCCAGTCAATTTTTCTTGGTGCATTGCTTCATTGACATCATCCAGGACTGGCACCATGGAGATCATCGTACCATGGGCTTTACTGAATCCTGATTGGTACTTATCAAAAAGATTATTTTTATACAAAAAGTCAGTTAATTGCCAAGCCAGTAGTTTTTCAAATAGCTGGGCAACTTGAGACAGCTAAGTAATTGGATAATAGTCTGTTAATTGACTAGCGCTCCGCCTCTTAAAAATGGTGACAATCCTAACCAATTTCCATTTCCCCAGGACCACCTCTTCAGACTGAGACCAGTTAAACAGGTAAGTAAGCAGTTCAGTAATCTGGAGTGCAGAATATTTTAAGAGTAGTGGAGTTAATCCATCAGGTTCACTCCCTTTATTAGTCTTCAATTCTAACAAAAATTCCATGACTTCAAATATCTCTGTCTTCCCAAATGTGAAAGATGGAACCTTTTCCTCTCCTTCCTGACCTCCTGGAATACGAAGGCTGTTATCAGAGTTGCCCAAAAAGGTCCCTGACTCAAAGAATACCTAGTTAGATGTATTGGTTCAGGAACAATTTGTTAATTTGTTTATGGCAGTTATGGAGGAAGTTGTTAATTGCATGATGGAACCCAACCTGAACCATTCGAGATGGGTGGTTCCACACAAGGGAGCTGTTCAGAAATGGAGGCAAGGTATGCTAGACCTGGATTTATTGGATGCCTGGCGGGTATCCAATCCAAAAGCCAGGGAATTTACCTTCTTCTCTAACCCTCATGGCACTTGGTCCGGGCTGGACTACATATATATGCCTATGTTCAAGTCCGGGATGTCTCTCATAGTCCCATTCATGTCTCTGACTACGCCATGGTCATTCTTAAATTGTTTCCGGGGGGGGAGAAAAGTGCCAGTCCCAGTTCGAGATTCCCAACTGATCTAATGACCAGTGAGAAGTTTTGGACCTATTTGAAAGAACAATGATATATATATATATATATATATATATATATTAGAGGCAAAAACTCAGTTTAATGCATTAGTTAGGGTTGTTCCACAGCGACAAAAGTGAGGAAATTCACTGCTAGGGTTGAAAACCCCCACTTGGACTCCGCCCACCCCCAACCGGCATTGGGGTGCGCATTGGGATGTCAGCCCTAACTCTCACCCCATGACAGTGTAAATCAGCAGAAGTATAGAAGAATGGGGTGAGAGTTGGGACCCAAGATCCCAATGCGCACCCCAATGCCGGTTGCTGCATAATGCGTTGGCGGGGGGCCCCGCGCTCCCGCCACATGATGTGTTGTGGCATAGTAACAGGGACAGCAACGCAAACAGAAATGCTAACAGTGGACACATGGTAACACAAGCACGAATGAGAACAGAAAGGGTAACGCACATGGTGGCGTAGACGGGAATGGTCTGCCGTGATGTGTTGTCACATAGTAACATGGTGCCTGAAAACAGAAATGTCAATGGGCATGGTGATGTAAAGTGAAACAGTAAGATAAACAGTACTGTAGACAGAAATGGCAAAAATAACAGAAACTCAGCGCAAATGAAAATGCAAAGGATAACGCACATGGTGGGCAGACGCCAATGGTAAGTGAAACGGTACGGATCCAAAGCGGAAAGGGCAACAGTAACAGTAATGTAGCGCACAGGCTGGTTTTCCCCAAAACCTGCATTGAGAAAAGACAGTGAGTACAAATAATGTATGCAAAATAATGAGTATCGGCGCAGAAAATGAGATCTTGGAATACTAAATACATTATATCTTAGGAACCGTATGACGAAAAAAATTTAAAAGTCATATTATTTACAACTGTCCTGGCTAATTTGAATCTTAGCCCCATTAGGGGACTAAAATTTTCGACGAAAAGTCCATTATCTCGCACCCGTTCTGAGATACGGGCCCTGAAAAGTCTTGTGACGCCTGTAATGTTATCCTATGGGGAAAAAAAGTTTGGAGCGCCATAACTTTGCCTCCCTGTGATGTTTTTTCACCAAACTACTGAAAGGCACATCTGTGGGCTGTTGGCTGTCTTCCCTCCACATTTCAGGAAAAAAGACCAAACCGTTATTTTGCAGCAGGGCTCCAAATGATTTCTGCTAAGTGTCGGGCGCCGTAATGTTATCCTATGGGAAAAACCGTCAATTTTGGAGTTGTTCACAGAACAACCATATAGATTTTCCCATTGACGTATAATGGGAGCTTGAAAGTTCCATGACTTTTGAATGCCTTAATATTTTTTCACCAAACGAAAAGTGGCATGTTCACCACTGAAGCTCTTTCAGATGAGCCATCTCTCAGAACAGCACACCACATGACAGCTATGCAGGGCCATGGGCAAAATCCCCAAAACTGCCATGAAAACTGGTGAAAAGTGCATTTTTCAGCATTTTGGTGCACAAAGACCGTAAGTCCAACCGAAACAAAATTTGGCAGATCAAGAGACCTGTCTGGCCCTACTGTGCATACCACATTTAGGCAAATCCATTGAAAGGATCCAAAGTTATTAACGTGCAAAATTTTGACTTTAACATAGAAGTGCCTTCATAACCCTAAATATAGTGGTGTGACCACGCCACTATAATGCATATATATATATATATATATTATTATTATGGTAGCACGGTAGTGCTACCATAGTTAGGGTTGAGGAGCCATTTCCATGTTAAACCCAAAATTTTGCACCTTAATAACTTTGCAACCGTTTGATGGATTTGCCTGAAATTTGTATGATCAAGACCCATAGGCCTTGGGATCTGCCAAGTTTCGTACTGATCGGATATACGGTTGCGGAGTTATTAAGCGTGATCTGTGCGCACGTTTACGCTTTTCTGGAATTCTGTGGCCGTGCCTACAGGTCGTACGATTTGCGTGACCAGCCCAAAATCTTCAGGGAACGTGCATCCGGGGTCCCCGATGTGCCTTTCGAAGATTTCGTGAAAAAATATTAAACGGTTCAAAAGTTATTCAAAAAACAGTTTCCCATTATAAGTCAATGGGAAAAGTTAACAAAAAGTTCAACACTTTCGCAAATGCATTTTTACTTTCGCAAATGGGCCTGTTACTTTCACAAATCGGCCATTTTGTTTTCAGTTGGTGATCAGAAAATGGTTGGCATTTAAATTAGGGACCCTCTAGCAATCTAATTTTTTTGTATTCACCTAGTCGGGCCCTGAGGATGCTTGCCATGTCTTTATTTTGTGGTAAAACACCCAGAAATATGTTTTTCAAATTTCTGGAAAAAGTACTTTCATAAATTACTTTTGCTCACGAAGTGTCGCAAATTTTGCAAAGCTGCAAATCGCGCCAGTAATTTTCTAGTCTGTGGAAAATGACAGCAATTCTTTGGCACTGCACTGCAAAATAACTGCTGGGAGTTTTGGCTGAAGTTTGAGGAACGCAGCTGACATCTCTCCAGATGTGCCTTTCAGTGTTGTATTAAAAATATTACACGGTGGCAAAGTTATGGCACTCAAAGTTGACAGTTTTTCCCATAGGATAACATTACGGGCCCGAAGCATTACAGGAATCCTTTGGCACCCTGCTGCAAAATAACGGTTTAGTCTTTTTTCCTGAAATTTGGAGGGAAGACAGCCAACAGTACACAGATGTGCCTTTCAGTAGCTTGGTGAAAAAATATCACATGGCGGCAAAGTTACGGCAAAGAATGGGGTTTGGGCCATCTCGTCCCACCTGGTGGTGAAAGAATTTGCAGCCTTGCGGTCAAAGAATCTTTGTCCACAAGAATTCTTTGATCGCGAGGTCCACCATTTTGTTTTTCAAATTCCATCAGAAAAAATCTAATATCTCAGTTCAGGGATCACTCCTGAAGTAAAACCTGCAAGGGTTTTACTCAGGGGGCTTCGATCTATCGACCCATGCCTTTGGTTTCATCTAAAATGGTCACAAAATAGAGTTATGATTTTTTTAATTCTTTGATCGCGACTCGCTAATGATCATTGGTCGCGAGCCTGCAAATTCTTTGATTGTGGGATTCTTTGATCATGAGATTCTTTGACCGTGATCTTGCATTGCAAGGTAAAAATACAATTTTTCAGCTCAGGGGTGGCCTAGGAACACAAATGAGGGTGGGGTTTGCTCAGGGGGCTTCATTCTATCGAGGCATGGTGGTGGTTTCATCTAAATCTGCCAAAAACTCACGTTTCACCATTTTTTATTCTTTAATCATGGGCCTGCAATTTCTTTGATCACAAGCCTGCAAATTCTTTGACTGCAAGATTCTTTGACCGCTATCTTGCATCGCAAGCGAGGGACGAGATGGCTGAATTAAAGAATCAAATTTCTCAGCCCAGGGGTGTCCTAGGAACACAAATGAGGGTGGGTTCTGCTCAGGGGGCTTCATTCTGCCAAACCATGGCTGTGGTTTACTGCATTTATCTCAAAATTTTGATTTTCAGCATTTTTTTATTCTTTGATTGCGAGTCAGCAAAATTGTTGATCACGAGCCCGCAAATTCTTTGATAGAGAGATTCTTTGATCACGATCTTTGATCGCGAGTGAGGTACAAGATGGCCAAATTAAAAACTAACATTTCTCAGCCCAGGGGTATCCTAGGAAGACAAATGAGGGTGGGTTCTGCTCAGGGGGGCTTCGTTCTGTCGAACCATGGCAGTGGTTTATTGCATTTCTGTCAAAATTTTGATTTTCAACATTTTTTATTCTTTGATCTTGATCCTGCAAATTATTTGATCATGAGATTCTTTGATCACCATCTTTGATCGCAAGATAAGGACAAGATGGCCAGATTTTATAATGCATTAGATAGGCCAATTTTACTAATCTTTAACATTACATATCTTGGAAATAGTTTGATCTTTTTACTTGAAATTTGGAGGGTCTTTACAGCCTGTCTTGTAGATGTAAATTGCAGTATTTATGTGTCAGAAAATATATTTTATGAGGAGATATTGCGTGGCACAGTTTACGTTCTGCAGACAGCTTTTTGCATTGTGGTGGTGGCTTGAAATTGATAGAGTACCTAGCCTTAGTGTCATGGATGTAGTTTTCAGTCACTGTGTCTATAAAATGTCAACAGGTGTGGAACTCTACAACTCTGACGAATGAAAATCTCAAACTTTAAAATGTTATATCTCGGACACGGTTTGGTCTTTTACATTGAAAATTGGAGGGTCTTGATGGCATGTCCTGTAGATGTCAATTATGGTATTTAGATGTTGAAAAATTAATTTCCTGCAGAGATATTGTGTCACGCACTTTACATTTTGCATATATCATTTTGCATTGTGGTACTGCCTTCAGATTTATAGGGTACCTAGTGTTACTGCCATGGAGATAGTTTCACTGCTTATGTGTCTGAGATGTAAACAGCTGCTCAGTTATGCCAGTCTCATGACCGAGCAATACATCTCATATTCAGTAGTTGTACTCTTATCTTATGGAGACGTTTACAAGTTGGTGGGAGTGCAAGGCCGGCAGGGCCCGCACTCCCACCAACTTCTGCAACTTCTTAGTTTTCTATGCTTTTTCCAAAAGTAAGGAAATTCTATGCAAAAAAACTGCATTAATGCATCATTTAGGGTTAAAACACAAAAAGTCAGTAAATGAAAAATCTTTAGGTTTGCCCTTCCTCCCCCTTGTGGACCCACCAACCATCCCCAGACTGACAGATGATGGGGTGTGTTATTGGGGTTGTGAGGCCTAAATGTTGCCCCATTCATCTTCACTGTTGCTTCTGAATAAGATTACACAAGGAATGGGGCAACATTTAGACCTCACAGCACCAATGACATACCCCGTCATCTGTAAATCTGGGGATGATTAGCAGGTCCACGAGGGGGGAGGGGCAACCCTAAAGATTTTTCATTTCCTGACTTTTTGTGTTTCAACCCTAAATGATGCATTAATGCAGTTTTTTTGCATAGAATTAAAGACAGCAAAGAAATACACCACCACTACATTTTAAATTTTCAACAGCTCAAAAGCAATTCTAAGTAAAGACAACAAAGAAAGTACAGTGTCACTAAAAGCCCACAATCTAAGTTGAAAAGAAAAATAGCAATTACCAGTTACTGTAAAGCACTGAATTGAATATGTTTCCTTCCCCTTCTGGCTTCTTCTGAGAAAATAAAACTCACTTGCTACCTCAACTCTGACTAAGCCCCACCTCCAGTTATCACGTAGCTGAGGTCAGAGGCCAGACAATTAACACCCCTCACCCAAACTACAGAGCAAGTCAGACAAGCCAAGACTAAATTTGCAGCAATTAAAGACAGCAAAGAAATACACCACCACTACGTTTTAAATTTTCAACAGCCCAAAAACAATTCTAAGTAAAGACAACAAAGAAAGTACAGTGTTACTAAAAGCCCACAATCTAAGTTTAAAAGAAAAATAGCAATTACCAGGTACTGTAAAGCACTGAATTTAATATGTTTCCTGGAGCATTTCTTGATGATATACCCATTCCATGGTATACAGAGGAACAACGGGAAATCCTGGGGGCTAAGATAACTGTAGTAGAATTAGGGAAGGCAATATGACCCATGAAGAAGGGGATGGCTGGAGGCCCAGATGATTTTGTCATGGGATCTGGTTAGCCCATTGGTAGAAATGTTGGAGGAAGTGGTTGAGGAGGGTAGCCTTCCTGCCTTGTGTTTATAGGCTTTGATTTGTTTGCTGCCGAAGCCAGGTAAAAATTGCAAGTTATATGCAAAAGTTCTTGCTAGGAGGCTGGAAACTCTTCTGTCACTGTTGGTGCAACAAACTGACTTTGTCCAGGGATGGCTATCATACTATAATATGTGGCCGCTCCTTAATGGGCCATAAAGCACCCCAGAAATAAAATGCTAATATTATTAGAACAAATTGATTAGCAAAAATGCAGAATTGCAATCATGAGTACATGTTGAAATGCAGGGGAATCCCCAAAAGGAAAAAAGCTGTATACCACCTATAACTAAAAAGAAACTGATCTTCTCTTATTCTTGAGGTAAGGTTTGTGGGGAAAACAAGAAGGAGTTTCAAGATGGGGGGGGGTAAGCATTTGAGTGACTTTAGGACTGCAGATGTATGTAATGCCCTATATTGTCACCTTCAGAAATCAGCAAGAACAGGCCAACACAGGTTCTCATTCCATTGGACTGAAAGAGTTAGGTTGGGCCCGAAGAGGGGGGATGCTAATTTGCTTTAATCACAAAGGGAATCCTCTTGGATCTACAGACTTGGCACCATAATACTTCCTGGACTGAATGCCAGTTTTGTTGTCATCTTACCTCAAGAATAAGAGTTGATCTGTTTCCTTTTTATGTTTGCTTGCTCATGAGCAAGAAACATTATGTGACAGCTTAGGAGAGAAGCGAGTTGGGGAGGTGTGGCGGTGTGGCATCCAACAGCAGCATTGCATTTGGGGACCTGGCCTTGGTGCACCAAAGGAGGCACAGTGTGCTGATGACACTGGCTTCCAGAAGGTGCACCAAGTTCTAACATTTTCACCGCAGCAATCATGGGCCACCTCGTCATTGCAGCCTCAGAGATTGCTGCAATGAGGGAGTGACCCATCATTGCTGGGCAGAATATTGCTGGTGTGATGTTGTTTGTGAACATGACGGCACGTTGCCGCCATGTTTGCAAACAATATCAAAAAGCCATAGTGCCGAGGGGGTGCCCAATCCTCCTCGGCAGCATGTGCCCCTTCCCACAGATGTGTGTTTTTGCCGACGGGGGCCCCAATCCCCATCGCATCCATCCCCAGTGTTGACTTGCCGGTGGGGGAGCCCACTCCCCATCGGCAGTAGTGTCCCACTCCCTGTGTGATGTGCCGATGGGGGAGCCCACTCCCCATCAGCATCAGCCCCCCCAAAGAGTAATGTGAGAGACTGAGAGGGTGCCAAATCCCCCTCAGCTCTTGCGCCCCTTGCTTTTGTACTGACAGGGGTGCCCAATCCTCCATCGGCTACACCCCCAAAAAAACAATGTTCAGATGGCATGCTGGGAGCCCACCCCAGCATGCCCAATGCCCCTGCAAAGGAAAAAACATCCTGCAATGATTTTTTTTTTACAACCTGTAAAACAAAAATGGTCCTTTGTGGTCTCCCTGGCTCCTCCCTCCACAACCAGCACCCACCCACTGTGCACCCTGCCTGCCCACACCCCCATAACCTCATACTTACCTCTGGAGTCTGGCACAATGATCTTCAGTGGACCAGGAACATGTCTGTACTCTTCACAGCCGACCGTGAACTGAGGAAATGCCGGTAAGCTGTATAATGGGATGGATAGGGTTTTTTCAACTTTTTAGCATATCTCAGGCATTTTTTGGAATTTTGGCACCAAATTTTCAATATGGGTTTTTTGGGACCCCTCCTCATGAATTCTGTCATTGTCATGGCATTAATTGGGCTTGAAGAGTGATTTCGCGGTCACTGTGTGGAATCACCTTTCAGGACTGATTAATGAAATGACAGTGCTAGTTTTCATGAGGTGGGCTCTCAAAAAGCTTAAGTTGCAAATTTGGTGAAAAAATTTGTAAAAATGACTGTTTTATGAGCATGTGTTGCACAGTTCCTATGCACGCTCATAAGTTCACGAATTTGTAACATTTGCACTCCAGATTTTCAACATTGCCATTTTAGCACACCTACTTATGAGCAGTACAGCTGTCATTTTTCACATCTTGCCCAAAATGTGTTTCCGCACATGTAGCGCACAATGGCACAGTCGGTATGTGAAATCAATGTTTGGTACAGATTAAGAAAATCACAGTGACACTGTTCATGAGCAGAGGTCTTAAAATGGCTATGTTGAAAATTTTGTGGAAAAATTCCTTAAAATGACTGTTTTACGAGCGTGCATTGCACAGTTCCTACACACGCTCATAACTGTGCGTATTTTTTAATGTTTGCAGTCCAGATTTTCAACATTGCCATTTTATCACACCTACTTATGAGCAGTACAGCTGTAATTTTTCACATCTCACCCAAAATGTGTTTCCACGCATGTAGCGCACAATGGCACAGTCGGTGTGCGAAATCAATGTTTGGGACACAGTAAGAAAATCACAGTGACACTGTTCATTAGCAGAAGTCCTAAAATGTCTATATTGAAAATTTGGTGAGAAAAGTTCATAAAATGAGTGTGTTACAAGCGTGCATTTTGCAGTTTCTACGCAGGCTCGTAATTTCGCACATTTGCAATATTCTCACTCCAGATTGACTACATCGCCATTTTTGCGCGCCTCCTTATGAACAGTACAGCTGTCATTTTTCACATCCTGGCTGAAATGTGTTTTTGCACATCCAGCACAGAATGGCACAGTCGCTGTGGGAAATCACTGTTTGGGACACATTATAAAAATCACAGTGACACTGTTCATTAGCAGAGGTCCTAAAATGCCTATGTAGAAAATTTTGTGATGAAAGTCCATGAAATGACTGTGTTACGAGCGTGCATTGTGCAGTTTCCATGCACACTTATAACTTTGCACATTTGTAATATTTTCATTCCAGATTTTCAACGTTGCCTTTTTTCCACACCTCCTTATGAACAGTACATCTGTCATTTTTTTTACATCCTGGTTGAAATGTGTTTTTGCAGTTCCATCGTAGAATACCGTGGTTGCTGTGGGAAATCAGTGTTCAGGACACAGTAATAAAATTACAGTGACACTATTCATGACCACAGGTTGTTAAATGCCTATGTTGAAAATCTGGTGATGAAACTCCATAAAATGACTGTGTTACGTGCATGTGTTGCACGGTTTCCACATATGCTCGGAAGTGCAAGCATTTTTAATATTCCCACTACACATTTTCAACATTGCCATCTCTTCATACCTCCCTATGGATCCTGCCTGATCTGTGTTTTCGTACATGTGGTGCAGAATGCCACTGTCACTGTTGGAAGTCAGTTTTCAGGACATATTGACACAATCACATTGCCACTGTTCATGACAAGAGGCCCCAAATGCTTTCTTGAGGTGCGGTCACAAAAAGACCATGTTCAAAATTTGTCCTGTGAATACCAACAAATGCCTGAGGCATTATAGTTTCTAACCATAATGTCCTACCCTGTACAGACAGACAGGCATCGGGGTGTGCCTTTGGATTGCCAACTGTACTGCTCATGCCATCCCACCCCCACCCCCCAGCCACTGACAGGCATTGAGGTGTACCTTGGACTATTTGTCCCAAGACTTCACCCCATTCTCCTATGCTGCACCCATTTAAATGTATGTCCTTATGGAATGAGGTGACTGTAAAGCCAAACACCCTAAGGCACAGTTCAACACGTGCCGGTGTCGGCAGAATAGGGTGAGGTGACAGGGCTTGACCGTCATGGGTGATGACCCAAAAACTTAGCCCAAATCCTGTCCATCTCTACAGGATGGAGGTGGGGTTCATGTGAAGTTCAGTACTTCACTGCCATTCCTATTCTGCATCTCTCTAACTCCTGCATTTCTAATGCTAATACCAGCAAGCAAACATTTGGCATTGACAAATGCTTGTTGTTATAGGTGGTCTAAAGCTCAATTCTTTTTTGGGGATTCCTCTGCGTTTCCACAAGTACTCATGATTGTAATTCTGCATTTTTGTGAATGAATTTGTTCTAATAATATTAGTATTTTTATTTTTGAGGTGTGTTACGGTACTCAGAATGCTCATTGTTTGGCACTGATTTTTTCAGTACCTTATTTTGCACCTCTGCATGAGTTTTGTATTTTCACATGTATTTTGAATTTTGATCCTGTTGATAGGTTTGGTGTTTTTACAAAACTGACATGATATATGGCTGGAAACTGGCCTTTAAATGATTATGCCAAAGTTAACTGTTTTTTCTTTGTAAGTTACTATTTGGCATAAAGCTGTAACCCCCCTTTTTTACTTATGTGCATCCACGTATATTTATCAAAATGATTTTGTACCTTCTTTGGCTATGAACTTGATGAATTGATATTATAACTTTATTTCTAAGGAGCTATGTGGTTTGCATGTAATTGGTAAAGCTTTATCTGAAACTATTGTTATCTTTGTAATTTTGCACATTTGCATGATTTTGGATCCCTATCCTGGAGTTAGTATTAATTGATTCCCACATATTGTCCATATCAGTTTGTACAATGTGATCATACAGAATGGATTCCATGTTCAAGTTTACTTTTTAACAGTGGTATTTATATCTTTTTTCTGATCAAGGTCACATGATTGTCATATTAGAATATACACTTTCAATCCAGTTTATTTTAAATTTCTTAGGGATAATTTGTAGTATTTGCAATGTGCTTGATGCCAGATTTGGAAGTAGTACTAGGCATATCTATATGTTTTTGCTAAGTATTACAATGTAGTCTTGTTTTACTTGACCTGTTTTTATATCTTTTTCTACACCTGTTTATACTTTTTTACACATGACTGTAGGCTATGTGCCTTTTTTAAGTGAGTATCACATTAAGAACTGGGGTAAAATTGGGTGTAACAGCAACAGGTGAACATTCCCTGATGATGCTTTTATGCAAAACTGGTAGGAGGTTAATGGGCTCCACTGGGGTTTTCTATTCCTGTGAGAAGTCTGGACACTTCTTGTTTGGTATGTTATATTAAATACTACTATAACTTATTATTGGCTTTGGTATGTCCTTCATTCATCAGTGGGTTGTGCTGGAGTTTTTGCTGCCTGCATTCATTTGGTCTCATTTGTACACCTAGCCAGTGAATGGCTTTTTCTTTACTTGGTTGACAACCCTTTCTTCCTACCTAGACTTCAAGGTCTGGGGTTTCGCTTGTGGGATCAGTATGGGAGTCTGATGTCTGGGAGACTTTTGTACATGAGCAGGAATCAAAACGTTTGAGGAGCTTGGGGAACAATTTTTAATCCCACAGACCCATGCGAACAAATATTTCCAACAGTTCAAGAAACAAAGCTGCAGAGGGTAGGGGTGCCTCGACAAAAGACAATCGAAATGTAAGCATGTAGTTTTGCACTCATCACCACAAAACAGAACAATGCTGCTCGCAGATTCCAAAGTGCCAAAATTTATTAAAGTGCCTGTACAAAACAAAACTTCCTTCACATGCCTTGGTGCATTTTGGACTAGGATAATTTTTCAAGAGGCATATAAGATAAGTTAAAAGGATGTCTTATATACACTTGTGTGACTTCATCAACTAAGGACATACCGATGTATCTGATTCAGTGCAATAAATATGTTTTTTAACAACAAACATCTAATATACTCTAAAGCATATACAATCACAGTATAAAACATTAAATACACAAAACTATTCATCCCCAAATTTATAAACTACTGTCCCATATATAAAGTTCATAATCTCAATTTTTTTTTGAAGGATCTGTTATATGCATGTAAAGTCCAATGGAAACACAAGACTGTTGTACAATGAGCGGCTCACTCAAAGATTTTCTGTATACATGTATTTATCTAAAAATAAAAAAAAATAAAGTAAATTCCTAAGTTAAAATTCTAGAGTATCAAAATCAGCAAAAAGATTTTTCATATGTTTTAACCATAAATTATTTTATATTGTTACATAAATAACAATCTTGCAACTATCGTTGTACCTAGATACATGTATACAGAAAATCTTCGAGTGAGCAGCTCATTGTACAACAGTCTTGTGTTTCCTTTGGACTTTACATACATATAACGGAGCCTCAGAATTATTTTTTTTGTGATTAGGCACTTTATATATGGGATAATAGTTTATACATTTGGTGCTGAATGGTTTTGTGTATTTAGTGTTGTATATTGTGATTGTATATGCTTTAGAGTATATTAGATGTTTGTTAAAAATCTTATTTATTGCACTGAATCACATGCACCTTAACTGCTGACGTCACACTAGTGTATATAAGACATCCTTTTAACTTTTCTTACATGCCTTTTGAAAAAGGACCTAGTCCGAAATGCATCAAGGCGTGTGGAGGAGGTTTTGTTTGTATCAGCATTTTAATAAATTTTGACACTTTTGGAATCTGTAAGCAGCATTTTTCTGTTTTGTGGTGGTGAGTGCGAGACTACATGCTTACATTTACATTACAAATATTTCCAACTTCGTGCTTTTGGTCAGAGTAGAAACAAGGACCCATTCAATCGATCAGCCTTGTACTCACTAGAGCAGACTGTGTTCCATGCTCGCTCCTTCCTGAAAGGTCTCTTATCAAAAATGGCATATCAAGACAGGGATTCATTTCCAGACCTGTCAGTTAAGGTGAAGGTGCTGTGGGAGTGAGACTTAGAGATGACAATTTTGGAAGAAAATTGGACTACGGTGTTTAAAACACATATGGGCCTTTTAATCTGTAACACATACAAAGAATCACAATTAAAATTTTTACATAGACTACACCGGCTACAGTACACACAATTCATCCTGCTGTCTCCCCCATATGTAGGCACTGGAACAATGTGCCTGGTACATATATCCACTATTTTTGGGAATGTAGGGATCTCAGACCCTTCTGGTCTCAAGTTGCTCAGGAAATATATCATATTTTCACCCAAGGGATTGCAAACACATCGCTTTCCCTCCTTTTTGGGATTGATGATACGCATGAAGAGGGATGGGAGCCTTATTCCAAACCAGATGGGATGTTGCTGGTTCTGGCAAGTCAATGTATCCAGAACACATAGGTTTCATGTATTAAACCAACAAAGGGTCAATAGATGGCTCTAGTGGTGCAGACACTAGCTTTAGAGCAATTAACCTATCTTTCTCCATGATAGGGATGAACTGTTCCTCCATAGTTGGGGGAAATACTGTATATTGACTCCCTTCCCATAGCCTAGGCAACCCTGCTTCAGCAAGATATCTTATAGTGGGTCTGACTTTCCACCACTGTAATGATTTTGGGTGCAGAACTCCCTTCTTCACCTCATTGAGGTGCAACATATGACCCTTCCATGTTAGATGGGTAGTCAGATTAGATTGGGTATGGATATTACTTCCAAAATGCTGGTCCATCACAGATCATCTTATGTCTTTGACCTTTTTGGTTTAGCTGTCTGTGTCATTTTATATGAATTGTAATGATTGATTATGCCTTAAGATGCACTTCCTTCATTGCTCTGTATGTATATAAGGCAAAATCATGTTTCGGTAGAGCAGCCATAAGCTATGTACTGCCTCAGATGTGGAATAAATTGCAAAGGACCCTGAAACTAACCCATCCTATCTCCCTTTCTACCTTCAAATCTCTTTACCTAAGCCATAACAAGGAGCCATGCACCTGCTTTACTTGATGCTGTTATTCCTATAACCCTAGTCAGATGAATCCTGCCTCCACAGTTATACTGTGTCTGACATTTATATTTTGGGGCTCCCCCTTTGCCTTCCCCTATCTACTGCCCCTGCTCTCGCCTCTTTAGTTAACTGTCATCCTCCCCCCCAGTCTCTCTCCTCCCCCCCAGAATCCTTTTGTTGGCTGAACCTAGATTGTTTGCTACTGCAGTGATTCACATATTAACAATGTGTGTTTTTCTTTTCTTTTCTTCATTCAACTCTCGTATGTCCCTGTCCCAGATTGTACCCTTACTCTGTTGTTATTACCTCCTCACAAATACCACCTAGAGTAGCCTTTTAACCCTTACTCCTACCCTGGCCTTTTAATCTACTGTTCCCATTGATTTTTATATCTACTGATGTACAATTTCATATATACTTATATTTTGTGTTACCAGTTTAGTTCCCTGATCCAGATTCCAACTGTCCTTCATCACAGTATATGCCTTTGATGTTATCCCTGTATATATTTTTATATAATTACTGGTGAGCCCGAATATCAACCGGTTTAAAAAAGTCATATCAACTGGCTGGTTGATTTGAAAAGCCATGCAAAGTCACGCAATGCCTCGGTAAGCGTGCAAACAGCACAAAACACCAGTGATTTTAAAAAATAAAAAATAGGCAGGTGTGTGTTAAGGATTTTTTTTACACACCCTCAGTGTGTGATAACTGTGTAAACCTCTCGAGCTTTGCTCTCAAGGTTTATGGGTCATCACACACCTCGGGTGTGTAATAAAAATCCATAACACACACTTGCCTGTCCATTATTCTCTATTTATACTGTATTTTATTCCTGCCTGTATATATATTGTTTCGTTGTGTCTTTCTGACCTGTCTTATCCTGTATACCCCAGGTCCACCTTGAAAATGAGTTATGCTCAATGGTGATCACCTGGTTAAATAAAGACTTTGATTGATTGATTGATTGATTGATTATAATCAGAATTTACTTGGAATACTCTTGGACTGTAAGATAGTTTTTAGCTGGAACATGTTACAAAGATGCCAGACAAAGAGGGGGCAATAATGATTTCTGTTCTGTCTATTATGCTTCATTTTTCCTTGCTTGTATGAATAAGTGTATGGTTCTGATTTTATTTGTCCACTATTTGTGATTTTGAAAATTCTGTAGAAAGATGAAACAAAAAAAAAAACAGCATCACAGAGGCAAAAATATGTGGTTCGCACAAGACGTCTATCCAAAACCAAATTTTAAATCCTTTTAACTCGGTAACTGTTTCATATTTTTTTTTACCAAACCTTTGAAAGCCATCACCTAAGCACTTGTCGCATCTACCGTGGAATGGTTGTGCAGGAATTCAGTGCTGTGTAGCCTATACATGTGAGCAAAGAAAAAAAAAGAAAAAACCTAGGTTAAGCATAGGGAAAATTTAACCCTTTTACAAAATAAGGAGCATCCAGATCTCAAAATCTGCACAAGATGCTGTCATGAAGCTTTCCACATGTTGACAACATGGCACAACAATGGAAAATACAAATCTGCTAGCTATTCCAACTAACACCACCAAAGATATTAAGATGCAAATGTAGGGGTTTAACTTGAATGCTTTACTCAACCCAAACTATTGGGGCACTATTGTGTCCCTACAATATTACTGTCAAGCTCTGTTACAATGGAAACATTCTGTTGTGTTATTTGTGTTAATTTTATGTCTTTTACATGCACCTTTCAGACACACATGGTGCTAGAATGCTTGCTGCCATGTAGCCAGGACTCTGCCACAGGTTCCAGTAGAAAGCTCAATGTATGCTTGCTTGGCAGCCACGAGCATGCCCATGCCACGTGACATTATCATGTGTAATGTCATGAGTATCAAGGCACAGTGGCGAGCATAAGAGTCTGAAAGTGCACTCACTCATGCTGACTGTGAGCTCAGTGCAGAGCATTATGAATGGTGTGACACAAGGAATTGTAAGTAAGATCAATAATATATTATGAAAGAATGTGTTCTGAAGCTAAACAACTGGATCTAACCGACACAAATATTTCTCAGACTCTGGTCCTAAACTAGAACAACAGTTAAAAGAAGGCCAGTGAAGAAACACAGCCTGGTGTGGTGAGAATAAAGCTTGTGTATGTGGAAGAAGGAGCCGAGTCCCCTGCATCACTTGGTCTGCACTTGGTGAGAGTGGGGTGCTGGAGTGTGAAGCACGACTAACACAGGAAACTATTGGACATGAATTTTGTTGAATCAGCTGAAGTGTGTCCTTAAACATGTTTTGAAACTGACTATTGCAGGATAAGAAAATTGCAATATTATGAAAAAGTGAACGTTAGGCAAATAATTTGATATATTTTTTTAAATAGATTGTGTTTATCCTTCTTGGCCTGTCAGCAAGCATCTGTCCTCCAGTCTCCTGTCGCCGCTTCACCCCTGGCCTCCCCCATGCCCTGTATCCCCCACAGATTACCTCCCATGGTGGGGCGGAAGAGAGGATGGCCTTCCTCCCTCCCTCCTGATTACATATCCGGAGTGGGTCTAGGTGTTCCTGAGGCAGCGGTGCTGGAATGCTGGAGAGCTTCCATAGAGCAGCCGTGTTTTCATGCTTCACTTGGTCCCTCCCCCTCGTGGCCATGAACACACTTGTGGAGGTGTGAGCACATCATGATGCCATGCTACTTGTCTCCCTAGCTCTGGCAGTACCCACCATCCTCCACTGGGAGACAGCCAAGGAGCAGGGTGGCATACTCACCCATCCCTGGGAGAGGAGAGCAGTAGTCTGATGCTTGATCCTCTCCCTCCCCTGCTGACCCCTAACAGCCTGTGCTCACTGCCAAACATGGGTTGCAGGCATGGCATGAAGTGTGGCATCCAGCACCTCAACCCTTACCACCACCAGGCCAGCTGAACCTTGAGCAAATTAACCTGTCAGAATCAGTAAGTTAATGAACAGTTACTGCATTACTGGAAAGTCTCTGTTAGATTGCTAGTAAGTGGTGGTTTTCATGGTAATATTTTTTTTACAGAATTAAAGGCAGACTCCTGAAGAGCTAGGATACAGAAATATCAGCTCCCAGCATGTGCCTGTGCTAAGGGCATGTAACCATGAAACTAACATCACAAAAGCCCAGGTCCCTTCATGTGTAATAAAGGATTTTTACCACTGGATAACAAGCGCTGTATTTTTCATTTTTTCTAAGCAGTATAGTCTGCTGCTGGGCTTTTTGTACTGTTAGTTGGACTCCTGAAGAAGCTAAGATATGCGAGAGTGAAACGTTGACTGGGACCACTGCTTTGAAAAAGAAACAATAATACTGAATTTAAGTTGTTGTGGCAAGAACTGTTTTTGCCCCCTGACCCTGATTTTGAAATACCTGTCAATCAATATGTTGAGATTCAGAGTAGGGTCGGTAGGCGGAGCTGTACTTGGTGGCAGTGGTAGCATTAAAGGCTGCTGCACTTTAGGAGAAACTTGTGATACCAGGATCCCAATTATTCAGCAAGGCATAAAGCATAGCACAAATATTTGTACTGCACTTTGCAATTGCCCGGTGTCCTGGCACCTACCTGGTGAATATGTCACATGGATTATAGCATAGCTGTAATCTGCATGGTAAAAATAGCATAGGGCAAAACAGCAACAGGGTTGCATAGCACAAGCGCATTACTGCTACCTCTGTAGCTGTTGTTAGTTGGAAGAACGATAATAAGGATTTCCTTGTGTGCTAAATCAAGTAGCGCTGCTCAGAGATGGATCCCAAAGTGTGCTTATAGAATGCATAGCACTGAAGTGTTATCTGCAATTTTCAAAGGAACCCATGCAAATAAGCTCATTGGGAATGCAAGGTGCAAAGGGGCCATTTACTTGCCCATTATGGGCTCATTTAAATGGGGAGTGCAGCAAGGTAGCATGGCACTGCCCCCCCCCAGTTCCTGGTCCAGGCAAGAGTAGAGAACCCTGGTGCTTGTGGTCCCCCCTTCCCTATCTACAGCCTGAAGTTAATAAATTAATCTCCCTGGTGTTAGGGGTTTCCCCAAAAGTGCCTGCTCAAAGTTAAGTTATCCGTCTCTCTGGTGGTTAGTGGTCCCCCCCCCCAATAGTCAGCCTGACAGAATAACACGCACATCACCCTGGTGGTTAATGTGCCCCCAAGATAGCCTGCACATATGAATAATACCCACAGCATCTTGGTGGCATGTTGCTCCCCTTTCCTGCCACAGGTGGCCAACCCCTGACTGTGTCCAATGATGCAGAAACCTTGTCTCAACCCTCCCCAAGATCCCATCTTTAGCCCTGGTACACACCCATAAGTGCCCTGCGGTTCACCCATTAAGGTGTGTGGATAAAAACCATGATGTCCTTTAGGGCACCAGCTTTATCCCACAAGGAACTTCAGAGAAAACAAATACACAAACATATGGGGACATCGCATGGCAACTACAGCAATGTACCCACACAATGCACTCTGTGAAAGAACAGCAAGAAAACACCTCACAGAACACATGACCTCTCTGAACTGAAACAAACATGTTGCAGGAGGCAGAGCCCCCTGCACCCCCCGCATTTTAACATAACAAATTCCGAGATGCAGCTGTAGTGGAGGTATGTGGAAATATGAGGCAAGTGAGATGACACTCATGGTCAGTACTGGTGGGGTGAACAACAGTTTATTATGGTCAATATATCAGCATACAAAGCACACATAAGTGATAGGCTATGATACAATATTTAAGCAATAAGGCATGACAAGATATGTGTTATTGTGTAATAATGTCATTCCTGGGGTGGGTTGAAGCATGAGGCGAAGTCGAGTGCTTCCACCACCCAGAAGTGATGTTATTACATGATGACACACACCTTGGAGTGCCTTATTGCAATTATACAATCGCTCAATGTTTTACAAAATAAAATAAAAAAATTCAAATGTTTTTTTGAAGATTTTAGTAATGTAAAAAGACAGTATATCTAGTGGAATATCAATACAGTGATGTTATTGTGTAATAACCTCACTGTTTCAGACACACACTGATCAATCAGAGTCCGGGATTCTTTCTTGCCATTGCATAATAATTGACAAATCACTGGAACACAAGAATAAAAAACACAGTAGGAACACCCAGAACTCTTGGTACTGGAACTCAGCTTCACATCTGCAACTGAAAATTAGCTGCTATTCCTTGCAAAATAGTATTTAACACTTCTGCTGTTGTAATGGTATCATGTCATAATAGTGACCCAAAATTAGTGACTAGAAATATAGCGATTCATTTGGGATGCTATTATTGTGGTCTACTATGCAGAATAGTGAGGGTATGGGATAGCAACCAGTGGGAAGGGCGAACGGAAAGGGGGAATAGCAAGTGGAAGGGGAGAGGAGGGAAGGGACAGGGAAGGGGTTTTTAGGCACTGGTGTACCTGCTGTCACTGACCTAGCCATGTGGCATGGTGGTGTGGATGGCTAGCTCTGGCACAGCAGGTACTGGGTTCGAGACTGGGAGCATGTACATTTTGCTGCAGCTGCAACCTGCAGCACTTAAATTTTGCTGACATCTGGATTTTTGCCCCCTCCTCGATATGCACCCCGGAGTTGAGAATCTTAGCAGGAGAAAAGGGGGCAATGCCCCTCACAAAAAAACTTTTTAAAATCTGAATGTTGGGTTGCCTTGAAGTGTATATTGCCAATTTGATTTTTGGCAATATACACTCGCCATAATAGCGATCACTGTTTTGCGTTTGCTATTATGACATGGAACCATTGTAATTCTCCACAATATCCATTAAGCACTGACTACAGTCTTTATATTTCTTCCTTGCCAAAGGAACATGTCTCCCTGACACAAACTGCTCAATTTGTATACATTTTCTGCTCTTTTTTCAACACTTTAGTAAATTTCCATATGGTCGGATGGCAAGTCCCAACTAAATAACTGAATCCCTTATGCCACTCCTCAACTGCATTAATGGTATGTGGGAGGCCAGACCTTGTTGCCACAAAACAATTCCGGAATTCAGATGGAAACAGTGGTCTCCATCTCAGCCCACTACAAATAGGACGACCCACCCACGTGTCCTTAAAATAATCCATTAAGGGGCACAGTAACTCATTGTCAACAAAGAACTCCCAGTACCTCAACTCCTTAAACACTGTGACAACCTCAGCAGTTGGAACAAAAGTTAATGCAGGTTATAGTTTGATATTTAAAGCAAACTCTTCCGATTCCACAAACAGCCACTGAACAGCTGGCAGCTGCTGTACTTTCTGCCATATGGGTTGACATAGGTGGAGAAAACATCCACATAGCTCAACCTCAGAAAAACTGATACAAAGCCTTTGTAGGCAAAAACTTCAAAGTCCATCATGATAGACCATGGTCATAAGTATGGGTTCAACTCCTGCAGCTTGGGAAACACAGCACAGTACCTGGCAGCTGTCCAGCTGGATGTCAAAAGAAATACAGTGAGTATCACTAAAGAGAACTCCACTCCATGTATAATGTAAAGTTGGTTAAATAGTGGAGGGCAATTTCTGAAGGTACCATCAGCATACCAGTCTCCACACTGCTCCATATAACTCAAATTATTATAAGAAGTAAATATCAGAAACCTGTCCCCTCCTGAACCAGAGTTGAACAGAAGAAAGTCCTCACCTCCCTCTGTGACATGATACTCTTGTGGGATTATAAACTCTGCCAGAGAAGTAGGTTGTGGGGGTGGATGACAAGTGACTCTCTTAACCCTTTGTTTCAATTACTCTAAAGATGGCAGCTTTTCACTGACGGTGACAGGCAAAGCACTACAGCAGGCTAACACTACCTGCTGTGAGGACTCTGAAGTCATCAGCGCTCACCATTTCACATCAGTCTGTACCTTGACATAGACATATGTCTTCACAGTCAGGCATATGATTATGACTGCCCAGTACTGCCACAACCTCATCGTCAACTGTGTGAATTCTACTGAAACACTTGGCAGTATGGTACTCCACACACCTCCAATAGCAATTACCACCATGCTCACTTACAGCACCTTTGCATGATTGCAAGGCTGCACAGCCTTCTGTGTCTCCTCAGACAGTGTAGCCACCGTTGGACATGGAAGTGGGTCACAAGTGACCCAGGCAGTACAACTTGACCAGACTCAATGGATAGTGGACACTGCATTTGATACATCCCAGAGGGACCCAACTCCTCTTCCTAACATGGTAATTAATCTGGATTTGTCTTCTGCATGTTAACTGGAAGAGGAGACTAAATTGCAACTTTATGGCACAGACTACAGGTTTTCTAATGTCTAATATGCTGCATGATGATTCCCAGTGCTGTATTTTAACAACTTACCTCACAGTGCCTTCATTTTTTGAATTAGAACCCTTCTTCACACACTCCTCAACAGAGATACAGCAGCTATGACTCCTTACTCTCCCATCCTACAGATGATTTGTCAACTACCATCTATACCGAGGGGGAGAGTACCAGCAACTGAAGTTAAACCAGGACTGATAGACCTACGCATGCATTATACCTTTTTCTTGACTCTACAATCCATACCACAACTGCAAATGCATTGTACTCGGCCATTTGAACTTTAGGTTTCTTTTTCCTTTTCCCAGGTTTGGGGACAGCTGAGGAGTGACATCATCCACCCACTGCAAAAATAGCATTTACCACTCTTCTTGGACATTCTCCCAGTGGTGTTCCTAATGCTTGCTACAGAGCAGTTTCCATATGCTGTTTTTTTTAAACAAAAATAAAAGCCAGTTTCTTTCCTACTGGTCACTGATAAAGATGACAATGCCAAGGAATCCATCCTACTCTAGCCCCACATGGACTTGCTGATAGGGTCTGCTTGGTCTTTGCAACCTGGTCTCCTACCATGGGAGCCTTCTGTCAATTTTGGCATATCCCCATGCCTATTCACACATCTGATCATTTACATATTTGTCTTCATTCTTGTTGCTCATTTATGTGCATTCTCCATATTTTGTACTTGTTTTTCCTGTTTGTAATGTTTATTCCAGCTAACTTCAACAGTACCAGCATCACTGGCTGGCATACAAGATACAGGAAATGCTGATTCAGTATGGCATACTGTAAGTAAACCTTTTCGTGTTAATTGCTTAGGAAGTTGGGTTACTTGTTATACTATAGTTTTTGGGGTCATAGTGCAGACCTTTAATTTCAATTTTAGTATCAATTATGGCTATTGTTTTTCATAATATAGTTACATGGAATGTTTAGGGTGGGCAGAGTAAACATAAGAAATATCAGATGCTACATTATTTAAAATCAGTAGAGCCCGAAATTGCTGTCCTACGAGAAACTCATGTTGAATCCTCTAATGCTCACCTTTGGAGGAGGGACTGGGTGGGACAAGTTTGTGCCTTTGGCAATAACAACAAAACGGCTGACACTGCCATTGTAATTCACAGAAACCTCCCCTTTATACACTTAGAGAAAGTAGTCGATGAGGAAGGGAGATATGTCATCATTAAAGGAACCCAGGACCATACTGATGTTATGCTAGATTCTATTTATGGGCCTAATAAGGATGACCCTTGTATTCACAAGCATCTTATCACATCTGGTGTCTCTCAGTAGTCCGCCCACCATTATGGGAGGTGATTGGAATATAGCTCCTGATAATGTGTTAGATAGATAGATCTGGTAATCAAAAATTTGGCTTAACTTCTAATCAAAGGGGGGGCTAAGGAGTTACAATATTCTTTAGGTCTTATAGAAATCTGACACATTCTAAACCCCACTACTAGGCATTACACGTTTTGGTCTCCTGTTCACAGCTCCTTCTAGTGATTGGATTAATTCTTAATAATCCCCTGATCTCATAGAAACAATCTTGCACTGTAAAATCTGAACTAGTGTACCATCAGATCATTCCCTTGTTTTGTTTTCCTTTTCATTTCCAGGACAAATACCAAAGGATAGGAGATTGAGGGTTAAATAATTGTTTAATTAAAGACCCCAAAGCACTTGAAATTATAAAACAAAAAGCTGAACAATTCTTTGTTGACAATAACAACTATGTCCATAATCAAGTCCACATATGGGGGCCTAGAAATGCACTCTTTGGGGAGAATTAATTCAGTTTGCAGCAACTAAAAATGCAAAAAGACTGAGGAATGTACCAAGCTACTGCTAGAAATTCAACGAAGAAAGAAAAACATCTCTAACCTTTCCCCTCAAAAGGACTGGTTCCAATCAAATGTACCCAGGGCCAGATAAGGTGAGCTCACTCACGAACAGGCTGAGTTTGCAATATTTAGAGCTAAAACAAAGCATATTGACCAGAAAGAGAAATCTGAGAAGCTTCTGGCTCTTCGATTAAGGCAACAAGAGATGAAAAGAACTATACATGCTACAAGGCCAATAGCTCAAGGCCCACTCATACCCAACTCCTTTGAAATACCCTCAGCCTTCCAACCCTATTATGAAACTGAAGCACACCTCCCTAAATTGCCCCCTCACCAAACTGAAGAGCTAGGGCAGCCTATTGCAATCTGGTAAGTTAAGCAGGCAATCAACAGCTAACCCATAGATAAAGTTCCAGGCCCGAATGGATTCTTCCTAATTTATACAAAGCACTTATTGATATTGTTTCTGTCCCACTTGCCACCCTTTTCAACTACTCAAAGGAAAGCTCAGATCTAGAACCCTCCCTGCAGGAAGCCCTATCACTCTCCTCCCTAAATCTGACAAATACCCAGAGCAACTTGAAAGTTATAAATCAATTTCCCTGCTTACTACAGATATTAAAATCCTAGCTAAAATGCTCGATAACTGACTCAACAAAGTTTGGCAATGTCTCATAGGCCAGGGCTTTATGCAGGAACATCTTGTGAATGACCACCTGTGCAAACGTAGGCACATTCTGGCTATGCCCAGGGACTCAGGCCACCCAACTGTGTTGATTTCCCAGGACACAGAAAAAGTCTTTGACAGTGTATCCTGGCCCTGTCTCTGTGCCACACTAACAGAATTTGGCTCCCCCCACTTTTATAGAATGGTTCCAGTTGCTATACTCCAAATTGGTGGGCAGAGTCTTTGGTAATGGTATCTTTTTACCACCTTTCCCTCTTCAGAAAGAAACTCGACAGGGTGCCCCATCCCCTTTTTTATTTAAGCTATATTTAGAACCACTAACTAGCCACTTTGTCTTACAATCCTCTATCAAGGGTATACAGAAGGATCACATAGCTGCAAGATATCCACCTATGCCGATGATATCCTCTTACACCTTGAGGACCCTGAAACCTCCATCTCTGCAGCTCTTACCATTCTAAATCAACTTGGACAGATTTCTGGCTACAACCTCAATCTCTCAAAAACAAACTTAATGCCTCTCACTCACTGCACCTCTAAAAATCAAGTGATGCAATCGAGGGAGGGTGCACTTGGGTACCAGATGGTCTCAACTACCTTGGTATACAAATTTGTAGAAGCAAGGGCTCTTTCTTCACCAAATACTTTGATACTCTATACACTCAAATTAAGAAGGCTTTCACTGGATGGTCAACATTACCTTTGACCCTTTGGGCTCGTATCAACACAATTACTGTAGGATGAACTTCTTGCCCTGCATACTATACACATAGATACATGGATGCACACATTAGATGCTGTCGGCAGATAAGGGCCTACAGCCCACCCAGTCTGCCCATTTGAGCTTGTAAGTTCACTTTATGTTTTCCTAGAAGTCTGTTGCCTCTTACCCCTGACCTCCAGAATTCCCTTATGTCTATCCATTGCATTCTTTAATCTCATGATTGTTTCAGCCCCCACTACTTCCTCTAGCAGGGAGTTCCACTTGTCTACCACCCATTCTGTAAATAAATTCTTCCTCACATTTCCTCTGAATTGCCCTCCCTCCAACTTCATCTCATGCCCTGAGTCCCAGAACATCTTGTTTGCTAAACAATAGTGTATTCCTGCACTCTGTTCCTCCTTGTAAGATACTTGTATTTCTCTATCATATCCCCTCTCTCCCTCCTCTCCTCCAGGGAGTACATATTCAAGTCCATCAACCTGTCCTCATAGGACTTGTGATGTAATCCATGTACCATCTTTGTTGCCCTCCTCTGAACCTTCTCTACCATGTCTATGCCCTTACATATGTAAGGTCTCCAGAACTGTACACTGTACTCCAGGTGGGGCCGCACTAGTGTCTTGTATAGTGGAATTATGACCTTCATTTTCCTGCTGGTGATGCCCCTGCCTATGCATTCCTGTATCTTATTTGCTTTACCTGCTGCCTTGTCACACTGTTTCCTTACCTTGAGGTCTTCAGAGATGATAATCCCAAGATTTCTTTCCGGCTTGGTGCATGCTATGTCCTCACCCCCCAACTGATATGTTCTTCCAGGGTTTTTGTGCCCCATATACATTACCTTGCACTTCTTTGCATTGAATTTTAACTGCCAACCCCTGACTATTCTTCAAGTTGCTGCAGGTCACTCTTCATTCTGTCTACACCACTCTGTTACAGAGCTTTGTGTCATCAGCATATCCCATGGGAATGACCAGGGCATTTATCCCCCTAAATCTGGGTCACTAAATATAAGTCCCTCCTCTCATAATTTCTATGTGACAACAAGAAAATCATATAAACATCTTACATTCCTAAAGGACCAAGGCCAGTTTTTATGTTGGAGAAATAATACCCAACAACACATTGAATCTCCCTACTTTCCACATTGGAAACAGATTAAGCTTGATTTATGACATGATACCAATATTAATATTAGGACCCTACTAAGCATCCCTTTTAATAAACTACCACCTTCTCTTAAGTTCACCTAAATAGGCAGCTTCCTTTCAGTAATTAATCAACTATGCAGTCTACTCAATACTACCCCAGTCTTAGACCCCAACTAACCTATCATCCAAAATCCCAACTTCAAGAGCCAGGGCTCCCCAATACCAACCTCCTTTCTGAGTCAAGCAGATATTTCACAGCTTGATTCCTTGATCAAGGATGGCAATCCTGTCCCTTTTGAACAATACAAAAGGAATAATGTCCATATCTCAGTACCCATTTTCACATTTCTCCAACTCCAACACATGTTGGCCCATTTGTTTGGCCCTAGACTCTGGAATACAGATAAATTCAGAGTATGAGGTGAATTGGAGATGCTCACAGCTCAGTGACACTTCATCTCCCTGTTATATAAAACAATTACTTCATTTAGCTACCCCCGGAGAAGGTGACTTGTACCACTACTGGGCATCTGAATTTCTGGAAATTTGCACACTGGAGATCAGAACCAAAATGTGGAAAGTATCTATAAATACCTGAAGTATGATGGATTTGGGCTTATGCGATTCAAAATAGCTAACAACATGTATTATACCCTGGTTAAACTCTGCAAAATGGGGTGCCTAGCTATGAACATCTACACAAGATGTGGTCAAACAGTGGGATCTCTCAATCATATGCTATGGGACTGCCAAAAAGCATGCCCACTGTGGGATGAAATCCAAAGACACCTTGACCCACTTTTAGGCCTAGAATATACCTTTGTGCTCAAAATCTGATTCCTGGGGCTTGACCTATAGTGCCTCATTAGGGCACAGAGATGCCACATCTTCTTACTCTCAGCAATAACCACAAAAGTCATCTTAAAGCATTGGATGGATGATGCCCTCCCCACTTATCAAGAGTGGCATAATGCCATGGCACAGAAAGAGATGCCCCAGGCAACCATGGGAGCACAGCAGCAGAGCAACAGAGGGGGGCATAGCACAGGAACAGAACCAGGGACAGTAGTAGGGAAGCACAGTGTCAAGCCACAGGTGGCCACCACCAGCAGGGCACACACAGGCACCCAGACACCGCTACCCCAGAACACAACAGTGGCACAGAAAGCAGGCAACAGGTGGCACTAATGGCCAATGGAAGGCCACCAATGGAGTCCCCCCACAGGCCACATGCTGTGCCCCCACTCACCCAGACCCCAGCAAGCCACACCCAGGACCATGCAGCCAAGCACACACATGCCACACACCCTGACAGCTGCCCAATGGTCATCCCAAGGCACAGCCACCAACCAAGGGGCAAGACAGCACCACAGTGGGACACACCACAGCACACAGCAGTGAACTGCAGATGCATGACACACCCACACCGCACGGTGATACACCGCACTACTGCAGCATGGCTCCTCACACCAGCTGCAAAGCAGACACCAACACAAGGAGGTAAGTAAACAAATATATATTTAACAGGAGAACTATGTACAAGAACAAGAGGGTGAGAAAGGGGAGTAAAGTAAGGGAAGGGGACAGGGAACAGGAACTGTACAGTGGGAAGGGGACAGATGGGGAGATACAGCAGGGAAACAGGGGAATGTTGGGGCATGAACTAATGGTGGCCATGCCCTGCATGATCCTTGGTGCCCTCTCCACCTCTGGCCTGCCAGCAACAGTTGGCGCACCTGCATGACCACCTCCATGGTGCTGGATGTGATCAAGATGAGCTGGCAGAGCAGTCTGCAGTACAACGGCATCCGTTGCCTCCACCGGACACCTATGACAAGGGACAGGACAGATGATCAGTGCAATGTCCCAAGGTACCATGCCCACCCACTGTGCACAATGGGCATTGGGAACACACACCCCTGGAGTGGCCATCCCGGCCACCCACAGGGGGGTGGGTCAACGCCTCCCAGCAACCCGGCACACCATGACAGTGCTCAGAGGTGATCACTGCCACCCAATGGCCACCCGACTGCGCAATGACAGTCACATGGCACAGTGCACCAGCAGTACCACAGCAACACCAGTGGCAGCCAGGTGCACACCCACCCCACCAACGGCTGGCACACGCATGCAATGGCCGCCCCACAGTGGCATGCACCATGCACAGTGCAACACAAAGCTGCCACGGCACATGGCACAGGTGGCCATGCCCACACCCACTCCCCCACTGACTCCCCTGTAAAGTCCACAGGAACAAAACAGTGCCTACCTGCCCTCTGTGGTCCTGTTAGTGATGGTTCTGCTCCCACACCACCTCCGTGGCCTGCCGCGGCCTCCTGCACTGCCCCCGCCGCTCCTGCTGCCCTCACTCTGTTGTGATCCTCAGGTTCTGGGAATGGAACAAGACAGGTACCCATCAGGAATCATCCACAGCATGTGCCCACTACCCCCACCCCTATGCACAGGGTGTGCCCCTGCATGACAAGACCTGCATGGCTGTATCGCAATGCAAGCTGCAGCTGGCAATGCCACACCACAGTGTGCACAATGACAGTGTACCCTTCTGCTGGGCATGCCAGGCAGCCTTGCCAACACCACAGTACAGCACTAGGGCACACATGCAGAATGGGCTGACTTACCTGGCCATGGCATGGGTCCTTGCTGCAGCCATCACAAGCAATCAGCGTCCTGCCACATGAGGTCACCATTCCTGTGGTGGTATTGCTCCCCAGTTCTAGCCACCCCGGTGCATTGCTGCAGTCTGGCAGCAAGCCCCTGCCAAATATCAGTCCTTGGCTGCTGCAGGGGCAGCTGGCCAAAGAACTGTGGGGCGTGTGGCTGTACAAATGCCACTGGATTCACAAGCTCCATCTGTGACTGGTTCCTCACCTGGTGAACTCCATGCTGAGCCATAGTGCCAACCACAATGTGGTGAAGCAATATGGTGGCTGGAGGCGCACGTGTGCACAACATGCACCAGATGCATGCTTCAAGGATACACATGCTGTGTACGCCTATCATGCAATGCCAGAGATGCGTGACATTGGAGTCCCAGACTGGCACATGGCAGGGGAGTGACAAGAGGTCAGGGGGTCACACCAGGGGTTAGGGGTCAGCCGCTGCACAGTGCACAGGTGCGCAATAGCAGGCATGGCACACCATGCGCCACGGTCCCTGTTGTGCAGTAGGTGCACAGTGCACAATAGGTGGGAGCACACCGACTGGTGCATGCGCACTGTGGTCCTGTGCAGTGCACATGCCTGGGCATTGCATCGCAACTTGCTCCGGAGCAATCTCATTGCACACTGAGCAAATTTGCGATATTCAGCCACCACATGCTAATGATCTCATCAGCCAATGCATGGTGCACTGGGGAAATTAGCATGTCATTACCGTTGCACCAATGCTCATTTGCATGTGTTGTGCTATAAAAGTGCCGTGGACAAGCACAGGCCTTGGATCGGTATTATAACCATCTGAGGTAAGTTTTGCATGCTGCTGAGCCCAGCCAGTACAGCGGGGGGGGGATGGATTAGGGTGCTGCTGACACTGACACATTTGTCCATGTCCACAGGTAGCAACATGTCGGAATATGAGAAGGGTGAGGAGCGTGGGCCTGCTCGCAAAAAAAGACCCAACTTCACAAAGGCAGAGGCCCCGTTTGAGGCCTACCTCAACAGAGAGCCACTGCTGAGTGGTGCCATGGGCACACCACAGGCCAGGGCATGGTACATGTGTTGGGCATGCACAACATGCAGTGGCTGTGTTGGGGGGGTTGAGGGCCCGGGGGGAATGGGGGCCTTACATCACTGACACATCTGTTTTCTCTTTCAGCACCAGCACTCCTGCATCGGTGGATGGGGTGCCAGCAACAGCCATGGAGGCAGGCCCAGCCCTGGAAAACCAGCCATCCACCTCCTTGGGCACCTGGGAGCCTGATCGGCTACAGCACACCACCACTGTCCAGCAGGATGTCCTGGGCATGGGATCGGACAAGGTCCTGGATGTGTTTCTACAGGATGCCAGCCTCAGTGTCCACCCACTGCATGGAAACACAGATTGGGGCGAGGTCCAACTCCAATGACGACTTGACCATGATCCTGGATAGCATGGGTGGTGGTTTGGGGGAGATGCCCATACCAGATACCATCCCAGGCAGCACATCCAGTGGCCTGACAGTGGTGGTACAGCTGCCTGCTGCCACTGTGGATGCTGCTGTGTGCACTGCCACAGCCGTGCCATGTGGTGGTGGTGGTGCGGCCACGGAGGCACTGGGCAGCGTTCAGCGGCTGGATGGGCAGCAGCAGCAGGCAGTGGGGCCACAAGGCAGCTGGACATGGAGTCCACTGCTGGGACACCTGATAGGGACTTACCCCATAGGGATCCCACTGTGCAGTGTCCACCTGACCAGGGGGCTGTGCAGTGTGGTCGTTCACCACAGGAGGGTTGGCTTCCCACCCAGGTTCCCCTGGGTGCTGACCCATTGGCAGAGCACACCCATTTGCTGTGGGCCTCCATGGAGCAACAGGTGCTGCTTGCTGCTGGGGTATGTGCACTGTGTGTAGAGGTGTGCCAGGCAGCTGAGCAGTGTGAGAGGGGCACTGCGCAGCTCCTGGCAACTATACAGCACTTGCAGGAGGACATGACTGCATGCCAGGATTGCATAGCCAATGCAATCACGGATGGTCTTGCACTGCTGGCTGCCACAGGGCATGGCCAGCCACCACAGACACCATGTAGTGCACTGTCCACCCCAATCCTGGTGTCAGGTGACACCCTCCCTGTTGACGCTGGGCTCTGCTGTTGGCATCCCAGGCACTCCTGAGGTGGGCCTGTTTGGGTTCCTACACACCCCTGCACAGACCCAGTCATGGTCCCGCAGTACAACCCCTGGGGGCTGTTGCAAACACCCCCCATAGCCGATGAGCAGCCTGTGGCTGCCGATCGGCCATGGCGGGGCTGCCCCCATGACCGCAGTGGCCATGGCTCTGCACAGCAGACCTGATATTCATGTCACCTTGGCTGCAGTCTGCTGCTGCTGCCCTGTGTGCACATGGGCAGTGTGTGTGTGTGTGTGTGTGTGTGCACGCGCGCATACCACAGGTGTGGCATCTGTGTGTCACGACACATGCTGCCTTTGTGTGTGCCTGCCTGGCTGCTGGCCCATGTAGCATGGGCATGATGAGAGCAGTTCTGTACCAGTTGTGCCTGTGCACCAGTGCAATGCATCTGATCCCTGCCACTAGTCAGCACCTGGGCACATGGGTGTGTGTGTGTGTGTGTGTGTGTGTGTGTTGCTGTTCACTGCTGTGTGCAGTTGTGTGTGGATGTATGCCACTGACTCCCCTATCCATGCACCACACCTCTGTGTGTGCATGCCCATTGCCATGCATGCCTCTGCCTGTGTGCTGTACCTGTGTGTGTGGCCAGTGTGTGGATTTGGTGCCACCTACCTGTGTGCACCATAGTGCTCTTGCACAATGGTATCCCAATGCTGCCATGCCATTCTTTGCAGCCAGGGATCCCTCCTCTGGGGCAGGGACTGTCCACCACCCTCCAGCACATTGCCCCTGTCCCCACTAATGTTGCCCTCATCAGCCTCGACAGCTATCCCACAGTCAATGGCCATGTTGTGCAGTATGCAGCGGGCCAGGAATAGGCCACAGATTTTCGAGGGGCTGTACTGTAGGGTACCATCAGACCTGTATAGGCAACAGAACCATGCCTTCAACATCCCAAATACATGCTCTATGATGTTCTGTGTGCTGGCATGTGCCTCATTATAGCATTCCTCTGCTGGGGACAATGTGCTCCAATAGGGGGTGAGCAGCCAGGGCCTCAGTGGATAGGTGCTGTCTTCTGTGTGGATAATGACATGGTTAGCCCTGTGTCCTCTGTTGCTGTGCCCCTTGCCTGTCTCTGGTGCCCTTGCTCACACACCTACCCTGCCCTCCCCATCCCATGGCCTGCTGTGTCCAGCACCCCTTGCCCATCCCATACTCACCCACTAGGTGGCTTGTAGGGATGTCCCCATGCTTGAAACTGTGGCACAGCACAGAGCTGGCAGAGCTGTGCCAGATGAATGCATCATGTGCAATCCCAGGGTGTGTGGCACAGACACTGGTGATGTGCCCATTGGCATCGCACACCACCTGGCAGTTCACACTTGGGAAACCCTTCCTGTTCACATAGACCACACCGTCAGGGCCAGGTGGCATGCAGATGCCCACGTGGGTGCAATCAATGCCCCCAAGCATGCCAGGTATGTGTGCTACCCTGTGGAAGTCATGCATGGTTGCTGTATGCTCTGCCTGTGTTCTGGGGAAATGGATGTATTCCGGAGCATGTGGCAGTAGGGTGTTGAGGAACTGTGTTAGGAGGCATGACGTGGCTGACTGGGTTATGCCTGTGGTGTCCCCTGTTGGTCTCTGGGAGGTGTCTATGGTGAGCAGGCACATGACTGCTGTCACCTTTGTCTCCACAGAAATTGTGTGGCTCCATCTTATGGGTGCCTATATCTCCTCACTGCACAGCTCACAGAGCTGCCTGAGAATGGTCCTGTCCGGGTGATACCATCCCACAATCTCTGTATCTGTGTAATGCTCAAAGGTGGTGCGGGCACGGTACCACCTGTTCCAGGCATACTGCTGATGGGCCCTTCCATGGTCATGTCGCTGTTCCTCCTGCCCCCTGTCACCCCTGATTAAGGCCTCCATTAGGAAGGCTGCACTATTCATGGCCCCTGGTGTCCTGTCTCCCCTGGGCAGTCAGATGCTGCACGCTGTATGCCACCTTGGTGAACTGCGTGGCACTATGCCTGCCTGTCCCTCTTTCTCTCTCAGCCCCTGGCTCACTCTCCACTGCCATCTCTGTCCCTCTACTCCTGTGGCTGCCTGTGACAGTCACTCTGTCCCTCACTGGCTCTGTCTCTCTTGCTCTGTTTCTTTCTTTGCCTCTCCATCGTCTCTTGCCACTCTCCCTCTCTCTCTCTCCTTACCTCTCCCCTGGCACAAGTGCTGTGTGTGTGCTTGCGCCCTGCATTTATAAGCTCAAGTCTGCTCGGCACATCCAGGTTTTGCTCTGCACTTGCGCCATGGTTCCACAGTTGAATATCGCACTGCACCGAATATTCATGGACACGCCCCCCTGCTCTTGTGCATGCATTCATTATAGTTGCACATCGGCGCAATGAAATTTGCACTGCGCAATAATTCCCACTGAATATCGCTCCTTGGCACATGTCCACACTTGCACTGGCACAACTCAGTTGCACCATGAGCAACTGCTTTGAATATCCCGACCACTGTTTGTTGGTTGTTTTTAACATTTTTTTAATAAACTGTACCGTTAAAAAATACACTGAGGATGAATCTTGGGATGTCAGAAATACATTTTTGCCAAAAAAAACTACATGATGGACTTTTTTGCTGATAAATACTGATGCTTTGAATAACCCAATAAATAAACAGCACACATAAAGATAAAACAACAATAAAACAGAACATCCCACAGTAATTCAGCATAGACATCAAATCAATTCAAATCGCACCTATAAATGCAGATTTACTATCATTTCTTTTTAACAGAAAAGATATCAAGTTAAAGTCTTGAATTCAATAATGCTGTCAGTAATCAGCAAACAATACAGTATAACACACAGATTAAAAAAAAACAAATGGTTGTATCTTTTACATGTCAAATTGGAATTATCAACAGTCAACTAACATAGAAACATAGGAGTTGTCAGCAGAAAAGGACCTCCTGGCCCACCCAGTTGGCCCTATTTCCCCTACCTTCAGTACCATTGAAGACTCTATTTGGTCTCTGTGTTTTACCCCCCCCGCTTTATTGCTTGTATCCCCTGGGGTATATCCCATGCATTCTTGAATCCTGTAACCACTTTAGCCCCTACCACCTCCACTGGCAGGCTGTTCCATGCTTTCACAACCCTCTCTGTGAAATAGTACTTCCTCACATTTCCTCAGAGTCTCCCCCATCCAGCTTCATACAGTAACCCTTGCCCTCGACCATCTTTTTCTTTGGAAAATGCTATCTTCTTGTACCTTGTTTATACCTGTGAGGTATTTGAATGTTTCTATCATGTCCCTCCTTTTCATTCTTTCCTCTAGGGAGTACATATTTAGTTCCTTAAGCTTTTCTTCATAGGGTTTTTGATGCAGGCCCTGCACCACCTTGGTTGCCCTCCTTTATACTGCCTTCACCCTTTCTATGTCCTTTCAGAGGTGGGGCCTCCAGAACTAGACACAGATATATAGGTAGGGTTCTGCTACTAGAGGCATGCTGTAGGTCATCACGGCAAGGGATACACTCCTGCACATGGGGTTTAACTAGGACTGCCTATTGGGTGGACACAGATGCTTGTCCAGCCCCCTCTTTCAGCCAGTCAGGAATCATCTTCTCCTCCTCCCTGTCCCTGTCCAACCCCCAAGTCACCAGATTTAAGCAGCCCAGGGCTGGTGTGTTGGTAGTTAAATATGCAAAGCGATGCTCTCCTCCAACAAAGAAATAATGCAGTCCCACTGCGTAGCCAAGCAAACTGCTAATAAGGTGTTTTGCCTGGAAAAATACAGTCCTTTAAGATTGTTATACCAATCAGTCAGTATGGCAGTCATGTGGTATTGAATCCAATACTAAATATTACATTTTTGCGTATCATACTTTATTGTCTTATTACTTCCATATGAGGTACATCAAGAACTCTTGTATACTATATATTCTTTTCAAAAAACTGCATTAATGCAACATTTAGGGGTTCTTTCTTAAGTGACAAAAGTAGGGAAATGTGGCTTTAGGGTTTCCAACCCTAAAACCACATCCCCAACTCTAAAACAAATCAGTGGTGGAGTCTTCCTTGGCAGTGTCAACCCTCAAGCTCACCCCATTAGATGTGTATGTTTGCAGAGTATATAGAATGGGGTAAACCTTAGGGTTGACAATGCCATGGAAGACTCCACCCCAATCTTATTTTTAGCATTGCAGGTGTGGTTTTAGGGTTGGAAACCCTAAAGCCACATTTCCCCTAGTTTTGTTGCTTTACCTGGAACCTGAAATGTTGCATTAATACAGTTTTTTGGAAAGAATTTCCTTACTTTTTGAGATAGTATAATTGTATCTTTATTTCCTTGTGGGAGCACAGGGCCCAGACCACCCATCCATACTTTTTCAGATAGTGTAATCATATCATAATTTCCTGAGAAAGCACAGGGCCCTCTGGGCCCTGAGGCTCCCATCCCCTCCATAGATGCATATATGTATGCTGCTGTGAAAGTGTTGACCCTCTGAGCCCTGTGCATCCATTTATATGACAACTATAGCCAAATTGTCAGCATAGTCTTCTTATTAATCCACCTCATGAACCCTGTAGTAAAAATTTTCAAATACCCATCAAAACATTATTCTTCACCACTGCAACATCATTACGCACCAGAAGTTTGAAAAGACATGCCCAAGATTTGAAAAATGACAGCTGTCACATTCATTAGGTGGTGTAAAGAAATGACTATGTTGAAAATGTCAGGTGAAAATATTTGTGTAACGAGCCAGTCCCCTGGGGTTACTAGAATTCCACCAGTGTTAGCCTTAAATAGGAAGTAAAGGCAGCTGGTAGGGAGCTCATTATCAGCTGTCTACATGATATCATTGTTTACACAGCTAGACTGGGTAAAGTATGATTATGTCATTTAGAACTCTCACAGCAGCATAACCATTTTGGAGTGGGTTGCTCTGGGGAAGCTTAGCATGTTCAGATGACAGTGCAGTCAGTCTGTAATAGAGTTAGTCTGTGTGTGTGGCAGTCAGAGTTGCAGGAAATCTGTCAGTGGGGCTCTGTCAAAGGGATCCATGGTCATTTCTCACCTTAGAGAAGTTAAATCCTCAACTTGCCAGTGAAGTGGTGGAAACCGTTCACCTATAGGACTCCATAGTTTCATTTAAGGGAGAATGAGAGGGACTGCAATTTGTGGATCCAAAGGGTAACCCCTTGAAGGTCCTGAAGATACTGTACATCTGCCTAAAGGGAGGAAAATGTGTGAGAGTCTGACAAGCTATCAGAGAGGAGAAAGGGGCCTTTTGTTCTTTCCATGTCTGTGAGGAAGGAGCAACAATATTGTGAACACAGAGACAGTAAACTATTCTCTTAGGGAGTTGTCTGGAGTGTGTGTGCACAGAGTAGGCTAGATGACACTGGCCAGGACTTCTTTCACCACAAATGTGCTGAATGTGAATTTTAAAATAAGGAGTTGTCTGAGGTGTATGTTACCTGAGTAGGCTTCAATATACTGGTCAGAACCCTTTTTTACTCACCATAAATGTGCCGAGCCTGAATGTTTCAAGACAGGAGGCTTTAGCAATTCATTGGAGATTGGAGGTTCCTTTGGTGTAACCCTGAAGGAATGGCAGAGGCTGGTTGGGGTAAAGGGTGGGAAGGCCCCCATCTGGAGTTTCAAGCAGGACTAACTGGTTCATGGATGGGCACCAGGTTTCCCTGGGCAATGGTTAGTGCCAGGAGGAATTTTAAGTGTGTGGAACATTCCATAGGTATACACCTTACAGAAATGAAAATTTGTTTTGGAAGTGTAAAGTTTATGGCACATCCCACAGGAGTGCACTTAGAGAGAGAGAGACTGTAGAAATCCTTCAGTGGAAGGGAAAAACAGAGTTTCTGGAAAACGGTCTGTGTGGAAAACAGTTTCTGCCTAGCTCTGTTCATTGTTCTACAAAAATAAGAGAGGTACCTGTGTTTTCAATGACAAGCCTTTGGGGACCACCTTTGCTTTGAGTAATATCTGTGAATAAATCCATACTGCACAATCCCAGTTACTGCTGTGGACATTGTACTTATTGCTGCTGATGTCAATGGTTATTGGGCCCCCTCGGAAGTTAGGTTTAGCATATGCCTAGCAACCTCTCCCCTGGGTCTGGGTTAAATACTAAGGTTCATTTTAAAATATACCTCCACCCCTTGTCCTCTAGATAATGAGCCTGGTATACACTCCAGTGCTGGGGTAGTACTGTTTGTTTAATTCTGCCAAGAGCTAATGGCATGCCATGAATTGAACACTGTGTCTTTTATTGGGAAGGGGTTGCCAGCTGAAAAAAGTGGCATGGGGGGTTACAAAAATGTGGGTGCTCATCCAAGGATTTTGGGTGAGAGGAAAAATGCAGAGGGTATGTTTAGGATCTTTCTGTTTGGTGGCAGTGCACCATAACAGAAAGCACTGCAAGAGAAGTGAAGTCTGTGCCAAAAAAAATGCCATACAAAAGTATTTGCTTCATGTGATCCTGTGAGAGAAAGTGGTAAAATGTGCTACTTGTGTGCTTAAACTGTGCTGCGACTGGACTGTAGAACTGAGAAATAAGTGCCATTGCCATGCAAAAAGTGCTTAATTACAATGTTTCAAGCAAAAAGTGTTGTGGGCTTTAAAAACAGTAGTATCTAAGTGCCCAGAAAGTTTCAAGTGCTTACAGTAAAGACTAGGGGAGTCACTAAAGAAAATGTGCTAAAAACTGTACTGAAATGCCTAAAAGCGCTTTGCGCACTGAAATTGCCAGCTGAAAAAAAAATGACAGTTTGCAATTTAAATTTGCCTGCTTGACGATCATTGTGAAGGAGTGCATTCGAGAGAGAGAGAGAGAGAGCTTATTTGCATGGCATCATGTGACTGGTCCAGCCAGCCAAGCCCCACTCTTTGTCCTGAGTCTCTGTGCCAGAGTAGTGTTTGAGGAGGAGATTGAGCAGTGTGCGAGCATCGCAGCAGCAGGGGAAATCGTTGAGAAGGAAAGAGTACTTCAACACTTTACTTTCTGGACTTTAAAGTGTAAAATCAGGCTCAACCCATTTTCTGACTGCCTGAATAGTGATTGCAGTGAGTTTGCAACTCATCCACTGGTCTGCCAACCCAATCCACCATAAAGGTATATCCACATAGGCAGCAGGCCATGTACCATCCATGGAAGGATCCAGATACTGTCTGAGTGAGTATAAAACCAAAGTACAAATGAAATGTGTACTTTGCTTAAAATGCAAGTCAATGCAGTAAAGTCTGAGAAAAGAAAGACTGTGGGAATTAAAAATGGACTTAGTGCAGTAACTATAGTGGTAGAAAATTCCAGGGCAGTACTGACTGAAAGTTCAAACAAGCTGCAAAAAGTATGAATGTGCTGAATTTGAGTCAAAAGAGATTGTGTTATTGTACACCATGTAAACAGTAAAATGCAGGGTCAGAAAGCAATTTCCAGCAAGTAAAGTGTGTCTATGACTCAGAAAAGTTACAGCAGCCATTATGGGGCGTAACCAGAAATGTAAACAAAGCAGCATGTGCCATGTTAAGTAAGTGTTTCAGAAGCAGCAAAGTTTCAAATAAATGTGCAAAAAAGTTGTGAAACAAAATGCAAAGTCAGACAATGTGTTTCAGCAGCATAGTGAAAGCAAATGAAGTTGTGCAGTGTGTTTTAATGCTAAACCCAGCCCTAACTTCAGAACAGTAAGGTGTGACTTGTGTGTTTGTTTGCAGAAAATGGCATCCAATACACCTAGATATCCCCTCCATGCTAGGGTGTGGATCTCCCAGCAAGAGAAAGAACTCAGCCAGAGTTGAGAAACTATATAACTGTGAAGCAGCACCCACTGAAGTAGCCCTACCAAATCTTCCAGTAAATGTTTGCATCATCTGTCTAAAGCCAAGGAAGGAATGTTCTGTTGATCCCACACTGTAAGGACTGCAGAAGGCAATATAGGATGTGTGAAGCAGGTGGCACAGTAAATACAAAAGCCAGAACCATTTGCTTATTCCCTATGTGGACCATAGCAGGGGACCATGTTAGTTCAGAGCAGCAAAAGGCTGGGTTTTACCAGGGAGATTCTGCTAAATTTGTCAGATAGTTTTTTAAGAGAATCTTTGGGGATATCTGGCAAGGGCAGGAAGAAATTATCTTTTCCACACCAGAGAAGGTGGAAATAGACACTGCAGAAACTGAATTTGTAGATCCATGGGTAGAAGGCCCAAGTCCAAACCTCATGGGAGAGGATGAAATAGGTGAAGCTCTGCATTGGGAGGCAACTGCCTCTGTGTGTAGTGGAGAGTGGACAGTTGTGGGAGCTGAAGCAACTGTCAGCTTCTGGGCAGATCTTGTTGAAAAAGAAGAAGTGGGAGAAGATAGAGAAGCAATTGGTGGTCACCAAGAGTCACCACTAGCATTGACTTCTGCAGAGCCTTCAGCGACAGAGGAGGTCTCTAGCAACATGCAGTGAAGTACAGAGTTCAACTGCTTTTCCTCTGCACTGAGCTTTCAAAGCTGGCTTAACCAGGACTGGCCAGCCCCAAGTCATGCCACTGGATTAACACTGCCAAAAATCAGCAAAGAAGAACGTTTGATTAGACATAGGGCTGAGGCCGAATATGGACAGACTTATCCATTCTTTCCAAGATTAACTTGGTTAGAGATTGAAAAAAGCAGGCATGCCTGGTTGTGGGAAGAAGCTAGTGCCAGTCTTCACCCAAATGTAAATAAGTTTGTGAGAATTAAAATATGTCATAAGAGATTACAGTTTTGGAGGCTCAGCAGAACTCTGTTTATTGACTCTGTAAGGATAGTGGACAAGGCTGGCCAAGAGACAATTTACAATGTCAGAATGGTTCGTCCAGATGGAGAAACAGTTATTGCTCTACACCCTGAGTGGTACTACCCATGAATGTGCCATTAAGCAGCAATCATCCCAGTAATGACAAGTGAAGACAGCAGTGCCAATGCCACATCTGAAGTGGCAGCAAATGAAGAGGGTGCAGGTCCACTGGTGATCCAGGTTCAACTTCAGCAGCATCCAGTTTCAACTCCAGCAGCATCCAGATTCATCTGCAGCAACAGCCAGGATCATCAGCCTAGCGGAAGGAGATTTCCCAGTCCAGGTCCAGCAGAAGACATGGAAGAACCTGTTCTGAAGATTTAATCTGTCCAGAGGGAGAAGATCATTTTGCCACAGGTCCAGAGAGGTGATGTAGACATCCATTCTTCACCTAGAGTCTGGTAAGACTTTTTTTCCTTTTTGATTTTTATGTTTATTGACTGTGCCACCCTAGTGAAGATGCCCATGGCACTGTTGGTCCTTAAGGCAGAATTTTGGATCTGGACTACAGTTATGTAGGCCTTATGTCTGTGCAAGAACAGTTTTAGACAGGTTTCAGCCTAGGAGAGACTCTTCTTGTGAAGTGCCTTGGGTGCTCTGGTCATTTTTTCCCCATACAATGTTAACATTGTAGGGACCCCCTCCACCAAAATGCATTGTGAATGTGTTTTTTTTTTTTACTGTTTTGTAGAAAACTCTTTCCTAAAAAAAAACTTTTTAAGGCTGCAGTGGGCGTAGCCCTGCAGACCTATTGTATTGACTAAAAAAACACTCTGTCGTTCCTTGCAAATGCACAACATGATAAAGTGACAAAAAAAGTCACCTCCACCTGGGAGCATTCTGAGCTTGCACTATTTTTTTTCTTTCGATGGTGGCAGGGCCAATATACACATTTATAGTGACAAGACTATATCTGGAGAGAAAGACGTTGTCATCTTGGAAAATGCATGGGCTTTGATGGGGGCAGATCCTTATTTACTAGCCTGTCGCTTATAGTATTCACATGTTTTTACTGTTGATGTCCTTTTCTTAATTGTAGAATATATAGATAAAGTTTTTCTGTTTTTTTTTAGCGATATCAATTGAAAATGAAAACAAACTGGTGACTTTGAAAGCCTTTGTCTGAGAAAGCCATATTCTTCCCTAATGCAGCAGCTGCTCTTCCTCCTATGTTAGTGTCTTCTAACAGACTGCCAGCTTGTAAACTGTGTCCAGGCAAATTTTCTGTGTGAAGTTACTGAAAAAAAAACTGTTCTATTTTTCTAAAACTTTTATTGTGCTTTTGTTCTACTGGATAGTCATTTTTAAGTATTGTCTGTTTTTTTCTATTTCTAGTTTAAGTGTGTGCTTTTCAGAGTAATGCTGCCAGTGGTGATAGTGAATGCATAAACAATGAATGGGTTGACCACTGAAGAAAATCAAAACAGTTTAACTGATGTTCAGTCATTTTAATACACTGCTATGTGCCCAGTGAGGAGTTTGGTTCCTGCTCAGTCCTTATGGGTCCAGCAAAGTGAGCAAACTGCTTTTTTCATTCATGCTGGAAGGCTTGGAGGTTTAAAATAAAAGTTTTTGACACAGAGCCAAACTGTACAGCTTAGCCCCTTAGCCAGTACCTGTTTTACATTCACTTGCCGTTGCCTCCCTCATTCCCAAACCATACCAATATAAAAGGCAAATGAAAAAAAAAAGTGCAGGATAGCAAACATAGTAATTTTAAGCTAATGTAAAAGCAGTCAACATTCTTTTAAGAGCTGCGTGGGTGTGTAAAAGCTTATAAGGACATTAAATGCCATCTTGTCAAGGGAGAATCAGATTTCAGCTCTAATTCCCCACTAAAGTGAATCTTCAGCTTCTTCTTGGGACCTTCAGTTTTGATTCTGTGGAAGCTGGGTTGCAACATCTCCCTAGTGTCCTGCCCAATCTGTTTCCTAAAGCACTGCTTCAGACATCCCTGATTTTGCCTGCTTGCCTTGCCACTGCTGTTTGGGAAGCCCTCAAGTAACTTTTTAAGTGTCTGGTTCAGTTGGAGATTGGACTGCTTCTTTTATGTATATATTGGAATGAACCCATTATGTCAGCCTGTTATGACCTCCTGCTAAAGCATCACATGATTGAATCATGCCATGGTGGTGGTGTTGGGGATAGCTTATTTTTGTTTTACTGAACTTAAAGATCAAATGCAAAGTGTTTTCCATAAAATAAAAAAGGTCTTATGTTTCAGGTACTTACAAGTAAAAATGTCAATTCCAAAATTTGCTGAGTGTCGTGGAAAAGAGTATTTTTGTGACTGTGGCTTGCCACACTGGAATGCAATCAGATCTGTAATTTCCTAATAACAGCACTCTGTGAAATAGCTTGAGCTGCAAGGAAGCATTTGCCTTTATGGATGGCAATGTCTGGTAATGGCAGCACCTAGTCAGCTGTGAACCCCTTGTGTGACAATTTAAAAACATTGTGTGGACCCTTGGATTCTTGCAAAAGACTTAGAGCGGTAGTTGTAGTAAAGTACGGTACCATGTGAGTGAATGAGTGGCTAATTGAATGCTTGAATGCTAGTACACGTATTTTATTTTTGCAAGGTATAAAATGGCAGCTAGAGTTTAAGCAATGGACAAGGAGCCCAACAAACATAAGATAAAACAGGATTTTAGTTTAGTTAGCTGTATTGCATGGCTGCTTAACTCTGCAGCACTAGTTACAAACAGTATCAATGTCAGATGTTTACATATGGATTAGATGACATTCATGTATTATAGCAGCTACAAATAAAGGGATTAGAGCATGAGGCAGAGTTCTAATAAGCTGCTTCTGAAAACTTGGACAATTTCATACAGTTTAGTATTTACATTACACTATCTGGGTGCATCTCCTACATTAATTTGAAAAAAGAAAAAAAAAGCTGAAATGCTGATAACTCCAAATCCATTCTTTACTGCCTACCATTAGCAGATTCATATGACAATGCAGTATACTAGAGAGAGAAGAGACAGCCTTGTGAGAGAAAGCTCTATATTTTAATTGTTTCTCTCACTAACTATCTGACATGAAACAGTGTTACGCTTTTGTAAAAAGAGCAAGCACAGCTGCTTCTTTTGAGAGAGAGAGAGAGAGAGAATGTAGGGGAGTGACAACACAAATTTGAAAATAGTTCTGTCAGGGCTTTCTCAGATGCTTGGACAATATTTCAGCATTTATTTACTTTTTTTATCCAAATGAATGTGAGAGATACAAACAGACAGTCAAAGATAATATATATGTAAAAAAACCTCCAGAGTAAGAAGTGTAGAGCAACTCCTGAGCAAGTGTTAGTCTGTACAGTACTTGACTGAAATACCATTCAAGTACAAATTATGCACTGAAGTCCGTATTTTATAGATAACAGAAACAGTGTCATAGTCATATAAAGGGAAAATCTATGCCAAATATAAACTCAATATCATTGAAAACTTACTGAAAAAATTACAAAATATACTAATCTCTGACACAGCCATGCAGCAGAGCAGTAAAATGGAGATTGCACCATAACAAAAAATCATTTCCAGTATTTCTTTACAATTTCCTCTGCACAGTTGGAAACTTCACAGCTTAATATGCCAATATACACAATAATTTGAATGACACGTGAACAAATCCCTTTAACTAATGGAGAAATGTTATTGAAATGTTGCTTTTTTTGACATTAAAATTTGTTTTGTATGACTCATGATAGGAAAAACTAATCTTGTTTTGGTATCACAGAGTCACAAAAAAGAAGTATTTATTATCTTTTAAAAAAAAAAAACAACATCTCTAGGACATTTCTCCAACAGCTAAGTGCAAAATCCAGCTATGGTGGTCCTGATAAGCAAGCTACATGTGTTGGCCACTCTCCAGAATGTAATTTTTTGTGTTTTTTCAAAATGTTAATTTTTTAAGAAAAGATGGTGGAGAATAAATAAAGATTATTGTCATCACAAAAATGAGCTCATGGATGCTGAAGGTGCTGTTGTACACTATAGTCATTGAGAAGGAAGAGCAGAAGCAGGGTTGTTAAAGAGATTTTTTTTTACTTGAAACAGGTGAGCCACAGTTGCTTAGTTTTCTTTATTTTTTTTTTATTTAGTTTTTGTTAACCGGGTAAGTGCACTAGCCATAGCAATGACTGTTTTCAGGCACAACATGGGAGGATACAAAACAACATTACAGGGATGACATTCCAAATACAAGAACAACAAGAATCACTTCAATAGTTTACAAGCAGCTTGCAAGAAATTAGCTAAAAACAAGGAGGTAAATGGTAGCAGTGTGGGAAAATAGAAAAAAGAAAAACAACATTGAGCTGTACAGTAACTAAAATTCCACCAGAGTTTGCTTTGAGGAAGAAGAAAGATGACATAATAACATTTTCAGTATACATAATAACATTTCCAGTACCAACAAGGAACTGAAAAGTTAACTTAGGGGAGTGATATTAGCAAGTGATTGAAGTAAGAGACTCAGAAAAGGGGAGGTAAAGGAGAAGTGCATTGTGTATAGGGGCAGATTAAAAAGGAGAGGTAAGGCTGGGATGAAAAGAGCTGGGGGGGTTGAAACAGGAGCATTTGTGGGAAGTTTCAAATTAAGTGCGTAGTCCTTTTTTAAAAGATGCATGGGATGTTGATTGGCGCAAGGTTAGCGGAAGGGAGTTCCAGTATTTGGGGGCATGGCAGGCCAAAGCACTAGCACCTTTGGTGGTGCAGTGTCTGGGGATGAAAACAGGGCCCTGGTCAGTGGAACGCAATCCATAGCACGGACTCAGGTTTGGGAAAAGGCCTACCAGGGATTTAGGGATTTGTAGACGGACCATATTGTCAATGAGAGACCCATAAGCATGTAGCCTTAGTTCAGTGGGAGGAAGCCATCCCAGGTCAGAATAGAGGAGACTGCGGTGTTGTAGGCTTCTAAAATAGAGCCAGCTCACTATCGTGGTCTTGGAAGCAGCCCTACCCTGTCATTGCCCCTTTGATACAATAAATAACCTTTCAGTTTTATGAATGGACTGGGTTCTAGATATGAATGTGACTAGGGTTCCTCCCACATCTAAGTGGTGTGGGAATGCTGTGCCCCCTTGTGCTGTATTGGACAGTGTGGGCAACTCAATGGGTTGCTCCTTATGGAAAGGGGATGCGACCTTAGGTTGGAAGGCTGGGGCCATTCATAGGTGTACCCCCTGTGGGGTAAATACAGTGTATGGCTCCCTACAGGATAGGGCCCCCAACTCGCTAATCTTGTGAGCAGAGCAAATGGCCACAAGGAAACAGGTCTTTAGTCCTGCCCAGAACAGGTTCACCTGACCGAGGGGTTCGAAAGGCACTGTGCTGAGTGAGTCTAGGATGAGGGTCTGATTCAAGGGGGTGATCAGCTTCTGGGCCCTGTGGTGCAGTACTTCTACTGCTCTAAGGAAGCACACAGTGTCGGGGTGTGCCCTTGAGCTATGTTGGCCTATGGGGCAAATAGCTGTGCCAATGGCGGACAGCTGTACTTGGAGCGAAGAGTGCGATAAGCCTTTATCTACACCCAGCTAAAAGTATAGAGAATGGTTGACATGTTGACCATCTCTGGCTCCGTACCCCTATCCCTGCACCATGCCGCGAAGATGGACCATTGCCTGCCATAAGTGGATGTGGTGGAAGGCCTTCTAAATTGCAGTAGTGTAGCGATCACCAAAGTGTGGTACCCAGCTTTCAGCAGTCTCTGCCTCTCAGGATCCAATCTGTTAGCTTCAAGGTCCCCGGTGCGGGGTGGAGAATGGATCCCTGAGTCAGCATGTCCGGTAGGTATGGTAGCCTGTGTCTGTCCAGCACCATGGCTACCACCGCTGAGAACCAGGCTCAGCATGGCCAGTACAGAGCTACCAGTATGATGGTTCTGTGTGATTGTCAAATCTTGGAAAGAACTTGCTGGAGTACAGGGATGGGGGGAAAGACATACGACCAATCCCATGCCCAAGATTGGGATAGGGCATCGGTCTCCCATGAGTGACATTCCCTGTATCTGGAGAAGAAGCTCTTCACTTGAGTGTTCTCCACTGTTGCCATGAGGTCCATGGGGATGGGACCCCAGGTCTCCTGCATCTGTTGGAATAACTCGGGGTGTAGATGCCACTCTCCCGGATGCACCTGCTGGTGACTGAGCCAATCCACACATATATTGAGCTTTCCTGCTAGGTGAACCACACCAAAGTGTCTGAGGTTGATCTGGGCCCAGTTCAGGACCCTCGTCACCTCTCTCTGCATGGCTCTACTCCTGGTGCCACCCTGTTTGACGATGTAAGCTACCATAACCTGATTGTCAGAGCGATTTAGAACTGACTAATCAGAGATGGTCGATTGGAAGGAACTGAGGGTATGATATACCACTCTCATTTCCAGAATGTTGATGGATAGCCTTTCTTCTGTTGTGGTCCAACAGCCCTGTGCCGATAGGGAGCCCAAGCATGCCCCCATCCCAGGAGACTTGCATCTGTTTTGATGGAAATGTTGTATTTGGCCTCCAACTGAATCCCTCATGTGAGGTAGTGGCTCATGGTCCACCAGACTAATGATCATCAGATTGGTTCCGGTAGGGGTGTCCTGACCTTCAGGTTGTGCTTGTTTGGGGAACCCTGGGTCAGCATATAGTTCTGTAGGGTGCATGTACCATTGGGCCCATGGGTTGATGCATGACACCATGCAGCCTAACATCTGGGCTATTTGCCCTATGGTTGGAAGGTTGGTGGCCTTCAGTTGGTAGGCTAGGGCCCTCACCGTTTTGACTGTCTTCCGGGATGGTCTGGTCCACCCCTGGGATGTGTTTATCTCTGCTCCCAGGTCCTTCAGCTGCTGAGTGGGGTTCAGGTGACCCTTTTCTTGATTCACCACCCAGCCGTGTTCCTCAAGGGCTTGTAGAGCCATTCAGATTACCTGTAGTGAGTGTTCCTTGGACTGAGCTTGGATCAGCCAGTCTTCCAGGTACAGAATTAGGTCCACACCCTGTTTTCTTAATCTGGAGACAAGAACAATGAACACTTTGGTGAACACCCTTGGAGCTGAGGTAAGACCGAAGGGCAATGCCTGGTACTGAAAATGTTGCCCTAGAATATGGAAGCGTAGGCATTGCCTGTGAGTTGGTCTGATGGGGATGTGTAGATATGCGTCCTTCAGGTCTATCGACATCAGGTAGTTGCCTACTCATATGCTGTGGACAGTAGACCTCAGCATCTCCATCATGAACCTCTGGGTGTCCACATAACGGTTGAGGTATATGAGATCTAGGATGGGGTGGAGTTCCCCAGTCTTTTTGGGCATGAGGAAGAAAATGGAGTACACTCCCTGTTCTTGCTCATGCAGCAGAAGCTGTTGGATCGCCTTGTTCTGAGTCAAGTCCAGCAGGATCTGTTGGACCTGATGGGTGGACTTTTTTTTTTTTGAGATGGGGGAACTTACGAATTTGTGTGGTATCTGAGAGTGGACAATTCTATTGCATACCCCTTGGGACACTACTTCTAGTACCCATTTGTCTGAGGTTGTACCCTGCCACATGTGTTGAAACAGCATTAGTCTTTTGCCCACTGGCAGGCATGAGCTCTGCACCCGAGTAGGGGGGAGAGAGAACCAGTAGTCATTGTTTATTTCTGTTCCCTCTTTCTCTGCCTCCAAACTTGGAGCCTTGGTCTTGAAAGGAGGAAGTCTGGTAACTGGAGTTAAAGGAGCTGTGTGCTCCTCCTTGAGCTCCTCTATCATGAAAGGAATTGTTCTGGTAGTAATTGTCTCTACGAGGCTGTTGTGACTAGTTGCCCCCTCAAAATCTCCATCTGTTTGATGGGAGGTAGGAGGGGCTGCTGCTATTCTTGAGGAGATCCTTCCCTTCCTCCTTTTGCTTTAAGTATTTTTGTAGACCTTCCCCAAAAACGTGTTTACCCTTCATGGCCAGATTCTGTAGTAGAGCCTTGGACTCATTGTCTGCTTCCCACAGCTTGAGCCACAAGCTCGCCTGGCATGGTTTGTGACAGCCATAGCCCTGGCATTCAGTTTTAGGGTGTCTACCGACATTTCTGCCAAATATTTTGTGGCATCAAGCATGCAGCTGTTGTGGAGGCCTTGGCCACTGTGCCTTCTATTTCAAATAACATTTTGAGTATGTCCTCCACCTTCTTATCTGTTGGGTCCTTTAGTCAAATGGTACTACAGGGTAGTACCATCTTCCTGCTGAGTGCCGCCACCTGGGGGTCGATAATGGAGGCAATGCACCAGGCGCTGGCCTTGTCCTCCTGAATAGGGTACATGAGGTCCAAATTTCTTTTGTCTGACATTCTACCAGGTTCTGTGGACTCCCATTCCTTGGTGAAGATGTTGATCACCGGGCAAACTGGAAATGCCTCTTTTGTGGTCTTTCTCTGCTGACTCATGGGGTCAAGTTTTGATTCAGACTGACTTTCTTCCAGCTCAAACCCCGTGGTGGACTTGATTATCCTCATGTGGTTTGGAATTAAGTCGAAAGAGCACAACTTGGATGTGAGGGATGGTACTGACTGTGTTTCCATCTCTTCATCATCAGATGGGACACCCTCCACATCATCGGGAGGGTCTATGTTGCCCTAGTCATCTCCTAAGTCTGGCTGTGGGGTGCTTTGGGATGGCTCTATTGGGTTCTGGTGGGTCCCTGATGTACCACTTGAATGCTCTGGCTCTTGCTGTGGCTTAGGGGTCAGTGGAATCTTAGGCTGAGTCATGGCCTCCTGCCTCTCCATGATTTTTTAACATAAAGTTCTATTGGCTCTCCATCATGGCCACCGTTGCTTGCTGATTCTGTAAGAGGATGGCCCCCAGGTCCATCCAGTTAGCCCCACTGGGCCCTGGAACATCCAATCCCATCCTTTGTGATTGCTCCAGAGATATATCATCCTCATCATGGAGGCATGCAGGAAACTGTGGTCCCACATTATGGGGCATCAGATTGGTGCTACATGTAGTGCATTTCCTTGCCCTCACCATATATGGAGAGGGATGACAAAAAAGGTGGAAGGATCGTTAGGACCACAGAAGTGGTGGGCTTCCAGGAAAGACTGGATGCACCAGCAAACAAGGCAGGTACTTTCTCTGCCGATAACACTAGAAGTACTCTATGAGGTGGGCGTGCACCCCCAGGGGTGAATTTGCAGTGCTGCATAAGTCCCCCTCAAGTGAGCTACTGCATCGCTCCGGGCCTAAGGGAAGGCTAGCAGCCTGTGAAGGCCCCTTCCAAAATGGTGGCCTGGTTTGACAAAATGGTGGCCCTAATTTCAAAATGGTGGACAAGTGGGCCCCGACTAGAGGTGAAGGTGTAATCCCTCCTGACACTGACCAGGGCCACTGTAGGAAGGTGCCCTGAGGTGCAGAAATGGGAGCCAGAAAGATAGGTAGGCCACTGGAAAAGGGGCCTGGACCTGCTGGACTGAGGGCTGAATTAGGCTGGCCACTGAGAGAAGGGCCTGGGCCTATTATCGGATGCCCCCTGGCATCAGGGTAGATCTGCTTTTCTTGTGGTCAGGGCACCTCATGGTTTCCAATTGGGAGGGGATCCCACTAAGGGCCGTGACAAGAGTGGCTTTTATTCCCTTGAAGAACTCTATTGAAGCACCTCTGATCTTGAAGTAAGCAAGAAGATCCACCCCCTGCAGTCCATGGATTACGGATGACCGCGGGTGTCTGATCCCCAGAGGTATTCTCCCTGATTCATACTCTCTCTTTTCCAAAAAACATGAAAAGAGCACCTCTTTCTCTCTCTCTCTCTCTCTCTCTCTCCTTCTTCACTGGCTGATATCTGAAACAGTAGCCACTCCCGATGCCATTGGGCAGAATGCGATAGTTGGGAGACCGAGAGGGAGAGGAGCGAGAGAAGAAAAGATAGAGGGGAGATGAGGCCAGGCCGATCCTTAGACGCAACGCGTCAGAGGCCTGGGTGAACGCGGCCACATTGCGTAGCTCACATGGATCTGAATGCAAACATGCCACCATGAAAGATGGTGACCAGCCGAGACAGCAAAGGATTCCTGCTGCTTCTATCTCCTTCAAGCTGCGAGAGAGGGGAGCGAGGAAAGGGGGTAGCGAGAGGCCATGCCATGCTCGGCTAACCTAGAATTGGGGGGGATTAGGTGAGGGTGCCCTTCACGAGTGCAGCTCATGGTGAGCTAGGCAGATGCAGCAGAGGGGAACAGTGAAAGTCTGAGTCAACTAATCCCAAAAAAAGGTCTCACACCACAACAGCAACATAAGTCAAATGGCAGGATGCATTAAACAATTCTAGCTAAATAATACCAACCAAAGGCAGGATGCAATAAAGAAATCTGGAAGCCATTTGTTCCAACCTCATAATCTAATGTCCCAAATGCTGGAGACACCAAGCAACAAACACAAAGCCTAGGCTGGCCTGAAAGACCAGCCCTCTGCCATTGCAGTGCATAACAAAGAAATACTCTACCTAATTTCTTTTGTTTGAAACTCATACAGTATAAGCTGATAACAAAGGCTGTCTTAGGCAGGCTCAGATGCTATGTAAATGAGCACTATATTTTTATTTTTCTTTCCTATGGAAAACACAGGTCTACCTTTTCCTGGCTCAATTACTGGGACTCCTGGAGTGCTTGTAGCCTGATCAGATGCACAATTTGAACTGGGTAAGGTCTGGAGTGCCATGGATGGTCAACCAATCATAATAACATATTTAGTACTAACAAGGGATTGAAAGGTTAACTTAGGGGAGAGATATTAGTAAGTGATAGAAGTAAGAGACTCAGAAAAGGGGAGGTAAAGGAGAAGTGCATTGCATATAGGGACAGATTAGAAAGGAGAGGTAAGGCTGGGATGAAAAGAGCTGGGGGTTGAAACTGGAGCATTTGTGGGAAGTTTCAAGATAAGTGTGTAGTCTGTTTTTAAAAGATGCGTGGGATGTTGATTGGCACAAGGTTAGTGGAAGGGAGTTCCAGTATTTGGTGGCATGGCAGGCAAAAGCACTAGCACCTTTGGTGGTACAGTGTCTGGGGATGAAAACAGGGGCCTGGTCAGTGGAACGCAATCCATAGCATGGAGTCAGGTTTTGGAAAAGCCCTGCCAGGGATTTAGGGATTTGTAGACGGACCATAATGTCAATGATAGAGCCATAAGCATGTAGCCCTAGTTCAGTGGGAGGAAGCCATTCTTGGTCAGAACAGAGGAGACAGTGGTGTTTCAGCCAATGTGAGGAGGAGGCATAGCTACAGAAGTTGTTATATGTAACATCCCACTTCCTCAGGATCGATTTGCATGCAGAAATGTATGTTGCAGCACCATAGGTAAGTGATGGTAGGAGTATGCCACAGACAATGGCAAGCCTTGCTGAGGGAGTGAGCATATAGCTGGTTCGGTAGGCTATTCCAGGTTTGGCATGTACCAGTTTGCAAGTCAGATTGATGTGTGAGTCAGATTTTAGTGATGGATCAAGGGTGATGCCCAGATATTTAAATGAGGTTACTACCCCAACTACTGAGCCATTTAAGAAGGTGGCTTTGAATTTAGGATGGGCATGCTTGAGCTTCGCCATTGATCCAAAGAGCATAACTTGGATTTTAGACTCGTTTGGTACAAGTTTGTGAGTAAATAGCCACTTTTGTATTAGCTGGAAGTCAAAAAAGAGTAATTTAGTTTATGTCATCAATGTTTTTAGCACTAGCATATAGTACAATGTCATCAGCATATAGCAGGGAGGCTGTCCTGTGGAGGTCAACGGAGATGTTATTTACGAAAATAGAGAAAAGTAAGGGCCCAAGGATGGAGCCTTGTGGTACTCCGATATTCATGGTGGTTTTGTCAGAGAAGGTAGAGTTGTATTTCACAATTTGAGACCGATCAGCTAGCTAGTTCCCAAACCATCTAACAACTTTAGTTGAGAAACCAAGTGATTCCAGGGTGGCTAGAAGGATGGTGTGATAAACTAGGTCAAATGCCTTAGTCATTTCAATGAAAATTGCACCATTGAGGAGGCCGGAGTCCATAGCCACTTGAGTATCTGATGTGAATTTAAGAAGGGCAGTAGTGGTGCTATGGCCTTTGCAAAAACCATGCTGGGCAGTGGTGAGTAGATCTTGCTTCTGTAAGAAGTCAATTGTCTGGGCATCAACAATTTTCTCAAGAATTTTATTTAAGAGAGACAGGATGGCAATGGGCCTATAGTTTGAAGGGTCCTTATGATCTCCTTTTTAAAAGACTGGAGTAATCCTAGCTGTTTTCCATATGTCAGGGATGTAGCCCTGGCACAGGGAGAATGTGAAAATCCTGGCTAGGGGAGCAGCAATGAAAGGAGCTGCAATCTTAAGGAGCCTGGGCTCTAGATTGTCTGAGCTGGCTGCTGTGCAGTCCAAGATACTGTTTAGCAATCTAAGCACTTCACATTTTGTGACTGCTTTGAAAAAGAAAGAGGACTGTTTGCAGTAGGTCTTGTAGATACACTTGGTTGGGTAGGGAAAGAGGAGGTGTAGTTAGTTAGGTCTGAGAATTTATAGTTGAAAAAGTTTGCAATGGTTCTGGGATTATTACAGTGTACTCCATCAAGTGACATGTCATTAGGGGTGGATGCCAGATTAGCACCAAGAAATAATTTAATATGTGACCAGAACCATTTGGGGTCACCATAGGAGTTGGTCAGAGTTCTTTGCAGTACGAGCTTTTGGCTTTGTTGATGTCCTTTTTGCAGGCATTTCATAGAGCCCTGTAGTTACTGAGGACAGAGGCTAGCCTAGAGTTTTTATAATGGAGCCAGCTTTTGTTTCTTAGCTTAAGTTTAGCTAGTAGGTCAGCTTTCAACTAGTGGGTTTGTCTATTTTTTACCCTACGGGTTACGAGATTGCAGTGCTTATCCTGGAGCACTAGGAAGTGTTTCAAGAGCAGGTCCAGGGTGGTCTGAGCATCTTTTGGTAGGAGAATAGGGGACCAATCAGTAGAGGCAATGTTGTTCAGGAAAACTGAGAGTCAAAATTTGCATAGTTGAGGAAGGGAATGAAGCGAGGAGTGATCAGTGATTGCATCAGGTAGTATTCCAGAGGTAATTACATTTTCAGGGTGATTGGCCATTATCCAGTCTAGTAGCATGTTGGAGCGAAGGGCAATTCTGGTAGGTTCACCTATAAGCTGGTGCAAGTTATAACTCTGCAACTTGGCCATTATTGTTGTTTGGTTACTGCTCAGCAAGTTTATGTTTAGGTTCCCAAGTATAAGGACCTCGTTCCTTCCTACAAGTCATGCTATTTGTTCCAGTAACTCATATAGCCCTACTTGCCCATTTGTTGGGGGATTGTAGACACACATGATGTGAAGTTTCTTATTATCAAGAGAGAGCAGGGCATGATGTGCCTCACAGTGGCATAGGGCAGATGTCTTTACTGCAGAGACATCAAGGTGATCTTTAAAGTAGACAGTAGTTCCACACCCTCTTTTAGGCGTAGCTCTGTCAAGTCTCAGAAGGTTATAGTGGGGAAGGGGGCATAGAGAATCAGGCATGGAAGGTTTTAGCCACGTCTTGGTCAGTACTATAATATCAGGCTTGTGTAGGGTAGTCCAGGGTTCAAGCTCAGTAAGACTGTGAGCAAGTGTCCTAACGCTGTGGTGAGCTATGATAAGACCTTTGGCATTGGTGATAGTGTCAGGTATAACATTGGTTGGACCTGGATTTAATTGAACATCGCCTGAGAGCAGGATGACATTAATGTATTATAGCAGCTAAAAATAAAGGGATCAGAGCATGAGGCAGAGTTCTAATAAGCTGTTTCTGAAACCTTGAACAATTTCATATTGTTTAGTATTTAGATTACACTGCCTGGGTGCATCTCCTACATTAATTTGAAGAAGAGAAAAAAATGAAATGCTGATGACTCCGAATCCATTCTTTGCTGCCTACTATTAGCAGATTCATATGACAATGCAGTATACTAGAGAGAGAAGCGATAGCCTTGTGATAGATAGCTCTATGTTGAAAATCTTTCTCTCTCTAACCCTCTGACATGAAGCCGTGTTATGCATTTGTAAAAAGAGCAAACATAGCTGCTTCTTATGAGAGAGAAGGAGAGAGAGAGAGAGAATGTCAGGGAGTGACAACACAAATTTGAAAACAGTTCCGTCAGGGCTTTCTCAGATGTTCAGACAACATTTCAGCATTTATTTACTTTTTTATTCAAATGAATGTGAGAGATACAAATAGACAGTCCAAGAAAATATATACATTGTTTATTGTGAGTTATTCAGAAAGACCTTTGAGTCAGGAACTCATTTACAAAGGTTCCACGTCATACACCAAGGGACAGTACAAACATTTGATAATACAGAGTAGGCAGTAACAATGAAGGCTTACATTATATTTCATGATAAGTGATACAGGGTACAGCAGGGAAGGGGAGTAGGTAGGTATAGAGGAGATACAATAAAGCACAGCCATATAGTTGCAGAACAGACTGCAGCTGGCTGATAGTTGGTGGAGGGTTAATGGAGTAGACCACTGTAACTGGGGGAATAGTTAAGGGTGTTAGAAATAAGGGAGGTAGAAGTTTAGAACAACTCCTGAGTAAGTGTTAGTCTGTATAGTACTTGACTGAAATACCATTCAAGTACAAATTATGCACGAAGTCCATATTTTACAGATAACAGAAACACTGTCAAAGTCACCTGTGTTCGGAGTTACTTGGGTACCCCCGTGCAGAGTAGCCAAACCTAGCCTATGTGCCGAGTGACATATTCCTCCCCGACCCCAGCCCACCTGGTAGAGCTGTCATATGGAGAAGGCATACCGGGTAAGGGTTACACATACACCAAAAATCAACAGTTAAAAGAATCTAAAACAATTGATTAATCATTCAATGTATATTAATAAAAATGTCAGGTATCTGAAGTATTTGAGTTAGCTGTCTTGTAGTAAGGCATGCAACGTATAATTTAACAGCATCACCACAGAGAAAAAAAATTAAAAAAAGCCACCTTAGCTTCAAGCAATTTCTTAGTGAGGTTCAATAAATCTGCACTAATAAAGGCATATAAAGGTATCACCAAGGACAAGTCTTGGGAGTGTCCAAGTCTCACTGTTTATCTTGTATGACTGTTAACACTATTTCTGATATGGGAAACAAATAACAGGCTTTTTTTTTTGCAATAAAGATGTTTATTGAATTTTCATAATACACTGAAAACAGAAACTGCACAAGGCTGAAGCCGATAACATCTAACAATGCTTACAATTTCTGGTATTTCAACCCATGACTAATATTGATAACGTGGAAGGAGAGGCAATCAGTGGTTTTAAGACTGAAACTGTAAGTACTCGAACAACAAGCCCTTATAAAACCATTCTTTATGAATACTTCAAGGCAAGCATTGTATAATGTATAGAGGCTTTTAAAACATTCTGCTGCAGTAGAATGGGGTAACTCACAGGCTTTTAAAACATCCTACTGCACTAGAATGGGGTAAATCACAGGATTTTAAAACATCCTGCTGAACAAGAATCTGGTCACAGAACACCTATTATAGAAGTTTGCATATGATCTTTAATTATATGGAGTTCATCAGATTGATACAGGTCAAAAGGAAAATATAAACATTTCATCCTAGGTTATGCTAGTTTTCTGACATATAAGCCTTTGTGACTTTTAACTGTAGTGTAAGAGGTTGTTTAGGTACAGTACAACAGATTTATTTTGACCCTCACGATTGCATTCTATTTGGGGCTTGGTTTGAAAAATGGTATGAGGATATGAGTCCCCTCCTGACCTTTGTGATCTTCCTTGATAATATAATAGTTATGTGATTACTATCTATATTAACTAGTGGTAAGGAACAACACTAATGCTACCTCTATGAAATACTGTATTAGTGGAAACTGTTTTTATACAAATGATTTAGCAAGAATCTGAGTGCTGTGTATGAAAAAATCATGATCCTATAAAAATAGGGAGACTCCTTCAATGGGCATGAGGAGACTTGAGCAATACATGTGAAGAAGGCAGGTTTAAATTGTTATAATAAAATTTTAATTATTTATGAGCTGTGCAAATTTAAGGCACATTAGAGTGGGCTGCTTGACACATACTGCTTACTGTACTTTAAGGTATGGTACTAGGTTGCTCACTATGAATACCTACAGACAAAGGTGGGAGAGAGAGAGAGAGAGAGAGAGAGATCAGGATAAATAACTTAGAGGTCTAGCTTTGAAGTGATGACTGCCCAAATAAAAAAAAGACATAAAGGCATACATCATCAATCAGCAGCTAAAAGAATCCAAATCAGTTGATTAATCATTCCATGAATATTAATAAAAAGTTCAGGTATTTGAAGTGTTTGAGTTAGCTGTCTTGTACTAAGGCATACAACATATAATTTAACATTGTGTTGTCTGTATATCCATGGCACTCCCACTTCCTCACCATAGGGTTATGTACGTCTGATAGGCTGCTGATGCACATGTGAAGTAGGGTCAAATTAAGACCCCTCCTCCAAGCCCCCTCTGTAGCCTGCTATTCTTCAGTTTTAACTTGTGCATCTGATAGAGGCTGCAACACTGTGTCAAGCTCCAGTACTTCAACAAGGCAAAGGTCATTACCAACATTAACTATGGAATCCAGAAATAGCTGCATGCACAGACAGTATTACTCATTATAGAGAGAACCAGCAATGGGAAGAAGTATTTGTAAAAAAAAAAAGGAAAATAATATATATATATATATATATATATATAAAACACAGAGACTGCCTAAATACTGTAGCTCAGGAATAGAGCACAAGGATTTGAGACTGAATTAGGGAATGCTTGCGTCATTTGCATCGTGTTTCTTGACTCATTCTGTTAGTTACTCAGAAATGCTAACATTTTATAGAATAATATGAGCCAACTGAATTTGAATTGACTGCCAGTGCACTCCTCCCTCATGAGCGAGGATATCCGTCTTTATACTCTAGACAATCCCTGATCCAGTGACTGTCTAAGAGGCAGGCACAACAATGAAAACAAAATACCGCTTTAAGTGGTTCCCCCCTTTATTTCAGTCCAAAGGGGACCCAGCCCATCGTCTCCCTTAAGCAGCGAGATGATGGTGGATAGTGCCTTTGCCCAGTATCAATTACTGCTGCATGAATCTGATCATAAGGCAAAAGAAAGCCTTAAAATCCCCACCAAGATGGTCCAAAATTTGAAGCTGGCTTGCGCTATTCAGAGGTCCTATGAGATACAAGCTTCAGCTAACCTGGTCCCAGATTCGGCATTGTTAAACCATGGGGGCCATGTGGCAGACAAAGGGCCATAAAATAGCAAACATGGAGCTGGCCTGCCTTCTCTACTCATTCTTCTTTAACTATTGCTCCACCAGGAAGCCGCTCATGCTCCGTAAGGCCCCCATACATGCGCAGTGCGAGTTTCTCCCCGCTCCGGCGCGTAAGCCCCTACGCCATCTCTCTGAGGGGCACAGACACACACACACTTAGGAAGTGCTTGCGCATGCACGGTAGTGATAGGCATCGTGATTGTATGCAGTGCTGGGGGACAAGCAGAGCAGATCATCTCCTGCTCTCAATCCTCAGACAAGAGGGTTACATTCTGGGGAAAAACAAGCAAGGATGCATTTCAAAGCACATAAGCCAATGATGGGGCAGACCTCTCAAGCATACAGCTGCTGAGTTCAGGCACTAGGCAAAATGAGCCTTAAAGGGCCAGCACAGCATAATGCTGCAGGGGAATAGCTCACCTCCAGGAACCCATATTCTAGAGGAGACAGAGTCTAACTCTTTCCACAGGGGGAGGGGGGGCCCGATCATTCCTAGCAATACTACCTCCTCTGATTATGATTATGACTCGGTAAGGCTCAAATACATTACGGATCATGTTTTTTTCTTAAAAACAATATAAAAAAATGGAGAGGCCTTACAGAATTGAACACTAACAATTCCTTCACTTGATGTCTTGCAAATGTCAACAGGAAGGGAATGCCAGTCATGAGAGGTGCCTCTATTACCCCAACAGAAGGGGCCCATTATGCCCCGCGTGTGAACTGGACAATCAGGATAATTTAAGGGATGCCCACCAACCCTGGGTGGGCACCAGTAACTGTTAACACATTGACCCAGCAATGGTGGCACTCCAGAAGGCCATGGCTACCATGACGGAGAGCCAGAAAAACTTCATGCTTCAAGTCTTGGAGCACATGTCCAGCTTCACTAGTAAAAAGCCACTACCAGGGACATCTCCTACAACAGTTCCCCCAAATCATACGGGAAGACCAAAGGGTAACCAGCCAAGAGGCTTATCCCCCGCAAGGGAGACAGGGGTGAGCAATGACATCCTCATGGACGGACTTGAAGAGGATGAGGCTGAAAACACTCATTCTAACCAAGACAGTGATGAGGACTCTGAACACGACTCAGGTTCAGAAGGGCCTGCAGAACCACTGACTCCTGAAGCCACGTCCATTGTCTCAAGGCTATTCGCATCAGAGAACATCACAGATTTGGTTCTCACAATATGCAATACATTAGGGTTCAAACAACCTACTCCATCACTGGATCGTGAACTGGACCCAATGCTCCAGCCACCTCCCAAAATCGAGCACTTCATCCCAGTATGTCCTACAATACAAGACATTATTACAAAGGAGTCAGAGGCTTTGGACCCAGCTAGGTTGCTGGAAAAGAGATATCTGGAAAAGCTATACCTCTCGCAGGAGGAAAACCTCAAGATTTGGTGCACAGCACCAAAGATTGACTCAAAGCTAGCAGAACTCAATAAGAGGACATTTCTCCCAGCAGAAGGTACAGCTGCACTAAAGGACCCAGTGGACAAAAGAGTAGTGGATCTATTGAAAAAAATGCATGAAATGACAGGTCAATCAGTCAGAACAGCCACTACCGCAATATATGCAGCAAGAGCCCAGATTAGGTGGTTAGACAAAATAGCTAAGGCCTTCATGCCCAAGTCACAAGAGGCCATAATACTAGAACAGGCTCTGCAAGCAGCTAGATATATCCGAGACATGTCTGTAGATGCACTTAAAATGAGCGCCAGGTAAGTGGCTGTGGCGAATAAAGCAAGAAGAAACTTGTGGCTATAATTGTGAAACGCAGACAATGAATCAAAGACTAGGCTACTTAAACTACCTTTCAAGGGCAACAGAGTGTTTGGAGATGGATTACAAGAACTCCTTAAATGCAGAAACCAAGGGGCCGACACAGAGGGTGATAAAGACACAGGATACCTACCATCTATCAGAGGGAGATCTCAGTCCTTTCGACCCCACTCAGACAGAAGGCATCAGAGCTCCTTTCATGACAGAAAGAGCATGCATCAAAACAGATACAACTTCCAAAACAAGGGCCACACCCCCTACAGAGGAAGGGGAACCACCTTTAGAGGAAGATTCTCTAGCCAGATAGGTAGATCTACCAGGAGATCCACCCAATAACTACACCAGGACACCACAACCACAAGACACCCTGACTCACTATCCGGAGACATGTGCACCACCAATAGGGGGGAGGCTTCAAAAGTTCAGTCAAGCATGGGGAGAATCATCCTCAGACAGATGGGTAAACAAAGTGGTGAACCAAGGGTATGCAATAGAATTTTGGCACACACCTCATGAGAACAGACTGCTAGTATTACCAGTTTCATGGAGAAAATGCCCAATAAGACAAATCCAGTACATCTTGAGAACGTTACTCACATCAAATGCCATACAAAGAGTACCACAGGACGAGCTCGGCAAGGGGATTTACTTAATCTTCTTCCTAGTTTAAAAGAAAACAGGAGACTTCCGACCAGTCTTAGATCTCAAATATTTAAACAAACTCATAACCACAAAGAGATTCAAGATGGAGACCATAAAATCAACAATCAGATCAATCGGGGGGAGGGCCTTTCTGATGTCCATAGACCTCAAGGATGCTTACCTCCACATACCCATGCACCCAACACACAGAAAATATCTCAGATTCCAAATCCTGGGGCAACATTACCAATACAAGATGCTCCCATTCGGTCTGGCTTCAGCACCAAGAGTATTCACAAAGGTGTCAGTAGTCCTAGTGGCAAGACTCAGAGAGGAGGGAGTGCACATTATTCCCTACCTTGACGATTGGCTCATCAGGACAAGGTCCTACCAAGAATCACAAAAAGCTACCACAAGAATGGTACAGGTGCTGGAGGAACATGACTGGGTGATAAATACAGAGAAATGTTGCTTAATCCTGTCCCAATGCATAGACCATCGAGGGTATAAAGGTATAAAATCGCAGCTAGAGTTTAAGCAATGGACAAGGAGCCCAACAAACATAAGGTAAAGCAGGATTTCATTCTAGTTAGCTGTATTGCATGGCTGCTTAACTCTGCTGCACTAGTTACAAACATTATCAATGTCAAATGGTTACATAAGGATTAGATGACATTCATGTATTGTAGCAGCTACAAATAAAGGGATTAGAGCATGAGGCAGAGTTCTAATGAGCTGCTTCTGAACCTTGAACAATTTCTTACTTTTTAGTATTTACATTACACTACCTGGGTGCATCTCCTACATTCATTTGAAGAAGAAAAAAAAACTGAAATGCTGATGACTCCGAATCCATTCTTTACTGCCTCCCATTAACAGATTCATATGACAATGCAGTATACTGGAGAGAGAAGTGACATCCTTGTGAGAGAAAGCTCTATGTTGTAAATATCTCTTTATCCCTATCTCTTTCAAATGAAGCAGTGTTATGCTGTTGTGAAAAGAGCAAGCATAGCTGATACTTTTGAGAGATCGAGAAAGAGAGACAGAAACAGAATGTCAAGAAGTTTCAACACAGATTTGTAAACAGTTCTGTCAGGGGTTTCTCAGACACTTGGACCACATTTCAGCATTTATTTACTTTTTTATTCAAATGAATGCGAGAGTTACAAACAGACAGTCTAACATAAAATAAAAAGGTTTAGAGCAACTCCTGAGCAGGGCCACTGGAAAACTGCAGAGAAAATTACCCCAAATTGTGGATCTTTTTGCAAAACTTGCAGGGAAATTGCAAGAGTTCTACTATAAACCCTAAAGGCTTCACAATAAATCTTTTAATGTTTTCTGCAGCATGTATTAGTCAGTATAAACTGCTAAATGAATACACTGCCACTTGAATATGTTTAAAACATAAAGAAAAGTTTATGTTCTGAAAATGAATACTAAACAGATATGCTATCATAAGCGTTGCATATCTTCCAAAATTTAAGAATATCTGCCTCATACAGTGCTAAATAGATTCTATAAATTGAGCCACAGCAAATCAATATTAAATAAATCTAGAAGAAAATTTTTTCTGTTTCTGGATATAGAATAATGAAGCCTAATCAACAGCTGTTTACAGTGCTCTGCCAGCTATTAACCCACTTTGGTGAAAGAAAAAATAAGCAGATAGAGTGATGAAAAATTGAGTTTTAGTAAAATGCTGTTAAAGTGTTTAATGTTCATAGTTTGCACTGTCGGTACTTTACACTATTTTTGAAAACACATATTTAAACATTTAATCTGGAGGTTATTGTTCCTGGCAGTATAGACTAGATGTTAGCACAGCAAACTGTGAATGAGCTGAAGACATCTAGTAGACCTGGGTTTGATTCCCACAACCTCTACTTGCATATTGTGTGACTCTGAGCAAGTCACTTAACCTCCTCAGTGCTCCTGGGTTGCCCCTGAAAACAGGCACTTGTGCCTAGTGAGCCTTATCCAGTTACCAAAAAATATAAAAAAATACCAATATAATTTTACTGCACCATACAGTAGTCAGGGTACCCTGTAATTTACCTTTGTTTTACTCTGGCTACAATGATTTTGTTTAGTTAAAAATAAATGTTCAGACACATTTTATGTGTTTTATAAGCTTGTTTTTAGACTTCAAGTCAGGTTTTTATTGTAGTCTTTGCATGTGAGCATCTAAGTGGTAGATTGCTCAGAGTGAGATCACTGTTAGCAACTAGCTTATTCAAGTTTAAAATCAATAGGGCTATCCAAAAATCCTCAGCTGTTTGAATCAAAACTAGTCTGAATGAAAGTATGCTCACAAGGAAAAACCTGTCCTACCACTTGCAAAAAGGATTCATACTGTAGTTAGCACCCCATTTAGGTGAATGGGATAATTTGCACCTTTTCTCCCATCTTTTGTTTCAGTCTCTGTGCAACAAAAAGTTTTCTGATAGACTGCTTAAACACAAATCAGATGTTAAGTGTATAAGTGTACTTATGCTTGGACAGTGGATTTTGAAACCAAACAAGACAAGGATTCAAAAGAAAGCAGTGTCACATAAAATGCTTGACCTACCTTGCACTGTATTGTTTCGCCAAACCCAAGTCTGCATAGAAACATAGAATTTGATGGCAGATAAGGACCGTATGGCCCACCTAGTCTGCCCATTTCCCTACCTAATGGATATGCTGGAGATCCTAGTTAACCAACAGCCTACTTCCTGCAATGCAAAATTGTCAATACATTTGAGAGTACTTTATTAAAAATGTGAATACTTTTTACACAGTCCAGTGTAAAATCTCAAAAATTGCAAGAAATTTGTGGAACATGTCAGTTTTTGCGGAGAATGGTGAAAATTGAGGATGCTGTTTTCCAGTGGCCCTGCTCCTGAGCAAGTGTTAGTCGGTACAGTACATTACTGAAATACCATTCAAGTTCAAATTATGCACTGAAATCCATATTTTATGGATAACAGAAATATTGCCGTAGTCATATAAAAGAAAAGTCTATGCCAAATAGAAACTCAATATCATTGCGAGCTTACTGAATAAATTACAAATATTACTAACCCCTGATGCCTCCATGCAGCAGAGCAGTAAAATGGAGACTGCACCTTAAAAAAATACATTGTTTTGAGTATTTCTTTACCATTTTGTCTGGACAGCTGGAGACTTCACAGCTTAATATGCCAATATACACAATAATTTGAGTGAAGCATGTGGGCAGATCCCTTTAACTGCTGGAGAAATGCAAATGAAATAATGTTCTTTCTAACATTAAGAATCTTTTTTGTGACTCATGATAGGAAAAAAGAATATTTTTTTGATATCACAGAATCACAAAAAAGGAATATGTATAATCTTTAAAAAAAAAAAAACATCTCAAGGGCATTCCTCCAACAGCTAAGTGCAGAATTCAGCTAAGGGGGTCCCGATAAGCAGACTACATGTGTTGGCCACTGTCCAGAATGTCATTGTTTTGTGGTTTTTCAAAATTTAATTTTTTTAGGAAAAGATGGTGGAGAATAAATAAAGATTATTGCCATCACAAAAATGAGCTCATGGATGCTGAAGGTGCTGTTGTGCACTATAGTCATTGAGGATGAAGAGCAGAATCAGGGTTGTTGAAGGGATTATTTTTCACTTGAAACAGGTATGCCATGGTTGCTTAGTTTTCTTTCTTATTCAGCAACCTTTCCAGGTAAGCTTGTGCAGTCACCCTCACAGTGTTTTGTGTTGGCTGGTTGTGTTCTGCTTTCCACTAAGAAGAAGGCGAGATGGCAGAGCCAGAGCAATGGGGCTGATAGATAGCCCTTTAGAGGGGCTGAAGACTTTTGCAACCAAGATACAACCGAGAGGGAAGTTCAGAAGCTAAAATCAAAACTAGAGCACAGAGCTGAAAATAGATGAATAAGTGGAAACAGATATACCAGGTGATAGGTCAAGCAGCATACTGCCAAAGGAAACAAATTAACAACTGATGTTAAAAAAAACAGGAATCTCAAAATTAAAAACAACAAATTACGTGTGGAGACCCAAACTGAGATGAGTATATTGGGAGCCTACCAAAATGATGAGGGTACCCTTTAGTTTTTAATTTGTTTTGAGACTGTTAAACAATTATTTTGGCACTGTCAAATAATTTTCAATCTCTAAATGATTCTGACTCTTTGAACATTTTATTGGCTTATTAATTTACTAGCTTTCATTAGAGAAGGGTGAGTTCTATTCATTTATTTTCAATCTGTAGATTATTGTGGCTCAACATTTTATTGGCTTTTTAGTATACTAGCTTTTATTACTGAAGTGTGACTACAACATATAATTTAACAGCATCTCACTACTGAGAAAAAATAAAAGTCACCTTAGTGTCAAGCAATTTCAAATAGATAGGATCAATAAATCAGCACTAATAAAGGCATATAAAGGTATCACAGAGAACAAGTCTTGGGAGTGCCCGAGTCTCTCTGTTTATCTTCTATGGCTTTTAAAATATCCTGCTGAACATGAATCGAGTCACAGAATGCCTGTTAGAGAAGTTTGCATATGCTCTTAAATTTTATGGAATTCATCACATTGATACAGGTCAGAAGGAAGATATAAACATTTCATCATTGTTCATGCTAGTTTCCCACCGTATAAGCCTTCATGATTTTTAACTGTAGTGTAATAGGTTGTTTAGGTATAGTACAACAGACTTATTTTGACTCTCATGATTGTATTCTATTTCGGGCATGGTTTAAAAAAATGGTACGAGCATAAGAGTTTCTTCCTGACCTTTGTGATCTCCCGTAATAATATAAAAGTTATGTGATTACTAACATACAGTACGAACATATGAATGTGCCAGCAGAAACTGACCTCCTGGTCTATCTAAGTCTGCTTGAGTGTGTAGCTAGCACCCCTAGTTCGCAGCTGCCCCACCCCCGCTCCCCTTTGTCATCCCACTGCCACCCCCCACCTCCTGTGGAAATTGGTTGTTTCTTCTTTTATACAAATAGTTTAGCAAGAAACTGAGTGCAGTGCATGAAACAAATCATGATCGAATAAAAATAGAGAGACTCATTCAATGGGCATGAGATGCCTGCAACACACCAGGGGACAGAGATAGGACCATGGGAGCCTTTAAAGGCTGAGGGACCCCTTCCTCAAGCACACTTCAGCCTGCAACACACCAGGGGCAGAGATAGGACCATGGGAGCCTTTAAAGACCGAGAGACCCCTTCTCCAAGCACACTTCAGCCTGTAACACACCAGGGGACAGAGATAGGACCATGGGAGCCTTTAAAGGCTGAGGGACCCCTTCCCCAAGCACACTTCAGCCTGCAACACACCAGGGGCAGAGATAGGACCATGGGAGCCTTTAGAGACCAAGAGACCCCTTCTCCAAGCACACTTCAGCCTGTAACACACCAGGGGACAGAGATAGGACCATGGGAGCATTTAAAGGCTGAGGGACCCCTTCCCCAAGCACACTTCAGCCTGCAACACACCAGGGGACAGAGATAGGACCATGGGAGCTTTTAAAGACCGAGAGACCCCTTCCCCAAGCACACTTCAGCCTCTAACACACCAGGGGACAGAGATATGACTATGGGAGCCTTTAAAGACCAAGAGACCCCTTCCCCAAGCACACTTCAGCCTGTAACACACCAGGGGACAGAGATAGGACCATGGGAGCCTTTAAAGGCTGAGGGACCCCTTTCCCAAGCACACTTCAGCCTGCAACACACCAGGGGACAGAGATAGGATCATGGGAGCCTTTAAAGACTGAGAGACTCCTTCCCCAAGCACACTTCAGCCTCTAACACACCAGGGGACAGAGATAGGACTGTGTGAGCCCTTAAAGGCTGTGGGACCCCTTCCCCAAGCACCCTTCAGCCTGCAACACAACAGGGGAAAGAGACAGGACCATGGGAGCCCTTAAAGGCAATTTGACTCCCTCCCAGGATGAGCACCTTTGTGTGTGGATGTTATTTTGCCCTCCTATAGTGACTGATAATTTTCTGCTGGCCTCTGTGCACACTCTGAGTGCTTGGATTCTCTACTATTTGTGTGGGAGCTTTAAGGACACTCAGCCATCGAACATTGTTAGTGCAGCTAGCCTGTTTTACTCCCTGATTATATTTACCATACATAGTAATTAACTTGTTTGTAATTAGCCTGAGAATTGCTAGTGTTACTGCATGTAAGGTTCTAAGCATTTACAGCCAGTGTTTCCATTTACAACTACAGCCTAGCATTTGTACTCTCCACTGGTATTACACTGCTCTGCTGTTTGTAACCTCTGCTTTTTTACACTATTTCCCTGTGCTTGTGGTTAGAATATAACACTGAGTTTCCAGTGACTTACTTACTTACTGCATTTCAGCCTGTTTGGGAACTGCTGCAGGCCTACTACATGGCTGGCATCTCTCAGTAGGTTCCCCAGGCTCCATTGTTTTCCTCTGTCTCTCTCTTGGGCTATTCCCAGTTTGCACATACGCACTAGAGTCTAGGGCTAATCCCAGTTTGTGCATGTGCACTAGGGTCTGGCCTGTTTGCAGTCCCTCAACTATCCTCCCACTGCACACTAATCAAGCTCCTTTATTTCTCTTCCTTTTTCAGGCCATGGAACCCCTTCCCCAAGCACTCTTCAGCCTGCACCTCTCCGGGGGACAGAGATAGGAACAGAGATAGGACCGCGTGAGCCCTGAAAGGTAATTCGTCTCCCTCCCAGGTCGAGCACCTTTGTGTGGGGGTGTTAGCCTGTTGACACTTCACTTTGACTGTTTCACCCACCCCAGTCACCCTCCCACTCAGTGGTGTCCCTTAATTTATAGTCCTCTCCCCATCACGTGACTGAGTGTCCACACTCCCCCTAACAGGTTACATTCTTCCACCACCAGAGGGCTCCCCTGCCTCTCATCACTACGCTCCCCATTGCACACTACAAATATCTCCTATTCCTCTCTCCCAACCCCCCACCTGCCATTGTGCCACCTAGCCTCTAGGAGGTGGTATTTCACCCTCTTTATTAGCTTCTTTTCCTTTGCTTTTCCTCCCTCCTGTGGCTCCATCTCCACCTCTCCACGATAATCTTTCCCCTCTTTTGTTTCACTTTGACTACTGCATTCCTCTTCTCCCCCACCTGGGTCTTGCACCTTATACCTCTTGCACAGTAGTCTGGCACCCTACTTCTGTGCTAACCACACTGCCCTAACAATCTGTGTCTGTTGGCACCCTTTATCCCTCTCCCCCCACCTCTGCTTACTATTGCCTCCCTCCTTTCCCTTCTCATTCCCATCACCCTCCTCCTTGTTACTATTCTCCCCTTGCCCCCTCCCAAGCCACCCCCACTAATCACCCACCCTCACATAACATGCCACAACACCACTCTACACTTGCCTCTTACCCTCCCCAGCACCTGCCTCCCTTGCTACCTGTGGTGCATCTCCCCCATCTTGCGACATCATGTGGCTGTCTTTCCTCCTTGCCAGCCCTACTCTCCGCACCCTACCTATCCTGACCTTGCTCCCTCAATACACTAAAACAGGGACCACCTCGGCCATCCAAAGGAAAGCCCTATGCCACCTGCTGCTCAGAACCCTCTCCCTGCTCCTTCTAATATCAGGGAACATCCACCCCAACCCTGGCCCCACCTCTGCACCCACCCAATCCCAGGCAGCCATGTCTGGACTACGCATTGCATCAATCAATATCTGCAGTCTCCCAAAATATTTAATGACCTACAGGTCTGGATAGCCCAACACCAACCTGATATTTATTTATTTATTTATTTGCTATCCAAATCTATCCCAGACTCTTCCATCTCAATCTTTGGTTACACACTACATCACAATGACAGAATTGGCAAATGTGGGGGTGGCTGTTCTATTTACATATGGGACTACTGCCAAACACATGCCTTCCCCCCCAAAGCTTGCCAATGGAGCCAAAGCCTTATCTCTTAATATCTCCCTGGTCCCTGCCAGGTCCTCTCTTATACTCACTGTAGTATACATCCCATCCTGAGGCCAGAAACAGAACTTCTTGTCACTCATCGACTATCTATCCCAACTCCCCCCCAAACTGAGCTAATTACTCTAGCAGACTTCAATGTAAACTGGCTCTCCCCCTCAGCTTCTCACTACAAAGATGTGCTGGCAGCTCTGGATATCATACAACTCATTTCATGCCACACTTGCCTCAATCAAAATAGTTGTACCGCCGTCTTGCTAGATTTAGTCTTGTCCAACTGCCACCACAAAATTACTGATATCACCTTCCTTCCCAATGCTCTTAGCAACCGCTCCCCTATCCTTTGCACCTGGTCCTGTCTAGCACAAAAGCTGCCCCTCAAAACTATCCTCACTAGGCTGCTCATACTAGGAGAGTTAAGAGACTTAAAATCCTATCTTGCACACTGTAACTGGTCCCCCCTGTATCACTCCCAGGACCTTGATACTGCCCTGAACTACTTCATAAACACTTTCAATTATGCCTGTAATAGGTTTGCCCCCTCACCAAGAAAATAGTTAAAGGTCACAACACCCCCTGGATCTCCTCGTCCCTACTTGACCTTATGCATCACTGGAATGATTTTTGGAAAAAAGCCCTCTACTAAGGTAGCCCAACTGGTAGACAGCTCTACCGGGCTGTATAGAACAGTTGCACTTGTGCCATCCGGAAAGCTAAAGCTGAACATTTCAAAGTGGCTCTGACCATATCATGGGGCACCGGATGCACATTTTGGGACAACATGAAATCCCTCAATGGCAAAATCACGTCCCCCCCAACCCCGACCAACTCTACATAAATGATTCCATCTCAAATAACCCTCAGCTGGGTGATGACACACTTAACACTTCCTTCTCTGATCTTAGCTCTATTCTCCCCCCTGATTTCTTCAACCCATCCACCTCCCCTTCCATTCCCCTCCTGTCTTACCCACCTTTCCACTTCCATGTTCTCTCCCTGATAGAGAGCAAATCCTACCTCCTCAAAGCCCTCAGTGGCTGATACCACAGTCGTGACTCACTTGATCTCCGGATCCTGGGCCTGACTCTAGACAAAGTCATCACCCCCCTCACCAGTCTCCTAATCCTCTCACACTGTCTAGGAAAATTCCCCACTATGTGGAAAATGGCTCATATTACCCCGTCCACAAATCTGGGGACCACCTCTCGCCTAGGAACTACCATCCTATAACAATCCTTCCCCCTCTCCAAGGCCCTAGAAAGCATTGTCACAGACCAACTCACTGAGTACGTCTCTAAATATAACCTCCTACCCGCTGAGCAACATGACTTCAGACAAGGCCACAGCACCTCTACTGCCTTCCTGGAATTCTCCAATTACATCCACTCTGCCCTTGACAATGGCAGACTGGCTGGTGTGATTTTCCTTGATCTATCTAAGGTGTTCGATACTGTGAACCACTCACTCCTTCTCACCACCCTCTCACACCTTGGCTTGTCCCAGGAAGCTATGGCCTGGTTTGCTGGCTACCTGTCAAACCACTCTCAGAGGGTAAAAATTTGCACCACCCTCTTGAAATCCCTCCCTGTTCTCTCAGGTGTTCCCCAGGGGTCCACATTTGGACCCCTCCTTTTCAGTCTCTACCTTAACTCCCTACCCAAGGCATGCTCTGGGAAGATCCTCCTCTATGCAGATGATTCTGTCCTATATGCCTCATACACTAACCCTGACCACTTGGAACTCTCCCTCCAAAACACCTTCTCTGAGACTGAGTCTTGGTTCACCAAGTATAAGCTTGTATTGAACCAAAAAAAGTCCAAGGTGATGCTCTTCACCCATGATCAAAATAAACTCAAGCACTTTCCCCTTCACAACAGTACATCCTTCTCACTTTCTCTTGAACAAGTATATCCCTTCAAATACCTAGGAATCACCTTCAACCCTGCCCTCACCTTCCGCAACCACATCCACCTCTTATATACCTCTGTCAACACCTGCATTGGCCTACTATATTGTCATAAAAACTGCATCCTTCCTGAAACCCTCCAACTCATCATCACATCCTCAGTACTATCAATCTTAGACTATGGCATCCTGATATATGGTGCTGCTGATAATACTGCCCCTCAAAGAGTAAAAGTTGCCCATAACAAGGCCTGCCACCTTGCCCTGGGCTGCCCAAAAACCACTCACACCTGCTCTCTTTACAGCCTAACCAACTGGCTGGATTTTGATGGCAGGCTACAATACCAAACATGCCTCTTAGCCAGAAAGTTATCCTCTAGACTTACTACCCACAGCCTCTCCCCCCTCCTGCAACCTATTCCCTTCACCAGAACCACCCGGAGTTTGCTCAAACCATCCGTCTTTGTTCCATGGCAAAAAAACCTCCCTTGGCCAATGCTCTTTCTACTACAGAGCATCCACATGGTTAAGCTCCCCCCCTCACGTAATCCATGAAACTATGCTTGGCCAGTTTAAATCCCTGCTTATCTCTTACCTCCTCTCTCTCATTCCTGTAACTGCCCCAACACCCACTCACCTGACAATGGACTTTGTTCTGCCTGCACTGTCTCACTCACACACTTTCTTATATCACCCATCCAGTCTTCCTTCAACTTGGACAATGGACTTCTTCCTGCCATATCCCCACCTCCTATCCTCCCTTATATCCCAGTCCATCTGTGACCTCATTTATGCTATAGCTGCTATGTTGGTGCTTGACTAGCTACCTCTCCAGCCACCATCTCTGCACCCAGTACCTCTTCCTGAACATATGAAAATTGTATTATACAATGTACTTCATCCTGAATGTATGTAAATTTTGCATAACTACAATGTACGCTCGTGTACTTTTCCTCAGTATCTTGCCTGTTCAAAATGTTTAATCCATGTATTATTCTATGTATTCTATGTATTATTCTCCAAATGTATGTACTCAAATTGTTATCCAGTTCACCTTGTATTTTCTCTACATGTTATGTCCATTTGTTGTATTATGACGCAGAGCCTTTGGAAAGGAGTCTCTGACTCAAAGGATTGTAATTCCGATTCCTTCAAGTAAATAAAAAAAATTAGGAGATTTGAGCAATACATGTGAAGAAGGCAGGTTTAAATTGCTATAATAAAATTGTAATTATTTATGAGCTGTGCAAATTGTAAAGCACATTAGAGAGGGCTGATTGACACATACTGCTTATAGTACTTTAGGGTATGCAACTAGGTTGCTATGGGGTCACTATGAATACCTACAGACAAAGACAGAGGAGAGAGAGAGAGAGCAAGAGAGAGAGACAGCAAGGCCAGGATAAATAAGGTAGAGATCACCTCCCACAGACAACTCAGTAAAAGTCACACTTTCAGTAAAATTTCCCCACAAATTAAATCAAAAAGCAAATGAAAACGTGAAGGCAGCTGTTTTTTTGTTTGTTTCTTTTCTTTCTCTGCCTTCCTGTAACTCAAACCATTTGTGTTAGCTTGCAAAAAGCAGTTCCCTTTGTCCATTCCATGAATCTATTCAATTTGTGATTATGCCCCAGTGCCCTACACACTTTCCCATCACCTTCCCACAGAGTCAGACCACTAAATAAACTATGGTCTTTCACTTAATTTGTTGTGCAGCAGTGATTGCAGACATACTAAAAAGCATCCACATCAGTACCTTCTTTGTTTTACTTTTGATTAGGTAGGGGCAGTGTGCAGCACAGCAAATACACATCTGCAGATTATCATCAGTTTTACTCCTCCCAGCTGAACACATTTGATGGTGAGTGGCTCTGCTAACATTGTGTGTGCACTCCAGTGGTTCCTTATACAGCAGTCATATATACTTATTTGAAACCACATAACAACATAGGGCTCCCTTATAGCATAAAGCAGTTGGCTGGCTAGTCTGGAATTTGTAAAGTTTCTGAAGTTGACAATTTGCAGTTGTTTAGTAATCCTCCCCAGTCCAACTCCCCTAGCCCCACAACTTGTTAACATCACTGCTTTGATCTGTCTTTACTGATAGGATGATCTTTTATTGTTTCTCTCTCTCTCTCTCTCTCTCTCTCTCAGCTGGAGATGGAGGGCAAGGAGTTAATGTCACTCTGCCATTGCTTGATTCAGTGGACTATTCAGTCAGCAGTTTTGTCTTTCAGAAAGTGATGCTTCCTTGGTCTTTCCAGAGCTGGATTAACCATTGGACATAACCGGCAGTTGTCCAGTGTTCCAAGTATGAGAGGGGATTTCACTCTGATTTTCAAACAACTTGAAGTCTTGCTATATTATGACAATTGCAGTTTGTCCCACCATTAGAACTGCTCCGGAGGTGAAAGAGTTAACTTCCATGCCAGGCATGGAACTTAGAGCATGAGCTCGGTTAGAAAAGCTCTGTCTGGAATATTTCAAACTGAAACTGTCAGATTCTTTACTCCGCCTCACTGAACAGTCGCTCCGGAGATTCCTCCTACTGCTCGGTTCATTTCTCTCTTTAAAAGAGTTTTTCTCGGTTAAATTCAACCGCGATTATTATTATTTTAACCGCAAACCGATCGGTTCAAGCTCTGTCTGTGGTATTGTAAGTAACAGACAGGTTTTTTTCTGTGTGGAACTTGTAAATGTTTATCGGTTTGGTTTGAACCGATCAGGTTGTTTTAAAACCTTATTCTGAAGCATTTAAAAGCTATTTAGAGTGCGGTTCCCGGTTCTTATCGGTTCTAAAAAAAACGGATTTCATTACGGCTTTTTCCACGACCCGTGACACGGTTGGGAACCGATAAGGGTGTCTTGCCTGGCACTGCTGGAAAAAGGGCAAGTTTTTGGTTAGGCTGGCATTATGTCTGAGAAACCCAAAAGAAAAACCGGGCCCACTGGATTTCAACACTGTAGTGTCTGTGGGGAAGCCTTTGCCAAGGCTGCCCCACACACCACATGTGTTTATTGTCTGGGGTTTGACCACCTCAATGCAGACTGCCAGATTTGCAAGAATTTCCCTGCAGCTACCCTAGATAAGAGAGTTGGTAGGCTCAGGGAACGAGAGGCCAAAAAGTCCGCTGACCCGGATGGCCAGCCCGGTTCAGTGCCAACCAAACCGGAGGGAGTGCCCTCTGACCAGGGCGAGACTTTCTCGGCAACGTAAAGCTGGCTCAGAGGAGCCAGTTCCAGCAAAGAGAACCAGAAAATCAGCAGATGTGGAGTCAAAAGTTCCTTCTCCAACTGCTGCAGAGATAGCCAAAGCAATCCAAATTGTCCAGTCACTTTCCCCGGTTCCGTCCGAACCGCCACTATCTGGCAAAAGGTCAGTTCGGCCGGTTCCACCGGTTCAAGAATATGATATAGAGGAATTTTATGAACCAGAGGAGGGGGAGGATGATTATGAACAGTGTGAATGTGACTTTGAAAGTCTGGATGTGCCCATTGAACCGGACATCTCCCCAGACAGACTTTTAGGAGAATCTCCTGCTAGGCTTTCTGAGTCCCCTTCTCATTTTCTGTTTTATAAAAAAGTTGCTGAAACCCTCCAGCTTCCTTTGGAGGAAGCTGTGGATGAGCAAGAGGAGCCTGACTTTGTAGAGATGATGGATATCCCAGAGTCCAGGAGATTGTCTATTCCTTTACATAAATCCTTTAGGAAACAAACAATAACAATTTTAAAAGCTCCTAATTCTGTGCCTCCTGTGGATAAAAGATGGACAGGAGGTACACTTTGTCAGGTCCTGATACAGAATTTCTTTCACAGCAATGCAGCCATGTTAGTAGTTCAGGCTGCAGCCTGTGATAAGGCTAATATTCCCTGGCTTCACATCCTCCTGACAAGGACTTCAGGAAGATTGATGCCATGGCTAAAAACAATACATGGCAGCGTCCTTGGGACTCAGGCAAGCAAATTATATGGCTTATGTTGCAAGATACCAGAAATCTAGATGGGATACTGTCATGGCTTTTAGCCAAACAGGCCCCTGGCCAGCTGCCAAGGAGCTGGAACAGGTGGCTGCTGATGGTATTGAGGCATCTAAGGTGCAGTTCCATGCTGCAGTGGATTCTAATGATGTATCCTCTAGAGTCATGGCAACATCTGTGGCTTTTCGTAGATTGGCTTGGCTCAGGTGTACTAGTCTGTCACAGGGTACCCAGGCTAAGGCCTTGGATTTTCCTGTGGTGGGAAATTCTCTGTTTGGGGAGCAGACAGAGAATTATATGAAGAAATGGATGAATATAGAACCACTTATAGGAGTGCACAGGCCAAGGAATGGAGCTACCTCAGAGGCAGCCCCCAGGGGTAGAGGCAGGCCTTTTACAGACCTTTTACCAAACCCAGGCCTCTCTTCAGCTTATGTTCAGAGGGGTTCTTCAGAGGGAGAGGCAGACTGGTATGAGCAGGCCTGCTCCCACCCCTCAGCCTAAAGCCCCTGCCAAACAGGCACCCTGATGGGATGCCCAGGGCCGGTTCTCCATTACCTGTAGGGGGCAGGCTGGCTTACTTCGTCCAGGACTGGGAGTCTTTAACATCAGACAAGTGGGTCCTGGAAGTGGTAAGCCAGGGTCTGGTTCTCAGCTTCAAAAAATTTCCAAAGATGAGAATCAGATTTTTTCCACCTGCAAATCCTCTAGAGACTCTTGCTTTGGAAACAGAAGTCTCAACCCTCCTGGCTGTCAGAGCTGTAGAAAGGGTTTCTCCCCTACACCAGGGCAAGGGTCTATACTCCAGGTACTTCCTTACCCCAAAAAAGACAGGATAATGGCAGCCCATCCTGGACCTAAGATATCTGAACAAGCACCTTTAAACCAAAATTCAAAATGGTGACTCTGGGAATGATTTTACCCTCCCTAAGGCCAGGGGACTGGCTAGCTTCCCTGGACCTCAATGATGCCTACTTCTATGTTCTTATCAGAAGCTCCCACCGAAAGTACCTCAGATTTGAACTGCCCTCAGGCCATTATCAGTTCAGAGCAATGCCTTTTGGCGTTACCTCTGCCCCAAGGGTATTCACAAAATGCCTGGCAGTAGCAGTTGCTCATTTAAGAAGGCAAAAGATTGCCATCTTTCCCTACCTAGATGACTGGCTCATTGTGGGTCAGTCTCCAGACCAGGACAAATCACACCTGCAAGTTACCCAGCAGCTGCTTACCTCTCTGGGCTTTCTTCTCAATATTCCAAAGTCAGTTCTGGAACCTGTCCAGGTACTCACCTTTATAGGTGCAGAACTGGACACAAAGCAGGCCAGAGCCTTCCTTCCCCTAGAAAGGGTAAGGACCCTGGTGGCCCTGGCCTCCTCCTTCACTCTGCAGGTCTCTTGACCAGCAAGGCATTTCCTACAGCTCCTAGGACACATGGCTGCTTCCACAGCTGTAGTGCAAGGAGCAAGATTTCAGATGAGGGACATTCAGTTCCATTTGAGAGCCTTTTGGTCTCAAAGAAGAGATCCCCTATCCAAGTTGATCCCAGTGACTCGAATCCTGATCCAGGCCCTTCAGTGATGGCAGGATCAGAGCAATCTGAGACAAGGGGTTCCCTTCATCCCTCTATCTCACTCCTTGACCCTTACTACAGATGCGTACCTTTTGGGATGGGGAGCTCACATGGGTGACCTTCCACCCAGGGATTGTGGTCCCCTCAGGAATCTCTGCTCCACATCAATCTGTTGGAACTTAGAGCTGTTTTTCTAGCACTTCAGGTTTTTTCTGCATCTGTTCAGAACAAAGTGGTACAGGTCAGAACAGACAACACCACTACAATATGGTACATCAACAAACAAGGGGGCACTCGGTCTTCGGCCTTGTGCACCGAGGCAATGAAGTTGTGGTCTCTGGCTTATTCCCTGAACACTTCTCTCATAGCAGTTCACCTCCCAGGCAAGGACAATGTCCTGGCAGATGCTCTCAGCAGGATTTCCCAGGGCCATCATGAATGGTCACTGGAGCCCCGAGTGCTGGGGATAGTTTTTGCCAGATGGGGCACCCCTCAGATAGATCTTTTTGCAGCCCCAGACAATCATCAACTTCCACTTTTTTGTTGCAGACCCCCAGTGTTGGGCTCAGTCCCCCTGGATGCCTTTCTGCTCGATTGGGAAGGTAAGTTTCTCTATGCCTTCCCCCCTTCCCTCTCCTGTTCAAGGTGCTAGTCAAAATCAGATCTCAGCCCTGCAAGATGATACTGATTGCTCCAGACTGGGTCAGGCAGCCCTGGTACCCACTCCTTCTGTCCTTAGCAGTCCATCTTCCCCTGTGTCTCCCCAGGAACCACAATTTGTTAACCTGTGCCCAGGGGAGAGTTTGGTATCCGAATCTCAAATCCCTCAACCTCAAGGCCTGGCTCTTGAGGAGTTAGAGTTTGCTGACCTACACCTTTCTCAAGGTGTTCTCAAAATCTTGAAAGCTTCTAGGAAGCCTTCCACTAGGGCTACTTATAACTCCAAATGGAAAAGGTTTTCCATATGGTGTTCTGGGAAGCATATTTCCGAATCTGCTGATTTGCCCACTGTTTTGGACTATATGGTCCATCTTAATTCTTTGGGACTGAGACCAGCTACCCTGAAAGTGCATTTGGCAGCTGTCTCTGCTTTTATTTCAGCAGGGAAGCCCTCTTCTCTTTCTGCTCACCTTGTATTTTCCAAGTTTTTCAGGGGATTGCTTCATACCAATCCACCATTCAGGGACCCTGCCCTTGCCTGGGATCTTAATGTTTGCATTGCTCAGCTGATGCAACCCCCCTTTGAACCTCTGTCTTCAGCAGAGCTTAAGTACTTGACTTGGAAAACTGTGTTTCTAGTAGCCATCACTTCTGCCAGACGCATAAGTGAGTTACAAGCTTTGTCAGTGGAGACTGACTTTATTTCCTTTCACAGGGATAAGGTAGTCCTCAGGACTAACAGGAAGTTTTTGCCTACGGTGGTTTCAGATTTCCACCTTAATCAATCTATTTCTCTTCCAGTGTTCTTCGCTGACCATTCCTCCTCTGGTGAGAGGAGGTTGCACAGTTTAGATGTTAAGAGGGCCCTAAGTTACTACATAGAGCATACCAAGGGTCACAGGTTTGACTCCCTCCAACTATTTCTCACTTATGGTGAGGTTGGGAAAGGGAAACCTGCCACTAAGAGATCCATTGCCAGGTGGATTGTCTCTTGTATCCAATTTTGCTATCAAAAACTGGGTAAGGTTCCCCTTCAGGCCTGAGGGCTCACTCTACCAGAGGTACAGCTGCATCTCTAGCTGCTGCCAGAGACATCCCTATCTTAGAGATATGTCAAGCAGCTACTTGGAAAACAGTACACACTTTCACCAAGCATTACTCCCTGGATATTCAGGCCAGGAGGGATGCTCGGAGTTTAACACAGCCATGCTTCAGAGCCTATTCCCTAAGTAGGTTCTGTCCCTCCTCCATGGAGGTACTGCTGTGTAGTTTGCATCGTCATAATATAGCAAGACTTCATGTTGTTTGAAGAAAAAATTACTCACCTTAGTAATGTTGTTTCTTCTAATGGAGTCTTGCTATATTATGACCTCCCCAGCCTGCCCCTCTCAGAACTTCTACTTTGGGTATGGGGTGGGCAGTCCAGTGTTGGCACTTATTGATGCCCATTTTATGTTTTCCACCCCTTCTTTTTTGGGGTGTTTGGGTGTTGTTTTATTTTATCTTATCTTGTCTTATCTTTTTCTGGTCCCCTGACTTGAGTCTTGGTGTTGGAGCCAGGAAAATGTGTTAATATTTAAGTAGCCAGTTGGCTAGTGTAGATTACAGCTTCCACACAGAACCTTAGTGAGTTTTGCTCTTAAAGATCTGACAGTTTCAGTTTGAAATATTCCAGACAGAGCTTTTCTAACTGAGCTCGTGCTCTAAGTTCCATGCCTGGCATGGAAGTTAACTCTTTCACCTCCAGAGCAGTTCTAATGGTGGGACAAACTGCAATTGTCATAATATAGCAAGACTCCATTAGAAGAAACAACATTACTAAGGTGAGTAATTTTTTCATATGTGCTAAGTACAAGCAGTGAGTGAGTGGTTCCCTAGATCTGTAATTATGTAAAGAAGTAGATGTTCTTTTCCCTCACGTTGTTTTTTATAATCTTTCATTTTTTTCTTTCATTACGTTCTAAAATTATCATTACTATTTCCACATTCAAATTATGTTCTCCACTTAAAACGTTATTCTGAAACTTAAAATACAATTAATGCAAAATATATCTTCAAAAGACATGCTTTCTCTTTCCTGTATTAGACATTGAATTTCACCCCTCCCGTATTTCTCATGTCTAAAGTAAACATTGTAAAATGAACTAATTTCAATTTCCATATCCTATTATTTCCCTCCATTCATATACAATCTCTAGGCTGTATTTCTATTTGTGGATTCGTGCTCACCTTGCCTCTATGCTTGCTACTTTTGTTTTTCTCTTATTGCATTTTTCTCCTGATTTGCTTTCCACTTATTGTTTTCTTATTCTTTACGACTACATTAAAAATACACACTCTTTACACAGGACTCTTAGTGTTCATCAAATCCAGATCTGGATTTGACATTTCTGTGTTCACATTAGACATGAGAAATACCCAGAGGGAAATGGAATTCAATGTCCAATACAGAAAAGAGAAAGCACGTCTTGAAGGTTTATATTTGAATCAATTTTAAGTTTCAGGATAAAATGTTATGTGGAGCATATGATTTGAATGGGGAAATAGTATTGAAATTTTTAGAATGTAATATTTTTTGGGGGGTTAAAGGAGTCAATTATGACATCACTTTTTAAACAGATAAGTGTCAAGCTTTCTTCTAGTCCTCAGACAACTCATCAGTTTCTGAATTCTGGAATGTCATGGTTAAAATGTTCACAATTACCATTGAATCAGTGAAGTTGTATAGCTATTCCAATGAATCTGTAATATTTCCAAGCAGATTCTCTGTTGTGACTCTACACTAGCACAATGGCAGGAAATGTTTTTACAGATATTATAGAAATGCCAGCAAATATACTGATGTGCCATTTGCTGCAACCGTACATCATTTACCTCCTTGAGTATGTTCAGATGCATACCCTCTGGTCTTGGAATTTACCTAATGTTAAAGAAATAAACTAGCAGTGATATCTATTGTGCCTGAAATGTCCTATGCTTACCTGTTGAAAGTCTCATGCAGATGTGAAAAATCGCTCCACACTGTTCTTTCTTTCTTTCTTTCTTTCTTTCTTTCTTTCTTTCTTTCTTTCTTTCTTTCTTTCTTTCTTAATCGGGTTACAACCTTTGAGCCAGAGGCTCATTTCCAAAGGTACCTTGTCACATTGAGGACAGACAGGACAACTTTAGGTTACAGCACTGACTTACAGTTACACAGAATGGTTTCATACATTTATACAAATTAGTAGCAATTACACTGATACAGTTGAGCACATGATGGTAAATAACAGAAGCAAAATGCAATGGGGAGAAGGTGGGGGGTGAGGTGGAGTGCCACCCAGTGGGCGCTGTCAAGTATGGAGAGATCTAGGCCACATTTAGCACTGGGGTGGAGGTGCTCTCCAAAAAGTAGCAAATACACAAAAAGCAAAAATTGGGCACACACTAGCCAAAATATTGAAGACTCCACTGTTAAAAATATATGAAAGACATTTATTATCAAAAACAAACTGGCACCATGGGATTCAATCAGTGGTTGAAAAACTGGTGCATAGCTTAGGGTTTTGGCTTCATTGGGGACTGGGGGTTCACCTGGAGAGTTGTAGGCCTATACGTGCACAATGGTCTGCATCTGTCCAGGAGGGGTACCTGAATCCTAGGTGATAATTTTAAATGCTTCATTGGCAAGCATTTAAACTAGCCAAGGGGGGAGGCACTGAAAAGGAGCAGAGGAATCCTTGGCAACCCCCAAAATCATGGTAGTTAATGAGGAAAACACCAAGACAGTGACAGTGATAGGGAGAAGGACAGAGGTAAATGAAAAAAAAAGATAAAGGCAGTAAGGACAGGGATGGGGCAAAAAGGAGTAAGGACATCAAAAAATGAAGGGTAATGAGTACCAATGTCCATAGTCTAAGTAACAAGCTCCCTTAAGTGATGGTCTTAATGGAAGAGGGATAACTGGATATCGTGGCAGTCACAGAAACATGGTACACAGAGAACCATGACTGGGATGTCAACATACCAGGGTACACAATCTACAGAAGGGATGGGGAGGGTAGAAGAAGAAGAGAAGTAGCTCTGTGCATAATGGAAGGGATCAAAGCAATGGAATTAAAGAGTAAACAGGGAGGAGAGGAGGCACTGTGAGTTACCCTGCAGACTGAAAATGGTACCACAATCCACATGGGAGTTGTATAGAGATCCCCATCTCAGGAGGAGGAGGAAATGGACAAGAAAATGATAGAAGGCATCCTTAGGATGGCAGAAAAAGGGAGATATTGTTGATGGGGGACCTGAATATGCCAGATGTTAACTGAAGCACCCTTGCTGTGGCCACATCCAAGAGAAGGGTCATTCTCAATGCCCTACAGGGGGCATGCCTCAGACAGTTACTATTGGAACCCACTTGGGAGGGTGCAATCTTGGACCTGCTACTCTGAAATGGGGATGGGGAGAGGATCTCAGATCTAGAACTGGGTAACCATCTGGGAACAAGTGACCACCAAGCAGTGTGGTTCACGATAAACACAGCCATAAAATCAAGTCACACAAAAGTGATGGTACTAGACTTTAGAAGGGTGGAAGTGCCAAGTTTTGTCAGCAGTGACAATGCCGACCTCCCCCACAGCGATGGCACAATACCCACGTAGGTATTGTGCCGCCTATTCCATGGGTGTTTTCTGTGGGGAGCTGCACTCCCACACACCCCATGTGGGGGTCTCTTCCCCCTGCACCCCCTGGACTTTAGGATTCCAATTCCAGATTGGAGTTGGTCCGGGGAGGGGGTGGAACACTGGGGGAAGGAGAAACATGGAAAAAAGACCATTACCTCGAATGTCACCATAACTGTCTTTTTTCCTGTTTCGCCATTGGGGTGTTGCCATAAAGGGGTACACCGTATAAGGGCTGACTTTGTTAAAATAGAAGAGTACCTCAAAAAAGCACTAGCAAACAGGCAAGAAGGAGGGGTGAAGGAACAGTGGGGAAACATCAAAACTGCCATCACAGAGGCAACAAGCTTTTGTGTGAAGCAAATAAACAAATCAAAATGAAAGATAAAAACACTATGGTTCTCAAAAGAGGTGATGGGGAAGGTTAGGGAGAAAAAGGCAACATTCAGGAAGTATAAGGAAATACAGAATGAGCAGGAAAGAAAACTGTACCAGTTAAAGCAGAAGGAAGTGGAGAAGGTAGTCAGAATAGCAAAGGCCCAAACTAAGGAAAAGATAGCCAACTTAGTTAAGAAGGAGGATAAAACCTTTTATAGGTACATTAGGGAGTGATGAAAGACCAAGGGAGGGATAGTGAGGCTTTAATAAAGGGAGGGTGGTGGGCAGAGAGGGACAGTGAAAAGCAGGGATACTAAATAAATACTTCTGCTCAGTATTCATAAAAGAAGAGGAGTGGGAGGTACCTAATCCAATCAATAGAAGCACTCTGGATAGGTGGGGTCAATACCAGTCCTTTCACAGAAGAAAGGATTCTGAAAGAACTCCGAAAACTGAAGGTAGACAAAGCAATGGGGCTTGATGGGATTCACCCCGGAATGCTACAAAAACTAAGGTGAGAACTAGTGACACCACTGACTAACATTTTTAACAAATCATGGGAGGATGGTGTGGTACCTAAGGACTGGAGAAGGGTGGATGTGATTCCCCTTCACAAAAGTGGGAGCAAAGCAGATGCAGAAAATTACAGAACTGTTAGCTTGACCTCAGTGGTAGGGAAAATGATGGAATCACTTCTCAAAGAAAGGATTGTTGAGTACCTAGAGCCCAGCAGAGCACAAGACCCAAGGCAGCATGGATTCACAGTGGTAAGGTCATGTCAGATGGATCTAATAGATTTCTTTGACTGGGTGACCAAAGTAGTAGACCAGGGAGGGGCTGTGGACATGACCTGCCTAGACTTCAGCAAGGCATTTGACACAGTCCTACACAAAAGATTAATAAACAAATTAGCCAGCCTGAAAGTGGGTCCCAGGGTGGTAGCCTGGGTAACAAATTGGCCAGACAACAGGACATAGAGGATAATAGTAAATGGAGTCCACTCTGAAGAAAAGAGGGTTACTAGTCGGGTACCACAGGGTTCAGTTCTGGGTCTGGCCCTTTTTAATGTCTTTATAAGTGACGTTGCAGAGGGACTGGAAGGAAAAGCATGCCTCTTTGGAGATGACACAAAGATCTGCAACAGGGTTGATACACAAGGGTGGTGGAAAGGATGAGAAGGAACTTGGCAAGGTTGGAGGAATGATCAAATGTATGGCAGCTTAGATTTAATGCAAAGAAGTGCAAAGGAATGCACCTGGGAAACAAAGACCCAGGGAAGAGTACAAATGGGGGGTATTAACAACAACAAAAATGGAACGGGACCTGGGGTAGTCACATCAGATGACCTAAAGGTAAGCAAGCAATGTGAGAAGGCAGTAAGGATGGCTGGGGGGATACTAGGATGTATAGGGAGAGGCAACACCAGTAGAAAACAAGAAGTTGTTATCTCTCTGTACAGACAGTTGGTGAGACCCCATTTGGAGTACTGTGTGCAGTTCTAGAGACCCCATCTCTGCAAGGACAAAGACAGGATGGAGACAGTCCAGCGGAGGGCAACTAAAATGGGGCAAGGTCTGCAAAAGAAGCCATATGAAGAGATACTAAAGGAACTTAATATGTATACCCTTGAGGAAAGGAGGGAGAGGGGAGACATGAATGAAACTTTCAAGTACGTCAAGGGAATCAATAAAGTCCAAGAGGGTAGCATCTTTCAGAAAAAGAGATGTGCAAGAACAAGGGGACACAACTTGAAGATGGGGGGGGGGACGGCTCAGGGGCAACGTGAGGAAGTATTTTTTTACAGAGAGGGTGGTGGACGCCTGGAACAGTCTTCCTGAGGAGGAAGTGGGGTCAAAACAGTGGGGGAATTCAAGAATGCATGGGACAGACACAAGGCAATTCTGGTGGGGGGTAGGAAGAAGTAGGCTGTTGGTTAACTAGGATCTGCAGATTATCCAATAGGTAGGGAAATTGACAGACTAGGTGGGCCAAACAGTCCTTCTCTGCTATCAAAGTCTATGTTTCTATGTTTCACTGCAGTTGATAAATGACACCAACGCAAATGATCCAAGTCAGCACTTACTTGTCCCTTAGAATGTAGTTTTAAAATCTTTATTTTATTATATGATTAATTGTCAAAAATAGGAGGAAACTACCAGAAGAAATCCCCAAGGTTAAAAAGCATCATGTACAGTATGTAGCCATGGGAGATTAACAAAAAGAAAAACCAAACCAGGCTATAACAGCCCATGTCAACTGTCTATAATAGACTATTTGACAGACTGATCAGGAAAACACGAAACAAACAATCAGAGCTCATATCTCAACATGTGTCTATCAATTCCAATATTAATAAAATGGGGAACACACACAAAAAAGGGGCACACACTGGAGTTGATAAATGACACCAACACAAATGAGTAGTGTTGGCACTTATTTGTCCCTTAGACTGTAGTTTTAAAATCTCTATATTATTATATGATATATATATATATATTCATATAAATATATATTCTATGCAAAAAACTTCATTAATGCATCATTTACGGTTAAAACACAAAAGTAAAAGAAATGAGACCTTGAGTTGACCTTCCCACTGTACCCCCATTTGTGTTGAGATTGACAGATTAATGGTTTGTCATTGGGGTTGTGAAGCCTGTCACCCCATTCCATGTGTAATCATATTCACAAGCCACAGTAAAGAAGAATGGGGTGACATTTAGGCCTCACAACCCCAATGACACACCCCATCATCTGTCAATCTCATGAGGTTGGGAGGTACACGAGGGGGGAGAGGACAACCCAAATTGTCTCAATTTCTTACTTTTTGTGTTTTAACCCTAAATGATGCATTAACAAAGTTTTTTGCATAGAATTTCCTTGCTTTTTGAGAAAGAATAGAGCAGTAGAAAGTCACAGAAGTTGGTGGGGCTCCCATCAATGTGAAAATTTCTGCCTAACATAACAGTACAAGTACAGAATATCATATGTATTGGTAGAAGCATATACAGTATGGTTGGGGGGCCCCATGCTCCCACCACCTTGAAACAAAACAAAGTTTCATTCATCAGAGTGGCACAATTCCACACCTGTTTACATGTCAAACACCTAACCACTGAAAATTACCTCCATGGCAGTAAGGCTAGGGACCCTATAAATGTGATGCCACTACCACAATGCAAAACACTATAGGCAAAATGTAAAGTGCATCATGCAATATCTCCACAGCAAATACATTTTCCAAACACCTAAATACCATAATTCACATGTACAGGACATCTCCTCAGCACCTTCCAAATTTCAATTTAAAAGACCAAATCATGTCTGAGATATTCTGCACCTGTTTACATTTTATACACCTAATAACTGAAAAGTACGTCCATTGCAGTAAGGATAGCTACCCTGTAAATTTCAAGCCACTACCACAATGCAAAATGCTCCCAGCAAAATGTAAACTGCACCATGCAATATCTCTGCAACAAATGTATTTTCCAACACCTAAACACCATAATTCACATCTACAGAACATTCCATCAACACCCTCCAAATTTCAAGTTAAAAGACCATACCGTTTCTGAGATATTTAATTTTAAAAGTTGTTACAATTTGGCTATTTGGTGCCTCCAGATCTGGCCATCTAGTTCTTCCCTCACGAACCAAGATCACGATCAAAGAATTTGCAGGCTCGTGATCAGAGAATAAAAAATGGTAAAACTCAATTTTTACACAGAAATACATGAAACCACAGCCATGCCTCGATAGAACGAAGCCCGCTAAGCAATACCCATCCCAGTTTGACTTTAAAAGTCACCCCTGGGCTGAGAAATTAGATTTTTTAATCTGGCCATCTAGTCGCTCCCTCACGATCAAAGATCGTGGTCAAAGAATCTCGTGATCAAACTTGAATTTGAAGGCTCATGATCAAAGAGTGTTAGCGAACCACGATCAAAGAATTTAAAACATTGAAACTTCATTTTTGGGCACAATTAGAAGAAACGACAGGCATGGCTCGATAGAGGGAAGACCCCTGAGTATAAAACCCATCAGGGTTTTACTTCAGAAGCCAACCCTGAGCCAAAATATTTGTTTTTTCTGACCGCAAAATCGAAACAAGATGGCGGCCATCGCGATCAAAGAATTGAAAATTCTTTGATCATGAGGAGGGACCAGATGGCCGAAACCCCATACTTCTTTCGCAAAATAACCATATAAATTTCCCCATAGACTTATAATGGAAACTTAAAACTTTAATAACTTTTGAATGGATTAATATTTCTTCACCAAACAAAAAGCGGTATATTCCTTGACCCAAGTTCTTTCAACATGTCAAGTTGCAGAATGGCACACCACACAATGGCCATGCAGCACCATGGACAAAATCTGAAAAACTGCCCACATAACTGGCGAAAAGTGCATTTTCAGTGTTTTGCTGATCAAAAACTGTAAGTTCAACCAAAACAAAATTTGACAGATCAAGAGATCTGTCATGCCTGACTGCATATGCCAAATCTCATGCAAATCTGTAGAATGGGTCCAACGTTATTAACATGCAAAATTTTGAGTTTAACATAGAAGTGGCTTCATAACCCTAAATATAGGGGTGTGACTGTGCCCTATAATATATATATATATATATATATATATATATATATATATATATACATGAAATACAAAATCACACATAACTCCATCATGCAAAGCATTACGGGCTGAATATGCAAATCACCACAAAATATTATGCTGGTTCAGCTTTAAGCAGAAATGCATGGTGCTGAAAGGCCTCTCAGACAGTCTGCAAAAGGTACCAACTGAAAAAAGACACATGTTTCATCCTACCAGGACTCATCAGTGTGCCTTGTCTTTATGACATCCGAATGGAATGAACCAGCTGCCCTAAGTTGGTCTATCTGGGTTGGGTTGTGGTGAGCCCAATAAAAATAAAAAACAAGCTTGAAGACAAGGAACCTTAGTGTGCAAGCACTGAGGCAAGGGTTACCCCAAAGGGCATTGGCTGGGAAGCCAAGTTTCAAAGAAATACAAAATCACACATATCCCCATAATGCAAAGCATCATGGGATGCATATGCAAATCACCACAAAATATTATGCTGTTTCAGCTTTAAGCAGAAATGCATGGTACTAAAAGGCCTCTCACACAGTCTGCAAAGGGTGTCAACAGAAAACACAGACACATATTTTGTCTTACCAGGACTCATCAGTGTGTCTCAAATATATATTTGTTTGCATTCTTTGCAGGTAACAGCCTACATTGTTTGCATTCTTTGCATTCTTTACAGGTATCAGCATTGGGCAAGCATTGACGACAATGTCAAGGACAGGGATTGATTTGCGTCTGTAGGTGGTTCTGAAGGGAGCCGAGGAGCAAGAGAAATGCACACTAACCTTTTTGTTTTGTTTTTTTCCCCTTTTCTTGTTTCAGGAAGCAGCATCAGAGCAGTAACGTTTGAAACAGTAGCAGTGGGGCTCAGACACTGGGGCTGATATGAGACATCGGGATTAGAGGCAACCAATAGGGAAAGCTTAAGTAAAAGGTGCCAAGTTTAAACAAAGAGCCAGGGGCTTTAGAAGGCAAACAAGCAAACCCTCGCCCAGATTGACTTCGCTCCAGAGCAAATTGGAGGGCACAACTGATTGGCATGTATTTTTTTGTTTGCATTCCTGAACACATACTGGCTACTCCTCAATCATAGCTCTGATATACTACCCAGTCACATAATCAGACTTAGACTGAAACTTATATAATTTTAATTAGAATTCATTAATCATGCAAAATAACAATCACAGAAGGCTCGTTCCCCATAGGATTCATTTCTAACAATTTGAGTTAGTAAAAATATCTTTTTAATGTTCCTACCGACCATATGCGATTACCAGATTGTGGATTTCAGAGCATATAATAAAACAAAGATCTTAAAACTACAGTCTAAGGGACAAATAAGTACATATGCTGACTTGGTGAAAAAAGGTAATGACTAAAACGGGCAACATACGGGGATTTGGGACAAAGGAAAAATATTTGTATTCTATTTGTATTCTTTATTAGGCACACATTTGAATAGTGTTCAGTAAAAAAAAAGAAAAGTAAAAATAAATATTAAACAGATTTTTATTTGCACAAATTGTTACAGCTGAATCCTATGTGGAACACGCTTTTTGCTATTTTTACTTCGTATGATCTATGAATTCTAAATAAAGTTATACAGTATATGTTTCAGGCTAAGTCTGATTATGTGACTGCATAGTGTGTCAGTTATGGTTATGGAGTAGCTGGTACACGTTCAGGTTAATTGGAGCCTATTGTCTGAAAAAAAAGACAATGGTTATGTGCCTACACCTCCTATGGTAAATTCATATTTGGTGTAATGGTGTATTTCAGGGCATTTACTTTCAAATTTGGCTTTCAACAGGTTTTAAGGAGGGCATATTTATTAGCGATTGACTTAATTCTTGGTTTAGCAAATGCGCATCTATAAAGAGAAGTATATATAAAAGTTCATAATCAACATGTAATAACTAATAGGGTAAAATATTTTTATTATATGGCTTTTCTTTCCCTCTAACAGCTTAATGTGTGGCTTTCTCAATTGTTTTTTTGCACACTCCTGTGTGAGTTCGCAAATTGCTTAGGCCCTGTTTTATATTCAGCAGTCCTATTAAATGTGCTTATTATGAAGAAAGAAAGAAAGAAAGAAAGAAAGAAAGAAAGAAAGAAAGAAAGAAAGAAAGAAAGAAAGAAAGGCTGCCCTTTGTTTCCACTTGGAGCTCATCCTCCTCCCCAGCCCGCATTGTCTCATGTTGCTCTGGAGACATGCTTCAATGCAAAGCAACAATGCTACAGTGCATTGTATCATTTTTCTATTATAAGGTCTCATTTATGATTGTTCAAGTAGGGATAGATAAAATCAGTATCATTCATTTACAAAATTATTTCTGATTAGCCTTTTGACTTCACGGTACGGCAGGCAGCACATGATAATCCCCCAGGATTACCTTCTAGGAAAACGTCAGTTTCAGCTGCCTCTGAGAAATGTATACTGATGTCCACTGCAGCACTGAACTACACAGGGAATCATTTGTTTAGTTGTCAGTAAGCATAATAAGGGTAGAGCTGGTGCTTGATCTCAGGGAACCACACTGCTTATTCTCCTTAATTGGATTACAGCCACCATCAGCGCTCCAGACATTGCTTTCTTTTTTTTCCTGTCAGTCACAAACTTTGCTATTATTTAAAAAACCCTGAGTAGCATCTGTTTTTGCTTCAACTCACTCAGCCCCAGAACTCACACGTGCGTTGAAATGTTCTATGCTTAACCTTATTCAAAATGGCTGCCTGGGGCTGAATGAGTTAAAAATCACTTTGCTATTAATAAAATAACCCAGAGTAGCATACATTTTTGAGCAGTTTACAGATGTCCATTGATGTCTGTAAACTTGTGATAGTCCCTCCCAGTTTAAAGAAAAAATAAATAACATTTTCTATTATTAGTTTGAAGCTAGATTCTGCAACTACCATCTTCACCAGAGGAAAGGGTATATGCAGTATTTTATGGCTGCGATGTGACTGACCAAAAATGGTGGCTAGTAATTTGCAGCCTGGCGGTCATATACAACATTTAGTTTAGGAATCAGTGTGCTAATACAAATTAGAAGTATCACTCAATATGTAAACAAGCATTTGTCAATGCTGAATGTTGTCTCATTGGCATTGGCAGTGCCGGAGTTAGAGACACATAATAGGAATGGCAGTGAATTATTGAAGTGACACCAACCCCACCCCCACCCTGTAGAGACTGACAGGCATTGAGGTGTGCTTTTGGGTTGTTAGCTATAACGCTCATGCCATTGTACCTCACTCTACCCTGTAGACACTGACAAGTGTCATGGAGTGTTTTGGGGTCTTTAGGCATTATACTTACCCCATTCCATAAGGAAATATGCTGAGGTGGGTGCGGTATAGGAAAATGGGGTGAAATGCGTGGCCAAACAGTGCAAGGCACACCATGATGCCTGTCACTAGCTGCAGGGTGGGGGGGTGAGGTTGGAATGGCATGAACATTACAGTTGATGATCCCAAGTCACACCCCTGGCACCTGTCAGTGTCTACAGGGTGGGTGCTACAGTTGGGAACCCTAACACCATAGGCGTGTCTTGGTATTTTCACTCCAAATTTCAAACATGGGCTTTTTGTGAGCCCACCTCATGAAAAGCGCCGCAATCAGTTTGTTAGCTGAAAGGTGGTTTTACACAGTGGCTATGCCATTTGGTGACACAGGGATGAAAACATATTTTGGGCAGGATGTGGAAAATTACAATTGTATTGTTCATGAGGGGCATAAAAAATGGTAACGTTGAAAATCTGGAGTGAGAATGTGAAAAACTGGTGAAGCCATGAGCATGCATAGAAACTGAGCAACACACGTCCATAACTCAATTATTTTGGGGAGTTTGTTAGGCACATTTTTAACGTAGGCATTTTGGGACCTCCCCTCATGAACAGTGGTGCTGTGATTTTGTTAATCTGTCCCAAAAGTTGATTTCCCACAGTGACCATGCCATTGTGTGCCACAGGTGCAGAAACACATTTTGGGCAGGATGTCAAAAATTACCTCTGTACTGATCATAAGGAAGTGTGAAAAAATGCCAGTGTTGAAAATCTGGCATGGAAATATTGTAAATTTGCAAAGTTACAAGGGTACGTGGAAACTGAGCAACGCACGCTTGTAACACAGTCATTTTATGGCCTTTCAGCACCAAATTTTCAACATAGGCATTTTTGGACCTCTGCTCATGAACAGTGTCACCGTCATTTCCTCAAACTGTCCTGAAAACTGATTTCGCACAGCGACCGCGCTATTTTGTTGAGGACACGTGAAAACACATTTTGGCCAGGATATGTAAAATGACAGCTGTACTGTTCATCAGGAGGTGTGGAAAAATGCCAATTATGAAAATCTGGAGTGAAAATATTAAAAATGCATGAAGTTACGAAAGTATGTGGAAACAGCACAACACACACTCGTAAAACAGGAATTGTTGAGATTTTTCAACCAGATTTGCAAAATAGGCTTTTTGAGAGACCCCCTCATGAACAGTGGCACTGTCATTTTGTTACTCAGTCCCAAAAGATGATTCTGTGCAGTGACCGCGAAATCACCTTTTGGGGCCGAATAGTGCCATGACAGTGACTGAATTTATGAGGAGGGGTCCCAATAACCCCATGTTGAAAACTGGGTACAAAAATTCCAAAAAATGCCCAAGATATACACCAAAGTTGAAAAAAACATATTTATGCCATTATGCAGCTTACCGGCATTTCTTCAGTTCGAGGTCGGCTTTGAAGAGTGCAGACGTGTTCCCGGTCCACCGAAGATCATCACACCAGACTCCAGAGGTAAATATGTGGTGGGGGGATGTGGGGAGGCATGGTGCCCAGAGGGTGGGTGTGGGTTGCAGAAGGGGGGCAGGGAGACTGCGAGGGACTGTTTTCTTTTTTCACAGGTTAAAAAAAACACATCGCGAGACTGTTTTTATTTTTCAGTGGATTTAGCACACTGGGGTGGGCTCCCAGCATGCCACCTAAGTGTTTTTTTATGGGGGGATGCTTTAGCTGACAGGGGGATTGGGCACCCCCATTGGCACACAAGGAGAGGGGATGCAAGAGCCGAGGGGGATTGGGCACTCCCCTTGGCATATAACAAATGGGGGGGAGTGCTTTATGCCAATGGGGAGTGGGCTCCCCTGTCGGCATATACATTGGGGGCAGGGCATGCCGACAGAGGGATTGGGCACCTCCAAAGTTGGCAATATGGCTGGCAGAGTGCCGCCATGTTTTTTGTTTTCTGTCTCAGCAGGGTAAGCATGTTGGGAGGTTTTCTGCATGTGACAGGCTTTGCTCGCATTGCAGTGGACCTTTTCTTAGATGTGCTCACCCACATGGTGTGACGCCGACATACAGGCTGATTGGGGAATGAGGGACAAACCTTCTGATGCATGCCCTGCATTTCCCCATCAGTGATCGTGCCTCCAAATATGCTACTGCCCAATATGTTGACTGCACATTAGCGAGCCAACATAAAAAAGTGTTTTGCATGGTAATTGTATTGCCCTGGTACTGACACTTCTGTTCAGATTATCACTTCATATTGTAAAGTCCACTGTAGAAATGAGTGCAACTTTAATCTAAAACACAGACAGAGCCTTGCACCTAGATTATAACAGACAAATAGTGAAAGTAAAATTGTTTAGACATGAGTGGAAGCTCCTTGATGCTACCCACCTTTCCAGATGATGAATAAATTCACCTGACCATCATTTGCCAAGAGACACTGTTTTAGCACAAGCTCCTCAGTGGAAACCATACAGAACCATGTAGCAACTTGCACTTTCTTTTTTCTGCAGATTTAGATTTGATTGCAAATGAAGAAACCCATTGACTGTGTTAGTTGTTTTTCAATTCAGGTTTTGTAGCTCTGTAAGAACAGCTGCTTGCTTCACACTCACAGCAGTGGTTGGTATCGATTGCCAGCACAGCAATAGACATAAATAAATTAGCTAAGCGCCAATGTTTAAAAATCAGTAGGAGTTGAGCCCCGGCCACCCCTGAGACTCTGTGTTAATGTCTCCAATACAGGTTAGTTCCTATGAAAAGCCCTTGAGGATGGACAGCTGATGCTGCTGTTAAACTGAATTGCTTCTCTCCTAATTTTCAGCTGGCAGCGGTTCTCCCCCCATCAAATGTCAGGGCTAAAGAAAAACAGGCACTCCCAATTAATGTTGTGTGTCAATATCCACAGTTCATTACAAAATAAAAAAAGGATTGTCATATCTAATATTATTCTTTCATCTATTTGATTTAATGTTTCAATCAACTCAAGAAAACTGCTAGGTGACACCCCCCCTACCCCCACCACCCACCCACACTCACACATGGTGTTTCGGTAAAAGTTTTAAAAATGTTCTACTTGTCCCAATGTATTGACAGCAAATGATTCTCTCCACACACCATCTTCCAATTAAATGCAAACAGAGACAAGCTCGTGAGACCATCAGGTTCTGTTTTTATGTGAAAATAAATAGTACCTGAACTGTGTGTAAATCTTTTCACTTTTAATTGTCACAGTACTGTGTGTGTGGTGTCCTTCCAAATGTTGGAGGAACTGGTACAGTACAGGGCACATCATGAATGGATAGACATTCAGAGCACTCTGAAAATGTATGATTTCCTGTTCTCAAACTGCTATTAATTAAATAACCCAGAGTAGCATGCATGTTTGCTTTAAAAATCTTAGTAAGGAAGTGGGACAACACTATTTGTGGCACAGAGAACTTCTGAGTTACTGTATGATGGATTATGAGGGGCAGTTTTATAAATATATATGTTTCCTGATCTTGGCATCTGTCTCCCTTGGCAAGCACTTCTCTCTTTCTTATCTCTTACAGAAGCAAGTCTATCATTCCTGAGGGGTAAAAAATCTTTATCTGACAGCTCATGAGGTCCAGAAACTTGTGTTCTAATTTACTTAAACACCTTTAACTGCAGTTTGGCAATCATGAAAATGTCTCTACTGGAGAACCAAAGACTCCACCAGCAGGGATGAAAGATGCTTCTATATACATAATTATATGACAACTTTACCTTGCAAAACTAAGCACTTTTGCACAGTTTTCAGAGAATGTACTTTCTTGCTGAATTTCTGATTTTTCCATTCACTGTAGTTGCAGGCAAATAGATAGATAGATAGATAGATAGATAGATAGATAGATAGATAGATAGATAGATAGATAGATAGACAGACAGACAGACATACAGACAGACAGATGAACAGACAGATGTGATAAATAAGACAGATGGTCCCAAATCATACCCCTGACGCCTGTCAGTCTCTAAAGGGTGGGGTGTTACAGTTGGGAACCCTAACACCATAGGCGTGTGTTGGTATTTTCACTCCAAATTTCAAACATGGGCTTTTTGTGAGCCCACCTCATGAAAAGTGCCGCAATCAGTTTGTTAGCTGAAAGGTGGTTTTACACAGTGGCTATGCCATTTGGTGACACAGGGATGAAAACACATTTTGGGCAGGATGTGGAAAATTACAATTGTATTGTTCATGAGGGGCATAAAAAATGGTAACGTTGAAAATCTGGAGTGAGAATGTGAAAAACTAGTGAAGTCATGAGCATGCATAGAAACTGAGCAACACACGTCCATAACTCAATTATTTTGGGGAGTTTGTTAGGCACATTTTTAACATAGGCATTTTGGGACCTCCCCTCATGAACAGTGGTGCTGTGATTTTGTTAATCTGTCCCAAAAGTTGATTTCCCACAGTGACCATGCCATTGTGTGCCACAGGTGCAGAAACATATTTTGGGCAGGATGTCAAAAATAACCTCTGTACTGATCATAAGGAAGTGTGAAAAAATGCCAGTGTTGAAAATCTGGCATGGAAATATTGCAAATTTGCAAAGTTACAAAGTGCGTGGAAACTGTAGCAGACGCTTGTAACACAGTCATTTTATGGCCTTTCAGCACCAAATTTTCAACATAGGCATTTTTTGACCTCTGCTCATGAACAGTGTCACCGTCATTTCCTCAAACTGTCCTGAAAACTGATTACGCACAGCGACTGCGCTATTTTGTTGCGGACACGTGAAAACACATTTTGGCCAGGATATGTAAAATGACAGCTGTACTGTTCATCAGGAGGTGTAGAAAAATGCCAATTATAAAATCTGGAGTGAAAATATTACAAATGCATGAAGTTATGAAAGTACGTGGAAACAGCACAACACACACTCATAAAACAGGAATTGTTGAGATTTTTCCACTAGATTTGCAACACAGGCTTTTTGAGAGACCCCCTCATGAACAGTGGCACTGTCATATTGTTACTCAGTCCCAAAAGGTGATTCCGTGTAATGACCGCGAAATCACCTTTTGGGGCCGAATAATGCCATGACAGTGACTGAATTTATGAGGAGGGGTCCCAATAACCCCATGTTGAAAACTGGGTACATAAATTCCAAAAAATGCCCAAGATATACACCAAAGTTGAAAAAAACATATTTATGCCATTATGCAGCTTACCGGCATTTCTTCAGTTCGCGGTCGGCTTTGAAGAGTGCAGACGTGTTCCCGGTCCACCGAAGATCATCACACCAGACTCCAGAGGTAAATATGTGGTGGGGGGATGTGGGGAGGCATGGTGCCCAGAGGGTGGGCGTGGGTTGCAGAAGGGGGGCAGGGAGACTGCGAGGGACTGTTTTCTTTTTTCACAGGTTAAAAAAAACACATCATGGGACTGTTTTTATTTTTCAGTGGATTTAGCGCACTGGGGTGGGCTCCCAGCATGCCACCTAAGTGTTTTTTTATGGGGGGATGCTTTAGCTGACAGGGGGATTGGGCACCCCCGTTGGCACACAAAGAGAGGGGATGCAAGAGCCGAGGGGGATTGGGCACTCCCCTTGGCATATAACAAATGGGGGTGGAGTGCTTTATGCCGATGGGGAGTGGGCTCCCCTGTCGGCATATACATTTGGGGCAGGGCATGCCGACAGAGGGATTGGGCACCTCCAAAGTTGGCATTATGGCTGGCAGAGTGCCACCATGTTTTTTGTTTTCTGTCTCAGCAGGGTAAGCACGTTGGGAGGTCTTCTGCATGTGACAGGCTTTGCTTGCATTGCAGTGGACCTTTTCTTAGATGTGCTCACCCACATGGTGTGACACCGGCATACAGGCTGTTTGGGAAATGAGGGACAAACCTTCTGATGCATGCCCTGCATTTTCCCATCAGTGATCGTGCCTCCAAATATGCTACTACCCAATATGTTGACTGCACATTAGCGAGCCAACATAAAAAAGTGTTTTGCACGGTAATTGTATTGCCCTGGTACTGACACTTCTGTTCAGATTATCACTTCATATTGCAAAGTCTACTGTAGAAATGAGTGCAACTTTAATCTAAAACACAGACAGAGCCTTGCACCTAGATTATAACAGACAAATAGTGAAAGTAAAATTGTTTAGACATGAGTGGAAGCTCCTTGATGCTACCCACCTTTCCAGATGATGAATAAATTCACACCTGACCATCATTTGCCAAGAGACCCTGTTTTAGCACAAGCTTCTCAGTGGAAACCATACAGAACCATGTAGCAACTTGCACTTTCTTTTTTTTCTGCAGATTTAGATTTGATTGCAATGAAGAAACCCATTGACTGTGTTAGTTGTTTTTCAATTCAGGTTTTGTAGCTCTGTAAAGAACAGCTGCTTGCTTCACACTCACAGCAGTGGTTGATATCGATTGCCAGCACAGCAATAGACATAAATAAATTGGCTAGTGCCAATGTTTAAAAATCAGTAGGAGTTGAGCCCGGCCACCCTGAGACTCTGTATTAATGTCTCCAATACAGGTTAGTTCCTATGAAAGCCCCTGAGGATGGACAGCTGATGCTGCTGTTAAGCTGAATTGCTTCTCCTAATTTTCAACTGGCAGTGGTTCTCCCCTTCAAATGTCAGGGCTAAAGAAAACAGGCACTCCCAATTAATGTTGTGTGTCAATATCCACAGTTCATTACAAAATAAAAAAGGATTGTCATATCTAATATTATTCTTTCATCTATTTGATTTAATGTTTCAATCAACTCAAGAAAACTGCTAGCGGCACTCCCTACCCCCACCACTCACCCACACTCACACATGGTGTTTCGGTAAAAGTTTTAAAAATGTTCTACTTGTCCCAATGTATTGACAGCAAATGATTCTCTCCACACACCATCTTCCAATTAAATGCAAACAGAGACAAGCTCGTGAGACCATCAGGTTCTGTTTTTATGTGAGAATAAATAGTACCTAAACTGTGCGTAAATCTTTTCACTTTTAATCGTCACAGTACTGTGTGTGTGGTGTCCTTCCAAATGTTGGAGGAACTAGTACAGTACAGGGCACATCATGAATGGATAGACATTCAGAGCACTCTGAAAATGTATGATTTCCTGTTCTCAAACTGCTATTAATTAAATAACCCAGAGTAACATGCATGTTTGCTTTAAAAATCTTAGTAAGGAAGTGGGACAACACTATTTGTGGCACAGAGAACTTCTGAGTTACTGTATGATGGATTATGAGGGGCAGTTTTATAAATATATATGTTTCCTGATCTTGGCATCTGTCTCCCTTGGCAAGCACTTCTCTCTTTCTTATCTCTTACAGAAGCAAGTCTATCATTCCTGAGGGGTTAAAAATCTTTATCTGACAGCTCATGAGGTCCAGAAACTTGTGTTCTAATTTACTTAAACACCTTTAACTGCAGTTTGGCAATCATAAAAATGTCTCTACTGGAGAACCAAAGACTCCACCAGCAGGGATGAAAGTTGCTTCTATATACATAATTATATGACAACTTTACCTTGCAAAACTAAGCACTTTTGCACAGTTTTCAGAGAATGTACTTTCTTGCTGAATTTCTGATTTTTCCATTCACTGTAGTTGCAGGCAAATAGATAGATAGATAGATAGATAGATAGATAGATAGATAGATAGATAGATAGATAGATAGACAGACAGACATACAGACAGACAGATGAACAGACAGATGTGATAAATAAGACAGATGGTCCCAAATCATACCCCTGACGCCTGTCAGTCTCTAAAGGGTGTGGTGTTACAGTTGGGAACCCTAACACCATAGGCGTGTGTTGGTATTTTCACTCCAAATTTCAAACATGGGCTTTTTGTGAGCCCACCTCATGAAAAGTGCCGCAATCAGTTTGTTAGCTGAAAGGTGGTTTTACACAGTGGCTATGCCATTTGGTGACACAGGGATGAAAACACATTTTGGGCAGGATGTGGAAAATTACAATTGTATTGTTCATGAGGGGCATAAAAAATGGTAACGTTGAAAATCTGGAGTGAGAATGTGAAAAACTAGTGAAGTCATGAGCATGCATAGAAACTGAGCAACACACGTCCATAACTCAATTATTTTGGGGAGTTTGTTAGGCACATTTTTAACATAGGCATTTTGGGACCTCCCCTCATGAACAGTGGTGCTGTGATTTTGTTAATCTGTCCCAAAAGTTGATTTCCCACAGTGACCATGCCATTGTGTGCCACAGGTGCAGAAACATATTTTGGGCAGGATGTCAAAAATAACCTCTGTACTGATCATAAGGAAGTGTGAAAAAATGCCAGTGTTGAAAATCTGGCATGGAAATATTGCAAATTTGCAAAGTTACAAGGGTACGTGGAAACTGCGCAATGGACGCTTGTAACACAGTCATTTTATGGCCTTTCAGTACCAAATTTTCAACATAGGCATTTTTTGACCTCTGCTCATGAACAGTGTCACCGTCATTTCCTCAAACTGTCCTGAAAACTGATTATGCACAGCGACTGCGCTATTTTGTTGCGGACACGTGAAAACACATTTTGGCCAGGATATGTAAAATGACAGCTGTACTGTTCATCAGGAGGTGTAGAAAAATGCCAATTATAAAATCTGGAGTGAAAATATTACAAATGCATGAAGTTATGAAAGTACGTGGAAACAGCACAACACACTCGTAAAACAGGAATTTGTTGAGATTTTTCCACTAGATTTGCAACACAGGCTTTTTGAGACCCCTCATGAACAGTGGCACTGTCATGTTGTACTAGTCCCAAAAGGTGATTCCGTAATGACCGCAAATCACCTTTGGGGCCGAATAATGCCATGACAGTGACTGAATTTATGAGGAGGGGTCCCAATAACCCCATGTTGAAAACTGGGTACATAAATTCCAAAAAATGCCCAAGATATACACCAAAGTTGAAAAAAACATATTTATGCCATTATGCAGCTTACCGGCATTTCTTCAGTTCGAGGTCGGCTTTGAAGAGTGCAGACGTGTTCCCGGTCCACCGAAGATCATCACACCAGACTCCAGAGGTAAATAGTGGTGGGGGATGTGGGAGGCATGGTGCCCAGAGGGTGGGCGGGTTGCAGAAGGGGGCAGGAGACTGCGAGGGACTGTTTTCTTTTTCACAGGTTAAAAACACATCATGGGACTGTTTTATTTTTCAGTGGATTTAGCACACTGGGGTGGGCTCCCAGCATGCCACCTAAGTGTTTTTTTATGGGGGGATGCTTTAGCTGACAGGGGATTGGGCACCCTCAGCACTAAAGAGAGGGATGCAAGAGCCGAGGGGGATTGGGCACTCCCTTGGCATATAACAAATGGGGTGGAGTGCTTTATGCCGATGGGAGTGGGCTCTCTGTCGGCATATACATTTGGGGCAGGGCATGCCGACAGAGGGATTGGGCACCTCAAAGTTGGCATTATGGCTGGCAGAGTGCCACCATGTTTTTGTTTTCTGTCTCAGCAGGGTAAGCACGTTGGGAGGTCTTCTGCATGTGACAGGCTTTGCTTGCATTGCAGTGGACCTTTTCTTAGATGTGCTTACCCACATGGTGTGACACCGCATACAGGCTGTTTGGGAAATGAGGGACAAACCTTCTGATGCATGCCCTGCATTTCCCCATCAGTGATCGTGCCTCCAAATATGTTACTACCCAATATGTTGACTGCACATTAGCGAGCCAACATAAAAAAGTGTTTTGCATGGTAATTGTATTGCCCTGGTACTGACACTCTGTTCAGATTATCACTTCATATTGCAAAGTCTACTGTAGAAATGAGTGCAACTTTAATCTAAAACACAGACACAGCCTTGCACCTAGATTATAACAGACAAATAGTGAAAGTAAAATTGTTTAGACATGAGTGGAAGCTCCTTGATGCTACCCACCTTTCCAGATGATGAATAAATTCACACCTGACCATCATTTGCCAAGAGACCCTGTTTTAGCACAAGCTTCTCAGTGGAAACCATACAGAACCATATAGCAACTTGCACTTTCTTTTTTTTCTGCAGATTTAGATTTGATTGCAATGAAGAAACCCATTGACTGTGTTAGTTGTTTTTCAATTCAGGTTTTGTAGCTCTGTAAAGAACAGCTGCTTGCTTCACACTCACAGCAGTGGTTGGTATCGATTGCCAGCACAGCAATAGACATAAATAAATTGGCTAAGTGCCAATGTTTAAAAATCAGTAGGAGTTGAGCCCCGGCCACCCCTGAGACTCTGTGTTAATGTCTCCAATACAGGTTAGTTCCTATGAAAAGCCCCTGAGGATGGACAGCTGATGCTGCTGTTAAGCTGAATTGCTTCTCTCCTAATTTTCAACTGGCAGTGGTTCTCCCCCTTCAAATGTCAGGGCTAAAGAAAAACAGGCACTCCCAATTAATGTTGTGTGTCAATATCCACAGTTCATTACAAAATAAAAAAAGGATTGTCATATCTAATATTATTCTTTCATCTATTTGATTTAATGTTTCAATCAACTCAAGAAAACTGCTAGGCGGCACTCCCCCCTACCCCCACCACCCACCCACACTCACACATGGTGTTTCGGTAAAAGTTTTAAAAATGTTCTACTTGTCCCAATGTATTGACAGCAAATGATTCTCTCCACACACCATCTTCCAATTAAATGCAAACAGAGACAAGCTCGTGAGACCATCAGGTTCTGTTTTTATGTGAGAATAAATAGTACCTTAAACTGTGCGTAAATCTTTTCACTTTTAATCGTCACAGTACTGTGTGTGTGGTGTCCTTCCAAATGTTGGAGGAACTGACACAGTACAGGGCACATCATGAATGGATAGACATTCAGAGCACTCTGAAAATGTATGATTTCCTGTTCTCAAACTGCTATTAATTAAATAACCCAGAGTAACATGCATGTTTGCTTTAAAAATCTTAGTAAGGAAGTGGGACAACACTATTTGTGGCACAGAGAACTTCTGAGTTACTGTATGATGGATTATGAGGGGCAGTTTTATAAATATATATGTTTCCTGATCTTGGCATCTGTCTCCCTTGGCAAGCACTTCTCTCTTTCTTATCTCTTACAGAAGCAAGTCTATCATTCCTGAGGGGTTAAAAATCTTTATCTGACAGCTCATGAGGTCCAGAAACTTGTGTTCTAATTTACTTAAACACCTTTAACTGCAGTTTGGCAATCATGAAAATGTCCCTACTGGAGAACCAAAGACTCCACCAGCAGGGATGAAAGATGCTTCTATATACATAATTATATGACAACTTTACCTTGCAAAACTAAGCACTTTGCACAGTTTTCAGAGAATGTACTTTATTGCTGAATTTCTGATTTCTCCATTCACTGTAGTTGCAGGCAAATAGATAGATAGATAGATAGATAGATAGATAGAGACAGACAGACAGGCAGATGGACAGACAGATGTGATAAATAAGACAGATGGTCCCAAATCATACCCCTGACACCTGTCAGTCTCTAAAGGGTGGGGTGCTACAGTTGGGAACCCTAACACCATAGGCGTGTGTTGGTATTTTCACTCCAAATTTCAAACATGGGCTTTTTGTGAGCCCACCTCATGAAAAGCGCCGCAATCAGTTTGTTAGCTGAAAGGTGGTTTTACACAGTGGCTATGCCATTTGGTGACACAGGGATGAAAACATATTTTGGGCAGGATGTGGAAAATTAGAACTGTATTGTTCATGAAGGACATAAAAAAATGGCAAGGTTGAAAATCTGGAGTGAGAATGTGAAAAACTGGTGAAGTCATGAGCATGCATAGAAACTGAGCAACACACGTCCATAACTCAATTATTTTGGGGAGTTTGTTAGGCACATTTTTAACATAGGCATTTTGGGACCTCCCCTCATGAACAGTGGTGCTGTGATTTTGTTAATCTGTCCCAAAAGTTGATTTCCCACAGTGACCATGCCATTGTGTGCCACAGGTGCAGAAACACATTTTGGGCAGGATGTCAAAAATGACCTCTGTACTGATCATAAGGAAGTGTGAAAAAATGCCAGTGTTGAAAATCTGGCATGGAAATATTGCAAATTTGCAAAGTTACAAGGGTACGTGGAAATTGCATAACGCACGCTTGTAACACAGTCATTTTATGGACTTTTGGCACCAAATTTTCAACATGGGCATTTTTTACCTCTGCTCATGAACAGTGTCACTGTCATTTCCTCAAGCTGTCCTGAAAACTGATTTTGCACAGCGACCAAGCTATTTTGTACTGGACATGCAAAAACACACTTTGGCCAGGATACGTAAAATGACAGCTGTACTGTTCATCAGGAGGTGTGGAAAAATGGCAATTATGAAAATCTGGAGTAAAAATATTACAAATGCACAAAGTTACAAGAGTACATGGAAACAGCACAACACACACTCATAAAACCGCCATTTTGGGATTTTTCCACCAAATTTGCAACATAGGCTTTATGAACAGTGGCACTGTCGTTTTGTTACTCAGTCGTAAAAGGTGATTCCATGCAGTGACCAAGAAATCACCTTTTGTGGCTGAATAATGCCACGACAGTGACTGAATTTATGAGGAGGGGTCCCAATAACCCCATGTTGAAAATTTGGTACAAATATTCCACAAAATGCCCAAAATATACAGCAAAGTTGAAAAAAACATATTTATGCCATTATATAGCTTACCGGCATTTCTTCAGTTCATGGTCGGCTTTGAAGAGTGCAGACATGTTCCTAGTCCACCGAAGATCATTGCACCAGACTCCAGAAGTAAGTATGAGGTGGGGGTGTGGTGAAGCAGGATGCCCAGAGGGTGGACGTGGGTTGCAGGAGGAGGGGCAGGGAGACTGCGAGGGACTGTTTCCTTTTTTCACAGGTTAAAAAAACACATCATGGGACTGTTTTTATTTTTCAGTGGATTTGGCACACTGGGGTGGGCTCACAGCATGCCACCTAAGTGTTTTTTTATGGGGGGATACTTTAGCCGACAGGGGGATTGGGCACCCCCGTTGGCACACAAGGACAGGGGGTGCAAGAGCCGAGGGGGATTGAGCACCCCCCTTGGCATATAACAAGTGGTGGGAGTGCTTTATGCCGATGGGGAGTGGGCTCCCCTTTCGGCACATACATTGCAGGCAGGGTATGCCGACAGAGGGATTGGGCACCTCCAAAGTTGGCATTATGGCTGGCAGAGTGCCTCCATGTTTTTTGTTTTCTGTCTCAGCAGGCTAAGCACATCAGGAGGTCCGCTGCGTGTGACAGGCTTTGGTTGCATTGCAGAGGACCTTTTCTTAGATGTGCTCACATGCATAGTGTGACGCCAGCATGCAGGCTTATTGGGGAATGAGGGACAAACCTTCTGATGCATGCCCTGCATTTGCCCAACAGTGACCGCACCTCAAAATGTGCTACTACCCAATATGTTGGCTGCACATGAGTGAGCCAACATAAAAAAAAGTGTTTTGCATGGTAATTGTATTGCCCTGGCACTGACACCTCCATTCAGAGTATCACTTCATATTGAAAAGTCTACTGTAGAAATGAGTGCAGCTTTAATGTAAAACACAGACAGAGCCTTGCACCTAGATTATAACAGACAAATAGTGAAGGTAAAATTGCTTAGACATGAGTGGAAGCTCCTTGATGCCACCCACCTTCCCAGATGATAAATAAATTCACACCTGACCATCATTTGCTAAAAGACCCTGTTTTAGCACAAGCTTCTCAGTGGAAACCATACAGAACCATGTAGCAACTTGCACTTTCTTTGTTTTCTGCAGATTTAGATTTGATTGCAATGAAGAAACCCATTGACTGTGTTAGTTGTTTTTCAATTCAGGTTTTGTAGCTCGATAAAGAACGGCTGCACGCCTCACACTCACAGCAGTGGTTGATATTGATTGCCAGTACATCAGTAGACATAAATAAATTAGCTAAGTGCCAATGTTTAAAAATCAGTAGGAGTTGAGCCCCGGCCACCCCTAAGACTCTGTGTTAATGTCTCCAATACATGTTAGTTCCTATGAAAAGCCCCTGAGGACGGACAGCTGATGCTGCTGTTAAACTGAATTGCTTCTCTCCTAATTTTCAGCTGGCAGTGGTTCTTCCCCCTTCAAATGTCAGGGGGTAAAGAAAAACAGGCACTCCCAATTAATGTTGTATGTCAATGTCTACAGTTTATTACAAAATAAAAAAAAAGGATTGTCATATCTAATATTATTCTTTCATCTATTTGATTTAATGTTACAATCAACTCAAGAAAACTGCTAGACGGCACTCCACCCACCCACCCACATTCACACATGGTGTTTCGGCAAAGGTTTTCAAAAATGTTCTACCTGTCCCAATGTATTGACAGCAAATTATTCTCTCCACACAAAATCTTCCAATTAAATGCAAACAGAGTCAAGCTCATGAGATCATCAGGTTCTGTTTTTACGTGAGAATAAATAGTACCTAAACTGTGCCAAAATCTTTTCACTTTTAATCATCACAGTACTGTGTGTGGTGTCCTTCCAAATGTTGGAGGAACTGGTACAGTACAGGGCACATCATGAATGGACAGATATTCAGAGCACTCTGAAATTGTAAGATTTCCTGTTCTCAAACTGCTATTAATTAAATAACCCAGAGTAGCATGCATGTTTGCTTTAAAAATCTTAGTAAGGAAGTGAGACTACACTATTTGTGGCACAGAGAACTTCTGAGTTACTGTATGATGGATTATGAGGGGCAGTTTTATAAATATATATGTTTCCTGATCTTGGCATCTGTCTCCCTTGGCAAGCACCTCTCTCTTTCTTATCTCTTTCAGAAGCAAGTCTATCATTCCTGAGGGGTAAAAAATCTTTATCTGACAGCACATGAGGTCCAAAAACTTGTGTTCTAATTTACTTAAACACCTTTAACTGCAGTTTGGCAATCATGAAAACATCCCTACTGGAGAACCAAAGACTCCACCAGTAGGGCTGAAAGATGCTTCTATATACATAATTAAATGACAACCTCACCTTTCAAAACTAAGCACTTTTACACAGTTTTCAGAGAATGTACTTTCTTGCTGATTTTTTGATTTTTACATTCACTGTAGTTGCAGGCAAATAGATAGATAGATAGATAGACAGACAGACAGACAGACGGACAGACAGATGTGATAAATAAGACACAACATAGTGTGGTTTTCTTTCTTGAAGGACACAGTCCAGGTATATTAAAAGGCACAAGGCACTTGTGCTGAATACCCTCAGTCACAAGGAAGTGTGGTTCAGGGAAAGAAATCAACACCCTAGAGTATGCTATTGCACTGATAGAATGGGCTTATCACCCAAGTTTTATAGGTCTATGAGGAAACTTATAAAACAAGAAACTGTAAATGCTTTAAATTGAAAAATATTTTAATATGGTTTTCTTTCAATTTGGTTAAAGTACAGTAGTCTCTGTATAACCATTACAGACAGCCAGTAGGTGATGCTAACTATATAGGTTGTTTGTGGCAATCATTCCCTGATCCTTTATTGGACTGTGTGTTTAACGCTTATGTTTACTGGGACCCTATAGTTAAACATTGTTTTTATGTCTATGTTTGACTTGCCCTATGTTTAGTGTTGCTCAATGCTTTGTAGCACTAATTACCCATAGGTATAAGATTTAATTGGTTTCTTTTATCTGACCTGTAGCCACCTGTCTTACTGCAGGCAGATCAGTCGCCTTGACTCCTGATTTTATGTTTCTGTTGTGCAGTTCTTGGTGTGATCTGTAGTTACTTGAGTCCTCTTGAGTGTGCCTCAATCTTAAGCCTGTAAGTCTCAGCTACCTCATTGGGGACTGCACTCTGTTGCTGCTGCCACTATATAACTTGTTGTGTTGTACTCTGCATTGAAGTATAACCTGTCCCTATCTTTGGGCCTCTGCTTTGGCAATGTACATTACCATAGAAATTTCTGTTACCTTGACAGTGCTACAGGCCACATTTGCTTGCCCACTTGCATTCACTATTTTTTTTATCCTGTCTTCTGATACCCCATGTGTAGACTTCTCTTTCTCAAATCTTATTGTTATTAGTAATGAGCCCCTAGAGTCAGGCCTGCTACTTTGAAATTGGGTTATTTTACAACTTAATGTATTTGTCAACCACAGGCTCTGTCAGACAAGGACCCTGACTAAATCAATAATTTTAACATGTCTATGTTGGTTAACTCAGCTTTGTACTGCTCTGGCAGGTGATGATAAATTGAATCCTGGTCTCCTACCTCCCAGTATGTTGGCTTTCCTGCTTGTTCAGAATGATGTAAAAGGTCTAAACATTGCCCACTTACATGACAGGAGTCTGTTAGCAAATTTTAAAGAGGCCACTACCTGGTTGCTCACTATAATTCTGACTTTGTTTGTCTGACCTAAACCCCTGATATCTGACTCTGCCTTTTCTCTTCCAGGCTTTAATTTTATTAGGCTTGACCATCCTGGTAAAAAATGTGGGTGTGGCAGGCTTCTTTATTACATGAGCCATCTAAATGTCACCCTCATATAACATGTTTATCCACCCTCACCATTTTGGAAGTTCCTGTACTCACTTTTCCTTCCGGTAATTCCAAGACATGTTATCTGGGCTGCGCGTATAAACCTCCTGCTGGTTGCTTTAGTGGCTTAGCCTATCTTCTTGACAAAATTAGTCAACAGAGAAGCTCAAATAAGGTGTTGATTTTGGGTGACCTTATAGAAGAACTATGGTCAAAATTTATGACATCAATAAACTCAGAGCTTGAATCAGCATAACCCCAATCAACCACATGCCAAAAATGAGATCTCTAAGCTACTTTGTTTAAAAGTTACAAGTCATTTTACAACCCTGATTTCACTGCCTGTTCAAAAAAAGACAGTTTCAGTGAAGAGCTGCTGCTGTCATCTCCTGAACTTAGTCTAGTCCTGCCTGTCAGCATGCTTATAAGACTTATTTCTCTAAAGTTTAAAGATCATGCTCAATGGTTTTCACAAGTAAAACAGGCAGCACAATTCAATAAACATTGTCTTAATAACTATGTATGTTTCAGGTTTTGTCACACAAGTTACAAATTCTAATTTTTTGGTGCCTTTTTGTTGTGGCCCTTTTCTCAAGAGTTGCTGGATTCTAAGTCACAGCACATACAGTAGTTGTGAAGTTTGCAGACAGGATAACTGTGATGTAGTGAAAGGCTGTGATCATTCACACCTGTCATTCAGTTGAGGTGATTTCTCAGGATTGCAGTTTAAGACAATTATTCCATCTCCCTGCAAATGGGGGTGGAAGAGAAAATGCATGCATGCACAAGAAACATTATGTGACAGCTTAGGAGAGAAGTGGGTTGTGGAGGTGCAGCAGTGTTACAGCCAAGGGAGGCACTGCATTTGGGGTCTTGGCACTGGTGGACCAATGGAGGCACAGTGTGCCAATGACACTGGTCTCCAAAAAGTGCACCAAGTTGTAATGTTTTTGCCACAACAATCAGAGGCCACCTCATCATTGCAGCATCAGCCATTATGCTGCAATGAGGGAGTGACCCGTCATTGCAGGGCAGAACGTTAACTGGCCTAATACTGTTTGTGAACATGGCAGGCGGCTTGCCGCCACATTCATAAACAATATTAGGCAGTCTCCCATGCTGAGGGGGTGTCCAATCCCCCTTGGCAGCATGTGGCCCCCCCAAATGGTCTTTGTTGGCCGATGGGGGCCCCAATCCCCACCAGCTTCAGTGTTACAATGTTTAAGTAGCCAACGGGGGAGCCCACTCCCCATCAGCAAGATGTAACCCCCCACCTGCTGTCATTGTCTGCCGACAGGGGAGCCCACTCCCCGTTGACAAGATGTAACCCCCCACCCACTGTCATTGTCTGCCAATGTGGGAGCCAACTCCCTGTTGGCATGATGTAAACCTTCCCCCTGGTTTTGTTGCCTGCCGACATGATGCCCAATCCCTGTCGGCATGACGGTCCCCCCCCCATTTTCTTGTGTGCCAAATGGGATGCCCAATCCCCGTCAGCTACAGCTGACCCCTATAAAAGAATCCCTTGGCATGTGGGGAGCCCACCCCAATGTGCCAAATGCCCCTGTAAAATTGAAAACCATCCCTCGTTGTCTTTTTTTTTCCCCTGTAAAGGGAAAAATGGTCCCTTGTGGTCTGACAGACCCCCCCTCCCGCAACTCGCACCCAGCCACCGTGCACCTTGCCTCCCCACACCCTCCCATACACCATACTCCTCCGGAGTCTGGTGCGATGATCTTTGGTGGACCGGGAACACATCTGCACTCTTCAAAGCCGACCGTGAACTGAGGAAATGCCGGTAAGCTGCATAATGTAATAAATAGGGTTTTTTCAACTTGGCTGCATATCTCAGGCATTTTCTATAATTTTGGCACCAAATTTTCAACATGGAGTTTTTGGGACCCCTCCTCATGAATTCTGTCACTGTCATGGCATTAATCGGGCCCGAAGGGTGATTTCACGGTCACTGCACAAAATCACCTTTTGGATCAATTAATGAAATGACAGTGCCAATGTTCATAAGGTAGGCTCTCAAAAAGCCTATGTTGCAAATTTGGTGAAAAAATTCCTAAAAATGACTGTTTTACGAGCATGCATTGAGCAGTTCCTACGCACGCTCGTAAGTTCACAAATTTGTAACATTTGCACTCCAAATTTTCAACATTGCCATTTTATCACACCTACTTATGAGCAGTACAGCTGTCATTTCTCACATCTCACCCAAAATGTGTTTCCGCGCATGTAGCGCACAATGGCGCAGTCGGTGTGTGAAAACAATGTTTGGGACAGATTAAGAAAATCACAGTGACACTGTTCATGTGCAGAGGTCTTAAAATGGCTATGTTGAAAATTTGGTGAAAAAATTCCTAAAAATGACTGTTTTACGAGCGTGCATTGCACAGTTCCTACCCACACTTGTAAGTGCGTGAATTTTTAATATTTGCAGTCCAGAATTTCAACAATGCCATTTTACCATACCTACTTATGAGCAGTACAGCTTTAAATTTGCACATCTCCCCCAAAATGTGTTTCTGAGCATGTAGCGCACAGTGGCACAGTTGGTGTGTGAAATCAATGTTTGGGACAGATTAAGAAAATCACAGTGACACTGTTCATTAGCAGAGGTCCTAAAATGTCTATGTTGAAAATTTGGTGAGAAAAGTTCATAAAATGACTATTACGAGCGTGTGTTGCGCAGTTTCTACGCACGCTCATGCCTTAGCACATTTGCATTATTTTTACTCCAGATTGCCAGCACTGCCATTTGCCTGCACCTCGTTATGAACAGTACAGTTGTCATTTTTCATATCCTGGCCCAAATGTGTTTTTGCACTTCCGGCGCAGACAAGAGCAATTGTTGTGGGAGATCCATGTTTGGGACACATTAGGAAAATCACACTGACACTGTTCTTTAGCAGAGGTCCTAAAATGGCTATGTTGAAAATTTAGTGACAAAAGTCCATAAACTAACTGAGTTACGTGCGTGTATTGCACAGTTTCCATGCACGCTCGTAACATCTCACATTTGCATTATTTTCACGTCATATTTTCAACATTGCCATTTTTCAGCACCTCTTTATGAACAGTACAGCTGTCATTTTTCACATCCTGGCTGAAATGTGTTTTTGCACTTCCAGCACAGAATAGCGAGGTTGCTGTGGGACATCACTGTTCAGGACACATTACAAAAATTACAGTGACACTGTTCATTAGCAGAGGTCCTAAAATGCCTATGTTGAACATTTGGTGATGAAAGTCCATAAAATGACTGTGTTATGAGTGTGCGTTGCACAGTTTCCACGCATGCTTATTACTTTGCACATTTGTAACATTTTCACTCCAGATTTTCCCACACCTCCTTATGAACAGTACATCCTGGTTGAAATGTGTTTTTGCAATTCTGGCATACAATGCTGTGGTTGCTGTGGGAAATCAGTGTTCAGGACACAGTAACAAAATCACAGTGACACTGTTCATGACCACAGGTTGTTAAATGCCTATGTTGAAAATCTGGTGATGAAACTCCATAAATTGACTGTGTTATGTGCATGCGTTGTGCGGTTTCCACTTATGCTCGGACATGCAAGCATTTTTATGTTGATTGCGCGCTTGCACAAGAAACATGTTGTTTCATCTTTCTCCACAAGCAAAGCAGGTTGTGGAGGTATGGTACTATTGTGCCCAATGCCCCCACAGCCTGCAAAGACATGTCCCCATCCCCCAATGCTGTGGCACGCTGCTGCTGACACTAGTTCAGCCAGCATGCCACAACCTTCTAAAAAATCAGCCACTGCAATCAGGGGCCACCTCATCATTGCAGTGTCAGCCATCTGCTGCAATGAGGGAGTGACCCGTCATTGTAGGGCGGGATGTAGGATCCCTGATATTGTTTGTGAACATGGCGGCAGCTTGCCACCGTATTCACAAACAATATTTACCCCCCCATGCTTATTTGCTGACAGGGGGAGCCCACTCCCCATCGGCATAATTTAACCCCCGTTTTATTGTCTGCCGACAGGGTGCCCAATCCCTGTTGGCAGAAAGGAATCCCCCTCTTTTTGTTGTTTGCTGAAGGGGGTGCCCAATCCCCATCAGCAGAAAAGAATTCCCTGCCCTTTTGTTGTTTGATGATGGGGGTGCCCAATCCCCCATCGGCTACAGCTGCCCCCCCAAAGCAAGACTCCTGTAGCATGCTGGGAGCCCACCCCAGTGTGCCACATGCCCTTGTAAAGTTAAAAACAGTCCTGCAACATTGTTTTGTTGTTTTTTACCTGAAAAAAAGGAAACAGTCCATTGTAGTCTCCCTGTGCCCCTCCCACAACCCGCACCCACTGTGCACCCTGCCTCCCTACACCCCCCTCACAACATACTTACTTCCAGAGCTCAGTGCGATGATCTTTGGTGGACCGGGAATACGTCTGCACTCTTCAAAGCAGACGGCGAACTGAGGAAATGCCGGTAAGCTGTATAATGTAATGAATAGGGTTTTTTCAACTTTAGTGCGTATCTCAGGCATTTTTTGGAATTTTTTCACCAAATTTTCAACATGGGGTTTTTGGGACCCCTTCTCATGAATTCTTGAACTGTCATGGTGTTAATTGGGTGCAAAAGGTGGTTTCGCGGTCACTGTGAGGAATCACCCTTTGGGGCTGACTAACAAAACGACAGTGCCAGTGTTCATGAGGTGGGCTCTCAAAAAGCCTATGTTGCAAATTTGGTAGAAAAAATCCAAAAAAATGACTGTTTTACAAGCATGCAGTGCACAGTTGCTACGTACGCGCGTAACTTCACGAATTTACATTTTCATGCCAGATTTTCAACATTGGCATTTTGTCACCCCTCCTTGTGAGCAGTACATCTGTCATTGTTCACATCCTGGCTGAAATATGTTTTCGTACTTTCGGCCCAGAATAGCGTGGTCGCTGTGGGAAATCAGTGTTCAGGACAGATTACGAAAATGACAGTGACACTATTCATAAATAGAGGTCCTAAAATGCCTATATTGAAAATTTGGTAATAAAATGACTGTGTTACGAGCATGCCTTGCGCAGTTGGCATGCACGTTTGTAACTTCACAAATTTATAATATTTTCACTCCAGATTTTCAGCATTGCCATTTTCCCAGACCTACTTATGAACAGTATAGCTGTCCTTTTTCCCATCCTGGCTGAAATGTGTTTTCGCACTTCCTGTGCAGAATAGAGCGGTCGCTGTGGGAAATCACTGTTTGGGACAGATTAAGAAAATGACAATGATACTGTTCATGAGCAGAGGTCCTCAAATGCCTATGTTGAAAATTTGGTGATGATAGCCCATCAGTTGACTGTGTTACAAGTGTGCGTTGTGCACTTTCCACGCACCCTTGTAACTTTGCAGATTTGTAATATAGTCACACCAGATTTTCAACAGTGCCATTTTTTCACGCCTCCTTATAAGCAGTACAGCTGCCATTTTTCACATCCTGACTGAAATGTGTTTTCACAGTTCTCGCGCAGAATAACGTGGTCACTGTGTGAAATCAATGTTCGGGACAGATTAAGAAAATGACGGTGGCACTGTTCATGAGCAGAGGTCCTAAAATCCCTATGTTGAAAATTTGGTGATGAAACTCCATAACATGACTGTGTTACAAGCGTGCACTGAACTGTTTCCACGCACCCTTGTAACTTCACAAATTTGAGATACTGTCATGCCACATTTTCAACAGTGGCATTTTTCACAACTCTTTATGAACACTACAGCTGCCATTTTTCACATCCTAGCTAAAATATGTTTTTGCACTCCTGCCAGACAATAGCATGGTCACTCTGAGAAATCAGTGTTTGAGACAGATTAAGATTGACTGAGTGAGCAGAGGGAGTGACCAAGCTCAACTGAGCTCTGTCGGGACTGCTGCAGATTTGTTTGTGGACAGACAAAGGCCCCCACACAAGAGCCCAGTACAAAAGGGCAGCCTGCAGCGGTGGGAGAAACAGTATGAGCGAGTGAGACAAGGGGATGTAGTAAGCTCAACAGAGCTCTATCAGGACTGCTGGGATTTCTTTGTGGGCAGAAAAAGGTGCCAATGCAGGCAGGAGCCCCGTACAAAAGGGCAGCTTGCAGCACCAGGACAAACAGAATGAGCAATGAGAGAGGAAGACTGAGTGACCTCAACAGAGCTCTGTCGGGACGGTTGCAGATTTCTTTGTGGACAGACAAAGGTGCCAATGCAGCCAGGAGCCCCATACAAAAGTGCAGTCTGCGGCACCAAGAGAAACAGAACGAGCGAGTGACAGAGCGGTAGTGAGTGAGCCCAACAGAGCTCTAGTATGACTGCTGCAGATTTCTTTGTGGGCAGAAAATGCAGCAACACAAGCAGGAGCCCAGTACAAAAGGCCAGCTTGAAACGCAGTCAGAAACGGAATGTGAGAGTGACAGAGGGGGAGTGAGTGAGCTCAGTGGAGCTGTGTCAGGACTGCTTCAGATTTCTTTCTGGCCAGAAAAAGCTGCCAATGCAGGCAGGAGCCCAGCACAAAAGGGCAGCATGCAGCGCAAGGAGACACAGAATGAGCAAGTGAGGGAGGGGGAGTCAGTGAGCTCAACGGGGCTTTGTTGGGACTGCTGCAGATTTGTTTGTGGGCAGAAAAAGGCAGCAATGCATGCAGGGGCCCAGTACAAAAGGGCAGCCTGTAGTGGAAGGAAAACCAGAATGAGTGAGTGAGTGAGCTCAACAGATCTGTATTGTAACTGCTGCAAATTTCTTTGTGGGCATAAGAAGGCAGCAATGCAGGCAGGAGCCCAGTAGAAAAGGACAGCTGCAGTGCTGGCAGAACAGAATGAGCGAGTGAGAGAAGGGGAGTGAGCGAGCTCAATGGAGCTTTGTCGGGACTGCTGAAGATATCTTTGTGGGCAGAAAAAGGCGCCAACAGAGGCAGGAGCCCAGTGCAAAAGGGCAGCCTGCAGCGTCAGGAGAACCAGAATGAGTAAGTGAGACAGGGGGAGTGAGCGACCTCAACGGAGCTCTGTCGGGACAGCTGTGGATTTCTTTGTGGGTAGAAAAAGCCACCAACACAGGCAGGAGCCCAGTACAAAAGGGCAGCCTGCAGTGCCAGGAGAAACAGAATGAGCAAGTGAGAAAGGGGGAGTGAACTACCTCAATGGAGCTCTGTTAAGACAGCTGCAGATTTCTTCCTCAGCAGAACAAGGTGCCAATGCAGGCAGCAGCCCAGTACAAAAGAGCAGCCTGCAGCACCGGGACAAACAGACTGAGCCAATGACAAAGGGCCACTGAGCGAGCTCAACAGACCAACACAATCAACATTCGGCATTGTCAAATGCTTATTAATATTCCCACTACACATTTTCAACATTGCCATATCTTCATACCTCCCTATGGATGGTACAGCTGTCATTCTTCACATCCTGCCCGATCTGTGTTTTCGTACATGTGATGCTGAATGAGTGACACTGTCACTGTTGGAAGTCAGTTTTCAGGACACATTGACAAAATCACACTGCCACTGTTCATGACAAGAGGTCCCGAATGCTTTCATGAGGTGGGGTCACAAAAAGGTCATGTTCAAAATTTGCACTGTGAATACCAACAAATGCCCGAGGCATTACGGTTTCTAACCATAACATCCTACTCTGTACAGACAGACAGGCATCAGGGTGTGCCTTTGGATTGCCAACTGTACTGCTCATGCCATCCCCCCACCCCCAGTTACTGACAGGCATCAAGGTGTACCTTGGACTCTTCATCCCAAGACTTCACCCCATTCTCCTATGCTGCACCTACTTCAACGTATGTCCTTATGGAATGGGGTGGCTGTAAAGCCAAACACCCTAAAGCACAGCTCAACATGTGTCAGTGTCTGCAGAATAGGGTGAGGTGACATGGCTTGACAGTCATGGGTGATGACCCAAAACCTTACCCCAAATCCTGTCCTTCTCTACAGGATGGAGGTGGGGTTCATTTGAAGTTCAGTACTTCACTACCATTCCTATTCTGCATCTGTCTAACTCCTGCATTTCTAATGCTAATACCAGCAAGCAAACATTCGGCATTGACAAATGCTTGTTCTTTCTTCTGACTGTGTTTCTTGGTGCTCTTGTAAATCCTGATACAGGGCAGTAACCCCCATTTCTCCATGGTATTGTACATGCACATAGCTACTTACTACCACACAGAGCTTTTTAGCCTTTAGCTCCAAAATGTCCCTTTTTCAGTTTTTACATGACTACTTGTCAGCTTCTGACTTAGTTATGCACTCTTGTCCCTCTTGGTTTAAATGCTGATTGCTTAGCTCACATTGGCCAAACATATAATTTCTAGCAGTAAGGAACAATTAAAGTCATAATGCTTCCTAAGGATTTTTGCAGTCTGAAAAATACCTACACCACCAATGAATTTACTGTTGCACCTAAGCTACTGATTTGTCTTACATGTCTGCACCTCACTGTATTCACCTAGTAGGACTTCTATGTCCCTTACAGTGCTCAGAGTGCAGGCATTACTGCACCAGGCAATCAGGGTACCAAATGTGGGATTCACCACCCCCTCCCTGAGGTCCACCCCCCGGAGTAGGAATCCTTATTAGGGGTGGTGTGGGGGGCAATGATCCCCACAAGGGGAGATGGGGGCACAGCCCTCTGCAAAAAAAGCAATCAGTGACATTGTCAACTGGCACCTTAATTGCCCAGCAGTGGAACACTGGCACTTTCCAATGGTGAAACCCTTCTATATAAGTCCTTATCAGTTGGATACATTTTTTTTGTCCACACTAGCACAACCACCTTATTTAAAAAGCACTGATGCCATGGCTGGAAGCCAAATGTGTAAGGGAGCCTTATCTCCCTAGGGGTCTTCCGGTACATAAAAGATAATTTTCCTGTTCAGCTATTTAGGAAGGGAAGGGATTGTATTTAGACTTTGTGGAGCTTAGAATCCAATCCCTTCCACTTCCTGGTTCTGTGACATGCCCCTGCACTCCCAGGTTTTGTGATGTAATAGTCTGGAGAGTACAGGAGCGAGCTCCATGGACAATAATGGGACTATGTTTTTTTACTTTTTTATATATGAGATGGCAAATTTGAAACAAGACAAAGCCACCACTCAGCAAACAAGGTCCTTGTCAGTTAAGTGGTGGCTGTCGCCCCAGTTTAAATACAAATTTGCTCTAGGTAAATTGGTTCATCAGGCCACCTATTTGAATGGCTTATCTCCATTACCTGATGTGGTTCAGGTTTGTGAAGTTCAGGTGAATTTGAGAATATTACAGTGGGTAGCGTTAGTAGTACAAGGTGCTAAAAATAATTATGGCCAATGAGTATTTGGCCACCAGGCTTCTTTATTATGGAATAGGTTACCTGTTCCATTAAGGTTAATTAAGTCCTATTCATGTTTTAAAGTTAAGTTTAAACAATATTTGTTAGCACAGTCTGATTGTTCATGTTATTTGTAAATGTGGTATATTGTATATTTATTATGTAATATTTGTTATGTTTTATGTCCGGGTTGGTCCTGAAAAAGGGCTTCAGCCCAGAGTCCTAACCTGGTTAACAAATGAAATGAAATGAAAATGAAATCTAATATATAAGAGAGGTGTTTACAAAAACTGCCCCATTATTGTCTATGGAGTGCAGCCCCACATTCTCCAGACTATTACTTCACAAAACATGGGAGTGCAAGGGGTCTCAGAATCTGGAAGTGGAAGGAAAATACATAACAACAAACTACCCAGATGCAAGCAGCCAAGGAAGAGAAAAGGGAATCTGAAAAGGATGGGAAACCAACATTCCTGCATCCTATTATGCCATACCTGTCAAATGATTCCCCCAATGCAACAGAGATGATATAATCAGATATTGAACCCCAACTCCCAGGGCCAGCTAACACAGTAAAACATGAATGAACTAGCTTAGCTTATACAGTGGCAAGGGCACATGGACAACTTTGCATGGTAACAGCACTTTACGGCAAATTAGAACTGATTTCAAGCTGCTAAACTGTTTGGAATTCGTTATGAACAGCACTTTGCACTAGGACAGAAAACAAAGAAACAATTTGAAACCGTCTAGCTATTAATTATCCATTTTTGCACAGTATTATGAATGTCTCTTCGAGAAGAAGCAATGCTCAAGTATTACGGTGGCAAGTGATTTTTTAAGGGCACATTTATCAGTTTACTGGTATGTTGATTGGCTATTACTGAAAAAAATATTTTTTGCTGAAGAAATTGCTGCAGATCCATCGTAAAATTGTTGTTTACAAAACATGATTTATTATAGGGATGAGGTAGCGCCCTTATAGTTAGGGTTGGGTAGGATGCTCAATGTTAAATCCCTAAATTTGCAGTTTAAAAACTTTAAGGGTGTTCATCAGAATAGCCTGCAAATCTGTATTTTTAATGGACGTGTCATGTTGTGAAAACCTGGAGAGTTTCATGATGGCACCTTGTACTGTTTTAGAGATCTGGATACCCGCTATTAGGTAAAATGTTCAAATTTTTTCCTATGTTTAACATAGTTTTGTTTGTGTTTTTTTTTTGCTCTCACGTACAGGCTACACAGTATTGAATTTCTACATAAAATTTTCAGGGTATATGTGGTCTGTGCTGAGGTAGTGCCTTTCAAAGGTTTGGTGAAAAAAATACTACATTTTTATTTTATTTATTTATTAAATGTTTCACCATGAAGGCACACTGAACAACAAGTTGCTCATCTCCCAGTGTGACCTGAGGGAGGGGGATACAATGAGGATGTAAAAACAGATATTTATACTATTTGGCAGTAAACATTGGATACAATAGGTATACAGATAGTAAGCAGCTGGACAGCGTAGTTATACATTTGAAGTTCAAGGGGAACAGAAACTGGGGGGCATGGATAACAGACATTTCAGTTAATAGAATAAGATGCAGTGGCTAAGACTAAACAGAACTGGAAGGCAAGAGAAACAGACAGAACAATAATGCAACTGTACAAAGGAGAACACAATAGTTCCAGGTGCTGATAGGTTCAGAGGCTCTCAGTTAAGTGCAAGGGAAGGGTGGAAGGTGGGCAGGGGGAAACTAAGTGCTATATTGTGATGTATTAAGATGGTGGAGGAGGAGATTCGGGGGGGGGGCAAAGCCTATCCCCCTTCAGGATGATGAGAACTCTGCAAGGGGACTAGGAGCTGGCAAGTTAGAAGAGAGAGGGGGAGTGGTCCATCTAGAGGACTGGGAGCTGACAAGTCAGAATGGAGGGAGGAAGTGAGGGTGACAGAGTGAAGGTTTGAGGCAGCAGGCATTTTTAGGAGGTGGGACAGTAAATAAGGAGAAGAGAGGTGGATAAGGTAGCAACAGTAAGGAAGTGGTTAAGATATGGTGGGGAATTTACAGGAACAGGGTAGATGAAGGGAGTTAAGGAGGATTATAACAGGAACAGCTAGATGAAAGATAGTTGTGTAGGGCAGTACTAAGAGAGTAAGAGGAGGAGGAGTGATGTTTTTGAGGGGAGAGGGAGTTTCAGATTTTAGGGAAGCGGTAGGCAAATCCAGACTGACCGATGAGGGTAGAGTGGCGGGGATCGCTAAAGTGCATGTGTCATGTGATCTGAGGGAGTGGGAGGGCAGGAGATGGGTAGAGAGGGAGAGGAGAGGAAAGTAGGGAGTTCACCAAGCCAATATTTAGAGGACAATTTTGTACTGTGGGAGAGGTGCCTGTTTGCCAGTGGGGGAAAGGACAGAGCATGACAGAGATAGCAGTGGTGAGTACGAGAGGTAATGTCAAGAGCAAAATGACAGAAGGAGTTAAAGAGAGTGTCCAATATGGTCAGTGAGGAATTGGGAACAGCACCACATACTACATCACAGTAGTCAAAAGTGTGCAGTACCATCTTTTGGACAAGTTCATGCCTGGACATAGGAGGAATGCAACTACTGTTCATGTACAAGGCACCAAGCTTGGGGCACAGTTTTTTCAAGATGACATCAATGTGTCCAGAGAAGTTGAGGTGTGGGTCCAGCCAACCCCCAAGGTATCTGATTGAGGAGTTGTCCTCAAGGGTTGTCCCATCTAGGGTGTGGAAAAAAGGTAGGCCTGGGAGCTGAGAGAGTCTCTGCCTTGTGCCAAAGGTCATGGAGACTGTCTTCTTGGTGTTTAGGAAGAGCTGATGGGAGACAAACCAGAGCTGAACTTGGTCGAAGTCATGCTGTAAGCTGGTTGCTACATCAGAAGGCCATTTGCCAGAGGCATACAAGACAGTATCATTGGCATACATGTGGATGGAGGAGGATTGGAAGCAGACTGATGGAAGGTCATTTAGGAAGATGGAGAAAAGCAAGGGATCAAGTACTGAGCCCTGTGGGACTCCTGTGCTGATAGGGAGGGGAGATGGAATCAAAGACTCTGACAGATTGGGTCCTGCCAGTGAGGTATGCCCTGAATCAATTTGTGGCTGGCATAGACAGACTGGCTGCAGAAAGGGAGTCAAGAAAAAGAGTGTAAGAGACAGTTTCGAAAGCCTTTGCAAGGTCAAAAAAGATGGCCCAGCAATCTGGCCATTATCCATCCCAGTAAGGATGGAGTCAGCTAGCCTGAGCAAGGAGGTTGTGGTGGAATGTTTTTTCTGAAAACCAGATTGGAACGGGGTGAAAAAGAAAGAGTAGGAAAGAATGGAGGTAAGTTGGGAGAGAATCAGGTGTTCTTGAAGTTTAGCAAGGGTAGGAAGGAGGGAGATGGGATGATAGTTCCAGGTGCTGTAGGATCACCACCCTTGGAATGAGGGAGAACCACTGCATGTTTCCAAGACAAGGGTATGGATGCAGATGTAAAAGAGAGGTTTAGAATTATGGAGAAGGGTGAGCAATAGCAGTGGTGGAGAGGAAGAGGAGCTTAGGATCGAGGTTTCAGGTGAGGACCCTTTAGATGGGTTGAGGGAAAGGAGCGCCTTAAGGGTGTCGTCAGGGGTGAACATTGAGAAGGAGAAGGATGGGACTATGGGAGGATGATAGCTGCCAGTGGAGGAGGATGAGCAAAAGGATAGGGAAGTGGGGATGGAGTTTAGAAGGATCGTACAGCACAAGGTGTAGTAGGAGTTGAATTCCTTGGCCACTAAGCATGGGTCAGACACAAGGGAGTTATTTATATTGAGCACAGGGAATGGAGCATGGGAGGAAGGAGAGAAGAGGGCATGGACTACTTTTCAAAATTTGGTGGGAATGTTAATATTTGTAAGGAAAGCTGAATTAAAATATTTGGACTTGGCTAATCATGTTGCTTTTGTACATGAGTTACAAAGCATTTGATAAAAGCATAATCGGAATGGAGCTGTGATGCTTTTTGTTTCTTCCATGCTTTGTCCCATGCCCTGTGGCAAGCCAGAAGCTCAGGGGTAATCCAGGGAAGGTGGTTTCTTCCTACTCTGTTCCATTTGAAAGGGGTGAATGTGTTACAGGTTGTAATGAATTTTTCTTTAAAATAGGCAAGAGCATGGTCGACAGTGGGGACAGAGGCTCGGGGTGACCAGTCAGCATGAACGAGGACATAAAGGAGAGCGTCAAGGTTTAGGGATTTGAAGGAGTGGAGCTGTAAGATTTTATGAGAAAGTGTGGGCCTGTGGAGCTTCCTAACCAGGAAGATGTGGTGATAGTCACTGAGGGCATCAGGTAAAATACCCAACTTAATGACCCGATGAGGGTGGAGGTGAGTGCCCAGTCCAGCAGGGAGTGATTACCTGTCTTATGGTTAAGGTAAGTGGGTTCCAGAATGAGTTGAGTAAGATTCTTTGCTACAGCATCGTTATGTGCCTTGGTAGTAGAGGGAGACAATCAGTTTAAATTGAAATCACCCACGATGTATAATTCACCTGAGTGAGTGAGGGATGTAATGGAAGTAATACTTTCAGTTGCTACTGAGGACTGTATGCTAGGACGTCAGTAGATACCACCTATGAAGACTGGAATGGTGAAGGGCAAGGAAGTGAGAATGGCTAGTACTTCATCAGATGCAGGGAGGGGGAAAGATAGTATGGTGGTATATTGTAGTGAGGCCAGAGTATATATTGCCACTCCACGGCCCCTGCCAGCCCTGTCTTGCCTGGAGATGGAGTAGCCAGGGATAGCGATGGAATGATCGAGAATCTTGTCACTCAGCCATGTTTCAGTGATGATTAGAATGTCAGGAGACAGTGATAGCACCAATGTTTGCAGAAGGTCGATTTTAGGTAATAGGCTACAAATGTTCAAATTAATGGTTTTCAGACCATTTGGAAGGTTCCTGAGTTAAAATTATTTAAAAAATAGATACCCCATATGAACCAGAAGTTACTGGTTTGCAAGAGTGTTTTCTGGTTGCAAATTTGATGTATCACGAAGCAAAAATGGGTTTCATGAATCACTTTCTTTTTTTAGTTTGCAATGGCCACCACTTTATTTCTTTATTTCCGTTGCTACTGAAGTTGGTAAGCACTTGGGATGGGATAGTTTTCAGCAAAACTAAAACATCCCTGATGTACAGTGCTTTCCCTAAATAAGATTTTATGGTCTGTTTATGGGGAAATTTGCCAAAATGTTACATTTCACTTATTCAAGATCTCTTCCAACCAATATCTGGTTCAAATCACTTTTTGTGGTTTGAACTAAATATTTTCTGTTTTGTGAACCATGAAAAGTGGTTTGAATTAAATAAATGGGGAAAGTGAGCATAAAAGAGGCAGACCTGATAGTTGGTAAAGACACTATTATAAGGTGTGTGACGGTACCAGGAAGTTGTGCTTTTTCTGAAGGGAAAAGGTAGATTTTGTAAAGCAGTGAGCAGGGGAGCTCTTAAGGATGAGGTATTGGATCGGATTAGTGATATTGGGGTGACTACTAAAAAAACACAAGACAACAGCCCATGAGTGAGATTCTGTATTTTTCCCTTTTTGTTTGCATTTGTTTTTGTTTTTTTACACACCATGCAAGAGTGTGACAGGGAGGGGGGCAGGGTCCATGTTAGCAGGTCTGGGTAGAATACTTGCCAAGAAAGTCTGTCACACAAGTACCCAAAAAGGATTAAGTTTGGATATGGTCTGTGAGCAGCAACTCCCCACAGAATTGGGCTCTATCCTTTCATACACCAAATGGGCCAATGTGATTTTGAGGGCAGTTGTTGGAGGAATGCAGGAGAGAAATATATAATGAATGGCAATACCTCAAAAGCTTTTTTATTAAAAAGTACCAGCGACACCAACCTACTTTCTCCTCATCAATCCACACGATACTCAATCAGCCTGGAACTGTAACTTTCAATTGGTCTGGTCAGCCATCTGTCACAACAATAGAAACTGGGGATCACAAAATTATTGATTTAGAAATTGTCCACCAGAACTGAGAGACACCCTGGAAGGGCAAAGAAAGTGACTGAGGGGGGCAGACAGCAGGCTATTTGTACCTTTACAGTACTGATCTGGCTACCCCACCCCCTTAGTACTGCCTTGGCTACTTTCTTACCTTCATACAGCCCAGACTCTTTTCCCCTTCATACTGCAGTGGGCTCACTGGAATTGCCCCAGGGTAGTATGAAGGGGGGACTAGCAGAAGATCAGGAACTGTGCCCTGATCAGTCCTTCAGATGTCCCACTGGCAGCTAGTAAAGATGAGTAAGCAGCACCGACCATATCAAGCCATCCCTCCAGTCAGTGGGAGAGCAACCAGCCCAGTCCCTTCCATAACCTGACATGAAAGACAACAGAACTAAAAAGGTCCAAATATCCCAACACATCCAATCGGGTTTCTGCAGACTCACCCTGGAGCAGGAGGGAGGATACTGTCCTGTCATGGGATGAATGATCTAATATGCCTTTCACAAAAATAAATGGCAACTGACACAAACCAAAACCGACTACTCAGGATGTTGCTGGTGTCACCTAACTACCTGTGAGATGACCGAGTCTGCAACCCAGGACAACAGAAACACTTCCCAACCCAAAGGGGCTGCTGCTGCCAGTGGCTCCACTTTATTTTGAATTTGACTCTTCCATTGGCAGGGGGGCAAGATGTAACAGATGAGAGGCAGCCAGGAATCCCCAAAAGTGAGTAACCCACTACACCCACCAAACCCGGCCAAATATAGCCTGAATTGCTACTGTTTTCACTATCCACCACCCTCAAGTCTTTGGGAGCAACTCAAGTGAGACCAAACATCAGTTTCTTTTAAATCTGCAGACATACAGACTGGACTAGGACTGGATTGTGTTTTTTTAAAGGAGTTTGCAGATTATGGATCATATAGGGGCTTATCACATCCACCAGATCCACACCAAACCCATCAGCTTTGACAGTGATCTGATCTTGAACCCCCTGAACCAGGGAAGTTGCATGATCTCCAGCTCCCAGCTTCAGGACTCAGACTATGGCCTGGGCTGCATCATGAGCAGCACTTACATCATGACGGGCAACTACAATGGCAACAGCTCACCTCAAGGGGGATACAATAGCAGCACCTGCAGCATGGCATCGCTCACCGGCTCCTACAACATCAGCATGGGAACGTTTTCATAAAGAAGAAAGTTATTTCATTCAGTTGTGATCTCTATTTATAAAATAAAGCAAGGGTTGTGAAAAACAGCTGATTAAGGAGCGAATTTGAAATGTGTTGTTACTTCTCCATATGGATCTGTCGGGCTCTTTGTCAGGCTCCTTGTCTGTATATGGAAGCCAGGGTGGTCCAAAGGTACAGAGCACATAATAGTAAAACAAGGGAGCAAATGTTTTATATCCACCTGCCACTGACTTACAGTGTGACCCCATGAGAAAGCAACTTGACCTCTCTCTATTTCCATTAGTAGCCAGACCTCATTAACAGTGAAATGTTGTATATCCCTTATCCTTCTTAGATGAATTGTAAACTTGCAGTCAATCAATCTGTTGGGCTAAAGTCCTTGCATCTATGGGAATATGAGGTTGGTTGGTTTGCAGCAGGGATCCAAATGCCTTCACTCTGTACCCAATTAAGAAGAAATTTGAATGAGCCAGAACGAGATGCATTAGTTTAAACAGTCTGGACCAGTTCCAAGAGAAATGTGAACCTTGTCAATCCAAAACCTCCAAGAGCTTGAGTCATAGGAGTAAATACACTTTGCAGAGTATGCATTTAAACATGTCAAATGGTAAGAACATGCACCACTCTTGCCACAATGGCTGACTAGACTAGTGCTCTGCTTCGTCCGGTTTCTATTTTATTATTTTATATGGTTTTATTCACAGAAATGGTTGGGAGAGGGCCTGAAAATATATCTTGAACACCAGTGTGCCTATTTCTTGATTAATCTGGAACTGTCATGATTGCTTTAGCTTAAATTTACTTCACTGAAATTCCAACATTCAGCCGCATAGAAAAACTTGTTAGAAAATGGCTGGACCAGCTGGTATGTTACTGATCACTAAAAGGGTGCCCATAGTAGAAATGTGTGAGCCCTCACTGTTTCCTAATACTGAAGTACCAGCAAGTAAAGGGGATATAGAAAAGTTAAAACAACTCTTCTCCAGCTTCTCATTGGAAGTTGACAAATTTAGAAGGGTATCAGAAAAATACAGCAGCATAACTCCTTTCTGACAGATAGAGTAGAACTCTCTGATGCTCACCTTAACAAACTCAGCAAAACAGTTCAAGATCTTCCTGATCTTGCAGCTCACCAAGCTAAACAAGCTGACTTTTTAATGAATACAATAGACGATCTTGAAAATAGAGGTCATAGAAACAATTTATGAATCTTGGGAGTTCCAGAAGGATGGGAAGGGAACAACTTAATTCAATTCTTGCAAACATTTCTACCAGATGTATTGGAATTCAAATGACCATACCTATTAGAAACTGAAAAAGCTCATAGGACAATCAGGACTAGGCAGGCAAATAAGGACAGACCAAGACCGATTGTGGCTTATTTCTTAAGATTTTCTATTAAAGAACAAATCCTTAAGTTTGCCAGATAAAAAAGGGCTCTGCAGTGTAATGGGGAAAGAATAAAGATATTCCAGGATTTTTCTGGCGTGCTAGTTGAAAAAAGAAAGGGATTCTTTGAGGTAAAACAAGAACTGCAAAAGCTGCATATTCAATATAATTTTAAGTACCCAGCAACATTGATTGCAAAAGTAGCAAGGGGAAGTACAGTTTTGTGTAACTCACCAGAAGATGTATGGGACTATCTACATTTATCATTTGAGGTTGAAGGAAAAAACATTTTCTCTGCCCCTCAAAAAGAAAAAGACCAGTACTTTTTGAATATAGCAAATCAACCAGTCATGGATGTCTGAGCTTGTCAGCGCCTGCGAGCTACCCCCAACAACCCAGCTCATGAAGGAAATGCTACTCTCAGTACTTCTGCTGGACATCTTGCAGTTCAGCCCCATGATGCAACTCCATCTCTGTACTGAGACGTTATTAAAGACTCTGACCTGCATGATGAAGGATCAGCCATCACAAGAAAATGTAAGGGTCCTCAAAGTGCTGCATCATGTCCAAGGCAAATCCCAGTGTTGAAAAAAAAAGAATCCAAGAAAAAGAAACTGGAGCAAAGAAAACGTGCCTGCTGCAATGTGTCCTTCCACCTGATGCTCAGTTGAACAGGATGTGCTTTCCAAACCACCCTCCTCTGACCTTCCTACTGATTCTGAGCTTTTGGCTGCAATGGAGATCTCAAGTGGGCAGGAAGCAGAGGTTTTCACGGAGCAGAATCTGCTACTGCACAGGTCAGAGGTCATGTGGGTCTGATGTGAACAAAGAGACCCATATGCCTTTCCTTTCTGATTCTCTGATCTCTCCAGCTCCTGTTTCTCACATTGGTTTAAAAGAGGTATGATACTGTTGAAAATATGAGTGCCTCACTGCTTGCTGGTGGATTTGCTCACCCGCGCTACTGCTTAGCAGTGTTCTGATTTTAGTCCATCAGGACTAAGGTTGCTGGTCCCAGAGTTTTAAAAATAACTCAATATGCTGTACTTTCAGAAAGTATCTGTTTAACTTCTGGGTTTACTATAGTACATAGGTTTATATTAAAAAGGAAAAATAACCGTATATTTGTGGTTACTAATTACAGAAACTTTTTGTCTAAACTCATAGCAATCCATGTTATTAAACAAAGGAGTTTTTACAATTGGGTGAAGGTCTGAATTCTCACTTGTACAAAGAAATTTAATTCAGGCCAGAGGGGACAAATGAGTTGGGTTTCTTTGCTGCCAGCAACATTCTGTGGTCAGGGCTGCAGTGGCTTAATTGGTGTCAGATTGTTTGTACGCTGAGATCTCTAGTAATGTTCTGGTAGGTGAGGGAAGGAAAACTGTGGTTGCTTTAGCAAGGAGGAAAATGCTCAACAATGACTCTTTGTGGGCTCTCACTAGGGTTGGATACTGATTATGAGTCAATCCTACATAATTGTTTAGAAGTCTAAGGAGTGTTTGCAGGATTTATGCTGGTTATATCTGTATCCCTGGATGGTCTAGTAGACTTTCTAAGCATACAATACGTCCTGACCTTATTTAAATTAATCTTAAGGGAGTAAATTCACTTTCACTTTAACAAACTGAATGAGCTGTAGGTCAGAGGGAAGCAAGTAGCTGTTTCTTCTCTGTCTGATCTCTGATGAATACTGAATTTAACAGATAGTCCTGAGATTTTTTCTGAGTGTGTGTGAGGACGTTGGTGAACCTTATCAGTGTGGGGAATCATAGGAGCCCTTTGTTTTAGTATTGCTCTAGCTAACACTGTCTATAGTTTTTCTTTTTTACTTCTCCCACCCAGGCTAATATGGAGGTGTGACTTCTCGGAGTGTGTACATCTTGATGGCTATATGTGTCACTGGATCCTTAAAGCTGCGGGGTTGCTGGTAGTGAGTGGACCAGACTTTTGCACTACAACAAACCTTTTCTGTCTGCGAGAGGGAATCAGACCCTTTCCTATTTTTAAACGGACCACAATGAATATTTGTAGGCTATTATAATAGACAGTATTAATTTTATTATTTAGGCCTGAGACATGCCGATCATTTTCAGTGTCATTCTTAACAATTACTTAGTTTAAAGAATCCGTAGCTCACTTATGCTTATGATCATACTGGACTGAAGTTAATAACCTCTTTACCCAGACTGTTTAGGTGTAAACAGCTGTACTGCACTGGACACTTAGTCTTGCAGAAAAAAAAGCTGCCTAGGTACATAACTTACCTAAGTCTAATTTCTATTCATCAAGTTCAATTTATTTGTGTGTTTGAATAGCTCTAAATTGATAACTTCATTTATTTGACATTTTGATTGTTATTGTATAATCATAACTTTATTGATAATCTCATAATTATTTGTTGTATTTCTATATTTGTTTTACTAATCTATATAGTTTAACAAATAGCCTGTAGTGAATTGATAATTGAGTGCTTAATTCCTTTGCAGCACAAAAACAAGCGTTTCTGTTTCTAAGGACAAATACATTGCACTAAGTGCTAACGGCCATAATTTACTTTTGTGCAAGAGATATATGTTAGCTTAACCCTATAAGGATTTTCTTATTCTGATCTTTGGTATACATTCAAACTCAGTGAAAATACTTTAAATTAGGAGTGTTACACGATTCAACAATTAGAATAAATAATAATCAATCCCTAATTATTTCTTCTTGGAATGTGAAGGGCTTTAACTCACCTACAAAATGGAAAAAATGTTAACATATTTGAACAGGGAAAATCAAATATAGCTTTTCTACAAGATACACATCTGATTCCAAGTGAAGCAGAGAAGTTATGCAGAGATTGGGTAGGAGTGGTAGAGCATAATAGCTTTAATTCAAAGCAGAGAGGTGTCACTATTTTAAACAAAAAGGGTACAAACTTCACACAGTACTCCCAGGTTGTTGATGAAGAGGGACATTTTCAGATGCTGCTAGGCTCCTTAAACAGTACCAAGGTGGCTTTAAGTAATATTTACGCCCCTAGAAACAAACAAGTTGATTTTTTCAGGAAAGTAGCAATATATTTAAATAATGCTAGTGGATACAAAATTATTGTGGCTGGAGACTTCAACAAAGTATTAGATCTGCTTCTAGATAAAAACTCATTTAGGGGACATATGCACAGGACCAAAGCCTGAGAAGCCTTAGTCAAGCTTCTTAAAGAAAATGGCCTAAAGGATTCATGGTGCATAATGCATCCTCATGGCAGAGATTACACTTTTTATTCTGCTAGGTATAGTACACATAGTAGAATAGATTACATCTTTTTTTCTAAAATCCTCCTTGAGACCTTGCCAGACACTTGTATTGAAAGCATACATTTATCAGACCACGCCTTAATTAAGACGTCTCTCATAGCCCAAGCTGAATACACTAAAACATTCAGATGGAAATTCAATAACACATTGATCAAGGATAAAGAGTTCCCAAAATGGCTTCAGGACAAAACCACTGAATTCTTCAGCAAAAATAATACAGGAGAAGAATCTAGTGCATGACTTTGGGATGCATTTAAAGCATTTATCAGAGAAAGGATTATAAGTTTCACCTCCCATAAGAAAAAGAACAGGGCCAAGAAATTGATTGAGCTAGAAGAGAAACTTAGGCAGCTTGAAACCAGTTATAAATGGAATCCTAATGCTAATCAGAATTTGTTACATGAGCTAACCTTAACTAAATTTGAGATTAACCTAATACATTCCAGTAAGGCAGAGTATGCATTATATAGAACAAAACAAAAATATTGGGAGTCAGGAGAAAAAGCTGGTAGATTATTGGCATTTAGATTAAATAAAATGCAACAGCAGAATCTACTTCAGGGTATTAAAAAAATAAGTAGTATTTACAAATTAGGAAGTAAACAAAACTCTGGTGGCCTACTTTCAAGAAATATGTTTCTCTTCCAAAGTTGATATTGTACCATGGATGCAAGATTTTTTTACAGAAACTGGAGTTACCTAAAATTGGAGTAGAGGAGAACTTAAAACTGGCAGGGACAATTACTTTACAAGAAGTAACTGAGGTGATAAATGCCCTATGTAATAATAAAACCCCAGGTCCTGATGGCTTTATGGCTGAATTACTGACGGTATTAAACCCAGTTATATGTAAGTACTTACATAAGGCCCTTATAGAAGCTCATGAGATAAAGCAGCTACCACATTCAATGAATGGAGCTCTAATTTCACTAATTTCCAAGAATGGAAAAGAGGCCCTTGAATGTGATAGCTGTAGGCTAATCTCACTTCTTAATGTGGACCACAAAATTCTAGCAAGAATTTTGGCAAACAGGTTCCACACACTTCTACTCTCACTTATTGGAAGAGAGCAATTAGGCTTCATCACAGGAAGATCTGGTGCTGATAATCTTAGAAGGTTATAATCTGCTATTTGGTCATCTCACCGGAATAAATTACCAGCCTTGGCAACGTCTTTAGATATGCACAAGGCATTTGCTTCTTTATCGTGGCCATATCTAAAAGTGACTCTAACCTCTTTTGGCTTCTGTGAGGAATTTACTACTTGGACCTTGCTGATCTATGATAAGCAAACAGCTGTACTAATTACAAATGAGTTAATTTCCTCTCCATTTCTTATATATAGAGGCACGAGGCAAGGGTGTCCACTTTCTCCACTATTGTTCATCCTGGCTATTGAGCCACTAATAAGGATAATACAAATGGACAAATCTATACAGGGGGTACTGACAGGAAAAGTAGAAAATAAAGTGTTTGCATTTGCCAATGATTTGCTGATTACAGTTAGAAACCCAAGGAAATCTGCAAAATCACTTAAATCAATACTAGAAAAGTTTGGAGAATTCTCTGGCCTTGTATTAAACTTGGGAAAAAAATCAAATAATGCCTCTTTACTATCCAACCTCACTATTGGCTCAATTGCAGTATGAGGTAGGACTTGGTTCGTTTAAAGATACCATTATATATCTGGCTTGGAAATTTCTAATAACTTGGAAAAGCTTCTGGAAAATAACTTCAATCCTATCTTAAAGACTTTACAATTAGACCTTATTAAATGGAACATGCTAAATCTGTCCATATGGGGAAAAACTCAAGCCATTAAAATGATTACGGCACCTAAGATTTTCTATATCCTCCAACATATTCTGAAAGGCCTGCCTTGCATAATAGAAAAAAGGTTAGACACAGTGGTTAGAAACTTCTTTTGGAGATCTAAACTGGCAAGACTCTCCCTAAATAAAACTCAACAAAAACCATCAAAAGATGATTTTGCTTTACCTTGGTAGAAAAAATACAGTGAGGCATTTTTACTCAAACAAGCTTTACTACACCTAAATAATTATAGAAAGGCTGACACACCTCTGTGGTTAGAAATAGAATCAGTACTTATGAATAAAATCCCTCTGACTGATTTATTAGTTCTCTCAATTCCTAACCAATTAAGAGATCACTTATGTATTACAAGTTCAGCTGAAGTGCTAAAAGAAACAATATGGAATCTAAAAGTTAACAACTCTTTGGGAGTTAATCAGTTGCTCTGGAATAACCCAAACATTTGTTATAATAAAATCCCCTTGAAAGATCCAGGGTGGGCAAATCTTGGGATAACTCATCTCTCAGACATCATTGACCCAAGCACTAACATATTATTATCTTTTAAAACTCTTAAGGATGAATATAAATTGCAGAAATTTTACTTCTGTATCTATCTTCAGCTCAGAAATGCACTAAATAATTGTCCTCTGAATGATGCTACAGCAAGGGAAATAGATATAACATGGGCTCAAATAGTGAAGTTAGCAGGTCTAAAGAATGGTGCTGGGAGGATTTATCAACTTCTTGCTGATAATGGTACGATAATAACTCTTTCAACCAAGTCCAAATGGGAAGAGGAGCTAGACATGAGCATTCCAGAAGAAGACTGGGCCTCTGGATACATGTCATCAAGTCAAGTAAGGAGATACAAAGTAAATTGTTACAATACAAAATATTGCACTATTATTATTACATGCCTGAAAGATTAGGGTGTATGGGTTATTCAAATGATGGTCAATGTTGGAGGTGTGAAGGACAGCATGCAAATCTTTTGCATATCTTATGGGAAGGCCCTTCATTAACCGTATTTTGGAAAGAGATAATTAGCTACTGTTCCACAATAGTTGACACTATTATCCCTCACCTTCCCTCCTTTGTCATCTTAGGGATTGTTCCACTAGATTTTAAGATACCTAAACATCAGCTAAATTGGTTATTTACATACAAACATATGAACATACGAAATGCCAGCAGAAAAGGGCCAAAATGATCTATTGAGTCTGCTCGATTATTCAGCTAGCCCCTCAATTTTCAGCTGCCCCTTCCGCCCAGTTCCCCCTCACTCTGTTCCACCCCCCCTTGAAGCAGTCTACAATCCTACACAAAACCACCTCCTTTGGTAGAGAATTCCTCTTGTCCACCACTCTCTCCATGAAGTAATGTCGCATGAGCTCTCTCCTGAAGTTCCCCCAACCTCAAATGGTGCCCCTGGTATCCCCCTTCTGATCTGAAATATCTCTCTGTATTAGCCTTGTTTATCTCCTTCAGGTACTTGAAGGTCTCAATCATATCCCCCCATCCCTCCTGTCTTCCATCAAATATGTTAAGCATATTCAGCCTCCCTTCGTAGGAGTTCCCCTCCAAATCCTGAATCATCTTAGTTGCCTTCACTACACCCCCTCCAACAGCCTGATGTCCTCCTTAAGGAATGGGCGCAAGTACTGAACACAGTATTCCATGTGTGGCCTGACTAGCGACCTGCACAGGGGAAGGATCACCTCCCTCTTCTAGAGGAGATCCCCCTTGCTATGCAGCCCAGCACCTTGTTAGCTTTTGCTACCACCTTCCTGCACTGTACAGAGTTGTTCATTCTTTTTGTTATAATCACCCCCAGGTCTTTTTCCTCTTCCATGCTCGCTAACTGTACCCATCCCAGCTGATAGCTCCTCCTCTGGTTCCTAGCTCCAAAGTGCAGAAGTGCACTACCTTACGCTTCTTGGCCTTGAACACCAGCTGCCATGTTTCTGACCACTCCTGTAGCTTAGTCAGGTCCCCCTGTAGTCTCTTCCTTCAGAAGTGACTCCATCACTTTCCCTACCACAGAGGTCAGACTGACAGGCCTGTAGTTTCCTGCCTCTGTCTTGGTCCCACTTTTGTGAAGGGGAATCACATCCGCCTTCCTCCAGTCCTCGGGTACCACACCATCCTCCCATGATTTATTAAAAAGAGTAGCCAGTGGTTTCACTAGTTCCTCCCTTAATTCTTTTAGAATTCTGGGGTGAATTCCATTAGGACCTATTGCTTTGTCCACCTTCAGTTTTAGGAGTTCTTGCAGAACCCTTTCTTCTGTTAAAGGACTGGGATTGACCCCCCCCCATCAAAAGTGCTTCTGTTAATTGGATTAGGCACTTCCCCCTCCTCTTTTGTAAATACTGAGCAGAAATATTTGTTCAGTATCCCTGATTTTTCACTGTCCCCCTCTGCCCACCCACCGTTCATTCTATTCAGTCTCACTATCCCTCCCTTTGTCTTTCTATGCTCGCTGATGTACCCATAAAAGGTTTTATCCCACTTCTTAACTGAGTTGGCTATCTTTTCCTAACCTCACAGGGACATCACATGGGAGGAACGGGACCCAAGAGAATGGATGGGCAGAGAGGGCAGTAGCAGACCAACCAGAGGTTCTAGCATTAGAGGGAAAGCCACAAGCAGGTGGAGGGAGTCAAAGCTCAACCAGGCAGGAGAGGCAGGTAATATGTTTGCTGTGCTGGCCAAATTAGGGGATGAGGAGGGGTGCACAATCTCAGGGGGAGGGCAGGAGGGGGCAGGAGAGGGAAATCTGCAATGGACAGGAGTCTGTCAGAGGAGGCAAACAGGGGTGAGGAGGGAAGTAACACTCATGGGGTGGAAGACAGAGGCAGAGCAGAGAGGGGGGAGAGCAAGGTGGAGAGGAAGGGGTGGAGAGGAGAGTGGGGAATTTAGATAATATGCACTGTTTAATTATGTTAGTTAGAATTAACTTTCAGGAAATCAGAAACAAGACCAGGTTTAACAAACTTAAAGACTGAAATTTGCCTTTTCATTTGACATATATTTACAGTTGTTTAAGTGTCACTCAATTGCTTTGCATTATTTGAAAATAAATGTTACAAAAACCATTTGACTTTGCATTCACACCATGAGTTTACAGACCACATTCATTTTTGAATTAGGAACTCTGCATAGTTAGTGCAATGCTGAAGCAAGGCTTTATACTGTACACAGTGCCAGGTTGGATAATGAAACCTAGGAGGACGGTCTACAAGGCACATCAAGAGTACTCAGACAAGAGAAAATTTTTGAGGGTAAAACTGCTCAGCTAGGGAGAGGGGAGTGGAGCAAGATGGCACTCTTGTGCGAGGAGTGAAGAGAGCTCGGTGTGGCAGGTAGAACGCAACCTCCTCTGGCAGTTGTTCAATGCATATGGTTTGGCCATTTAAACTGAGACTGTGTAAGAAAAGTGAAGTAACAGTTGAATTTAAAAGTGTATGGTGACAGGTAAAAGCATACTCATGGTGTGCCACTAGGAAGACACTGTGTATTTGAGATGTGGCATTGTTTAAAATATCGGCTGAGAAATTCAATTAACGCATGAGAAAGCAAGTCCAGAGAGGTGAAACCTAAACAATTTGCAAAAGGCTGAAATATTGATTTATCTGGATGAACAAGTTGATTGTTGAAGCCATGAAAACTACCTCTGCATGGTCTCACAGAACAGAATTACAAAGGAAGTAAAGAAATGAGGTGGGAAACTGTCTACCTCAATATTTTCTGGCTAGTGATACAAAAAGCAGTGACTCTTTTTGTTAACAAGAAGTACTTCATTGTTTTTACTGCATTTGAGAATACAGCAGAGTTCTTTGAAAGTCACATGTAAAGCTGTTTTGCTTCACTTTGTGGAACTGACAGAGCTAATGAATATGTTTGTGAGAGACTTAAAAACGCTGATTTTCTAATTGCTGTTAAGTGGACACCAAATGGATCTTTGAAAATGTATGGTATACCATTACACAAAATGGATAGTATTTTTAGACTGATGCTGATATAAATTAGAGAAAGAACTATATTGTGGAGAGGATTTCGGAAAAGGAAAAAAATAAATCCCGGAATGATTATTCTTGAAGGTACAAAGTAACTTATTTGCCGTTGGGGACTGATCAGAAACTTTCTCTGAGACAAACATCTCCACCCTTACTTCCTAGGTCTTACTGGCAGTAGAATAATATGAGTAACTGGTTAATAGAAACAATTATCAAAAACTTACTACTGAAGTGACCTATAAAAACAACATATAAAACATCTGGCACAGCTCTGTAAGTCGGTACTGGTGGGGACTGCGTGAGTAGTGTGCTTAATGAATATTACCTCCCCACAGATAAAGGAAGGGGAAATACCATTCAGAAAGATCTCTTTCAAGTGTTCTGTTGTAAATAGTTCTGTAAGTCAGTACATGTAGGGGACTGCAGGAGCAAAGGAAATGAGAACAAATGAACAACTTGATAGCAGGTGAAGATTGTGAAGGCTGAAAACACCTTCCCTACCTTGAGTAGGGGGGAGGGAGTCAAATCTTAGTGAAAGCCCTGCTGTAAGAGAGCACTTCTTTTCTATATAAACAGAAATATTCTGTAATAATTCTTGGTACAAAACTCAGCAAGAAGGTATTTTTGGGGACCGCCTGAACAATATGTTTATATAAATCTAATTAGATATAACCAATAATAGACCCTGAAATACATAATTCTCTAGAGTTGGGAGCGGTGTTACAAGAATTTGACTGAAACAAGATTGTGACACCCCCACAATCTATTGCAGGGAAAATCAGAATAAGTAGCAAAGAAACTGCTGAATTGAAGGATTTCTTCAGGAAATCTATTGAGAAAAACCAAAACAAACCTGAAAATGAAACAGAGAATGTTGAAAGTAAACCCAAAAGAAATACATTGAGAAAGTTGACTCTTCAAGCCAAGGTTAATAAATCCATGCACACGTGGGCTAAAAAAAGGAATTTAGAAGATGATGAAGAGATAAATGAAGAACATTTGATTATTATAACACAACCTTATCATGGAAACATGAATTCAGGGAAAGGAAATGTGGACTCTTCTAGAACTTTAAATGAAACAGAGTTTAGCTAATGTGGGGAAAAATATGTGGTGCCTCTTTTCAAAAAGAAGTTACTTCCAATCCCCTTCAAATACCAGTAGATTTTGAATTCATTTTTGTACATGGCAATCATACTGGAACAATATCAAAAGATAAAGATAAACTAAAATTACACAATATGGGCATGCAAGAGGAAAAGCCCAGTAATGTAAAGCAAGATGAAAATTATAAACAGCTATTGGTAGAAATCAAACAAGGTTTTGCTGGAATACATTTAAAAATGGATACGATTAGAGATGAAATAGGAGAAGTGAAAGATGAAATCAAAGAAATAAACAACAAAATGTCAGAACTTGAAAACACAGACTCAGATGTAGAAGATTTTTTACTGCAACTAGAACCCAAAATACTGGAACACTATAAAGAACTTAAAGAAATTAAACAGAAAAATGACAACTTAGAATGCCATTCAAGATTAAACAACTTAACATTTTTGAAGGTTCCAGAAGAGTGGGAAGGCCCAAACATCCATAGGGCCTTTGAGGACTGGTTAAATATGGCTCTTAAAGATGAAATGCGGGACAACTGTAGAATAGAACTGGACAGAGTCCACCCAACACCAGGATTTAGACCACCATAACAATGAGAAACAGAAATTTCCTAGAATAATATTAGCACACTTTCTAAGATACCAAGACAAACAAAAAGTAATATCTTATGCATGGAAAACAGGTCTAACAATAGATGGAAAAAAACTTCTGGTATTCCCTGATTCTGGACCTGAGCTATATAAAAGAAGAAAGCTATTTAACCCACTTAAGGAGGTTTTGTAGAAGAAACATGTAAGATTCCAGCATTCATATCCAAAAACATTAAGGATTTAATTTCAAGGAAACTTTAATACTTTTGAGATTGTTGAAGCAGCAGGAATGTTTGCCAAAAGAGATGCTAGGGATCATAGTTAAAAGTCACCCACAAGAAATGGATGTCAGAAAATCCACTGAAGAGAAAGTGCTAAATCATGATAAACAGTTGCCAGTTAAAAATACAGTTGAGGTGGCAGTAGAAACCGCCAAGGATCTAATGGAGAATGAGGTACCTGAACAAACTGTGGAAGATGGAGAGATACAAAAGGATCCAATCAACCAAGACTGTTCCACAGATAAAGAAAAGGAAAAAAAAAGATTGTGCCTTTAAAGAATGGGATTAGAAAGGGACATTAATTAAGATATTTATCAGCTCAGTTTCAGTATTGTATGATATATATATATATATATATATATATATATATATATATAGTATGGATTTATAGGATTGAAATATAGAGGAGGGAGCACTACTGAAATAACGGGGCCTATTCTTGTTTAGCAAGACATAGAAGGGGTATTAAGGAGCATTACTATTTTGTGTTGCTCTTCAATGGAGCATTCGATATTGAATGAGGGGGACAGCTTTATTAGTGAGATTATGTTTTCTGATTGTAATGTATTGGAGGGAAGGGGTGGTACTGACCAGTTATTTAGAAAAATGAATGTAAAATTTACTATTCAGTCTGTATATTATGACTGTAAAAAAGGCTGACAATAGGACAGGTTAGGGCTGTCACATTCATTTCTTCATAGTCTTTATGAATTGAAATATACCACAATCAGATTATAGGTAATAAAATGTGTAAAGGAATGGTGGACCAAGTAAAGGTCACATCCTGGAACATCAATATTTTTAGAAACCTGATCAAAAGGAAAAAGATATTTAATTATATAAAAAAGAATAATGTTGAAGTTGTGTGTTTCCAGGAAGCACACTTAATGGAGAAAGAGGTAATTGAAGTGAACATGATGCGAGGAGGCCAGTCTGTACATTCTTTATTTACAGCAAAGTCGAGAGGGACTTCCATCCTGTTTAGGAAGGGATTAAATTTAAATATAGAGTCAGATTGTTGATGAAGAAGGTAGATTTGCAATAGTTAAAACAATAATTTAAGGCAACTGTTTAACATTAGCATCACTATATTTACCTAACAGTAAAGTCAGGGCCACTCTAAGAGACTTTTTTTTAAAACTTACAGAATACCCTCAACCATATCTAATAGGAGGTGACTTTAATTTAATTCTGAATCAGCAATTGGATACTACGGCTAGAAAAAGAGAATATAAGAGTAGTGATATGAAGATTCTGCAAGACAGGATGGAATACCTATGCTTGACTGATTTATGGAGAAGCTTATACCCGAATAATAAAGACTTTTCACACCTCTCCTCAACATTTAAGACCTATTCTTGAAGTGATATGTTTTTAGAATCACAACAACTTACATAGAAACATAGACTTTGATGGCAGATAAGGACCGCTTGGCCCATCTAGTCTGCCCATTCCCCTACCTACAGGATAAGCTGCAGATCCTAGTTAACCAACAACCTATTTCTTCCTACCCCACACAAGAATTGCCTTATGTCTGTCCCATGCATTCTTGAATTCTCACACAGTTTTAGACCCCATAATCTCCTCAGGAAGGCTGTTCCATGCATCCACTACCCTCTCTGTGAAAAAACACTTCCTCACATTGCCCCTGAGTCATCCCCCCTCTATCTTTAAATTGTGTACCCTTGTTCTTGCACATCTCTTTTTCTGAAAGATGCTACCCTCTTGGACTTTGTTGATTCCACTGAGGTACTTAAAAGTTTCTATCATGTCCCCCCTCTCCCTCCTTTCCTCAAGGGTATACATATTAAGCTCCTTTAGTCTCTCCTCGTATGGCTTCTCTTGCAGACCCTGCACAATTTTAGTTTCCCTCCTCTGGACTGCCTCCATCCTGTCTATGTTCTTGCAGAGATGGGGTCTCCAGAACTGGATGCAGTACTCCAGATGGGGTCTCACCAACTGTCTGTACAGAGGGATAACAACTTCCTGTTTTCTGCAGGTGACGCCTCTCCCTATACATCCCAGTATCCCCCAGCCCTCCCCACTGCCTTCTCACATTACTTTCCAACTTTAAAGTCATCTGATATGATTACCCCTCGGTCCCTTTCCTTTTTTGTTGTTGTTACTACCTCCACCCCCACTGTGTACTCTTCCACTGGCTTTGCCTTTCCCAGGTGCATTATTTTGCACTTCTTTGCATTGAATCCAAGCTGCCACACTTCTGACCATTCCTCCAACCTTGACAAGCCCCTTCTCATCCTTTCCATGCTTCCTTGTATATCAACCCTGTTGCAGATCTTTGTGTCATCTGCAAAGAGGCATACATTTCCTTCCAGTCCCTCTGCAATGTCACTTACAAAGACATTAAAAAGGACTGGACCCAGAACTGAACCCTGTGGTACCCCACTAGTAACCACCCTTTCTTCAGAGTGGACTCCATTTACAATTACCTTCTGTGTCCTGTTGTCCAGCCAATGTTTTACCCAGGCTACCACCATGGAACCCACTCTCAGGCTGGTTAATTTGTTTATTAATCTTTTGTATGGGACTATGCCCAATGCCTTGCTAAAGTCTAGGTAGGCCATGTCCACAGCCCCTCCCTGGTCTACTACATTGGTCACCCAGTCAAAGAAATCAATTAGATTCATCTGGCATGACCTTCCCACTGTGAACCCATGCTGCCTTGGATCCTATGCCCCACTGACCTTTTGGTACTCAACAGTTCTGTCCTTCAGAAGTGATTCCATCATTTCCCTACCACAGAGGTTAAACTGACAGGTCTGTAGTGTCCTGCCTCTGTCTTGCTCCCACTTTTGTGAAGGGGAATCACATCCACCTTCCTCCAGTCCTCAGGTACCACACCATCCTCCCATGATTTGTTAAAAAGGGTAGTCAGTGGTTTCACTAGTTCTTCCCTTAATTCTTCTAGGATTCTGGGGTGAATCCCATCAGTCCCCATTGCTTTGTCCACCTTCAGTTTCAGGAGTTCTTTCAGAACCCTTATTTCTGTAAAAGGACTTGGATCGACCCCCACCCCCATCCAGAGTGTTTCTGTTAATTGTATTAGGTACCTCCCCCTCCTCCTCTTTTGTGAATACTGAGCAGAAGTATTCATTCAGTATCCCTGCTTTTTCACTATCCCTCTCTGCCCACCCATTGTCCATTCTAGTCAGTCTCACTATCCTTCCCTTTGTCTTTCTGCGCTCCCTGATCTACCTATAAAGGTTTTATCCTTCTTCTTAACTCAGTTGGCTATCTTTTCTTCAGTTTGGGCCTTTGCTATTCTGATTAGGGATATTATAAATATAGAGTATAGACTGATACATATTTCAGATCATGCACCAATTTGTATTGGGCTACCGTCCAGGGCACCACCACTACAAAACATTGGAGACTGGATCCAATATTACTAAAAGATGTGTCTTTTATAAATAAAATAAAAGAAGAGACTCAGAATTATTATATTAACAATGATGGTTCTGAGGTTCCAGTGAACAATATGGATGCATGCAAAGCTTTTATGGCAGTGTATTTCCTATACAGCTGAAAGGAAAAAACAGCAAAAATTAAGATTGGAACAACTGGAAAAAGAATTACTGGAAATTCAGAAATTGCATTTACAAACAAATTCTAATATACACCTGAAAAGACTGGAGAAACTTAAAGTAGAATTTAACCAAATTTATAATGAAAAAATGGAAAGATTAATGTAATTTTCTAAGGCTAAAAATTATACGAATATAGATAGAGGGGGAAATTATTGCCATATATGATACAGAAGAAAAAAAATTGAAAGAAACATTTTAGAAATAAGAGCTAATGATCGAATAGTAAATACAGAAAGGATATAAACACAGAATTTGTACAGTACTATACGAACCTATACAATTCACAAGGGAAAGGAGACAGGGTTGACAATTTCCTTGATATGCCATATATTAAACCGGTACAGGAAACACATGCTTGACCAGGATATAATTGTACAGGAAGTTGAAGAAGCAATTAAAGAATTAAAACCTGGGAAAATGCCAGGTTTAGATAGTATAGGGATTGATTTTTACAAGACTTTTTAAAGATATCAGTTTTAGATTAACAAAATTATACAACAGTTTTCAGGATAAACTCCCCCTCATTTAAAAAAGCTTTAATTATAGTTATTCCTAAAAAATGTAAAGATAGAACATTATGTAAATTTTATCACTTGATCTCACTTTTGAATGCAGACTATAAGATCTATGCAAAAATTTTAGCTGCAAGGCTTGAGACAATATTACTGGAACTGATCAAAATTGATCAGACAGGCTTCGTCAAAGGGAGAAGGTATCATAATAATATAAGAAATGCATTAAATGTTACAGTATCTATAATGCTAAGGAGCCCAATGCAGTGGTGGAGTCTCTACATGCAGAAAAAGCCTTTGATAAGGTTGAGTGGTCTTATCTCTTTGGAATTCTCAATCAGGTTAGAATAGGCCCTAGATATGTTAGATGGATCAAAGCCATATACACAACACCTAGAGTGAAAGTAATGACTAACAGAGTGGTTTCCTCTGCATTTCCTCTATTTAGAGGTACAAGGCAAGGGTGTCCTTTGTCCATACTTTTATTTACTTTGGTAATTGAACCACTGGCTAATGCTATAAGAGCACATGAAAGTATAGAAGGATTTCAGTTCACAGAACAAAATTCTTTAAAACTTTATTTGCTGATGAGATTTTACTTTATTTTAAAAATCCTGAACAGGAATTAAATAGTATAATACAACTTATAGATCAAGATGGTAAACAAGCTGGGTATTCAGTTGATTGGGATAAGTCAGAAGCATTGTTTGTTCATCCAGAAAAAAGAAATATTGATATTTCAAGGTTTCCGATGACAATCAAGAAGGAAAATTTAACATATTTGGAAATACAGATTACAAACAGATGCAAAAAATTGATTGACATTAACCTATGACTACTAGTGGAGGAATTGCAGAGGGACCTACAAAAATGGGAAACTCTTCCATTATCATTATTAGGATGAGAACAATTGATGAAGATGAATGTACTACCATGTTTGTTGTATTTCAGACAATTCCATTGGTGATCCTTAAGGACATTTTTAAAGAGATAGTCCAAATAATTACCAGGTTACTGTGGAAAAAGGGTAAACCTAGACTTAGAAAACAAAAATTAATATTGGATTATTCACAATTGGGTCTTAAATTTCCAAATCTACAACATTATCATTGGGCAACAATAATAGATACTCTTACAGATTTGTGGGCAGAAGAAAAAAAAAACAATGGGTCTTCTTTGAATTTAAAGCCCTTCTCCATCAAATCTTTTGCATTTCTTCTCTACAAGAACTAGTCAGAAACAAATCAATATGTATAATAATGTATGTTTTAGACATACAATTAAATCATGGCAAAACATTTTGTATATGTTAGGAGGGAGAAATAAGATTCTTAAAACATCCCCAATATATCAGAATAAATTCCATCCTTATTTTGATATGCCCGCATTAAGAAGATGGAAGGATAAAGGGATATTAAATATTGGTCATCTTTATATAAATGCAGATTTGAAATATTTTCAACAAATACAGGAAGAATATGAAATCCATAAAAATATGTTTTATACCTACTTACAGATTAGAACTGTTCTTCTAGATATGAGTAGAAAAGGGAATTTACTGTTAGAGAATTCTTTTTTGGAGGTCTTGATGGAGGCAAAAAATAGGACAAAGCTTATTTCAAAACTATATTTAGCCTTCAAAAGTAAATGATTGGATTCTGATAATGCATTAAAAAGTAAATGGGAGAAGAACTTGAACATTTATATTTCAGAACAACAATGGGAATTGATTTGCAGGACTTGGAATAGCTTCTTAAGTAATTGATTTAATCAGATACAATTTTATACATTATGTAGGATATATTATTCACCTTATTTGCTTAATAAAGTTAATGCTATTTCACCATTTTGTAACAGAGGATGTGGAGAAATTGCTGGTGCAGCACATGTGCTGGCTGTATGCCCTTTCATACAAAAATGTTAGAAAGATATTATTAAAGTTAAGAATAGTGTATTTGGTGTACATTGGATGTTTAAGCCAGAAATATACTTATTTAATATTACAGAATTTCAACAGATACCAGAAAACAAAAGAGCTCTTGTTAACACAGCATTTATGACAGCTAAGAGATGTATCACTAGAATGTGAAAAGATTTAGAGATTCCAATGATTCAATTGGGGAGAAACTTATTTTTTAGAGACAATGAATCTAGAAAGAGGATTCTATTATATGATAAAACAAATTAATGAATACAAGGAACAATGGTTGCCAATACAAGAAGCTATTAAATATTGGGGGGTTGGGTAAAGGTGGTAAACCTTATATTATACAGAGGAAATATATTGGCAGAAGGATTACACCCTTTTTCTTGTCTTTGCACAATTAAACTGATATACTTTGAGGTTGTGGTATGCTGTAGATGAATTGTTATACACAAACATATGAAATTTGCCAGCAGATAAAGGCCTAGAGGTCTATCAAGTCTGCTCGAATGTGCAGCTAGCACCCCTTATTCTGCAGCTGCCCCTCCCTTCCACCCTTCCCCTTCATTAACCCACCCCCTTGTCCTGTCCCATCCCCTTTTGAAGCAGTCCACTGTTCTACTGGATACCACTTCTGCAGGTAATGCATTCCACGCAGCCACCACCCTCTCTGTAAAAAAGTGTCTCCTCATCTCCCTCCTGAACCTTCCTCCCTCCAGTCTCATATCATGGCCCCTGGTGGCCCTCCCCTCCCTTTCTTTGAATAGCCCCTCTGTACCCATCTTGTTTAATCCTTTCATGTATTTAAAGGTTTCAATCATGTCACCCCTGTCCCTCCTCTCCTCCAGTGAGTACATGTTCAACTCCTTCAACCTCCTCTCGTATGATAAGTCCCCCATCCCCTTGATCATCTTTTGTCACCTGCCTGCACCCCTCCAATAACTTAATGTCCTCTTCAGAGATGGGTGCCAGTACTGCACGCAGTACCCAGGTGGTCTACATCCAATGACCCATACAGTGGCAGAATCACCTCCTTCCTCCTCGAGGATATACCCCTTGCAATACAACCCAGCATTTTGTTGGCCTTTGCAGTTGCCTTCCTACATTGTGCCGAGTTGTTCATTGACCCTGTAATGAGACACCCAGATCCTTCTCCTCCTCTGTCTGGGCTGGCTGCACTCCCCCAGCTGGTAACTCCTCCTTGGGTTCTTCATCCCAAAATGCAGCACCTTGCACTTTTTGGCATTAAACCCAGTTGCCAGGTGTCTGACCAGGTTTCAAGCTTTGCCAGATCATCCTGCAACCCCTGCCATCCCCTAGGTCATCCACCACTGCACCTACCTTGGTCATCAGCAAGCAGACTGATCTTGCTCTTGATGTCCCATGATATGTCTGCAATGAATATCCCAAACAACACTAGTCCCAACACCCGAGCCTGTGGAACACAGCTCATCCTGCCCTTGGGTGTGAGGGGCTCCCCACCCACCACACCACCCTCTGTTGCCTTCCTGAAACCAGTTTCCTACCCATCTCACCACTTTGACCCGCCCTGTGCCTACTCACTTCCTTCCCAGCCTTCCATGTGGCACAGAGTCAAATGCCTTATTGAAGTCCAGATACAGGACATCCACTGCATGGCCCCTGTCCAGTTGCCTAGTTACCCAGTCATAGAATTCCACCAGGTTGGTTTGGCAGGATCTGCCATATATGAAGCCATGATGACTGCTGTCCTGTAGTCCTTTGGCCTCTAGGAGGGCCACCAGCCTCTCCTTCAGGATAGTCTCCATTAGCTTACCCACGATGGATGTGAGGCTCACTGGTTTGTAGTTTTCCAGTTCATCTTTGGGACCACTCTTGTGGAGGGGCACCACATGAGCCATTCTCCAGTCCTGAGGGATACACCCTGAATGTAGTAAGACATTAAATAGGTCTGCCAAAGGTCCTGCAAGGACCTCTGCCAGCTCCTTCAGTACCCTGGGGCGGATGCCATCTGGGCTTGGTGCCTTGTCCACCCTCAGTGCCTTCAAACCCTCTCGAACTCTGCCCTCCATGATTTCTGCATCTGTCACCCCTTCCCCCCCTATTTCTGCCATTTCTCCAACCTTGGGTGTCACCCCCCTCTTCTCTTTAGTAAATACTGAGCAGAAGTACTCATTTAGTGCTTCTACCTTATCGAACCCTACTTCCACCCAACCCCCCTCTTTCCTAATCCTTACTATGTGGTCCTTACAGCTCCTTTTCTCCCTGATGTGCTTAAAGAAGTCCTTCTCCCTTCTTAATGCCTTTGTGCCAGCCTGAGTTCCGTAGATGCTGCTTCCCTCACTGCCCTTGTCACCTCCTTCTCGTTCTGTCAAGTACTCCTCCCTGTCCTCCCCTTCCCTGTTTTCTTGTAATTTCCTAAAGGCAGCTCTTTTTCCTTACCTTTTCCATGACCTCCTTGCTCAACCAGCACGGTTTCTTAGCCCTAGCTTTCTGCTCTGGGCTTTGCAGCAGGTTTTGGTTGCCTCCACTATCCCCAGCTTTATGAGCTCCCACCTCTGGTTAGTGTCCATAATAGATTGAATTTTGGCCAGGTACCCTTTTACCACTTCCCCCATCCTCCCAAAGTTGGCCCTTCTGAAGTCCAACACTCTTGTGCCAGATTCCACTCCTTCCTTGCCCATATCCAATGTGACCCATACTGAGTGGTGGTCACTCCCTGACAGCGAAATATGAAATGCATCAGCAATAATTTATTACATTTTTTTTCTTATATACACATTGTATAATTGTTTTAGTTCTGGTCAGTAGGATTTGTTATTTTGAGTAAGATGATTTTGATAAATTGTGTTGTATGTTTTTATCTGCATATTTAAAAACAATAAAAATTGTTTAAAAAAACAGCAATTGCTGAGTCAGAATACAGGACCAGCAGTTCTGACAGCTATCACCCAAACTCAGATGAATAATGTTTAGTTCACTTTTGCTAGCAAGTAATGAAATAGATCTAATGGTCTTTTTTGAGAAGTAAACTCAGTAATCTGAACTGATGGAGAACAGAATGGACATGACTTTCATTTTGCAGACCCCCATCTCTCTCCCCCCGTCTCTCTCTCTTTGTCTTTCACTTCCCCATAGCAGTGATTAGCAGTTATTGTCATGTATACACAACTGTGAACAGAACTAATGTTTATAAGGCAAAATGTGGTGTACAAGGAAATATACTATGGGGGCAGGGGTGCTCATGATGAAATTACTGCCACTAGCCCTTCTGGCTCCTGACTAATTACCTCATGATCTCCCCAAGATGGCATATTTCCTTATACATACGAATTGTCAATCTTTTATTCTAAACACACACACACATATACATATACACACACCTTACTACAGTATACAGTAGTTGACTGATAGTCTTGTCATATCTCTCTTTGACAGAAATACATTTACTCACCCGACAGTGACAGTTCGACAGCGAGGTCCCCCACAGCAACTACAGCACCATGCCACTGTAGGGGACCCGTTGGAACTGGACACTGTCTGTTGGGGGTCCTGCACCCCCCGAATCAGCTCCGACTTGCAGTTGATAATCCTTAAGTGGGGAGGGTGTGGGGGGTGTAGCCCCCCGAAGAAAACACAACCAGCACCTAGAAACCAGCAGCTGACTGCAAAATGTGGTTGATGTGCCGGTTTCACTGTCGGGGCGGTCAACGGGGAAATTTGATGACCACCCATTGTGGATCCACAGAAATATATTTAATATTCAGTACAGCATTTTTCTATTGACGTTACCATCAAATATATGATATAATAGGATTTCTTGTTTACAAATTGGATTACATCAAATCCTATATAAAATCAGTTAATTGGACTCAACTATTTGTTAATGTAAATAAAACCTGTAAAATAAGTTGGTGCCCCGTTTAGATATTTAATAGCACAAATAAAACTGGTTCAAATCATCTCCATATACATACACATGGAATATAGCCTGTCATAAATACAATATAAAATATATAGGGTGTTAATTAGTTTATTAAAAAGTTATTAATACATGTCAAATGGATTGAATAAAATAGTTGTCGCTTTTGTTTGAAGGTACTGTACAACAAATATATGTTTCAAGTATGAATATCCACTGTAAATCATTGACATTGGGAGTGTAGATAAGTGATATTTAAATACAGTTATCATAGCATATAATATATACATACATACATATATATATATATATATATATATATATATATATATATATATATATACATGCAGTATAGAGAGAGAGAGAGAGAGAGAAAGAGATTTGTAGAAAAGGCAATAGCATGTCCTGCATTCTGTTAGCAAGATAAACTTTTTCAGGCCTCTCTGCATGTATTTTAGTAATCTTGCAAAACCATGGAAAGAACACATGAGAAGCAAACGGGTTTGCACACACTTGTGATTTGCTAACTGATTCACATGGTTTCAATAGGACCCAGCAATAGTCTTATGGCCATGTCTATAACTCGTGGAATACAACCAAGGTACAAAACAGAACAGAATTTCCATCACTAATGCTTTCAGCAGAGGGTTAAGCAAAATCTCTTTTTTTCTTTTCTTTTTTGCAGGTACTGTAGTCACCAAAATATTTGGTAGCACAAGCGCTCATCTAATGGTATTAGTGCGCAATCAATTCTGCATAGCAAATAACTCGAATGACTTCTGCAGTGTGAGAAGATGATAGTGCTATGTGTTACAGTGCTGTACAGGTACCGCCTTCTGTTTCTGCTGTTCACTCTAAGTCTGTTGATTTGTACTGTGTCAGCATTCTGTCAGTGTGGCTTAGAGGTTAGAGTGCTAGTCTGTATGTAGCTTTGGCACACCCAACCATGGTTCAAATCCTCCCTCACCTCACTTTGATTTGTTGTATTTTCTTTTTTTGTAAATGTGAACTCTGAGGTCGAAACTGTGCAGGTGTGGAAACCTGCTCTTTTCTTCAAATTATGTATGACCTTGTAGTTGATTATATTTAGACAGGTGACCGAGCCCCCTGATAAAAAATAATGCACATAAATGTGCTGGTGTTGTGTGCTTTTTAGAGGAGGGGGATATTTTACAGGTACAGCAAGCTGACATTCGAGATATGTTATCAGCACAGTATTACTATTGAGTAAATTTTGTGCTCTGAGTTGTATCACACTGATAGTACATTCACTGAGTTGTCATTGATCCAAATATTTTGGGGTAATAACAAAGCCATTAATATCCTATACTTCGAAATTTAATTTCCTTGCAATGATGCTTATCTTTACAAAAACAAAATGTGCATCGCATCACTTGAAATCACTGGGAAACATAAATATGAGTTGTTGTTTTTTTAACTCTATTTATGCCCACCGTCTCATGGAACTCTCTCAGGCATCCTTCATTGCCCCCAACTCTACCTCCGTGCCTGAGAAGCCTCCTGATCCTGGCACCAGCCTGGCTATCCCCCCAGCTCTGAGCCCCCCCGAGGTAGGGCTGCCCTATCCGCCCAGGGCACTCTATCTAGAATTCAGGCCAGGCTGGGCACGGCCCAGGAGAGGAGTGCAACCGGTGGTGGAGTGTGGTAGGGAGAGTGGAGGTGCTGTCGCCTAGCCACAGGGTGGGGTGTTTTTCTTAGTTAAGCCCCAGACGTGGGACATGCAGTACTGTACAGCCCACAGTGTGAGTGCTCCCAACCACGTCCGGAAGACAGCCACCCAGTGACTACCCCATTCGTGAGCCCTTGCATGCTGCAGTGCCTCTGGCCTCCATTGGGGGCCACTGCTGTGCCGGGCTCCCCCTGGATCCCTTCCCGAGAGAGGAGAGCAGTCCTCCGGAAGCTCGATCCTCTCTCTCTCCCCAGCCGACCCCCGGTGGCCCGTGCTCATTCCCAAACCCAGGTCGCTGATGTGGCATGATGTGTGGTGTCCAGCGCCTCAACTCTCAGCACCACCAGGCCGGACATAAATATGAGTTAAAAATGAATACTTTCACCTAATGGTTTTGGTGACATAATAATCAAGTGGTTTATGTAAAGTCACCCAAACACCTAGATGAAGAAGAATTCCCATCAAGCTATGTCTCACTTTTGCCTATTATTTTATGATGTATGGCTGGACACAACTCAAATCTATAACTCACTGGCAGGATGTCACTATCACAAGTATGAATTAAAAATATTTTTTGTATGACTTACATTACAGGCATGTACTGTGAACCACACATACAAGCACACACACTAGGAGTTAACTGTTATTCTGAACTGTTCAGGCTAAACCAAGCCCTTGAGGAAATCAGCACACTCAACATACTGTAGAACTGGAGAATAAAGCAGAGAAACAAACATTGCCTTTTTTGCAAACACAATGCTGTAGCAAGTTTCTTTTTGTAGCCATCACGTAGGTATTAAAATATGGAACAAGAAAGCAAACAACCTTTCCATGACACCACCTCTGGTGTCTTTTCTTATTAAAAAAACAGATAAACATTTATGCATGTCATTCCTACCTGCACTTCTCAGTTACAAGAAGGTATTGTGTGATAATTATGATATGTTTTAGCAGTGTTTATATTTTTGGCATACTTTTTTAATAGCCTAGCCAAGTCACAATTGCTTTAAGGGTTATATACTTATTTTGTTTCAGGTTTGGTGGCTTTTACTGGAGCTCAGACTGATGTTTATAAAAAGTGGTATTGTCTTTTTATGCTGCACTGATCTCAATTTGTTATATACTGCAAGCTGACTAAAGAATATTTTTAGTTATTTCACACATAATTTGACAAACAAAACTGTAACCTCTCTCCCTCCTCTCTCCCTTTCCTACATTACAATAAGCATTACATCCCCCAGCTCCTACAGTATCACAATATCAGTATCAAAACAGAAGCATAGCAGCTTAAATATCATTTACAGAGAATACAAGAGATCAGAGGTGACTAATTATACAACAAGAGGTGCAGGTATACAATATACAAACATATAGCACATGCCTATTACCGATTATCTTTTTTGGGGGCTGGGGGGCTATGACATCAATATAACTTTAACAGCATAAACACAATGACATGGTAGCACCCCCTATAGATAGGGTTGAGTATGGAGCTCAGTGTTACGCTCCCAACGTTGCAGTTTAATAACTTTGGTAGGGTTTGTTGGTACAGCCTACAAATTAGCATTTTCCATGGACATGAGCCATGTTGTGAAAACATAGAGAGTTTCATGACATCACTTTGTACAGTTTCCGAGATGTGGTTACCCCTTATTTTGTAAAATGGTTACATTTTTCCCTGTACTTAACATGTCGTTTTTTACATTTTTTTTCTGTCATGTACAGGCTACGCAGTACTGAATTTCTGCACAAAACATTCAGGATACATGTGGTCTGTGCTGAGGTAATGCCTGTTGAAAGTTTGGTGAATAAATATTTAATGGTTCCTGAGATATAAGGATTTAAAAAAAATGGTTTTGGATAGATGCCCCATATGAACCAGAAATTTCTGGTTCACAGGAGTGTTCTTTTGGTTTGTGTATCACTAACCAGAAATGGATCTCACAAACCACTTTTTTTGGGAGGGGGTGGGGCGCTCAGCCACCATCTTGTTTCTTGATTTCTGTTACTACTGAAGTTGCAAAATACTTGTAAAGGGATAGTTTTAGCAAAACTAAAACAGTGCTGAAGTACTATGTTTTCCCTAAGCAAGATTTTATAGTCTGTTTATGGGGAAATTTGCCAAAATGTTATATTTAACTCCTCTATGATGTCTCCCAATTGATTTCTGATTCAAACCAAAATAATAATTCAAATTCTTGAACCAGAAAAACTGGTTCTAACTTGGTATTCTGGTTCATGACCCAGAACATGTGATTTCAACTAGTACCTTTGATTCTCAAAGCAGAAAATCTGCTCCAAAGTACTATATTTGGTTCACAAACTAAAATATGTAGTTCAGACTACTTCTTCTGGTTTGTGAAGCACAAAATGTGGTTGAAAGTTTGACTTTTGGTTGGTGAAGTAGAAAATAACAAAAATATGAAGAAGCTAAGAGAAGAAGGCAAATTGGTCTATGTAGTCTTCTCCTATTGCAGTGTCCAAAGGTTGATGTACTGGATATCTCCACTTCCTCATGTCTCCCATGCATCCAATCTTTACTACTCATGGAGAATACTTTCCCCCATGGCTATTCTAACCCCTCTTGAAGCACAATGCATTGCAAGTGTCCACCACCCCAAGTGTGAAGTGCATTGTCAGTTTGCTCCAACAGCTCCCTGCCTGCATCTTAACACTGTGTCCTCTCATGTTATTAGTGCCACTTAAGGTAAAGAGAGCTTCTGTATTCATGTTATTTATCAGTTTCTAGAACTTGAAGGTCTCAGTCATGTACCCTCTCTGTCTATCCTGTTCTGTGCTGAGTAGATGTTCAGTGCCCTAAACATCCATTACTATGCCTTACCATGGTGATCTGCTGTCATCTTCGCAGCCATCCTCTGGAACATCTCCAGTAGGTTAATGTGCTTTTTGAGGTGCAGGCACCAGTAACAAAGTCCATATTGTAGATGTGGCTTCACCAGAGAGTTAGAAAAGAGCAGTATAAGTTGGTCTGTCATTTAACAAGCCATACAACCAAGCAAGTAAATTCCTGTTTTGCCAGAAATGGAACTGCGCAGGGCCCAGTGTTCTGCACTTCCACACCAACATACAAGTATGCATCTATGGAGGGATGAAAACACGGGGCCCAGAGGGCCCTGCACTCACACAGGCAAATTAGTATATGATTATACTATTTCAAAAAGTTAAGAAATTGGGGTGTGGCTTAGCCACCTGCAAGATGGCTGTGTAAATTTCAGGAGCGATCTACTCAGGGCTAAAAATCCTTTTAAATACTGTTTCTTTTTTTTTGCAGTTAGTTTCTTTCTCTCTTTCCCGGGTGGCACTTCTTCTAGCCTGATCCCCCAGCCTCGTTCCCCACATGCAGCCTACCTTCTGCTGTCCTCCATGGCTTGCCCTTTGTGGTGAGGTGGCAGGGATCCCTCAACCCACCGGAATGGGTCCAGTGTGGTGGTTATTGCTATTCATGGGAGTGAGATCTGCAGGGATCCGCTGTCACCATGCCATGACCAGGATTCTTTTTCCACTCTTCTCCCCTTAGGAGAGGAGATGTGCAATGACACCCTGAGGAGAGAGCATGCACGCACTCATCCAAGCATCTGCCTCCTCTCCTCCCCCTCTGTGAGCATCAGTGTGCTGTCCTCCTGCCACCACTGGGGGCCAGTTGACACTGACTGCTGGTGGGACCCCTCCCGGAGAAGGAGAGCAGTCCCTTGGATGCCCGATCCTTCTCCTCCCCTGCTGACCCATGGCACCTGTGCTTATTCCCAAACACTGGTCACCAGAGCAGTGCAAGGTAAGACACACAGCACCTGAGCCCTCAGTGCCACTGGGCTTCTTTTTAAATACTGTTTCTAGCTAAACTGAAAGAGTTCAAACCTTACCAGAGGCCATCTGAAGGCACCAGCTCTTTGCAGATTCTCTTTGTGAAATGCTCTGATAATATCCTGAACTTTCAGCTCCTACTTCAGCTTGCTACCTGTACTGCCACCCAGGCTGACCAAGCACCACATGGCAAACCAAAATTGGGGCAACATGGAGCCCTCTGTCTGTGATATGTTCTTGGTGCTCATACAGCACATGGAGGAGGACACACTTGCCTCTAACAATACTACTTTGGCTCTCCATTACCTAGACATGTGGATTGACCGAATGGAACAAAAACTGTTCCTCAGGACAAAATGCTCGATGGCCACTGCATGACCCTGAGGGAACAGGGCCAACAAATGCAGGCCCTTCAAGAAAAAATTAATGATCTGGAAAACAGGAGCTGCTGAAATGACTTGTGACTCCTGGGATTTCCAGAGGACAGTGAACAGGGCATGACTTCTGATTTTTTGCAAAAGGTCCTCCCGTGAATCCTCCAGTTGCCAGAATGCACAAGCCTCATGATCGAGTGGGCCCATCAATCCCTGCAATCCATACCACAAAATGGCGAGAGACCTAGGCCAATCCTGGCCAGATTCCTAAACTTTGCTGAAAATGTAGCTATTCAGGCAAGGCCCAGGGAACTCGTGCCCTGGAACGGAATCTGCACCGCATACTGATATTTCAGGACTATTCTAGGGAGTTAGCACAAAAAAGGAAGGAGTTCTCAGAAGCGAGGAGGCATCTACATGCATTAAACATCCCCTTCTCCCTGAGGTGCCCTGTGGTGCTAAAAATTACGTACAGTGTCACATCACACAAGTGCAACTCCCCGTAGTTAATCCTGGACTTACTTAACATGATGTGGCCACATCAGACAAGAGCTCCAAGCACACTTACTTCACACTGATGTGTGCACCACTAAGGCACCAGGAGACTACCACAACACTTGAGGGAAAGTGGGCCAATCAGTATCGCTCTGAGGACTACACCCACCATGAGGAAGACCAACAAGACCAGTGGTCCCTTCCTCCAGGATCCTGAAAAGAGGTCCCAGCAGAGCTGCCACCTGAGAAGAGAACACCCAGTGGACTGAGACAGAGTGGCAGCCCCTAACAGCAACACAGGAGTGGATGCAAGGGCCCAGGACTCTGAGACTCTCAGCCCATATTTTGCTCTAAACTGATATGCTCTGCTACAGCAGAACTCCTCGATACACATCCAGTCCAAAGACCCAGTGATGTACCTTCTGAACTCTCCATCATCTGAACTGGACCCCATCCCACTGCTGCAATCCTGGGCTGCCACAGTAGTGGACAGTTTGCCAATGGAGTCCAAGGTCGCACGACTCCATACATGCTCTGACCTAACTGTGGTGCAGGTAACTGAAGAGAGAGCTGAAGAAGTGGCCCAGCAACAAGTTTTGTGTCCTGTGCTACCAGAGTGACACATTTGCTCAGATAAATACAGCATTCATTAAGGGTGTTGAGCATATGAGGGGTTTTATGGGGGGAGATCAATTAAGTGGGGAGGGTGGGCTTGAGCTCTAAGGGTACTAGACCACGAAAATGCAGTACTAGAGCAAGGTCCCCCTTCCCGAGGATGCTACTATACTGGGGATAGAGTGCTGAACTTATGCCCTATCCCTCCCCTCATGCTCACCCCCATTGTGTAGGGCATATGTACTTTAATTCAGTTGCTGTGATTAGTGTGTAGAGATGCCCGTAGGAGACAGAAGAAGGAGAGTACCCCCTTACCCTCCGTTTTTTTCCCTTTTTCCTTTTCCTATCTTGCTATGGAGAGTGCACGTTGACCTGAGGAGTATGGGGCATGTACGATCTGCTACACATGCACTCCTCCGTAATGCTGTCCCCCAACCTAATCATGCTCCACAGGGATAAAGGCTGCTTTTTACATATCTGCGTAGTGTGTCCCCCTCATATGCCCTGGTCTTGTTGACAGGGCCGCAGTAATGGGGGGACAAGTGGGGAAGTTGTCAGGAGCCCAAAGCTCAGGGGGGGCCCACCTGAGGAGCTGGCATTACCTCCTGGTATTATATGGTTTGGGTGACAGCGGTCCATCTCAAATGACTTGTCCTGGGCCCCAAAATTCATAGCTGCAGCCCTGCTTGTTGAACTGGCCCAGATGGTAGGTTGGACCACTAGAAGAAATGCCCCTGGATATAGTGTTATTTCCCCCTGCCCCACCGCAGCATGCTGGATTTCAGGCTGGGGTACAGACATGCAGACAGTGACTAGCCAGGGATCTTGTTGCAAACCATTTTGCCTCAGCATAGCCTGTTAGCAGGCCAGCTACACTACAATACTCCTCACTAGGCTTCCATACTATCCTTCCATCTACCATTTACCCTCCTCTTTCTGCTCCTTCATGCTATCTCATGGCATCCCCTTCCCCCCATCAAGACTTGGCTTCAAGGGCACTACCAGGAAGTAGCATCAGGGGGACAAGTAGACCAGTCACTCCCATACAATGCCACTCCCTCCCCATAGCCCTCCAGACAAACTACTGGTTGAGTGCCCCGGAATGTGACGGGCACTGCATACTCATATTTCAGGACTGTTCTAGGGAATTAGCACAAAGAGGAAGTACTTCTCAGAAGTGAGGAGGCATCTACATGAATTAAACATCCTCTGCTCCCTGAGGTACCCTGCGGTACTAAAAATTACATACAATGGCACATCACACCAGTTGAACTACCCGGAGTCAGTCTTGGATTTTCTTAACATGACGTGGCCACAGCAGACAAGAGCTCCAAGCACTCCTCCTTTAGACCAGTTGTGTGCACTGCTAAGGCACCAGGAGACTATCAGAACGCTGGAGGGGAAAATGGGCCCAGCGGCACTGCTCCAAGGACTACACCCGCCATGAGGAAGATCGACAAGACCAGTGGTCCCTTCCCTCCAGATTCTGAAAGAGGTCCCAGCAGAGCCACCACCTGAGGAGAGAACAGCTGGTGGACCGAGAGAGAGTGGCAGTCCCTAACAGCAACTCAGGAGTGGAGGCAAGGGCCCAGGACTCTGAGACTCTCAGCCCATATTTTGCTCTGAACTGATACGCTCTGCTACAGTAGACCTCCCTGATGCTTATCCAGTCCGAAGACCCGGTGATGGACCTTCTGAGCTGTTCACCATCTGAACTGGTCCCCAATCCACTCCTGCAGTCCTGGGCTGCCACAGTAGTGGACAGTTTGCCAGTGGAGACAGAGGCTGCATGACTCCACTCAGGCCCCGACCAAACTGTGGTGCAGGCAACTGAAGAGATAGCTGAAGAAGTGGACCAGAAACAAGTTTTGTGTCCCGTGCTACCGGAGTGACACAATTGCTCAGACAAGTACGGCTGTCATTAAAGGTGTTGAGCATATGAGGGGTTTTATAGGGAGGGAGGGGGGAGATTGATTAAGTGGAGAGGGGGGCTCAAGTTGGTTCTATGTCATAACAGCGATCATGGAAAGGCAATCGCAGTTAAGGTGAGTGTACATCACTGAAAATCAGTTTTGGCAATGTAACACGCACGGCGCTCAGCAAAACAGCACCGAACACTTATTTTGTTTTTTTATGTGGGGGGGGGGCTGCACCACCCATACCCCCCTAATAAAGGATTCTCAACTCCAGAGTGGTGCATGTTGGAGGGGGGGTGCAAAAGCTGAGAAAGAAAATTTAAAGGCCTGTCACAACAAAAGGAATGCGCTACCGGAACCGAACCCGGCACACTTGCAAGCCTAGCCTGCCACCAACCCACCAAGCCACAGGGCCAACTCAGCAGCCCACCACCACAGTACACCTCACAAATCCTCCCTCCCTTTCCACCATCACACGGCATGCTCACCCCCCCCCGCGCGTGTGTGTGTACATATAGTGACATCCTGTCACTATGTTCGCTGCCCCCTATCAGGTCGCCCTCCCTGTCCAGTAGCCCTGTGCAGATGGCGCCGTTATTGAGTTGCCCTTTTTTAAAGTGTTCAATAGCAGTCGCCCTCATCACAGGCTACCCTCAAGCTCTATAGGCACTAGGCCATGATAATACAGTCCTAGAGCAAGGCCCCCCCATTGAGGATGCTACTATACTGGGGGTAGGGTGCTGAACTTATACCCTATCCCTCCCCTCATGCTCACCACCATAGTGTACGTCATACGTACTTTTACTAATTCAATTGCTGTGATTAATGTGTAGAGGTGCCCGTAAGAGACAGAAAAAGGAGAGTACCACCTTCCCCGCCCCTTTTTTCCTTCTTCCATTTTCTCTCTTGCTACGGAGAGTGCACGTCGACCTGGGAAGTACAAGGCATATACAATCTGCTACAGGTGCACCACCCATAATGCTGTCCCCACAACCTGGTCATGCTCCACAGGGTTATAGGCCACTTTTTACATGTCTGCTCAGTGTGTCCTCCCTTCTATACCCCTAAGTCTCATTGAACTGGCCCAGCTGTTAGGTTGGACTGCTAGCAGGAAAGCCCCCGGATATGGTGTTATTTACCCCTGCCCTGCCAGAGCATGCTGGATTCCAAGCTGGAGTACAGACATGCAGACAGTACCTAGCCAGGGATCAGAGTACAAACCACTTTGCCTCAGCGTAGCCTGTTAGCAGGTGAGCTACACCACAGTACTCTACACTAGGGCTCCTTACTATCTCCCTCCCCATCTACCCGTTACCCTCCTCCTTCTGCTCCTTCATGCTGTCTCATGCCATCTCCTTCCCCCCATCAAGACTTGGTCTCAAGGGCACTACCTGGAAGTAGGGTTGAGGGACAAATAGCCTAGTCACCCCCCACATAATGCCACTCCCTCCCCATAGTCCTCCACGTGAACTCCTGGTCGAGCAAAGATAGGGCTGTTAGTCCTAGGGTGAAAGTTTTGTTTCACCCTATGTGACCCTACAACAGGAAAAGCATGTGAAACACAGCTGCCTACAATCTGCCCTAGCCCATGGGTAGAAACTGCTGCATTGGTCAACTCCTAACCTAGCTACACAGCAACGCTACAGGGGTCTCAGGGTTGACTCTGTTTAACACACCAAGGTGGTTCTCTCCCCTCTGCACTCCCACATTGCTGTTAAGCTCACACCAAGGGTCTTACACATATTTCCAGGGTACGCCTGACTAGCTATTTGGCACAGTCCACAGCCGGCTAAGGGTCAGGCTAACACCCTAAGAAAAGTTTTGTTTTTGTGTTTTTGGTTTTGTGTTATTGTATGTAGTTGCTGGGGTCACACCCAGCCTCTGGTTTATTCTTTATTTTTTATTTTTTTTATTTTATTAAACTCTAGGATTGCAAATACCTTTGAGCAGGAACTGCTCATTTACAAAGGTTCCACATCAAAGGGTGTAGGGTAACATACATACAAAGGTCAACAATGGTTACAGACTTAAAAACATAAAGATGGGCCAACCCGATGGTGTTGAGGGTTGAGGCGCTGGACTCCACACCTCGCTCCACACCGGCGACCTGGATTTGGGAATGAGCCCGGGCTGTCGGGGGTTGGCAGGGGAGGACTAGGATTGAGCGTCCTATGACTGCTCTCCTAGTCCTGAGGAATGGGGTGGGCTCACGTCGTGCTCTAACGGTCCCTGGGGATGCCCGGTGGAACTACAGATGCACCCATATTAAAGGGGAGGGAGCACAGTGGAAGTCTGCACATTAGGTGCATGGACATCATTGCACATCTGTACTCCCATTGGGAGAAAAAATGAAAATGGGCTGGGCACGACCGAGCAGCTTAATGGCCACGCCCTACACTGCGGGGAGGACTGTCGTGGAATCGTGCTGGGCGGGGGGTTGCAGCGCCAGTCCGGCTGGCAAGGGATGGGAGAGCCCTCCAGCAGATCGGCTATGGCCATGCCAGCCCCCCTTCATGCGAGTGAGCCTGCTGCTCTCCCTGCGGGTAGGGCTGACGGCTGGATGCCCCTGCTGGTAAGCAGCATAGCAGGCGCTACAAACAGAGATGATATAAAAAAAAAAACACAAAGATGTCTAAGCATTTATTATACAGCCAAAAATGGAGAGAAACAACATAAGTCAGCTTCAGACAAGTTTCAGAGTGAACAGTATATAGTTAGTATAGGGTAGGAGGGAGTCAGGAAAAAGTAGGCAGGCTAAAGAGCCATTGTTGGCAGGTAAGTGGGTGGCAAAGTGCAAGGTGGAGTGGCTGGAGGGCCCCATATCTGAAAGTGCCATTAGAGAGGGGGGGTGGATGAGGCAGTGTGGTGTGGGGGGGAAGGGGTGAGAGTGGGGGAAACTGGTGCCAAAAAAGTGGAGCTCTAAGGGAGGTTACAGGTCACCTTCAACTAGGGCAAAATGAGGAGGCAGTTAATTAGGAGAGGCAGTCACATTGAGTGGTAGAGGTGAGGAATAGTCAGAGTTGCCTTTTAAAGGGACCAAGCGTCGCACTTGTAAGTATTTCTTTGTTAAGGGTATTGTACCACTGAGGAGCCCTGTGCGTGAATGACCTCTGACCCATTGTGGTCCAGTATCTGGGGACCTGGAAGGTTTGTTATAGAGCACTGTGTGTAAGCTGGGTACTGCTGTTGGCAGTAAGGAGCTTTGCCACGCCTGATGGCATGAGCTTGAGGAGAACTTTTTTGGTTAACAAGCAGTTCTGGTATTGTATTCTGGTAAGGAGTGGTAGCCATCCGACCTCAATGTACAGGTCACAGATGTGTGTTAGGTGGGAGGCACCCGTTAGAAGTCTACAGGCCTTGTTGAGTGACACCAATATCCTCCGGAGGGCAGTAGGGGAAGCAGAGCCATGGATGACTAGACTGTAGTCGACAATGGAGGTGACAGAGCTGTAGATGGCCAGTCTAAAGGCATCAGTGGTCATGCAGTGTTTGTGCTTGTGGAGCAGGCCGATCCATATGTTGCTGGCCTTTGCTACATTGCCAATGTGCCGTGTGTACGTAAGGGAACTGTCCAAGGTGATGCAGAGATATTTAAACTCAGGAACATGTTCAAGTGAAGTCCCCACGTGGTTCTTGATGGTGGGGGACAGAGGTTTATACTTGCTCCATGCATTGCAGAATGTTATGACCTTAGTTTTGCTGTAGTTCAGGACGAGTTTATGTGAGCTAAACCACACTTCAACATCGCTGAAATCACACTGCAACTGACTCTAAAGTTGTTTAGAGTCTTGGTTGCTAGTAAACAGTACTGCATCATCCGCATAGAGTAATATTCTCTGTTGGCAGATACTACGGAGATTGTTCAGGAAGAGAGAAAAGAGTAATGGCCCCAGTATAGACCCATGCAGAACACCTAAGAGGACTGTTTTTTCATCAGAAGTGACGCCAGCAATCCTAACACATTGGACCCTTCCCCCGAGGTAGCTAGCAAACCAGGGAAGTGCATCCTTAGAGCCGGTGAGGTCAGTTACAAAGTAAGGTGGCTGGTTAAGAGTATCAAAGGCCTTTGTCAGGTCAATGAATACTGCCCCTCCACAGATTCCTTGATCGAGGTGTCATGGATGAATCCGTAAATTCCAACAGTGCCGTGGTGGTACTATGCCCTTTCAGAAGTCATGCTGTTCTGGGCACTGGATTTCATATTTCTCCAGGAACTCGACAAGCTGGTCTGAGACTATTCATTCCAGAGCTTTAGATAAGTGGGGGGGGGGGGGTAGAGATGGGTCTGTAGTTGGTGTGCAGTGACTTGTCTCCACTTTTGTGTACAGGTGTGATAGTTGCCTGTTTCCAGAGTGATGGGAATTGACCCAATCTTAGGGAAAGGTTAAAGATCTTTGCCAGGGGTTCAAGGATTTCATCTAGGACTAGTGCAAACAACTTCAGGTCGAGTGAGTCACCACTGTAGTCAGTTTTGCTGATGACCTTGCATATATAGGTTCTGGCTAAGTGCATTGGGATCTCTTTGAAAAAGAACTGCGGAGCTGTGTGTACTTTGGATGCAGTGTCAAAGGGGGAATTGCTGATTATTCTTGATGATTAACTGCTTGCTACTAGCAGCTTTCTCTTAACTCAGTGAGTAGGAACCAGGCTCATAAGAGGACTAACAGTGATGCACCTGTTAGAGTCCAGTCCTGCACTGTGATGGGAGGGCAGGCTTGGTGAAGGTCTGAGGGCCTATCATCCTTATAGAGGGACCACCATACCTTGACCACTACTGTTTTGCCTGCAGCATTCATCCCATTATCATCCCTCTGACAGATCATGGGTAAGATCATTTGCCACTCATGGAATACCAGAGGGCTTAACACCCCTGTCAAAAGGAAAAAGATCCTCTCACACCTAATGCGGCTGAGGTCCCAAGTGGTCTTTTTCCAGGAGGCTAAATTAAAGTAAAGTAAGTAATGTAAAGTAAAACTTTATTTCTAAAGCGCCTTTCAAATACCAAGGCACTGTACAAAAACAGAAATAGGCAATATAAAACAGTTAGTAACATCCATAAACAAATATTTAAGAACCCCCTGGGAAAGCCTGAAAAAATAAATATTTCTTGAGCTCTGATTTAAAACTTAAAATGGTCAGGCATTCCCTTAACTGATGAGGTAGAGAATTCCACAGGGTAGGGGCAGCATAAGAAAAACCACATGTGCCCGATGTTTTTAACCTAACACTGGGAATCTCTAGCAATCCTTCGACAGTGAATCGGAGTGAGCGGGAGGGGCAGTAGGGAGTAAGGAGATCTTGCAGAGACTGGGGTCCCTGTTCATGTAGGGCTTTATAGGTCAATAACCCAACCTTGAAGGTGATTCGCCACTGTACAGGCAGCCAGTGCAGTCCGTACAGCACAGGCGTAATATGACTAGTCCTAGATGTACCAGTCAGAAGCCTGGCTGCTGCATTCTTCACTAGATGCAAGTGATGGATATCAACCCCCGGAAGCCCTAGGTAGAGGGCATTGAAGTAATCAAGGTGGGTGGTGATGAAGGCATGGACCAGTGTAGGAAGGTCAGCTGGAGGAACCAGATGTTTCACCTGGGCGATATTCCTTAGATAGTAAAAAGAGGATTAACACAGAGTGACCATGCCTCTCTGGTCAGGGACTGGGTGGGGCAGGAGGTGCATGCAGGGGCCTCAAACAGAAAGAGATGTGTAGCCATACTTGTTCATAAGTCCCTCCAATGGTCCTTGAGTACCTCAGTGGTGGACCATGATGGTAGATGGGTGATGGCAAGCTAAACCACCCCGACAGGCCCCATCGTGCTTTGTAACATGTACGCCCCCAATCACAATGATCTGCAGTTTTTCCACAGGCTGTCAGGAGCCCTCAGTGCCTTTCTGCCCCCAACTGCCCCTTGCTGCTCAGGGGAGGACTTCAACCTTACCCTTGTACACCAGCTGGATAGGAGCAACTTCAGCAGGGAAACACACGCTAGAGGATCTTGTGCCCTGCAGCAACTAATGAGGGACTTTGGGTTGACAGACGCATGGCACCTCTTTCATCCTCGTACTAGGGACTATACCTTCCATTCAGAGGTCAATGCTTTGTATAGTATGCTGGACTTCTGGTTGGCCTCCCCTCTGCTCTTGAAGAATGTGTTAGATGCCTCCTTCCTATCCCAAATGATATCAGACCATGCCCCAGTCCAGCTTCTTTTCACCTGAGGCACGGTTCCCCCTTCATCCGGTGATTGACAGCTAGATCCCCTCCTTCTGAGGGACCCTGAGTTTGTGCCTTGGACTCAAACAGAGGCCTCATTCTTTACAGAGAACAACCCCATCTCTGACACTTCGGCAGGAAACACCTAGGAGGTGTTCAAAGCCACTCATGAGGTATGCTGTGGCCAAATGGAGAGAAAGGAAAAGAGACTGGTGGTCCTGGAGCTGAAATTAGCACAGGCCAAATCAACATACAAAGCAATGATCTCCCTCTCTCCATATTCCCCCACCGGTCAGGGGATTCTTGGGCTCCAGCTGGAATTAAATCAACTCCTGAATAGGAAAGTAGAGATGGCCATCCTAAGACTTCAGCACAAATTTTGGGAGGGTGGAGACAGAGGGGGGAAGATGCTTGCCTACCAACTGTGGAAGACAGGCACATTCCCAGCTTGAAGAACTCGCAAGGACAAATTGTCACGAACACACAAGGTATCAACAAAATTATAGCCTCCTTCAACTCTGACCTATACACCACTACTCATGCCCTCCTCCCACCTGGGGCTCAACTCCTAGAAAATCTCAATCTCCCCAAATTAACACATCATCAGGCCTAGGGTCTTGTTTCCCCAATAGAAATAGCTGAGGTCAGGGCAGCTATTCAGGCCCTGCAGCCAGGGAGGTCCCCTGGCATGGATGGTTTTACCATGGACTTCTTTCAAGCCCTGGCACCCCAGGCTGCTCCTCTCCTTACTAAGGTGTATACTGAGGCTGAATCACTCGGCTGCCTTCCCCTTACCGTCAGAGTTGCAATGATCATGGTCATCCCCCAAAAAGGTAAAGACCCAACCCTGGCTGGGAGCTACAGATCAATCTCATTTATCAATGTGAACAGCAAAATTTACACCAAGGTGCTTGCCACTAGACTGAGTCCCCTTCTAAATGACATTGTCCACCAATCCCTGGTGAGCTACCTCCCTGGGAAACACAGCATGGATCATATGAGGTCCCTGGTGAATCTCATGCACTTCGCAAAAGGCCTCTGAACTCTAGCCACAGCCATTGCGGTGGACTTTGAGAAGGCATTTGATTCCCTAGAATGGGATTACCTTCAAAGGGACTGTCCCACCTGGGAGCGGGGGATAGGTACAGGATATGGGTGCACTCCATATACTCAGCCCTAGTGGCCCGAGCAACTGCTAACCAACTCCTCTCTATCCCTTTTCCCTTAGAAAGATGAACATGTCAGGTGTGCCCCTCTCACCTCTACTATTTGTATTAGCTGTTGAACCCCTGGTGGCAGCTATCCACCAGCACCCAGAGATCATGGGTGTGGAGATCGGTGCTTCCAGGTACACCATCTTCATATATGCAGATGACCTGCTCATCCCCCTGGCAGATGTCCAGCACTCTCTCCCTCCCCTCCTTGCACTTCTAGATGCTTTCACCCAATACTCTGGATTGTGTCTGAACCAATCCAAAATGGAAATGATGCCTCTCAACCCATACTGCACTCAGCAAATTGCTACTAGCTCAGAACTCATCTGAGCCTGGCAGGGAATCACATAAATGGGCATTAAGGTCACCCCACCAGATTTATGAGCTCTGGAAGACCAATCTCCAACTTCTAATACAAAGTACCAAACCTACATTCAACAGATGGAGATTACTCTGCCTTACTTTGGCAGGCAAGATTGCAGCCATAAAAATGGCTACAGCATCTCTAGGTTCTTCTATATACTTGCCCACGTCCCACTCACCCTGCCCAAAAAGTGATTCCAAGCTATAGACCAGCTACTTGGAGATCTCTTGTGGGAGGGGGCCAAACCTCATTTCAGTCAGAACAAACTGAGGGCCCACTGGGCAGTGTGTGGGGGGGGGTGGAATCTGCCATGGTTTGAGGGCTACAATTGGGCCTTCCAATCAGTTCAGATCCTGCATTGATTTTGCCCTTTTTCTGCCAACCCCCCTCAATGGCTGCATATGGAAATGGCCCAAGGGTGGGAAAAGGTCCCAGCCGTGTTATTGTACTCCTTCAATGACAGAAAGCTCCCCTCACATCCCATCATCTCACTATCAGTCACCTACTGGAGCAGAATATACAAAATACTGGGACTGGCCCCGCTCCTACTGGCACACACATCTTTATGGCAGACCTACAAATCAAAATAAACAACAAGATAGTCTCCTGGCCCCACTGGTTGTCCAGGGGTATTTCTTGGATAGCAGATATCTTGGAGTACCCACATCTTCGAGTAGCCCTATTACCAACATTGCAGGAGAGATAGGGGCTTCAGCAGAAGGACTTTTGGCGATACCTACAAATTAGGGAAGCAGTCCATCCCCTGCTACAGTCTGCCACCCTAACACATGCCTCAACAAATTAAATTCTTGGATGGCACAGAACAAGAGTCTAGCAGGTACAATCTATGCAAAATTAAGGGATACCCTCCCTTCCCAGTCAGAGGACTCGAGGCACAGATGGGAGAAGATGATGGTGGTTGGGATTACAGAGGCACAATGGGAACAGGTGCAGAAATGTCTGTATTAGGCTTATACAGAGCAATATTTCACATGTCTGGTATTGGACCCCTGTAATTCTCCACAAAGCCGAATTACCAGATAGTTACAGAAGTTGGAGATGCCTGGTGCCTGGTGGAGACCTGTACCATATACTCTGGTCCTGTCCCAAACTGCAGAACCTATGGAAGCAAATCTCCTACATAGGTGTCCGGGTCCTCCACACACCCCTCCCCCTCTCACACCCTTTCTTCCTGCTGGGAATCAAAGGGGACCTACCATACCACAACCCACTGGAGCTCCGTTGGCTGGCCTTACTGGGGATACAGGTCAAAAGTGCAATCCTCTGCAACTGGCATACCACTCAGGTCCCCAGTTTGTGAGAAATACTTGCCTCCCTCACATCTCTTGCAACACTGGATAGGCTGTCACATGTGCAGACCAATCAGATGACCAAATTCCACATATGATGGGATCCCTACATGGTTTTCTCCAGTCCCTCAAAGGGAATAGGATAAGAAGCTCCAGTCAATGGAAGCAGGTCCAACTGATCCTCTACCTTCAGTTTTGTCAAGGTAATTACCTAAAGGCCCCCTCCACCATAATGATCATATTAGCCCCTAGCCAGAAACCTGCAATATCATGAATATATGCAAGATAACATGTCTGACTATTCTCACATGACGTTTTTGGCCATTGCAAAGCAGTATGTGTACTTAGTCCAGCTTTTCAGTAGAACTAGGAATTCTTTGTGTGTATGTTGTTCTGTTTTTAGAGGGTGATAGTGCTCCATGAAGTAAGGGTGTATGTATGCCCCAGACCACTGCCCATGCATGATGCCTTGAAGATGCAGTCAGTGATCACTACAAGTGACCCTTCAGAGACCAACCCTGGTGTAATGGCATAAGTACTCTATGAGTCTCAATCCTTAGTCTCTAAAATTCACAGGCAGCAACCACACCCTGGTCCTCTGTTATACTGTATGCAGTGACTTACCCTCTCTGCACCCTTTTCAGATTGCTGGACAAAGTTTTGAAAAAATGTTCATCTGTTGGTGTCCTGCAGCCTGTAACCATTTGAAGATACCACTGTTCTGTTGTTATGTATTTCCTAAAGTTAAACACAATAAACAATTTACAACAAAAAAAAAAAGTAAGGAAATTAATTGCAAAAAAGCTTCATTAGTGCACCAGTTAGGGCTAAAGTGACAAAAGTAGGGAAATGGGGTGTTAGAGTTCTCAATCTTAACACCCTACCCCCCCCCCTTCAGGCAACAACAGGAAAAACAATTACAGTTTCACCTCTCCTACATCTTCACAAATCAGGTGTGGGTGTACCTTGGGGTTGTTAACCCTGACACTCACCCCATACTCATATCCTCTACATATCTTAGCTTATTTACTGATGGAAAGTGGTAAACATTAGGATAACAACCCCAAGGTACACCCCACACCTGATATGCCAAGATGCAGGAGAGGTGAAACCGTAATGTTTTTTCCTGTTGCTGCCTGCAGGGTGGGGGTGGGGTGTTAGGGTTGGGAACCCTTACGCCACATTTCCCTACTTTTGTCACTTTAATCCTAACTGGTGCATTAACAAAGTTTGTTTGCAATGAATACATATAGATGTATTATAGGGATGTGGTCACACCCCTATTGTTAGGGTTGAGTAGCCTGTTTAATGTTAAACCCCATTTTGTTACACTTTAATAACTTGTGCATTCTTTGACAATATAGCCCAAAATTTGGCATGCATGGTCAGGCTGCCAAAGTCTCATGATGAGAAAAGTTTTGTGATGGAATCTTGTACAGTTTTTGAGATATGGAGTACCATAAAACAGTCAAAAAACACATTTGTTTTCGCTATACTAAACATTGGGTATGTTTTGCTCTCACCTACAGTCTAGACCATGTGGAATTTTTTCATTAAATTTTCAGGGCTTAAGGGGCTCATGTCAAGGGTGTGCCTTTCGAAGGTTTGGTGAAAAACTTTTATACCATTTTAAAGTTCTAAAGTTTTCTGAGTTAACATTTTGGTGCGACTGATAAAAAAACTATCGCAAAAGGTAAAAAAAACATACTGTGAGTGGTTATTTGCACGATTTACTTGTTGTGGGGGAGAAAACAGTCGAGATTGCCATAATTTTCTTTTTACTGTTTAAATTTACAAACAGCAAAGTACATAAAAATGATGCATTTTTTTTAAAACAAAAACCTAAACCTAGCTAAACAGGACCTGTGTTTATGTTTTTTTTTTAAGCTGCCAGAAATACCTTTTCTGGGCACCCACAATCATGAGTGTAGGCAGGCATACTCCAAGCACTCCATGGTGTGCAATTTTATTTAAGGGGGTAGCAAAAAGGCTCTGAACTGCTTCCTTTTCCCATGAAAACTAACAAAGAAAATGCTGAACCTTTCTGTAATTTTATTCATAGGAGTCGAAACCAGAAGAACTGGTCAATAATACTCTCTGCATTCCAAGGACAATACAACTTTACAGGCTCTGGGCTGGTATGTGGGTGTCTTAGGGAACAATGCATGGCATTTGTATTTACCCATGCATGGCAACAACCACTGTCATGAGATACAAACGTTGTGTTTATTGTGCCAAATGAGGCAACAAACATGCTCCTGGTGTACATTTGTATATTGTCTGGCTACACCCCGGTAGCTCACTCTAACAAGGGTGGGGGTAGCAGTGATTCCACTTGGTGTGCAGATCTGAAATCCCTGGCTACACCCCTGCCCACAATCCCAGGTGCCCAGCTTAGCAAAAGGAGCCATTCACCTGTGTTCTCTGTATGAGAACGGTGGGACTTTCTTGACTTCTGCAGTCGCAGCTGGAACTTATGTTGCCGGCTTCAGCTGAAGCAGTGAGCCAGTGATCCAATATTTCCTGTGTGTGTGTGTGCGTGTGTGTGTGTGCATGCATGCGTGCATGTGTGTGTGTGTGTGTGTATGTGCATATGTGTGTGTGTGTGTCTTTCTTTTCATCTATCTATCTATCTATCTATCTATCTATCTATCTATCTATCTATCTATGTCTATGCATGTATGTATCTATCTATCTATCTATCTATCAAACAATAATCAGTTATTCCCAGTGCTCCCAGATCAGCCAAAGCATTTTCCTGTAGCAGACCCTCATTTTTCCTGTATTTTCCCTGTAAAACCTTGGTGAAATTCCTGTATATTTTCCTGTATGCCCAAGCCTATTTATTATTGCAATTGGTGTCACTAGGATGGTAAATAAAATCACTACAACAAATATTCTGGCTGTTTTAAGTGTTCTTATTTACTTTAAGAATTAATACTGACCTAAAAACATTACATAATTACATGACAACTAATGTCTTTAATGTAATCAAAGATAGAGGAGAAATAACAGGCAGAGGAAACACCAGATATTTACAGCAATAAAGCACACCACCATACCACAGAAATTGAAAGGCAAGAGTATTTTTAGAGACATCACCTACACCAAAAAACAGAAATACTCTTCAGAAAACCTTTTTAAATTTGTACAATACAAACATTTTGAATGTATATATTCTGGCATTTAAAACATTTACTAATTTGACATTTCATGGCAGCTTTTCATGAGCCTATGTGAAATATATGCTCAAAAAGACATACATTATTCAGAAATGAATGTCAAGTTCATCTGCAAGTCACTTACTATAACTTAAAATGCAATTTTTAGAAACAAAAAGGGGTGCAGCCTTAAGGGGTTACTTACAAGTAAATAGAAACAACCACACTTCACAAAAAGGCACCAGCTACTAAGCCCATGGTCAGAGAATACCTTATGGCAACACTAGGAGTGTGTGCACTAACAGCAGCCTTGGGCCACTGCCCTTTTTAATTCAGGCTTAATTTTGACTATTTTTGTGCTGAAAAATGCAATCGGAATCAGTGACTGACAACATTAATTATCATGATACGTAACGTGTCAAGGAAATGCACTTCTTTCATACTTAAATAACTTTGGCCTCTGTCACTCTGCATCAGACTGGCTGCACCATTAACTTGCTTACCTTTTCTGCTTTTCAGAAAAGTGGTGGGGTGGGTGGTCAGACTGCTACCGTGGCATGCTTATGACTGGGAAAAAACTCTACTGCTCGACCTCCCTGCCCGATGCTGACACTGAGACTCGCAGAACCAGGGCACCGGTCGGTGGTGGAAAAAGTACTTGTTGCGGTCCTGCGGCACTGACTGTCTCTAGTCTGGCAATGAATCTTCTCTGGCTTGCTTGTTGCTGCAGTGGGGTGATTGCGCCAATGTAATGCTCCAAAATGACCGGAGATCCTCACTCTCCTCGGATTCGAATGGTCAAACTGTCTCACTGGAACCTGCTCTGTCTCTCGGCTCCCGAAATCAAACTTCCCAGGCTGTGAGCTGCTGGTTTTATAGGGCGAGGGTTCACCTGGCTAGCCTATCAGGGTTGGGGAGCACTATAGGTAAGGCAGCCGAGACATGAGGGGTGTGTGTGACTTTATCCGACAGCCTATCAGGGCTGCATTTCAGCGCGTGATCATGAGCTCCCAGCATGTGGGGGGTTGAGAAGCACCAATCGATTGTCTCGCTCGCTCTCTGTCTCACTCTGTGAGAGTCTCGGTGGGCATTTTAAGTTGAGAATGTGTTCCTCATTGTTCTCCCGTAGCATCCCCATGGATTTGGCAAAATAGTGAATTCCTCCCCGTACCCCGTATTCAGGCTTAAAGACCCGTGAAATACGGGAATCCCCATAGATATGGGAGCACTGGTTATTCCTGAGCTGTATAGTACTATACCAGTGGTGGTTGAGTTCAGTACGCTACACTACAGGAATAGTCCTGTTTCTCCCTATCTTCACATTACAAATCTGTTTTAAAAAGAAATTACTTTAAAATACAGTAAATGCAGCTCTTTTTGGCTGCCAAAATTCCAAAATGAAATTTTTTTTTTCATGTTGTTCTTTACCAGTGACAATGCCAATGGGGATCAGCACACCCTACATTGCAAGGGTACCTGTCTCCCAAAGCGATTGACTGTGATTTTTAGGTACATCTAGATTGACTGTGGGACAATCATCCCCAAACTGTGCAGGCTCCCCTCAGTATTCTCAGGGGATACCAGCTCAGCCAGACTGTGCGACACCCTTGAGTGGACTTTGGCAAAGATTTTGAGATACATCAGTTGGACTGTGGGACACCTCAAATGTACTTTATAGAGAGACCTTTTGTTTGATCTGGGACATGGGCAATGTCTGGTCCCCAAGAGCTGGCAGCACCAAGATGCATCTTGTTATCCCCTTTCCACTCAATCCCTGGGCGTGCTGCCATATCTGTGCGAGCAAGCAGGGAGAGTATGGCGTGACAAGACTGTACCATCCTGGACCCGATCCTTACTAGTTTGGTCTAAAAAACAAATAGATCACCTTCTTGAGTCATCACTCTCAGGACAAGGAAATGGTAAAGCCACCCTACAGCTACATCACCCTCAGTACCATGGCCATAAAAACTGATGATCATGTCCACTAACTTCATCTTCAGTTTTTATTTTTACAGTTTGACTAGTGAAGTGCTTCTCCATTCCCTTGCCAAAGTAAAACATTTGTTTTGTGATATCTGTCATTCATAAAAGGGTCCCCAGATGATGCCTTCAGTCAGAGGGTTCAACAGAGCCTCCAGTTGTCCAGGGCCAGGAACCCAGATACCACAGCCGTGCCCCCAACTAGAGTTATCTATTCTACTTTCAAAAGTGTCTATTGAGTCAGCAGACACTACTTCATCAGGCAGTGTATTCAAAAGCTTCACTGTTGTTTGTGAAAAATAACCCCTCCTATTGTTTTTCTTTGAGAATTCCATCTTAATTTGTTTTTTGTGTCATCTTATATTTATGTCCCTAGTATAGAGTTGCAGTTCTAGACAGTTCAGTAGCTCATTATTCCTAATAATTTTGTATATTTGTAGCATTACCCCTTTCTCTTTTTTTCTCCGGCGTGCACAGTCCTAGTTCCTGCAATCTTCATTTGTACGGTTTATCCTTAAGCTTAGTGATAATTTTAGTAGCTCTGTGATGTGCCCTCTCAATGCTATTTATATCCCTCTGCAGACATAGACTCCATAATGTGGAACAGTAGTCCAGGTGTGGTCTAATATATGTTTTATACAATGGTAGTATGCAGTTTTTGTCTCTAGAAACAAACACCCTTTTGATGCAGCCTTTATTTTTGTTTGTTATCTTGATGACATTTATTTTTATTTTTGTTATCTTGTTCCAGATGCATGGCAATACATTTTTCTAAACTGAAGGCCATACCATTCTTTTGTGTTCACATTTCAGTAGCTACAAGATCTTTTACTGGATTAATTATTTGACCATCAGTACTTATTATGGCCCCTAGCTTTGTGTCATCAACAAACTTCACTAGCCACTTATTAATCTGTTTGTTCATATCACTTATAAAAAGGGTAAACAAGGCTGGACCCAACACTGACCCCCTGAGGAACCCCACTAGCTACCTTTCTAGGCTCGGACAAGTTGCCCCTTGCACGTACCATTTGGGTCCTATTATCCAGCCAGCCAAAGACTCACGTTAATAATTTATTGTCTAGTCCCATCCTATAGAGCTTCTTAATAAGCATATTGTGTGGCACTTTATCAAATGTTTTTGGGAAATCTAAGTATATTATGCCCACAGAGGAATTCTTATCCAGAACTTGACTCACTTTTTCATAAAAAACTGCAATAGTTGCACAAGATAATTTTTTTCTGAATCTGTGCTGGCAATTATCTGTTAATTTTTTTAGAGAACCTATCTGCTTCAAGCTTATCTTTAATTATACAGTAGTTTCCATTATCTCTCCTAAAACTGAAGTCAGACTTATAGGCCTATAATTAGAGGTAACAGCCCTGTCTCCCTTCTTAAACATCGGAGCAGCTATTGCCTGATTCCAGTCCTCTGGAATCTCATCTGTCTCAAGGAACTTGTAGAACAAAGCTGTCATTGGTTCAGATATCCACTCCTCCCAAATTTCCTTGAGTGATCTAGGGGTTAAGCTTGTCCTGGCCAGATAACTGGGTAATTTTGGTTTAATTCAGATGTTTTTTTACTTCCATTTCAGTAATAGTATATTCTACATTGCTATGTGTAATCACTGACGTATTTTCTAGTATACTTATATTTCCTGCCACTGTGTTGCTAGATTTATTGTAGACTGAGCAAGGTAATTATTAAAAGTCTCAGCCATTAAATTAGGTTCAGAAACTTCTTTCTGTCCCTCAGTTAGTGGTCCAATGGATCTATCTGTTGCTTATTATTAACATGTCATGTTTTTACTAATCACAAAGCAGGAAAGGGTCCTGGGCGTAATCATTTCTGATAACCTGAAGGTAGCTAAACTGTGTGTGACAAGGTAGTGGGGAAGGCTGACAGGATGCTGGGCTGCATAGAAAAGAGAATCACCAGCAGAAAGAGGAATGTAGTGATACCCTTATACAGGTAACTGGTGAGATCCCACCTCAAGTACTATGTCCAGTTCTGGAAGCGCCATCTCCAAAAGGACATAGGGTGGAGATGGTACAAAGGAATGCAACCACAATGGTGCAGGGCCTGCATCAAAAGTCGTGTGAAAAAAAGGCTTAAGGAGCTAAATTTGTACTCTCTAGAGGAAAGGAGGAAAAGGGGGGGATATGATAGAAACATACAAATACCTTACAGGTAAAAACAGGGTACAGGAAGAAAGCATTTTCCAAAGAAATAGATGCCTAAGGACAAGGGGTCACACTATGAAGGTGGAAGGGGGAGGCTCAAAGGAAATGTAAGAAAGTACTTCTTCACAGAGAGAGAGGAGGAGGACCCATGGAATAGTCTTCCATTGGAGATGGTGGAGGCTAAGATGGTTACAGGATTCAAGTATGCATGGGATAGATACAAGTGAACCTTGGAAGTAAGGCAGGGGGTGATGACCGAAGACTGAGTAGGGTCTGCTGTGTAGCTATAGGTAGGGGAAAATAGGGCAGACTGGGTGGGACAAGAGGTCCTTATCTGCTGATATATTTTATGTTTCAATGTATTTTTTAATTCTTTCTTACAGATCTCATTATTAAAACTGCTATTTTCTAGTTTTATGACTTTATAAGTAAATGTTTTTGCTCAATTGTTTCTTTATCTTAGGTGTCAACCTCTGAGGTACTTTTCCCTTTCTCTTAAACATAGGCTTATAAGGTATGTGAAGTTCTTCCAATTTCAATATTTTGTTCTTCATATCTGTCCAAACCGGTTTACATTTTGGGTGTTATATGTTTGCTTCCAGTCCTATTCTTTTAACAACCTTATAATAGCTCTAAAATCAGCCTTAAAATAATTTTTGGTAACAGTGATACCCTTAACTCTTTTAGTTTGAATTGCAAGATTAAATATAGCCATGTTGTGATCTCTATTACATAGGTGTTCTAAAGCTTAAACATTTGGGACTTCTGGTGCAGCTTCCTCCCTGATGGCTGCTTGAACTAAGTGCTCCACACCCACAGGCACGATACTTGAAAAATATCCACATATATTAACTCAAATTTACCTAAATCCTAAAGAATATGAGATGGCTTATTCAAAGCATAATGGGGGAAATAATAGATTTCATGCACTAGCTTAGGTAGATGAGGGAATTGATCAAGAAGTTACAGACTCTGAGGCCTCCAAATGATCCCAACAGGACGCGCTTGCCTCTTCAACCAAAAGTGCAGAATCAATGAAGAGCAAAGCCCCTCAAATCGATCAGAAACTTGACAAAATTCTAGCTGAACTCCAAGACATAAAATCAGAGTTTCATATCTTTCAGCAAATACAGGAGACTTTTCTGTAAGACCTCTCAGAGAATTAACACCGGATCTCAGCCCTGGAAGATACCTCCAAGATGCAGTCTGACCAGGTCTGTCAACTACAAAACACAATTGCCCAGGTCATCCAGTTATGCAAGTTAACAATCGCTCACCAGGAGGATGCAGAGAAAAGACAAAGATGCCGTAACATCCGAATTTATGGGGTACCTGAAAACTCTGAGGGGAAGGATCTGCAAGACTTCTTGGTGACCCTACTACACACAGCACTTACTTTGGACCCCGAAACCAACCTAAAAATCAAGTGGATACATCGGGCTTTGGGGCCAAAGCCAGCTGACCCCTCAGCCCAGTCCGGGTCCATCATCAACAGGTTTCTGTACTTCACAATGAAAGAAATGCTGCTCAGGAAAGTGTGGACACAAGAAACAGATTTTTAGAGGAACACAAGGCTTTTTGTTTGCTACCGGTCAATTGCTACCCATCAAACTATAGACAAAAATGTTCAGATCACTTTCCTACTGCTGGAGATAAACACTATTGACAAAACTTTTGCCCTTTGGTAGTACACAACGGGCTGCTATTAATACACTCCTATTCAGACCTTTTTAGCCATATGTTGCTAAAACAGATTTTTTTTATACCTAGTTGAATTTTTCACTCAAAGTCACAGCATTTGTGGCCTCTTTCCCAACTTCCTCAGCTGACACAGGAAGATGTGCTTGCCTCTACCTGCTGCACATCATCTTTGACTTGGCTTGCCTCTGCTTTCAGAGGCAGTCCTTTTATATGCTCAGAACAAGTGGTGGAGATCTGTGGCTTCCTGTTTCACAAATTTGTTTATAACAACTTGAAGTCTGCGTTTATGGCTGTACCCTGACTTTAAAAAGGCACAATAACACCAGGAGAGCTTCAAAGGGCTTCTCCAACTGTAAAATGCTTATGGCAGCAGCCTCACAATTTGCGGGTCAAAAGGTCACATACTGCTCATTTTACAGTTTAAAACACCATTAAAAATACCATAGCACAGAAGTGGTTAAAAGATTTTGCCCCAACAGGCTCTCCAAGGGCTTATCTAGTAGAATTACCTTTGGTCTGCTGTGCAGCTCACAGTGGCACTCCTTTTATATGCTCAGAACAGGAAATGGAGGTCTGTGACTTCCTGTGCACAACTCACAAAGCCCTCCTGAATGGCGCAAGGGTCTTGCACCACAAGGAATGGTGCAAGATGTGACTTGTACCAAAGGATGCTCTGGAAGCAATTCACAAATGCAGTCTGTGGAAAATGCAGGATGTTGTACCAAAGGGGGATTTCACTATCCTTGCAGCACAAAATGGGCTGAGGCATGGCACTAGGGGGATTGCATCAGGTGCATGCTGTCGTATGACATAATTTGGTATGCACAAATCCTTTCCAGAGGACAAATTTCTAAGTACCACTAGACCAGACAGAACTGGTGTAAGTGAACTAAGATGTCCGTTGGGAGGGTTTAAAATCTTGCACCAAGTACCGTTGTCCCCCAGCCCTGATCACCTTTTAAATAAAATTAATGCATGTCCCTGGTGGCTAGCAGCCCCCCCCAGCCCCAATCACCCTTTAAATGGAACTCATTCATGCCCTTGTGGCTAGCAGTCCCCCCAGCCCAGATCTCCTTTCAAATAGGTTTAATTCATGTCCCTGGTGGCTAGTGGTCCCCTTAGCCCCAATCTCCTTTCAAGCAACATTAATTAATGTCCCTGTTGGCTAGTAGTTCCCCCAGCCCAGATCCCCTTGTACTAAACAAATAACATCCCTGGTAATCTAGTGGACTCCCCTCTTTATCCCAAATCTTCCCATATACTTTAAATATGTCCTTCCCTTGTGGTCTAGTGGACCCCCTTCCCTATCTTCAGTGTCTCCATAAATGACTAAATAGCTTTCCCTGGTAGTCTAGTGGACCTCGCTCCCTATCCCTGATCTCTCCATAAATAATTAAATAATGTACCCTGGTGGTCTAGTGGCCCCCTCCACCCTGGTAGGAAGTGTCCCACCTCCCCACTCCCTCATCACATCATCAAGCTGATGACCAGCACAATTCTCCTCTCATCACCACAGCCAGCTGCTGACTGAGCTGTTAAAGAGCGCATATTGTACACAGTATGAGCTCATTGATTGACTGCTCATAAGCTTTCAGTCATTGAGCATGTACTGTATAGAGAACATGCTCCTTGACAGCTCAGTCAACATCTGGCAATGGTGGTGAGAGAAGGACTGTGCTGGTCATTAGTTTGAGGATTGAATGGGGGGGGAGTGGAATGGTGGGGCACTGCTTGCTGGGGTAGGGATGGTGTGGTGTCCATTAGGCCACCAGGGTATGTTATTTAATTATTTCTGGGGAGATCGGGGATAGGAAGGGATGTCTGTGAGACAATTATTTATGAGGACATCTGATATAGGGAGGGGGATCCACTAGACCACTAGGAAAGGATATATTTAAGGTATATGGGCAGATTGGGCATAGGGAGGGGGTCCACTAAACCACCAAGGTCCTGATTTGTTTAATGCAAGGGGATTGTGACTGGGGAAATGCTAGCCACCAGGGACATGAATTTATTTTATTTGAATTGAGATTGGGGCTGGGGGGACTGCTAGCCACCAAGGACATGAATTAATTTTATTTGAAAGGAGATCAGGGCTGGAGGGGACCACTAGCCACCAGGGAAATAAACTGAGTCTATTTAAAGGATGGTTGGGGCTGGGGGGACTGCTATCCACTAGGGACATGCATTAATTTTATTTAAAAGGTGAACAACGCTAGAGTGGTGCTAGGCACCAGGGACTGCTGTCCATGGTTCTATTGCTGCATGGCTGCCCTGTGGCTGGTGGCACACCTTCCAGATGCACCATCTGTTTTGCACAGGGTCATGGTTGCTGCAAGCTGTGGGAATTTGCCACCAGGACCTTACCCGATAGTGAATAGGGTGCAGGGTCCCTGGTGCATCGACAACTGGCACAAGCTGCCTTCGCTGTTTCACAAATGTGTTTATAACAACTTAAACTCTACTTTTATGGTTGTACCTTGCCTTTAGAAAGGCAAATATCACCACAGGAGAGCTTCAAAGGGCTTATCTATCTATCTATCTATCTATCTAGCTATCTATCTATCTCTATGACTAATCACTTAAAACACCTCAGTCACTTTCATTGATATGTACACGTGCAAAGGTATACCTTCAGTTCGAAGTCACAACAGAAAACAGTAAATGCAATATCATGGAAAGAAAAGGGCTGCACTCACCCCTCTTTAAGGAGACTCACAGAATCAGTTTCTTCAAAGAAAGTTCACTTTATTTGAATTGCCACATCACCTTTCAGCAACAACAGGTAGCAGAAGTGTGGTTATGACGTACCATCATCATCCTTACATTTCACCCCAATCACTAGGGGGCTTCATCAGAGGATAGAAAACTGTGTCATTGGTAACAATTTAAAGTAATATACAGTCAATGGTGTGTCTTACAAATTGCACATCATGGTCATGTGTAATTAACCAAGGAAACACCCAGCAGTGTAGGAAAATACATCAAAAAACAAGAGCCCCATTGAAAAATTGAAAGTCTCCATTTCTTAAAATAAAGCAACATTTTCAATTGGTTCCAAAATATCCACTTCTGGAGCTGTGACTATGTAAACAAACTCTAGCCAGAGCTCGTATGGCTGTGGTGAGTTGAAGAAGCTCCAAGGAATGAGTGGCGCTGAATGCCATCCCCAAGATGCAGTACTGGAACTTGGCATGCATGGCACTTGCACATGCACAGTTGCTTTGAATGGCATACTACCATTCCCAAGATGGCAGTGCTGGCAGAACTGCACATGCATGCAGGCCCGGTGGCGTTGAGGGTTAAGGCACTGGACACCACACCTTGTGCCATGCCAGTGACCCAGGTTTGGGAATGGATTCAGGTCATTCAGGGGTCAACCAGGGAGTTAAGGATTGAGTGTCCAGAGGACTGTTCTCCTTCCTCTGGGTAGGGGGTTTGTGCTGCATGCATCAACACAACAAGAGGGGTTCAACTTGCTCCCAGGGTGCTTGACTGCCTCCATGGAGGCGGAGACAGCTGCTGCACCCATTGCATGGGCATGGTTGTGTGGGAGAAAATGGAGGAAAAATACTGGGACCCAGCAAGACCCATGATGGCCCTGATGGGCTGGAGGACATACCCCTCCAAGGGGAGATCATAGCTCCTGCCAGGTCCACAGCGGTGGTGACATATAATGTTGTGATAAAAAAGAACTGCACATGTGCATGTGGTGCGCATGCACAGTTCTCATCCAGAATGCAAAAGTAGTGGCCAAAATAGTGTGTCTGTAGCTCTGTAGTGAGCGAGTGTGGTGGACTGTTTCAAGCTCTTTTGGAGTTTCAGAAAGATATACTGCTGAAACTCTAACAGAAGCGAGTCACAGTTGCTCGTTTTCAGAGCGATCACAAAATGGATGCCAGCTCTGCCCACAGCAGTAAAAGTGAAGCAATGGCAGTTGATGTGATATGCGATACATAGATTCCAGTATTTTTGTTTTGTTTTCTTACAATGTTGTGTTATGCAAGGTAGCTCAGCTGAGATGCGGCAAATCTGGTCCTTCTTCTACCCATTTGTGCAGCTGGGTGAACTGGAGCACTGGAAGGTTAAATGACTTTTTCAAGATCACATAGGTAGTGGCACCAGTGAGACTGGAATGTGTGATCTCCCAGTTTCCAGGCTACTGTAGTGCTCTAACCAACAGAAAATGCTGTCTCACTTGCCAGTAAAGCATTCAGTACATTCATTTGGAGAAGTTGCTTCTGAAGTTGAGAGGAAATGTAGAAATACAGGAAATATGTAACAATGGTAAAGAAATATGGCTCAGGAGGTACTGGCATAACGGAAAACATCAGACAGGATAAAAACCCGCGGGGTTCACCAGTGGATGGCATTGTACCCCACTGCTCAGTATATTTTTACTAATGACATGAAGTCAGAGCACAGCAGGGGCAGGGTTCTGCTTAAAGATGGGGGAATCATAACAAAAAGCAGAATTGCCGCATCAAGACCTTCTCCTGAGATTTTGATTTCTAAACCCTGTATTGCTATGCTACTTTATTTCAAGCTATCCTGTTATTTTGTTTTATTTGTATGATGCATCATAGTCACTTTTTCCACCATGGCAGCTGGTCTCTTTTGGGTGCCCTCCGACACAAATCAACTTTGGGGTCAGGCCCTCTGATCCCACTGTGCCCAACCTTGAAGTGCAATTTGTTAACAGGGGACAAACTGGGACACCCTCCTGTTTGTTTTGGGTCTGAGTAACTACCAGTCTCGAGTCCTGGGGTCAAATATAAAACCTTTTTAGCTAGCACACCCAGGTATACAGGTCCAAATATCACATCCTTTTCTGGGAAAGCAGTTCAATACTTGACCCAGCTGGCATATGACCAACCTGGTTCACAAGCCCCCTTCTGACTCAATTGAGACTCAGGTAGTTCCTTATCTTGCTGGATCTTTACACAGATTCTTGTTAGCATGGCTGCATATGGTGACATGACACACTAAGCACTTTAACAGTCATGTCAGAACTATTACTACTGTTCCAGCATTCACACTCAAAATGAGAAAATGTCTCAGGCAGGATTAAGGAAATCAAAATGTTTACTAAAATTAAAAATAGTAAATAAATACTTTTAAAATCCAGTGTCCCATGAGGCTCTGCTGCTAGGACTGTTTCCTAAGCAGGACTCAAAAACATATATTTATAACAAAATTATAATTCAGATAATAACAAGTAGACAGCTATTATCACACTTCTCCCTCCTAGACTGAATTTAGGGGAATCTATTCCTAGGTATGGAATGAGTTTCCTAAATTCAGTTCAGTGCACTAACTGGTGCGATAGACCATCAGCGTTTGCGTTTGCTGATCTGGCTCTGTGATTAATGGTCACATCATATCATATCCCTGTAATGCAAGACTCCATCTTAGAAGCCTAACATTTATCTTACCCATTTGTGCCAGCCAAACCAGGGGATTATGATACTTCTGTACCTCAAAGTGCTGCCTGTATAGGTATGGCTCTAATTTCTTCAGTGCCTACACCAGGGCAAGGCACTCCTTCTCCACTGTAGAATAAGCCTGTTCCCTGGGAAGTAATTTCTTACTGAGGTACACTATTGGGTGATCTTTCCCTTGGTTAGAAGTCTAAGTACTGCTCCAATATCCACTTCTGAGGCATCTGTCTGGACTACAAATGGTTTACTATAGTCTGGACTGGCTAACACAGGATCACCGCACAGTGCCTCCTTTAGCCATATAAAGGCTTGTTCACAGGTTGGTTCCCATTTTACCTTTTTAGGCATTCTTTTCTTTAGCAGGCCAGATAGTGGAGCTGCCAGGGCGCTGTAGTTTGATACAAATTTTTGATAGTACCTTGCAGTCCCTTGAAAACTCTGAACCTCCTTCTGTGTTTCAGGACTGGGCCATGCCTCTACTGCCTCAATCTTGGCTTGATTAGGACAGCGCTGTCCCCACCCTATTACATGCCTTAGGTATGCCACCTCAGCCATGGCCAGATGACACTTTTTAGCTTTCACAGTGAGTCCAGCCCTCTGTATCCTGCCCAATACTTCCTTGAGGTGGGAAAAATGTTCCTTCCAGCTGACACTGAAGATAGCAATATTGTGCAGGTACGTCATGGTGTACTCTTCAGTACCATGTAACACCTGATTTACCAACCTTTGGAAGGCAGCAGGGGCATTCTTCATTCCAAAAGGCATTACCTTGAACTCAAATAACCCTATCAGTATGATGAAGGCTGACCTCTCCCTAGCTCTGGTAGTTAACTCCACCTGCCAATACCCTTTCATCAAGTCAGCAATGGCAAGGTATGTTGCCTCTCTCAACTTGTCCAGTAGTTTGTCCATCCATGGCATTGGGTGGGCATCCAACTTCATGACTGCACTAAGTCCATGATAGTCCACACAAAAATGAGTAGAGCCATCTGGTTTGGGAACAAGGACTAAGGGTGAGGCCCAGGGGCTGTGGAATTTCTGGATTACCTCTAAATCCAGGATTTCTTCCACCTCCCTCCTAATGTGCTTTTGGAAGGCCTCTGACACCCAGTATGCTGTCTGCTGTATGGGCGCTTGCATCCCCGTATATACATTGTGAGTCACTAAGGGGGTTAGTCCAGGCTTGGCATTAAACAATGAGGAAAAGTCTTCAAAAACCTCCTTTACTTCCTGGATCTGGTCCCAGGTCAACTGGGGTGACACTTTGATTCCCTTGACAGAGGACTCATGCTGGCTTTCTTCCAGAAAGTCCAGAAGGGGGTCTGCCTCATCTGTCCCTTCCCCAGGATCACACACTGCAAAGACCATGTCAGCCCTATTTGCATATGGTTTCTTCATGTTGATATGGTACATCCTTTGGGTATGTCTCCTGTCAGACAGTTCCACAATGTAATTTATGTCATCCACTTGTCTGACTATGTTGTATGATCCTGCCCACTCAGCCTGCAGCTTATCTTTCTGGACTGGGATTAGGACCATGACCTCCTGATCCACAGTGTATGAGCGGGCTCTGGCTTTGTGGTCATACCATACCTTTTGCTTCTGCTCCGAGTCTGCCAGGTTGCTCTGGGCTGTTCCCATAAGCTTCATCAGATTTTCAGTAAACTTAAGGACATAATCCACTATGGGAGTTCCCCGAGTGGCATGCTTGCCTTCCCAATCCTCCTGGATCAAGTCTAGGGACCCACGCACTCTGCGTCCATATATGAGTTCAAAGGAGGAAAACCCTATTGACTCTTGGGGCATCTACCTCTATGCAAACAACAGGTGTGGAAGATATCTCTCCCAGTCCCTCCCACACTGTTCAGCAAACACTTGGAGCATTGATTTTAGGGTACCATTAAACCAATCCACAAGTCCATTGGCTTGCGGGTGATAATCTATTGTGCATCTCCACACCACCCCACAGTTCTCCCACAGACACTTCATCAGGTCTGACATGAAGGAACCCCCTCAATCGGTGATAACCTCCTGTGGAAACCCGACATGGAGAAAATCCCTAACAAGGCATCTGCACTTTTTCTGTCCTCAGCAAGGTTAGGGTGACTGCCCCTGGGTACCGGGTAGCATAATCCACCACTGTTAGGATAAACCCCTTCCAGGAAAAGCTGGGGGTATTCAAAGGCCCCACAATATCCATTCCTACCCTCTGGAATGACTCATCCGCTACACACAAGGGAATTAGGGTGGCTTGGGTTTTACTACCTGCCTTCCATATTTCTTGGTACTGGTGACAAGACCTGCAAAATTCCGTCACCTGCTGGGTGAAGTTGGGCCAATAGAAATTCTGGGGTAATTGCTGCATAGTGCATGTGATTCCCAGATGTCCAGACATGGGGATATCATGAACAATCTTGAGCAACTGCTCATGGTACCCCTGGGGAATGACAAGCTGCATCACTCCTCCCTCTGTCCTTACGTCCTGCCTATACAGCAGTCTATTGTCCCAATACACTCTATGTCTCACGTCACCTCCCTGTGTCCAGTCAGATTCTGCATAAGCCCCCAGTATCTCTAAACTAGGATCATTTTTCTGAGCAGCTGAAAAATGTTTACTCATTCTCAAGGCATGGGACAGGTCCCCTTCAGTTTCTATACTGGGGTCCATATCTCTGGTGTCAGGGCGTTCAGGATCACTGCCATCCCTAACCCTCTGACAATTGGCTACCCCCTCTCCTCAAAGTAACCATCTGTAGCTGTTTTGTTAACTGTTACCTGGTGAATTTCTACCTCCCTTTCACTATCTTTCATGACTGGAGACACAGGCTGGGGAACCAGCCTGCCAGTGTTTTCAACAAGGGCTTCTAGGGGTCCAGGGAACCACAATTGGCTCTTGTCATCTGACTGTGGGTAACTGCACACACCACCCCCTTTTGAAGATTGTTCCCTATAATCACATCCAGGGCCAGATTTTCTGTCACTGCAACTTTTTGCACAGTCTCTCCTGTCTCACCCCACTTCAGGAGAACACTGTCAAGTGGCAGTTTTCTCCTCCCCAGTGAATCCTCATACTGTAACAAACTGATTAGGTATAAGATGTTCAGGCTCAACCAAATCCTCTTTTACTAAAGTAAGGGACACCCCTATGTCCCTTAAACCATGGATCTGAACTCCATTCACAGTAACTGGGTGTATGTGCTCCATCGTGTTTACTGGCATGCTTTCAGGGATACACAAAAAATATCTCTTTCCCAGCACCACTTTATGCACTCTGCCTTTTTAGGACACTGTTTTGCAATATGCCCAGGTTGTTTTCAAAACCAACAATCATCATATCTTTTATCAGGCAAATCCTTGCTTTGTAACCTGGAGCTGCTCGCTTTTTGGGGAGGCAGTGAAATGGACCATCTTGGGGTGGCTGGTTCATTCCACTGGGGTGTCAAACAGATGAGGCACACTGATGAGTCCAGGTAGGATGGAACACGTGTCTGTGTTTTCTGTTGGCACCCTTTGCAAACTGTATGAGAGGCCTTTTGGCACTATGCATTTCTGCTTAAAGTTGAAACAGCATAATATTATGTGGTCATTTACATATGCAGCCCATGATTTGCATTATGGGGGCATGTGTGATTTTGTATTTCAGTGAGAGTTTAAGCTGCCCTGAAGGCATGTTTTTCTCTTTCTGTTCTGCCACACCCACCCCACCCCACTCCCTTTCATAGCAGGCCTGCTCCTGGCATAGTGGTCCGAGAGCTTGGAAGCCTCCTGCACTGTTTTTGGATCTCTGCCCTCTAGCCAGGTTTTCAGCTCTGCTGGGCAAGCTCAGAAGAATTGCTCCAAAAGTACCAGATTCTCAATTTTCTCTACAGAGTTGCTTTGACACCCTCCCACCAACATTTCAAAAACTGATGTTTTGAGTCTAGTTCCTCACAGCTCATGTCAGGGCTTCTCCTGAGCTTACGGAACATAACTCTGTATGCTTCAGCTGTCAAGTCATACTTTTTTAGCAATGCAGTTTTAAGTTTGCCATAATCATTGCTGTCTTGATTGTCCATTTGACCCAATGCATTGCAAGCTTTCCTGGTAAGCAGCGGGGATAGCTGGAAGTTCCGGGACTCTGGGAATTTTTGATTGAATGCATACCTTTTCAAAAGAATTTTAAAATGCTTCCATATTCTCCACCTCTTTAAATTCAGCTATCAATTTAGAATTTAACTTGTAAGCTAGTCCTGGAGTCCTAGGTTCACCCATGCCACTTACCTGCTCTGGCGCTGGTGTTTGGAGTTGTAGAGTCTTCAGTTCAAGTTTCCTCTGACGCTCTCTCTCATCTCCCTTGGCCTCTCTCTGAAGCTGTTGCTCTCTTTCCTCTGCCTCTCTCTGCTGTTGGTTTTATTTTTCCTCTGCCTCTCTCCAGCACTGATTTTCTTTTTCTAGCTTCTCCAGCTCCATCTAGAACTTCCTCTGTTCGAATTCCAGCTCCATTTTCCTTAACACTAGCTGTAGCCTGAGCCCTTCTGGCTCCAGTAGTGTGTTGACCTTCCCCTGCAGCTATGGCTGTCAGTTCCCCCTGGTCCCGCTGTCCTCCTCCAAGGGACAGGACACTGTGATGGACCCTGTCCCATCCATGCACAAGGTCTGTTCCCTTTCAGTCACCGACTGTGACTCAAGGCCTTGGGAAGTTGCTTGTGCATCGTCTGCCACAAGAGGCTCTACGAGGTGCTGTTTGGTTCACCCATCGCAATGGACACCTCTTCCCTGGCACAACTGCCTCAGGTATTCCGCAGTGTACTCACTGTAGGTGGAAGCTATCTTCTTCCCTAATCTACAGCTACACTAGCTTGCACCCAAGAAAGAAACTAAAGCAAGTAAGGAACTTAGACTATAACCAAAATGATATATTTATTTTTAAAATCTCTGTCTTCATGTGTGAACTGCTTCAGTTTATCAATCCAGAACACTGGACTGTTAATGCCCGTGCCACCAAATAGTTGAACAGTATGCATCAAATCCTTTGGATCCCATCACTGTGCACCAGATCTGTCACAAACTCACTCTGGGGTCAGACCCTCTGCTCCTAAAGTGCCCAACCTCAAAGTGCAATTTGTGAACAGAGGACAAACTGGGACACCCTCCTGTTTGTTTTGGCTCTGAGCAACTACCAGTCTCGAGTCCTAGGGTCAAATATGAACCCTTTATAGCTAACATGCCCAGGTATATAGGTCCAAATATTACACCCTCTTCAGGGAAAGCTGTTCAGTACTTGACCCAGTTGGCATACAGCCAACCTGGTTCATAATCCCCCTTCTGACTCAGTTGAGACTCAGGCATTTCCTTACCTTGCTGTATCTTTACACAAATCCTTCTTAGCATGGCTGCATATGGTGACACATTAAGCACTTTAACAGTTATGTCAGAACTATTAATACTGTACCAGCATTCGCACTCAAAATGAGAAAATATCTCAGGCAGGATTAAGGAAATCAAAATGTTTACTAAAATTAAAAATAGTAAATAAACACTGTGCATAAAACAGAACATAAATATATATATATACAGTATATATATATATATATATATATATATATATATATATATAAAGATTACAATCAGAAAGAAATGGAAAATTACAAAACAGAACACCTTGTAATTAAATTAATTAATTCTACCTCAGGTTTGAGTTGTGTGTTATCTATATTGACAGAAGTGCCTCTTAAGTCCAGAACACAAGTGTGTCCATTCTTTCAAAGCTCAGAACAAGAGTGAGCCTCAGTCCCTTCAGCCACCATGGCAATATCAAAATTAAAGTCCCAACCTCCTTGTGATGGCACAGCACATGAGGTCACTTTTAGTCCTGTAATTAATTTGTAACATGACCAAGTATAACCAAAATGGTTTCATCTTACTGCCTGCTTGAAATCTGCAAAGATGGCAATATAAAATTGTAACAGTCTCTCTTCATCAAAGCATAACTTATGACAGCATTCCCCTTTGATCTCTCAGCAGAACATCCTAACAACACTCCTCTTAGCTGGGTGAATTTTCACAGGTAGCTATCAGAACTTGCTTTCCTCCTGTTGTGTCGTACAATGTAAACTTTTATGGCAGTGTTCCTAAGTTCAAAGCAGTTGTCATTTTACAACCTGGTTGTATAGCAGCTACACAGGCTCTGACATGTAGGTGTCAAAAAAGAAAGCCCTAACTAGCTTATTCTCTAGGTCAGTGAGAGGGCATGCCATTTTTTCTTCTCTTTTAAATACCAGTATCCCATGAGGCTCTGCTGCTAGGACTGTTTCCTAAGTAGGACTCAAAAACATATATTCATAAACAAATTATAGTACAAATAATAACAAGCAGATGGCTATTGTCATACCCTCCACCCTTGTTACTACAGCATATCTTTCTTTTCCATGTTGCCTTTTGTTCTGTAGTCTTCTATGGCACACATTTTCATGTTTTGTGTGCAGCCTTCCCACCCCCACCCCTCCCAACTGCTTTGGTGGCAGTTCCCTGCAAATCCTGTTTTTTTGCCCTGTACTTCCTACTGGGAGTAACCTGAATGCAGAAGTGAGACACTGGTATGCCCTTTTAAACTCCAAGAAGCTTTTTTGTTACAGATGGAGCACTGACCTTAATCTACCTGACAGGAGCAGAAATACTCCTAAAAGGAAATTTCAAAAGGATTTTGAATAAGAAATGGTGGAAGCTCATAGTCAGTTGTATTATGTGTTCTTCCTTGAGTGGCTAGCCTGGAGAGAGGCTCAAACACCCACAGAGAAGACAAACAAAATTAAAGCCATGTGTGCTTGAGACCCCGGTTTTGAAACAGGGTTTGCTGCTTTTTTTATTACTTTCCCCTTCAGAATTAGGGAACACAACTAGAGGTCATTCACAAGGCCAATTCTGTGGCGTTATTAGTGGTGCACAGCAGCAAGAGCATTGCCACTGTGCCCATCTGAACACCTCAGTTTGGATGTTTTGGGTTTTGTTTCACTGTGGCTGTGATCCCTCTTTTCCTGGGATTGTGTAGTGGTGCGGGGGTTTTGTGGTGTTTTACTTTACCGTGTGAACCAACCGCACACCCACAATGCTCTCACAGGCTTTTCACTGCATGCACTTCAGGTTATCATGGCAGCATTTACATGTATTTTTCCAACCTGAGTTCAGCAAAACTTTTATCCTGGCTCTGCGAATAAAGCTGAACTCTGGAAAGTGTCTTTTTTTGTAAACCGAGGGCTAAAAAGTGAAAAAAAAAACATGGAATCATGGTCGAGCCATGACACTGAGCATGCCTGCATGAATATGCATAAGCGCATGCCCAGTGTCAGGGCTCAACTCTGAGTCCACGTTTTTTTTTCCACTTTTTAGCCCTCGGTTTATAATTAAAAACACTTCCACAAGTTTGGCTTTACTCACAGACCCAGAAAAAAGTTTTGCTGAACTCGGGTTAGAAGACCATCTGCGATCATTGACCGCTGTCCAGGGGAGCCAGACCCACACCCATGCCCCCTTCCCTGTCAGAACTCTTCTCAAATCACCAGGACTTCAATGGGGGTCTGTGCAGTGGTCCCCTGACCATGCTGTCCGAACGCTGATCCACAGCGTTTCAGCAAGCATGGCCACAGCACATCACAGGGTGCCAAAATAAAAGCTGGTCATGTGAACAAGCCTTAAGGTTATGTTGAAGCATGTGTGTGGACCTGAGCCAGAACAATGGTGTTGCCGGAAGATCAAACACATTTAATTAGTGCTCTGAAAATGGGGCCCTCAGTCTCCAACACAAAGTACTTAATAATAATAATAATAACTTTATTTACAAAGAGCCTTTCTTAAATCAAAGTGCCGTACAACTTAAAAACAAATAAAATCAACAGAATAAAAGACATAAAAATTAAACTACAGTAGGCAATAAATGCTAGTCCAAATATAACAGTTTAAACATCATAAGCAAGATGCTATATATAGGTCTTTAGGGCCTCTTGAAGCTCTCCACGGTCATGTACTCATGAATTTGAAGAGGTAGGGAATTCCACAGGGTTGGAGCCACATACATAAAAGTACGGGCCCCTGATATTTTAAGCCGTACTGTGGGAATCCCTAACAACCCCTCGTCAGCTGAACGGAGAGGTTGGCAGGGGCAGTAAGGCCTCAGGAGCTCTTGCAGATAGCTCAGACCCTGTCTGTGAAGGCCTTAAAGGTCAGAAGCCCAACCTTGAAGGTGATCCACCACTGAATAGGCAGCCAGTGCAGTTTGTGCAGCACTGGTGTGATGTGACTCACACGAGAAGTCCCCATCAGCAACCATGCTGCAGCATTCTGCACTAGCTGCAAGCAATGCATATCAACCCCCGGCAGCCCTAAGTACAGGGAATTGTAGTAGTCAAGGTGCAAGGTCATGAAGGCATGGATCAATGTCAGAAGGAAGCCAGTTGGAACAAGGTGCTTAATCCTGCTGATGTTACTAAGATGGTAAAATGAGGACTTGATGACTGCAGACACCTGAGAATGCAATTTCAACCCACCATCAAAAACCACCCCCAGGTTTTGCACCCGTTCAGAGGAAGGCAGCCAGACACCTCTGAGGCAGAGTCCAGAAGGCTGTCTGGCCACCAATCCCTCTGTCCAGTGACCCAGATCCACCACCAACACCTCAGTCTTTCCAGAATTCAATTTCAACCAGCTGGATTTCATCCAGTCCTGGATTTCTATGAGGCAGCTATTAAAGACTGAGCTCACACTATCATGGTCAGGTGCAAAAGATAGGTAGATCTGGGTATCATCAGCATAGCAGTCAAACCTCAGCTCATACCATCTTACAATGTCTGCGAGGGTCAGCATATACACTGCAAACAACATGAGGGACAACACTGACCCCTGAGGGACCCTACATAGCAAAGAGAATGGACCAGAGGAAAAAATCCCCAACACCACCCTCTGAAATCTGCTAGTGAGGAAAGATTGAAACCATCTGAGAACTGTTCCAGACATGCCACAGATGACCCTCAGGCAGTCAAGGAGCACCCCATGGTCCAGGGTGTCAAAGGCTGAAGAGAGATCGAGAAGTACCAAGATGGAATGATGTTTCTGATCCCTCGCCATCAGGAGATCACTGAGCACCCAAACCAGAGCAGTCTCGGTACTTTGCCTCTTCGGAAAACCAGACTGGAAGGTTTGTAGATATCGTGGATGGTAAGGTGGTTCTCCAGCTGTAGCTCAAAAACTTTCTTAATCACCTTCCCTTCACATTCTTCACAATGCTTATGCATCTCATTCACCTAACAAGTAAGTGTGAAATCAAGACCACACTGACAGGACAGCCTGCAATGACACAGCATTGTTTTTTGGGCCATTTGATATTAACGATCTCATGGCATGGAATACATTCAATGGTAGAGGGGAGGGGGAAACAGGGTTTGTTATTACAGTGTTAAAAACAAGCATTTGTCAGTGCTGAATGTTGGCTGCTCTGTTAAACAATTAGTTTTTTTCCAAATCTGATCCCCCAATTTTGAAGATACTTGTTTTAGGATTTATTTTATAGACATGACATTTGTCATTTATAGTATAAAGAGCAAAATGTAATTTCACACCACAAGTGTGAAACCTCATCTCATCCAGGATTTAAAAAAAATACACATATCACATTTATGAGGTGGTGTGGAAAAATAACTATGTTGGAAATAGACATAGTGACAATCCCCTCACCCCATCTGTGCAACAAAATACAGGATGCTGCAAATTAAGTCTCATCTCCCAGGCCCAGATGTGAGGAGTAAAAAAGTAAAACCTGAAAGGACAGGAACTAAGCAGAGGCTGATGATGGTGGTGTGTGTGTGTGTGTGTGTGTGTGTGTGAGGGGGGCTAGGACTAACCTAAATTTTTCTTAATAGCCCCTGTCTGACCTAGCACCCAGTGTTGACAGCTGTTGCAGGAGTCTGGGGTATGGTTTGAAGCAAGATGGGGCAACTTTCTAGGCTTCCTAGACTGTAATGAGAGCACCCTGTTGAACTGCTGAAAATGCAAGCCAGGCCAGCCAACAGGTCTTAAACAGCATTTTACCACTGCCCCTTTCAGTCTGCTGCACCTTACCCCATTTAGGCTTGCAGGTATCCCTTTACATTTCAAAGCCATCCTGGGCATTTCCAAGTGTTTTAAATATGTTTACATATTCACTGAGTTTATGCTTAAATAAATACATTAAAAAAAATCATTATGAGGAAATGCCAGACCCCATTCTTGCACCTTGTTTTACTATTCCCTTATACTTCCTAAAATCCTCTACCCGATCATGCTCAGTTTATCTTAACTTTTGTAACTAAAGGCATCTAATGAACCATGATATGATGGCACCAGTGATTAGCAGGACATAGCTTAAAATGTTTTGATATGATACCACTATATTGCAAGAATGTTAAGATACTGGTACTAAAAAGCAATATGATACATATGGAAATAGTTGATTTTGTAACTGGATATGAATGGTCAGGCTGCATGAGCAAATACTGTATTGTAACTACATAGAGTGTGTGATTATATTTAAAGTGTACTTCTAAAATGCACAAAAAAGTGACAGGTGCTTGCCACCCTGCATCCATTGCTTCCAGGGTCTTTGGTGGGGAGGGGGGTGGACAGTTACAGGGGGGGGGTTGGGTCAGCAAAAGACATTGATGGACAGATTTTTTTTTACAGACATGCTCCTGACATTGAAAGTTGCTCAGTTGTTTGCCGACTGGCTTCATGCAAATCAAAGGACTGAAGCCCTCTCTGACTGAAGCGGCTTCGGTCCTGTGAAGTACACAAAGTTTCAGCCCATAGGGCAAAGAGTGATGTCACGACCACAGCGCCTGGTCACTGATGTAGATTTCCAAGCCCCTGGTTTTGTGAACTGCAATGGGCTTGGCAGTGCCACCTCCCCCACAATCCCCTACCCTTGTAACAAGTCATTAGTTGCAGAAGCATAGCCAGTGTAAACAAGCATTTGTCAATGCTGAATGTTTGCTTGCTGACATTAGCATTGGACGTGGAGGATTTAGACAGATGCAGAATAGGAGTGGCAGTGAAGTATTGAACTCACACCAATCCCACCTCCACCCTGCAGAGATGGGCAGGCATTGGGGTGTTTCTGTAGGTCGTTGCCCATAATGCTCATGGCATTTCACCTCACCCTATCCTGTAGACACCAACAAGTGTTGAGGTGTGCCTTGGGGTGTTCAGCGTCACAATCACCCCATTTCATCAGGACATACACTGAAATGGGTGCAGTACAGGAGAATGGGATGAAGTCTGGGGCTGAAGAGTGCAAGGCACACCTCGATGCCTGTCACTGGCTTCTGGGTGGGGGTGGGATGGCCGGAGCATTACAGCCAGTGATCCAAAGCTATACCTCTGATACCTGTCAGTCTGTACAGGGTGGAACATTATGGTTAGAAACCATAATGCCCTGGGCGTATGTTGGTATTTGCACTAGAAATTTTCAGCATGGTCTTTTTGTGACCCCCACCTCATGAAAGCATTTGGGACCTCTTCTCATGAACAGTGGCAGTGTGATTTTGTTAATGTGTCCCAAACTTTGAGTTCCCACAGTGACCGTGGCATTCTGCACCTGATGTGCGTAAACACAGATCAGGCAGGATGTGAAGAATGACAGCTCTACCATTTATAGGGAGGTGTGAAGAGATGGCAATGTTGAAAATCTGTAGTGAAAATATTAACAAGCATTTGTCAATGCCGAATGTTTGCTTGCTGACATTGGCATTGGTAGGGTAGGAATTAGAGAGCTGCATAATAGGAATGGCAGTGAAGTATTGAACTGAAGCCATCCCCACCACCACCCTGCAGAGACTGACAGGCATTGGGGTGTGCCTTTGGGTCATCAGGCATAACAGCCACACCATTTCACCACACCCTACCCTGCAGACACTGACAAGTGTCATGGTGTGCCTTGGGGTCTTTGGCCATTATGCTCATCCCATTCCATCAGGAAACACATTGAGATGGGTGCTATATAGAAGAATGGGGTGAACTTTGGGGCCGAAGAGTCCAAGGCACACCTTGATGCCTCTCACTGGCTGCAGAGTGTGGAATGGTATGAGCATTACAGGCTAGAATCCCAAGTCACACCCCTGATGCCTGTCAATCTCTACAGAGTGGGGCGTTATGGTCGGAAACCATAATGCCTCAGGCATTCGTTGGCATTTTCACTCCAAATTTTCAACATGGGTTTTTTGTGACCCCCACCTTATGAACAGTGGCAATATCAGTTTGTTAGCTGAAAGCTGATTTTACACAGCGACTACACTATTTGGCACCACAGGTGCAAAAACACATTTCGAACAGGATGTGAAAAATGACAGCCCTACTGTTCAAGGGGAGGTGCAAAAAATGGCAATGTTGAAAATCTGCAGTGAAAATATTAAAAAAACTGGTGAAGTCACGAGCGTGCGTAGAAATTGCGCAACACACACCCGTAATGCAATTAGTTTAGGCATTTTTTACAGCAGATTGGTAACACAGGCATTTTGGAACCTCTGCTCATGAACAGCATCACTGTGATTTTTTTAATCTGTTCCGAACAGTGATTTCCCACAGTGACTACGCATTTCTGCACTGGAAGTGCGAAAACACATTTCGACCATGGTGTGAAAAATGACAGCTGTACTGTTCATAAGGAAGTGTGGAAAAATGCCAATGGTGAAAATCTGTACTTAAAATATTAGAAATCCATGAACTTACGAGGGTGAGTGGAAACTGTGCAATGGTCACTCGTAACACAGTCATTTTATGGACTTTTTTCATCAAATTTTTAACATAGCCATTGTAACACCTCTGCTCATGAGCAGTGTCACTGTAATTTTCTTACTCTGGCCCGAACATTGATTTCGCACACTGACTGTGCCATTGTGTGCTACATGTGCAGAAACACACTTTGGGTGAGATGTGAAAAATGACAGCTATACTGCTCATAAGGAGGTGTGGTAAAATGTCAATATTGAAAATCTGGAGTGAAAATAGTGAAAATTCACGAACTTACGAGTGTGCATAGGAACAGCGCAACATATGCTCGTAAAACAGTCATTTTTGGGAATGTTTTCACCAAATTGTTAACATAGCCTTTTTAACACCTATGCTCATGAACAGTGTCACTGTGATTTTCTTAATCTGTCCCGAACATTGATTTCGCACACTGACTGCGCCATTGTGTGCTACAAGTGAAGAAACACATTTTGGGCAAAATGTGAAAAATGACAGCTATACTGCTCATAAGGAGGTGTGGTAAAATGGCAATATTGAAAATCTGGAGTGAAAATATTAAAAATTCACAAACTTATGAGCGTGCGTAGAAACAGCGCAATGCATGCTCGTAAAACAGTAATTTTTGGGAATTTTTTCACCAAATTTTCAACATAGGGTTTTTGGGGGCCTATCTCATGAAGTGTGACACTGTCATTTCATAAATCAGTCCTGAAATGTGGTTCCGTGCAGTGACTGTGAAATCACCTTTCGGGGCCGAGTAACAAAATGACAGTGACAAAATTCATGAGGTGGGGTCCCAAAAAACCCATGTTGAAGATTTGGTGAAGAAATTCCCAAAAATGCCTGAGATATGCATCAAAGTTGAAAAAAATCCTATTTATTCCATTATACAGCTTACCAGCATTTCCTCAGTTCACGGTCAGCTTTGAAGAGTGCAGACGTGTTCCCGGTCCACCGAAGATTGTCGCACCGGAATCCTGAAGTAAGTACGGGGTGAGATGGGGGTGTTGGGAGGCAGGGTGCACAGAGGGTGGGCGAAGGTGGGGGGGGAGGAGGGGTCAGGACAGTCAGCGAGGGAAGGTTTTTTCTTGCAGGTTTTTTTTTTCTTGGATGACGCGGGACTTGTTCCACACTGGGGTGGGCTCCCAGCGTGGCAGCTGGAAGGCTGTTTGGGGGGCAGTGGAGCCGATAGGGGATTATGCACCCCTGTCGGCCATATGGACTGTTGCCACACTGGGGTGGGCTCCCAGCGTGGCACCTGGAACTCTGTTGGGGGGAGCGCAGCAGAGCCGATGGGGGATTGGGCACCTGTTTCGGCCATACAATATGTGCATGGGGGGAACGCATTAGCACACAATATGCGTGCATGTGTGTGTGGGGGCGCATGTGCACGCAGTATCTTCTTCTGCTCACTGAAGCGGAACACTCCCTTTGAACTATACGGCACTGCATTTTCAATTGCTGTCATATACAACTGCACAACTGCAGCATTCATTGGTGAACTGTGGCTGCGCCTGCAAACACACTGACTGCATTGGAAGACAGGGTGCCACACCTACAAAAACCTGGATGATGGCACTATGTTTCTTGCACATGCGTGCAAGCAAACATAAAAATGCTCGAAGTTCCGAGCATACGTGGAAACTGTGCAACACATGCTTGTACCTCAGTCAGGTAGTGGAATTATTTCACCAAATTTTCAACATAGGCATTTTATGACCTTTGCTCATGAACACTATCACTATGATTTTCTTAATCTGTCCGAAACATTAATTTCCCACAGTGACTATGCCATTGTGCACCAGATGTGCAAACACATATTTCGGGCGGGATATGAAAAATGAGAGCTGTACTGTTCATAAGGAGGTGTGGCAAAATGGCAGTGTTGAAAATCTGGAGTGAAAATATTACAAATTTGTGCACTTCCGAGCATACATGGAAACTGTGCAACACACGCTTGTAATACAGACATTTTATGGACTTTTGTCACCAAATTTTCAACATAGGCATTTTAGATTCTCTGCTCATGAACAGTGTCACTATGATTTTCTTAATGTGTCCTGAACACTGATTTCCCACAGTGACCGGGTTATTCTGCACCAGAAGTGCAAAAATACATTTCGGCCAGGATGTGAAAAATAACAGCTGTACTGTTCATAAGGAGGTGTGGAAAATGCCAATGTTGAAAATCTGGAGTGAAAATATGACAAATTCGTGAAGGTACGAGCATGCATGGAAACTGCGCAAAGCACACTCATAAAACAGTAATCTTTTGGAATTTTTCTCCAAATTAGCAACATAGGCTTTTTGAGAGCCCACCACATGAACACTGGCACTGTAATTTTGTTAATCGTTCCCGAAAGGTGAATCCACGTAGTGATCGCAGAATCACATTTTGGGACCAAATAACAAAATGACAGTGGCTGAATTCATGAGGAGGGGTCCCAATAACCCTATGTTGAAAATGTGGTGCCAAAATTCCCCAAAATGCCTGAGATATGCACCAAAGTTGAAAAAAAACAATGTATGCCATTATACGGTTTACCAGCATTTCTTCAGTTCGAGGTCAGCTTTGAAGAGTGCAGACGTGTTCCCGATCCATCAATGATCATCGTGCTGGGCTCCGGAGGTAAGTATGGAGTGGGGGTATGTGTGGAGGCAGGGTGCGCAGAGAGTGGGCCCGGGTTGGGGGAGTGGCCAAGGACTCAATGAAGGACCGTTTTCTGTTTTACAGGGTTAAAAAAAACAAACCATCGTGGGACTGTTTTTTTCAGGGACATTTGGCACACTGGGGTGGGCTGCCTGCATGCCACCTGAGTGTTTTGGGAGGCTGTAGCCAACAGGGGATTGGGCATCCCCGTCGGCACATACCGAGTAGGTGGGGTAGGAGCCAAGGGAGATTGGGCACCCCCCCTCGGCAGACTACAAATTGGGGGGAACATTATTCAGATGGGGAGTGGGCTCCCCCATTGGCAAATTGAACTGGGAAGGGGGGACTGAAGCCAATGGGGATTTGGCACCCTGTCGGCAAAGAAACACCATTTGGAGAGGTGCATGATACTGAGGGGGATTGGGAACCCCCTCGGCATACAACAGAAACTTGGGGGTGGGGATATTATGCCAATGGGGACTGGGTTCCTTGTCGCAAATGAACTGAGTCAGGGGAATGTGGACGACAAGGTACCTCCCTGCAATGATGGGTCTCTCCCTCATTGCAGCAGAATGGCTGATGCTGCAGTGATGGGGAAGCCCCTGATTGCAGCAGCAAAAATGTTTCAAGGTGGTGGCATGCTGGCTGAACTAGTGTCAGCAGCAGTGTGCCACCACATTGGGAAAAGTGGGCCAAGCCTTAAAAGGCACTGGGGCCATTGGCCTCCACAGTGCAACACCTCCAAAACACCGCTACTCTCCTAAGCTGTGCCGAAATGTTTCTTGCGAATGCGCAAGCAAACATAAAAAGGGAATGGATCCTTGGCATCATAAGAATCAGTAGGTCTCCAATCATAAAGATATCCAATAACTCACAATACAAACATACGAACATAAGAAATTGGCAGCAGATACAGGCCATTCGGTCTGTCTAGTCTGCATGAATACGCAGCACTTCAGTCCATTAGACTGCAGCTGCCCCCCTTCCTCATATGCCCTCCACCCATCTTTCACTCCCTCCCGATTTGTACCCTCACCTTGAATCTGTCCCACCCCCTCTTGAAGCCCCCAACACTCTGCAGCAATATAAATTCCTCTGGCAGAGCGTTCCACCCTGCCACCACCCTTTCTGTGAAATGGTGCCTCCTCAGTTCCTTCTTGAATCTGCCCCCTTGCAGCTTCATAGAGTATCCCCTGGTTTCCCTTCCACCTTTCAGATTAAACATACACCTGGTGTCTACTTTGTTCAAACCCTTCAGGTACTTGAAGGTCTCAATCATATACCCAATCTCCCTTCTTTCCCCAGGGTATACATATTGAGCTTTCTCAGTCTCTCCTCGTATGGTCTGTCCCCCAGCCACAGGGACATTTTTGTTGCCCTGCGCTGTACTCCCTCCAGAAGTTTGATGTCCCTTTTCAAGTAGGGGCACCAGAATTGCATGCAGTACTCCAGGTGTGGTCTCACCAGGGACCTGTACAGGTGCAAGATGACCTCCCCACTCCTAGAAGTAATCCCCCCCCTGCTATGCACCCTAGCATCCTGTATGCCTTCATTGCTGCCTTCCTGCACTGAGCAGAGTGGTTCATCTCCCCAGTTACCAGCACTCCCAGATCCTTCTCCTCCTTGGATTTTGTTAACCAGACACCCTCCAGCCAGTAATTGTGTCCTGGGTTCTTGCCTCCTAAATGCATCGCTTTGCACTTCTTGGCATTGAAACCAAGCTGCCAAGTGTGAGACCATTCCTCCAGTTTTACCAAATCCTCCTGAAGCACTTTTATTCCCTCTCCCCATCTACCGTGGCCCAAATCTTTGTGTCATCTGTGAAGAAACTGATCTTACTCTTAATTCCTACTGCAATGTCGGCCATGAAAATGTTAAACAACACTGGTCCCAGCACTGAGCCCTGTGGTACACCACTTGTTACTGCCCTGGATTCAGATGCCCCCCCAATTACTACCTTCTGCTTTCCATCCTGTAGCCAGTTCTTGACCCATCTGACCAGTTTCCTCCCTGCTCCCACACTCTTCAACTTGCAGGTCAGCCTACTGTGTGGCACCAAGTCAAAGGGCTTGCTGAAATCCAGGTAGAGGACATCCACCGCATGTCCCCCATCCAGTGCCCTCGTAACCCAGTCGTAAAAATCAAACAAGTTCATCTGGCAGGATTTACCTGAGACAAACCATGCTGCCTGCTGGAGATTGTTATCCTCAAGAAATTGCATCAGTCTTTCCTTGAGGATTGTCTCCATCAGTTTTCCCACAATTGCAGAAATTGTAATTCCCCGGTTCATCTTTGGGCCCACTCTTATAGAGATGTACCACGTGTGCTTCCCTCCAGTCCCTGGGCACACATCCTGAGTTCAGAGAGGTATTGAATAGGTATGCCAATGGCCCTGACAGGACCTCTACCAACTCTCTCAGCACCATGGGGTTAACTCCGTCTGGGCCAGGTGCCTTGTCCACCTTCAGTGACTTAAGGCCCTCCCTCTCCCTTTCCACCGAGATTTCCGCATCGGTTGGTTGTTTCTCCCCCAACCTCTCCCACCTCGCCCTTCTTCTCAGGTACTGGCCCATCCCTCTCCTTGGTGAAGACGGAACAGAAATATTCATTAAGTACTTCTGCCTACTCAGCCCCCTTTTCTACCCACCCACTTCCCTTCTTGATACTAACAATTTGATCCTTGCATTTCCTCTTGTCTCTGATATATCTGAAGAAATCCTTTTCTCCTTCTTTGATTCCCTGTACCAACCTCTGTTCCCTAGCTGCCTTTGCTGCCCTTATCACTCTGCTCCCTTCTCTGGATTTCTTCACATATTCTTCTCTGTCTTCTGCCCTGTTGGATCTCTTGTAGATACAAAATGCATTCCTCTTCTCCTTCACTTTCTCTACAACCTCTCTACTCATCCAACTTGGTTTCTTGGAACTGGCTTTCTTGCTCTGGCTCTTGACACAAATTTTAGTGGCTTCAGCTAGTCCTGCCTTGATGACTGTCTATTTTTGTTCTGTGTCCATTTCTGGGTGGATGCTTGCCATATGACTTTCCAGTATGTGTCCCATCCTGCCAAAGTCCACCCTTTTGAAGTCCAGGACCCTAGTTTCTGTAGTGGCTAATTGTCTACACAGATTGATTGAGAACCACACAGTGCGGTGGTCACTGCTTGCTAGAGGTTTCTCCACCATTACATCCTTGACCTATTCTCCATCTTCCAGTACCAGATCTAGTATATTCCCCTTCCTCATTGGCTCCATTACCCTCTGGGTAAGGAAGCCACCATGGAATGCTTCCAGGTGGATCTGCTCCCTGGTGCAAGTGGTTGCTGGAATGCTCCAATCCACCCCCGACAGATTAAAATCCCCAACCACCACTACTGTGCTCCCTTTGCCACTATGCCTCCTTATCTGCTCCCCCAGTTCCCTGTCAATGTCCTCCTTCTGGGCCAGAGGTCTATAAAAAAAACCCAGACAGATCTTGGCCCCTTTCTGACTGTGCAGTTGCAGCCAGATTACTTCCATCCTGCCCTCCTCCCCTTCTTCCCTATTACATCTGATCCCTTCCCCTACATAAATGGCAACCTCCCCAGCCTTCCCTTAATCTCTATCCCTCCAAAATAGTTTGTACCCTGGGATGGTTCAGTCCCAGTCATGGTACCTGGTTGCCCATGTCTCAGTAACGGGAGCTATGTTCACCTCCCCCTCTGCCATCAATGGCTGCAACTCTGTCAACTTGTTCCCCAGGCTTCTAGCATTTAGTGAAACCATTCTCCACACTGCTCCTATCCTTTCTGCTTCTTTACCATTCACTTCAACTCCTATTTCACCTAAGGTCATATCTATCCCTGTGGTGGGGGGAGGTCCATGGGATCCCCCTCTCCTGGCAATTCCCAGCTCTAATGCCTCCCCCCACCTAGTTTAAATGATACCTCTAATTAATGAAATCCCCATCTTCTGCTGTAACACCTGTGACCCTGCCCTGCTGAGGTATAACCTATCCCCTGCATAAAGATCTGTGTTATCCCATGTACTACCCCAGTTTCCCACCAATCCATATCCCTTGGTCCCACACCATTCCCTCAGCCATTTGTTGAAGTTTCTGATTCTTCTCTTCCTGTCTGTACTAGCCCTTGGCACTGGCAAAACTTCTGAGAAGGCTACCGTTGTTCCCTCTTTGCTGCATAGTTTTCCCACTTCCCTGAAGCTGTCTTGTACCTCCTCTAGCCTTCTCCCTTCCAGATCATTTGTTCCCAGGTGCACTACAATGTGCGGCTTCCCCTCCACCTTCCCCACACATACTCACCCATATTCTGCCCCACTCTACTTGCTGTCATGCTTGGCATGCATTCTACCCAGATGTTACTTTTTCTGGCACCCCTTACCCCCATCTTATACCGTAAATATAGAATCCCCTGGAATTATGACACTCTGATACTTATCCTGCTCACCTTCTTGTTGCCCTTCACTCCCCTGCCCCCTAACTTGCTCAGCCCTATCATCCCCCTGTCACACCTTCCCTTTGCCTCATCTAACCTTTGCCCTGTCATCTCCCCTCTCACAAATATGACTGGGATCCTGACCTCCACCTCTGAACTATTTTCCATCTGTGGAACCTCCCCTTTGCACTCATTTGTTGCTTCATCCACCACGCTATCACCTCCTCTGCTATTACTTCCCCATGTCTTCCCTGAAATGTGGCCCTTCCCACTCTGACTCTCATCCTATCCCTATCCTTAGCCTTCCCCAGGAGGCCTGCCATTTCCTCCGTCCTCATATCTCCTTGATCCTTACTTCCCTCCAGAGAGACTGCATCACCTCACTGAGCCCCCCGCCACTGTGTTTTGTTGGTGTACTGCCTACTGCCTCCCCACTGTGTAACTTTTCCCCTGTAACGTCCTTTCCCTGCTCCTTCAGTGTAACTTCCCTCTTCTCTGCTACCTGGTCTTCTAGAGTAGCCAATGCTGAGAATCTATTTGCAGTGCTAATTTGCTTTCCTTGAATGAGTCCAGTCCCCCTTTCCACAGGCTGATATCTTTGCTCCAACCCAGTCTTAGTTATGCCCCTGTGTCTGACCCTCCTCCAGTCATCACTTCCTTCGCTTGGCTGCACCTGCTTGTGCGGCCCTCTGCACAATGTTTCTTCGGTGCTGAAAAATGTTTTATCTGGACATGCTTTAACTGAAATGCCATAGGGGAAGGATTGACCTTTGTTTTTATATCTTTTTTTACCCTCTTCTTTTTTATAACATTTTTTGTCTACGTTTGTTTAAAGAAGCAAACATTGTTATTACAAAGTATTACTGAACTGTTTTAAAGCAATGCATTCTTTACAGCAATCATGCACTACTTCAGGTTCATAACAGTGAAATGCTTGCAACTCTTAAACGTATTTTTAGGGAAGGTTGGTTAGAAAATAGTGGCTCTGCAGCTCGAAGTCCACTTAGCAGCTTTTGACATCTATGAGCCATTCCAGTCTGGTTTCACAGCCAGGCAGAAATGTCATTGGTTCAGGTGCAGAATGACCTCCTCAGGGTGAGAGATAGAAGAGAACGGTCGGTTCTTGTTCTGCTTTCTTTCTCTTCAGCATTTGACACTGTGGATCAAGCTGTGATATTAGATTGCCTTGCAGAGTACTGTGGACTTACTGGAATATACATCAAATGGTTTGAGTCCTATCTCACTGACAGGAAGCAAAGAGTAGTGATGGGAATTTCTCCTCCTCCTCAATCCCTTGTCATGTGGAGTACCTCAGGGTTCAATCCTTTTGCCTATGTTGTTCACGGTATACATTCTGCCCCTGTGGGAGCTCATTAGACAATACAGTCTGGGTTTTCACTGCTATACAGATGATACCCACCTGTATATGTCATTTGCCCCTGGAACTGGAAATGTCATTGAAGTGCTAAAGAAATGCTTGGCCAAGATTCAGGGCTGGATTTCCTCAAACTGGCTGCAACTGACACCTGATAAGATGGAAGTGCTGGTGATTGAGCCTGGTCATCAGTGCGATGGTGGGGCCTCCGGAGTGGTGACAGGCTTGGTCCTGGATTCCACCTCATTGATGGACTCCTTCATGGTGAGAAATTTGGGCATCATCCTTGATGACAGAGTGACTATGGAAGCCCAGCTGTTATCTGTTGTCAAAAGTGCTTTTACCATCTAAGGAATGCCACCTGAATGAAACCCCTGATTCCGCCTGAGGACCCACCTTCTCTAGTAGACCTTTGTGACTTCTAGGTTAGATTACTGTAAAGCTCTATATCTCAGGGTCAATGAAGGGACCCTCTGCCAGCTGCAGCTAGTGCAGAACATGGTGGCCAGACTGCTGGCAGGTCTGCCAAAAGCCTGCCATGTGATCTCAGTTCTGCGGGATCTGCTCTGGCTGCCAGTCAGGTGGCAGATCCTCTTCAAGGTGGGCTTGCTCACCTATAAAGCCCTATATGTAGTGGGCCCTAGTTACCTGTCTGCTCTTCTAACTCCAGCCATTCCAGTGCGTTCCCGCCACTCCTTCACTGAGGGCCTCCTGGTGAATCTGAGGGACAGGCTGAAGACCTCAGTGGATCGCTCCTTCAAGGTTACCGGCCTGGCCCTTTGGAATTCGCTGCCAAGATCTATAAGGGAGGCACCAGTGGTGAAAACATTTAAGGGGGCCTGAAGAACTATCTGTTTAAACAAGTTAATCTAGTTTTAAAATCCTGCTTTTAACTTTGTTTACTGGAGAATGTGCATGACTGATACCTGATGTGTTTTATACCATTTTGCCCTGCTAGAACTGTAATGGCACCCAGAGCTTCCAGGATTGGGCACCAAGATAAAAATAAAATCTTACTTACTTACTTACTAACTATATCGGAGGACTGAAAATATTTCCTGTTTATTACTTTCTTCTGTAACTCACTGTGCGTTACCCTGAGCACATACAAAGCACTGGACTGCAAGGGAACAACTGGGACATGCTACTGGCAATTTCTGATGAAGAAAAAAGAATCATCACTGCTGTTTTATTTATGTATTTATTTGTTCTTTTTGTTCAATGATAAAAAATGTTGTTCTCAACTGGGCAGATTTGTCTTACATTTAAAAAAAACAGACACTATTTTTAAAATGTATTACTACACAGTTTTAAAGCAATCCATTTTTTACTATAAGCACATACCCAGTTTTTTGGTTTTTTCTCTTTTGGTAGGTTATACCTGAATATGCCATAAGTGAAATGCCACATGGGATGCAGAGACAATTCACGGGAGGGACAGAGAGAAACACAGAGGGAGGCAGACGGCTTTCTTTTTCTTTCTGTCTGATCTTATGTGCCTGACCACAGTATCATTCTTGAAAGGGACAGCAACTGGCATTTTAGGTAAATTCCAAAAATTTCATCAGTGGATTAAAGAAGGGTAGCCCAGCCAAAATGCAATATTGAATTTTCAATAGGGTCTTTCTAGTACACATTTTCATATATATATACCCAGGATAGTCCAGCTGACATGAGTTATCTGCTTTTTAGTGGAGTCCTGCTTGTACACAGTTTAGCAATATATTCACTTACATATATATGAACATGCGAAGAAGCCAGCAGAAGAGGGCCATTTGGTCTATCAAGTCTCTTATTGCAGGGTCCACAGCTTTAGCTACTGTCCCTGCCCTCTGTCCCCACTCCTTCCATCCTCCCATCCTACCTACCTTTGATCCTTACCTTCCCCCTATGCCTGCCCCAGCCCCTCTTAAAGCTTCCCACTGTCTTCAATGAGATGACCTCTTCTGGCAGCGCATTCCAAGTGTCCACCACCCTTTCTATGAAGAAGTGCTTCCTGATCTCCCTCCTAAACCTCCCACCCTCTAGCTTAAGACTGTGCCCCCTCATATTATGGTTGCAACTCAGCTTAAAGAGGCTCTCCTTTTCAACCTTATGTATCCCTTTCAAGTACTTGAAGGTCCCAATCATGTCTCCTCTCTCTCTCTCCGAGGAAAGAGGGGGGCATAGTTTAGAGAGTGGTCTCACTGAATGCGAGAAGCTTAGGTAACAAATCAGCCAAGCTACAGTCTCTCTTGGCAGTGGGGAGGGTGGACATAGCTGCCATCACAGAAACATGGGCCCCCCATAACCAGGACTTTGATATGATGATCCCAGGGTACAGGATATACAGAAAGGACAGGGCTAAGCAGAAGGGGGGGCAGTCAACATGAGGGAAGGATAAGGTGTATGAGGGAGGAGAGGGAGGAGGGCAAGACAGAGGCCCTATGGATGCAGTTTCAAGACTCCAAAAGAAGGACACTGAGGGTGGGGGTGGTGTACAGGCCACCAGCTCCAGGGGATGACCTGGATGGAGTTGGCTGAGCGGATTAGAAGGGTCTGTAGGAAAGGGAACACAGTAGTGGTAAGAGACTTCAACCTTCTTTAGGGTTGAATGGAACACCCCAACCACCACAAGACTAGAAGCATTTCAGGACAGCTTCCTGGTGCAATTTGTCAGCGAGCCAACTAGGGTGGGAAGGACTCTGAACCTGGTACTAACAAATGGGGTGGCAGTAAGAGATTTGGGAGTGGAGGACCCCCTGGATGGGAGTGACCACCACTCAGTGTGGTTCACACTCAAAATGGGCAGAGAAACAGGAGGTACGGGTTACAGGGTGATAGATTTTAAGGGGTGGACTTTAAAAGGATGGGGGAAATTTTGGTTGGGCATCTGGAGGGGATTCAAGCATGCATGGATGCTGACCAAAAATGGGATATTATTAAAAGGGGACTAGCAGAGGCTGCTGAGACTTGCACCAGAACACAGAGAAAGAAAGGAAGGGCAAAGAAGCCAAGTTGGCTGACTCGGGAGGTCATGGAAGGGGTGAGGCCAAGAGAAAAGTATTCTATAGACTCAAGAAATTGGGAGGCTAAGGGGACAAGGATGAGTACATGAGGAAGTCCAGGGACATTACCAGGCTAGTCAGGGAAGCCAAGGCATCCAAGGAGCTGAGAATGGCACAGAGAATTAAGTACGGGGAAAAGGACTTTGTCAGATACATTGGCGAGAGAATGAGAAACAAAGACCAGATCATGAGGATTAAGAAAGACAAGGGGGGCGGTGGAGAAGTGGGGGGACCAGGCAGAGGCACTGAATGATTACTTCTGCTTTGTGTTCACAGAGGAAAAAGGGGGCAGATACCACATGGGGGGTGGAGTGGGCAGGGGAGGGGTGACTGATATAAGAATTACAGAAGACAGGGTTCCGGAAGAACTAAGGGTGCTGAGGGTGGACAAGGCACCGGGACCAGATGGCATTCACCCTAGGGTGCTTAGGGAGTTAGCGGAGATCCTGGCAGGACCCCTGGCAGACCTGTTTAGTACATCTCTGGATACAGAATGTGTGCCACAAGACTGGAGGCTGGCCCATGTGGTGCCCATTCATAAAAGTGGCCCAAAGGATGAACCAGGGAACTACAGACTGGTGAGCCTCACCTCAATCATGGGGAAGCTCATGAAGACAATCCTAAAAGAGAGGCTGGTGACTTTTTTGGAGGATAATGGTCTCCAAGACAGTCATCAACATGGGTTTGTCTTGAGGCAGATCCTGCCAGATGAACCTAGTTGGGCTCTATGACTGGGTGACCAGGGAGCTGGACAAGGGCCATGCAGTGGATATCCTGTATTTGAACTTCAGCAAGGTCTTTGATTCTGTGTCACATGGCAGGCTGGGGGGGAATCTAGAATACATAGGGGTGGGAACAAAAATGGTCAGTTGGATCACCAACTGGCTGAGGGTTGGCAGCAGAGGGTAGTGGTGGGACGGGAACTCTCATCACCGTGGGATGTCATGAGTAGGGTGCTGCAGGGTTCAGTACTGGGACCAATGCTGTTTGGGATATTCATAGCAGATATCTCACACGGGGTCTGGAGTAAGATCAGTCTGATCGCAGACGATACCAAGATGGGAGCTGTGGTTGATGACATGGAGGGGTGGAGAGGATTGCAGAAGGACCTGACCACACTACAGGAGTAGTTGGAAACATGGCAGATGGGGTTCCATAGCAGGAAGTGCAAGATCTTGCACTTCAGAGCTAAGTACCAGGGGAGGAAATATCAGCTGGGAGGGGTAGAGTTGGAATGCACTGTGGAGGAAAAGGATCTGGGGGTGCTTATTGTGGGGAGCATGAACCACTCAGCTTAGTGCAGTAAGGTGGCTGCAAAAGCAAACAAGATGCTGTGGTGCATAGCAAGGAGACTCTCCTCCAGGAACAGGGAGGTGATCCTTCCCTTGTACAGGTTGCTGGTCAAGTCGCACCTGGAATCAGGGGTGTAGCCAGGGATTTCAGATCTGCACACCAAGTGGACTCACTGCTACCCCACTCCCTCTTGTTAGGGTGAGCTACCCCCCACCCCTGGGTGTAGCAGACAATATACAAATGTACACTAGGACCATGTTTGTTGCCTCATTTGGCACAATAAATACAACTTTTGTATCCCATGACAGTGGTTCTTGCCATGCATGGGTAAATACAAATGCCACGCACTGTTCCCTAAGACACCCACATACCAGCCCAGAGCCTGTAAAGTTGTATTGTCCTTGGGATGCAAAGAGAGTATTAGTGACCAGTCCTTCTAGTTTCGACTCCTATGAATAAAATTACAGAAAGGTTCAGTATTTTCTTTGTTAGTTTCCATGAAAAAAGGAAGCAGTTCAGAGCCTATTTCCTACCCCCTTAAATAAAATTGCACACCATGGAGTGCTTGGAGTATGCCTGCCTACACCCATGCCTGGAATACTGTATACAGTACTGGTGGACATTCCTGAAGAAGGACATCAGATTGTTGGAGGGGTTACAGATTTGGGCAATGAAGATGATCCAGGTAATGGAGGGAAAATTCTATGAATTCTATGAGGAGAGGATGGGAGAGCTGAACATGTATACCCTGGAGGAGAGGAGGGATGGGGGATATGATCGAAACCTTCAAATATTTAAAGGGAATAAATAAGACTAATACAGAAGAGATTTTCCAGATCAAGTGGGGAGGGACATGAGAGGGCATTGGCTGAGATTAGAGGGAAGAAGATTCAGGAGGTAAATCAAAGACATTTTTTCACAGAAAGGGTGGTGGACAAGTGGAATACTCTGCCCAAGGAAGTGGTGTCCTGTAGAATGGTGGGCAGATTTAAGAAGGAGTGGGACAGAGTGAGAGGTGGGATTGTTGTGAGGGAGGAAGGGGAAGGTGGAGCAGCTGCAAGTTGAGAGGCTAGCTGCACAAACGAGCAGACTCGATAGGCCATGAGTCCTGTTTCTGCTAGCATTTTGTATGTTCGTAAGTTCTCTCCTGTCTTCCAGGGAGTACATGTTCAGTGCCCTCAACCTCTCCTCATATGCCTTATCCTGCTGACCCGCTATCATATTTGTCATAGCAAGCTGAGATGTGATATCTCATTTCCACAGAGCCTGGCTTTTACCCATTTTATCAATATATTTACTCAGTATAGGCCAGCTGACAGACAATACAGTACATACATATATACATACATAGAAACATACATGCACGTTGGCTCTGTAATTCAATTAGCTTTCCGTAAATGAAGATTGTGAAAGGTTGGAAATAATGCTTAATGTGTAAACCATGAATTGTAATGCCTAATGAAAAAGAATAGCTTTTTGCTATGTATTTGGGCAGGACAATAGACCTAATAGGCAAGTAGACTTGACAAGCAATATGTCATTGTCCCCGGATCCCCAACCAGAAATAAGGTCAGGTCACCACTTTACGACTTTTGGATGCTCACTGGCAATATTTATTATATTGTAGGCACAGTTAATTTGTTACATCTCCATATCATACTTCTACTTATTCATATCTATATATCTACAGTTTGGACATAACAGTCCCCATGGCCTTCTTGGATGTAACAGTCCCATCATCTTTCTTGAGGGTCATCATCCTGTTCTTCTCCCGTTCGTCATGCTTCATGGGGTCCGGACGCTGTGATCCAGTTCCCCCCTTTCCACTCACCACCTTCGGGTACCAGGTTACCTGGACCACGCCCCCCATGTCGGGTGTGGACACCATGATCCACCCCTAGCTCTATGTCCTTCCCTCTGCCCCCTCTTTACTCCCATGCCTCAGTTCCTTTGTCCCCAGCCAGTGGGCTACCCCTACCCCCTATCTTCCCATTTTTCTTGCTCTCCCCACCTTCCTCTCAAACCCAAAACTACTCATCACTTCCTTGTCTCACCCCCAGTGCCAGCGAGGCTCCACCTAGCCCCCTGGCCCACCAGCCAAACTCTGTGGCCACACCGGCCCATGCTGGGCCCTCCACACCAGGACACCTCATGCCTGTATTCCATACACCTAGTGCCTACACCCATTATACAAACTTTTCTTGCATGGAGGGTGGGCGGGAATTTTACAGCAAGAAAAGAGGGCTAATTCTGGTCACATGCCCTTAAGTAACCTGGGGGCCTTTGTTTAAACCCTCCCCAGCCCCCTCCTTGGTCAATAGCCAGAGAGCTTCCCTCCTGTCCAATCGCTCTGTAGTGAGGTCACAGGCCCTCCCAACCCTTCCCCAGGATCTCTTATCTCTGGCTGGGGCCCAGGACAAATGGCCTACCATTTAGTGGCAAACCTCCTTGTCCCTGGATCCCCAACCTGAAATAAGGTCAGGCCACCACTTTACGACTTTTGGATGCTCACTGGCAATATTTATTATATTGTAGGCACAGTTAATTTGTTACATCTCCAATATCATACTTCTACTTATTCATATCTATATATCTACAGTTTGGGCATAACAGTCCCCATGGCCTTCTTGGATGTAACAGTCCCATCATCTTTCTTGAGGGTCATCATCCTGTTCTTCTCCCGTTCGTCATGCTTCATGGGGTCCGGACGCTGTGATCCAGTCCCCCACTTTCCACTCACCACCTTCGGGTACCAGGTTACCTGGACCATGCCCCCCATGTCGGGTGTGGACACCATGATCCACCCCCTAGCTCTATGTCCTTCCCCCCGCCCCCCCTCTTTACTCCCACGCCTCAGTTCCTTTGTCCCCAGCCCATGGTACCTACCCCTACCCCTCTATCTGCCCCCATTTTTCTTGCTCCCCACCTTCCCCTTCAAATCCCAAAACTACTCATCACTTCCTTGTCTCACCCCCAGTGCCAGCGAGGCTCCACTTAGCCCCCTGGCCCACCAGCCAAACTCTGTAGCCACACCGGCCCATGCTGGGCCCTCTACACCAGGACACCTCATGCCTGTATTCCATACACCTAGTGCCTACGCCCATTATACAAACTTTTCTTGCATGGAGGGTGGGCGGGAATTTTACAGCAAGAAAAGAGGGCTAATTCTGGTCACATGCCCTTAAGTAACCTGGGGGCCTTTGTTTAAAACCCCTCCCCCAGCCCCTCCCCTTGGTCAATAGCCAGAGAGCTTCCCTCACCTGTCGATCGTTCTGTAGTGAGGTCACAGGCCCCTCCCACCCCCCTCTCCAGGATCCTTATCTCTGGCTGGGGCCCAGGACAAATGGCCTACCATTTAGTGGCAAACCTCCTTGTCCCTGGATCCCCAACCTGAAATAAGGTCAGGCCACCACTTTATGACTTTTGGATGCTCACTAGCAATATTTATTATATTGTAGGCACAGTTAATTTGTTATATCTCCAAAATCATACTTCTACTCATTCAAATCTATATATCCACAGTTTGAATGTAGCAGTCCCCATGGCCTTCTTGGACATAACAATCCCGTCTTCTTTCTTGCGGATCATCATCCTGTTCTCTTCCTATTCATCATGCTTCATGGGGTCCGGACACTGTGATCCGGTCCCCCCTTTCCACTCACCACCTTCGGGTACCAGGTTACCCGGACCACACCCCCATGCCGGGTGTGGACACCATGATCCACCCCCTAGCTCTATGTCCTTCCCCTGCCCCTCTTTACTCCCATGCCTGGGTTCCTTTGACCCAGCCTGTGGTACCTACCCCTCCCCTCTATCTGCCCCCCATTTTCCTCTGCTCCCCCACCTTCCACTGTCCCATATCCAGCTTGTGATGGAAGATGGGGCTCCCCGCCTTGTGGGCTAGCCCATCAAACCCCTTGTATTTATGTCCACAATTAGCTCCCCGAAGGGGAGTAGGAACAAACCCATGCCAAACTCAGTGAGATGGATGCTGTCTGATCTGTACACTGCTTCTTGATCAAATGAAATGTCCCTATGCCGTATATGGATCTCCTCCATCTCAATGACTGCCCTGGCCACCTTCCTGTTCAGGCATTTTCTTGCCACCTCCACAGCCTGGGGCCTTTTTGCCTCCTTCCATACCCTCCAAGGTGTGATCTTGGACCAACCAATCATCACCCTGGGCCACCAGCTCTTCACTCTTTCTAGATCCACTATAATGTCCTTCATCAGAGATTCCCATGGCATGGCCCCTATGTCATTGCCCCCTAAGTGGATAATAATACAATCTGGGCTGGCCCATCACACCCGCAGCTCCTCTAACAAAGGCAGCAGCTGTGGCCATCTCATGTCCCTCAGTCCCCTCCATCTCACTTTTGTGAGATCGATGCCTTGTCGCAGCTGCAAGCCCATCCTTGTGGCCTCTGTGAATCTCTCTGCCCAATAGATGAAAGAGTTCCCCACAATCCACAACTGTCTCTTGAAGCCTGCTGTGGGGGAGAGAAAAAAAGGAGACACCAGTAAGCCACCATCAACACCTTACGTACCTCTTATGGCAATTCGATGCCCACCTCCCTACCTTCTTGACCTCCTTCTCCTCTGCTCCAGATATGGCTGCCTGTGAAACTGCCCCAATCCAGAAAGAGTGATGGGTGAACTCATTGGGGTTCTCACCCACAAATGCCAATGCTTTCTTCTGGACTGCCCCCACCTGGAAACCGGTCACCAGTGATCGGTCCCCAGGCACCAACCATGGCCCCCTCTCTGCCCCCTGATCATTGCATAAGCACCCATGGCCCCGACTGCACAGGCCTCTGATGCCCCTTCCCTCAGCAGCTCCACAGTGTCCCCTATTCCCTGCTGGTCTGTCTTTGACCTACATAGTAGGATCGTTACCTTTTCCTCTCCCAACCTCACGCACTTCTCCTGCAGTCCCGCACTGGTTGCCGCCTTTCTGGGAGCCACCATTTCTGCCACCCAGAAATCCCTTTTGCCATGACGGTAAAGATGGCCCTGAAAAGGCAAGCCTCATTCACTGAATAGCAGATGTGACCCACTGCCCGTAGAACCTCCATACTGCTGCCTATCTTGCTCCCTCTGCCACCCAGCCACCATACGTCTAATGGCCCGACCACCCGTAACATCTAACCACCCTTTGTCCAAGCAAAACCAGCTGATCCCTGCCAACTGGACCCCTATGGTGGTGTATGCCACCCCTTCTTCCTATCATTTTACCATGTACTGCATTACCTCTTCCTCCTTGGCTGGGTCGCCTGTCTCTCAGCCCATTCTGGCCTTGAACATCTGGAAAACAGCCCACGCCCTCTCATAGGCCCTTAACATGCCGGGCACCCATGACCCTTCATACAAAGCCCTGGCCTTCTTTCTTCAGTCTCCCATAGCCAGCCTGGGACCCTGATCAGGTTGAGCATGGCCTGCAGTGCCAGCTCTCGGAATCTCTCCATCTGAAAATGAGAAAGACAGTCAGCTACCTCATTCCGAGCTCCCTCGATATGCTTTGCCTTAAAAGACAGGTTGAGTCACAGTCCTAACAAAACCATACCCTCAACACCACCCAGACTGATTCTGTCCTGCCTGTCTGTCTAATAATCACCTTGACCACATCCATGTTGTCGCACCAGAACACTATGCGGCGTCCTGCCTTCTGTGTGCCCCACACTTCCAAAGCTACCCATATTGGGAAAATCTTGAGGAACGTGATGTCCTTTGTCCATCCCCTCTCTTGCCATCGGGCAGGCCATGCTTCTGAGATCCAATCTCCTTGAAAGTAAGTCCCCATCCCCAGGCCCCCAGCAGAATCCGTGTACAGCTCGAGGTCTGTGTTGGAGGCCCAGTCCTCATGCCAGAACGTCACCCCATAGTAGGTGTCTAGGAATGTCTCCCATACCCACAAATTTTTCCTCACTCCCTTGTTAATGTTCACCCAGTGGTGTGGTAGTTTTGCTTCTCCTGTGACCCTCCCCAATCTCCTAGTAAATGCCCTGCCTGGGCTTATGGCCTTGCAGGCAAAATTAAGGTGCCCCAGTAGTTGCTATACTTGTACCAGCGGCACCCTCCTCCTCCCACCCACTAGTGCCAATAGCCCCTTGAGTCTTGCAACTTTGTCCCCTGGAAGGCGAAAATACTTCCCCTCCGTGTCCACCTCGATCCCCAAAAACTCCAGTGTGCGCACCGGATCCTCGGTTTTATTGGCAGGCAATGGGATCCCTATGGACATGCACATATCCTGGAAATCTGCTAACATTTTTCTTGCCTCTTCCCAACTGGACCCTACAAGTAAGAAATCGTCCAAGTAATGGACTAACCTTTTATGTCCGTAACACCATCCAAATACCCACTGTACCCAAGAGCTGCATACCTCAAACGTGGCACAGGCCACGGAACACCTCATGGGCATTGCCTTGTTGAAGTACACCCCGGCCTCAAACTGAAAACCCAGGAGGTCCCAATCCCCTGGCCGTACTGGCAGCAGTTGGAATGTGGACTCAGTGTCCATCTTGGCCAACCATGCACCCTCCGCTGCCTGGATCAACTCCACTGCTTGGTCCAGTGACGCATACGAGACCATGCTAAGAGCCTCTGGAATCCCTCCATTCATTGATCCCTCCTTCAGGTAAGACAGGTGATGGATGAGCCTGAATTCCCCTTTTTTCTTCTTGGATACCAATCCCAATGGGGACACCCAGAAATTTGGACAAGGGGGGTAGGACAGTGGTCCTTCCATTTGCTTTGCCTGGATTTCCTTCCGGATCTTAACCTGTAAAATGTCCTCCTTTCCTGTTACTGACCACAAATTCTTAGCCCGCTTCCCCACCTGTGCCTCCATGAAACCCAGTGCAGACCCTCCCTGGAAACCATTTCTTAGCATCTCCACCCCCACCTTATCAGGATAATCCCTGATCCAGCATTCCACCACCTCCCGTTTTATGGGTGTGCGGGCCAGGGTATATCCTCACCTCGCTTCACCTTGCCCTGGTCTAGTTCCACCCATAGTTGGCTGCGTATCCCCCTCTCCCAGTTCCCCTCGGCCCCTTCCAGCTCCCTCCCTGCCATTCTGAAAGGGCTGCACCTGGGCCTGCCCCCCGGTTGGTCCCATCTTGTCACCACCCATTCTGCAACTAGTGGCTGCATGTGATCCCCCTCACCGAGAGCCAATGTGCTTAAACTTACAACTAGGCCAGCTACACGATGCCTTGTTGTAAGCCCAGCAGGCCTTGGTACCCTGGATTTGAGCCCCCTTTTTTGTCTGCTCTGTCCCTTGGGCCGCTACTGTACCTGACAGCATATGCACCTAGAGTTCAGCATGGGTGCAGTCCCACCTTAGATCCTCTTTTACGGCCATGCGCCTCCGGAATGCCTCATCGTACCTAAGCCATCCAAAACCAAACTTTGCCTGATATGCATCCCTGATAATTGCCATGTAGGTTAGCCAAGGGATTGCCAGCTCGGGCTGCTTCTCTAGCACCAAGGTGCTATAGATCAAAAAACCCGTTTGCCACTTCTTGATGTTCTTTTTTTAAAGCTAGCCTCGTCTGTCTTGTGACCTACCACTGCCAGCACCACCGCCATCTCCGACTTACCTACTGATTCCTTCTGCTCATATCTGTTGGCTGTCTCCTTGCCGACCAGCCCAAAGATATCCACGTATTCCACTTTCTAGATTTTTTCTTTAATTGTTGCTGGCACGTGGTCACCTAATGTGAACCCTGGTGGGCCATAGTTCAGCTTCTAAGCCCCCAGTACACCCGCCCCCTTTTCCCATTTACTTTTTTCTTTGATGGTCCACACGCTCAATTTTAGACACCTCTTCCTCTCCCATATCTTCTACCAAACCCTCAATATACTCTCGCAAGTTTGCCTTTTTGGTCACGTCCATCTTATGCTTAGCCCCATCTGGTTGTGGCTAATCTGGGACCTGAACTGGGGTTTCTCCTGTCCTTGGTGCAGCTGGGATGCTGGGTCCTGCCTTTCTCAGTCATTTGCTGCATCTTTCCGCACCAGCCCCTCCATCCCGCTCCTTCCGCTTCTTCTTTGCTTCCTCCTCGGCCTCCCTTTTCTTTGCTGCCTCCATCAACTCGACCATTTGAGTCACCAGCTTCTCAGCTTCCACCAACATGGTAGCACTAGATGCCTGGGCTCTTCTTGGTGCCATATCTCCGTACAAGCTGCATGACAAAACACATGTGAAATACCTTCCTGGAACAAGTCTATTCGTATCCCACCCCTAAACAACTGGGAGGGTGCCTGTGTTCGCCACCATCTTGACCCCCCACAAAACCTTACCTCCATGCCCCTTATCCACCTGTCCAACAAGCATCTCTCAGTCTCACATTAGCCACCCACATGCTCTCGAACCCTTTTTTTTCCTTTTTTTTTTACAGCTGGCCCTTCGTACTCCCTGGTGTGCCCATCCTCCCTGAACCCGGTTTCCGGTGCTCCTTCTCCATTGACCTTCCTGGTAAACCCCTCTTTGATATTTTCACAGGGCTGCCCTGAGCCGTGCCCTGTCCCTCCATGTCCCTCCATCACCGGCAGGCTTTGCCCCATTTTCTCTCGGTGCTGCTTTTGCCAGGATGGGCACACCACTGGCATTTATCTGCCAATTGTCTCTCCTTTAAATTGGGTCCCCCTTCCGGTCACTACCCCCATATTGATGCACGCCCCGCCCTCTGGAGCCCTGGTTAGTCTTCTCTAACAAACCTTTTTTTGCTGTTGCTGAATAGCCTGCAGGACCCACGGGCTGTGCATGCTTCCACAAATGCTTCGCAATCAGTCCTCCTATTTTTTGCCAACATGTGGCTGCCTATGCTTGCAGCTGGCCTATCCATCACCAACAGCCTTCTTATTGGCCTCCACCTGGCCTGGTAGGCCTTTTTGGTTCCCCTGCCTCCTTGCCCTAATGCCCGCTCTCAGGCTCGGCCCTTGCCAAGAAACAAAACTGGGGGGGGCCTAGGTGGGCCTTGGCTGTAATCAGTGTGCTCGGTCGTCATTTTGACCACAACACACCGTCCCCTTCCTTGGGCGTGTAAGGCCCGATGCCATCCGTGGCGCCTGCCCTTCTATAGGGTGAAACACCAAGACAAAATGCCCTTCTGTGTGTTCTGCCTTCCTTGGGCCTAGCATGATCCACCCCCCCCCCGGCCTACCCCCTGTCCCTTTAGGAGTGGGGCATGCCCAGCATGAGGAAATGTTTGAAAATCATATGTATCTCGCATTCGATGGTCCTCCTGTATTTGGAGTTTGTGGCTCCATGCATGCCTCCTTAACTACTGTAACAAGTACAGTGGCCGTTTTTCCGCATAGTCTTACATAATCTGGCCTCCCCGGTGCAGCGATTCTGCCTAATTGATCTCGAGCCTGGAAACCATCTTGTGAAATAAATAAAAACAACCCCACCATGCTACCAGCGCACCCTGACCTTCTCCCCCAGGACCCCGGGGCAATCCGAATGATGGGCCTCTCAGCCCTCACAGCGGACCATTGGTCCCTGCACACCCCTCAGACTATCCAGCCTCCCTAGCCCTCCAACCAAGATGCAGGCCAACCAAACACCACTAGGCGTCCCCACTTTCCACGGCAGCTTGGTCCTTGCCTTGCTTCTGGCCGCTACCTGGAGCTGTGGCCTGACCCATGCATAAAACCACCAGTAGCTACACCCGCTCGCTCCTTGCTCGTGTCTCCTGCATGTTCGTTGGCTCTGTACGGAGGGCCACCATGGCCCCATCTCCTTCCAAACCAGCAGCTGCCCAAACATGCTGCCCAGCCTGCCGCCCAAACAACCTCAACTGCTCACATAAAAAAGGCTAAAAAACATTTTCTTTCCTACTCGCTCCTACGCTGTGTAACACATTGTAACTGCTGTGCCTTGCAGGCAAAATGCCACCAGCCCTTTCTGGGCCCAAACCGTGCTGCCCAGTCTGCCACCCAAACAAACTAAACTACTCACATAAACAGGTCTAAAATACATTTTTTCAACTACTCGCTCCTACGCTGCATAACCCAATGTAATTGCTGTGCCTATGCAGGCAAAAATGCCACCTGCCCTTTTCGGGCCCAAAAACCATGCTGCCCAGCCTGCCCCCAAACAAACTAGACTGCTCAAACAGCTGGTCTAGCCATGATTTTGTATCCCAAACTGATGTTGCTCTGAAACAGCGTAATTCTCACAACAATTGCCTATCAAGCATTTTGCATTCCCAAGCTCTAAACAGTGTAACATATTATAAATTTTGTGCCTTACCTAATGCCAAGTGCTTGTGCTGTAACCTTGAATTTTACAGCAAGAAAAGAGGGCGAATTCTGGTTGCATGCCCTTAAGTAACCTGGGGGCCTTTGTTTAAAACACCTCTCCCCCTGCCCCTTCCCTTGGCCAATAGCCAGAGAGCTTCCCTCAGCTGTCGATCGTTCTGTAGTGAGTTCATAGGCCCCTCCCAGACCCCCTCTCCAGGATCCTTATCTCTGGCTAGGGTCCAGGACAAAATGGCCTGCCATTTAGTGGAAAACCTCCTTTTCAGTAGGCTTTTCCTTTTAGCCAGTATTATGGTGCTTTAGGCAGTATACCCATTTGAAATGTAATATTTATATTTCACTCGGGTCCAGCCTTTAGGCAATTGTACACAGTATTGTACCTGCGCTGTCCAGCTGAGATGAAATACCTCATCACCATTAAGGCTCGGTTTCATACATTTTTGCAATGTATTTACTCTGAATAACTCAGCTGAGATACAATATTTTATTTTCAGTTCAGGTCTACTTTTAGCCATGTTTAAAATGTGTTTACCCAAGATAGCTCAATGCAGATCTAATATACTGTTCTCAGTGGGGTCCTGCTTTCACCTACTTTATAATGGTATCCCGTGATAATAGTGACTGAATACGGGCAACCATCAAAATGGCGACTCCACATCCGGTGCTATTGTTATAGGTGACCCACAAGGGTAGCGGCTAGTTGTACCGCGAGGGTAGGGGAAAGCGACCAGAAAGGAGGAATGGCAAGGGAAAGGGGAGGGATAAGGAAGAGGGTTATGTGGAGGAAGTGTGCCTGCTACTGCTGAGCCAGCTGTGTGGTGTGGTGGTGAGGGAGGCTGGCTCTGGCCAGCAGGTATTAGGTTCGTGACTGGGGATGGGAGGGTTTGAATTTTGCTGCTGCCTGTGGCTCCCGGACTTAAATTTTTTTTTTCCTCCAGATTGTGCCCCCTTCCCAACAAGCACCCTGCTAGAGTTAGGAATCCTAATTTAGGGGGCCGCCCATCTCAAAAACACTTTAGGTTTCTGGGTGTTGGTTAGCCATTAAGTGTATATCACCGGTTTCCTTTTCGCCGATATACACTCACCATTATAGCGATCTCCGTTTCGCATTCGCTATTATGACAAAGAACCTTTTATAATAGATTAATTATATTGCTAATAGATTACTGAAGCTAGCTAGCTCTTCCTAGTGATTACTTGTAGATATATCTAATTTTCAGTAAGGGTTGTACTATTACACATTTCCCTATATATGTCCGCAGGATCAACCAGCTGACTGGCAGTATCTCATTTTCGGTGTTGTCCTGCTTGTACATAGTTTTGCAATATATTTATTTTTCATAGCCAAGCTCTCCAAAAGACACAAGGGAAGTGCGGGTAGACAAAGCATAGCTGAGTTTGAATCCCAGCACCTCCACTTGCATACTGTATCACCTGCAGCAACTCACTCAACCTCCTGGTGCTCCCAGCAGAGACCTGGAAAGTAACACATAGATATAGCTCATTTTTACTGCTACAGTAGGAAACATGGTAGAAATTATAACTTTGAATAGCCTTTTCCCTTTTGGCTTAAATGATCAAATAGATCACATGTATTTTCTGTAATTCATCTGTGTGATATGTGCAAGCCCCCCACCCCTCCTATTTTACAGCTCTATACTAGCATAGATAAAGTAAGGCTATCTGTATTTTGAAACTTGTCCTCCCCCTCTCCCACCCGACAATCTCCTGAACTTCAGTATTACTACAACTTGTAAAATGCCCCTCCAAAAATGATGGATCAAAGAACTTCAGTTGAATGTTTGTTTCCAGCAGCAGTCCAGATTTTGGCTCTCTTCATCGTGTGTGGGGACTACAGTAACAATTGACAAGACAGAAATAAGTGATGCCAGGGTTTACACATTTTGTAGCCACTGAGGACCTGTATAGAAATATAGAAGTTGACAGCAGAAGGAGAGCACTAGATCCACCTAGTCTGCCCATTTGTTTTAGACCTATTTTGACACTCTAGTTGCCCTTTGCAGTCAGGGCTGCCTTGTGTCTATCCCATGCATTCTTGAATCTCCCCATATATTCGATTGATTTACTAATTAAACTAAAAACTAATTGTAGGAGCCGATACAAATGAATGTTATTGCTATCTGTTTGGTTGGCAGCAAAGTTTACTAATAATCTCTTTTATGCCTTTCAACTGTTCCTGTTATGAGGGGGCATTCTTCACTGTACCACTCAGAACTGTTCAGTCCAACACAAGGTGTTGCTCCACATGGAGTTGGTGCTCACACTATGAGCTCATAGAAACATAGAAACATGGAATTTGACAGCAGATAAGGACCGCTTGACCCACCTAGTCCGCCCATTTTCCTACCTAACAGATAAGCTGCAGATCCTACTTAACCAACAGCCAATGAAGCATTTAAACCTCTCACCTAGGATCCTGGTTCCCCCCTGGACAGATGCAGACCATCGCACCAGTATAGGTCTGCATCCTTCCAGGTGGCTCCCCAGTCCCCAATGAAGCCAAAACCCTGAGCTCCACACCAGTTTTTCAACCACTCATTGAATTCCCTGGTGAGAAGTGCCCTAGCATCTCCCTTGCCATAGACAGGCAGCACCTCCGAGAAGGTTACCGTATGCGCTACTTGTCTAAGGCCCCTTCCCAACTCTACAAACTCCTCTTGCACTGCTCTGATCCCATTCCTAGCCAGGTCATTTGTCCCTAGGTGGACAATGACATCCAGCTCCCTCCCTTGTGCAGCTCCTCCCATGATCCTGAGGATTCGCTTCCTGTCTCTCAAAGCTGTGGCGCCAGGAAGGCACCTTACCTCCCTCTCCCCTTCTTCCCCCATTTCTACCCCTCTAATGATTGAGTCTCCCACCAGGAGTTATTTCCTTCCCCTGTGAGGTCCCATGCCACCCTCCTATGGGTCTCCTTTGTGAAGGTTCCCAGCATCCTCCTTGGTCTCCACTGCAGGTGCCTCCATAGAGGAACCACTATCCACCAGAAGAGCGAATGAATTGTGAAGAGGTCCAGCTGAAAGGGTGCAACTCTGTTCCACCACCTTCTCCTTCCTTGAGCCCACCCTGGTCCAGCCTCTCCTCTTTCTTGGCAACCTCTGAAGTAGTGGCATTGGCCTTGGTGGTCCCTGGGTGAGGGAGGAGGTTTCACGAATCCTGGCCAGGTCAGCCTGGAGACGGGCAACCTCTTCTCTCAGACCAGAGAGGTGCCTGCAAATAAGGCAGCATCTCAGCCTCCAGAATGTCTCCCAGAACACTGCCGCCCCACAGCCATTGCACTGCACCACTCCTATCATGTCTTATTTTGTGTCCTCTCTACTGTTTCTCTGGATGCTAATTCTCTCCTCTCCTTACAACTCTCACCCTTCCTGTTCTGGGACAGCAACTTTCTATCTTCTTCAATAGCCTACTTCTTCCTTGCTCAATATCAGACCACCAGCAGCTGGGGGGGAGAGTGAGCTACTTTTTTCCTTTAGGGTTGACAATACCAATGTTTCTCTATGATCCTTTCCTTCCTACTGCCAAACAGGAAGTTCCTGTTGACAGTCAAATCCAGTGGCTATAAAAGTAGAACTGACTTTCAGTGGGTGGGTGGAGGGAGGGGTTGGATGGAGGGCAATTAGTAAGAAAAAAGGCTAGCAACATGAAGTTGTAATTTGACTAACCTGCTTTTAAAGTGTCTAAACCACACCCCCAGGTAAGCTCTCTTTCTTCCTGCTAGTTTAGCAAAGTCAGCTGATATAGTACCCTTCCCTGCACAGAACACACACTGACTTTCTTTCTTTTCTTTCTTTTTAACCCTAAATAAGACCCCTTCTACTTCTAATAAAGTTATCTGTCTACTTAATCTTAACAGACACTGACTCCTGCAGAGATATAAGTTTTAAATTAATAAGAAAATGTAGCTTCTTTTAGTTAGCTGCTTTCTGCTCTACAAGCAAGGCTAGCAACAGGAAGTTGTCATTTGACTCACCTGCTTTTATAGTGTCTAAACCACACCCCAGGTAAGCTCTCTTTCCTCCTACTGGTTTAGCAAAGTCAGCTGATACAGTACCCTTCCCTGCACAGAACACACACTGACTTTCTTTCTTTTCTTTCTTTTTAACCCTAAATAAGACCCCTTCTACTTCTAATAAAGTTATCTGTCTACTTAATCTTAACAAACACTGACTCCTGCTGAGATATAAGTTTTAAATTAATAAGAAAATGTAGCTTCTTTTAGTTAGCTGCTTTCTGCTCTACAAGCAAGGCTAGCAACAGCTCAGACTTTAAAGAAATGTATAGCGGTCAGTGATGCTAATACTAAAACAATATTGAAGTTCCCACTATATCCTGAACTTCAGGTTTGATGATGTGTCCCACATTTTCACTTCTGCAAAGTCCCACATTCAGTGCTAAGGGCTGAATGGTATTGGCTAGTCTTAAAACAGTTATCACAGTGAAAATAATGGAGTGTGCCTATGCACAGATGGGAAGCAATTTAAGAGAGTTTTATAAGGCAGAACTTAACATTTTTGCACTCACAAAGGGCCTATATTCTATTGGCCTAATAATTAAACTAAAAACGAAGTGTAAATTGTAGGAGCCCATACAAATACATTGCTGTCTGTTCAGTCAGCAAAACAGTTTAGTATCAATCTCTTTTATGCTTTTCAACTGCTCCTCTTGTGAGGGGTGTCCTTTGCTGTACCATGCAGAACTGTTCTGCCCAACAAAAGGCACTGCTCCACATGGAGTTGTTGCTGACACTATGAAGACAGACTTTAAACAAATTTACAGTGATTGGGATGTTTATATTTTGCTTCTTTGGCACATTTAGGAAAAAAGTTCAGGTGCACTGCAATGTTATTTCACACACACACACACACACACACACACACACACACACACACACAAAAAGGTTTGATAAAGGATATTATCACACCAAATCTTGAACTCGTTGATCCAGAACAACATGGTTTCAGGCAGGGCAGAAGCTGTGTCACTAATCTCATGTGTTTTTATGAGACTGTAAATTCTACACTTGACAGGAAAATCCCTTATGAAGTAATTTTCATTGACTTTAGTAAAGCCTTTGATGTAATGCCCCATTGGTCATTACAAGAAAAATTAATGCAACTTAATACTAATAAATCAGTATTCAACTGGATATGTAACTGGTTAAGGAATAGGTCTCAGAGTGTACAAATTAATGGTGAACTCTCTGACATAGTCTTTTTTTTTAAATTCAAGTTTATTGACATACTGTCAGCACTCAGATGAAAGACAAAGCCTTACAGAAGATAATCTGTGACAGCACAGTGCCACTTACAATGTACCATTAGTAAATAAACACAACAATTTTATAGTGTTAACCCCCCCCGGTTTAACTACCCCACCTAACCTCCCATACCCACCCCCCAGAACTACGAGGGTTGAGATAGATCTGCTCATGAGGGAACAAACCAGGGTCGACTTGTCCTACAGTGGCTGATTATGAATGGAGCAAATAAAGAGTCTGGAAGGGGCCCCAAACTCGATCAAATTTCGAAGAATTACCCCTCCTCATAGCCCCAAATTTTTCCATATTTAAGTTAAAGAGTAATTCTTGTAGCCATTCCACATAACTGGGTGAGGTGTTATCCAACCAGTGCCTTAACACTATTTTCTTGACAGAGGATGAGATCAAGGCCATATAGTATCTTCGGGACTTTACAGCAATACCAGTATAGTCACCTATTAGACAGATTTCAGGGGTAAAGCAATGTTCAATGCCCAATAACGAATCCGCCTTGTGCTTAATTTGGTCCCACAACCCTTTTACCGATGGACATTCCTAAAAAATGTGAAATAGGTCTCCCTCAGCTTGTTGACATCGAATACATAACGCATCTGGGCTGAGTCCAACCTTATGTAATTTGGAAGGAGTCCAGAACAAGTTATTTAAAAAATGGTATTGCATGATACGTAATCTATCCTGGGGAATATACTGATACATGTGTCGCCAAATGAGATCCCAGTTCCGGTCCTGATCCCCCAAACATTTCACCCAGAATCTTGACTTGTTAACAGTGTCTGTATAGACTTGTTCAAATAGTGCCTTGTAGACCTTAGAAACTGCGTGCGGTTCCCAAACCCAGCGGTTCAGGGGTTCAAACCATGTCCCATTAACCTTTCTCTCTTTTAATTTAACCTTGAAATTCTCCAACAGGTGTGTGAGTTGATATATTTTAAAAGATTGGTTAGGCCCTATGTTATACTTTGTTAGAACTTCTGCAACTGATAGGCACCTATTTCCTTGCATGATATCTGCCACCTTTAACCCTTTCAGAAAAGGAAGCCAGGATTCCTTTATCATATTCCCCCCAATCCGCAGATTAGGGTTATAACATATTGGCTGGTACCTATCTGCATGCGGGGAGTAACGAAGGGAAGCACACAGTTGGATGTGCGTATGTAGGGAAAGTTTAATTGGGGTGGCTGCTAGACTAGAGGGGAGAGATTTTAGTGGGATGAAAAGGAGAGCCTTCGGATCTACACCAGCCTCCTTTATTAACTCTGTTTCCAGTTCAACCCAGGGAGGAACATACGATAATAGTTCCAAATCCCTTGGGGGCAGGAGCCAGCGCATATATTTACAGAGACTGCTTGCCCAGTTATATAACCCGAAATGCGGCAATCTTAAATCAGCCTTCTCCTTGGGGGCGGGCAAGTTTGTAATAGGCTCTGCGGGGTGGTTTCTTTCCCCAGATAAACTCTGAGATAATTGAATGGAGTGCGTTGTGCCATTTTAGGGGTAACCATACATTAAGCATATTTAGAGGGTAAAAAATCCTCGGCAACACATTCATCTTTATTATGTTGACCCTACCCCAGAGAGAGAGCGTAAGTCTGCCCCATCTTTCCAGATCTTGTTTTATAGTTACCTTAAGGGCATCCAAATTAAGTTTCACCATTTTGGCCTCTGAACTGGCCAAAAACGATGCCAAGATATTTCAAAGTGAGAGGGGCCCAATGTAACCCCAGTTTCGAGATATCTGACTTATAAACTTTCACATTAAGAGGGAAAAATTGAGTTTTCCCTATGTTAACTTTATAATTGGATAGCTTGCCATAGGACGCAATAACATCGAGCACCACTGGCACTGAGGTTTGGGGATGGCTAATATGGAGTAGGATGTCATCCGCAAATGCAGAGACCTTAAGCTCCAGCGACCCAATTTTTATCCCCTTAATCTTGGGTTCCTGTCTGATACTACACAACAGTGGCTCTAAATATAAGTTGAACAAAAGGGGGGATAAAGGACAACCCTGCTTAGTGCCCGATAACAAGGGTAGGCTTGCCGAAAATACCCCATTACAGTATATTTTTGCTGACGGTGATCTATATAACGCAAACACCATGTCAATAAAGTGAGCTGGAAAACTGAAATGCTCCATGGTCAAAGACAGAAACCTCCAATCTACTCTGTCAAATGCTTTCTCAGCATCGACAAACATCAAACCACATGGGATTTTACTATCTTTGGATGCTGAGAAGATGTGGGACAGTTTACGGAGATGATCTGATGCTAGTCTACTGCTCATGAATCCCACCTGATCCTGGTGGATTAACCTAGGGAGGACCTTAGCTAGGCAGGCTGCTAGTACCTTCGCTAACATTTTTACATCATAATTAATTAAGGCTATGGGCCTATAGTTCGGGACCTTATCTCGATCTTTCTCCTCTTTGGGGATAAGCACTATCAGGGATTCAAAGAGGTGACTATCAATGATTTCGGAAGTAAATATACTGTGGAATAGTCTTTTTAATCCTGGGCTTAACTGTCTCCTGAAACATTTATAAAAATTTGGAGAGAACCCATCCGGTCCGGGAGCTTTGTCGGCTGGGAGCATCTGAATCGCATTTAGGATTTCAAACTCTATCGGGGAGGAAAGCATTTCCTTCTGATCTTCCATTATCCGAGGTAAATTACACGTGGATAGATAAACCCTGACTTCCTCATCACTTGGTCTATTGGGCATAGGGCTATATAATTCCCTGTAGTAATCCTCAAATTCTTTAACAATTTCGTGGGGGGTGGTTTTGATGGACCCATCAGTGAGGGAAGATATACTTTGAATGATTCTGGATGTTTCAGCTGCTTTAAGTCGCATGGCGAGGAGATGACCTGTTTTCTCCCCTTGATCTAAATATAGGGCTTTCGTTTTACTAATGGCATACTCTGCCTTTTCTCTTAGAATATCATCATATTGGTACCGGAGCCTGACCAACTTTTCCCTAATTACCTTTGGAGTAGCCTTTGAAAGAATATTCTCTATATCTCTGATCTGGGTGAGCAATTGTCTGGCCAAACTCTCTCTTTTTTTCTTCCTAGCAGCAGCTATCTTGATAAGCTCTCCCCTTAATACACATTTTAGCGCACTCCATTCTATATCGCCCCTACCCATCGTGTTGCAGTTTTCCTGCTCGTATTGTACTATTCTCTGGCTTATACTATCTCTAATCTCCGGAGCACTGAGAAGCTGGTTGTTTAATTTCCAGATGGTTTGCTTGGGGGTGTTGAATACAAGATTTAGGGAACATCGGACCATGGAATGGTCCGAGATGACCCCTGGAGCAATTTTACAATCTATCAGGCCAGGGAGCATGCTCTGACTCATCAAAAAGTAATCAATTCGAGACCTGGTTTTGTGGACCTCCAATAGGAACGTGTATTCCCTCTTAGAGGGACACAAGACCCTCCACGGGTCGCACAGACCCAAATTGTCTGTGAGATCTCTAATGGCTCTTTGAGCAGGAGAGAGGCCCCTCTCTCGCCTGCCTTCCCTATCCAATTCTGCATTAAATGCCAGATTCCAATCACCTCCTAACAACATTGGGAGATGAAGAAAGGGGGACAAAACTTTTAGTAGATCAGTAAAAAACCAGGGTGAATCCCCATTTGGGCCATATATGCTACCTATCACCATCCTTGTCTGATTCATACACCCCACTACTATTATATACCGACCCTCAGGATCTGCCAGTTTTTCCTCACATACAAAGCGAATATTCCTGGCTATTAAAACGGCTACCCCCTTACTGGTGGTACTATCACCTGCAGCGTATATCTGGCCCACAAACTGATGTCTCAGAACCTTAGATTCCCTCTCTAATAAGTGCGTTTCTTGCAAACATATTATCTGGGCCTTCTGCAATTGCAAATGTCGAAGAGCCTTGTAACGCTTTAATTCTTTCCTAGCCCCTTTAATATTCCATGTGATAAACTCATGGGTGCTACCCATTATCCCTATATTCCATTTGGAGTCCACATACATTTGACTGCACTCCAATTCTTACTTCTACACCTGGCCTTCCCTCATGAGCAGATCCCTCCGAGCAGTTACCTTTAAACCTTATTTCTATCCGACCCCCCTTGTTTTCCCTATCCCCTTCTATGACCTCCAAATAACTACACTTTGCCCCATCCCCTCCTACATCAAATACCTTAAACCTTAGCTTAGGTTGATAAAGATTCCCACCCTCCCTCCCACCAACAAAACCGCCTCCCAGCCCATGAGTTTGCAAGTTCCAAAGCTCCCGATTCCCCTCCAGCCTCCCCCTCCCACTGCCAGCATAAACAATTTCTTGTCAGAAGAAAGTCTAACCTATTACAAACCCTTTAACTAAACTCCCCCGAGCCAAGAAGGCATGACACTTCTCCTAGAAAGAACTACCCAACGTCCCAGAATAACTCTTCCTGGGGCAATTTTATACAAGGTCTGTTGCTCTTCAAAGTAAGGCACTTAACAATTTGAACTTCCCCAGACATTTTTAAAATAATAATAATAAAAATAAAAAAGGGATAATTCCTCCTTGTAGGCTAGGGAAAGAAGACACTGCCCCAAATACCCTGCATACACCCAACAATTTCCTAAGTCTGTGCTTCGAGTCAATCAGCACTTTTAACAAACATTTAAGCAACCCCACAAATTACACAGCACACTAACTACTTAAATAATAGATTCCGTGTGGAAATTGTCCAGAGGATCGTGTCCGTTTAGTCTGAAAACGCACAACTGATGGGAGAAAAACACACGGCATAATTTGAACGCTCCCCAATGAGTCTGACTCTTCCAAAAAGAAAGAACAGCAATACAACTGCTCTCTGGACCCCTATATTGGGGATAATCAGGCAACAGCACAAAAAAAAAAAAAAAGTGTGACCGAGGGAGAGGGAAGCAGCAAGATTGCAGCTTGCAAAAACCAGGGGATGCAGGATCGATCAGACCGTCAAAGACCCCTGGCAGAGGGCTCTCAACGGAAAACATAATACTGGGGCTCCCTCTAGTGGCTGATGTTCAGGATGACCTTGCTAACTTCCATTGAAACTACATAAAAATGCCACGAGCTATGAAACTCTGTAAGTGGAGCCCCCTCTAACCCGGCTCCAGTCCATCGGGTGATGCGGTTGACAAAAACAGAAACACATTCCCCCAAACACTCTCCCATGTATCTGAGCAGCAAGTGAAACAACCCCCAAGGAAACTTGCCAAGTTGGGAGACGTCACCCTGCTAAAAAGCAAGGCGCATGTTGAAAAATGCTAGGTTTTAACATGGGATGTGGGGTCATTTAAAACGATATAAGGACCAACTCCAAGTTTCCAATGAGTACATGATACTTACAGCAAGTCACCACAAGATGCGCCGGTGGTATAGTAGAGCTTCCTGAGGTGTGACATTTAGTGACTGCTACCTTCCGATTAGCTCGCAGTTTCCAGAAACTTTAAATACCCAACCAGCTCCCGGAGTTCACTTTCTTGCTTCTGGTCCATAAGTCCCAAGACAAAAAGCCACATAGAGGGGTACCATTTGAGGTACTCTTGAACAAACTGCAACTCTCCAGTAAAACTGTCTATTTTGGGATCCAACATCCAATAATATATCTCTGCGATTTCCTGCACTCTGCCTGGTGGGTGCATCATCCTCTCCTCTTCATGCTACTGTAATATACTTCTTTGCCCTTCGAGACAAGACTATTATAAGACATAGATACAGTCTTTAATGTTTTTTGAACAGATCCGGAAGGGCCTCCTGCAACCCTTTTGCCACAGCGTGAGCATTTTCAAAGCTGGACCACTGGCCAGACAGGACCACCTGCAGTCTCGCTGGGTACCCCATTCAGAAACAAATGCCTGCGGCTATCAGTTTAGTGACCACCTGATGATATTCTGCTCTCCTTTGGTGCACAGTTAGTGGGAGACCCTGGGCAATTCTCAGCAAAGCCCCCTCCCACCTTACTTCTTTAAGATCTTTAATTTTTGTTAGAACATATTGTCTCTCTCGGTAGTTTAGGAAACGGAAAATCAATATGCGAGGCGGAGAACCGGCAGGAGACATAGCCCTTAATGCTCGATGAGCCCTCTCTATTGTATAGTTGTCACCGAAGGGCGTGGGGCCAGCGATCCGATGGAGGAACTTTTGAGTAAACGCGATTGCGTCTGGTCCCTCTTCCTTTTCAGGGAGACCAACAATTATCATGTTGTTAAGCCTGCTTCTTCCCTCCAGGTCTTCAATTTTCATCTCCATTTTATTAATTTTTTGTTTTAGTTGAATTAGCTCAGGCTCTTGTTTCTCCATCCATTTTTCTAGTGAGGCGACCCTGACTTCCGTGTCTCCCGTTCGACGAGATAAATCCTCCAGCGCCTGTGTCACTGCCTTCAGTTCTTCAGTCACTGAGCACAGCTCAGAACGGAAAGGCTTGAACTCTGCTAAAAATTGCGCCAGCGTCAGGGGCTCCTTATCTGGATTGCCGCTTTCACTTTCTAGGCCTCTTGCCTACGGAGAGGTTCTGGCTTTTTTTGACAAGGCCTTGGCCAGAGATGCCGGCGGGGTATGTTTCGACGGGGGTTTTCTCATCTCTGCATCCATCAGCTCTTGAAAACCTTGCAGGGTGATCTGGCAGTATTCAGGTACACAACTTAGCAATCGCACTTAGTATAGCTCCTTCTTAGCTGTATATAATAGGCTTGTAATGGAGCAGGAGGCTGGAACAACACAATCAGGCAGCCACCATGAAACCTACACCACGTGACCAAACCTCTCTGACATAGTCTTGTGACTAGTGGGGTACCACAGGGCTCCATTTTGGGCCCCTGCCTTTTCCAGGCATTTATAGCAGATATGACTAAAAATTGTACTTCTAACACTACCAAATATGCAGATGATGTTAAAATTGGTGGACCTTGTGCCACCCCTGATCAGGTTGAAACCCTGCAGCGTGACTTAAATAAGATCTCTGATTGGACAATAAAGTGGGGTATGCAACTTAACAATAATAAATGCAGAGTAATGCACCTAGGCCATCAGAACCCCGATACATTATATACTTTGGGAAATACAACTTTACTAAGTACAACTGATGAAAAGGATCTTGGAATTAACATTTCAAATAAGTTGGATCATTCAAATCAAATTAATGAGGTTATCAGTAAGACAAATAAAGTTATATGGTCTGTTCGACGTAATATTAAATCCCAAAATCCCAACATTATGATGCCCTTGTATAGGGCTTAGGTAAGACCACACTTGGAATACGCTTCCCAGTTATGGGGTCCGTATAAGGAGTGTAATAATTTCCAACTTGAAAAAGTACAAAGAAAATACATGAAACAATTGCTGGGGCTACATACTGTGTCATATAGCAATAGATTGAAATCCCTAAATTTAATGTCATTAGAGACATGTCCTTTTTGAGGGGTGATCTTCTGTTCCTCTTTGATATTATAAATGACCCCTATCTGATGACCAAATTGGGTTTAGAATTGAAATCTAATACACACAATACCAGAGGGCATCCATTACAATTAGCCAGTAAATATTTTCATTGTAATAATATGAAATTTTTCTTTACATTGCAGGTTATTCATCCCTGGAATTCCTTGCCATTGAAGGTTATAATCAGCAAATCAAAACAAGAATTTAAAAGATGACTTGATTGATTTGTACTCACAGATGAGCAACTTAAGTATTATTAATTTTGATATGGCTAGTATAGGAGCACCTATGAGCTTTCAGCTTCCTTGCTCTTTGCTTTCCTTAGTATGAACCTTAGTATTTGCTTTTTAATGCTCACGTATATACAGCTTATAACCTGAGGAATACCACTTATATTTAACTCTTGCTTTTATCCATTATTACAATGTATTTGCTCAAAATAGGCCAGCTTAGAGACAATATTTGACTGGGGTCCTGCAGGCACATTTTTGTTATACAGTGATGCTGTATTTTAGTCTCTCTCTCTCTCTGTCTCTCTCTTATATCCAAGATCATCATGTCTAAACCAGTGTGTGTGCACATGCGCATGCATGAGTGCATGCGTGTGGGTGCATGCGTGTGTGTGCATGAGTGTGTGCATGTGTGTGCATGCATGTGTGCAAGCATGTGTGTGTGTGTGTGTGCATGCATATGTGTGTGTGTGTATGTGTGTGTGTGTGTGTGTGTGTGTGTGGTTTCTCAATCCCTGCATTGTGCTCCCTCTCTGTCTCACTCCACTATGGACTATGTGTTGCCTCTGGTGATAGGTCACTTAAATTGATTCTACTTCCTTTACTCCACTACACGCACTCTCTCTTTTCTGGTTCAACATATTACCTACTTTTGCTTAGTTACATGAAACAAAAAAAAGTAAAAAGAGTTTAGAACTATGAGTAAATGCCAAGTATAATTTTATCTATTTAGTGAAACATGCATTTTGTGATCTCTCTCTCTCTCTCGCTCTCTCTCACTCTCTCTCCACACTAACATGAATACATCAGGGGGGACTGCCAGAGGCAAGACATGTTAGCCAAGCTCATTATTCCCAGAATGGCTAGTTTGATATAGAAGCTACCCTCCAATACAAGCTGCAGCCTGCACTCCTATTGAAACCACAGCTTCAATTACACAGTGCAACAGAAGCAGAGGCTTCAGTTAGAAGACATGTGGCACTGTATAAGGCACTTTTTTTTTTATTTGTTTGCAGTTTATTATGATGAGGATGAATTAGGGACATGCTGTACGATGTCAAATGACACCCAGACTGCAAAACGAGTCGGGCATGAGCAATCATCAGACGTTATATTCACACAGAACAAATGTGCAGAGGAAAATGTTTGCACCAGCTCAGAGTTGAAAGAGGGTGAAGATTTTAAGAGTCAGTTAGAATATAGGCTGCAATGCGAGCTACAGAGAGGCCATTCAGGATTGTGTTGTCTGTATATCCATGGCACTCCCAGATCCTTTATCTTAAGGTTATGGATGCCTGATAGGCTGCTTGATGCACATGTGACCTAAGTTTCATATTTTGGTCTTCCACCAAGCCTCTTATCCCACCTGGGTATCTTCAGTTTTTTTATGCACATCAAATAGGCTAGCAGCACCCTCGCCCAGCTCCAGTGTCAGGAATCAAAGACTCAAGAATCAATACAAGGTAATTCATTTTCTTTAATGAATGTTATTGGCACAGACAGTAGAGAAATGTTATGTATACTGCATTACCAGAAAAGCTATGTATTTCAATGGTAAGATAAAACAATATTACTAGGGCAGAGGACAGTGGATAACTTCCTCCACTGCAGTTTCTTCAGAGACTGCATCAATTGCATTGCGTTGATAACTCAGGCAGATTCAGGGAGCACAGTGTAGCCTCAGAAGAGTTTTTTAAAACAAGCACCTTCCTGCAACCACAACAGGTCCTGTAGGGTGGAGTCCCTTATGTAGCAACTCCTCCAGGACAGTATTACTGCATCTCTCATCTCCTGCTACTGTCTCTACATGCTATACACTTCCCTTATGCAGCGGAGTGTACACACAGTAAACAAGACATGAGTTTAGCAACAGTACACTCCCCTCACGTAGTGGAGTGTACTGAGCTGCCAAAAACACTACAGATTTGTCACATTTCTCCCTGTCTCAATCTTGCTTCCCGACTCTTTCAAATACTTCAGTTCTAAATACAGTTAAGAACTATCCCCTGTGCAGGTATGCATTACGTGGTGAACAAGGCAACATATTTAACAGTGACCTTACTGGAGACTTCCAGCCTGTCTCTGGGTCCTTGCACCTTAGGAAAGGATAATCCTTGCTGACCCCTGGTGAGCCAGATGCGTGGCAAAGATGGCCACTCTTCCCCTTCCCCTCACTCCACGTGGCCAGAGGCTTCTCTCCCTCCAGCAGTAGCGAGGAGCCTGAGCCCATCTCACGCAGTCACGTTACACCCTGTATTGTGCATGCTCACTAATGTGCAGATCGCCATCTTAGGAGAGAATATATGCACTTCAGCGCATGCACAGCTCCTCGTGCATGCGCTATACTAGCGCAGCCACCATCTTGCAGCTGGCACAGCCACCGAGCAGGCTTAAAGGGGAGACAACATAGCGAGCCCACAAGCTCTACATTCTTAAAGGGGCATAACACAAGGAAGCTAGTGATTGCTGAATACAGCACAATTATAATAAGGGGACACAACTTATCACTCTATTTAAAAAGAGGGCATTACAAAGAAAAGAAATTTCACTGGACACTTGCAGGAAAATTGCAGCATGATATATAACATAAGATTGGAATACAATTAAAACTGTGAAATCTGGATATAGGCTACGTTTTACATTAAAGCAGAGCACTGGCTGAATGATACAGAATATCTCATGGCACAGTACCATAGATAACAATGCACCCCTCAATATCTGCAGACAACTAAAATATACATTGCTTGTCTTGTAGATGTCTATAACCAGGGAATGCATGTCATACAAGGCTCCCATGCTATCCCACCAGAAGGCCGTGTACTGCCCTACATGCAAGGGGGATGACTCCACTCAGGACATGGATACACAGAACACTCAAAGGAAGGACTGGCAGGTTGACCCAGCTACAGTGGCTCTCCAGAAAGCTATGGCGGCTATGATGGAAAGTCAGCAATCATTTATGCTAAAGGTGCTGGAACACATGACATCCATGAATAATCCCCTACCATCCACCAGTGGAGCCCCTAGAGAAAAGGCACCCAGGCAGGATAGGGCACAGTTGCCATATCACAGCTAGACACCACAGCACCATAATCATGATGAATCAGAGGACTCCCAGGGAGAAGAACTAGAACAGGGGGAAGAGGAGGATATAGGCACACCGCTTGATAGCGAAGATGAGCCCGATCAGGAGTCCATACCTGACGAAACTCCCACAAAGACAGAAACTCCATTCATAAGCTCTAAGCTCTTCCCCATAGACAATATATCAGACCTTGTAAAATGGATATGCACCACACTGGGTTTCAAACCGTCTCAACCAACCTGGAGAGTGACCTGGACCCAATGTTCCAGATGCCGCCCAAACAAAATAACTACTTTCCAGTATGCCCGGCCCTCAATGATATAATACTGAAGGAATGGACATCACCAGATCCTACTAGACTCCCAGTTAAAAGAGCACTAGACAGAATGTATCCACTACAGGAAGATAAGGTGAAGGCTTGGTGCTCTGCCCCCAGAATAGATCCAAAGACAGTGGAATTGAACAAGAGGACCGTACTTCCCGCTGAAGGGACAGCCACAATATGGGACCCAGTGGACAAAAGAATGGAGGAGTTACTAAAGAAAATCTAAGAGTTCTCAGGCCAGACACTGAGAACCTCAACCACAACCTTCTACACATCCAGGGCACTGATTCAATGGCTAGAGGAAATTGGAAAGAAACTAACACCAAACTCACATGAGGCAGAACTGCTGCAATACTCCTTGCAAGCAGCTAAGTACCTGGGAGACATGTCAGTTGACTCCTTGAAGATCAACACCAGGTTGGCAACAATTGCCAACAGGGCCAGGAGAGCACTTTGGCTTAAGCTGTGGGATGCGGATAACGAATCCAAAGCAAGACTACACAAACTCCCCTTTCAGGGAGAAAGAGTATTTGGAGATGGACTACAAGAGTTCCTGAGACGACGTGGACAATGAAAGGACCAAGACACAGATAGGGACTCTGGCTACCTACCATCACAAAGGGCCCAAACCTATGGACAAAGAGCCAGTGGAGACAGGAGATACAATCAATCCTTTTGAGGCAAACAGAATTCCTACCAGGGAGCGTATGGTCAACAGAGTACCTACCAAAGCAAAGGAAGCTCCTCATACTGGAGCAGAGGGGGACACACACGTGGGTAAATTCACTACCCAGAGAGGCAGAAATGCCAGAAGAACAACTCAATGACTACCCAAGGCACAGCTTACCCCAACTAACATTGTTACAATATGGCCAAGGCATACCCCTAGGGGGCAGACTTCAACTCTTCAACAAAATATGGTCAAACATGACCTCAGACAGATGGGTCAATGAAGTCATCACGAAGGGGTACTCGATCAATTTCTGAGAACTACCTCGAAGAGAATGCTGGATCATTTCCGCAGTAGCTACATGGAAGTGGTCAACACAATAGGTACAAGACATACTAGACTCTCTGATAAGGTCACGAGCAATACAACCAGTACCTCCTGAAGAGGCCAGAAAGGGAATTTACTCAATATTCTTTCTGGTGCCAAAGAAGACAGGAGACCACAGACCAGTGCTGGATCTAAAGGTGGTTAACAGGTACATCACACAGAAGACATTCAAGATGGAGACCATACATTCCACACTAAGGGCAATAAGACCCGGTGACTACCTAGCATCCATAGACCTCAGGGATGCATACCTACACATCCTCATGAGACCTACACACAGAAAATACCTATGCTTTCAAATATTGGGACAACACTTCTAGTACAGGTCCATATCATTCAGCCTAGCATCTGCACCAAGAGTATTCATGAAGGTGTCAAATTGTGCTAGCAGCAAAGCTCTGAGAACAAGGAGTCCATATCATTCCGTATCTAGACGACTGGCTAATTCAAGCCAGGTCACCACAAGAGGCAAGAAGGGCTACCAACCAAACAATACACACCCTACAAGAACACGGATGGGTGATAAATGACAAAAAGAGCTTCCTAACACCATCACAATGTGTAGAACATCTGGGAGCAGACACAGACACAAATGAAGGACTCATACTGCCAACACAAAGTAGAATACTCAATCTCATGGCAGTCATGCACAAACTACTGGAATCTACAACACCAACAATAGCCCTAGTGTCAACAGTCCTGAGACACATGCCATCATGCATAGATCTGATACCATGGGCAAGATGGCACATGCAGCCACTACAGACCCTCCTATTACAGTACAGTTCACCATCAGAGGAAAACTTGCACCATACAATAACACTGGACAGGAAGACAAGGACATCACTACTATGGTGGACACGCATGGACAACCTGAACAGAGGAAAACCACTGGAGATAGTACACTAGGTCACTAAAGATGCAGACACAAGCTATGGGGATGGGGAGTGTCAATGGGACAAAATGCAGCAGAGGGCACATGGTCCCCTACAGAAAAAAGACTACCGATCAACATATTAGTAATGAGAGCAGTGCACAATGCACTAAGTTCATTCAAGAAACAGATACAAGGGAAGTCAGTATTGATAAGATCAGACAACAGAGTCACAGTAGCATACATATCAAAGCAGGGAGGTACCAAGAGCAATAGACTACTCAGGGAAACGAATACTATAATGACATTGGCAGAGTCTCACCTACAACACCTAACAGACATACATTTGGCAGGCAAACTGAACACTACAGCGGATTGGCTCAGCAAGGAACAGATACACCTGGGAGAGTGGCAGTTGCACCCAACAATATGTTAAATGATACAACACAGATGGGGGACCATAGCCATGGACCTCATGGCCACCAACAAAAACAAACAATCAGCCAAATTCTTCTCCAGATTCTGGGAACCCCAGTCCCAGGGAATAGATGCCCTATCACTTCCTCGGACACACGACTATTCATGTGTTCCCACTGTTCCTCACTGATGCCACAAGTGCTAGGGAAAGTCCATCAGTCACACAGGATAATAATCTTAATAGCACCATATTGGCTGAGAAGGGCATGGTTCACAACCATCATTGCAATGGCAATGGACAGCATGAGATTACCAAACAAGCCGGACATCCTCATACAGGGGCTAATAATGCACCCAAACCCAGGCAATCTACAACTCACGGCCTGGCTCCTGAAAGGGAGAGATTGCTGAATGCAGGGTACCACACTAAAATAATTGACACCATGCTACAATCCCGCAGAGCTGCAACATCATCGTACTCCAGACAGTGGAACATATTCAAGACATGGTGCAATGGCAGGGAGATATCTCCATTGCAAATCTCCATGGCAGACATTCTGCTATACCTGCAACAGGGTCTGGACAATGGGCTAGCACCATCCTCACTAAGGGTTCAACTCTCAGCCACCAGAGCGGCAGTAGGTACAGTCGAGGGCACATACCCAGGCTCACACCTGAATGTCATACAATTCTTAAAAGCAGCAAGCAACATAAGACCACTTATAAAGAACAGCGTACCACCATGGGACCTGACATTGGTGCTGAATGCCATTACTAAACCACCATTTGAACCACTTACAGGCATTACCGATTACTGGGTAGGGCTAAAAGTTGTGTTTCTAGTAGCAATATGCTCAGCCTACCACATTGGAAAGTTGACAGCACTGTCATGCAAAGAGCCATTCATGACTTTCACACAACAGGGTGTGACGCTTCATACGGTGCCCTCATTTGTCCCCAGAGTTGACTCTACATTCCTCAACAGTCAGCCAATACAACTGCCAACTTTCTACGAAGAACCTACAGACAGCCGGGAGAAAAACCTCCATGCATTGGATGTCAAGAGAACACTCACAGAACACCTGGACGGAACAGAAAACACCTGAAAGACAGAAAAACTATGCGTCATAACATCAGGACACAAGAAAGGAACAGCGGCAGCCAAGGCCAAGAGAACAATTACAGAGTCATACAAGTCAATTAACAAGATCCCACCAATGGGAATCAAGGCCCACTCGACTAGAGTAATAGCCACATCTTGGGCAGAATGAAATTCAGCCATGGTGCAAGAGATTCGTGCAGTGGCTACTTGGTCAAATATCCATACTTTCACAAGACACTACAGACTGGACACCGAAATTCTAACTAAGAATTATTTTGGACATAAGGTGCTAATGACAGCCACAGTAAAGGACATATAAGGGACTCATGACTCCATGGTACAGTGTATAAACACAGTGTCACATTATGCTCTGCCCTCCCAATTTAGTAGGGCACTACTTTTGAATCACTCTAAGGTAAAGGATCTGGGAGTGCCATGGATATACAGACAACACAATGGTAGTTTACACATCTGGTAAAGGTGATTGTGTTACTGTAAATCCATGGCACTCCATCCCACCCGAGACAGCATGATAGAGCATATAATAACATTTGAGAATAAAGGGACATAAATATGTACAAGGCAACAAATGTACAACTAAGATATATAATAATCTCATTAAAGTAGTATTAGAATCCTGGACACACTCTCTAGAGTAATGATTGCTGTCTGTGCGTATACCAAACAAGTTATTTTACAGCTATGTAAGTATCAAAACTGAAGACACCCAGGTGGGATAAGGGGCTTGGTGGAAAACTGAAATCTGAAACTTGGGTCACATGTGCATCAAACAGCCTATCAGGCATACATAACCCTAAGGTGAAGGATCTGGGAGTGCCATGGATATACAGTAACACAATCACTTTATCAGCTGAGTAAACTACCATTTCCTGTACATACCAAAATAAAAAAAGATGAACAGGCTATGTTTCAATCTGAATTAAATGCCTGGGATATTTCTTTATTTTATCAGCAATTGTCCACAACATCAGTATTTGGATAATAGGCTCCCAATGTAATTAATAATGAGAAAAACAATGAAAATAAAATAAAAAAAACTCACTCAGTGGTCTACCTGCCTGCTGTTTTACACAGTGGTGACACACTGGAGAGAAGAAATACATGCTAGCTCCTAGGTGATGATTTTTCTACCCTTTAAAATATCCTAAGGATGCCTTTTGCAAGTAAAATGTATTATTTTAACATGCATTCCTTCAGAGAACAGTATCTATGACAGATAAACTTATACAAAGGGGGGGAGGGAGAGAGAGAGAGAGAGAAAGAGAAAGAGAAAGCAAGAGAGGGAGACAGAGAAAAAGAGAGAAACAGAGGATGTCCTGCTGAGGAGACTAGCATAACTCCAGTATGTTGCATTGCCATTGTTTTTGCACTAGTTTATATGCTTATCTATTTATTTGAGCTGCTATAATTTATTGAGCAAATTATGTTTTTTTTTCCTTTTACAGCTATTGAGTTTTCCTACCTAATTTTCTTGGCTGCCTCAGTCTGCTCCCCTTCTCGTCCCCGCATCAGATTGGTGATTCCAGCCACCGTCCATCTCTACCCGAGTACTCCCAGGCACCCATATACCCCTGCAGCTGTACCCTCTGCAGCAGGGCCACAGGGAGCCCCCCAGACTCCCCATGGAACATGGATCCAGCTTGGGTGCCCGACCACCAGGCAAAGCTCGCAGACGGCCATCAAGCCACTCAACTGGGTGCCATTTTTCCTCCCTTCAGAACTGGAGGCATGCAATGATGTCAGTAGAGGGGGCGTGCACACATCCGTATGCACTCCCTCCAGACGTCTGCCCTCAGCTCCACCCCTAAATGCAGCGAGCTTGCAGTCTCCCATCCTCCACCAGGAGGCAACCACGCACTGACTACCATGGACCCCCCTTCCGGGAGAAGGACAGCAGTCTTTCAGACGCTCAATCCTTCACCTCCCCAGCCAACTCCCGGTGACCCATGCTCATTCTCGAACACCAGTCACCGGCATGGAGTGAGGTGCAGTGACCAGCACCTCAGCCCTCAGCACCACCGGGCTGACTACATGTATTTATTTTTTTAATGTTTCTGCAGCCTCTGTAACTGCACCACAGGTACTGGGAGTGAAAGGGTCCACACCTTGTCTGTCCTGTAACTCAGTGGTAGAAACACAGCCACAGAGTCAAGCCATATAAAAGTGAGGGTACTGGAGTTTGGGAGGTCTGACTTTGTCAAAATGGGAGAGTGCCTCAGAAAAGCACTAGTAAACAGGCAAGAAGGAGTGGTGGAGGAATAATGGGGAAACATCAAAACTGCGATCACAGAGACAACAAGCCTTTGCGTGAAGTCAATAAACAAATCAAATTGAAAGAAAAAAACACTATGGTCCTCAAATGAGGTGGTGGGGAAGGTTAGGGAGAAAAAGATAGCATTCAGGAAGTATAAGGAACACAACACAAAAGGAGAAAGACAGAGAACTGTACCAGTTAAAGCAGAAGGAAGCGGGGAAGGCAGTCAGAATTGCAAAGGCCCAAACTGAGGAAAAAGATGGCCAATTTGGTTAAGAAGGGGATGAAACCTTTTATAGGTACATTAGGAAGCAAAGAAAGACCAAGGGAGGGATAGTGAGGCTTAATAAAGGGAAGGTTGGGTGGGCAGAGAGGGACAGTGAAAAAGCAGGGATACTAAATAAATACTTCAGCTCAGTAATCACAAAAGAAGAGGAGGTGGAGGTACCTAATCCAATCAATAGAAACACTCTGGACACAGGGGGTTGATACAGTCCTTTCACAGAAGAAAGGGTTCTGAAAGAACTCCTACAACTAAAGGTGAACAAAGCAATGGGGCCTGATGGGACTCACCCCAGAATTCTAAAAGAACTAAGGGGAGAGCTAGTGACATCACTGACTACCCTTTTTAACAAATCATGGGAGGATGGTGTAGTACCTAAGGACTGGAGGAGGGCAGATGTGAGTCCCCTTCACAAAAGTGGGAGCAAAGCAGAGGCAGGAAACTACAGACCTGTTAACTTGACCTCAGTGGTAGGGAAAATGATGGAATCACTTCTGAAAGAAAGAAAGAATTGTTGAGTACCTAGAGGCCAGCGGGGCACAGGACCCAAGGCAGCATGGATTCACAGTGGGAAGGATGTGTCAGATGAATCTAATAGATTTCTTTGACTGAGTGATCAAAGTGGTAGACCAGGGAGGGGCTGTGGACATGGCCTACCTAGACTTTAAAAAGGCATTTGACACAGTCCCACACAAAAGATTAATAAACAGATTAGCCAGCCTCGGAGTGGGTCCTGGGGTGATAGCCTGGGTAAAACATTGGCTGGACAACAGGACACAGAGGGTAATTGTAAATGGAGTACACTCTGAAGAAAGGGGGGTTACTAGTGTGGTACCACAAAGTTCAGTATGGGGTCCAGTCCTTTTTAATGCCTTTATATGGGACATTGCAGAGGGACTGGAAGGAAAAGTATGCCTCTTTGGAGATGACACAAAGATCTGCAACATGGTTAGAAACATAGAATTTGACCTGGAATTTGACGGCAGATAAAGACCGCTTGGCCCACCTAGTCTGCCCATTTTCCTACCTAACAGATAAGCTGCAGATCCTAATTAACCAACAGCTTACTTCTTCCTACCCCCTACTAGGACTGCCTTATGTCTGTCCCATGCATTCTTGAATTCTCCCACTGTTCTTGACTCTATGACCTCCTCAGGGAGGCTGTTCCATGCATCCACAACCCTCTCTGTGAAAAAATACTTCCTCACATTACCTCAGAGCCATCCCCCCTCTATCTTCAAATTGTGCCCCCTTGTTCTTGCACATCTCTTTTTCTGAAAGATGTCACCCTCTTGGACTTCATTTATTCCCTTGAGGTACTTGAAAGTTTCTATCATGTCCCCTCTCTCCCTCCTTTCCTCAAGGGTATACATATTAAGCTCCTTTAGTCTTTCTTCATATGTCTTCTGGTGCAGACCCTGCACCATTTTGGTTGCCCTCCTCTGGACAGCCTCCACTCTGTCTATGTCTTTGCGGAGATGGGGTCTACAGAACTGCCCACAGTACTCTAGATGGGGTCTCACCAACTGTCTGTACAGAGGGATAACAACTTCCTGTTTTCTACTATTGATGCCTCTTCCTATGCATCCCAGTATCCCCCCAGCCTTCCTTACTGCCTTCTCACATTGCTTGCCCACCTTTAGGTCATCTGATATAATTACCCCCAGGTCCCTTTCCATTTTTACTGTTACAGAAACATACTCCAGGTTGATACACAAGGCGGGGTGGAAAGGATGAGAAGGGACTTGGCAAGGTTGGAGGAATGGTCAAATGTATGGCAGCTTAGATTCAATGCAAAGAAGTGCAAAGTAATGCACCTGGGAAACAAAAAAACAGGGAATGCATACACAATGGGGGATAGGTAGTAACAGCAACAAAAATGGAAAGGGACCTGGGGGTAGTCATATCAGATGACCTAAAAGTAATCAAGCAATGTGAGAAGGCAGAAGGGATGGCTGGGGTGATACTGGGATGTATAGGGAGAGGCATCACCAGTAGAAAACAAGAAGTTGTTATTCCTCTACACAGTTGGCGAGACCCCATCTGGAGCACTGTGTGTAGTTCTGGAGACTCCATCTCTACAAGGACATAGACAGGATGGAGGCAGTCCAGAGGAGGGCAACCAAATTGGTGCAAGGTCTGCAACAGAAGCCATACAAAGAGAGACTAAAGGAGCTTAATATGTATAACCTTGAGGAAAGGAGGGAGAGGGGGACATGATAGAAACTTTTAAGCACTTCAAGGTACTCAACAAAGTCCAAGAGGGTAGCATCTTTCAGAAAAAGAGATGTGCAAGAACAAGGGGACACAATTTAAAGATAGAGAGGAGAAGGCTCAGGGGCAATGTGAGGAAGTATTTTTTTACGGAGAGGGTGGTGGATGCATGGAACAGCCTCCCCGGGGAGGTTGTGGGGTCAAAAACAGTGGGGGAATTCAAGAAAGCATGGGACAGACATAATTCAATTCTTGTTGGGGGATAGGAAGAAGTAGGCCGTTGGTTAACTAGGATCTGCAGCTTATTCAATAGGTAGAGAAATGGGCAGACTGGGTGGGCCAAGCCTTCCTTATCTGTCGTCAAAGTCTATGTTTCCATGTGTCAATGCATTCGCCTCCCTACTACCCAATTTCAAAAAGGGATTCCTTTGACTTATTTACTTCTTTAGTTTTTGTATGCTGCCTTTGGTTGAGGACAACTTTCAGACACTTTTCTTTTTAAAATAGGGAGCGAGAGAGACTGCTTTTTATCTTTTGTCAATTTCAGAGGCTCGCTCTTATCCAGTACTCCCAGCATCATACAATAACCTAAATGAGAGGCTTTTGGGGAGATCATTCTAACAATACTACGTTCTTAAGGCTGCTGTCACTTTCTAACATGTTAAAATAAATATGTGGAGAAAAATGAATTACAGGTCTCATGGAGCAGCAGCTCCTCTGCTCTAATATATTTCAAATATAGGCTGCAGTGTGAGCTCCAGGGTTTGGGATTTACATAGCAAAATAAAAACTGGACTCCAATGTTTGTTTTGCTAGTTTTTTTAACATATGGTTGTCAGGGTCAGGTTCTGCAGCTGGATGGGGAACGGGAGCAATGCTCCCTGCAGCCGATCGCTGGGTCTGCTTGTCTCTTTTTGGCAACACAAAACAGTTCAGAAGTTTGACTACTTTTATTTTTTCCAAGGATGGCTGCAAAGGTACCCCTAAAGGCTGACACGACCCACACAGCCTGCTTTTTCACAGAACTACAGAAATCCAACAGCTAGAAAAACAAAATTCAGAACATTTGTTTTGTTTTGCTGAAAAAAGACTAGCAGACTTGGTGGTTGGCCTCAGCTGTGCGGTTCCCCTCTCTCTCTCTCTCTCTAGTTTGGTTGCAAAAACCTAACCTTGGGACTTACATGTAAAAAAAGAAGCATTTGTCAATGCCGAACGTTCGCTTGCAGGTATTTGCAGTGGTGTTTGGCATGTATGGTGCTTTACCCTAATGCCCTGTGCGATTGCTGGTATTTGCACAATAAATTGTCAGCATGACCTTTTTGTTACCCCCATTGTGCGCTACATAGGCGGAAACGCGTTTTGGGCAGGATGTGAAAAATGACAGCTGTACTGCTCATAAGGAAGTGTGGTAAAATGCCAATGTTGAAAATCTGGAGTGGAAATATTGAAAATTCGCAAACCTACAAGCGTGCGTGGGAACTGTGCAACGGACGCTCAAAAACAGTCATTTTAGGAATTTTTACCAAATTTTCTACATTGCCATTTTAAAACCTCTGCTAATGAACAGTGTCACTGTGATTTTCTTACTGTGTCCCATACATTGATTTGCACTTTTGACTGCCATTGTGCACTACATGTGGGAAGATGTTTTGGGCAGGATGTGAAAATGACAGCTGTACTGCTCATAAGGAGGTGTGGTAAATGCCAATGTTGAAAATCTGGAGTGAAAATATTGGAAATTCGCAAACTTACGCGCGTGCATAGGAACTGCACAACTCACGCTCGAAAAACAGTTATTTGTAGGAATTTTTTTGCCAAATTTTCAACATAGCCATTTTAAGATCTCTACTCATGAACAGTGACACTGTGATTTTCTTAATGTGTCCCACACACTGAGTTTGCTCACCGACTGTGCCATTGTGCGCTACATGGGCGGAAACATGTCTTGGGCAAGATGTGAAAAATGACAGCTGCAGTGCTTATAAGGAGGTGTGGTACAATGGCAATGTTGAAAATCTGGAGTGCAATATTGAAAATTCTCAAACGTACGAGCACGTGTAGGAACTGCACAATGCACGCTCGTAAAACAGTCATTTTTAGGAATTTTTTCACCAAATTTCAACATAGCCATTTTAAGACCTCTGCTCATGAACAGTGTCACTGTGATTTTCTTAATGTCCATACATTGAGCTGGCACACGACTGCGCCATTGTGCTACATGGGCAAGAAACACATTTTGGGCAGGATGTGAAAAATGACAGCTGTACTGCTCATGAGGAGGTGTGGTAAAATGGCAATGTTGAAAATCTGGGTGCAAATATTGAAAATTACGCAAGCGTGTGAGGTGTGTAGGAACTACTTGGCACTCTTCTGTGAAATAGTCTATTTTAGAATTTTTTCACCAAATTTTCAACATAGCCATTTTAAGACCTGTGCTCATGAACAGTGTCACTGTGATTTTCTTAATGTGTTCCATACATTGATTTCGCACACCGACTGCGCCATTGTGCGCTACATGGGCGGAAACACATTTTAGGTGAGATGTGAAAAATGACAGCTATACAGCTCATAAGAAGGTGTGATAAAATGGCATTGTTGAAAATCTGGAGTGAAAATATTGAAAATTCGCGAACTTATGAGCCTGTGTAGGAACTGCGCAACTCATGCTCGTAAAACAGTCACTTTTTGGAATTTTTGCATCAGATTTTCAACATGGGGTTTTTGGGACCCTTTCTCATGTCATGTCACTGTCATGGTGTTATTCGAGGCCAAAGGGTGATTTCACGCAGTGACTGCGCAGTGCCTGTGAAATCACCCTTCGGGCCCGAATAACGTCATGACAGTGACATCATTCATGAGAAGGGGTCCTAAAAACCCCATGTTGAAAATTTGGTGCAAATATTCCAAAAAATGACTGAGATATGCAATAAAGTTGAAACCCCCCTATCTAGCCCATTATACAGCTTACCGGCATTTCCTCAGTTCGCGGTCAGCTTTGAAGAGTGCAGACGTGTTCCCGGTCCACCGAAGATCGTCGTGCCAGAGTCTGGAGGTAAGTAAGGGGTGAGTGGGGTGTGGGGAGGCTGGTGCACAGTGGTGGGTGCAGGTTGTGGGAGGGGGGCTGGGAGACTCACCGTGGGACCGTTTTATTTACAGGTTTAAAAAAAAAGGACAACGATGGGATGTTTGCCACGCTGGGTGGGCTCAGTGTGGCAGAAGATGTGTGGGGGGCCGGAGCCGATGGGGATTGGGCACCCTGTCCAGCAAACTACGCGGGAGGGGGGCTGAGGAGCCGATGGGGGATAGGGCACCCCCATTGGCAAAACAACCGCAAACGTTTGCCACGCTGGGGTGGGCTCCCAGCATGGCAGCAGGATGACTTTGGGGGTGGCTGTGGAGCCGACGGGATTGGGCACCCCATTGGCAAACAACATTTGCCACGCTGGGGTGGGCTCCCAGCGTGGCATAGGACAAAGGAGGGTGCGACGGCTCGGGGAGCGCATGACACAAGGGGGGACGATGGTGGCACTCAGTATGGCAGCGGTGCTTTCCTTTGAAGCAGAGGAACACCGCTGTCATACTGAGCTCCCACACCCATTGGTGCAGGACTGCCAAGCCTGCTCAAGGGAGCAGTGCATTGGATGGGAGAGGCACACCTCCAAGTGTGCTACTCTCTCAAAATGTTCCTTGCGCATGCACGCAAGCAAACGTAAAAAGCTATCTTCCAAAACTTTTTCTCTGACCTTAATGAAATAGGCTGAGCAATACTTCAAGGGGTGACTGAGAACAGGTACGGGAACAGGTTTCTTCTCGCTTTGCACCAAAAATGGAAAGCACCCTCACTGTGCAAGTCCAGGGAATGAGTAGCTCAGTACAGGGTACTGATCAGCCTGCTAGACTCCAAGGTTAGTTTTGTTTTGCTAGTTTAAACATCTGGGTGTCAGGCTTGGGTTCTGCAGCTGAATGGGGGAAGGGGCCATGTTGCCTGCAGTCTCTCTCAATCTCTGTGTCTCTTTCTGGCAAAATAAAGCTCAGAAGTTTGGCTACTAAATAAAAATATTTCTCAGCAGATTTGAGCTCAACAAATGTAGAATGCATTTGAAAGTCCCTGCCACGCTTCTTCTATCATTTGCTGGAAACTACACAGATAGAGGAACCCCACTGCTTGCAACTGATCAAAAATTCTGTCCGCATCTCTCTGGGTTGGCTGAACAGTTCAACCAGGTGGTGTGCAACATGTGAGGTGCATGGGCTGCTTCTCTGTACACCAGACAAAGGTGAAAGAAAGAAGTGCATCTTGCTGAAGTGTTGCTTGCCTCTTGGTGTTTGGGGAGTGGGGGTTGGGGTGGCAATGGACAGCCATGGAAGTCAGAAGCTCAGCAAACAGATACTGCATACCAAGCAGCACAGCAGAAGTGCTGTACAGTGGGTGACACATGGCAAGGGGAGACAGCCACAGAAGTCAGAACAATTGTTTTGTTTGGCTGAAATGAGACTGGCAGACTTGGTGGCTGGTCATGGCTGCACATCTTTCTCTCTCTCTCTCTCTTTCTCAGTTGCAAAACCTGATTCCGGGAATTACGTGTAAAAACGGAAGGCAAAGTAAATGGAAAAGATAATGCGAGTGCGGACAGTGAAACTGATGTCCTATGCTTGTTTCTTGATAGTGCGAGTTCCAAAGGCAAAGTAAAAACAAACAAGATACCTGCACTGGCAGAAGTAACTGCCAAAATAGTGCTGCTGTAGCCCTGTAGCAAGCGACCGTGGTGGTCTGTTTCAAGCTCTGTTGGAGTTTCGGTAGGCTACTTCTGAAAGTCCAGTGGAAGCGTCCTATGGTAGCTTATTTTCAGAGAGGTCCCAGAATGGTTGCAGGCTCTGCCCACAGCCGCAAAAATAGATCATCAAAATATGTCAGCAGATGTTAAACACTTTCTCAACAATGCAGTGATGTTTCTGAGGCTGTATAATGTAAAAGAAACTACTTCTTACTTTTCAGCATGCCCCTTATGGATTGGGGTAGGGACGGGGAGAGGGGGGCAGTAGTTTTGGGTTTAAGTAACCCCATACAGGTTATGGGCTACATTAATTTTTGCATTCTCTCGTGCTTGTGCAAGGAACACTTTGGGACTATACGGCAAATGAGAGGTGTGTCACTGCTAAGCCAATTACAGCTGAAACTGCAATGGATTTGGCAGTGTACACCCATGAGCAGGCACTCTGGTCATGACAGCAGTTCAGCTTTGCTGATGTGGCGCATGCTGGACCTGCAAGAAATTAACCGTTCCAGTGGGAGTGCTTCATTTCTTTCTGTAGCCTGAACTCTGATCATGCACATTAAAGTGCACACGGAGTTAGGGCTGCTGTATTCTTGCTCCCTGTCTTCGTTCCTCTATCCCCTCAAAGGCTGCAATGTTAGCCACGGTGTGGCTTTCTCTTCCAGTGCTCTCTTCTCAGCCCCCTCCACAACACTAGCCATGGTGCGGCTTTCTCTACCCTCTCCCAGTGCTCGCTTCTCTACCCCCCCACCTCAACATCAGCTGTGGTGTGGCTTTCTGTTAAAGCTGACATTAGGTTGTCCAATCCCCATGTTAGCAATAAAAAAAAAAAAAACAGTGTTGCCACTGAAGGACACTGGGAAGCCCACCCCCAGTGTCCCCATATCTGTACCCCTCTAATATTCCAGGATACTGGGGATCCCACTCCCAATATCTCCATATCTATACCCCTCCTTTAGAAATGGCAAGACTGGGTGGGCCAAGCAATCCCTATCTGCTGTCAAAGTCTATGTTTACATTTCCCTGTAAAAAAAGAAAATGGTCCCCTGACATTTTTTTTTAAACCTGAAAAAAAGACAACAGTCCCTCATCATCTCCATCCCCTTCCCCATCCTGGCCTCCCAGCTGTGCACCCACCTCCCCATACTCCCCCCCTTACCCAATGCTTGCCCACCAGAGGTCAGCGGTTGTGATCATCTCTGGACTGGGGTATCCAGTTAGAAGGGCGATTGCTAGTGAGATCTTACAAAAAGGGTGACTCAATAGCTGCGCCTGTTCTCAGGGCTAGTGGACAGGGGGAACCAATTTGGGTATAGCGACATCCTGTCACTATATGTATATGTGCATGGGAGGGAGTGAGAATGCCGTGCAATCGGCAGAAGGGGAGGGAGGGTTTGTGAGTTCTAGCATGACAGTGGGTTGCCAAGCCTGGCCGTGTGGCATGTTGGGTTTGTGGCAGTCTATGGTTGGGAGGGTGCCAGGTTCAGTGCTGGGTGCATTGGGATTTTTGCGCCGGTCCGTGAATTTTTTCTTATTTTTCACCCCCAACAGGCATCCCCCTAGAGTTAAGAATCTTTAGTAGGGGTGGGGGCGGAGGGCAGCCTCCTGCATCAACAAAACTCAAGTTCCCAGTGCCCTTTTGCAGTGAGCTGGGAGTGTACATCGATGAAATGGATTTTTGCTGATGTATATTCGTCCAAACAGCAATTGCCTTTCTGTGATGGTCCTTATCACATAGACCCCTGGACTGGGACATGTCTGCACTCTTCAAAGCCAAACACAAACCGAAGAATCAAGGTAAGCGCCGTATAATGGTTATCAATGGGAGTTTCAACTTATGTTGATATCTCAGCTATTTTTTTGAATTCGTGCTCCAGATTTTCAACAGCCTTTTGGGACCCCACCTCATGAATACTGGCACTGTTGTTTGTTACTCAGTCCCAAGGTGATTTCATGGTCACTGCACGGAATCACCTTCGGACCGAGTAACAAAAATGACAGCACTTAAGGCTTCATGAGGGAGGTCCAAAGCCCATGTTGAAAATTTGGTGAAAAAATCCCCAAATGACTGTATTACAAGCATGCATTGTGCAGTTTCTATGCACACTCATAACTTCACCAATTTTTAATATTTTCACTCAAGATTTTCCACATTGCCATTTTTTCACACCTCTTCACGAACAGTACTTGAACAGTAATGCTCCCTTATAGAATTTTTTTTTCATGGGTTCCAGCTAAATGTTAATAGCACACAAGCTCATGGAGAAATCAATCAACATGCCAGTCCTGTTTTCATATTATCTCGGTTGGTAACCATGTGCACCTGGTCAGTCTGGTACTGAGAAGTCCAGAGCGGGTCCTGTCATTTTCACATGCTGCCTGAAACATATTTTCACACCTGTGGTACAGAATGGCATGGTTGCTGTGTGAAATCAACTTTTGGGATGGATTAACAAAATCACATTGTCACTGTTCATGAGGTGGGGTCCCAAAAAGGTCATGTTGAAAATTTGGTACAAAAATACCCGCAAAGGCCCGAGTTATGTGTGGTCATTGAAATTTCGCTACTCATGCGCGTAACTTTGGTAATGTTTTATATTTTCACTCCAAATATTCAACATTACCAGTGTTTCATACCACCTCTTGAACAGTATAGCTGTCATTTTTCACATCCTGCTGAAATGTGTTTTTGCATCTGTGGTGCTGAATGGTGCAGTCAATGTGCAAAATCATCTTTCGGGATTAAGGTAATAAAATGATAGTGCCACTGTTCATGAGGTGGGGTCCCAAAAGTCCATGTTGAGAATTTGGAGTGAAAATGCCAAGAAACACCCAGGGCATTAGGGTTTCCAACCGTAACGCCCCCCCCTATAGAGACTGACAGGTGTCAGGTGTGCCTTGGGGTCGTCAGTCCATAATAATGCTCATGCTCTTCTTAATTCCCTACCCCCACCCGTAGCCAGTGACATGTATCAGGGTGTGCCTGGGGTTTTGTCCCTAACATCCACCCCATTCTCCTATACTGCACCCATCTCTGCTTATTTCCTTATGGAATGGGGTGAATGTTTGGGCAGAAGACCTCAAGGCACACTGCAACACCTGTCAGGGTCTGCAGGGTGGGGTGGAATGGCATGAGTGTTACGGCCGATGATCCAAAGGCACACCTCCACTGCCTGTCAGTCTCTGCAGGGTGGGGGTGGAGCATTAGGGTTGGAAACCCTAATGCCTTATTAAGGAAGTAAATCAGGGAGGGACGGTTGATGTCACCTACCTTGATTTCAGTAAAACCTTCATCAACATCCAACACAGAAGGCTGCTTGACAAGATAGGTAGTCTGGCCATGGGGCACAAACTGATAAACTGGGTTAGAGACTGTCTGACAGACAGGAGGCAGAGGATGCTGGTAATAGGATCCAGTCCAAGGAGAGGGGGTGACCAGCGGGGTACCTCAAGGATCAGTTCTGGGACTATTTATGGTGTAGCATCCATCACGTGGCACCTGCCACTCTCACTGCTGCCTCCTCTCTCCTCTGAAGCCAGTACCAGTATAAAACACCATTGCAAATACCTGCAAGTGAATGTTTGGCATTGACAAAATGCTTATTTACCCAGAAATGGCTTGATCTCGAACCTGCCATTTAATCCTGTCTTTTTAAAGAGCATTCAGATGGAAAATCCATTCTTGCTCTTTTTTATTTAAAAGGTTCTCTAAATCCTCCCCCCCTAATGTTTGAGGGAATGACTTCTATCCCCAGAGCTTTGATTGTATGGGTGGTATTAGGGGATGCATTATGTATGTAGGAAGCAATAGCATGTTCCTTATTATGGTTCTTAATAGCCTGGAAAGGTTAATTCAGTCTCTGTTTTATCCTCCTTTTTCTTCATCCCACATGACAGCATCCACATGAGCAATTCAGCAGATGCACAACAGCTTTGGTATTACAATCAATAGCTGAATGTATACTTTCCATGTTTCCTGTCTTAGGGTTCCTTAAACTCATTACATGTGATGATGCCTGAACACAACTTGCACATAACACATTTTTTGTTTCCCATCCTTCTTTTGATAGTAGTTTCAGTTTTTTGGCTTGCTAACTGTTAACCAGGATCTCCCTAAGATTGGTACCCCTTCTGTATAAAACCATAAGGGGTTTTGTGAGCAAAGGTTGAAGCTGCAGTGTACCCCTGAAAACAGTGAGGTTACATTTGACAATTTCATTTACTTCTTTTGTACCTTCACCAAAGGTAGTTACAAAAATGTTTACAAATTTGTTTATAACATCTTAAAGTCTGCTTTTATTGTTGTACCCTGCCCACATGAGAGCTCCAAAGGGCTTATCCATCCATCTATCTATCTATCTATCTATCTATCTATCTATCTATCTATCTATCTATCTATCTATCTATCTATCTATCTATCTTTATGACTAATCATTTAAAACACCTCAGTCATTTTCATTGATATGTACATGTGCAAAGGTGTACCTTCAGTTCACAGTCACAGCCAGAAAACAGTAAGTACAATATCAGTTTTCATTTCAAAACATTTACTCTGTGAATAAATGTGAACATCAATATGTATGCATGTATAGTCAGTCTCTCTCTCTCCTCTCTCTCCCCTGTCTCAACATCAGTGAAGATAAACATTACACTTGTTGTTTAGACTTTTTGTTTTGGCCAGGAAATGCACACTTAGCCAAAGCTCAATTCTAGGTGCACAGAGTTGGTAGTGATTAACTGAAAGTCACACAGCACGCAAGTAGGGGTTGTGTGTTTGAAACCTTCATGTGCTGGGTCTTTAGGTTCATAGGCATGAACCCTAACCTCTAGGTTATACTGCCTCCTCACTCAGATTAAGAGAACAAACACACCTCAAATATAATCCAAGATAACACCAATATATATAATCAATTACAATGATCAAAATGACCTGTGTTCCAGTGCAGTTGTTAAAGCAGAACTAAACACTCCACTGTAAACATGGGTAGGATGCAGTCAGTAAAGGAAGCTGTAGCTATTTAGGAATTACATTAATAATTGTCAGCATTCAAACCCCAATTAGCTGGATTTGGCAGCAAGGCAAACATTTTAAGTGCTGCTGCCAACTGCCCATTAGTGCTGCACATTTCCCGCAAATAGAGTTCCTATGCTCCAGTGAACATTCAGTACCAGGTGAACTAGACTGACTGACTAACTCACATCATGCTACAGTAAATGAGAACAGTAACCCCACCAAATTGTAGTGTGGTGTTGCCTCTCTCTCAGGACATTGTAGATATAAAATTCATTGTCCTCTGCCTGTTTTTGCAAAGCCACTCTGTAATGCTCTTTTTGTGTTCATGATAAATATACTGTAGAACTTGGCCTTGCCAAATATTCTAGATGATGCTGATCATTTCTCTAAAAGCAGCAGCACTAGTTAATAAAAATCTACTTTTTACAGTAGTTATGTCAAACAAGCCTCATAAATGACAAAACATAAACCTTTGCTTTTAATTTTTTAATTGTTGTTTTCTTTATATTCTTTATTTTTTTCTGACAGTTTAGCACAGACCCTTACCAGAAGTGCCATATTGGATTCTGAGGAAAATGGTCTGCTGCCATTCTCTCATTGGTTATGTTGTCTGATGTAACTGGAATGCACAATTCATTCCTTTGCCTGCTGAGTGGTTATAGGGCAAGCAGTGTAAACAAAGGGTGAAAAAAACAGAAATGGTATGGGGGCTGCCATATATCCTGTGGATCTACACAACATTATAAATGTATTAAAAATCAAAGGAACCAACTATCAGAAAACAGTAGTAAACAGCAAAAGTTACATTTGAAACTTTAGACTATCAGGCAGTGCAAAAATCTGGGAAGTGATGAACATTTCCTGGTTAACTAGCTCTGCTGCTTTAAATGTTTCCATAGTAAGGGACCTGTATTGTGAGGAGTACTGCCATATGACACTGTTGTAGACTCAAACAGTGGTGGAAACCTGGCACTTGGGACCCATTAGAAAGGAAGAGCATAGGGGTGACCCAATGGCTGGCACACTTACATCAGCATACCACTTCCATTTGGTACCCAGGGCTCTGTTTAATGTCTATATCAATAGTTCTCGGACTTTGTCACAGTGAGCCTCCCCAAATCCATGGAAAAGATTTTGAGCCTCCCCCTGAATTGAAATAATCTTGGGCCTCCCCAAAGAAAAATAACGTACTGTACTTTGCGCAGTACACCATAAATAGATTGAAACCCCTTTGAGTACTTGGCTCACATTCAGTTCTTTGTCTTCTGCTTAAAGTTGGACCAGCATAACATTCTGTGGTGATTTGCATATGCAGCCCATGATGCTTTGCATTGTGGGGGCATGTGTGATTTTTGTATTTTCTTGAAACTTGGCTTCCCAGCCAAATGCCCTTTGAGGTAACCCTTGCCTCCGTGTTTGCGCACAGAGGTTCTTTGTCTTTTAAATAGTTTTTTATTTTAATGGGTTCACCACAATATATCCAAGGCACACTGCCTTAAGGGTAGCTGGTCCATTCCACTGGGGTGTCAAACAGACGAGGCATACTGAGGAGTCCTGGTAGGAAGAAACGTGTCTATGTCTTCTGTTAGCACCCTTTGCAAACTGTGTGAGAGGCCTTTCGGCACCATGCAATTCTGCTTAAAGTTGGACCAGCATAACATTCTGTGGTGATTTGCATATGCAACCCATGATGCTTTGCATTGTGGGGGCATGTGTGATTTTTGTATTTTCTTTGTCTTAGTCTGACTTGGAATTTTTGAGAAAGAGCTCCTGTGCTCAAAGGTTTTATCTGAATAACAAATAATTAAAATATTATTATTCAGCTTATTGTAACCCCCACACACACAGACCAGCCTAATTGCTCTTGCTTTTTTCATTCTTGAACCATTGTTACCCTTTGTTGCAGTACCTTCATGGGTCAGACTACTTCCTCTGTTTCCTCTATATGAAATAACCTTCCTACACACTTTGCCTCTCCTCCCCTTCTCTGCTCCTAAGCAACTTCGGGGGTTACTTTTGTTCTTCTTGCTATTGTTCTTAGCACTTCTATGCTCAACCCTTGTATTGGCTTGTTCTGCCATCAGTTTACAAATTGATCAATTACCACCACTCATTATTAATTTATTGTTCACGTTAATTTGCACCATTGCTCATTCTATATTTCTTGATTGTTTTCAGTTACCTTTTTAAATGTATTCACTCCCTACCTTCCCTGGTACACCTGAAATGAGCCTTGGCTCATTCACCATCCCTTGTCACCTATTAGTAAATAAATACATAAAATTCACCTACTACTATTATTCTCTTTCAGTTTGCTTCATCTCTTCACACAAAATATATAAAACTCAAAATTTAAATACAGTACTTTTTCAGACTTGCTTGAGCCTCCCCTGGAACAGGTTGGGGCCTCCCCAAGGAGGCTGGCCTCACCATTTGAGAACCCCTGGTCTATATTAATTCACAGTGATCAGGAAAATGCAAACGGAGAAAACATTTATCAACTTGCCATATAAAAAATACAAAAGTTGTTCCTTGGTTTCAAGATGAGAAAAGACCTACTTGAAGGGAAGGGGGTCTTTCCTTCCTGGAAATTTTCAGGTGTCCAGGTGGGCCAATGAAACACTGCACTTTTGCAGTTATTGCCCTTATGCAGTGGGATCTCATGGAAAGTTGGCAAGACCCTTGAAATTCCTGCCTTGATACTGCCGATGCCAGCTGATCTCACTAAATCAATTTCATGGAATCTCCTCCTTTAATCTGTATTTACTGTTCTATATATACATAATCAGATGTGACTTTTCCCAGTGGGAGCAGTGAGCAGTTATTTTCCTGTATGCCCTTCCTGGTACGTGCAATTGTGAACAAACTTAATGGTAACTATTCCCTTGGCACAGTGTCCAAAGGGTCCAATGAATCAGCATTTGGAATCTGCATGAATGAGGATACAATTCCACTGTTTCAAAGAGAAAGGAAATTCTTTGTAAAAAAAATTTGCATTAATGTACCAGTTAGGGTTCAACTTAATGCCACAAAAGTAGGGAAATGTGGACTTAGGGTTTCCAGCCTAACTCTACACTCCCTACATGAGCAGCAAAAGGACAAGACCACACAAACAACCACAGACAGCCATCATCAGGTAAGACAAGCAACATACAACTGTTTCCAGAAGACATAAATGCAGTAGGTGCTGCTCAAACCTAAATATAGTGGTGAGAACAAGCCACTATAATACTGTATATATCAGTAAAGAGTTCCCATGAATTTATACAACACAAAGTTGCATGTTATGTGCATAAGGACACATAATGGAATATCTGTTTCTGGTGTTCATGATTTCTAGTTAATTTATTATACATTGTTCCACAAATCAATACTTGAAGATTAAAAGTACAGATACTGTAGCTTGTATAAAACAGTGTTAGGAACTGATTACAACTAAAAACAAACATTTTACGCAACCTAAAAAAATCTTCATACAGTTGGGAAGAAAGTAGCTTGTAAATCACTGCTAATATATATCAGTAAAGTAGCAGTTATTGTCTCAGATCTAACACGTCTTCATCACTAGTGTTTTGAATACCTCAGACCTCGCAGACATTAACATTATTAGCATTAATTGAATGAATCCCAAACTGAAATAAGTTACTATAGAGCACACAGTCATTTCACACAACACGTATTTATTTATCATTTGAAAGTTAAAATTAAAAGATGCCTGTTTACCAGTATCAAAGTTGGGATGTCTACTGTCATGCCTGCCTTCCGTTTGTGTGTGGTGTGTCTAGTCAACTCCTCTATATACTCCTCAGGACTTCCTGACTTCAATTTGCTGTTAGGAGTGGCTGACTGTACGGAAACCATGTTATGTCCCAAAAACAAACTATTAACAGTATTTGCAAAAAGTAAAAACACCTAAGCAGTAGGACTATGTAATTAGTAAATATATAAACTTGGCAGTGACAAGAATTACTCAAATAAAAAGGACCCAGAAAACAATATTTTTGGGACATCATGTGCCTCTCCGGCTTTGCAAACAAACTACGGTGTTTTCCTTTTACTGTACTTCCTTGTCAAACATTCATTTCAACTAAGCAAGCTGCTGAGATATAAACACACCTACTGGTTAGCATTTAAATGGCAATGGCCCATCCACAAATTACCTCTTGCAGAATATAACAAATTACATCTTGTGGAATTCGGGGTTGGCAATAACTTTGCAAACAGATACTTCACGTAATCCTTGTCTTCTTTTCTGTTAACAGTATAACAAAGAGTATGCTTTAATGGAGACACATCTCTGAACTTGGTTTTTATAAGGCAATAGTGGATTAACTCACTGGACAAGATAATTACATAATTGATTTGGAAGTGTATGTGTGTTTCATTGAACAAATTTATTGCCGGGCACTTAAAGCTTCTGAAATTAAGTAATGTTGACTTGTACTTTAAATGTTTTGAAAGTTTCTTGTAAAGGCCAAATGCTGAACAATAAATTTGAAAATTGAAACTTGAACTTGAGTCCTGTTAAAATTAAAGTGTCATCATGGCTCAGTTGATAGCACATCTGCCTGCGGGCAAGATGGTTGTGGGTTCCAGGCTAGCATTGGGATTGGGCTCATACCATAAATACTGGCACTCAAATGTAGTACAGGGAATGCTGTACCCTTGGTGTGTGCTGTTGTTTGGATGACACATTAAACCAATGTCCCTTCTGCCAGCTCTGGGGGTGTCCAAGTGGAGGCAGAAGAACCCAATGCACTTTTCACAAGAGTAGGGGGAATTTTTATTAAATAAACAAATTTAGAAATTATTAAACAAAAAACTTCACCTTATCAAGAAAACAAATGAAAAAGAACAACTGAATCAAGAAAACAAATGAAACGCAAGACAAAAATAATAAACCAATTAATTCATAAAGAATGCTATCAGAAGAAAACACATCTCAAAAAAAAAAGGAAGAAGAAGTTCAAACTACAGTCCCCATACATTTTTTTTACATCAATAAACAAGAGAGTACTCTACAATACCAGGGCAGATATGCCTTTTAGGCTGGAGTGTGGTGACATAAGATGCATGTTTGGTGGTTAGGCAGCACAAGGAGCCTGCTCCTCTCTCCTCCACAGCACCACTGGACCTAAACCACCAAAATGCTCCCTTATAGAAGTTTTTTTCCATGGGTTCCAGCTAAATGTTAATAGCACACAAGTTCATGGAGAAATCAATCAACATGCCAGTCCTGTTTTCGTATTAGCTCAGTTGGTAACCATGTTCACCTGGTCAGTCCGGTACTGAGAAGTCCAGAGCGAGTCCTGAAAGGTGAAGTTTGGCCACGATAAATGGGGTCACTTTTGTTATAAAAAAAGGAAAAAGAAAAAGGAGCAGTTGATAGTTCTGGCCTGACAATAAGAATTCAGCAATGTTTCCCAACTGCAGCAGTGTTGGATGTGCCCTGTTCCCCACGGTGGTAAAAACCAATATTTGGATGGCCAGACTAAAGAGAAGACAAATGTTGTTTTTCTTTGACTCTGGTGATTCAAGATTGCATATCTCAGAATCAATCCATCAGGACGTGTTGTGGAAAATCACCAGGCCATAAAGAAAACTTTCCACTCTCAATATTAGAAGGAGTCAGCACAAAGGAAAAAGAAGGAAAAAGATTAATTTTCATTAAGACTTATACTTTCTTTTCGTTTTTATTCTTGTAGATCTGATGAGCAAAAGTTGACCATTTTCACAGATGACAAGTTAACAGCAGCCTACAACATAAAGAGGACAATTGGATTCAGTATTACTGGACTGCAAATGAGAAAAATCATAAAAGGGAGCTATGTATATAAACTTTTCTATCCTTTATTTCTATTTGAAACATTCCTTGGTTCTGAAAGGTCCTTTTTTTCCTTTTGGGTTAGTATCAATGGGAAAAAGGAAGAAGTAGATTGGTGCTACTAGTTTTGCTGTCTCTAAATAAGGACATTTAAAAAGAGTTAAGGGGCATAAACTCACCACATGTCAGAGAGAGAAAGAAATAAAGAAGAGGCTAAAAAATGACTTTCAAAACTGATTCAGAGTTAGGACAGAAACAAACTGTGGATAACAAGAGTGCAGAACAAATTTATTACAAAAAAGACACACCAGAAGCATTAAATTAAAAGTCCAGGCAAACAAAAATCCCCCTTAAAAACTGTTGCTCCTTATGAGGCACAGTTTCCCCTAAAATGGCTCCAAAGCTGCACACAGAAACTGATAAGAACAAGCATGTGTCAATGCCAAATGTTGTCTCGCTGGCATTGGAATTGGTAGTGCAAGAGTTAGAGATGCATAACAGGAATGACAGTGAAGTATTGAACTGAAGCCAACACCACCCCCACCCTGCAGAGACTGACAGGCATTGAGGCGTGCCTTTGGGTCATCAGCTATAATGCTTATGCCATTCTACCTGACCCAACTCTGTAGACACTGACAAGTGTTGAGGTGTGCTTTGGGGTCTTTGGGCCTTATACTTATGCCATTCCATAAGGAAATATGCTGAGGTGGGTGCAGTATAGGAGAAAGGGGTGAACTTTAGGGCCACAAACTCCAAGACAGACATCGATGCCTGTCACTGGCTGCAGGGTGGGGGTCAGGGTGGAATGGCTTGAGCATTACAGCCAATGATCCCAAGTCACTCTTCTGATGCCTTCCAGTCTCTACAGGGTGGGGAGTAACAGTTGGAAACCCTAACGCTGTAGGTGTTTGTTGTTATTTTCACTCCAAATTTTCAACATAGGCTTTTTGTGACCCCACTTCATGAACAGCACACTATCAGTTTGTTAGCTGAAAGGTAGTTTTGCACAGTAGCTACGCCATTTGGCAACACTGGGACAAAAGCACATTTTGGGCAGGATGTGAAAAATGACAACAGTATTGTTCATGAGGAGGTGTAAAAAGAATTGCGACATTGAAATCTGGAGTGAAAATAGGAAAAATAGGTGAAGTTATGAGCATGCATAGAAACTGTGCAACACACGTCCATAACCCAATTATTTTTGGGATTTTTTAACCACATTTTCAACATAGACATTTTGGGACCTCTCTTCATGAACTGTGGCACTGTGATTTTGTTAATTTGTCCCAAAGATTGATTCCACTCAGCGATCATGCCATTGTGCGCCACAGGTGCGAAAACACATTTTGGGCAGGATGTGAAAAATTACAGCTGTACTGTTCATAAGGGAGGTGTGAAAAAATGCCAGTGTTGAAAATCTGGCATGAAAATATTATGAAGTTGCAAGGGTGCATGGAAACTGCAACGCATGCTTGTAACACTGTCATTTTATGGATGTTCATCACCAAATTTTCAATATAGGCATTTCACCAGGACATGCACATCAGGAGGGCATGTTATGGTGCTGATGCATGATTGCAGCAGACCATTTCTTAGATCTGGTCACCACTTGGTGTATGCCTGGTGTCACCGCCTGCAGCTGCCTTATTGGGGAATGAGGGACGCACCTTCTGATGCATGCCCTACATTCACCCACAGTGACTGCACCTCCAAATCTGCTACTAATGCAATATGTTGGCTGACGCACATGTGTGAGCCAACATAAAAAGAGGAAAAAAAGAACTAAATCTGCACCTAGCTCTAGTAAAATGGCAGAGACAAGCAAAATGCCAGAAACAAATAATATATTATCACACTCTCAAATGGCTTTGGTTGAATCTTTGCATCCATCAGAGGATGAAATAAACAGACAAACGGAGGAATAGGAGAAAATTACTGAATCTAAAGAAGGAACTGGGAAAGAGGATTTGGATAAAGACCCCCCTGGGCCAAACAAATAATTCAAAACTTCACAATAGTACAGGAAACCTTGACCAAACTACAAAAAAATACCAGAAATACTACAGATCCTATCAGAAAATATTGCCACAATGAACACTAAAATAGAAGAGAATGTAAAAAGAATAAATGAATTAGAAAACAGACAATCTAATTTGGAAGATTCAGTGGCTACCATAAACAAACTCTGGCAGAGCCACTATGGCAGCAAATGCATTAACTAGATGAGGGAGGGTGTTTCATGGGCTTAAACATATACATGAAATGCCATTGCATACACTAAATGAATCAAAGTATGGTACATTGAGAAAGGAAAGATAAAAAAAAAATAATGCCACCATCTGTATTACAGTTACTTACGGTATATGTTTTACATTTTATTCTATGCACTGTTATAGCAACCAACTCAACAGAACCAGGTCATCATATACAAGAAGGTACTGTACCATAACTGCAAACACTGCTGAGACAACTATATGTTGTAACAAGGTGGAAGATAATCATAGTGTTGAGACATGTTTACAAAGACATTTGATGTGTTTAATTCACTTTTTTTAGAGATTGTTATACAGTACACACACATAATTAGTATTATACAAATGCGCATATATCCAAATGTCAATGTAAATCTTATATATTTCATTACAAGTTGTTCTCCTGAAGGAAGATCTTGCTGTACAAGGCCTAAGAAATGGGTATGAGGTAAAAGTAAACTGGGGTAGGTGTGTTTTTGAGGGCATTGCATAGTTTATGTTTTATTGCTGCTCCACTTCTGGCACACAGAATATGAAAATCGACAACCCCTTGATAGGAAGCAACACAAATTAGTTAGTACAAGGACAGAAACAAGTAGGAGACTGAATTAGTGGGTAGACAAGCATTAGTATGGTAAGTCAAATAACATTTTAAAAAGTCTCACTATAATTCATTTTTTACAAATGTGTCTGCACAGTTGATAATTTTTGTAAACAAAATAATAACTATGGGAGTTATTCCACATAACACATAGTTTAAGTGAGATGAATGAAGTTAATAAAAATAAAACAAAGTGGAATGGAAGAGAAGGAGCTATAAAATGAAAGGGAAGAGGACAAATGCAGAACTATTCCAGCGGCAATAGGTGATGTGTTCAATTGTTCTTCATCTCAGGTGGGTACACAGGCAAAAAATAACATAACATATATGGTAATAAAGAAAAATAAAAAAATAAAGCTCACTGCAGAGCAAATTTATAGTCATATACAGTATGAGCCAAAACAAGCTAAGTGATCAAGTGCTCTGCCTTAGAAAGAGCAGCACTTTCCAGCACTTTGCAACATAATATCACATGAAACAAGAATGGAAAATTAAGTTGCAGCTTGTGGCAAAAACATTCCAATTGGAGTTAACACTTGAAATGCAGAAAAAGAAAAAAAAACAGTAAGCCAACATCAGTAACTGTTAGATACCAATATAGGACAAGTGGCAACAATGACTTTTGATACAATCACTATATTGGGCACTTACACCTAATGTAACTGTTAAGCTCCATATAGTGCCCCTGGTATAACACTTCTGAAAGAAAAAGAAATCAGATAGTTTAAAAAAAAAACAGTGACATCAAATAACAGATCACAAGTGCAGTATATATTTTTTTCTGGTAATATTTCATATCCAACTGCCAATAATACATTTCATCTGTTTACATCCATCCCTTTTTATTAGCAATAGTTGTTATGGCACAGGAAAAAAGGTTCCACTAGTAAAGGAGAGGAACACACTGACAAATAATTAAAATATTTACAGATTTACTATTTCACAAAATATAGTCTGGTGGTTGCAGGTTATCCTTTTTTGTCTCTTTCTCTCTGTTCTTTTTACTATGTGTAGGTTTCGTATGTGTGTGTGGGGGGGCAGGGGGTTGGGGACATGGGCTCTAGGCATGTGCAAAGCAAATGTACTGAGTGAGATGGATTACTGTTCTACTGTGCTCTTCCATGACACAGTCCTGGAATTCTATAGCACAGGTGTTTTCCAATTGTCTCACTCCTATGGAGAATGGAGCGATTGGTGGCTTATTTGTAGTGACAATTGAAAATAACTGATGATTAGTGGAGTCTCCGACTTAGTAATTGGTGGCTATACTTAATCGATATAAGCAGAATGGAGTACTGTGCTCCCTAGATAGTATGCAACTGTATTGGAAAAGTAATACACTACCAGTTAGGTTATGATGTCTCTCACAAATGAGAACAGATTACCATCAGTCCTCTACAGAAGGTAAAAACAAAAGCAACTTAATTTTCTAAATAATTTTTAAGTATAACTGCCCCTAGGGGATTTTCTGTCTTGGGAAAGAAATACCATGAACATGTAATATTTTGAATATTTGTGTAAGGTGTCATGGACTATTGCCAGCTTTTTGCATGACTGTTTATTTGCATTGCTATGTATGGCTACTAGTTGTTTTACCATAAGCGGCTGCGACACTAACAATTGTCACTGTAACAAACAAAAAAACTGTACAAAAATGCAATATCTGTGTCCTTGCCTCAGGGTATAACTCTAATTTTAAGATGGACAGGCATTGTCAGAGACATTTCACAGTTCTATTAATTTACATGTACAGTAGCTATTTATTTCATAACACAGATCAGGTCCTAGTGATTGTGATACTCCATATGTATACTACTGATTATTAAGATGCTATTACATTTGACATCCAGGAGATGATTGATGCTAATTAGAGTCCATCTGTATCTGACATCCTAACTGCATTGGTATGGTATTATTTGCCCTATACAGTTGCATACTTAGGCAAGGGGTACATAATTCCATGCTCACCATCTTGATTATGGATAGACACCATTCCCCAAGTTGCAGATGCTAATATTTCTCTGATCATTTTTTTCCCATAAAGATCTTTGTTGAATCTTAGCAAACACTTGCATACAGTGCAGGAGTAAGGAGAATAAAACTATCTTATAGTCAGAAATACACAGAAAAAAGTAACATTGCATAGAATTATCACAACCCTTCCTGGTTAAAAAAAATAAATAAATAATTTCTGATGTCAGTCACAGATGGCACTGCATTTCCATTAGTTTTCTACAAAAAGTGAAAAGCAAGATCCAGTTATCCAGTTATTGTTCAAAATAAGTTTGCAGTATTACAGCCGGGGGTTCTGTTCAGGAAAGAAATGCTACACATATGTATTTTTATTTCTTTTCTTTTAAGTTTCATAGAGTTTTGAAATTATTTTTAATACTGTTACTTTCCTCTTCTATCTATGTTTACTGGTTGTTGTACCAGAAGCTGCTTTGGCACTAACTAGTATCTCAAAAAAAAAAAAAAATTAAAAACAAACATTTATATCTGTCTGTGGCTCAGAGTATGGCTCTAGTTTATAAATGTGCAGGCATTGTTATAGACATTACACAGTTTGATTATTTAAATCTTGTTGTCTATTCCCTAACGCAGACTTGGGAGTGTGATACTGCAAATTTCTTCTGCATATTAAAGTGCTTTTACTTTTGTCCATATGGAAAAGACTGCTGCTATGCAGATCCCATCTGTGCCAGACACGCAGAATACAATGTGTTGTATTCCCAGTGAGAGAAGAGAAAGGTAAATGTTAAGGAAAAAAAGATCAAAGACAGCTGTCCCAGAGTTGAAGAGTTCAAAATTCCTCTGTGCATGTTCACGTGTCAGTACAGATAAGGGACAAATTACTTAATTCACAATAGTAGCATTTTGTTCATTTTGTAACATCTATGTTGGTCCAATAAAAGGCATCAAATCATTTGCTTCTGGATCTGTTCTTACAAGGACCAATACGGCAAAGACTAAATCTGTATGTCCAGTCACACTTTACCGCTGCCTTGAAATAGCCAGTTAATACATTGTGTAAATGTATAGTATCGCAGCCTGTCTATCTTCACAAGTAAAGCTGTGCCCTGAGGTTGTGACAAACATAATGACAATTTTTAGGGTTTGTTTATGTGACTGGGAAAAAAGTAGTCTGTGTGACACCTCTAATTGCAACTGAAAGTAAGTAAACAGAACAGTGACATAATGTCAAGTATAATATTCCTGGCTGGATTAGTGAATAAGAGGCAGTAAAGTTAGTATCAAAGATAGTATGAAGCATAATAATATTCATAATAAACCAGCAGTAGTGGTGGGTAAAGTGAGGAAAATTCACTTAATGGAGTAATCCGCAAAACTCTGCTCTTTTCATGAAGCGAAATGCAAAATTTCACCTGGCGGAATGACGAAATTTCTCCTGGTGTAATGGTGAAATTTTACCTTCCATGGGGAAATTCTGCCTTCTGTGGCCTAATGCAGAAAATTTTGTAAATTACTCCACATGGTGAATTTGGCCACTTCGCCGGTGGAAATTAAATTTGCTGCATCTCTTACCAGCAGTGCAGTAGCTGAGGAACTGTACTTTGCATGGATCTTATGTCATGCCTTTTGTTGTGAATAGAGCCAAACAGTGTTGTCCGTGCATGGTATTAGTATTGTAAAGCAATCTTCTTCATCATTTCCCCTAGCTGTAAATGTTGTCCAGGAGATGTGAGTGTTAACAGCTCTGAGCCCATAAAGCAGTGGTTCTGCATAAGTGTTTCTCATCTGCTTGTGACTGGGATGTGACACATACGCGGTATTTTTAGGCAATGTATATTACTTGTCAAGCTTGAAAATCCATTTGGCTGTGAGACATTAAGTGTAGCAGCTCTGTTTTGGAGATTCTGTATCTGCAAGCTTAGCACTGGCTTGTGAAGTGCCCAAAGGCTTTGTTTCCTAGTATGTAAATTGGCATTCTGCCTTGAGTTGTAAAGAATATATATAAATTGTGATACAGTCATGCACAAAGCAAGAAGGTGGAGTTGTTACGGAAGCAAATTTGATAAGCAATATCACTGATCTGCACACTAGGGAATAAAGCTTGGGCTTCTGCATCATATATTTCCAAGGTTGCTGTATAACAAAAGCAGAGTTTAGCACAATGCCATCAGACTGACCCCTTAGTGAGCAATTATTGATGTGCTCTGCCACTACAGTCACTCCTATATTTATGTTATAACTACAGATGTTTTCCAAATCTACAGTGCATGCAAATAAAGTGACATATTATTTAAGCATAACCGAGGGGTTAAAAAAGTAAGGTTTTCCAGTCAGTTTAGTTTAGTATGTAGAGAAAAGGAAAATGGAGCAGAGCAGCCAAATGCAGAGAAATTGCCCCCAAAATGCCAGGCTGCAAAAGGACTCTGATATTTGAATTATTAAAATTCTTTTTTTTTTTTATGCTTCTCTACAAAAGAAAAAAAAGAAACCGGACGGTCTTACAAGAGTGATAAACCGGACAAGGAACATTAGTAAAGTACTCCCTCTAGTTTCTTTCCCGGTTTCACTATGAACCAATTAAAAAAAATTAAAAACAAACACACTAAAAAACCTTTTTATTTAAGAGGCACTGTATTTTACCACAAAGCATGTGGGTTTTACATACCATGGTGTAAACATCCTATAATAAATGTAACAACAAGGAAAAGTGGAAAAATAAAACTGCTTTGCTGAGGCAGCCTCAGGGACACAGGAGAAGGAAACATAACCTATTAATTTTATCCTGTAACTGTACCTGAGCATACCCTGGCTCCTTCTGTCTTACAGAAAACTTTACCCAGGTTGTCCATGTTTGAACATTGCAGTTCCTCTGATTCTTCTCATTATAGAACAGTCTCCGTGTAATTCAAATATTGCAATAGTGGTGGGACTTGAACAAATCTCATTGTCTGCTTGTACTTTATGTCAGTTTCAATTATTAATATCATGGACTTCTGTTGAACTCTATAAGTGGCCATAAACTTATACCTGTCATCTTTCCTGCCAGCATGATCTCATTCCCTTGGTGTCAGCAATGTTGCACAGTCCTGGGAACCTGCCTATGGTCTAACTTCTGCGGTAGACCACATATTTTATATTTTTTACATGGTGTGCTTTCTACTGCAGGGGCTCCAATTCAAGTATTAGATCATGGTGGTGGCTGTAGGAAACTAACAAGAATATCATCTTTTTTTTTCTGTATTATTTATTTATTTATTTTGTTCTGTCTTCAATAAAAATATTGCTGGATCCACGGTAAATCTATTAGTCCACTGAAAATAAAACAAAGATGAACTATGAATGGTGTGACATGATACTGCTATAAATGAAGAATGAATCACAGACAAAGTTTGCAACAAAGACAAGTTCAAGTCCCAACACTGTTGCAAAGTATTTACATATGCATAGAGTACTGTATAATGAGAACGTTCTTGGCTTTTGAATTTCATTTGTTATCTTTTTATTCTTATGTAAGGCATTAGATAGTTATAAATTGTGTGTGGTTTGGTCTTTAATTACTTATAAGTGTAACATCTGTGATGATGTCATGATGTATTAGCATACTTGAACAGCATAAAAAAGTAATCTTGTTATCCTTGGTAAAGTGCCAGTGAAGAGTAAGAATGGTCACTAAGTATTTACTAGCAGTCTGTGGAACAAACTTCTGTGTCTGGATTTTGTTCAACTTGGATCTATTACACCTCAAGAAGTGCTGGGCAGTGAGTGTATTGTGTCTTTCAACAATTGGCTATATGCCCAGCTCAATTTTATCTCATAATTGTAAGTCAATAATTTTTGTTTTGTATTTTGCAGTACAAAAATATGTTATTGACCTACAAATAAAGATAAAACACAACCTGGAATATAGACAAGTGTTCTGCAGTCTGCTAGAAAATATGCAACAGTGTTTCATGCCCTTCATCAGCATTTTATCATCTTCTAATTCATGCTGTTTTAGTATGCTCGTCCATTGTGATGTCATCACAGATGTTATATTTTAAAGCAATTAAAGACCTCCAAACCAAATCTAATTTACAACTATCTAATACAATACATGAACATTAAACAACAGCACATGAAATTTAAAAGCCTAGGCTAACTATCCAAGAAGATTCTTCTTATTGTAGAATAGTCTCAGCATACTTAAACATACCAATTGTGTTGGGACTTGAGCAAGTCTCAGGGTCCGCTTGTACTTTATGTCAGTTCTGATTATTACTATCATGGACTTCTCTCAACCTCTTATTATAAGTGGTGATAAACATATGCCTACCATCTCCCCTACCAAACTGATTTTGTTCCCTCAGTGTCAACAGTGCTGCGCAATCATGTGAACCTGCCCATGATTTAGCTGCTGAAATGGCCCCCAAGAAAGAGTTTTTTTTCTCCTTGAAGTATCACGGCTCATTATGTTGGTACTCCTGTTAGGGTGCTGTAATATTTTGAACTTAGATCAGTGTTTGTGTGCTTTAAAAAAAAAGATTGCATTGCTGTTAAAGCAGGAATGCTGTCTTTTTAGTATTGTGCCCTAAAATATGTACAATTTCCCATTTGTATATTGTAGTTCTGACAGGATTAAGCTGAAGGTTCTGTTGTAGCTGCTGACCTCATTAGATGGCTACTACAGTCTGTTCACAGTCACACTGCTGTTTCCCCAACCACAGTTTCCTGCTAGTGAAGGCAGCATTCCATCATTTGACTGTCTCCTATCCTTGTTTGTCCTGCTGGCAAAGCCCCTATAGTTTTGAACTAATATTGTCTTTCTGTGTTTATGCGTTATTCCTTGATTTTGGTATTGGCACACTTACTACATTAGTGATTTTATACTTTTGTCATAGTTAAGTGAGTAGAATTTCTGAATTCCTTAGAACTTCTGACTATTGATGAAATCTGCAGTGACAGTAGGACACTACCAGTGTACACTTGGGCAACTCCCATCATAAAAAAAAAAAAAATCAACAGATAACATTTTGTTGATATGCTCTTGGGCAAGAAAACTGCTTTTACTCGGAATCAGTGGTCAGTAAAAATAACACATTCAGGCCTAAGCAATATTTCTGGAAAGCAACATTTTTATACAATCTTTAAAAAAATGTACATATTAAACCTGCAGAACTGGAACATTAATAGGCCACATGGAAAAGTACATTATAAAATAGTGGTTATAAATGGAGCATACTGAGTGACTGACAGCATTCTAAGAGGTTATATTAATGGCAGGCAATCATTGTGTGCAATCACGGCTTGTGTTACTAAAGTCCACAAGAGGGATTTTTAAACATAAGAATAAAAGCCCTGCTTCACCACTGACCCTGTATATTGAAAGGGTCCAAAACAAGGTTTTCTGCAACTAGTCCCACAGAGGTTTCCTCTAGCTCAGCTGGTATAAATACTTAAATGTTACCATCTATAATACAAGCCAGCAGGCTAATTAAAAGAAAATGTTGTTAGCCCGATACACCCATTGAACAATGAACAACTACTGTTTCCCATGTTATTGGGGGTATTTTTGAGGGTGGGCGAGATCTCTTTAGTTGACAGCATTCAAAAAAGTTATGTTAATGTCAGGAACTCACTGTGTACAATCAGGGCTTGTGTTACTAAGCTCCCCATCTCACCTGGCAGAACTCAATCAGAAATTATATACTGCACCTAAATGAGGGTGCAGGACACCAGATACTCCCCCTTCAATTGCTACCCAACCTAGCATTGAATTGCCATTTGCCAGGCAGACAAAATATGAGTTAGCTCTAAACAAATGCCTACAAAAAGAACCCTCAAAGCTGAGCTAACTCAAATTTAATCTGCTTGACAAATGGAAAATGGTAGCTCAGTTGTAGAAATGTTTTTTTTTCATCAAAAGTCAAGCCCTACGCTGGCACAGAGCTGAATGTAGATGTCAGATTTAGCCTAACTACAAGTACCAACCTGGAGTAAAAATATACCTAAACAGCTGCCTCTGTTTTGAAGTCCTCTTGGCTCCATACTCACTTAAATGTATTAAGTGCACAATGGAGCAGAAAGCTACAGCTGGGAGTTTTATTTCTGACTGCTCCCTTTCTCTCTCATATCAGTCTGCACTTTTGATTTAGTGCCACCCCTGAGAATTTGTAAAGGGGGAGCCAGATAAACTAAATGTTTAAGAGGGGAATAAAATAACATATGCACCTCAAACAATGTTTAGCATGTAGAGAAGAAGAAAACAGAGCAGCCAGATTCAGACAAACAAAAAAACTACAGTTATCCCCAAAGTGCAAGGCTGCAAAAGGACTCCAATGTCTGAATTATTAAAATCAGTTTTTTTTCATACTTCTCTACAAAAGAAAAAACAAACTGGACTGTCTTACAGGAGTGGTAAACGGGACGAGAAAGATTAGTAAAGTACTCCCTCTATTTTCTTTTCCGGTTTCACTACTAAACATTCAAAAAATAATAAAAAGGAACAAACACACAAAAAACTATTTTTATCTAAGAGGCACTGTATTTTACCACAGTGCATGCAGGTTTTACATACCTCAGTGGAAACATCCAATTATAAAGGGAACAACAAGGAAAAGGGGAAGAACAAAACTATTTATTTTGTTGAGGCAGTCTCACTGACACAGGAGCAGAAAACCAAAAATATTAATTTTATCCTGTTACTGTACCTGAGCATACCGTGGCTCCTTGAGTCTTACAAAAAAAATGAACCCACGTTGTCACTGTTTGAACATTGCTGTGCCTCAGATTCTTCTCACTATAGAATAGTCTCAACCTAATAAAAACATTGCAATATTGGTGAGACTTGAACATGTGTCAGGGTTTGCTTGCACTTTATGTCATTTGCAATTATTAATATCATGGACTTCTGTTGACCTCTATAAGTGACATGTTCAAGTCCCACCACTGTTGCAAAGTATTTACATATGCAGAGATAATTGTATAATAAGAATGTTCTTGGCTTTTGAATTTCATGTGCAGTCTTTTTATTCTTATGTATGGTATTAGTTATAAATTGTGTGTGGTTTGATGGTCTTTAATTACTTTAAAGTGTAACATCTATAATGATGTCATGATGTATTAGCATACTTAAACAGCACAAATTAATAATCTAGCTATCCTTGGTAAAGTGCCCCATGAAGGGTATGAACTGTCATCAGGTATTTACTAGCAGACTGTGGAACAATTGGCTATATGCCCAGCTCTATTTTATCTTGTAATTGTAAGCCAATAAAATATTTTTTTGTACTTTGCAGTACAAAAATATGTTATTGTCCTGAAACTACAAGATAAAACACAACCTAGAATATAACCAAGTGTTCCGCAGTCTGCTAGAAAATACCCAACAGTCTTTTATGCCCTTCACTGGCACTTTATCAGTTACTAATTTATGATGTTTCAGTATGCTCATCCATTGTGATGTCATCACAGATGTTATGTTTTAAAGCAATTAAAGACCTCCAAACCAACTATAATTTACAAATATCTAATACAATGCATGAACATTAAAATGACAGCACATGAAATGTAAAAGCCTAGGTTAACTGTCCAGGATGATTCTTCTTAGTGTAGAATAATCTCAGTATGTGAAAAGACCTGTAATACTTATTTACCACAGAACTGCTAACATTGGAGGGCAATATATTGTATAACGAACGTACATAACACTTAAACAATCACATTTATATGTTTTGCCCTGTGCTATTTCAAGGTCACCTGCCACTAGGTATGTGTACATGTTTACATGCATTCTACTTTACTATCAATGGGTGGTCTGGCATAGCAAAGAGGATATGCTAGCAAATGAAATGAAGAGTCTGGGAAATACCTTCAACATATAAATACATAAAATATATAAGTGTAATTTGTAACAACACGTACTCTGGGGACTTAAGAATTTTATTATAAATTGTATTTTTTTCTCTATATTCTTTGTACTATGTGATGGTTTTGTCTGTGTTCTTGGGGGATGGGGATCAGAGTTTAATCAAATTTAGTTATTTAATTAATTGAAATACATTTATTTTCTTATTAAGCCTACTGTGTAAATACTGGCTAATGTTGTAATGTGATCTTCCAAGCTACAACACAAAACTGCAAAAGCACAAGTGTCTCACAAAATTAACTTCAGTGGGGTGACTGAAGTGATGTGCGTCTCAACTGTAATGACTCTTAAAAATAGCAGAACAGTGAAGTCTCTGACTCAGGGAATGGTGGCTATCCACACCCGTTGTAGGGAGAATGGAGTACTCTGCTCTCTATATATTTATGAAAATGTCTAGGATTAGTAAAACAGTGCCAATAAAGTTAGTCACAGATGGGACTGGATTAGCATCAGTTTTCTACATTCAGTCAAAGCACTAATGACATAATTTTAACAATAAGTGTGCAATATCATAAACCCTAGGGGGGTTCATGTCTTAGGATAGTTCAGTAATAAATGCACATGCGCATGCACTCTTTTGATAACTTTTCTAACACTTCATAGACTGAGTTTTTCTTTAAAAAAAAAAGTTTATTGGCAGTGTTATGTTTTTCTACTGTTTGTTGTAGCAGACATTGCTTTGGCACAAAGAATTGTCACTGCAACAGAAAACATTTAGGAAACAAAAATATGTCTGTCCGTGTCTCAGGGTAAGGCTATAGTTTTGACAACAGACAGGCATTCTCAGATGCAGTCATTTCACAGTTCTATTTTTTTACATTAGGTTATTTATTTCTGAACACAGAATAGCTCCAGGGGATGGGATACTGCAAAGTTCATCTGAATATTAAAGCAGCAGTGCAACAAAAATGGGTTATAATTTGACCTAACCTTTTGTTTCTTTGTAACTGATGCCAGATGTCTTCTAGTTTTTTTTTGCTGGTGAAACTTTTAGTTTTTGTTATCATTTAAGAATGTTCTGACAGTTTAAAATAATTATTTCTCAAGAAAAAAGATGCTCCCGCTTATTTTTGCATAGAAATAATACCGAGGACCCCTGGAGGGTAATAATCCAGACAAAAATGCCAGGTTATTTGCACCTTATCTGTACTGACATTTGAAAATAACTGAGGATTAGTGAAAACTGCAATTCAGGGATTCATGGCTATCCTAAACCGATATAGTGCGAATGGAGTACTGTGCTCCCTAGATATTTCTGCAACTGTAAAGGAAAAGTATAGGAAAAGTTTTATAATACCAAGTAGGGAATATCAAGGAAGACAGTATAGCGCAGTGGTTTAAGACTGTAAGCTGCACATCTAGAGACCTGGGTTTGAATCCCACAGACCCCTCCTGTAGACTATGTGATCCTGAGCAAGTTACTTAACTTCCCTGTGCTCCCAGGTCACACTGTAAACAAGCTTCAGAATAGTATGCCACGCCTGATTAAAAAAAAAAATAATAAAAAAAGCAATTTCTAATGTCAGTCACGGATGGGACCACATTTTCATCAGTTTTCCATGGAAGGTGAAAAACAAGATCCAGTAAACATTCAAAATAAGTTTGCAGTATTACAGCCTGGGGGGGGGGGGGTTCTGTTGCAGGAAAGAAATGCCATGCACATGTATTTTGTTTCATTTTTTTAAAGTTTCATAAAGTTTTGCTATTATTTTTAATACTGTTACTTTGCTCTTCTATCTATGTCTACTGGTTTTTGTACCAGAAGCTGCTTTGGCACTAACAAGTGTCTAAAAAAAAATCATTAAAAACAAACATTTATATCTGTCCGTGGCTCAGAGTATGGCTCTAATTTTTAAATGTGCAGGCATTGTTATAGACATTACACAGTTCAATTTATTTAAATCTTGCTCTCTATTCCCTAACGCAGATAATCTCCTTGGGACTGTGCTACTACAAATTCCTTTTGCATATTAAGGTGCTATTACTTTTATCCATATGAAAAAAAGACTGTTGCTACACAGATTTCATCTATACCAGACACACAGAAGACCATTGCTGCATTCCCAGTGAGAGAAAAGAACAGTAAACTCCTGTAAATGTATGATTTGGCTATGTCTGATGTATTTATAATACATTACATCAAGTACTGTACGTATGACAATAAGAGATCAGCCATTTCTTCTGTTGCAACACATATCTAGAGTTTGAGGCTCTGACACAAGGTAGCAAAATGTCAAGCAAGCCTCCATTTACATGCAAATGTGTCACTTGTAATACAGCCCCTCCCATTCCTTGATGTCACTGCAGCAACAGTGCAGAACAAAACATAAGGGTATCAATGCTGTCTAGCCTGATTTTGGTTTAAGTTTGCAATGGCTTAAGACAGTTCTGTCATGCAACTCACACAGGGCGTAGTACTTGTAGCCTTAATACTATATGCGTAGAGCAAATAATACATCTAATAGTATTTTATTCACAGGAAACAAAAGCTGTTTCTTTGTACTGCTCATTTCTCTCTGTGAGGCAGTTGTAACATGTTGTGGAAAGCAGTAGACTGAATCAGCCAATCAACCAATCAATCAACCAATCAATTAATCGAGCAGTCAATCAGTCACTCTGTGTTGAACCAGGTGAACACCCTTGAGAAGATTAATTCATTACAAGGTGAGCCTGGGCAGTTTACCAAAGGATCACACAAGACTGACTTGTACACCTCCCCTTTTAGCAGCTGAAAGTGGAGAGCTAGATCATTTACTTTATAAAGTGTATTGTTTTACATTTCAAATGCTCCTGAAATCTGAGTTTCTGACTTTAAATACCAAGACACAGAATGCATATGACATGGGAGGAGTGAGCTAAGCAAATACAGAGCACTACAAACACTGAGACTGATTAGTTTCATTACCTACAACAGCTGAGGTGTAGAATCTGATTTGTGAGGGACATCTTACTTCAAATGCTGTCATTACAAATTGGGGGCTGCTACAGCTTATCCTTAGTACCTTGAAAGTGAAGTGCTGTAGCTTTCACATCACTGCTAATGATTTATAATGGGAATTGAGGCACTTTTAAAGTCAAGGACCTGAGGGATCACCACAGTTTCCAAGGAGGTTTGGGGAACTTCTTAAGGGTTAGAGAGTAAGGGACTCTAATAGGATTTGAACCAGAGTCCCCCAGTGCTTGTGCATGTGCTTTAACCACTAGATTATCCTTCTTCCATATGCTGAGGCCGATGCTTTGCTGGTAACCTATTTCTTGTCATAGCTGAATTCTTTTTTGCCTTACAGCAGTCAACCAATCACTGACTGCCTAGTTACAAAGGAAAAGGGATCTATTTGCAAGATTGTTTCTCACTGCTGGTGTCAATCAAAACACAGGGGCCCAGATATTCAAACTGTGCCCAAAAAGTGCGCAATAGCAGGAGCAAGCGCAAGTCTATTGTGTCCATGAGCAAGAGATACGATATTCAAAAAAGGAGCAGGCCAAATTGAGCCTACAGCCAATGACTGAATATTGCACCACCTGCGCCATAGCGCAACTAGGGAAGGGAAGCTGAGCAGATATGATGTGCCATAGCGCAACAAGGGATATTCAGCTGAACAGTCCAGAGGCACCATAGCACAACCAGGGAGCCCCCCAGCTGCACAGCAATGTAACTGCACAATCAGGGAGGTAGGGGCCCACCACCCATGCCACAGATGGACACAGGAACACACAGCAGAACAGACATTGTCCCCCACACCCCAAGCACAGCACAACCGGGGGAAGGCTGGAATAACCACTGGTCCATGGAGACAAGCAAACAACCCACAGCCTGGCCATGGTGCCCCATCACACCTACCGGCAAGCTGTGACTAGCACACAAGGAGGGCAGACCACCGTGTGCCACAGCATCCCCCCCAGTGCACAGCACACCCTGCACCATGACCCCCAGACACCCCCCATGAGCAGTGACCACCACTGCAGGAAACCCCATGCATGCCACCACCCCCACTGTGTCAATGCAACCCTGTGCACCACAGAACCATGCAAGCCAGTCCCACCATGAGCACCCATCAGCAGGTTGCCGCACACAGCAATGCAACAATGGCAGACACAGTGCCACCATGCACAGTCCCCTGAGGTACTGCTGAGTGAACCGACCATGCGTTGGCACAAGAGGTACTCCATATGGGACAGTCATGTCCTTGACACCACCACCAGTGGTACAGCACCCTGCACAGTATTCCAGTGACACACCCTGGCCCACCACTGGCCACAATAGCCAGCACAGACACCCACAGTGGTGCGTGGAAGCATGCACCACACCGGATGCCACACAGGCTCTGGACAGACACCCACCCATACCCAAGGGTACAACAACACAGGGACGCAGTGGTGGGGCAACAAAGCCCCCATTGTGGGCCCATGTAAGCCGTGTACACACAACCCACAGTCCACCATGGCACTGGAGTGCCATCCACCCTGTGCAGGCACCATGGACCATTACACCACCAGTAGTCACCCAGAGCACAAGCCACATACATTGGGGCACATCCCCTGCAACACACACAAGCCACAGCATGGAGGTGGGACAATGACCGTGTCACCCACAGTGCCACCTGAGCCAGGCATGCACCACACCAGTGACATGAGCAATCCAGAAAAGTGATGGGTACAGTGTCCGCCCTGCAGGGAATGCCACCACTGACATGCCAGTGGACCATGCAGGTCACAGACAGGCATGTGTGTCGGCTGCACAGGCCATGGATGGGCCGATGGGTGCACCATAGACATACAGCACATGCCATGGACCACTGTACACAGTCATCCAGTGCACAGGGGACAACACACACAACACAGACACTGATATCTACCCCCACACCATAGTCACCTCCACATGGACACACACACATACCCATGACTGCACCACCCCGATGCCTGCACACCACTGCAGCTGAGCACCTATAGCCATCTGCAAATCAGTGACCACCATGGTATTCATATAAAATTCAAATGTATTGTAAAAATATAAAACTGAACTATGTACAATAATAAAAACTATTTACAAGCTTGTGGTGGGGGACACAAACAAGGTGGGGGTGGGCAGGGGGAAGGGGTGGACAAATAGGATGGGATAGGAGGGGTGTGAGGGTGGGTCTAGGGGGTAGGGGAAGTCAGGGACCAAGGGACTGTTAATGTGACTGCCATTCCTGGCTCTGGGTCTGCCTGGCTGTGTGGCACCGCAGCAGCACCCCTGTCATGTCCAGCCTCCTCAGGATCACCAAGGACTTACGGGACAGATTAAGGAGCTCCCTCATGGTGTCCCTTATTTCCCAGAGATGTCTCATACCTAGGATAAGGGAGCACAGTCAAAAGGTGTGAATGCACAACCCCATACAGCCCGCCCACTGTGCATGGCATACAGCCATGGGACATACCACTGTGATGGTGTGTGACCACCCGCAATGATCACATCCACAGGACCTGCCCACCCAGGTGCATACAGCCATGCGGAATGCTGCACACACCCACCGGCCAAGTCACGTACAGCACCACCGTGGCCATTTAGTGACATGGCTATGTGGTGCAAAGGCAGTGGCACAGCCATGCACCTGGTGCTTGCATGGACTACCAGTGACGCACACCCAGACATGCATTGCCACTGTGTTGACTGTAACAAGTGGCGTGCATGGCAGTGGTGTCAATGAATGGTAGCCATGCCCCGCTGCCCACCCTGTCATACAGCATGCAATACTAATCATGGAGGTCTGGCACTCATCCTCATCGGGCCAGTCAGGTGGGCGTTAATGGTCCTTGGCCCGCCTGGCTGCGGTTTCCTCACCCCTCCGCCACTCTGCCCACACCCTTCATATTTCGTCCTGGCCTGTGGGGAAAAAAAGGAGAGAAGAACATCAGTACATTCCCAAAGCAAAGTCCCCCTGCCCCAAGGTGTGTGCCCTCCCACCCAGCCAGACCCACCCACCCCACACCCTGTAGACACCACCACAGCCAACCCCTGGCCCTCCCTATGTGCTGGACACATACAACACTGTGACTCATATGGATGATAAAAGTGTGTTGACGGAACCCCTACCTGGATGTGGCACCATGCCTTTCCTGGCATGTGCTGCAGTCGGGCCAGTAGCTCCGGCTCCCTCCTGCGCAGGTCACCATAGTGGTGCCTGCATTGCTCAGCCGAACACCCCCATCCTGTTGCCTCATCTAGGGCAGTGGCCACCTCCTGCCACACCTGGGTCCTTGCCCTGTCCAGGGGGGCCTCCCCAAAGTGAGGCCCATGGTGTGGCTCAACTATGGCCACCAGATTGGCCAGCTCAATAGCCATCCATGAAGCAGCTCATCTATGTGCTATTCCAACAGCTATAGTAGGCAATATGGTGCTCTGCAGCGCGGCTCCCCACATGCAGATGCTGCGAGGTACAGCACTGCCATTCCCTATCATGCTGTTACTGAACAGAGCAATAGAGGTGAACCTATGCCTGATGCATGGTGCCAAGGGGCAAAGGTCGGGCACAGGGTCAAGGGTCTCTGGCGCAAGGCCACGCACAGTGCCATCGGATGACAATGCATGTAGTGCGATTGGCTGCCTGTGTGCCAGTGCCACAGCGGACTATCAGCCAGTTGGGCCATTGCACCTATGAAGGCCCAGTGCCACAGCGCCATGTAGTGACCAATGCTATAGCACCACTGGCACAATGGTGGCAGATGCCTGCGTCAGCAACCCAGGCATGCACAGTGAGGTGTACTATGCATGCCACAGAACTGCGCCATTGGCTCAGCATGTTTAACACAATTGCACAAAGCGCAACAGCGCGATATTCAGCCATCATATGCAAATCATCTGATCAGCCATTCAATGGCACAGCACTGCAGTTTGCATCTAATTAAAGTTGCTCCTCTCCTCATTTGCATGGATTGCGCTATAAAAGTGCGACAATGTGCTGCAGTGGCCATAGTCAGTTACTGCAGTTTATTGGTGAGTTGCATGCTGTTTGGGAGGTGGACTGTGGATTCAGAGACATGCATGGGACTGCACAGTCACAGGTAACAACTGTCATTCTTACAGGCTACATAATGACTGTTGTTCCTTTTTTTTTTTGGATCAACTTTGTGCTGTTGTTGGAGAGGAGGACAACAGTGGTGGGAGGAAGAGGAGGAGGAGGCCGAATTTTACAAAGGCCGAAACTGAGGCCCTTTTTGAGGCCTACCTGGATCATGAGCCACTGCTCAGTGGATGGCAGGGTACCCTTCAGGCCCATGCTGCTGCATGGGAGGAGGTGGCATGTGCAGTGAACCTGCATGGCAGTCACCAGCGCTCTGTGCAGGAGTGTAAGAAGAAGATGGGCACTGACAGGAGGAGGGTAAAGGAGAAGGTGGCTGCCATCTGGGCAGCATGTGCTACAACAGGTAGGGGACAGCCGGAGGTGGTACAGCTCACCCCAGCGGAGGACAGATTTACTGGAAGCATGCATCGAAGTGCCATTGAGGGTGTTCCGGGTGGGGGCTTCCAGACAGGTGGTGGCCCATCACTGCATGGTAAGTCATGATCTGTCTGGGGGGGGCAGGGTAGGTCACACGCAGTAATGTGACTTTGCTGTCCCTTACAGATACTGAGCATCTGCATGGGTCAGCGGTGGTGGGCCTGTCCACTGCGGACAGTTGGATGGAGTCGGAGGTGGGACCGTCCACCTCCACAGGTATTTGTGGATCATTACGACAGTGGGGCTGCCTGGCTGTCCACACTGATGTCCTTGAGACAGGCGTGGAGGAAGCCCTGCCTGTGTCCCAGAGTGCTGGCGTCCATGGATGCCAGCATGCTCTGGCTGTGGCCGGGGCAGAGTCTGGCACCAGTGATGATGCCACGACCATCTTGGGCAGTGACATGTGTGTGCCACAGGATGGACACACAGCAGGGCAATTTGCGGCCCCATGGCTGTGGGTGGTGCCACCGTGGAGGCCTGCATGTCAGCACAGTCCCAGGCTGTGCCTGTCAGCACCAGTGGGGCAGCACTGGTGTCTATTCATGACAGTGGGACTGTTGTGGCAACTGCGGTGGCACCACTGAGCCCTGGGGTGCAGTAGCCAGAGGGGCAGCATCAGCAGTCACCCACTGGGCTTGGGGGTACAGGGTTCAGCGGCGGCATCTGTGCACCGCCTGTGGACATGTCCAGACCTGGTCCTGGTGAGCAGCACCCACCCTCAAGGGGTGCTGAACATCAGGGCCTTGCACACCCTGAGGAACAGGATGCAGAGGAGGCTGATGACCTCTTGGACAAGCACACCCACCTACTGTGAGCATCGGTCCAGCAGCAGATGTGGCTTGTGACATCTGTGGATGCACTGTGTGTGTATCTGGAGCAGGCAGAGGAGCATTGCGGCAGGGATGCCGAAATGATCATGGCACGGATGGACCATTTGCGGGAGGATGTGACCACTGCCATTGACAGGCATGCACAGGCATTCATTGCTGTCATGGCCACAATGGACACACCGTCAGGTGCCCATGCATCATGGACACCATGCAGTGCACTATCCACCCCCTCTCCAGGCATCATGCGACTCCAACCCTGTCGATGCCAGGTTCAGCTGTGGGCATCCCGAGCACTCCTGGTGCAGGCATGTTCGGTGTGCTGCAGACCCCTGCGCGGGCACAGTTGAGTTCACACAGTGGAACCCCTGGGGGACCATCGGTGCCACCCCATGAGACCAGTGGTCAGCCTGCCAGTGCTGGCGGGTCTCAGCGGGGCTGCCCACACATCCCTGGTGGCCGTGGCACTGTGTCACATGACTGACCTGTCTCCCAGCGTGGCTACTGTCTGGTGCTGCCCTGTGTGCATTGTGTGTGTCAGTGGGCAATGCACGGGTGGATACCCGGGCCTGCACATGGACATACAGTCCACTTGCACACCCTCCCGGCTGCTGTCCACAGTTGCGTGTGCATGATGATGCCTGCATTGCACTGTATACCAATGTGCAATGGTGCTCAGCATCTGACACACGCACATGGACAGGCAGTGGGCATGGTGGCCTGTGGACATGTGTGTTGCTAGTGTGTGCATTCTGGGTCGGTGTGCCTTCTGCCCTCTGTGCACGTTTGTTGCGTTGCATGTGTGCATTTGTGTGTGTCCTTTGGCATGGCATGTTAATCCTCACCCATCCCTAGCTGTGTGTGTGTGTGTGTGTGTGTGCCTCTGTGCCCTGCCACTTCTCTTGATGGCATGCACCCCCAATGTGGGTCCCTGCATGTTTGTGGGTTGTGCTTTGGCCACTGGTGGTTGCGCATGGCCCCATGACTTACCTGGGTTGGCTGAAGTGCTCCTCTGTGATGGTGTCCTGGTGCAGCTGTGCCAGCCGGAGCAGTCGGGGGTCCCGTCAGCCAAGGGGGGGGCTGCCCATCACCATCATCACCGGCATCCCCATTGTCCCCATTGCTGTCCCCCTCTTCGACCTGTACGGCTATCCCACATTCATTGGCCATGTTGTGCAGGATGCAACAGGCCAGGAATATCCCACAGGCGTTTGAGGGGCTGTACTGTAGGGCACCACCAGAGGTGTCCAGGCAATGGAAATGTGCCTTCAGCATCCCAAACACCCACTCGATGACATTACGTGTGGTGGCGTGTGCCTCATTATAGCGTTGTTGCGATGGGGTCGCAGGCTGCCGGTAGGGTGTGAGTAGCCAGGGATGGAGTGGGTATCCACTGTCACCTGTGTGTGTAGAGGGTGGAGGTTAGTTTGGTGATCAGCATCGCCCTGCACCAGGCCATGTAGGCCACTACCCATGCCACCTCTGGCCATGCCCTCCCAGGCCCTATGATTGTCCATGTGGTTTGCATACTCATCTACTAGGTGGCCAGTGGGGATGTCCCCACTCTCAAATCTGTGGCACAGTGCTGACTGGTGCTAGATGAAAGAATCGTGTGCTCCCCCAGGGTGCATGGCATAGACATTGATGATGCACCCCCTGGCATCACACACCACCTGGCAGTTGATGCTAGCATAGCCCTTGTGATTTATGCATGCAATTCCCTCGGGGCCAGGTGGTGTGCGGATGGCCACATGGGTGCAGTCTGTTGCCCCTAGCATGCCAGGTATGCATGCAATCATGTGGAACTCCTGTATGTTTGCTGTGCACTCCGCCGCTGTGCTAGGGAAATGGATGTACTCCTCAGCATGTGGCAGCAGTGCACTGAGGAATTGGGTGAGGTGGCGTGACATGGCCGACTGGGTTATGCCTGTGGTGTCCCCAGTTGGTCTCTGGAAGGTACCCATGGTAAGCAAGCACATGCAGGCTGTTACCTTGGTCTCCACTGACAGGGCATGGCTCTGTCGTGTGGGTGCCTGCATCACATCACTGCACTGCTCACAGAGCCACCTCAGAATTGCCCTGTTCAGGTGGTACCAGCCCACAATCTCAGTATCTGTGTACAGCTCAAAGCTGGTGTGGGCTCGGTACTGCCTGTTTGGGAACTGTGCCGATGGGCCCTTCCACGGCACGCCCCTGCCACCCGCCTTCTCACCCCCTATTACGGCCTCCATGTGGAAGGTGGCACTGGCCATGTCCCTGGCTTCGTGCTCACCCCCCGGCAGCTGTTACTGTATTCCCCCCGCTGTCCTGGCTGCTACCTTCCCTGCACTGGTTACACCTGCCTGTGCTGGCCTCTGTGCTGTGTGGTTCCCCACACCTTCCCTGTGCCTGGCTGTTCACTGTGGCCTTTCCCTGGCCTGCCCTGTTTGTGCCACCTGCCCTGTCTGTCTGCCTCTGCCTCATGTGGCTTCCCTGTAGCGTTCTTGTGCCTCTTCCTTGCTCCTTTTTATTTTGGCTCATTTCTGCTATGGCACAACTTCCACTTGATCCACTGTTGCACATTGCGCAAGTCTTTGAATATCACAATGCGCCATTTATGCATGGTTCCTCCCCCTTCGGTTGTGCATGCCTTCGTTATCATTGCGCTGTTGCTCAGCATGATTTCGGGGGTGCAACTGCCTCCTGCTGAATATCGCAGAATGGCGCAATTTCTGACTTGCGCAGGCGTAACCCTATTGCGCATGGCTCAACTCTTTTGAATATCTGGGCCAGAATGTTAACACACACACAACATAATACAACAGCTGTATAACACCACTTAAAACTCTTGTTGTACCCAGAGCCATTTATTGGGTAAGCTGTTTTTGCTAACAGAAACAGTAACACAACACATACCGGCACTTCCTTATATGAATACTGTATATACCTCAAATCAGTGCTGCATCACATTCACATGGTCCTAGTCCCTATTAGACCTGCGCTTGAGGATGTGCACAACACTTAAAGGGTTCCTCCATTACTCAAATGGGGAACCAAACTTTGTGGATTTGGTTTACTGGTGGAACTGCATTTAGTGCAGCACCATTATCTGTTGCTCTGATGACATCATCCTCCAGTAACATTGGTGGTGAAATGGAGGACAAACACATTGATAACTTTTGGGGGCTGTATATTTGTATTTATAATCTAGATTTGGACAGCAATAGGACTGCTGGCAACCGGAGGAGGTACACAACAGTTACACATAAGGAGCTGGGAAAATATTGGTGTGGAACTATGGGAGACTTCCCCTTTAAGGCAAAAAAAGATCATAGTTGGAGAGTTAAACATTCCTCTGTACATGTTCAAGTGCCAGTACAGATAAGGGACAAAGTACTTCATTCACACTGTGGATGGAACTTATTTGAAATACTTCTGCCTTAAAATAGCCAGGTAATGCCTAGTATAAGTGTATAGTGTCACAGCCTATCTTCACAAGTAAAGCTGTACCCTGAGCCTGTGATAAACATAGTGGCAGGTTTTGGGGTTTGTTTATGTGACTGGGAAAAAAAGTAGTCTGTGTGACACCTCTAATTTCAATTGCAAGTAAGTAAACAAAACAATGACGTCATGTCAAGTATAATATTCCTGGCTGGGTTAGTGAGTAAGAGACAGCAATGTTAACATCAAGGTAGCATGAAGTACAATAATATTATCATGCTGAACCAGCAGTGCAGTAGCTGAGGAACTGTACCTTGCATGTTTTGAATACAGCCAAACAGTATTGTCCATGCATGGTATCAGTATAATATAGCAATCTTTTTCATCATTTTGCCTAGCAGTAAATGTTGTCCAGGAGATATGAGTGTTAACAGCTCTGAGCCCATAAAGCAGTGGTTTTGCATAAGTGTTTCTCATCTGCATGTGACTGGGATGTGACACTTACGTGGTATTTTTAGGCAATGGCCCATATATTCAAACTGCGCCAGGCTGTGGTGCAAGTTTGGGCGCAGCGCAACTTGGCTACGCAGGGGTGTGGACTGGCTGATATTCAGCGGGCTGTGCCATGGCACAGCATCGTTGAATATCACACCCTGGCTACCTGCAGTGTGCATGGTGCCGTGGCACTGCACCAGTGTAAGTGGCCAGAGTGGAGCCTGGGGATGCGCTAGCACAAGTTCCATTGCGCTATGCACAGCAACCGCGATATTCAAAACTTGACATGCAAATGGGGCCATAATGTATGCAAGGCACAAATGGAGCCATTTGAATGTCATTATGGCCCCATTTGCATGCAGGTGTGCCCATCCCCAACGACTTACGCCTGGCGCCTTGCCAGGCAGCAGCTGTTGGGGACCGATGCCCCCAGCAGCTGACAATGTGCTCCACAGCCCAATCGCGGGCTACTGTAAAAAAAGGAAAATCACAAATCCCTGGTGGTCCAGTGTACCACTGTCTGCCCAATCACGGGCATTTATAATAAAAAAGATTAATCTGTCCAATATCCCTGGTGGTCCAGTGGACCACTGTCTGCCCGATTGCGGGCATTTGTAATAAAAATAGATTACTCTGTCCTATATCCCTGGTGGTCCAGTGAACCGCTGCCCGCCCGATCGGGGGCTAAGTAATAAAATTATAGCGCCAATATCCCTGGTGGTCCAGTGGACTCCCCACCCACCCGCCCACTGAATCCCACTGCCCCACTCCCCCAGTCAGCCGGTAGAGCACTCACCCGCCTGCTGCCTCACCACCTGCCGACTGACACCGCTTGGTGGTGTATGCCCATTGGTTCACAGCGTGAGCCACATGAGCATGCAGCTCAGTAGCCAGACACATTCTGATGATCTATGGTCTGAATGAGACAGGCTGCATGCCCATTGGCTCGTGTTGTGAACCAATGGGCGAGCAGCCCGCCGACGGTGTCAGTCGGTGGTCGGCAGGGTGGCAGGCGGTGGGTGCTGCCACCCGCTGGCTGACCGGGAAGCAAGGCAGTGGGATTCAGTGGGCGGTGGGGTGGGGGTCCACTGGACCACTAGGGATATTAGGTTATCATTTTATTACTTAGCCCGCGATCAGGCGGGCAGGTCCACTGGACCACTAGGATATTGGGCTATAATTTTATTACTTAGCCCGCGATCGGGCGGGCAGGTCCACTGGACCACCAGGGATATTGGGGCTATCATTTTATTACTTAGCCCACGATAGGGCGGGCAGCGGTCCACTGGACCACCAGGAATATTGGACAGCAGTCTATTTTTCTTACAAATGCCTGCGATTGGGCAGACAGCGGTCCACTGGACCACCAGGGATATTGGACAGTAGTCTTTTTTTTTACAAATGCCTGTGATCTGGCATGGGGGGAGCCGCCAGGTGCAGCCAGAGCTCGGGTGGCCACCCACATGTGGCAGCTGCCATGTTGTGCCCTGCAATGTGGCAGCTCACCTGTGGGTGGCCATCAGTTGTTCCTTTTTTTTTTGGATCAACTTTGTGCTGGTGCAGGTAGGGGTTGCACATGCATGGCTCTACACATCCCTGGCTGAATATCGGGCTGTGCAGGGGTATGCATGGGCACACCCCACCTGCGCCTGCATACATTACTGATGCGCTCGAGCGCTTGTCGGGATTCATTCAGCGCACTTTTCCTTACAGATATCGCGCCGGGGCGCATCAGTGGATTGCGCATGGTGCAACACTGTTGTGCCATGCGCAACCCTTTTGAAGATCTGGGCCAGTGTGTATTACTTGTCAAACTTGAAAATCCATTTGGCTGTGAGACAGGAAGTGTAACAGCTCTGTTTTGGAGATTCTGAAACTGCAAGCTTAGCATTGGCTTGTGAAGTGCCTAAAGGCTTGGTTTCCTAGTATGTAAATTGGCATTCTGCCCTGAGTTGTAATGAATATATAAATTGTGATACAGTCATGCACAAAGCATGAAGGTGGAGTTGTTATGAAAGCAAATTTGATAAGCAATATCACTGATGTGCACACTAGGGAATAAAGCTTGGGCTTCTGCATCATATATTTTCAAGGTTGCTGTATAACAAAAGCAGAGTTCAGCACAATGACATCAGACTGACCCCTTAGTGAGCAATTATTGATGTGCTCTGCCGCTACAGTCACTCCCATATTTATGTTACAACTACAGATGTGTTACCAGGAGAGACACACTAAACTGAAATCTTGTTTACAGGTATGACCTGGGAGCACAAGGAAGTTAAGTGACTTGCTCATGGTCACACAGTATGCAAGTGGGGGCTGTGGGATTCAAACCCAGATCTCCAGGTTTGCAGCTCAGAGCCTTAAACCACTGTGCTATACTGCCTCCATTTCCAAACCTACAGTGCATGCAAAGAAAGTGACATCTTATTTAAGTGTAACCGAGGGGTAAAAAAGTAAGATTTTCTGGTCACTTTAGTTTAGTTTGTAGAGAAAAAGAAAATGGAGCAGAGCAGCCAAATGCAGACAAGCAAAAAACTACAGTTGTCAGAGGGAGATTCCCCAGAAAAACGATGCACAGACTGCTGTTAGTGGGTGCTCGTCTAATTTATTATACATATTACGCAATGTTTTTTACATTTTACAACATTCCTTCATTTTCAAAGTTATCCATTTTACAGTCATCATACAGTCCAACCTTTACATTTTGGTAAATCACATATTCACTAGTTTTGTCCATTTTTTCCGGTTGTCTTCTCGGGGTCCGGACGTTTTAAAGCCCGATACCCCTTGATCTTCTTTACTTGCAAACTGTCTGTTGTCCTTCGTCTTCTTAATTGTCTGTTGTCCTTCATCTTCTTGGAGTCTGGACGCTTGAAAGCCCAATATCCCTTCTCCTATTCCCCTTGCTGCCCTCCCTTTTTCCAGCTGCTGATGGCAACTGGCCGTCATATTAATCCTTCCTTCCTCATACTTTTTTGCTTGCCTCCACGTCCCGGTGTCTGTGCCCGGCCCATGGCTCTTACGTGGCCCCCCTTTTCCACCCCCTCATTTTCTTCAAAATTTTCCACTAGCCCATCTCCAGCTTATGCGATAGAATGATGGGCTTCCCCACCCTCCCTCTTTTTCCCAAATTTCTATGCTCTCTCCCAATTGCAACAAATATGTTGCCATTTCCACTGTAGAAAGGTGCACACCATCTTGCCTGTACATTCCTGGGCTGGAAAAAACAATGCCTTTATGGGCTATGTATGTCTCCCCCAACCCCTTTAACCATGCTGCCACTCTCCTGTTAATTCTCTTCCTAGCCCACTCCACCCCTTTTATGTCTCTGGCCTGCTGCCGCACCATCCGCGGTACCATCTCTGACCATGCTATCCTTGCCTGTGGCCAAAACTGCTGCATTGTCCCTAAATCCCCTATCATTTCTTTGCACAACAGTCCCCATGGTCGTTCTCCCAGATCATTACCTCCCAAATGTATTATTAGCAAGTCTGGTCTTGGCCACTTTTGCTTCCGCTCTTCCAATGTTGGCATGATCTGCACCCACCTCATGCCCCGTACTCCCTTCCAATACACCATCACTCTTTCGGGGTCTTTTCCTAACTGCTTTCCGCCTTGCCGCTTAGCGGCCCACCTCTCCACCCAATAAATGTATGAATTCCCTAGTATCCAGACCCACCTGCACCTTTCCTGACCTGTGAAAAATCAAACACATATTAAACCATTTTCCTTACATATGTCTTACAGCAGTTTGACCTCCACCTGCCTGCTTTCTTAATTTCTTCCTCTGATCCACCTTTTTCAGCTAGCACAGATGTGACTCCAATCCTAAATGAATGGGAGGAGTAGTTCTGTGGATTCTCACCCAAGTGTGCCATACATTTCTTTAAAACCCCTGTTACCTGGAAACATGTCACCAGCTTTCCATCCCTATGTGTGAAGAACTGCCTACCCTACTTTGTCTCTTCCCCTTGTATTTCTATAGAGCGGTGACTGGGCATGTTACTTCGGCCTCTTGTTTATCCAAAATAATCTCTGCCCCAACCCCTTCTGGTCAGTCTTGGAATGTCTAAGCCAAATTGTGACCCTTTGTTGCTCCCAGTGTATTTCTTTTTCCCACAAACCCCTGACTCATCCTTTTTGTTGGCCACCACTACTTCACTGACCCTGAATGTGCCTCTTGCCATCACTGTGAAAATGGCCCTAAACAAGCAGGCTTCGAAATCTGATGTACACATCTCCCCTAGGGCCTCCACCAGTCCCTCGAGCTTGTTCCCTGCAATGGGCTTTCTTGCATCTGCCTTTCCTCCCTTTAACTGCTGCCACCCCATCAACATGCACTGGACCACATTAAACTTATTTGGTTTGGCCCAGCCTTTTGTGCTACAGGTCCATCCTATCCCTGCTAATTGTACCCCCATTGTCCCACTAGCCATTCCTGACTCCCACTTTTCACCATGTACTTTGTTACCTGGTCCTGTGAAACTGGCTCACTTACCTTGATCCCTTCCTGCTCTCAGAACTCCTGGAATGGCCCCCACACCCCCTTTGTATGCCTTCAGCGTGTTGGCAGACCAGGAGCTCCTGTATAACAGTTGGGCTCCTTCCAGCCAATTTCCCACACTCTTTCTGATACCTGCATTCTTTGTGCTGCTGCTTGTGGTGCCATGGACCTGAACCTCTCCAGCTGTAAACGGAAAGACTGTCTGCTAAGTCATTTTTAACCCCTTCTATATGCTTGACTTTAAATGACATGTTTAGCTTTAACCCCCTCAGCACTAATTGTCTCAGGACCCTGTTTGCTGTCACAGAGTGTCCTCACTGTCTGTTGATAACTTCTACCACGGCTCTATTATCGCACCAAAACATGATCCTTCTGTTCCTTAGGTATTCCACTCATGTCAACACTGCCACCCATATTGGGAAAATCTCTAGTAAAGTTATGTCCTTTAGTACCCATTTTCCTTCCATGATTCAGGCCAAGTTTCCGTGATCCATCTCCCCCAGAAATATGCTCCCATCCCAAATGAGCTGGAAGCATCCGTGTATAAGTCCAAATCATTATTCCCTAGCCACTCTTTCTGCCAAAATTTGACCGCATTGTAATCTTTTAAGAATTGTTCTCACACTTCCAGGTACTGCCTAATCCTTTGTGAGATGTCCACCCAGTGGTGCGGTCATTTTTTGCCTACTGTTGCTCTGGCTAGTCTCCTGCTGAACACTCTCCTGGGTGCCACCACCTTGCATGCAAAGTTCAAGTGCCCCCAAAACTGCTGGACCTGACACAATGGAACTCTCCCCCTCCTCCTCCTCTGAACCTCCTGTAGTAATTCCTTGAGCCTGGTCACCTTCTGCTGAGGCAACCTGAAGACCTGCTCCTCTACATTGACTTCGGTTCCCAGGAATTCCAGTTTCCTGGCTGGTCCTTCCATTTTTTCCCTCTGCTAGTGGCACCCCTACCCGCCTGCACATATCCTCAAAATCTATGAGCATTGCCCTTGTCTCACTTTCACTCTCCCCTATTAGCAGAGAATCATCCAGGTAATGAACTACTGTCTTCTGCCTGTACTTTTCCCCAAACACCCATTGGATCCAGGAACTAAATGCCTCGAACATCACACCGGCTGTGGAACAGTCCATGGGCATTACCTTATTGAAACAGAAGAACCCCTGGAAGCAGAATCCCAACAGGTCCCAGTCTTCTTTCCAGACTGGTAGTAGACAGAAAGCAGACTCTGTATTGGTCTTTGCCAACCATGCTCCCTCCTTCGCTCTAATCAACTCCACTGCTTGATCCAATGTCACATACGAGACTGTGCTACATTCCCCTGGTATGTGGTCATTCGCTGATGTCCCCTCCGGATATGACAGGTGATGAATCAGCATAAATTCCCCTTGTTGCTTCTTGGGCAACAAACCCAATGGTGAAACCTGAAGATGAGGTAATGGAGGTGTCCAAAATGGCCCCTCCATCCTCCCCGCCTCTATTTCTTTCTTTATTTTCTTTAAAGCTATGTCCTCTTTACCTTTTGTTGAGGTCAAATTCCTCCCGCCTAGATACTCTAAACTAAATCCCTTTTCGAAGCCTTCCACTAACATCTGCCCTGCCTTCCTTTCCAGGTATCCCTTCATCCATTCTTTTACTACCCCCACCCTAATCAGCATTCTGGCAAGCCTAAACTCCCCTTCATTATTGCTAAAAACTCTCTCATTAGCTCCCCATGCCCCCATTTCTAAATTCCCCTCTTCCATGAAATCCCCTTTCCCTTCCATTCTGGTAACCCCCCCTTCCTCCTCGAAAGGGCTGCCCACTTCCCCATTGCCCACTTTTCCTGTCCCCCAATGTTCTGCAATGGGTTGCTGGATGTTGCCCATCGCATTTTGAACAAACGTGTCTGAATTTGTAATAGCTCCAGGAACATGATGCTTTGTTGAATCCCCAGCATGTTTTCTCCTGTTGCCCACTTCCTCCTTGTCTGTTCCCTGCTGCTGTCCCTCCGTATCCTGACAAGCTCCTCACCCATAGCTCTGAATGAGTGGAATCTCACCTCAGATCTCCCCTGGCTGCCATCCTCTGCCGGAATGCTTTATAGTATTTTAGCCAACCTACCCCCATGCTTGCCTAATAGGCGTCCTTTATAGTGGAGGCGTATGTGAACAATGGAATGGCTAATTCTGGTTCCTCTCCAGCATAATGGTGCTGAATATAGAAAATCCTGCCTGCCATGCTTCTATTTTTTTCCCCTGTAATTTACTTCCTCTACCTTATTCATCACGATCGCTAATGCCACCGCCATCTCAGATTTTCCCACTGTTTTCTTTTGCGCGTTCCTCTTGGCCGACTCCTTGTCCACCAGTGCGAATATATCTACATATATCCCTTTCCATATTTTTTCTTTAATCATTAAAGGTACATGGTCTGCCATTGTCATTCCTGGTATCCTGTCATTGCCCACTCTGACTTTTATATTCACTTCTTCCCCAGCTGCTTTAAGTTCCTGCAACGCCTTTTCCATTTTTTCCAAACCCTTTTCCCCCCATGTCCCCAGCATATCGGCTAAATATTCTGTCAGATCCCCATCCGGGGTCTGCTCACCCTTATCCTTACCACTCGTGCCCTCCTCCACATCCGTATCTTCCACCTGCTCTTGTTCCGGCACCTCTCTTGGTGTTCTTTTCTCTGCTGGGCTCTTCCCAGACTCTCCTGCCAGTGTCTTCCATTTTCCCACAGGTTCATAGGCCTACTTCTGTTTTGATGCCTCCCTCAATTCATTTATCTTTTCCATCCGGCTCTTCCCTTGTCCTTTCTTGTTCTTCACCCTTGCCGCCTCTTCTTCTGCTTCCTTCTTCCCCACCATATCCAACATCTCAGTTACCTTCTTCATCATTTCCGCTGCCTGTTCCATCATCTGCATGCTTGTAACCTCTGCCATCCTGAATAAGTAACTACTTGTAGGGGAGTATACAACAAACAAGATTATCTACCGCCTAGTAATGCTTCCACTACATTTTTTCACCAATGTATTCCTTTACTCCCCCTTTTCCCCCCCAAATTTTCCTTTTCCCCTACCCTAATGCACCTCTGGCCAGATAATTCCTTGACCCCTCCCACCTCTTTTTTTTCGCATTATTTTGGTGCATGCTTTATACCTGCTGTATAACAAAGGCACCTCTGTGATAATCCTGGCTTGCTAACCAGAGAAAACTGTCATACTATTCCTTGCTATTCGTATCTGCGGTTTTAGTTTGTCAGTCTTGTCTTGCTCCTTTTTGAGAGCTAGTAACCTTGTCACAACCCTTTAATAACCAGTAAAACACTTCCATATTAAACATTTAATGTTATGCTCATCCCTGTTTTTGTTTTTTTTATGACTTGCTCAAGGATCCTCCAGTAATGCAAGTGGTGACTGTGGGATTCCACAACCCCTTACTAACAAGTAAATCACATATTTTACATTTAAATGTTATGCTCATACCATTGTTTTTTTTTTTATGACTTGCTCGAGGATCCCCCCAGCAATGCAAGTGGAGACTGTGGGGTCCCAGTCCCAGCTCTCTAGCTTTCAAGTCCATGCCTAACCCACTGCTTTATACTCGTTTCTTACCGTGCCGCAATTCAGCTCAGATTCCTTGAATCTTTTGTTTCCTGTTTTCTCCCTGCCCCTGATTGCCCATTTGTGTCACACTCTTTAACATCACTACAACATTTTGGCCTCCCCTGGCCATGCATGCGCATTGTGCCCTTTCCATTTCGTGCATGCGTGGCACTTGCATACCCATGCTCCTCTGCAGAACTCCGGCCTACTGCAACCAAAAACCACACCACTGGTGTGGTAGCCTGCAGGCCATACCCCTTCAGTATGCCAGTGATCCTCTCAGCAGCTGCTCCCATCTGGAGCTATCCTCTCTCATCTTCTGCTCCACTGCACCGTTCTAACCGCCTGCTCCCCCCTGTAGGCTGAACGGGTTGCCGCTTGCATCTGGTCTCCTTGCAGCCTGCCCAAACCATGAAGAAGGAACTCCCACATGGAGCACGTAACTCCCTGATCCAATGTGGCCCCCAGATACTGCCCGCCTGGAGTGCTCAAGCCTCCAAACCCTTGCTGCGTGCAACTCTCCTCCTGTGCACCATCCCCCTGACCCAAGGAAAATGGGAACAAGAAGAAAAAACCCTGCCTGGCCTGCATCTCACCATGCCTACTGGTGGCCGTCATGCAAAAGAATCCTGGATGTATTTTGTACTACCCGATTCCTCCCCAGCTGGTGAGCCGCACCTCGGGGAACCACTGTCCCAGTCACCAGTGGCCCTGTTATCTCACTCTGGGAATACCTAGCCGCAGCCCCCATCATCCCGTAACTCCCAGTGCCTTTCCTAATAGACCTCCCTGGGGCCTAAACGGTCCCCAGTCATGGCTACCAGTGGTCCCCCAATGACCCCAGATCTCCATGGACCAGTGCCTCACCATGGGGCACCTGGGGAAGCAGTGAAGTCACCCAAAGCCACCAATGCAGGTAAACAAATTTTTAAAGGTTTTACCAATCTTTTCTTCATTCACTGTAACCTGTTTTTTTTTTGGTACTAATTTCGAAGCCCTATTATTTCCGAACATGGGTCTCAACCCCAAATACATGCCCTGCTTCCCAACCAACAGGCAGCTCCCTTTCAATATCATATATGGGCACTGCTCCCCTTTGAATGAAGCATGACTAGCCCTTCAGTGAAGAAAGATGATTGAAGCCAAGTCATCTTTCTTGCTTCTAGACCCATGCAGGCCCTGTTAGCTCCCAAACAAGGCCCCTGCCACGTGGCCGGGTCTGCTGATTCCCTACCAGTCTTACCTCCTTCCACTATTCTTGCCAGTCAGAGTGCTGAGCTCTGCTAAAATTAAAAAAAACAGCAAAAGAGGGAGACTCCTCCTCTGCTGGCTCATAAATACCCCCTAACACCACCCCCTACCTCTTCTGCCCAATCCTCACCTATTTTACCTGCCTTGTCATATTTGTCATGGCGGGTATGACATCATGACCCCACCCCTCTTATCTGAGCCCTTCCTCCCTTCTACCTCCTTCTTACCATCCCTCACCCTTCCACCTGGACCGGCTCCTAGACTAGTATACCCCCCATATCCCACCCCTGTGCCTCTTTTTCCAGGAATCCCCCTGACAATTTAGGTAGTCTCTCAAGGGCAACTGCATTTGTCCCCAAACTGCCAGGCTGCAAAAGGACTCTGATGTTTGAATTATTACAAAAGAAAAATAAACAAACCAGACAGTCTTATAGGAGTGGTAAACCGGACAAGGAAGATTAGTATTCCATCTATTTTCTTTCCTGGTTTCACTACGAACCATTCAAAAAAATTAAAAATGAACAAAATCACAAAAAACTTTTTTTTATAGAAGAGGCACTGTATTTTACCACAAAGCTTGTGGGTTTTACATACCACAACGGAATCATCCAATTGTAAAGGGAACAACAAGGGAAAAGGGAAAAATAAAACTATTTGTTTTGCTGAGGCAGCCTCACAGACACAGGAACAGGAAACCTTATGTATTAATGTTATCCTGTAACTGTACCTGAGCATACCCTGGCTCCTTGTGTCTTACAAAAAACTTTACCCACATTGTCCATGTTTGAACATTGCAGTTCCTCAGATTCTTCTCATTATAGAACAGTCTCAGTATAAATCAAATATTGCAATAGTGGTGGGACTTGAACATATCTCAGGGTCTGCTTGTACTTTATGTCAATTTCAATTATCAATATCATGGACTTCTGTTGAACTCTATACGTGGTCATAAACTTATACCTGTCATCTCTCCTACCAGCATGATCTCATTCCCTCAGTGTCAACAATGTTGCACGGTCCTGAGAACCTTCCTATGGTCTAGCTGCTGCTATAGACCACATATTTTACATTTTCTACATGGTGCACTTCCCACTGCAGGGGCTCCCATCCAGGTATTAGATCATGGCAGTGGCTGCAGGAAACTAACAAGAATATCGTTGTTTTTTTTCCTGTCTTAATTTTTTTTTTTTATTTGCTGTCTTAAATAAAAATATCACTGGTTCCACTGTAAATCTATTAGTCCACTGAAAATAAAACAAGGATGAACTATGAATGGTGCAACATGATACTGATACAAATGAAGAATGAATCACAGACACACTTTGAAACAAGAACATGTCTGAGTCCCACCACTGTTGCAAAGTTTTTACTTATGCAGAAACTATTGTATAATGAGAACATTTTTGGCTTTTGAATTTTATGTGCTGTCTTTTTATTCTTATGTATGATATTAGATACAGTAGTTATAAATTGTGTGTGGTTTGGTCTTTAATTACTCTAAAGTGTAACATCTTTAATGATGTCATGATGTCATGATATATTAGCTTAATTAAACAGCACAAATTAGTAATTTAGTTATCCTTGGTAAAGTGCCCATGAAGGGTATGAACTGCCACCAGGTATTTACTAGCAGACTGTGAAACAAACTTCTGTGTCTCAGTTTTGTTCAACATGGATCTATTGCTCCTCTGGAAGTGCTGGACAGTGAGTGTATTGTGTGTTTAAACAATTGGCTATATGTCCAGCTCTATTTTATCTTCTAGTTGTAAGTCAATGGAATATTTTTTTGTATTTTTCAGTACAAAAATATGTTATTGACCTACAAATACAAGATAAAACACAACCTAGAATATAGCCAAGCGTTCTGCAGTCTGCTAGGAGATACCCAACAGCATTTCATGCCCTTCACCGGCACTATATCAACTACTCATTCATGCTGTTTTAGTATGCTTGTCCTTTGTGACGTCATCACAGATGTTATGTTTTAAAGCAATTAAAGACCTCCAAACCAAATGTAATTTACAACTATCTAATACAATGCATGAACAATGCCCTCCTTCTGTACCTTTGCATACTTTAGACAAAGCAACATGAAATTTGAACAGGAACAGGATGGGATATTGGGATAGTCAGGAGAGAGCACAGGAAACTGCACTTGGAATTACTACAAAAATCACCTAAAAATGAAAATAATGAATTGAACATAAATGGAATTCAGTTCTTTTGTGAAACAGCAATGGATAGTGTAGCAGCAGTTGCCCTTTGGCTTCAGGTTACACTACAAACCTGAATCACTGGGGCTACTGCTACTGCCCTGTCTAGCTAGTAGAATTCACCATTGCTAATAGTAGAACATTTTTTTTAAGTCTAATATGCAACAGGGCCAAAACTCCTGCAGAGAACACATGGTGGTTCACCAGTTTCCTATCAACTCTGCCCCCACTCTGACAACAAGGAGAGTGGAACACCACCCTGCCAAACTGGGGACTGTGGTTGTTAGAGGGCTGGGGAGGGAGAGCCATCCCAACAACCACACACTTTGTGCCTTATCTGCTCTGCACTAGGTAACATAGAGAATGCAACACTAACAAGCTCAGAAGAACTTTGATGCTGACATGGGGGGAGGAAGGCTGAGGGCAGGTCAACACATCACAGCTCAAGAAAAAAATATCTCACTCCAGTGCCTATGCTAGGTAGTAATAGCGTTGTAATTAGGTTACCAGTGGAAGAAACAATTTTAACACTTTACACTGTTTCACGGTCACAAGGATGATGTGAGTCCTTTTCTGATGCAAAATGTCTGCAGGGCTACGCCCACTGCTGCAGCAAAAAGAGGTCAGTACATTACAAAAACAGTATATCTCTTTGAAAAAACAATTAAATGACCAGGAAAACAGATCCTGAATGAAAAATATATGGATTTTTTGGCATCCTTCAAGAGTGGGAGAAAGATCTCCCCCTAAGGGACATTATAAAAGACATCTTGCTGAAATTATTGGCGTCAGATCAAACATCCCTACAATAGACAGAATTCACTGACTTACCCAGGGGAGGGATGAAGGGAGGGTCAGACCAGCAATCATAAAGTTATTGACATCCAGGGGAAAGAACATATTATGCAAGCTTTTTCAGAACTAGTAATTGTAAATACAAAGATCAAAATATATATCTGAAACACAATTTTTTGACAATGCTATGGGAGCAAAGGAAACAGTTTGAGGGGGTTCAGCAAAAATTATGGAAGGAAGGGGTTAAAGCATACATTGTTTTCCCAGCTAGACTAAACATTTTGCTAAATAATCAACATTTGTTCTATAACTCTGTAACTGCACTTGAACATGAACTGACAACTGGTGGCTGTAGGGGGCTGAGCAGCAAAATGGCCACAGTGCTGTTCCGCTCCATGCTGCATGGCTTTTGTTTCTCATTTGCTGACTCCAACTAAGATTTCCAATGGATTTTATCAATGAAACTAATTCTGTTTTTTGATTAAAAATACTGGAAAGGTGTTTCCCTTGTACTTGGGAAAGTTAGAGTAATTTTATTTTGAACAAATATTTTGTCCACCAGTTAGCTCCTTCATTTTGGTTGGATACCTGCTGTATTGCGTGAGTGCTGGCAGTGCTTTAAAAGCATTGCTAAAATTCTCCTCAATGTAGTTTATATTATATTTAACAAAAGTCTTCTGAGAAGTGCTTCTTGTAATTAGGAAACAAGTTGTTAATTGTTTTTAGATTCTGTGGTCATGTCAACTGTTTGCTGAAGTTTGACATGCAGCTGGATGTTTATTATAACATTTATTATTTTTAATAATTAAAAGCAAAGGAGTCTGAATTGAAGTCAAAATGGAGGATTCAGATACAAAAATGGAGAGGGGAGTTGCATCTATCAGAGTCGGGCAATAATATGATCAGAGCTGGAGGAATAGATGACCGGAGCACTGGTTGCCAGGATTTTGATTCACTGAGGGAGACAGCCTGATTGTTCATTTGCACTATTTGTGCTCAAGGTGCTTTTCACTCATTTTACAGGTATGCCACTGTTGCCTAAGGGAAGAGCTGTTGATATCCTAAAGTAAGAAAATACTATGCTCAGAGGAGTGCTTTTCTTTGTAATATTTTTCAGGTGGATCACCTCCCTGAGACCAAATTATGGGAAAAGTGATATAGACCCCTAGTTTGGGGAGAACCAGAGCAGCAGTGCAGTAAAGCCTGCAGAGGCTTTTAATGCTGGTGAATTAAAGATGGCTAAACACTCTGAGGGTTGAGTATGCTGAGAGGGCAAAAGTCCATGTTTGCTTACTGGCTTTGGGTCGAAGATTCCTTGGAGGCACTGCTCAGAGTCAAGTAAGTTTGGCTCATGATGTTACAGTACTGAATGGAGGATACAAACTCCTTGGTTTTCAACTGTAGGGTGCCTGGTGTTGGCCTGAATAGAGGCTTGGAAATAAGTGTTTTGAACAAATTCCTTTATTCTGCGCCCACTGAGTTAGACTTGGTGAAAAAAGGCTTAAAGTGCTCAGACAGAGGTGATGCTATTTGAACTACCATGCAACCTGATGTATTTGCAAAACTGAACAAAATTGAAGGAAATCTATGGTATGTGGTTTGAACTCCTTGATCTAACTGGAGCAAAGCTTTATTTAGACTTGTTTGCCTGTTTGACCTTGGTCTTATTTGCCAACAGTGTACACCGTATATGGAAACCTGCAACTAAAAAGGCAATCTGAACCTGACTGCAGTGAGAAACAACACAAATTTGATATAAATCTCTTTGAGGCCATTTTTGGGAAGGGGATTCCAGGTAATGGAGCCGTTTGTTGTGGAGGTTGGTTCTACTCGGCATACACAATGGTTTGACTTTTACCTTTGTGACTCTTGCAATCTAGAGACTTATATAGGGGATTTATTTTGTTCTAAAGGTGTTACTTTGTTGCATGTTGTATATTTTTTGTTTTTATTTTATTAATTTTTAAATGTATGCTCCGCTTTATGACCAATGGACTCCCGAATAACATTAGCACTTATAGTTTTTCTTTAAATAATAGACCTCTGAGTGACTGGAGCTTGAATTTGTGACTCTAAACAGATGGGTTCCTGAAATCAATTAAGAAATGTGACTCCTAGTCAACCGATTTATAAGCTCCGAATGTTTGTTTTTAGTGTGCTGCAATTTGAAATTTTGGTACTTTTCTGGGACTCCTTGTTTGGAGCATTTTTATCTGATAAGCAAGAGAAATATATTAACTATGTTTGTTTAAAAATATCACACTAATTTTTATAGGGAACTTCAATTAATCGGTGAACTACATATAAATTAGTCCCTAGGCAAGTTTTAGTGTTTATTATAATTTTTGACATCTATCATATCATGGGAAACTAATGATTTTTGTTATAGAATGTCCCTTAAATGTGACCTAACAGCTCACATAATTAATGGTCACAATAGCAAGTGAACTGGATGAAATAATTCAGTTGAAATAACTTAATGGCTTGAAAGGACTGTATATCACAGTTCCCCCATGAAGCTAATTATTTAATTGTCACAAAGTGTTAAATCTCTAGTTTGTAACAGGAGATGCAGTTCTGATGTATGCCTGAAGAGACCCAGGTGGAAACTCTTATAGGTTTGACAGGGAGCTGTGATTTCAGCTTCCTTGAAATGTTTTCTATTAGAGGACTAATGAAGGCCCTGTAATGAAGTCACAGATAGCCACTAAATGGCTGGCTTATATATGAGCCAAATGATGGTGGACCAATATAAAATTTATAAAAGATAGGCAGCTGCCCTTGTGGCTCTGGTCACAGAGTGGGGGACTCAAACAGGGTAGTTCTAGCTGCAATAAACTAAGTATTTCCCTGCAGAATTTGAGAAGAAGACACATAGAGGTCTAAAGAATGATGCTGGAAGGGGTGTTTGGTGATCCTTTGATTGCAGCCTTACTTACTGCTTACAGTTTTTAGTTCAGGTTTTGTGCTTAATGCCTCCTGCTTATGCATTTGTGATTATTGAGTGACTGTGCTGATCTGGTCTCTTATATTTCTAAGATATACATGATATTCTAAACTGAGATGTAAAAATGCTAATGGGATTGTGCTGAATATGCACAGTGGTATGAATATGTACGGTTTCATGGATGCCTGACTGTATTTTTACTAGTATATTGCTATGGCTATTGCTGGTCAGCAAAATGTTTGTATTATAACTCTGTATCTGAGGCAATACAAGATCTAAAACTTTGATTACCAAGAATTTTTTCAAGTGATGATTGAAGCCAAAGGATAGAAGAGCTTGTCTGGAAAAAAAATAAATCTGATATATTGAGACTAATGGACATTTATATTGAATATGGTTGAAACTGAATGATTTGAAGTTTTGTTCTTCTCTACTTGTGTTTGGGTTCAACAGAGGAGGGGGGCTAACCATGGCCATGAAATTGCCTCCAAGGGAAGCAAAAGGACATGCCAGACCAGGTTCATTGGCATGGGGGAGATGAGGGGAAGGGTGAGGGGTACTAAAGAGAAAAGTCTTGCTTAGAAAAAATACAGCTGAGGATTAGACTAAAAAAGTTAATTACACAGAGGGTGATATATTTTTGTGATGGGACAGTAGCAATGTTAGAAAATGGGTATTTTTAAAGGGGCAACATTGAATGCCAATGGACTAAATTCTCCAATTAAAAGATCCAGAGTCTTTGCCAGAGTTAAGAAATATTTAATTTAGAACGGAGTTATGCTCCAGAAGACCTTTCTAAATAATAAAGACATTTATAAATTGAAAAAAGAAGTGGCCCAGGGTCATATACCATTCGTAAAATCTGAACAAAAGAGAACAGGGGTTGCCTCACTCCTTAGTATGGGTTTTAAAGGCAAAATTATAGATTTTACAACAGATAATTTGGGAAGATCTGTATTAGTTAAAACAGAAGTGGGAGGAAGGGAAATTATATTTTGATCTATTTATGCTCCCTTTTAAGGGTATGGAAGTTTTCTGGCTAAAATAAGTAAACTGATATTTAACTGAAATTGTGAGAATCTAGTCTTGGGGGGACCGCAACTGTACACTGAACAATAACTTAGACAAAATCTCTGCTGGATCAAAGCGAGGAACATACCATATAAAGCAAGGCTCCTTCAAGATTTCATGGTAACCCATAAATTGGTAGATTTATGGAGGGAATGCAATGGTGTAGAAAAAGAATACCCAGTTTACTCTGCAAGATATAAAATGTTTTCAAGGTTAAAGTACATATTTGTATCTAGAGAGTTAGTAATAAACAGTTTGACAATCACGGCCAAGCTAGAACCATTATTAATTTCAGACCATAATACAGTAATTGGGTTTTGCAGCCATGTCTTGTTTAGGTTCATACCTGACACAAAGGTTGCAATGTGTCAGGGTTGGTGGACCCTGTTCAGACACAGTACAGTTGAACATGGGTGTGACTCAAGGATCTGTATTGGGTCACTTGTTGCTTCTGCTGTACGTGAATGATCTCTCAAAGCACTGCTCTCCTGAAACCAGTATATATTTTTATGATGACTACACGATTATGAATTCCATAAGAGATGACACTCGCTTAGAAATAGTTTCATTACAAAAATATTTTCTTGACATTCAGCAAGAACTCGTGGAGATTAGACTTCTTCTGAACAAGAAGAAAACCCAATGGATGCTGTTTGAAAGAAAAAAACAGCAAATAAATAATTGGTAGAGTTATACATACAATTTCAAGGGTAACTATAAGTCATATAAACTCCTATAAATACCTGGGTTTTTTACTTGATCGTCATTTAATTTTTGATCTAGATATCAGAAACATTTCTAGTAAATTAAAGGGACTTCTCAGATTTTTTTATAGGAACAAATCGTTATTTAATCTGACAGGAAATCACTAGTCACATCTTTATTTTTCCTGGTGTTAGATTATGGAGACATTGTTTATACAAATGCATCTAGCACATTACTAGGAACACTTGACTCATTATATAATAGTGCTTTACGGTTCATTACAAATCTTCCTTACAGTAACTATAGATGCACACTATACAGTGTGGCTGGTATGGCTTCATTGTCAGATCACAGAAATTTGCACTAGAACACATTTGTTTACAAATTTATTATACAAACTCTGCCCTCATATTTACTGTATACATTAAAGATTAAAACTTCACATAAATACTCTTTTGAAATTAATAGCAAGGACACCTTATCAAGTTCCAAGATGTAAAACTAGGTATGGTGACAAGCTATTGGTTGTAATGGTCCCTAGAATTTTGGATAAGTTATGCAGACAATTGAAAGTACAAGTATTACTTCCCTTAGGACATTTTAGAGCATTACTTTCAAGTTTGTACAACAAGCATTGTAAATGTTATGGAACACTTTGTAAAAAATGTTCTTATAGTATCTGCCAATATGTTTTTTATATAATTGTCCATGTGTGTAATGTATAGAGTGTATGTATGTTATGAAATCTGTACTGTGTATGATAATTTGTTTTGTCTATGGATGCATTTGTAAACAAGATTGTTTATCTCAAATTGCTATCCAATAAATTTTATTTGAGTAAGTTTCAGCATTTTCCTGCATGAGAGAAACTTAAAAAAAAAACAATATCTGGTGTTTTAATAATAATCTAATTAAAGACAAAGTATTCATAGAAAAAATCTCCGGAGTATCCAAAATTTTATATCAAACAATACAATCACAAAACATAATGTAATAACCTCATGGTTAGGGGGGACATAATTTCTGAGGCTTCATGGAGAAATAAAGTCAGACAACAGATGGAAAAGAAAATGGAAGACCATCTTAAAAAGTTAGAAATTGCAGTTCAGAAAGGAAACACCTCTAAGGAATGAGATCTTGCTGAATTCAGGAAGGTAACAAATAACACAGACATAACAAAGACGAAATGTAATTAGTCTAGATATAGTAAGAATTGGAAAACTAATAGTGAGGTAATAGGGAAAATGTTAGCAAAAAGGATTCAAGTGGCAGGACAGAAAAACATATAAATAACCTCAATAATTAGTAATGAAGGGGAAAACGTTGATCCAGGAAGAGTAAATACTAGAAGAGTTTGTAAATTTGTATTCAAATTTGTACACATCAGAATGTAACCCCACAGAAAAAGATGTAAGATATAATGCACAATAGGGTTTGAATAGCTTAATGAAATAAGAAATTGATCTTTTGGCCTCTCCTATTACAGCTTCAAAAATTATGAATACAATATACTGCATGGCAAAATTAAAATGCCCTGGTATATAGTAGATGGCTATACAGTGGAATTCTGTTACTTTCATAGATATTCTGATACCTGTGCTGGAAAAATTGTTCAATCAGATACGGAAAACAAATACAGTACCAGACTATTTTTCTTCAGCTTATACACTACCGGTCAAAAGTTTTAGAACACCCCCATTTTTCCAGTTTGTATTGAAATTTACGCAGGTTAATGTCTCAATGTACTCTGAAATTAAAGCATAGAACAAATAAACAATTGGAGATGAAAAAGAAATCATAGAATCATTTTGTTTAACAAAATTTAATCTAAATTTTTGACTCATCAAAGTAGCCACCTTTGCAGATATACTGTAACCGCATGAACACACTCGTGGCATTCTTCCTACAATGGACATCAAATATTGTTGAGAAGTTCTTCCCAACACTGTTGCAGAAGTTCCTACAAATGTGTTGCACTTGTAGGTTGCTTTGCTTTCACCCTTCTGTCCAGTTCATCCCAAACCAGCTCAATGGGGTTTAAGTCTGGAGACTGTGCTGGCCATTCCATGATTTGAAGCCTACCGTCTTGTTCTTTTCCTCGAAGGCAGTTCTTACATAGCCTGGAGGTATGTTTTGGGTCATTATCTTGCTGTAGGATGAACCTCTGACCAACTAGGCATAGACCAGAGGGTATTGCATGGCGCTGCAAAATGCTTTGTTCAGGGTGCCAGTCACTCTGTGCTATTGTCCTGTGAGCCGCCTATCACGAAAGCTGTTGACTCTCAGAAACTTGTCTTCTGATTCTGTTGTGGCTTTGGGTCTGCCAGACCTCTTCCTGTCAGAGTTTCCTCCAGTTTCCAAGTGCCTTTTGATGGTGTATGAAACTGTACTCACTGACACCTTGGCTTTCTTTGCAATTTCTCTAAAGCAGTTTTTGCTAACCTAATCTTTTTTTTTTAACCTTTAGCAGTTTACCGCTTACTTTTGTACCATTTCAGGTTATTCACTGGACTTGAATTGCTTAAATTTCAATAAATACTGGAAAATGGGGGTGTTCTAAAACTTTTGACCGGTAGTGTATATCACTCATATTAAAACCAGGAAAAGAAAACAATAAGGTTGAGAACTACAGGCCAGTGGTAATTCTAAATACAAATTATAAAATATACACAAACATTTTAAGTAATAGAATTTTGCCATTTCTAGACAGAATTATCCATTATGATCAAACAGGATTTATTCCCTACAGTAACATTCAAGCAGGCCTTCATAAAATTCAGTTCATTATTGAGTATTTAACAGAATCCAGAAAGCCTACAGTTTTTTTGGCTTTAGGTACCACAAAAGCTTTTGATATGATGGAATGGAAGAATCTGTATGGAGCTTTAAGTATTTTTGGATTTCCAGACACATTTATTGAATTTATTAAAACCTTATACAGCTGTCCGACCACACAGATAAAAGTTAATAATATTTTTTCTAAACATATAAATTTATACAGAGGAGTAAGGCAAGGATGCCCCTTGTCCCCAACTTTATTTATTATAGGCTTGGAATTATTATTGCATGAAATAAAAACAAATGATAAACTCAAAGGGGTACAGATTGCTACTACTAAAAGTAAATTAAATGCATACGCAGATGACATCCTATTGACTTTACAAGAATCAGAAACAAGCCTACGAGAAACAAAATTACAGTAGAAATAAACAGATTCTCTAAAATACCAGGTTATAAAATAAATGAAAAGAAATTGGAGTTATATTGAACAACCAGAACAACTTAAAAAATTATACCTGCAAACATACTGTACAGGAAAAAGGCTTCAGATATCTGGGAATGAAGATTAATAATAAATTGGACACATTCTGTGATTTAAATTACAAAGAAATTTATCATTCCCTTAAAGATAAATTTATAGGCTGAGCAAAATTAAATGATCTTTGTGGGGTAAGATGCAAATTATCAAAATGGTAGCAATTCCTTTTTTATCCTACAGGATGCACGCTGTCTTAACCCACATCTCTACTAGCTGGTCTAAAATGGTAAATGGACTGTTGAAGAAATTTATATGGAATAACAAACCTGCAAGGATTGCTTGGTCGAGACAATGTTTAAATAAACAAAAAGGAATTCTTGCCTGTTCAGACAGTGAAATCTGTTACTTAGCTTATATGGTAATACTAGCTATTAAATCGGCTCTGGCAGATGAAAATGACTCGATAAGTGAATATATAAATATAGTAATACAATAAATTTACAAGGAAACTTTGGATATTAGACATTATTTACAGCAAAGAATTTGATAAAATCTAAGAGCTTATTGATTAAGAATGGGGCCTCAACAATTGTAAAATCTACCAACAGATCTAAGTGGCTGACATGTTTTTCCCCATTACATAAAATCTGGCAAAATCCAAACTTCAAAATTAATGGGAAAATGCTTAAAAATAAAGATCAGAAGTAGAAAGGAATACAAAGATGGCAAAATCTCCTGATTGGGGGTAAACACAATTGGGAACTATTTAACATTAAATATCAACTTAATAACCACTATTTTTTATATTTCAAGCTGCTAACTAGCTACTCCAATTAATAAGGATATAGAGAAAGACCTGTTAAATATTGTTAAGAACAGTCCAAAAAAAAACTATGTTCCTGGTTAACCAATTTAATATAAAAATCTAATACTATTTTATATAAAAACGTTTTTCAGAAATGGGAAGTGGAACTAAATTATCAGTGTACAGAACAACAGTAACAACTGGTTTGTGGTTCAATATCAAAATATAAAATGAGCAGAGACAAGGACATACAGTATAAAATAATTAATAGGGCCTACTTCTCTCCACAAAGGCTACATAATACAAACCCAGAGTTACCAGATACATGTTGGCATTGTGGAGTCAGCAAGGCTGGCATTATGCATCTGTTCTGGGATTGTACTTTAAATTATTCCTAGTGGTCCCAGTCTTTTAAATGCCTAGAAGCTATAGAGGTTGAACAGTTGTATTGGAACAATCCAAAATTTATAATATTAGACATGTATAGTGAATATAGCATTAAAACAGAACACAGACTAATAATAAGAGCAAACATGATATCCATCAATTTGACAAATTGTCCTTTCCCCTGGTTAGAGTGGAAACAAATATTTTTGAGTACATTATGCAATTATGACTATTTTAGAAGTTATAAAAAAGTATGGGACCTATATGATAAGAAGATGGAAGATTGGAACGAGCAAGATTTTCTGGTCATATACTGTAACTCTGGGCCAAATAATTAATTATTTTCTATGCTCTAAGCTGAATAAACTTTTGTATATATCTATGCTTAAATTAAATCTATTTTAAGACTATTCTAAGAATTCCTGTTTTATGAATGTGGAATTTGTGTATGGAAAGAATAAACTTTTATTTGCAAAAAACACCAGGGCAAATATATTCTGCAAGAAACCAACACCACTAAGTCAGGGAAAAAAATTACTAAACACCCAAAGGAAGACCATGCTAAGACTACCATAGATGCTGGAAACCACAGTATTGGTTGTCTGATGCAAAAGGGACTTTATTAAAACACAAATACAATTATGTTGAAAGGTACAATGGCACCAACATGATACGCCAAATATTTTCAAATCCCACACGCTCTTTCTCAAGGCATACTTGAGGCTTATACCTGTATGCAGTTAAATCAGCTCCTTAATAGGGAATTGACACATCTAACATTAGTATGCAATTACAGGTCATAAGCCTCCATAACATCCACTTAAAAACCATAATGGAGTGCCACAGGGAAAGTAACAGAAAGGAAAAGAAGGGAGGAATGTGGGGAAAGCATGGGAGGGGGGAACAACAACATTAAAATAGAGTTCATAACATTATGAAAGCACTGAAACCGATCTTAACAATAAATACTTAATAAACAATATAATCATTACAGCATCATATATACTTGTTCCCACACTTAAATCACAGCAGTAGGTGCCTATAATTCTATACACATATCTTTACCTTTTGCTTTAAATTCATAAGAAAGGAATTAACTGAAATCTGTCATTGAGAACGTAACTTCCAAAAGCTCCCAGAGTGTACTGCCAATCGTTTTCCCACTTTAAGAGAAGCCTATCAACATCTCCTTCTGTGATTGGGATGGTGAGTTTCTCTAAACCAAGAAAGAAAAAACATGTTGTGCACCTCTCCTCATAACCTCTAGTGCCAATTATTCTCTTCTTTCCCATCAATGGCCCTTAAATTGTCTCTTATTTGTAGTTTGAATTTACGGGTAGTTTAGCCGACATAAAAATATTTTCATGAGAAGGTAGCCCTATAAACCTCATTCTCCATTTGACAGTTGATAAATATATACACTTTCTATCATCTGTTCATTTGATGATCATACACAGTGTCTCCTACTGTGATATATTTACTCTAAATGCAGTTCCCACACCTTAAATTACCATGCTGTAATGAGCTTTGTCCAGATGTACTCCCCGCTACATAATTATTCCATACTACCATGTCCCTGATGTTGCAACCACTTCTATACTTAATCTTTGGTGCTGTCTCAGTCCACTCATGTAGTCATGGTTTTGCCCTAGGCACATGCCAGTGTTTTTGAATAACCTCTGTTAACCCATGAGCTTGGGGAGAAAAGGCAGTGACAAAACTTGATTTGTTGTTGATTGTTCTGGTTCATCCCTCATTCCCTAGTGGTCAGTAGGTCAGTTTTATGTAATAAATCAACCATGGTAACTGCTTTTTCTACACAATGTCTGGTTGTAACCCCTATCTAAAAATATTTTCCTCATTGAGTTTGCACCCCTATTGTAATCATATGTATATGTGCAATTCCTATTTAATCTAATGAACTGACCCACCAGTACATTTTCAATAGTGTGTTTTGGATGGTAGCTTGTATTTTGCAGCACAGAATTTCTGTCAATCTGTTTACAAAAAAGACTGGCCCTGACCCCTAATTCCTCTGTTCCATCTTTTGCAATATGAAGGTCTAGAAAACAATAGTTGACTGACTCGCTGTCACTGTAAGTTTAAGGTTGATATTAATAGACTAAAGGATGCTAACAAACTCATGTAGCTCCTCCCCAGTACCTTTCCAGACTAACAAGAGGTCATCTATGTATGTTGTATATAGATCGATCTACTCCCAGAATAGATTTTGGTCAGCTGGATAAACATACTCCCTCTCCCAATGAGCTAGATATGTTAGTTAGTTTTTTTATTGTTCAATCTAAAAAGATATTTACAAATACAAACAGTATTAAATAGACATATACATGAATACCTATACAGCCTCCAACTGTACACAAATTTTTTTTTTCCAAAATATGAATATCGATTACACATATACTTATTCAAGACATTCCATAATATAATAACTTAGTTTCTCCCTAAATTTAAATCTTAATGTTTTATAATCATTGTTCTAATATTACTAACTCTTATTTCCCTTATATTAATTAAACATTTTGCCATTTTCCTTATTATGTATTCATCATTTGTTGTTAGTAATATATTGATCTTTAATTCATCATCACAACCTTGTAAATCAGATAGGATGTCTGCCAACCATTTGTTTCTGGCTTTTTCATACCGCATACATTTTAATATCATATGCAACTCATTTTCTATCTCTGAAGCACCACATAGGCAATAGGAATGTACTGGGTCCACTTCCCTATTAAGTCTTGCTATTAATTTATTTGAGTACTGAGATTCAATTCTAAATCTAGCATAAACTTTTCTTAGTTCTGGTTCTTCTAACATATCCAAATAATATTTATGACTTAAAATATTATTACTATACCACAATGAATAACGAGAGTTTTTTATATTTTCCATATCTATGTTGTTATGCTTCTTAATTAAAAACGTTTGATGTACTTCTTATATTGAACAGGAACCACCACATTCTGAAAAGTCAGGTCAAGTAATTGATCTAATTCCTCTGTCCTCAATACCCTTCTTACTTTCTGCAACCACGCTGATTGGATGCCATTCATAGCCAAATATTTTTTTCCTCCAAACATTTCTTGGAAATTCTACTGTCCCCTTGGATGTTTAATTTTATCCAGAAGTTAATAGTATTTGACTCAGCTAAGGCCTTCAAGTTTTTTAATCCTGTTTCTGCGTGTACATATGAAGGTGGTACCGTCAAAGGAAAACCCAATGTAGACCTAAACAAATGCATAACTGTTTTTTTCCATATTTTTTAAATACTTATGTTCACTTGTTTTTGTTCCATATAATATTTGTGAATTACATTTTGCTTAAATAGCTTTTAATAATGGTTTTATAGTGTAACCCCCAAACTTTGAATTCAATCTTTTTAGCGCTAATACTGAGTTTACCAACTTATACATCGTGGTATAATGAGTCTTCCAGAATAGATTTTTTGAGAAGACCAACTCTAAATAAGTATATTCATTTACAATTTGCAATGGTTGTAAATTTATATACCATTTCCCATAATATTTTTTTTCCCAAACAACATTATGTTAGATTTAGACACGTTCAATTTTAGATTCCTGTCCTTAGCAAATATTTAAAGAAGGTTCAGCTTATCCTGAAGACCTTTTGCCGTTAATAAAAATAATATCAGCATACGCAAGTCCCACACAGTATTCAGTTCTAATTTTAATTGAATCTGTATTTGTCGTTTGCAGGGTTCTCAACAATGGATCTAGGTAAACTGCAAAAAGAGTCAGGGTGATTATACACCCCTGTCTGACTCCCATGTTTGTTGGAAATTGTGGGGAAAAATTACCTCTCATATCCAGTCTAACCTGTGCCAATGTATAGGAATACAGTAATCTAATACTATTTATCAATACTGGTTCAATACCAATACTATACATTGTATCACATGCCTTAGTTCTATCAATTGTATCGAATGCAGTGAAAAAAGCTATATATGCTGCATGTAACCTTTGTGCCCTTATCTTAACATATTTCTCACATAAATGATGTAATGTGAAACAATTGTCCATAGTTGAGTATGTCCTATGCAAAACAGCTTGGAGGGGAGATAAGCCTCCATTTTTATTTAAACTTATCACAGTTTGATCCAATAATATTCTAGCAAAAATCTTTCCTACAATATTCGGCAAACTGATTGTCCTATAGTTTTTCGGATCATACTTATTGCCCTTTTTATAGATGGGCAATATTACTGCACCTTTCCATGATTAAGGAATATAATTATCGTATATACATTTGTTAAACAATGAAGCTAAGAACTCTGCCCAATAAGTATCCTTCAATTTAAATAGCTCACCCGGCATCATATCAGGCCCTGGTGCCTTACTGAGTTTTAATTTCCCTATTGCCAACAAACTTCACCATTTATAATTGGAATAAAATTCAAACTTATCAAGCTCTTTTCCATAGTTGGCCAAGAATTCCCCTCAATTACATTATACATTACAGTTGAAAAATGCTTCACCCAACCATCTCCATCTATATAATTTACATTCTCTACCAAAAGTTCATTACATCCTCTGGCTATTAATGCCCAAAATGTCTTATTATCCTTTGCTTCTATTATTTCTGTCATTTTGTTTCCACTGCTCAGCATAAAATTCCTTTTTTTATGACAATAAATTCCTGCGTTCTTTCCTTACTGCCTTTAGGGTATCGTATGTTTCTTTTCTACCATTTTGTCTATATATTCTCAAACATTTCATAAGCCATTTTTTACTTAACCTACAGTCTTTATCAAACCATCCCCTAGCCTGTATTTTGGGTGTAATATCCCCTTCTTTATATAATTTAGGTTGGATTTCGTCAAAGAAGCTTTTTAATCTACCATAAAGTGCAATAATATCTAACTCATTCATTTGTAATTTAATATCACCAAAGAATGTCTCAAGTTGTCTTATAATATGCATTTCTAAAGTCACCATCCACCTAAGCCGTTTCTTATATCTAATCTCAAATGGGTTTGGTCTTGTATTTTTATTTACTATAACCATTCCCTCCTCCAATTGATCGGTATACACTATTACTGGTAGATGATCACTTTCAGGTCTTAGTGGAATAGTTCATAACTTTCACCAGTCACTAAGACCTCTCCAGCAAACTAAATCAAGTACTGTATTTCCATGTTTTGAAATATAGGTTATTCCTTCATCTTCATCTCCCTTTAATCTCCCATTCAAAACATAAAGACCATTATTTTTTAATATTTCACAAAGTTTTCTCCCTTTCAGATTCGTTTTTTCATCTTTTGTTTTTCTCATAAAGTTTTCAGTATCCGAAAAAATCCAATGCATAACTGTATTATCTGTTAGGCCGTCAAACTTTACAACTCTGGCATTAAAGTCTCCAAGTAGTATTAGGGGATCCTCTGGATATTCCAGGAAAACTTCAGAAATACTACTTTCTAATCTTTGCCATACCAATTCTTTATAATAGTTGGACTTAGCTGGTGGTATATAACAACTGACTAATATTATGGTTATTTTATTTGACTCCAATCTGAGGATCATATAATAATTATTTTTAGTCTGTTCTTTAATAAACTTAGATGTTCCATTTCTTATATGCATGATTAAGCCACCGGCTCTTCTCCCTAGTTTAATATCCTTATAGCTTGGACATTGAAGGGTTTGATACCCATTTAAATTTATATCTATTTTGATGTCATGCCAAGTTTCTTGTAGGCAAATGACTGAACTTTCTTTAATAAATGTCAACCAATCCGGATTATGCAATTTGGTATTATAACCTGCTGTATTCTAAGACATAAAGCTAAATCAGGGTTTGTTCTCTCTTCATCGCATTATGTCATTCAATCATTATGTCATTACGATCTTTTCCTAAGTTACAGTTTGAAACTCTCTTCTGGTCAACTTTCTTCTTCTAACAGTTGATACCTATTATAGGTCTCAATTGATTCATTTATAACAAAATTATTACTATGTCTCTCTATCTTTCTTTCTATCTCTTTCCTTGGTTCCTGAACACTTTCTTTATGGAGGGCATTCACGTCCACAACATAAATACCCATCTTATCCAGTTTCTCATAACATTCCAATATTCTCTGAGCTACTTCTTCATTCTTATATGCTATATTTACCTGATTATCACCACTTAAGCTTACATGCCTATAAGTACTCATAATACCCATTCTTCCTAATCTAATCTGAAAAAAAACATTGGAAATTATGTTACAAATAGACCATGTGAGCATTCTTGGTGTCTCATTACAAATTCGAGGATAACCAAACATTGTCAGTATCATAGGCATCTCTTGCTGATTTACTGTCATTTTCTCTTCTATATATACAGTTTCCGATTCCAATTCCAAACTTAATTTCAGACAATTCAATAGATGGCCATTTCTCCACAAATATTGTGCCACTCTGTTGTGAGCAGCCCTTGTCCATATTATGTCAGCAAAGTCAAGGTTAGATGGCCTAACCACTTCTAGAATATCTCCTTCTTCAATTGACAATTCAAGTACTTTGCTAAATATTTTAATTATCTGCACCTTTAATGCCGTTTCTGATGCATCATTCAGTCTCTTTAAACATATAATTTTAGACAACAATCCTTTTCCCACTTTTCACACTTTTCCCGTTCTTCTCTATTTTTGCTTAGTACATTTTGATCCTTCTTTAACTTTCCCCTTATCTTTTATTTCATGTTGTAGGCTATTCATATCCTGCTCTTGCTTTACAGTGTCAACATTCATAATCTTTAATAACACAAATCCATCTCCCATCCTATACTGTAGATTTCTTCATATTCCTCAACCCCTATTTCTTTCTTTTGTCTCCTTTCGACACCTTTATTACTCTGTACATGACTCCTATCACTCTTTAACTTAATCTTATTCTCATCTTTCCCCTTATTTTTTCTATTCTTCCTCTGAGCAATAGGTTCATTGTTCCTAATATCATCCAATACAATTAGGGAGGAGAAATCTGATCTTATTCTTTTTCCTTTATTATCTGTATCATCATCCATTACCATAATTGATGATGATTCCTTTGGAGGATGAATTTTATTCAGAACTCCCAATATCTTATCAATTATATTTCCATTTATGGCTATATTCTCCTTGAGTGTATCAATTTTGCTTCTTGTTGCTATCAGTTGCTCCATTAATATCAAATTCGCAGCATGTTGATTTTTCATAATCGCAATTATCTCCTCATTAATTGCTGTGGGATAATACATCATCAACTCTTCCACTATCTCTCTCTCTTTTTCAATCCTATAGCCCTGGTGCCAGGCTCTCAATTACAACCTTTGTATCAACACAATTATTTGTTTTTTGATGATTATCCAACAATTTTAAGACCTTGTGTAGTATTTTGAAATTCTTCAAGAATTTCCATTCTTTTTTCCCCACCTATACCATATGATTAATCATTTATTAGTTTCCTGTTTACTATTTAGGTATATAAAGTAACATCTCCAGACAATTTTTCTAATGCACACCCCTCCATTAGCTCTAAACTATGTACTCTGAAGAAAAATGGGTCATAATCATATTTTTTTCTACTGCTGGTATAGACGTAGAGAAACTCTGATTTTTCATTTCTTTCATTACTTCTTTGGTTACTTTAGTTTCTTTAATTACCGGTGTTTGATTTGTACATCCATCTTTTACACACCTCAGGCTTTAATGAAACCCTCATGGTAGTATTGTTTCTTAACAAAGGGGAAATCTTAGTTTGTGTCACATCCTTATTTTCTCTTTATTCCATTTTCTACCATTTCTACATTTTCTATTATTCCTCTTAACATTTTTTACCTCCTTGTCTCCATTTCCCTCTCCTCCTTCTCCTCCTATGTTTTAGCCTTCTTTCCTATTTTCTTCTTCACACTCCTTTCTTCTAACATTTCTAACCCTTTCTGTTATTTCTCTATTATATGACTGGACATCTCATAAGGTGCATCTATTAACCTATTGTTGACATCAGATAACATATTATTTTGAGATATGATCAACATTCCTTCCTTAACCTTTTGAACTTCTATTAGAACATCCTGTATTTTATCTGATTCATTAGCTTGAGCTCTTGTGATTACCATCATTTTGAATTCTATTACTAAATTACCTAAAATAAGGGCTACATAGGGGAGTAATAAGGCAGTGTAGGCTAATCCTTTCTTTTTTTTCTTCCTTCCCTAAACCACCAGATCACTGCAAAGTGTTCTAATACACTAATATACTAACACTCTAACACTCTCAGGACTCTACATAAAATTCTAATATTAGGTAACAAACATATAGACATGTACACATAATTAGTAAAAAAACTATACTGTTTAAAACAGTTGGAGTATATTAACAAATACAACAGAAAATGCTAAAAGACATAACACAATCTCAAGCTTTCAGCTTACTTATATTGCCCCAATTTCAGGAATCCAGTTCATTCCTTCGTCCTTCAATCCTCCCGTCTATCATTGTGCACTGTTTACTTTATCAGGTATAAATTAGTATCCACTTTCCCATAAGAAATATTAAAAAAAGCAAAAGTCCACAAAGTTTCTTCTACGTTCTTTAAGTTCAGTTCTTCTAATCCTTCCAGTTAATGTGATCCACTTTCTTTTCTCCCTTCAGTGAGTCTCTCCACTGCCATGTTTCCCACACTGATCTTACACTCAGTTCTTGCACCCAAAATGTTATTAGGAAATATAGGAGGTATAGGAGGAATATTAACGCTTCTCACTTATTTCACCATCCTTAATTATTCACAATTCTCCAATTTCTGAAATGTTTTCATTATACTGGCCAGGGTTCCTTCAGCTATTCTTCTTCCTCAATTAATTTTATATTTCTCTGCAGAGCATTAGAAAGGGCTCTTAAACAAAAGGAGAAGTAATAATCAGGAACAATGAACCATCAATATAATATCTACTTTTGTATCTACTTTAAATATCTGAATATATACAGGAGCTCTCTTATACTCTCTTATACTCTGTACTCTACTGCTTGAGAAAAAACCCAAAGATATTAAAATCAACCTCCAATTTTAAGCAGCTTATGAATGCAAGACAAAGAGACAAGGGAACATGGGAACAAGTAATCTTTTAGTAAAAACTTACTTTATAGTCATATTAGATCATTTGTCTGTCTGGTCTTCCCAAAAGAAACCACATTTTAACTTTTTCCCAGGTCCAATGAGGCTGAAACTGGTAGCCGGTTATAGCTGCTAATAGCTGTCTAAGCTGTCTTATCAAAGGTGTTTTGTAAGATCTTGCTCACAGCTCACAGAAAAACCAACAAAAAACCCAACTCAGTAGCTTGCAGTAGAAATGTATAGATAAAAGAGATACTGCAAATGACGATTCTGGGCTAGGAAATGCCATGCATGCACTCTATGTGGTCATACCACCTGACCCAAGTGTGCGAAAAATAAAAAACTATGGAACTTATAAAATAATATATTTTAAGATTTAACTGAGCATTACAAGAAGGATTTACCCCATTGTTTTTTTTTCTAGCTCGTTTTACAACTATGAGAGCTACATTGAAACAAGAAAGTTAAGGATTTTAAAATCACCAAGTTGGGGAGTGTTTCTCATCTCCTCTGTGTGGTAATCCAAATCCACATGTCCCTATTTTTGCAGCAGAGTTGAAACTTCACTGGTGCGTTAAGACAGTTTTTTTTCAATGAATTTCCTTTCTTTTAGAGAATGTCAATACCCTAAATTTACATAAGTACTTCTGCAACAACAGGTACACATTCACAGTGTCAGAAATATACAGCCGCTTCTGACTGCACATGCAAAGTAGCTGCAAAAGTTTTGTTACAGCTCCATGAAAGAAATAACATTAGAACTCCATTTGCTACTTACCAATCCAACTTACAATCAAAGCACAGCTCTCCTACTTTGATCCAAGATCAATGCCTTAAAACCTTGTAGTAAACCAGTGATACTGCCATTGTTTCTACATTTTTACTGGAGCTGATTTTCCTTAGGGCTAGATAGATATATAGATAGACAAATAGAAATACAGAGAAGCAGACATCCTCAAAACAAATTCACAAGGTATGTTGAACATCCACACGGTAAGAAACCTGTGTGTGTGTGTGTGTGTGTGTGGTTGCTTCATTTTTCACCATTTCTGAGAACAGTCCTATGTGCCTATGAGCAATTACAAACTGCCTGGAAATGTGGAGTTTACCACTGGATTATGCACCCCCCATCAACCAAAGAATAGGGAGAGGGTCTTTATCTAGTATCAGATGCAGACTACTTGTCACACAGTATTGAACTCATGTGACATGACTTTGGGTACAATAGCTGGGATTTCCTACTGTGCCCAATCTACCAAAGTATCACTCAGTCCATTGCTGAAATCGTCATGATACTGTGTATCATCAACTGTATTCATTTTTTTCTAATTCATGGTGTATCATTCCATGGGTTGAAATACACATCCCATGTTGTTCTTTGTACTTACAATATGAGTCAGTTCATATGCACAGGACATTAAAAACAAAATAAAAATATTGCTTCATTTTATTATTTAGTCAGGCTGGAGTGCATAACAATGAGTGTGTGTGAATGTGTATATGTGTGTGTGTGTGTGTGTGTGTGTGTCAGTTCATCCATGTTGTGGTGCCAAGAAATACCACGATCATCATTAGGGCAATGGCACAATGCCCACAGCAAATGTCACACCCGGCAATTGTGCCACCTAACCCCTAGCGCACCCAATGCCCTGGGGCAATTTCTGCCTGTTTAAGGGGGGCTGCACCCCTGTACTTATAGATAATCACCTCCAGGTCAGAGGTGTATGGTGCATGGGGTGCCCTCCCTGCACAGCACCTCAAAATCCCATTTGCTCACATGATGGGCAAACTGGTTGTGATGCCCTAATTGTAATTCCCTAATTGTGGCACCCCATAATGGTATACCATATGTAGCCAGCAGAAAAAGAATGCACCTTGGAGCCAGAAATCACAGGAACAGCTACTGGCTTAGGGGAGTGCAGGTAACAGCTTCAGAGGAGGAAAGGGACCTGGGGGTAATAGTCACAGGGGACATGAAAGTATCAGCACAGTGTGGCAGCAAGTGCAAATAGGATGCTGGGGTGCACAGCCACAGGCATCACCTCTTAAAAGGGGGAGGTCATCCTGCCATTTTATAGATCACTGGTGAGGCCATACTTGGAGTACTGTGTACAGTACTGGTGCCCATACCTCAAAAAAGATGTGAGATTACTGGAGGGGATGCAGCATAGGGCTACAAAAATGATCATGGGACTAGGGGAGTTGCTGTATGAGGAAAGGTTGAAGGAGCTCAACATATACTCGCTGGGAGACAGAAGGGTAAGAGGGGACATGAGAGAGACCTTTAAGTACTTGAAAGGCATAATCAAAATCAAAGGGAGAATTGTTCTGCTAAAGGGGGGAAGAGTCACTGGGGACACAGTCTGAAATTGGAAGGGGGAAAGTTTAGGAGGGAGATGAGGAGGCACTAATTTACAGAGAGAGTGGTGGTGAGTTGGAATGCACTGCCGGAGGAGTTAATCACTCAAAGGACAGTGGATAGCTTTAAGTGGGGTTGGGATACAGTCAAGGGCAGAGTTAGTACAGACAAGAATATAAAGGGGGGATGGACCGGGAAGAGAAGGAAGGGAGGAGTTTGGGTGGGGGTGGGGAAGCTGTAGTGATATGAAATTAAGAGCTGCACATTTGGACAGATTTGATAGACCTGTGGGCCTTTCTCTGCCAGCAATTTTGTATGTTTGTAATGATAAGAAATTAAAGGGACACTGTCACTCCCCTTAGGCCTCAAAGTGTCCCTTGTTTAAACAAGCATTTGACAATGCCGAATATTGATTGCTTTGGTCCATTGAGCTCGCTCACTGCCCCTCTGTCACTCGTTCGTTCTGTTTCTCCCGATGCTGCAGGCTGCCCTTTTGTACTGGGCTCCTGTCTGCATTGGCACCTTTTTCTGCCCACAAAGAAATCCACAGCTGTCCTGACAGAGCTTCATTGAGGTGGCTCACTCCCCCCTCTCACTCGCTCATTCTGTTTCTCCTGCTGCTACAGGCTGCCCTTTTGTACTGGGCTCCTGCCTCTGTTGGCGCCTTTTTCTGACCACAAAGAAATCTGCAGCAGTCCTGATACAGATACAATGAGCTTGCTCACTCACCCTCTCTCACTCGCTTGTTCTGTTTCTGCCGGCACTGCAGGCTGGCCTTTTGTACTGGGTTCCTGCCTGCATTACCACCTTTTTCTGCCCTCAAAGAAATGTGCAGCAGTCATGATAGAGCTCCGTTGAGCTTGCTCACTCCCCCTCGCTCACTCACTCATTGTGTTTCTCCCGGCGCTGCAGGTTGCCCTTTTGTACTGGACTCCTGCCTGTGTTGGCACCTTTGTCTGCCCACAAAGAAATCTGCAACAGTCCTAAAAGAGCTCCCTTGAGCTCGCTCACTCCCCCTCTCTCACTCGATTTTTCCATTTCTGCTGGCACTGCAGGCTGCCCTTTTGTAATGGGCTCCTGCCTACATTGCCTTCTTTTTCTGCCCACAAAGAAATCTGCAGCAGGCACAATAGAGCTCCATTGAGCTCGCTCACTCCCCCCTCTCTCACTCTCTCATTCTGTTTCTCCCACTGCTACAGGCTGCCCTTTTGTCCTGGGCCCCCTGGGTGCATTGCTGCCTTTTTCTGCCCACAAAGAAATCCACAGCAGTCCCAACAGAGCTCCATTGGGCTCACTCACTCCCTCCCCCTTCCTCACTCTCTTGTTCTGTGTCTCCTGGCACTGCAGGCTGCCCTTTTGTACTGGACTCCTGCCTGCATTGACCCTTTTTTCTGCCCACAAAGAAATCTGCAGCAGTCATGATACAGCGCCATTGAGCTCACTCACTCCCCCTGTCTCACTCACTCATTGTGTTTCTCCCGGCACTGCAGGCTGCCCTTTTCTATTGGGCTTCTGCTTGCACTGGCGCCTTTTTCTGCCCACAAAGAAACCTGCAGCTGTTCCGGCAGAGCTCTGTTGAGCTCGCTCACTCCCCCTCTCTCACTCACTCATTCTGTTTCTGCTGGTGCTGCAGGCTGCCCTTTTGTACTGGGCTCCTGCCTGCATTGTCACCTTTTTCTGCTCACAAAGAAATCTGCAGCAGTCACAGTACAGCTCAGTTGAGCTTGCTCACTCCCCCCCTCTCTCACTCGTTCATTCTGTTTCTCTTGCCTCTGCAGATTGCCCTTTTGTACTGGGCCCCTGCATGTCTTGCTTCCTTTTTCTACCCACAAAGAAATCCACAGCAGTCCCAACAGAGCTCTGTTGAGCTCACTCATTCCCTCCCCCTCACTCACTCGTTCTGTGCCTCCTGGCGCTGCAGGCTGCCCTTTTGTACTGGTGTCCTACCAGCATTGGTGCCTTTTCCTGCTCACAGAGAAATCTGCAGCAGTCCCAACAGAGCTCAATTGAGCTTGGTCACTCCCCCTCTCTCACTCACTCGATCCTAATCTGTCCCAAACACTGATTTCCAACAGCAACTGTGATATTTTGCACCAGAAGCACGAAAACACATTTCGGCTAGGATGCAAAAAATAACAGCTGCACTGTTCATAACGAGGTGTGGAAAAATGGCAATGCTGAAAATCTGGAGTGAAAATATTGCAAAGTTACGAGTGTGCATGGAGCCTGTGCAATACACGCTCATAACACACTCATTTTATGGACTTTCATCACAAAATTTTCAACATAGGCATTTTAGGACCTCTGCTCATGAACAGTGTCACTGTGATTTTCTTAATGTGTCCTGAACACTGATTTCCCACAGCGACCACGCTATTCTGCGCCGGAACAGTGAGAACACATTTCGGCCAGGATGTGAAAAATGACAGCTGTACTGTTCATAATGAGGTGTGTAAAAATGGCAGTGTTGAAAATCTGGAATGAAAACATTGCAAATTGGCGAAGTTACAAGCGTGAGTAGCAACTGCAAAATGCACACTCATAAAACAGTAATTTTTTGGATTTTTCCCACCAAATTTGCAGCATACACATTTTGAGACCCCACCTCATGAACACTGGCACCGTCATTTTGTTAAATCAGTCCCAAAAGGTGATTTCACACAGTGACTGTGAAATCACATTTTGGGACATATTAACGCTATGACAGTGGCTGAATTCATGAGAAGGAGGCCCAGTAACCCCATGTTGAAAATTTGGTGCAAAAATTCCAAAATATGCCTGAGATATGCAGAAAAGTTGAAAAAGCCCTATTTATGCCATTATACAACTTACCGGCATTTCCTTAGTTTGCAGTCGGCTTTGTAGAGTGCAGATGTGTTCCCAGTCCACCGAAGATTGTCACGCCAGACTCCAGAGGTAAGTATGAGGTGGGAGGTGTGGGGGGGCAGGGTGAGCAGAGGGTGGGCGTGGGTTGTGGGAGGGGCCAGGGAGACCATGAGGGACTGTTTTCTTTTCACAGGTTTAAACAAGAAGAAAAACATTGCAGGGTGTTTTTTTCTTTACAGGGGCATTGGGCACTCTGGGGTGGGCTCCCAGCATGCCACCTGAATGTTTGGGGGGTCTGTAGCTGACGGGGGATTGGGCACCCTCTTTGGCACATATTCAATGCTGGGAGGGGACTAGAGCCGAGGGAGATTGGGCACCCCCCTCGGCATAAACTGATCATTTTGGTGGGGGGGACCATTATGCCGATGGGGAGTGGGCTCCCCCATCGACACACACACACTGTTGTGGGGAGGCACATGCAGCCGAGCGGGATTGGGAACCCCCTCGCCACTGGGGGCTCACTAATATTGTTTGAGAACATGAAGACAAGCCACCGCCATGTTCACAAACAATATTACAGTACCAACGTTCCGCCCAGCAATGACGGGTCGCTCCCTCAATGCAGTGGAATGGCTAACACTACAATGACGAGGTGGCCCCTGAATGCAGCTGCTGAAACATTTCAAGATAGTGGCATGCTGGCTGAACTAGTGTCAGCAGCAGCATGCCACCCCATTGGGGAAAGCAGGCCAAGCCTTTAAAGGCTGTGGGGGCATTGGCCACAACAGTGCTGCTCCTCCACAACCTGCTTCTGTCAAGCTACCGCAATATGTTTCTTGTGCATGCACACAATCAGCATAAAAAAACCTTTTATGATTGCCAACATTCTGTAAAGATTGCTGATTTAGCTAGTAGTTTGATTCTTATTCTTTTTTTTCTTTTATAAAGTGAAAAACAGACAGCCCACCATACTGGTGTTATCACACAAAAACAGATGTGTTTACATTCCTTGATACACTCCCACTGCATCTTTCCTGGACTTGGGAACACCCCCAACACAGTCTAGCCACTCATGATGCAATGGGAGTTTAGGTGGCTGCTGCCTCATGAGTGACTGCACTGTTTGGGGCTGCTTCTAATGTTCAGGAAGTAATTCAAGAAGAATAGAGTCAGGATTGTGAACAAAACAAAGTTGTTTATAAATATACACTAGCATAGAAACTTAGAAACATAGAATTTGATGGCAGATAAGGCCCACCCAGTCTGCCCATTTCCCTACCTAATGGATAAGCTGCAGATCCTAGTTAACCAGCAGCCTACTTCTTCCTACCCCCACCCCCTAGAATTGCCTTATGACTGTCCCATGCATGCTTGAATTCCACCACTGTTTTTGACTCCACAACCTCCTCCGGAAGGCCGCTCCATGCATCCACAACCCTCTCTGTGAAAAATACTCACATTACCTCTGAGCCGCCCCTATCTTCAAATTGTGCCCTTGTTCTGCACACCTCTTTTTGAAAGATGCTACCCTCTTGGACTTTGTTTCCTTGAGGTACTTGAAAGTTTCATCATGTCCCCTTCTCCTCCTTTCCTTGAGGCTATACATATTAAGCACCTTAAGTCTCTCTTCATATGTCTTCTGGTGCAGACCCTGCACCATTTTAGTTGCCATCCTCTGGACAGCTTCCATCCTGTCTATGTCTTTGGAGACTGGGTCTCCAGAACTGCACACAGTACTCAGATGGGGTCTGACCAGCAGTCTGTACAGAGGGATAATAACTTCCTGTTTTCTACTGTGATGCCTCTCCTATACATCCCAGTATCTCCCAGCCCTCCTTGCTGCCCTCTCACATTGCTTGCCCACCTTTAGGTCATCTGATATGACTACCCTCAGGTCCTTTCCATTTTTGTTGTTGTTAGTATCTCACCCCCCATTGTGTACTCTTCCCTGGGTTTTTGTTTCCCAGGTGCATTACCTTGCACTTCTTAGCATTGAATCTAAGCTGCCATACATTTGACCATTCCTCTAACCTTGCCAAGTCCCTTCTAATCCTTTCCACCCCACCTTGTGCATCAACTCTGTTGCAGATCTTTGTGTCATCTGCAAAGAGACATACTTTTCCTTCCAGTCCCTCTGCAATGTCGCTTATAAAGACATTGAAGAGGACCGGTCCTAATACTGAACCTGTGATACCCCACTAGTAACCCCCCTTTCTTCAGAGTGGACTCCATTTACTATTACTCTCTGTGTCATATTTTCCAGCCAGTTCTTTACCCAGGCTGTCATCTTGGGACCCACTCCCAGGCTGGCTAACTTGAATATTAATCTTTTGTGTGGGACTGTGTCAAATGCCTTGCTAAAGTTTAGGTAGGCCATGTCCACAGCCCCTCCCTGATCTACTACTTTGGTCACCCAGTCAAAGAAATCTATTAGATTCATCTGGCATGACCTTCCCACTGTGAATCCATGCTGCCTTGGGTCCTGTGCCCCTCTGGCCTCTAGATACTCGACAATTCTTTCCTTCAGAAGTGATTCCATCATTTTCCCTATCACTGAGGTTAAACTAACAGGTCTATAGTTTCCTGCTTCTGCCTTGCTCCCACTTTTGTGAAGGGGAATCACATCTGCCCTCCTCCAGTCCTCGGGTACCACCCCATCCTCCCATGATTTGTTAAAGAGGGTAGTCAGTGGTGTCACTAGTTCTACCCTTAGTTCTTTTAGAATTCTGGGATGAATCCCATCAGGCCCCATTGCTTTGTCCACCTTCAGTTTTAAGAGTTCTTTCAGAACCCTTTCTTCTGTAAATGGGCTGGTATCTACTTCTGTATCCAGAGTGTTTCTACTGTTTGTTTTAGGTACCTCCCTCTTCATTTGTAAATGCTGAGCAAAATATTTGTTTAGTATCTCTGCCTTTTCACAGTCACCCTCTGCCCACCCTCCCTCCCTTTATTAAGCCTCACTATCCCTCCCTTGGTCTTTCTTTGCTCCCTGATGTACCTATAAAGGTTTCATCACCCTTCTTAACTGAGTTGGCTATATTTTCCTCGGTTTGGGCCTTTGCTGTTCTGAATGCCTTCCCAGCTTCCTTTTGCTTTAACTGATACAGTTCTCTGTCCTGCTCCTTCTGTGATTCCTTGTACTTCCTGAATGCTTTCTTTTTCTCTTGAACCTTCACTGCCACTCCCTTTGAGAACCATAGTGGTTTCTTACATTGTTTCATTTTGTTTATTTGCTTCACACAAAGGCTTGTTACCTCTGTGATGGCAGTTTTTATTATTCCCCATTGTTGTTCCACCCCTCCTTCCTGCCCATTTGCTAGTGCACTCCTTAGGCATGCATTTCAGTTCTACTAAACAAGGAGACAGACAAAACAAACAGCAACATCAATGCATTTTAGAGAAGGTAAGCAATCATAGAATTTGGAGTTTTAACTAAACATAATATGGTGCAAAATAGGTTGACAGTGCCCCTTTAAGATGAGAAAGGATTAACAAGGAAACAAACACATCTTGAGATTACTGTTTAATATAGGAAATGCACAAAAAATGTACGGGAATCATCACATACTGTAGAATTAAGAGAATCCCTTAAACAAGGTAGTTAAAGAAAAGAATGAAAGTGATGACATGAACAAAAAAAGATAAATTAATCATCATTTAGCAACATAGGATGCTTTATAGCTCATCTAGAATCATAACATAGCATTCGTGCTCAAGTCTTGATCATGAGTCACCAGTAAGCAGGCTATGCTTAATAGTGAGAATGGAGAGAACTGGGAAATAATGAGAGTGTCGCCTGTTAAACCATTTAAAGAGGAACTGTCAGCTACTCCGCAGTAATGCTGTGGGACCTAGTGGTCCCAGTTAAGCAAAACAGAAGCAACTAGCTACTGACTCTTTAGTAGCTTTAGTTTCTGTCTTGTTGATCCTGCATCCCCCACCCACCATTTTGGAAACCTGTGACCTCTGCAGACAGTCCTCTGATGACACATACAACTGGCTAAGCTGCAAGGAAGGTCTATGTTCCATAACATCTTTTCTAAGTCAGACAATGCAGAACAGTATCTTTTTGTGCTTATTCTACCATTACTGATCGTGTTAAGCTCAGCTGAGATCAGCACAATCAGTACTGGTAGAATAAGCTTGAAAAGGCACTGTTCTACATTGCCTGACTTAGAAAAGATGTTCTGGGACATAGACATCTCCCGCAGCTTAGCCTGTCATTTGCATCATCAGTGGGCTGGCTGCAGGAACACTGGTTGCTCACATGGTGAGCAGGGGGATGCAGGATCAAGAAGATGGAAACTAAAGCTACAAAACAGTAATTGGCTAAAAAGAATTCATTTATGCCTGTTTTGTTTAATTAGGACCTCTAGGTACCACAGGATTATTGTGGGGTAGCTGAGAATCCCCACTTGGACCCAGCCCTGGCAGCAGTCCCCTGGGCTGTGCCCACTGGGTGCTCTGGCACTGTGTGTCAACATAATCCACAATACACTGTTTCTGGTCCATCACAGACTTGTGCATGAATTGGCACACCCTACTGGGTGCTATTTCAGTCAGATGCCCACCCACCCCTTCCCCAAATGTAACTGTGCCTCCCTCTGCCCATGCCACCCCAGTACATGTCCATCCAGGTCACCCAAACACAGGTTGCCACAGTGCCTGGCAGTAGCACAAGGGGCTTAGACCAGCTTTTTGCTGGTATAACTCAAGCCCCATTGCTGTGGCCATGGCAGGGCTTCTTGCATCCTAGAAAAGGGGATGTGGCAGCTCCGCTGTGGCACAAGCCCCCTTGTGACATGGTGCAGCGGAACATTTGCCACAATCAAGATGTAAGGGAACTTTGGCGCTTCTGTGTCGGGTTGGATGCTGGCTGCATTTCTGAATCCTGAATGCCACAACTTATTTTATTTATTAATTTATTTACTTTATTAACCAAGTAGGTACACTGAGTCAAATGCCCCTTTTCAGGAATGACCCAGGCCACTACAATAGTGGCAAAATAGAACAAAACATACAAAATACAATGCAATTCCATATTACATAACTAGATACCTATATCATATCCAATGTTTAATAACATTCAGAACCAGTTTGTTGATGAAAATAGGATTTTATCAAAGATTTAAAATTTACATGACTGTTTGTATTTGTGCAAGACTGAGGTGCTATATGCAAATCACCCCTTGCTTCAAAACCTTTTGATGCACCTCACTTGTGCCAGTTTATCCCCTTTGAAAATCTGGCTCAATATCTTTTCATTATGCCGTCTTATCTTTTTTTGTTTTGGTTTAAAAATTTCAGCCTTTGTAGCAGTTCAAACCATATTCTGATGCAAACAACTTTAAAACCAAAAATGATAGCATCATACTGTAAGCATGAAAGCAGTTCAGCACAAGAATATCTACAAAATGTATGATGTTTCATTTGTAGATGCTTTTCAGATTTTTTTATAATCAGCAAAAATCAGCAAAAAATTACTTTTTTATTCACTTTTTCAACAAACATATTCAAATAACTTTAAAATAAAAATGATAGCATGGTATTGTGAACATGAAGGTTGTTCAGCACATAAATATCTACAAATGAGTGGTATTTCATGTATAGATAGCTTTAAGATTATTTAATAATCAGCAAAAAATGGCAGAATTTTGTTTTCCTTTTTTAATAAACAAACGACCAAAAAAAAAAGGAAAGGAAAAACAAAAGAAATATACAGTACAGCAAACATGTTCAATATGTACTGCCATAATGTAAAGCCAAGAGGTCTGTGAGTTAAATAGAAGTAGTAGAAAATCTCAGAAACAACTCTCAGACATGTACTGTAACTGTAAAAAAAGCTGTTTTTACACCAAATTTTCAACATAGCCTTGTTATGACCCTGCCTCAGGAAGACGGGGCAGAGAAAATGTTAAATTCCTGGATTAAAGGTGATTTTGCACAGGGACTGCAAAATTAACTTTTGTGACACAAAAAAAAATTCTGGGCAGGAGATGAAAAATGAAAGCTGTCACATTCATGAAGTGTTTTAAAGAAATGGCAATATTGAAAATTTGGGGTAAAAATATTGAATATTATTAAACTTGCCAGCCTGCATTCATAAAATTCATAAAATTCAATGTAGGCTTATAACTTTGTTGTTTTTGAATATTTTTACGCACAATTTTTAACTCAGCCTTCTTCTGAACCAACTTCATGAACAAGGGCAGAGAAATTTTTCAACTCCTACCTGAAAGGTGATTTCGCACAGGGACAGCAAAATCACTTTTCGGGATGTAAAAAAAACAATTTGGTCAGGAATTGAAAAATGACAGCTCTCACATTCACAAGATGTTCTAAAGATATGGTAAATATATGGTTATGTTGTAAATTTGGGGTAAATATATTGAAAATTACCAAAGTTACAAATTTGCTTTTGCAAAATTCAACGTAGATTTTTGATTTTTTTGTTTTTTAATATTTTACACCAAATTTTCAATATACTGTAGCCTTCTTATGACCCCTCCTCATGAACAAGGGCAGAGAAAATGTTCAACTCCTGAATGAAAGATGACTTCACAACGGGACTCTGAAATCACCTTTTGGGATGTAAAAAAAATTTTGGTCAGGATTTGAAAACTGACAGCTGTCACATTCACGAGGTGATATACTGCTAAGAATCTGCATAAAAAATTTGTCTCATTGTCTGTAATGGCACATGCGGTCCTGCATCTCCCTGTGTATACATCAGAGTGAATGCCATCGTGAGGGTGAAGAGAGCACCAGGAAGGGAAGGGAATGGCCAGGTGGCAAAAATACGATCCCTTCCATATGGACCCAGGGGTAGACAAAAATTACAAAACCTTCACAGGTAAGTTTTTGCTACAGTAATCTTCCTCATACAGGAAGCTTTTAGCCCCACAAAAAACATGGTGAATCTCTTTAAATTGGTGTCAGAGTTTTCCATTTGTGACTATTCCCCAAAAAGGCACCCAGTTCATTACGCTGTCACAACTCCAGAAATTAATTGCTTCCAGTTCCAAAACTGGTTCCATGCAAACTGCTACACAGATTATTCCCCACTATTACTACTTTGTTAAATTTGGCAGGATGACACAGAATTGCTGGAAGACCAGGGTCTGCATGGGCTTGCCAAATGAGGCCAGCTTAGGGGGCACACAGGCTGTGTAGGTGAGGTGCTCCTTCCAATGGCATGAAGTTGTGGACCACCCAGTATTAGCGTGGGCCTCCCCTGCCAGCTGACCCAGAAGCATGACTGGCATTTGCAGCAAAAGCAGATTCTCACCTGCCCTGCCACCCATGGAAGGAAGGGGAGCAGCCATTAGAACACCAGTTGTGAGGTCGGGGACTGAGTCTAGTAAACATAATGCAATTACTAGCATAGCAATCACTGTACAAACATTTGTGGGTGTAACACATCCCTGGCCAGTGCCACTAAAGTATGTCTTGGGGCTGAGCTACTTGGCAGTTTCTGTACTCATTTTCATGAAGTGAGACACCTGTTCACATCAGCTTGGGCTACCTAGTTGAACAAAAATTTGTGGCAGAAAATCTACAGAATTTCAGGAAACCTATTACAGATTTCATAAAAACAAAAATCTCAGACGGGTTCACATAAAAACCCCACACATAAAACAAATAAAAAAAAAACAGACAATTCCTTGAGGAATGTTATTCTTGCCTTCACTATAAAGACAAACATATTAAAATTTAATCTATCCATTATACAGTATGTCAGCTCTCCAATGGCACCCTAATGTAAGGTTGATCAGCATGGTATAGCATTCAATGACTAAGTTGCCCCCTTTTTATTTTTTTTTCAATGTAATATTTACTTGGGATACCCAAGCTGAGCTGAAACATTTCATTTACAGTGGGTTCTGCCCTCACACAAGTCCTCAGTGGGATGGTCTGGGGCACTCAAGTTACTCAGTGTCACACATAACTATTTGACTCTGTCAGGTTTGAATGTGATCTCCTGCTTCTGAAAAAGGTATTAAAACCATTCACTGCCACTTTATGTATGTACACTGAATGGTTTTTAATGTACCTCCAGCTCTACTAACTTTATATAGTACAACTGTTATATTTCCCATTACAAAGTTTATTCACCTGCTGACTTACAGAACTGTATTTCCTAAACAGCTTAGTATTAAATGATGAGACTGTCTTCAATAATTGATGTAGAATATGAAAACTGTGACTAGTCCTCTGCCTCAGTACTTTGGCTTGGAGCATTTGTTTCACAGGGGACAAAGATCCTCGGACTGAAACCAGAAACATGACTTTATAAAGTGAACAGATCATCTATACAGTAATCTTTCCTGAACTCCTCAAGGGGTGAAACTAGTCGGGGCCATGTCCTGCAGTGTGGTTACTTTACCACCAAAGAGATATTTGTTGCTTTTGTTGTATTTATTGTGAAGTTTGCTGTTTTTAGCTATTTTGATGAATTAAAGTGATATTTTTAAAGCAAGTGATGAAACCAGATGCCAGATATTTTTGAGGATTGTTCTCTCCAGTTTGTTATTTCCAAGGCACAGGTTGTTGGAGTGGAGCAACGCTTTGATCTCTGTTCTGTTTGTTTTGGTACCCAGCTTTCATGTCTCAGAATTTATCTCTTTCTTTGCACTCCCCCATACTGAGGTCATTGTATAGATTGAAGCAGGACACCACAGAAAATGAGACACTGCATTTCATCTATTCTGTGCCAGGTTAGATATATAGCAAAAATATGTAAAAGCAAGACCTTGTACACCAGCAACACCAGCCAACATTCAGCATTGATAAATGCTTGTTTATTATTCATTTTCTTATTTAAAAATCAAATGTTATGCCACTACTGTCCAATTTTCACCCAGCTGCAATCTTCAGACAACCTCGCCCACTCTCTGCCTGTTGATCTTGAAGTCCACAATGACTACAGACCCAGTTCTTCTACCCACAGCTGCACCTCAGGCAAAAGCCCGACCCTATAGACCAGGGCACCTCAAGTAAAACATTGTTGCACGAAAGCCTTTGTTTTTTGTTCAGGCCTTTTGCATTGGAGTAATTTTTTTCTTCAATTTAAAATGTATTAAGTTTTAATACAAAAGAGAACAGTTCCAAGAAAACAAAGTACTTTTGACATGAAGTGTATAAAGTGTGGATCCGTCCTCCTCCCCAAACCCCCACCACTACTAAAGTGCCCTCCCCCACACCCCTTGACTCTTCAACGCTGACAAATTGATAGGATGCAATAGCATATTGGGATGTTAAATCATCTGGTGTACATACTACAGAGAAAACAGAGTTTGTAAGGGACCCCATATTTTAACATATTTCTCAGGCTTATTATTAAGACTCACTATTGCTTTTTCCATCCTGAGATTGGCCAAAAGTTCATTGAGCCACTCGGAGTAAGATATGTCTTCACTGTCCTTCCAGTGAAGTAGAACTACTTTTTTAACAGATATGGAGATAACAGCCATGTGGTATCTTCTGACAGAGACTAAGATCTCTGTATAATCACCTAACAGATATATTTCTGGCGTGAATAAGTCTTGCAGGCCTAGTAAAGGGTTTGCCTTTAGTTGGACACTAGTCCAAAGTGGGGTAACTTTGGAGCAGGTCCAGAAAATATGAAATAGAGAGCCCTCTTTTTGCATGCATCGGGTACAGGTGGGTGCAGGCAGGAGACCAAATTTAAATAATTTCTGTAGGGAATAAAATAAGTTATGTAAATTATGGAATTGGGTGAGGCGAAGTCTGTCTTGGGTGATGTATTTATGACAATTTTGCGACAGGGTATTCCAATGTAATACATGAGTAGGGAAAAGGGGGGTACAAATGGTCACCGGTGCAAAACAGGTAGGGTAGGTTCTATTGTACAGAACCTTGTAACAACCGGATACCGAAGTTTGAGAGCCCGCTATGACACCTTGTTCCCGACGAAGGGATATTGTGTCTTGCCATGGAGGGATGGATCCAAAGACTTTTACCATTAAATGTCTTAATTGGAACACTTCAAAAATGTAACTTGTGGGTATGTTATAGGTTTTCAGTATTTCAGCAGAGGAAAGCCATACGTTTTCTGAGATAAATGAGATAGGATATGGATCCAACATATGGGGTAGCCAGTTAGCCGAAAGTACCCTCTTGTCAATTCGTAGATTAGGATTTCCCCATATGGGCTGGATTGGATCCTGAATATGATTATATTTAAGAAAACTACATAGTTGTGAATGGATTTTGATGGAGGTGGCAATGGGAGTTTGTTTTAACTTTGCTGGAAGTGCATTAACTTTGGCATGGAAATGTGCGATGGTATTTAAAGTGCATTTTTGAAAAGGGATAATTCAATTTTAAGCCATTGGGGGGAAAAGGGAGAAGTAAATACTTCTTCTTTAGGGGATAACCATCTGAAAAATTTAATGGCGTGACTGGCCCAGTGATAGAATGTTAAGTGAGGAAGACATAGGCCCCCTTTATCCTTGGGGGTGGCTAGCTTATGATAGGCCAGTCTGGTGTGTTTGTTGGCCCAAATAAACTTAGTAATGAACCTATGAACTTTACTGAACCATGAAAAAGGGGAGCCAGATATTAAGTAATTGTAAAGGATAAAAAAGTCTGGGAAAAACATTCATCTTGATTAAGTTGACCCTTCCCCAGAGTGAGATAGGAAGTTTGGACCATCTATCTAGATCCACTCCTATGACTTTCACCAGAGAATCAAGATTTAATTTTTGGAAGAGAGGAGGATATCCTGGAATTATAATGCCCAGGTATTTTAAGGAGTCTTGTTTCCAAGCCAAGCCCTGATGAGTGATAGACTTTTTGTTGACCTTATAGTTAAGTGGGAAAACTACCGTCTTATCAATATTAAGTTTATAGTTGGATAATTGACTAAATTCTTCTATAAGGGATAACATGGAGGGGATTGACCTGTCTGGGTAGGATAATTGTAAAAGTAAGTCATCGGCATAGGCCGAAACTTTGATTACTTGAGATTATACAGGTATGCCCTGAATTTGTTCACTTGACAATAATCTACGTATTAAAGGTTCTAGGTATAAGTTAAAAAGTAAAGGGGATAAGGGGCAGCCCTGTCTAGTGCTAGATTGTAGAAGGAAGGCAGTAGATGTTGCTCTGTTAACAGTAATCCTCGCCGAAGGGGCATAATAAAGTGCTTTAATCCAGTTTTGGAAATGTGAAGGGAAATTATAAGCATTTAGGGTTCAGAATAGAAAGTTCCAATCAACACCATCAAATGCTTTTTCGGCGTCGAGCGAGACCAGAACTGCGGGAAAATGGGCATCTCTAGACACCGAAAGAACATGACAGAGCGTGCGGAGATGATCGACCAAGGAGCGCCCTTTCATGAACCCAACTTGTTCAGATCCAATAAGTTCTGGTAGAACCCTGTTAATATGCTCAGCTATAAGCTTAGTTGATATTTTAATGTTCTGGTTTAGTAAAGATATAGGGCGGTAACTCACATGTAATTTTGAGTTGCTGTCGGGTTTAGGGAGCAATGATATTAAAGTCTCAAAAAGAGTGAGATCTACCGAGGCACTTGATAAGATATGCTGGTATGGGGCAGCAATAAAGGGATTAACTATTTTTTTAAGTTTTTATAAAAATTGGCCTAAAAGCCGTCCAGGCCAGGTGTTTTATCAGTAGGTAAGTTTTGAATGGTATTGGCAATCTCTGTATAGGAAATGGGGGGCTATGAGCATTTGTTCTTTTGTCTCTGAGAGATGAGGCAGACCAGATGCGAGTAAGTATGAATCCAAAACAGAAATTGAGGGTGGATCCGACATGGCACTATATAATTTAGTATAATAGGTTTTAAATACAGAAACTATATCAGTCTGGGATGTTTTCAAGGTGCCATCCTCCAGTGAATGAATAGAGGGGATATATTTAGAAGATTCCTGTTGTTTAGTTCTGAGTGTGAGGAGGCCCCCAGTTTTCTCTCCCTGATCTGTATATGATGCTTTTGTTCTCAAGATGGCAAATTCTGGCTTTTCTCTCAGAATATCTAAATATGTATCTCTTAATTTGATTAAGTTTCGTCTAATATCATCTGATGAATTTGGAGTTAAAGATGCCTCGAGTGTACGAATCTGGGCGAGAAGGCTAAGCAACTCCTTTTCCATTTTCTTCTTCCTGAGGGACGCTAAACTGATCAGTATCTCCCTGATATAGGCCATAAAGTCCCCCAAATGAAGTTGGGTCTAGAGATAGCCTGGAGATGAGCTTCAGTGAATTGTTCGATATGCTCATTAAGAGTAGTAATTACAGTGGGTTCTTTCAAGAGCTGGTTATTAATTTTCCACCTAGTTTCAAGTCTGGGAGTGGATGACAAAGATAGATGACAGGTTACTAGGGAGTGATCCAATAGAGGACCAGGTACAATAGATACATCCATAACTCCGACCAAAAGGGATTGTGATAAGAGCAAATAATCAATACGGGATGCAGTGTTATGGACAGAAGAAATAAAGGTATAGCTTTTTTTGGTGAGATTAAATAGATGCCATATATCACATAGCCCAAAGCGATCTATGAGTTCACAGAACACTCTTTGTGCTGGGGAGAGGCCCCTACAAGGCCCACTAGAGCGATCTAGTGATGGGTCAAAAACAGTGTTCATACCACCCCTGATGAATCCGGGGAATCCAGATTGGGCCCATAGACAGATCTCAACAACAATTCGATAGTGTATAAAATGCAGTGAATAAAAACAAATCTACCCTGTGGATCACTCACAATCTGAATGACGGAAATGTTTTTTTTTCTAGAAATCAGAATCAGGACGCCACCACTCTGGGTAGAGCCCCCTGCGGAGAACACATGACCCACTTGTTGTCTCTGCATCTGGATTGATTCAGAGTCCAAAAGATGCGACTCCTGCAGAAATATAATATCTATGGATGATAAAGCTAAATGTTTCAGTACTTTGTATTGCTTCAGTTGTTGCCTGATACCTTTCATGTTCCACGTAACAATTTTAATCACATTCACCATATCCCATAAGAGAAGTAGGAATTAAAAAGGAAAGGCTCTGGGCCCATGAGTTTGCCAGGACCAGACCAATCCAGTTGTCAGTGTTTTTTTTTTTATTCTTCTTTTTTCTTGGTTGGACCACCGACTATTTCTGCCCTGGTCACGGCCCCCGGAGACCTCCACCACTGCCTATTGCTGCTGAGGACCCTCGGTCACTCCCGGCTTACCCCCAGAGGGCGGGGCCGTGGCCGCCTTCGTGGCCACAGAACTGTGACTAGTTGGGGTCCCTACAGCGGCGGCAGTGAATTGAGGACCTCCGGGGAGGGCTTCATTCTCTCGGTGGTCCGGCCCTCCTTCCATTTTTTCTGGTTTTCTCCCCCAGAGGAGGCGGGGACGTGCAATGACGCCAGCGTCTGCCCCGCCTCCCTCCCCCCCTTGCTGAATGTCAGCAGTGCGAGGTCTCCCGGTCTCCGCCAGGAGTCCTCAGTGCTCCGAATGTTGCCCACACCATCCCCCCAGAGAAGGAGAGCTGCCCATTGGATGCTCCATCCTTCTCCCCCTGGCCAGCCCTCCGACGATCCGGGTCCATTCCCGAACCCGGGTTGCCGGCGTCGCAAGCAGAAATCCCACCGCTGCGCCGACGGGCTGGCTCAGTTGTCAGTGTTGAAGATACTACCCTTCTGTGTACTCATACAAAATATACCCACCTTACCCCCCCAATTACCCCATTTGAACAGGAATCCTGAATTGCGTAAAAGAATCAACCCAACCCACCCAATCCCCACTACTATAACAGACTGCGTTCCACATTTCACCTTATCATAGCACCCACCCTCCAGCCACCTTAAATTGTGCCTTAAAATAACAAGTAAAGTAGAGGTAAACGTAAACATTATAACGATTATGCATACAGAGCATTGACCTTTCTGTTAATTAGTAAGTGAAACTGTAATCTGGATCCCTAATTAGGCCATTAACAAAGTTTAAAAATACAACCCACTGTTTGTATCACTCCTACTCTACTTAAACAATAAACAATAAAAATAAGAGGAAGACCTGTGTTAAAATTCCAGGACACTTAAGAAATTCAAGTCGAACCTGTGGGATCTCAAAGGAGATCCAATAATATTGAATATGCATCTAGAAAAGTTTCTCTAAGTAACATGATGTTCTGGTGACCTCTAGTGGATGATATATGGAACTGAACAAAAACCGGAGGCACCAGTAACCAGTAACATTGTGTTCAGACAAAGTGTGCATGTAAACAGGAGGATTAGAACAGAAATGAACCAGCGACTACTATTTACAGTTAACACATATATGTCCAAGGAGCAGTATCCACAAAGAAAACCATAAAATCCACAAAGGAAATGCCTTTGCTTTCTTACTTCAAATGGGGCCATGCATTGAATGTGCCAAGCAGGGTGTAACAGCTACTAGTTGTGCCTTAGTTAGCCCGAGCCAAGTTTGCCCACCTATTGAGGCATGTTGTTAGTTATAAATGGAGTATTGGAACTAAGTTACAGGAATAAACAGGCCAAAACATGTTACCATAGTAACAGGTCAGGTATCTCTGAAGAGGTCCAGTAGGGAGGACTTAAGACTGGTGCAGGCATTTTCTGGATCCTCATAGGAATGCCATGTACCGGCCAACAAGACCTGCAATCTGGCAGGATAATTCATTCAAAATCGAACTCCCACAGCGATCAATTTGGATACCAAGGGATGGAAGGCTGTACGACATTGCTGGATCGTGGCAGGCAGATCTTGCACAATCTGAACTTTAATACCCTCCCAATTAACTTCTTGGATGTCCCTGATTTTTGACAAAAAATGCTGACACTCTTGATAATTGAGAAAGTGAAAAATAAGTGGTCTTGGAGGAGCTCCTGTTGGAGGTGTCAGTCTAAGAGCTCTGTGTGCTCTTTCAATTATGTACTTGGGACCAAAGGGGGACGGGCCAGACACTTTTTCCACAAACTTTCGAATAAATGCTATAGCATCATGCCCTTCCTCCATTTCAGGCAGCCCAATCAGAACTGCATTGTTCCTGCGGCTTCTGTCCTCGAGGTCCTCTATTTTAAGTTCCATTTTGGCGAATTTCTGCCTGGTTGCAGTTAACTTGGGATCAGTCTTGTCTATGCATTTTTCTATAGATATGATCTGAGTTTCAGAATCGGAACTACGCCGAGAGATGTCTTCTGATGCTTGTGAAATTGAATTAAACTTGGACGTAAGAGACCTCAAGTTCTTCCTGGAAGGGGTGAAACTCTGCAAGGAAGCTGGCTAAGGTAAGAGGCTCCATCTCAGGTGAGTTTCTCGCAGTACCCTTGGTGTCCATGGTAGTAGAGGGTCTAGGCTTTTTAGGGCATTTTTCGGGCGTCGCCGGCAGTGTACGTTTAGGCAGAGCTTTGTGCATCTCGATCTCCATGAACGAAATCCCTTCTGTATTTGAGGAACGATCCCTTCAGACATCTTCTGAGCAGGTTTTGAGAGTTTTTTGAGTAGATTAGCTCAGAAAATGAGACAAAAAAGTGAAAGGGTGGCTGGAGTGAGTACAAGGAGCTAGCGCCTGGTTGTTTGCATCATGTGGTCTCTGCATTGGAGTATTTTAAAGGAAGAAGTTAAATCCTACTAGCTGAAGTTTATTTCCAATCAGACCCAAAAAAAAACCTTTTAGATTGTCAAATAATTACATAAAGACTTTGCCAAAGAAAATCAGATTGAATCAAGCTTCAAGACAGTGACTCACTGCACTGTAGAAGACTAGTCAATTTAAGATTGTGACTATATCAACTAGGCAGTGTCTCCCTGAGGTGTCAGACATCATCGCAAACATAATTTATATTCTTATCTATCTTAATACACTTTAAAGGCAGGAGACATTATTACTGTTACTGAACTGCTTCTCTATAAACATGCAGCACTCCTTGGCAAAAGACCACACCACAAATCCAAAATATGTGCATGGAATTCCAAAGGCTAATGGAGTTTATTTACCTTATAGATATATGACTTTGTATTAGGAACTATTTTGAGGCTCAGGTTTGCTTGCTGTTTACCATGTCTATCTGTACCATGTTTTTACATTATGTACTGTTGGAAAAAATTATTGAAAAATAATAAAAAGGTTAACTGCAAAGAAAGATATATCTTTTTTTTCTTATTTTCATCCTCCAAGTGCTTTTCTTATGCCGCAAACAAAACAACTTGCTTTTATTTACACTTACACATGCACACACACGTGCATACATGCACGTGCACACACACACACACACACACACACAAAATCAAAGTTGGCATCAGAAGAACTCCCCTATAAAAATTCACCCAAAACTAAACATCCAGGACATACATACATATATACATATGTTTGTTTATTTATTTAACTTATTTTACTTAAGATATGCTCACTATAACAGGATTCTTTTTTTTCTTAAGACCTCATTGGTTTCTATTGTTCATTCCTGCTAAGATGGCATAGTCCTCCTTTGCTTGTGACATCAGAGTCTGTTGCCATGAGATTCTGATGTCACAAGCAGGGGATTATGACATCAGGGCAGGAAAAGCAACAGGAACAGATGATGTCCAAATGGCAAAAAGCCTGTTTTCATGAAAAGGTGTTTCATAATAACTAACATGCCCTGGAATTCAGATTTTTTTTGGAATATTGTGAGGTTTGAGTTCTGTCATTGGCAGCTACTTTTGTTTTACAGGAAACTGAAAAATCACTTAAGCAATTTGGTAAATGATTTTTACTCAACAGTATGCACACTCAGTGCAACTTTGTGTCCTTGACATTGACTGACATGCAGGGTCCTTGGGAGGGTGGGGAGGAGGAGGAGGAGCTAATTCCAGGGCCCAGCACCAAGACGGGCTCAGGCCACCCAGCATATTGTACATAGGGAAGGGGCTGTGAACTGGTATGAGGTCCCAGAGTCTGAACGTTTCCCGGGGCTCAGAATTCCTTTTAAGGGGCCTGCTGGCATGGTATAATGCATACTACTGAGCCAACCAGACTGTCAATCAACATTACAAATTGAATATGATGCCTTTGAAGATTATATATTGTAAAAGCCATGCCATTTCAACATACTTCAAAAAAGTTGGTCCAAGTGTATGAATTCAGCTCAGACTTTTTTTTGAGCAGTATACTTAGACTAAATTATAATATATTTATATATCTGGTATAGGTTAGCAGTCTTCACACTATTTTTCCTCCCTTCCCCTCATTGTACATTTACCTAGGCCTTTTGTTGTTAATAAACCCAAATTGAAAAATGAATTCATTGAAATTCAGGGACTGACGAAGGACTAAATCCTATTGAAGCTCTTTATTTCTTGACAATCAATCAGTGATGATTGATTTTAACCAGAAAGAGGTGTAGTGAAACAAAACAAAACAAACAAACAAACAACTTATCTAATGATTTGCATAATGTTTCACATGCTACATTGCAAAAAAACTGCCTTTGCCCTGTTCCTGAAACTTTAACATGCATTGAGAAATGTAAACAGCATACAAAACATCCTGTTGATAGACTATAGAACTTGTACTCAGAGAGTTGGATCCTTTCTCAGTTGTCCTACATCAGTTAAATAAAAGTCAAAATCAATACATTTGTCAAGGCTGTAACAACACCCACTTCAGTGTGCAACCTATGATTTTAGCCCATGCACTATAGCTTTAAGATGCTTGTAACTATGATTGCTCATACTGTAGGAGACCTACAGCTGTGCAGATATTTAACTGCTAGTAATTTCTTAGATAGTGCAAAGTGTAATCTACATTCTACTACTATATGCCTTTATTGGTTTGAAATGACTAATGCCCATGACCGGCAGGCAAGATACTGCTATTCTAACTGTGGCGGGAGAGGGGACTCGGTACTGGTGTAGTGTTTGAAAAGGAGAGAGCCCAGGTGACTGTTCTCTTCTTGCATGGTTGCAGTATAAATTATGTTCCATGATGTGCAGGCTTGCATCAAGAGATTCCTGGGTTCTGACATGTGAATTGCACCAGGGTCACACTCTAATTAATCATAGGTATCATAAGTAAAGTAAAGCTGAAAGCCTTTTATCCATAATGCTTGCCTATCCCTTATAAACGTAGTATTTTGCTGTTTTTTTGCTATAGAAATTGTCCAATCTAACCTTGAATGTATCCATAGTTTTGCTTTCTATTACTATAGATGGGAGGTTGTTCCATAAAGAAACAACCCTTCAGGTAAACCAATACTTCCTTAGATTAGTATTCCATTTAGGTAAAAATAATTGCTTGTCATGTCTCCTACTGCTAGTCCAACTAGTTCTGTAGGTAATATCTAGCTCTTCGTGCAGTTTAATATCTCCCATGATTTTATATTGCATACATAAGTCTCTTCTATACCTTCTATAATATAGGGAGTAAAGATTTAGTTCCTTCAGCCTATCATCATAGGATATGTTATTCAGTCCCAATACAGATCTTGTTGCCCTGTGCTGTATGCTCTCAATTTTCAAAACATCTTCCCTATTGTGTGGTGACTAAACTTGGGCACAGTACTCTAAATGTGGTCTAACCAAGGCTCCATACAGGGGCATCAGAACGTTCCTGTCCCTACTGGCTATGTGTCTTAAGATACAATTAAAATTTTGGTTAGCCTTTTTAACCTGGTCCCTGCAGTGAGAGCTAAACTTTAGGTTAGGTGAAATTTAATTCCCAAGTCCCTTTCTTCACTAGTGATGGATAATATATTTAATACAATTGTATAATTGTGATTATTGTTCTGAGGGCCCAAATGCATTATTTTGCACTTGGCACTGTTTAACTCAAGTTTGTTAGTCCTAGTCCATTGATTTATTTCATCTATAGCCATTTGTAATGATAAGGCCTCAGTGTTGTTGTTCACAATCCTACCCACCCTACAGTCGTTCACAAATTTTGCCAACCATGTACTTGGATCTTTTACTTTAAGAGTGGAGATACAGATATTAAAAAAGCAGGGTCCTAGAACCGATCCATGTGGTACCCCACTAGAGACTGGCATCCAATCAGATAAAACCCCCTCTCATATTGACTCTTTGTTTCCTTCCATTGAGCCACACTGCTATCCATTTTATTATGTTATTATCCAAACCAAAAGATATCAAAGTATCTATTAATTCATTGTAGGGTAATTTGTCAAACGCCTTAGCAAAGTCCATAAATGCCACATCTATTGCATTACACCTGTCCAACTCCAGGTAAACTTTTTCGTAGAAAGTAAGCAGATTTGTCTGGCAGCACCTTAACTTTGTGAAGTCATGTTGTATGGGGTCGTATAAATTATTTTCTACCGGATACTCCACAATCTTGGTTTTTAATATCCCTTCCAAAACCTTCCCCACTAGTGAAGTAAGGCTAACTGGCCTAAAATTAGCCTGATCAGATTTTGGCCCCATCTTGTGGAGTGCTACCACAATTGCAACCCTCCAGTCCAACGGGACCTCACCTCTATCAAAAGAGTACTGAAAAAGGTAAGTTGGGGGAATGATAGGGAACCTGCCAGTTCATGTAAAACTCTGGGGTGTAAATAATCTGGCCCAGGAGATTTATTGACATCCAGATTATATAATCTGTCCCTAACATCTTCAGGATTAATTTTGATAAATCCAGGACTTGACTTGTTTTTGATAAAATTAGATGAGGTTGTCTCATTATTAAAAACTGAGCAGAAGTAACTGCTTTGTATATCTGCAGTCTCTTTTTCTGATGCCAGTGACCCATCACTATTTTTAAAGGGACCTATAATGTTTGAATTACTCTTCAAACTGTTAATATATGGAAAGAAGGCCTTTTTATTGTCCTTAACCCTGTCTGCTAGTAGGGTTTCTTGTTGTACACATGCCTTTTTTATTGTCATTTTCACCTCCCTTGTGAGATTTCTGTATGCCTTATAGTTGAGCTGTGTTTTATCCTTTTTGTATTTTTTGAACATTCTATCTTTTTTGTTAATTAGTTTTTTAATGCTTCTGTTCATCCACCCTGAGGTTTTTCCTTTTATTAGCTATATATTTATGGTGGGTTGGGATATATTTGTCAATGAGTTCATTTATTTTTCTGAGAAGAATATTCCACATATCTTCAACCATGCACCCCTTAAAATTACTAGCCCAGTCCCCAGTCCCATAAGTATAGTTCTCTATTTATCTGAGAAAAATCAGCTTTATTAAAATTTAATTTGGGAGTAGTCTGCTGTACTATGGGTAACTGTAGCCCTTGATGATGATGTTCTTCTCTTCTCTTCTCTTCTCTTCTCTTCTTCTCTCTTCTTCTCTTCTCTTCTCTTCTCTTCTCTTCTCTTCTCTCCAGCTGTAAGACTGCCTTCCAGAAATGAATCTGCCCACTCTGACAGCTCAATTGAGGGTGACTAATGACTATCTAGAGACCACAGTAGACATAATATAATATCTCCTGCAGATTTGCTTTAATTTACACATTAAAATGCTTGTCATCAAATTGAGTTAGGCTACCGAAATAGTGTCCTTACATTTTTTTAAGGTTTTCAAAAATAATGAAGAGTAGGTGAATTTAAATTTTCCAGGCAATCGTATTACCAGTTTTCTGGAGAAAAAAGTATGGCAACATTAGATCAGATTACACTAATAATTGTTTTTAAATTCATTATTGATTTGTTCACGAAATATAGTTACTTTTTTCACACGCAAAAGCAAAAAAAAAGGTGCCTGAAAGTGCAGAGCCATGCACAGTACAAGTTATCTGATTAGTGGTGTATTTATTTTATTTTTTCCTGTATAAAGATGCTGCATTATTTTGGATTATTTATAATATACATGTGTTTACCTGCACCGCTTGGCTGATAGCACGAAACAATGTGCAGAACAAATCTAAGACAAGCCATGCAAAATAACAACTCTTGAAATGTATAACAATGCCTTCTCTCAGGAGTAACATCTCAACCTGATACACCATTTAATAAGAGTCCTTCACCTAAAGAACAATCCAGTGCTTCAGTACAGTGTGCAGTCCATTCCTGATGTATTGTTTTAATCAGTAGTAACTCAACTTCCCAGTTTCCCAAACAATGTGTTATGTCTTCAGTGTTACTGATGTTACTGTAGAAATGTCAGATAGTAACACCCAGCGCCCTCAAGAGTTCATATTCAAATTTGTCAATTAAAGTTTAAAATACAGGAGTAAAATGAATATTTATAGAACAAGTATCCCCTGTTCATATAATACCCAGCAACACCAGGCAGATCATTTATTATCCATTCTGTTTGTGTAGCTTATTCACTTTGTAGATAGTGGGACTAATCTTGGCATTGTGTTTCTGTTACAGGAGAAAATAACTGCTACCTTTCAGAAAATATGTCTGTGTGTCTGTCTACTAACTCTTTTTGTTACAGTCCCTGTTCAGTGAGAAAAGATTTGCTTGCAGAGTTAAGCAAACATTTCACTGCCAACTAAGCAAGGATTTAATTAAGTGATCCGACATAGATATTTTATAGTGACATCCCACTAATGCAGCAAGGATATATAAAATAGGCATGTGAACAGATAGGAGGCTACTAGCTAGTTATGCTGTATGTAAAGGTAACAGGTTGTCCCGCCTTTATGGAACCCTGAGAAGTGGCCAACCTTCTAATACCACAACTTCACACATCAGACACAGATCTAAACAACAAGTTTTGCAATTCAACAATTGCACTTGTAAGGTGTCAACGAAGCTTTACAACTCTGCAACATGACAGTTTTTGCTGTTTGAGTTCTCGAAGGACATCTGAACTTGTGCCTACTGATTACAATTATTTAACTTTCTCTTACTATAGGAATTTCTAGGTTCTGCTCACTGTGGTTTAGGTCTATACATGTTTGTCAAAATGATCATGCATTTTAAAATTCCATTAGAAAATAGCAAATACTGGAGTTTGCATCAGACAAGTTTTATAAAGCAGGCCACAACAAATATGCCTGCATTACTGATTAATTGGGAACAAGGGGCATGCCTTAGAAGGTGAAGTGCTGCTATGTGTGAAGAAAACCTGCTGTGCAAAACTGAACAAGAAGAAAAAAGTGTAGATGTCATGCAGGAACAGGCCCTAACAGGTAAACAGGAAAATATCTTCACTGATTCTATCTATACCTTGATATGGGAGGAACACCCTTGGTTCACATATGGGACCTACAGTGTATACATTGTTATTATCTTCTGTTTCATCAAGTTATTGGATTTCCATGAAATATTTAGACTCACTAGTGCATGTTTTTAAGATAAAAGGATTACCATGGGCCATGGAACTCGAGTCAGCCTTATCTCGTTTTAAAGATTTAAAGCAGTTGACACAGGCTGACATATGCTTGGAAGCTCAACATGGTGCCCACTTAGGACACACACATGGAGCCATGGAGAAAAATGCACTATATATTTAAGAATAATTACCATCTATAAACTACACATTCATTTACTGTTGTCTTTCTAAATCAACATTTCTGTCAGATAGCAAAACAATAAAAGAAAAATAAGAACACATTCGACATGGAATGTCTTTATATACCACCTTTATGCACATTATACGAAAACCATCAGTTTACGGAAACACTAAAAATATGTCAATAACAAAATAATTTAGTATTGCAATACTTAGCTGAAATAATATATTTAACAAGGGAAAACATTTGCGTACATATTTTGTAAGGGAGTTAGAGAATATATAGCTACGTAAATTACAAAATGGAGGTGTTAGACCCCAAAAGTTACAAAAATCATGCAATCTGTTATATTAGATGGTATACATTATGGAACTGCAGAATTGGTGGTGAACTGAAAAATAGGCATAGTTTAACATACATTACACCAGAGTGCAAAGTAGCTCGGACAATATTGCTTGAAATTGTTGCATATATCGTATTTTTTATTCATAGCTGGTAAATTGCTTTCTTTCTTGGTGAAACACTACCTATGTGCTCCATATCAATGGATAACAAAGCCATCCTAAAGGTATAAGGCAGTTTCCCCCCTTGGGTAAAAGAAGATTATATCTTTTTATGAACTTTTAGCAGAGAACAACTCTAACCAAGACCTACTGGTACATACACACATGTATATCTTCACAGCAGAGCACATAAAATATTTAAAAATAATCCCATTCCCCATGTTTTAGCACACAGGGCTAAAATTATTTTCCCTGGAAGTTCTAAGCCTAGAGGTATAAATCTAACATGTAATTTTTACTGAATTAGTTTGCAAACATTGGCTTTATAATTCAGGCACTAGATGGGCTTAGCTCGTCACACACCAGGTCACTTGAGAGTTAATACCTGCAATTAAGAGTAGTAAAGTTATAAAAAGAATGAATGTTTCTTTACCTGCTCACACTGTAATTTGGCAAAAAAGGTATGGGTTCATAATGTTGTGGATGCCACCATGCACACCACAACCATGCAGCAGCAAACAGCATGAAAACACGCATGATCTTTTTCTGTTTGTTTTGTGGGGGAATTTGTCCCCCACACCCCCACCCCCTGGACTTATTATAATTAACTCCAAGAGGGTGTGGACTTAGAAGCAAGAAAAAAAAGCAAAAGATTCCTGAGTTAGGAATGAAACCCAGTTCCCCAATCCCATTCACTGCAGGGTAGGGTGCTCTAGCCATTCCAGCATGGGAGTGGTTCAACCGAGCACCTGACCGGCAGTGTTCATAAACACTTTCTCCTTCATGGTGAGCATCAGGGGCTAGCAATACTTTCATATCACTGTAATTCCCCAGATGCTAGAAAGGCATGTGCACTACTCACAGCATGGTCGTGCTGTGCATGGTTTTCTCGATGAGGATATCACCCAGTACCGGAAAAAAGCATCCAATGCAGGCCTTCTCGTGGCTAAGGAGATCATCTCTTGTCTGTTCTGGTTCACATTGGTGAGAGCTAAAGAGAACTATGCACGCATTCCCCACTCACTATACAATTTTCATTTTGTACATACTTCTATGAATAAAACCACACAGTTTGTATGTTGTAGTAGACACTCCAAACATGTGGCAGAGACCAGTACAAGACTACATAATTACTGTCTTTCAAGTCCCTCTTTAAGAAACATGCAACCTGTGGAATGGTTCAAAGTAATACAAATAGAAATGTGGAAGCTAGCTAGCATAGTGCCATTTTACCTAATACAAATGCAGAGACCCATTGTAAATATGGTCACATTTTAAAGAATGAACCATCATGATGCACTGGTAGCATTTAAATGTTAAAAATATATTTGAGTGCCTTAGTACATGAAAAAGTGCTGTGTTCATGCTTGTATAAATTGAAATAAGAGATTGTAAAAGGATTTTTACTGTCCAAGAAAACTCTGTCACAGTGGTTCCTAGTGCAAAAGAAAGCCAAAGTTAATGACCATAAAAAGGATCCCTGAGATAAGCAGTGCTGGAGTGAAACATGAGAAGCCATTCCTCTCCAGGTAAGTCATAAATGGAAGTGGGTGTTTTCCTTCCCCCTCTCATGGAGATAATATTTAGTTTAGCTGCATTTCATTATGGCTGTGGGCAGAGTCTACAGCCATATTGCTTTAGCTTGAAAAGGGATTTCCTTGGAACACATTTTTTAGTAGTTTTCAGTGTATCCTTCCAAAAGACTTTAAACCCCTATGGCAGTTAAAAAAAAGTACTCCCTTCTTTCTTTTTAGAATGATGGACACAGAACTCCAAGCTGCTTTTCTCTGAGAGCAAACGTACACACCTTCCAATCACATCTAAATATCTTTAAAACTATTCAAGGTACACGCTCACACAAAAAAATACTGTGCAAAAGTTGTTCAGGGCAAAAAGACCTTTCACATGAGGGTAGTTGCTAATTTGAATTCTTTATATTTTGTAAAATATGGTCTTCCAAACAACCCCATTTGTTTTCTTTCTCAGTGAACACAATAGGAGTCATGCCAAACAAATGTAAATATCTCAGACAGTATACAAGTTACCAATATACAACCAACATGAAAGTTGTTCACAACAAAATGACCTTTCAAATGAGGGTAGCACTAATCTGAAGTCATTAGATTTTTTTAAATATAGCCATCCGAAAGGTGAAAATTGTGAAGAAAAATGAAAATTCAGGTAATCAGATGGCCATAGTTTACAAAATATAACTAGTGCAGCTTAATGAATAGGCTCTTTGGAAAGGCATTTTTATCTTGAACAACTTCCACATTGATGGTTATGTGTAACATGTATACTTTTAGAGATATTTACATTTGTTTGGCATAACTCCTATGAAAAATAAAAACTGAGGTAATCAGATGGCCATAGTTTAAAATAAATAATTAGTGCAGCTTAATGAATAGGGTCATTTGAAAAGTTGTTTTGTCCTGAATAATTTTCATATTGTTTTTTTATCTGCAACTTGTAAACTTTTAGAGATACTTAAATTTGTTTAGCATATCTCCTATTGGGTACGGGGTCATAATGTCACAAGACATTATGCCGTAGTAATATACCACATTGCCAATACAGCACGATATAGTGCAAATGGCTTAATTTTTTTTCGGGGCTATGCCCCCTGAACCCCCTCAACTAACATAACAAACTCCAGGGGTGGGAGGGGGTCACCCTTAACATTGCACAAAGTGCAAGAAAAAACATTTCTATGCATCTGGGAATGGGAATTGAAACCTGGTCCCATTGCACTGCTTGTCTCCCTTGCTGCCCATGGCTCATCCCATTGAGCCACAGCAGCTGCTTTGTAGGCCCCTCTCCCAGCAGGATTCTTATCCTGTACTGGGAAGAGTGAAAGGGTGCATTATCATGCATACTTCCTTTCATGGTTTTGCACCCTCCTGCTCTTACCAACCACTCTGTTCCTAACTTGCGGTCAATGTCATGCGTTGTAGAGCGTGTGGCATTTTGACCCAGAGGGCTCCTATTCTACTTCTAAACAGCCTCAGTTTTGCAAATAACTGCACCACTCAAGTGAAATTCTAAACCAGACCACCTTGTTCATCTCTTGTCATGCCTAATTTAAAGTGGACAAGAATTGATTACTTATGTGTAGCTGTTTGAAATGTCTGTATTTTCATATATTACATTTATACCTGTAAAGAATCCCTATTTAACTTTGCCTGAATAAAAGCTGAAGCTGTCAGTTGTGTTTTGTATTGTTTTCTTTGTATGGACAACATTCTATGCAGTTCCTTTCATGGAACCAAGCATTTGGAGTATTGCCTATGTCACTTCATGGTTTCAGAACCATGGGCAGTGTACTGATAAGTTCTTGCTAATATTTCTGAAACCATGAAGCCACAGAAAAACTAGCTGCCGTATAGGTCCTTGTAACACAAGATCCACAGAAACAGATGATTTGATAGTTAGTGTTGGAACCCACATGGGAGGTTGCAATCTTAGACCTGGTACTATCAAACAGGGATGGAAAGATGATCTCATATTTAGAAGTTGATAGCCACCTGGGTACAAGTGGCCACCAAAGAGTGTGGTTCATGATAAACACAGCCATAGTGTCAAGCCATACAAAAGTGAGGGTACTGGACTTTAGGAGAGGGCTGACTTTGTCAAAATGGAAGAGTGTCTCAGAAAAACACTAGCAAATAGGCAAGAAGGAGAGGTGGAAGAACAATGGGGAAACATCAAAACTGCCATCACAGAGGCAACAAGCCTTAGTGTGAAGCAAATAAACAAATAAAAACAAAGGGAATAAAACACTATGGTTCTCAAAAGACGTGGCATGGAAGGTCAGGGAGAAAAAGACAGCATTCAGGAAGTATAAGAAAACACAGAAGAAGCAGGACAGAAAACTGTACCAGTTAAAGCAGAAGGAAGCGGGAAGGCAGTCAGCATAACAAAGGCTCAAACTGAGGAAAAGAAAGCCAACTCAGTTAAGAAGAGGGATAAAACATTTTATAGGTACATTAGGAAGTGAAGAAAGACCAAGGGAGGGGTAGTGAGGCTTAATAAAGGGGAAGGTGAGTGGAAAGAGGATGAAAGTGAAAAAGCAGAGATCCTGAATGAAAACGTGAGGGGAGGTACCTAATCTAATCAATAGAAACACTCTGGATAGGGGGATTGATGCCAGTTCATTCACAGAAAAAAGGATTCTGAAAGAACACCTACAACTGAAGGTGGACAAAGCAATGGGCCCTGATGGGATTCACCCCAGAATTCTAAAAGAACTAAGGGGAGAACTAGTGACACCACTGACTACCCTTTTCAGCAAATCATGGGAGGATGGCATGGTACCTAAGGATTGGATGAGGGCAGATGTGAGTCTCCTTCACAAAAGTGGAAGCAAAGCAGAGGCAGGAAAATACAGACCTGTTAGGGTACCCTTATGAATTCCAGTGGCTCACTCTCCTGACACCTGCCCAGGCACTATTGCCCAACAGGTGCAGTGTCCCGACAGAGCCCCCCACTTGGGTGGGGGCGTGCTGGGGTGAAGGCCCCAGCATTTTACACTTGTTTCATTGTGGGATGCCAGAAATTGTTCGGGGCTGTGGATTTCGGGTCAATTACCTCGGTATGCTTAGCATCGACATACCGAGTTCAGGGATAACGCAGCATGTCCCCTGCTAGTTTGATCTCTGTGGTAGGAACAATTATGGAATCACTTCTGAAGGAAAGAATTGTTGAGAACCTAGAGGTCAGCAGTGCACAGGACCCAAGGCAGCATGGATTTGCAGCGGGAAGGTCACGTCAGACTAATCTAATGGATTTCTTTGACTTGGTGACCAAAATAGTAGACCAGGGAGGGGATGTGGACATGGTCTACCTAGACTTTAGCAAGGCATTTGACACAATCCCACACAAATGATTAATAAACAAATTAGTCAGCCTGGGAGTGGGTCCCAGGGTGGTAGCTTGGGTAAAAAATTGGCTGGACAACAGGATACAGAGGGTAATAGTAAACGGAGTCCACTCCGATGAAAGAGGGTTACTAGTGGGGTACCGCAGGGTTCAGTGCTGGGTCCGGTCCTTTTTAATGTCTTTATAAGTGACATTGCAGAGGAACTGGAAGGAAAAGTATGCCTCTTTGCAGGAGACACAAAGCTCTGCAACAGAGTTGATACACAAGGAGGGGTGGAAAGGATGAGAAGGGATTTGGCAAAGTTGGAGTAATGGTCAAAAGTGTGGCACCTTAAATTCAATGAAAAAAAGTGCAAAGTAATGCACTTGGGAAACAAAAACCAGGGGAAGAGTACACAATGGGAGGAGGTACTAACAACAACAAAAATGGAAAGGGACTTGTAGGTAGTCATATCAGATGACTAAAAGATAAGCAAGCAATGTGAGAAGGCAGTAAGGAAGGCTGAGGGGATACTGGGATGTATAGGAAGAGGCATCACCAGTAGAAAACAAGAAGTTGTTATCCCTCTGTACAGACAGTTGGTAAGACCCCAACTGGAGTACTGTGTGCAGTTCTGGAGACCCCATCTCTGCAAAGACATAGACAGGATGGAGGCAGTCCAGAGGAGGGAAACTAAAATGAGGCAGGGTCTGCACCAGAAGCCATACAAAGAGAGACTAAAGGAGCTTAATATGTGTACCCTCAAGTCATGATAGAAACTTTCAAGTACCTCAAGGGAATCAGCAAAGTCCGGGAGCATCTTTCAGAAAAAGAGATGTACAAGAACAAGGCGGCACAATTTAAAAATAGAGGGGGGGGTGGCTCAAGGGCAATGTGAGGAAGTATTTTTTCATGGAGAGGGTGGACAGGGTGGTGGATGCATGGAATGGCCTTTCTGAAGAGGCTGTGGGATCAAAAACAGTGGGGGAATTCAAAAATGAATGGGACAGACATAAGGCAATTCTGGTGGGGGCTAGGAAGAAGTAGACTGTTGGTTAACTAGGATCTGCAGTTTATCCAATAGGTAGGGAAATGTGCAGACTAGGTAGACCAAGCAATCCTAATCTGACATCAAAGTCTATGTTTCTATGTTTCTTTCATTGGACCAACAGAGTTGTTACAAAAGAACACAGGTGCTTTTGGCTTTGGGATTACACAGAATCCTTCATCAGAAAACAGTGGCAGTTGTTTTAGAAGAATGTATTTTCTCAAAACCCAGATCATACAAAAAACCAAAAAGCAGATGAAAAGTTGTTAAGGACCCCATTAGTTAACATTGCATTCAAAAAAACAACATACCCATATAAAGACAGTAAAAGTTCCATCAAAAGAAAGCTATCGCAAGGTCAAATGACACCGACTTGGAAGTTCAGTCTATCAGAAAAGCTTTACACCAAAATGAAGCTTCATTTTAAAACACTCTGTGTGTCTCTGTGCTCACATTAGTAAATGACGATGATTAAAGACCACAAGGAAAATTAGCTTAAAGAGCAGCTGACAACTTCAGGAGAACTTTAACAAAACATAATATTTAGATAAAGTTCAGCTTGCATTTCACATTAGTTCTTTATTCCTCCTCCCCATTATTTATTGCTGAGGTCAACTGCATGAAAAACAGGATTTGCTCCTGAAGAGTTCATCTATTTCTGTTGCTGTCTCCCTACCTGTGGTTGTAATGCACTGCTTGTGACATCACAGTTACTCTCATGGCAAGAGATTGTGATGCCACAACAGAGCATTATGACTTGAAGTAGGGAGTAAGCTATAGAGGCATATTAGCGTTAAAGTACTGTAACTGTAAGGGATACAAATCTTGTATTCATGCACATTTCCTCAGTAATAAATAATGGGGAGGAGAAATCGAGAATATATATATAGAATACAAGCAGAATTGAACCTACTTATGTTTTTTCAAAGTTTTCTTTCAGGTGTCAGTAGCTCTTTCAGCAACACATAGTAAATAATGTTGAAAGTCATATTTATATATATATATATATAGATATATATATATATATATATAGATAGATAGATATATATCTATCTATCTATCTATATATATATATATGAAAATATATGTGTGTTAAGTTAAAAATGGGTTAGAAGACAACCTGCCCTAGTATAAGTTAAGCATTCACCAGCTGTTTCACACAGTTGTGTCAATCACATTTATACAAATACATTTTTCTTAAACTCTGTGTACAATAAATCCATATTACTCATGAACAGTCAAACTTATACTGTCTTAAACATGATATATCTGCAATTCTGTAACAAGTGACTAGTGTATATAAGCAATAATACCCAACAGGGAGGTGGTATTGTGCTATACTGGACCACCCAGGGGTGTAATGAGGCCCAAAACCACAGGCGGAGAGCCTTGTAGCCCTTGGAAGGTCCAGTATAGCACAATACCGCCCACCCTGGAGGGTATTATTGTGCTTAGAAAATGGGCAACTGTTGTGTGAATGTTTGAAAGAGAATAAATAGTTTTATGCTCAAATGTAAAACAGTATTAAGTATTTTATTATTTTGTTAAAAAAATAGTTCCTTTGCCTTGAGTTGGCTGTCATAGTTACCTCCCACCCACACACACACACGGCTTTTGTTGTACTGTGTGGATTCATGGTAGCAGATTTTTTCACCTTGTGCATATTCAAATGACATAATAGTCTGCCAACGTAAATTAAATTAATCTGTACCTCCAAAATGTGTTTGAAAGCTGCTCACTGCCTGCGATGATGATGTCCTGCTAGGGGCCACCGCTAATGTCTTGATTGTACTCAGGACACAAGAACCATCACTTCTTAAGAAACAGGAACCATCCCGTGATGATGATATCCCCCTATTTGCCCCTCTAATGTCTCAATTGCACACAGGACACGAGAACCGTCACTTCGTGGGAAACGGGAACGGTCACCTCATGGATGGTCAGATGACTTGATCCCTGTACACAGTATGAATGAAGACATGGGACAAGGTGGCAGACCACCAAAAGTATTTTTTTTTGGGGGGGCAACTTTAAGTGAAGCAGTATGTCCTGTGTGCGATCGGGACAGGGGGCATCATTACAGCCAGCGATCTGATGGTAAATACATTTCTGAGGTACTGATTAGATTTATTTAGACTAGCAAAGTCAACAAAATCTGATGTGATCACTAGTGCTAACACCAGCAGCTCTCGCTAAGTGAGAGAAAAAAATGGTGAATATTTGTAATTCAATCAGGTGCTCTCAGCCAACGAAAAAGCAGGTTGGGCACAATGATTTGTGAGTGGGCAAACGATCTGTCACATGTTAACTGCTGGGCTCTACTGTCAGATAGACCAGGGCTCTGGGTGGGGAACTGGCCAATCAGAAGCCAGAATTTTCTATGCACATTTTCTAAGTTTATATTCAAAACCCCAACCTAACACAGGCCCCCTTGTAATTGAGATACTGTTACCCTAATATATCAACATGTGTCCATATGTACCTAATCTGCTGTTGTATTAAATAACAATTCTATAAATCTAAAACCAAATCAAAACACAACTGACAACTTCAGCTTTTATTCAGGCACAGTTAAATAGGGATCCTTTAGAGATATGAATATAATTTATGAAAATAGAGACATTTAAAACACCTGCACATAAGTAATCAATTCCTGTCCCCTTTAACACATTCAGACTCATTGTATGTTCAGAATGTTGGAGACAGAACTCCAAACTGCTTTTCATTGAGAATCTTCCTAAGGCATTGTGCAGAATTCTTAGCAAATGTGCACACATTCTAAACAAATCTAAATATCTTTAAAACTATTCCAGGTGCACAAAAATAACAAGTCTGAAAGTTGTTCAGGACATAAAGACCTTTCAAATGAGGGTAGTTGCTAATCTGAATTTCTTACATTTTATAAAATATGGTCATCTTATTACCTGTATTTTCATTTTTTGTTTTTACAAAATTCACATTTCTAATGGCAATTAAAAAAAAATGATAAAGAATTTAGGTTAGTGACTACCCTCATTTGAAAAGCCTTTTTCTCCTGAACACAAAAATGTAAAATAATGCACTTGGGGCACAGAAATCCAGGACAGAGTACAAAATGGGTGGAGTGGTACTGACGACATTAAGAAAGCACACATTAAAAAAAAAAATTTTACATACAGTTGATTACTGTTTAACAATATTATGCATCTATGACTGTCACTGTACATCTGATGCACACACATAATCATGTTCCTCACTTGAAGCAAAAAGGGGTGGAGTTGGAGGCCATAACTGACTCCTTTTTTGTGTGTTAAAGAGGTCATTTGTTTTACGGCAAAAACAAGGAAAAGGATCATTTCTAAAATGTGCAGACGAGCATGGGGACCACCTTTATTTCAGAGTGCCACCGCCGGCAGCTACCACTTCAAGACTGCTACTACCACCACCTAATACAACCATGGGAAAACCTGAAGTAGTCTACCAGCACTGTGATCAATATCGTTAAGACACATTTTCCAGAAATTACTGCTTAGAAATGAATGTGAAAGTGACTGTGATGGCAAGCAAATCCCCGACCAGATCTCTAGTTTGTTAATAGTCTCCTACTGAGTCTGATTTTTACGGGTGTGTGAGCCAAGCCTCAAAGATTTTATGCCATCATCAGATTTGTATAAGAGCACTCTATGGAAGCATGTAACTGGACCACTGTCTGATGTTCTGCCACAGTGCTCCAGCATAGTTTCCAGTGTTTCTGTTTATGCAGCCCTTCCCCCTCTGTGAGCCGCATAAACATACTCACTTCCTGGTGCACTACTTTTGCTTTCCGCAACTGTGGAAGTGTTGGCCACTGTGTGCAACATGGTGCCGCTGACTTAAAGTGTGCATGCACAAGTATCATGAATACTTAGGTAACCCCCATGCCACCTTTGGCTAGCTGGCACCCCCTTGAAAGAACTACTACCAATTACATGGCATACAATTTTCTTTTGGCAGGACTACACTTAAGGTACCACCCCTAGCGTTGGAGTGTATACCAGGCTCATTATCTACAGGACAGGGGGCACATACTAAAATGAACCTTGTTTTTACAACCATGTCCAGGGGGAGAGGATGATAGGCATATGCTAGATCTAGCAGCTGAGAGGCCCCAATAATGTTCACACTAAAAGCAACAAGCGGAATGTTCCAAGCAGTAACTGGGATTTTGCAGTATGGCTTTATCTACAGATGTTACTTAAAACAAGGGTGGTTCCCCAAAGGTTTGTCATTGCAATACAGGCACACTCTCATTTGTGGGACACTTTGCTAGACAGTACTGTTTTCCACCAAAACATCTATATCTCTCTTCCAAAGTGAATATCTGTGGGATGGGCCAAACACTTTAAACATTTTCCACACATTTCCATTTCAAAGTGTGTATCTGTGGGATGTGCCACACACTTTAAAATCCTCCTGGTGCATGGTCTTTGCCTAGGGAACAGTGGTGCCCATCCACAATCCACTTAGCCCTGCCTGAAACTCCAGATGGCGCTCCTCCCACCATTTGCCCCAAATAGCCTCTACCATTTCTTCAGGGTTACACCAAATAAGTCTCCAATCCCCAATGAATTTCTAAAGACTCCCAACTTTAACTTTAAATTCAGCATAGCTGTGGTGAAAGGGGTCCTGACCAGTGTGATCTAGCCTTATCTAGGGCACACACACTTCAGACAACTCCCTCAGAGAACAGTCTCAAATTCTGTGCTCACAGATTAGTTGTTCCTTACTCCCAGTCATGGAAAGAACAAAATATACTTTTCTTTCTCTGATAGCTGTCATATTCTACTCATTGTTCTTCCTTAAGGCAGCAGTCAACTTCAGGAACTTCAGTGGATTGCCCCTTGGATCTACAAGAATTGCCTTCCCTCTCACTCCCTCTGGAGTGAAACTAAAGAGTCCTGCAGGCAAATGGAAGATTTTTACCAAACAAGGATGAGAAATACCAGGGCTCCCTTTGGCAGAGTCCCAATGGCAGACCTTCTGCCACTCTGGCTGCCACACTTGAACTTAGTGATGGACACATTCTAAGCTTCCCAAGAGCTGCTGACTCTAAAATGGTTATGCTGCTGTGAGAGTTCTAAATGACATAATCATCCTTCTCTCAGGCTAGTTAAGTAAACAATGATGTCATTATGTAGAAAGCCCATAATGAGCTCCCCACCAGCTGCCTTTTCCTACCTACCTAAAACTATTACTAATGGGATTCTAGTAACCCAAGGAGACTGGGTAGTTACATGTAGTTATGTTAGCACCACCATGTTGTGCAAGGCTGACGTTGGGGCAAACTGCACACATGTGAGTATCACACATGCATAGTACTGTAATTACTGCAGTATTATGGCTCACTTTTGTGCAGCGAGAGCACTGCATATTCTTTTCACCACTCTTGCCACACCTAAAAGCACTCCACAGCCGTATTGGCTCTGACCAGAGTTTGTTTATTTATTACAGGTGAGATGCCCTTCCTGAAAGGAGCCTCTCTGCTTATGTAAATGAAATACACTCCTGAAAACAGAGCATCCTACACAGCAGCTAAGTTGTTATACAGGTAGCCACTCTATACTGTAGCTTATAATAAAATGTTCCTTGTGCTGTCAGCTCTCCTTTTAGGTCGTAATGCACTATAAGTAACCTGCTATGTAAAATGTCTCATTGTCTAAGAAAGCTCAGACACTTTGACTGAGAAGGTGAAGTTCCCCTTCCCAAAAGAAAAGGGTGAGAGGGAAATGTAAACTCCCCAATTTTTAAGTAAAGAACAAAACTGTTTTCTTTCTCCTCATTTGGAGGAAAGATGTAGATTAATTCAAACATTCATATTGACCTTAAGAATATTGCCCAAAGCTGTTCTGCCTGAGCCCGTCAGCTGGTAGAATTAAATAGGCTCCTGAAAACTGAGCCTTTTACATAGCATGCAAAGTAAAGTATGCTGTTACTGTTCCATCTTAAAGTGGGCTCAAAAGCCATAAAAACTAGTTGTTTGAGAAATAGCAAACAGTCAAGGAAGTGGAGCACCAGGTAAACTGCTGCGGTGCTCATTCAAATGAATCCAAAAAGCCAGAAAATGTTTTGAGAGCACCCACAAAAATCAGGTGGCACAAGACTTAATGAATAAAATATAGTCCTTTTATTAAACAAAGTTCTGCATATTGCACTTGCACCAAATTCCAAAAATGCAGTAAAAAGTTCACAATCACTAACGTTTCCCCTGACTGCTGTCTGGAATCATCAGAAAGAATCTAATCTATAACCCACAGTGCCTCCTTATAAATAGCGACATAATTACATACACCCAATTTTTTAAACCATAGGCTAAAAGCAATTACATTTTATTGATAAAATCAAATTTCAATGCATGACACTGGTTCTCAATTGTTTTAACTTGGAATGACAGCAAAGTTTTCATAAAACTTCAATCTACACTATTTAAGTCACATTTTAATAATTTCTATCTAAATGTGAACAAGTCTTCATATTCTTTCAAGGCATGTTGCAGCACCACATTCTTAAATATTTTTCTGCAATTTAATGTTTAATATAATCAAATTTAATATATGGTCCATATAATGAACTACAACAAATGAAATCACACTAAAAAACACCAAATAACATGATAAATAAATACATAAAAGAAAGGGGTGCAACTTAAAATGGTTTATTATGAGAATGAAATAAATATCTTTGTTGGACACCCCAACATTTTTTTATATAGTGCTCTACATAGTTTGTAATAAATGTATTTATTTTCCTCAAATTCATGCCTATCTTATAAATCGAAGACCACATCCGACTTGAATGTACTGAACCAAGCTGTCAATCCAGGCACTGTACTTGCTATATTAAAGGGGTAAAACACGCTTTTCAATGTTCGTACAAATGGTCTAAAGTTTATGAAACTTTTATACTTTTATACTCTAAACCATATAAAATAACAAACATTATAAACTGTAATGCGTTTTGGTTACACCTTTATTACTGAAAACTGGTAATTTGTGAAATAATTTGTCACATTCTGGAACTAAAGGAAATCATTTTCTATTCTTGTTATTTCACTCCATGAATGCAATTCATTTTATGTTTGCTTGCAGGCATGTGCAAGAAACATAGTGCCACCATACGAGAATTTGTAGGTGTGCCTCCCTACTTCCAATGCCCTGCTGTCTTTTGCAGGCATGGCCCCACTGTGCCAATGAATGTAAGAGCTGTCTATGACAGCATTTGCAAATGCAGTGGCATACAGTTGAAAGAAAGAACCGCAGCGTGTAGGCAATTTGCATACAGCCGCCGTCGGCAGTATGCAAAGTGCCTACACATTGACACTGCAGTGAAAGAGCTGTCATAGACAGCTCCCCCCCCAACAAGTAGCACACTGGTAGCCCACCCCAGCATGCTCATGTGCTCCCCCACACACACACACACAGTATGGCCGATGGGGGTGCCCAATCCCCCTTCAGCTGCACTGCGCTTCCCCCCACAGAGTTTTAGGTGCCACGCTGAGAGCCCACCCCAGCATGGCAGGAATCTGTAAGGCCAATGGGGGTGCCCAATCCCCTGCCCCCCCAAACAGCCTTCCAGGTGCCACACTGGAAGCCCACCCCAGCATGGCAAACATCAATCAGCAGCCACTCCAACACACTTCCAGGTGCCACGCTGGGTGCCCACCCCAGCATGACAAACCACTCTATGGCTGAAGGGGGTGCCCAATCCCCATCAGCTCCACTGGCTCCCCCCAAAAAAACTTCCAACTGCCATGTTGTGACCCCACCTCAGCATGGCAAATGTCCCGTGTTGTCTTCCTAAAAGGAAAAAAAAACTAGAAAGAAAGAATGGTCCCTCGCTGACTGTCTTGACCCCCTTCCCCACCCGCACCCACCCTCTGTGCACTCAGTCTCCCCACACCCCCCTCTCCCCATACTTACCTCCTGAGTCTGGCGCGATGATCTTCTGTGGACTGGGAACACATCGGTATTCTTCAAAGCTGACTGCTAACTGAGGAAATACCGGTAAGCTGTATAATGGAATAAATAGAGTTTTCTTTCAACTTTGATGCATATCTCAGGCATTTTTTGTAATTTTTTCACCAAATTTTCAACATCAGGTTTTTGGGACCCCACCTCATGAATTCCATCACTATCATTTTGTTATTCAGTCCCGAAAGGTGATTTTGTGGTCACTGCATGAAACCACCTTTCAGGACCTATGTACGAAAAGACAGCGTCACAGTTCATGAAGTAGGCCCCCAAAAACCCTATGTTGAAAATTTGAGAAAATCCTTAAAATGACTGTTTTAAGAGCGTGCGCTGCACAGTTCCTATACTGCACTCGTAAGTTCATGAATTTTTAATATTTGCACTCCAGATTTTCAATATTGTTATTTTACCACACCTCCTTATGAGCAGTACAGCTGTCATTTTTCACATCTCGCCCAAAATGTGTTTATGTGCATGTAGCGCATAATGACACATTCTTTGTATGAAATTAATGTTTGGGACACATTAAGAAAACCACAGTGACACTGTTCATGAGCAGAGGTCTTAAAATGGCTGCATTGAAAATTTGGCAAAAAAATTCCCAAAAATGACTGTTTTACAAGCATGCATTACGCAGTTCCTATGCACGCCAGTAAGTTTGCGAATTTTTAATATTTGCACTCCAGATTTTCAAAATTGCCATTTTACCACACCTTCTTATGAGCAGGATAGCTGTCATTTTTCACATCTCCCCCAAAATGTGTTTCCGCGCATGTAGCGCACAGTATTGTAGTCAGTGTGCGAAATCAATGTTTGAGACAGATTAAGAAAATCACAGTGACACTGTTCATGAGCAGAGGTCTTAAAATGGCTGTTTTGAAAATTTAGTGACAAAAGTCCATAAAATGACTGTGTTACGAGTGAGCATTGCACTGTTTCCATGCACCCTCATAAGTTCATGAATTTGTAATATTTTCAGTCCAGATTTTCACCACTGGCATTTTCCCACACTTTCTTATGAACAGTACAGCTGTACTTTTTCACAACATGGCTGAGATGCATTTTCACACTTTCTGTGCAGAAATGCATGGTCGCAGTGGGAAATCACTGTTTGGGACAGATTTAGAAAATGCCAGTGACACTGTTCATGAGTTGAGGTCCCAAAATGCTTGTGTTGGCAACCTGCTGTAAAAAAAACACACCAAACTAATTACATTAAGGGTGTGCGTTACGCAGTTTCTACACATGCTCGTGACTTCACCAGTTTTTTTACTATTTTCACTGCAGATTTTCAACATTGCCATTTTTTACACCTCCCCATGAACAGTACAGCTGTCATTTTTCACATCCTGTTCGAAATGTGTTTTCGCACCTGTGGTGCCAAATGCCGTAGTCACTGTGCAAAATCAGCTTTTAGCTAACAAACTGCTATTGCCACTGTTCATAAGGTGGGGGTCACAAAAAACCCATGTTGAACATTTGGAGTGAAAATACCAATGAATGCCTGAGGCGTTAGAGTTTCTGACCATAATGCCCCACCCTGTAGAGACTGACAGGCATCGGGGTGTGACTTGGGATTGCCACCTGTAATGCTCATACCATTCCACCCCCACCCACACCCTGCAGCCAGTGAGAGGCATTGAGGTGTGCCTTGGACTCTTCAGCTCCAAAGTTCACCCCATTCTCCTATACTGCACCCATCTCATTATATTTTCTGATGGAATGGGGTGAGCATAAGGGCCAAAGACACAATGCACACTGTGAAACTTGTCGGTGTCTGCAGGGTAGGGTGTGGTAAAATGGCGTGGCCGTTATGCCTGATGACCCAAAGGCACACCCCACCAATGCCAATGCCAGCAAGCAAACATTCAGCATTGACAAATGCTTGTTCTATTTCTTTCTGAATTTCTTTAAAAATGATGCCAGATCAATGGTATCATTTAAACCCTGTTTATATCTACTTCCTAGTTAATAAATCCAATATGTTTCTCATCTGCCAATCATTTGTTTAATATCTCCCCCTCTTGGGTCAAGTCTAACTACTTCTATGCCTAAAAAACAAATCTTGTGGTCTGTGTTGTTACTCTCTTTAATATGTTTGACTATGGCATAAGACATGTCATTTTTAGCTAAAGCACGAACATGTTCACCGATTCTTATTTTAAAGCTTCTTACTGTCCATCCTACATAGTAACACCCACAACTGCACTGAAGTAGATGTACTACACACTTTGTATCACAGTTAATAAAATCTTTGATCTGTATATAGTGTCCTGTTCGTGGGTTAACAAAACCATGACATGTGTGCATGCATTTACAATAAATGCACCTTCCACATCTGTATGTACCCTCGGGGGGGGGGCAAACTAAATTGTTTTCATAAAGGTTCTGGACTAGGAACTGTATTGGTCACCAGTAAAGCTTTTAAAGTTTTACTTCTCCTAAACACTATTTTTGGTCCTTCTTGTGCTACGTCTTTAAGCTTTGGCTCTAATTGCAGTATAGGCCAATTGTTAGTCATTATCTCCCTTATTTTGTCACTTCATTTGGAAAATGTAGTGACAAAAGGACATTGGGCAGATGCCCACAATTTTTTGTTACTAGGCCATTTATGCTGCAATGTCTCATCTCGTTTCATGGAACTTACACTCTCTATAACATCCACTATGCTCTGATTACTGTACACTCTCTCTCTTTAAATCTTCTTATCTGTGTTTCACATTATGTTTTAAACTCACTATCTTCTGTACAGTTCCTTAAAGTGCGTGTTAATTGACCTTTTGGAATATTGTGCTTAATGTGACATGGGTGACAACTTTCAAATTTCAAAAGGCTATTTTGATCTGTTTCCTTTTGAAATATCATGGTGCATACATCCCCATTCATATTCCTATAAATCTTCAAATATAAAAATGTAATCTCGTGCAGATGTATTTTATTTTTATAACACAGACTACTACTTGTGCTTTCCATCAATTGAACAAAATCATGAAACTCGTCCACAGTCCCTTTACACACTACAAGTGTATCATCTATAAAGAGCTGCCACAAATACACCTTATCTAAGAATGGATTCATGGCAGTGCTGTACAGAAGCAAACACTCCCAATGCTGTACATGCAAATTGGCACAAGATGGGACCATAGTGGTCCCCATTGCCTCCTCCTTATTTGATGGTATAACTGTTGCTGGAACAAAAACACATTGTTTTTTAGCACCTTTTCAGCTAATTGTGACAAAAATATGGTGGGAACTTCTACTTGCTGAACCTCACTTCTGGTGTCTAAGAAAAATTCCATGGCTGTCAATCCCTCACTATATGGTACTACTGTATATAGGGAGTTAACATCGATCATTCCAAAATACCACTTTTAATCCATATCCAGGTCTTTCATTAAATGTACCACTTCTGTAGAATCTTGTATATATGAACAAAGATTCTTCACTAAAGGTTGTAAATATTGATCCACAGATATCGATAGTGGCTCAGTTAGCCACCCTCTGCTCAATATTATGGGCCTACATGGTGATTTTATTAAACTTTGTGAATTTTGGGCAAGACATAAATCATTGGAATAATAAGGTGGGAAACTGTCAAAGCGTTATACACTGTATCAGAAATATAGCCTTTCAAAAACACCAAATTTAATAACTTATCAATTTCATTTTTATAAGTCAAAATGCATTAACTGTTTACCTTTAGATAAAAATCAGATTCCGAGAGCTGTCGTTCAATTTCACGAACGTAGTCTGCGGTATTCATGACCACAATTGCTCCTCCCTTGTTGGCTGATTTTATAGTTAAAAATTCATTATCTGACAAGGATTTAATGGCCACGAACTCTGCTGGACTACAGTTTGTGAACCCATGTGCTGTTGCAGTATCTTGAATCTGTTCTCGATCTAATTCACATATTTTGATAAACATGGAAACCACAGGGTTAGTTTCAGGACAGTATAAAGATCCAGCCTGAAAATTACTTTGAACAACATTTGTTAGCACCTCTGCATCATCTAGTTCTTCATAATCTTTATCAGAAAATAAGCACTTGAATGTTAAATTTCTAGAAAAAATATGCAAATCAACATTTGTACTGAAGAAATTAATATTAGCAGTTGGGCTAAATGAAAGTCCTTTACTTAGTACATGTTCCTCATCAGCAGACAGTTCATAATTCAAAATGTTAACCATCGGTTTCTTTTCCTGGTGGGGAGGGGGTGGAATTAGCTGATCCCATAGGTTGATATACTAGAAATCTGTTTTTCTTTTTCTTCAATGCCAACCCCACCTCATCCTCTTCCCCTTGGTTGTTGAAAATCCTGGAAATAGGTTACTCATTTGTTGCTCCTGGTATTCTGCATATTCTGTGGTAATGGGGGACTCTGCTGTGCTTCCCTTGAATCCTCCTCCATTAGAGGGTCTGTCTATGATCCATCGGTATCTGATGGTCCAGTGGTATAATCTAGTATGGTGTTTATGTCCCCTTCCTTATTATTCATGCCAGCACTTTTTTCAGTATGGAGTTAGGATTTTTCTGTGGTTCTTTCATTTGTATGCCAATCGTAAACTTGATTTAACTTGTAGTCATTCTCGTCCCTTGTGAATTTTTTTTTGTTTGTGTTTTTCAGTTGAATGTTGTAGCGTGTTACTTTGTCAAACAATAATTTATTGTATTTAGCAAACTCTTCTACAATAGTCTGTGATTTTTAAAACACTCTCTGCTTTAGCTGTCTCTAATGTCAATTGTTCACGGGCTGATTTGGCATAGTCTAGAATTAACCCTATATTTTTCAAAGATGCCTCCTCCATATTACGGTGCCATTTAGTCATTAATGCTAAATCAACACTGCCATGGGCCGGCTTCTGTAAAATATGAAGGCCCTGTGATACTCTTTTAACCGACAAATAAGCTTCTAAGGTAGTCTTATGCCAAAACATTCTCCTATCTTTTAGGACAAGTCGTTCCAAATTCTGAAAGAGAGTTTTAGTCTGAACCTCCATTATTGATGCAGATGCCTCTGTTCCTTGTTCCAAATTTGGGTTTCCATGTCCAGTTCCAGAAAATATTCTGTCAGCAAAACCGCCAATAGGAATATTGAAAGTAGTGGCTTCCTCATTAACTCACTCCTGGTTAGCCATTTAATCCCGATTATCTCTGCTGCTCGAGATAGGCTGTTATTCTAAACACTCAGGATTCAGTCAGGTCACCATAATTTCATACAAATGGTGCAGTGTTTCATTTAAATGTGGGAATCCAGTTCCTAATAAGAACAAATTCAATAGTGCTGGCTGATTATTTTTACTCTTCTACTTGAAGAAACCTGTGCTCCTTTAATGTATAAACAGCAAACAGTCAAGGAAGTAGAGCAGCAGGTAAACTGCTGCAGTGCTCATCCAAATGAATCCAAAAAGCCAGAAAATGTTATGAGAGCACCCACAAAAATCAGTGCCTGTGGGTTATAGATTAGATTCACTCTGATGATGCCTGACAACAGTCAGGGGAAACGTTAGTGATTGTAAACTTTTTACTGCATTTTTGGGATTTGGTGCAAGTGTAATATGTAGAACTTTGTTTAAATAAAAGGACTATATTTTATTCATTAAGTCCTGTGCAACCTAATTTTTGTGGGTGCTCTCACAACATTTTATGGCTTTTTGCTTGAGAAATGAAACTGTTATTTAACCACTCACTGTATTGTTGCAAAGATGGGGGGGGGGGGAAGAATCCCATGTAGCACTATGAAAAAGCTCTCTCTCTCTCTCTCTCTCCCCCCTCTTAGCCTTCTGTGACACAGGGACTAAACTGGGGAAAGCTTCACAAGGTCAGGGAAATGAAATCCCACATATTAAAATCCTGCCTGGCCTGCGAAGACCCTTTCCTTAAGCTACTGATATAAATATAAAACACTGCATACCTGAAAACAAAAAGATTATAAATGAAGATTAAAAATAAAGTGCACATTTTTTCTCTCCTGTTTAAGGTATTAGCAAAACCTCTATTATATTTAAATAAAAGGGAGATAGCCACAATGTGCCCCCCAAAAAAGGCAATTAAACCTATGCTATTATTTATATAGATCTGTGTTGTATACAGAATGTGATAACATCTTACTTTAAGCATGATATTCATAGGCTCCTTTAAGAGTCAGTGGCCATTTTTCTTGGCTATTTATAGAGTTGCCCAAAGTTAGTACCCCAGAAAAGGGGAGGAGCCAAGCTCATTAAAACCCAATTTCATAAACATTCTGATTAATTTTATAGGTATTGTTATAAAGTGCTACAGGTGTGAATAAATGGATTTCTGACTACTGAAAGCTTGAAACCTGTATCTTTGTTTTTACATATGCATTGTATTATTATTGAAACTAAATGTTATAGAAATTAGGCCAATCACATGACCTCTGGGAGGTGCATAAAAAATTAAAATGTAGCAAAAGAGGTCTTGAAGATCCAGTCTACCCAGAACTTGAGAAAGGAGTTACATGCACGCTTTCATGTCCCTGCAGAGCCAATGAAAGCACAGAAAGACAGAGACTTTAAAGAAGTCATGAAAGACTGATTGTAGGTTCCTGAAAAAAAAACTGCAAGGCTCCATATTTTCTTATTTTGTTTTTTTATGTTGTATTTACTGAGAATTTGATTTTGTTCAAGAGCCTGAAAAGAGAAGGCATACAGTCTTAATGCACAGAGAACCACGTGGAGCATGGAAAGAAAGGGATGTTTGTTAGTTGCATCCTGACAAAAAACAATGTAAAGATTTATTTTCTGTATGAATTCCTTGGATATTTCCTGTTGATTTTCATTTTGTACAAACTTCTATGAATAAAAGCACACAGTTTGTGTGTTGTACCTTAACTGGATCAGGGTCTACTTGTCGCACACACACCCAGTGACAATGACATGTTTTTTTTTTATCAGTGTATTTTGTTTATTTCTTAGTAAAAAGCAAGGTGTGTTAAAATCATCCATATCTGGAATCTGGATAGCACATAACATTATTATGTTCCAACACTGAAAATGATTGCATTTCTTGTGTTTGTTTTCAGTGAATGATATCTGAATAAATAGAAACATATAATCTGATGACTGATGAGGACTTCTTGCCTCACTGAGTCTGCCCATTTTATTCAAGCAAATGAATTACATACTATACTTGGACTCCAGTATCCCCCTTCCACCACCACATCCTTGCATTAACAGTAAGGTTCTGATATGCATATCTCATACTTTTTAGAACCACACTGCATTTATTGTCCTTGTCGCATCAGCTGTGATGTTGTGCTGTGCATTCAATTAAGCAATAATGCATGACCAGGGGTTAGATTAACAGTCTGTTAATCACCCCTTAGGGATGTAATATGGCACAAGGTGCAGTCGAGTGCCATATTGCCCCTAGGGTGTGATTGACTGTTAATCTATCTCCTGGGAGTGCCTTATTGATATTATAAAAATTGATCCAAAAGAAGAGGGTTAAAAGAATACTTTTTGAATGTTTTCCTCATTTAGAGAAGATATTTTTAATAAAATAGTTCTTCCACCAATAGTTTAAGAATGCTGGTTCAAAATCAGAATGCATCATTCCAGTCATTCAGCATTGCTAGAGGATGGAATGCTAACAGGATAAATCCATGTGCCATTGTGATCAGGCTATACATGACAGTATAACATGGATTAATGTAAGGCTGTTGGAATCTTAACAGTCAATCAGATTGCAGCATTTCTGAGACCCTTTTTATTATACTCCTTAAGTGAAGAATAACTCCCTAACATCCCTCCCTGAATCTGGAGGTAGAATAGCACAGTGGTTAAGGGCACTGAGCTGCAAACCTGGAGACCTGGATTTGAATCTCATCTGCCCCCACATGCATACTTTGTGACCCTAAGCAAGTCACTTAACTTCCGTGTGCTCCCTGGTCACACCTAGAAACAAACTCCAGCTTATTGTGCCTTTCCTGGTTAAACAATTTCCCCTTCCCCTCTACCCTTTCTCTAGTTATATCACACAACCCTTTATTTTTTTTTATTGGATAGTTGCATCCATCTTGAGCTTTATTTATTGTCATGCTGTATTTCACAGTACCTGTTGTATCCCTCCTCTCTGGCCAAGTGCCGGTCCCTTTCTGTCAACCCCCATCTTGGTCCAGTTGACTAGCTGGAATAGAAAATGGTACCACCATAAGGTGTCACCTCAAGACGCACACATTAGTGTTGTGTCCCTAACACCACCAAGGTCTCCTCTACCTATGCCTGCTGAGCCCAAGTCCTATCACAGAAGGGGTATCCATTCACAATTGAATGACTCCTCTAGTGTTGACACAATCAGGAGTGGGTGGAAGTATTCTTCCATCAAGGCCTGCTGGCAAATATCTTCTTTCATGCAGCACTGTGGATGAAGCATATCTCTGGTTTTGGGTACAGTTACACTCAGTTTTGTAATATATGGTGAAGTGTCCCAGTTGGTCACCAAGGTTAATTCAGTCCTAGATTGCTCCAACCTGTGCCGATCTAAGGGATCTTTGAAAGTAGAGTACCTCATATTCATCATATTTATACAATATAAATTTATTGGTATTCAGTTTTACCTTGCTGGACATTTATCAGTAACATGAAATTTAAACTGTACTGTAATGCAAATTTACAATTACTGAATTAGTACTAAAGCAGAGAGAATAACAGTGCAAAAAAAAAAAAAAAAAAGACAGCAACATACAGTGGTGGAACCTTGTAAAAAAAAGTGACTGATTCATGAATGTCAGCAACTGCATAACCACAATAATCTAATGTTCTACAGTATGGGCCCGATTCTAGAAATGTTACGCCTAGCATAACAGCACTTGTGTCAAGTAGAACGGCGCATGTAGCAACTTACACCAGCAGTTGTGACATGAGCGATTCTACAAAGTGGCCTGCAACATGTCGCAGGCAACTTGCACTGAACAGCTGTTACGCTGGCAATTGCACCATAAACCCCCTGCTACATGGCACTAGGGGGTTTACGGCAGCAGTTGTGCCCCCTTCCAGAAGGGCAGCAACAACATATCCAATGTCGGGATTCTACAAGAACCCCCCGGAGGAGAACCAGCAACGTAAGTTACACCAGCTTTTAGCTGGTGTAACTTATGGATGCACACCAGGGGTCCTGTAGACCCACCTGCAGTCATGCCACAGTTGTCCTCCCCCCATGCCTAGCATACCCCAGTGGGTGCCCCACAGGGCTACCCACACCAACTGCCCCAAATGTATATGTAATGCCCAGCAGGGCTAGCCACTGCAACTGCGCCAAGTGTATATGTAATGCCCACGGGACTACCACTGCAACTGCCCGAGGTGTACATGAAATGCCCGCTGCTACCACACCCCAGCCCCCAAGACTCCCATTGTACATTGCCCTGCACAACAGTGCTATCATCCCCACCCATGCCCCGACCCTGAGTTGCAGCTTCAAATGCAGCAAATACCCTGCCCTGACAGCCTAGTAATTTCTGAGCACATCTTTACAGTACGCACTCATACTGAACTCAGTTGGCAGCTGGCTGTGGTGGTGAGAGGTGATCTGTGCCAGTTGCCAGGCTGGGGATGGGTGGGGGGTGCTGGGTAGGCTCGCACAGCTGGGTGGGTCACTAGGCTGCCAGGGCAGGGTATTTGCTGCATTTGCAGCTGTGACTCTCGGTTGAGGCACGGGAGGGGGGGATGACAGGGCCGCCCTGCTGAGCATATCTCAATGGGGGATTTAGGGGGACTGGGGGTGTGGGAAGCCCTGCGAGGCAGTGATTGATGGGTTTGGGGCCAGTTGGTGTGGGCTGTCCTGTGGGGCAGTGATTGATGGGTTCGGGGGTCAGTTGGTGTGGGCAGCCCTGGGGGCAGTTATTGATGGGTTCGGGGGCAGGGGTGTGGGCAGCCCTGCAGGGTGCCTACTACAACATGCTGGGCATGGGGGACACTTACAACCTGCTTTGCGGCATGCTCACCAGGTGCGCTCTCTGTTCAGCGTACCTGGCCGCATGTTGCAAATCACAGGACTTAGGTACGGTGCCCCTGCCCCTTCTAGAATAGGGCGCAGGGTCAATGTCACAGTTGCAGGTGGCGCAAGTTGCATTTGGCAGCGACTTGCACCACTCTTCTAGAATCGAGCCCCATATGTGTAAAACTAGTATGGCAAACATATTGCAGGCATTTCCATCATAGTTGCATTCTGATTATTTGTTTTACTCATAATGTAACTTCACCTAATAAGATTCCTACAATTAAGATAAGCAGCCATGTACATTTCCCCCAACACACTTTTCATAACTACTTTTTAGCCCTCAGGTACTGCTTTCAGGAATACACTTGGACCTGAAATTATGAGTGAGCTTTTTTTCCACCTACAGTAAGTGGAAAGATTGTGAACTTATGTCTTTGTGACCATTTAAAAAAAATTAGCAGAATGCCTTTGAACTTAACTCAGAATTAGTATTGCTGATATAAAGACAAGAGACAGCACACACACAACAAAGAATTGCTGTATTACAGTTGACAGTCAGGTTTTCAACTGCTCTTCTGCATTCAACCGACAGCCACACATATAAGTGCTGGAACCTGTCAAAGCAATGACAACCTGTCCGAGACATCTCCCATTTCACACACATTGTGCCATGAATTTCAGGGTGGGATCATGCTTAACCACATACTACATGACGGAGGTGAGAAAACACAAATAACTGACGTACTAATGTACGATTCTTACTATGGGTCAAGTGTCAGCTTCAGTGTGCTTATAAACAATGGTACCAGAGCAGATCACTTCAAACAACTTAAATACTGGCAACGTATTTTCTTATTATAAAGACAAATATCACACCACATCACAATGCACAGATTTGAGTTACTTTATCACATAATCACCAAGTTCTATTAATACAAATTGTTCAGCTAATAAACACAGACAGCGTCCCTTTAAAAAACTAGGTAGGCAGAGTGCCATTTTTAATTGTGAAAGCTGTGGGCAGTTCTGTGTGAAGCTTTTTTAATTTCCATATCATCTGCATGCTGAATGTGGAAAAATCTATGGAACTTAATTGCTTCTTTTTTATTTTTTGTTTATCTGTTTCTACCCAGGTCCCCATGAGTTGTCATACCTCTCAGCCACCCACCCAGCCCCGCACCCGACATCAGGCAGCCATCCCCATCTTTCTCCATGGTTTTCCCACTGTGGCAGGGCGGTAAGGAGCCCCCAACTTGAGACACTTTGAATTGAATCAAGACTCCTGGGATGCATCATTCTGAATCAGGGCCTGCAGAGGGTAGCTGTTCATCCTGCTTCACCTGGGACCTCTTTTTCCTGGTTTTCCAGTTGTTCCCTCAGGTGGAGCATGCAATGTAGGCAAAGGCTGAGATGTGCGTGCTTCCGCCCACAGCATGCTGGCAGACTGCTCCACCCCCTTGCTTGTGACAGGCTCTATGGTGCACTGGCATCCTGCCTCTGCTAGGTGTCAGGGAAGTGCTGATCGAGTACTCCCCCTCCCCAGGACAGAAGAGCTGTCCTATGAATGTTCAATCCTCTCCCTTCCTGACCGACCCCTGGTGACCCACTCGCACCGTGAACATGGGTCGCTGGCATGGTAGGAGGTAAGGCATGGATGCCTCAGCCCTCCATGCCACTGGGCAGGCTTAACTTAATTACTTCCATGCAAAAGTGAGTAGCAGATTTTTCCACAGACTGTAAGATTTCAGTGGGTGAAAAACATTTCATGGCAATCATGTATGCAGAACATATTCCATGGAATATTACAGATAATCCAGTGGAAATTCTGAAACAGGAGAGTGTGTCAGGGTAGGGAGAGTCTGGACCCTGTAGAACTGGACAAAGTGCCTGATCCATGAGACAGCAAAGCAGTGCAGTGCTTCAAAATGTGATGAGTGAGTAAGTCTTGGGGGTGTTTTGTTCTGTCTTTGAGGAGCAAGGATGAACGTACCAAAGTTAGGAAGTCATGCCGGGTGGGGGGTGCCATACTGTGAGTAATTGGCTTCAAAGGAAGAAAATATTTAGTCTACTGAAGGACACTTTAAATGGATTGTTTTCAACTCTGAGGCACTGAGACTTAGTTCCTGGTAATAATGAGAATATGTATGATACGTTGAAGATGCATCGTGCTGTTAGGTCATCCACTCCCATGGCAAGTCTGTCTTTGTATCAGGATAGAAATTTGGAGCACTGGTAGTTCTTGCTGGATGCCATCAGATCTATTTCCACTGGTCCCCATCTCCTGTTGATTTGTTGGAATACATGCAGATGCAGTTGCCATTCTCCCAGGTGTATCTGTTGGTGGCTCAACCAATCTGCTCTTGTATTTGTTATGTGCCCCTGGCCCCCAAACTTTGGGCAGCCCAGCAAGACCTCCTGTTTGCAGAGAGAGATATATATATATATATATATATATATATATATATACAGTATATATAGTGACACAGTAGTGCCACGTGCCACTATAGTTAGGGTTCAGTACCCCATTTAAGGTTAAAGTTGAAATTTGGCAGCTTAATAACTTTGCCATGTACCACAGATCTGCCTGATATTTGGCATGCATGGTCTGGTACCATGGATCTCTGGACCTGCCAAGTTTCGTTATGGTCAGATGTACGGTTGCAGAGCTACAGAGAGCTGAAAAATGCACAAATTATGCATTTTTGCACTATCTTTGCACGCGCCTACAGGTCACACGGTCTGTGCCTTTCAAAGATTTCGTGAAAAAATATTAAATGGTTCAAAAGTTATTCAAAAAACAATTTTTCCATAATAGTCAATGGGAAAAGTTAACAAAATATGCGAAAGTGTAGCAAATGCAGTTTTTAGTGTCACAAATTACCCTTGTGGTGTCACAAATGAGCCATCTTGTTTTCAGTTGGTGGTCACAGAAATGCTTGGCATTACTATATTAAATACCTTGGGCTTCTTTTAACAAGGAACACAACGTGGCTCAGACAGCTAAATATTGATGCGCTAGTACATAAAGTAGATCTTGACCTTCGTAGGTGGACCCTACTCCCCCTCTCTCTATGGGGCAGAATAAATTTAATCAAAACGAATGTTTTTCCTCATATGTTTTACCCCCTTAACATGTTGAACATATGGCTTCCCCTGTCTTGGGTCAAAAAAGTACATGGTATGATTTCCGCTTTTATATGGGGGGATAAGAAGGCCAGAATGGCATTTCATAAGTTAGCGGCCCCGAAGGCCAAATGAGGTTTAAGACTTCCCTATATCAGGCTATATTATGGGGCCAGCCAGGCCAATAAATATCTCAGATGGCTGACCGTGGACCAGCTCTCCACGGCTGCTACATACACTCCTACTTGGTTAGCTGTCAAATCTGCTTCCATTAAAAAACACGGTCTCTCCCCCGGTGCGCTGTTATATACCAAAACTGGTTCCCTACCAAAGTCTCTACGTAATTCTCCTATAGCTGTCTCTATCAGGGTTCATACTCAGTTGTGTGCATTCCTAAGATATATGAATCTCAAGGTCTTATCACAACCTGTAATAGGCAGTCCCAATTTCCTATTAGAGGGTAAGCCTCTCCCAGTCAAATGGCTTTCTCAGATAGGAAATTGCTGTTTAGAGGAGTTTGTGTCACCTAACAGTCAATGGTATTCTTCAGCTGATATTATGTGTAAGTTCTCGATACCCCGTGCAAATATTTTCAAGATTTTCCAGTTCCGTCATCTCCTGGTTAAGGTAATGGGCTCGACCCCCCCCCCACCTTCTAATTTCAATTTTCAAATTACCTTAACAGAGTTGGCAGGTCTGTCTCATGCCGTATCTAAAATATACAGTGTTCTCTTCACCTGGACCTACCCTGAGAATTATACTCCCGTCTCCTTTTGGGCCTTTCTCTTTCAGGGTAAAGCTCTGGACTGGTCTCTCCTGTGGCAGAGCTGCCATAAGTTTCTTAAGCAGGACAGACTTAGGCTAATGCAGTTTAAAATTTTGCATAATATCTACTACTCTCTGTAGAAACTTGCTAGGCTTGGTCTTGTGTCCTCCCCCCTTTGTACAAGATGTCAATCTCAAGAAGGAGATCTTTATATTTTCTGGAGCTGTTCTAAAATTGTTCCACTCTGGACTGTGATTAAACAGTGTGTTGACTCTCTGTTGGGGCTCTCGGACCTCTTCACCCCCGAAATTTGCCTTCTAGGGGATTTTTCCTCCATTTTGGTGGTGAACAGGAGGTATCATATAGCCTTGATATCGATGTCTGTTAAAAAGGTGGTACTAAGACATTGGAAGGATACGGAGATACCAACATATGTTGAATGGCTCCAGGAGTTACTTGCAAATCTCAGAACTGAAAGGACTATTGCCATTTACTTAACAAACTTAAGAAGTTCGATAAGATTTGGGGACCACTGCAAACTCTCTATGCACTTCAAAGTTAAGCTCTAATAGGCTGCATTCATATGTATAGTGCTAGATGTGTAAAATGGTGCTGGGTTGTTTGGGGTGGGAGTGGGGTAGGGTGGAAGGGAGGGTAGGGGGAGAGCAAATCACTTTATACTTTATACTCGATGTATATGGACAATTCATCCATTGTTATGATTCACTCTTTGTACTGGAAACCTAATAAAATTTGAATTGAAAAAAAGAAATGCTTGGCATTTAAATTTGGGACCCTCTAGGGACACAACACTTGTTGTGTTCACCTAGTCGAGCCCTGAGGATGCTAGCCATGTCTTTTTTGGGGGTAAAACACCCCAGAAATATGTTTTTTAAAGTTTTGTAAAAAGTAGTGTTGCATATGTGACACTTTTGTGATTTCATTTGTGAAAGTGTTGTGATTTGCAAAAGTACTTTGCGACACTATGGCCAAAACAATAGGGAATCTTTGCCACCCTGCTGCAAAAGAACGGTTTGGTCATTTGAGCTGAAATTTGGAGGAAAGAAAGCCAAGATCCCACATATGTGCCTTTTGGTGGTTTGGTGACAAAATATTAGAGGGCTGCAAAGATACAGCACTCCAAATTTGACAAATGTTCACATAGGCTAACATTACGGCATCCGCTGCGCCTTTTGGGGCTCGTATCTCGAAAACGGTTTGAGATGCGGACTTTTCGTTGGAAGAATGCTTAGTCCCCCACTAGGGGGCTAAGTACAAAACTAGCATGGAAAGTCATAACTAATATGAGATTTTAAATTTTTTTCCACGTCGTACAGTTCCTGAGATACAAGGAATTTAGTATTCCAAGTGCTGATTTTCTGCTCTGAGGGCCATTATTATGCATACATTCTTTATATTCACTGTGCTTTTGAATACACCTTTTGGGAAAAAAGGGTGTGTATTTGCGTGACTGTTACAGTTAGCGTTTCCACGTGTGTTTCCATTACCGTTTACGTTAGCGTTTCCGTTAACGTCACCGTGTGCGTTACCCTTTGTGTTTGCGTTTGCGTTACTCTTACCATTTCTGTTTCCATGACCATTTTTGTTTGTGTTTACTTTTGTATCACCATGTACTTTAACCTTTTGCATTTACTTTTGCTCTTGCATTTGCGTTACTGTTACTGTTTGCGTTTACATAACTGTTTGTGTTAGCGTTTCCGTTTCTGTCACTGTGTGCATTAACCTTTGCATTTGTGTTTGCACTTGCTTTGAGTTACTGTTACCATTTGCATTTCCGTTACTGTTTTTGTTTGTGTTTACTTTTGCTTCACCGTGTGCATTACCATTTGCGTCTGCGTACGCACTTGCGTTTGTCTTTATGTTTGCATTTGTGTTTCCTTTGGCATCATCGTTGGTGTTACCGTAAGGGTTTGCATTTCCAATTGCATTACTGTGACTGTCTGCATTACCATTTGTGTTTGCATACGCGCTTGTGTTTGCGTTTACATTTGTGTTAGTGTTTCCTTTGGCATCATTGTTGGTGTTACCGTAACTGTTTGCATTTCCAATTGCATTACCATTACTGTTTGCATGTTCATTACCATTTGCATTTTTGTTGGCCTTAGCATTTGCATTCTTGGTAGCATTTCCGTTGTTGAGTGCATTACTTTTTCCTTCTGCAACGCTGTTACCATTTGCATTTCTGTTTACATTTGTTACCATTTGCATTTACGTTACCATTTGCGTTTCTGTTGCCGTTAGCATTTGCGTTATCATTTTCATTACCATTTGCATTTCTGTTGCCATTTGCATTTGCATTGCTGTTTGCGTTACCATTTCTGTTTTCATTTACATTTGCACTTGTGTTTCTCTTACCGTTTGCATTATCATTTCCATTTGCCTCACCATGTGTTACCATTTGTGCTTGCGTTTGCGTTTCCATTAGCGTTACTATTTTCTTTTACCTCACTGTTTGCGTTAACGTTACCATTTGTGTTTTTTTGCATAGTACAGTGCAAAACATTATGTTTTTGCTATTTTTCTTCACTGTCTTCCGTGACGCATAGCACAGCTAGTGTGTGGTTAACTGGTCTGAACCTTGGCACATGGGAAGTTCTTTGTTCAAGGAACATGCCAGTTTTTGTTTGGTGAAAAAACATTGTTCTGTTCCAGAGTTATTGCAGCTTGAAATTGGCCTGCTTTGCACTTACTGATTTTTTGACCACCAGTTCTGCCATTTTAGTGCATTTTCAACTGTGATTTCTGCCATTTTGTGGTGGAAGACTTCTTAAAGGTGCAGAAACGTAAACATTGAATATCTCTGGAACAGTCTGTTCTTTTTACATGAAATTTGGAGGGTGTTGAGTGGATGTCCTGGAGATATGACTTATGTTGTTTACATGTTTAAAAAATAATTTGCTGTGGAGATACTGTGTGATGCAGTTAACGTTTTGTGCATAGCATTCTGCATGGTGCTACTGGCTTGAAATTTATAGCGTAGGTAGCTCTAGTGGTATGGAGACACCTTGTAGTGATTTGGTGTGTAAAACATTAACAAGTGCAGAATTATGCCACTCCGGTGAATGAAGATTTGGTTCCTTATACTTCAATAACTTCTGAACTGTGTATTCAATTTGCCTGGCATTTGGAATGTAGAAAGATTAATAATACATCTTTGACTGTGACAATTTGTGGGTCACTAGGATGTACAGTTGCTGAATTGTGCATGTTACATTGTTTGCTCGTTGTGCTGTGCGACCGTTGAATGGTTGTACACACAATTCTGGACACACATTCCATTTACTACTTATAGTGCACATTCTCAAAAAGAAGGGAAATTTAAGGCAAAAAACTCTGTTTAATGCATCAGTTAGGGTTGTTCCACCCTGCCCCCACCAACAGTCATCAGGGTGTGCGTTGGGGTCATCGGTCCTAACTCTCACCGCATTCTCCTATACCACACCACCTCAGCTTATTTACACATGGAATGGGGTGAGAGTTAGGGCTGATGACCCCAATGCACACCCCAATGCCTGTTGGTGGGGGCCGGGTGGGCGTGGGGTGCAAGGGGTGGTAACCCTAACACGAATTTCCTTGCTTTTGTTATAACAAGTTATTCAAAAACAAACTAACAAAACACAAAATAAAACTTTTGCTTTCCTTTTTCTTCCTTCTAATTACTCTGACCAGGTTATAAACCTAGCAACTTACCTGGAATGGATATCATTAATTGCAGGTACTATGGAACACTTTTCAGAAGGGCAGTTTTATAGGATTTAAGACACTGTCGTATATGCTGGGCCATTGGAGAGCTAAGGGTTCAGCTCTGGGCAGCATGGGCAGAGATTATGCACCTCAAACTGCATATTCAAGAGGAAATATATTGTAAGAACTGCCCACCATTTCTCCAACATCCAACAGAAGCACCTCGACCGCAGAGGGTAGTTGGTCCAGGAGGTTGGCAGGTGGTCAGGAGGGGCAAATTGGGTGCCCCATCACTCGGTGATATCCAACATATCACCTCCACAAACCATATAAAAACTACAAACAGGTATCTGCCTCTATCTCCGAAATCAAACAAAGGGGCAGAGGACACTGCAGAGCAGGACACTGCAGCACAGGGGCTAGCACAACAAAACACACCCAAAACAGGAATGAAAACAAAAAAAGCAAAAAGGAAATCCAAAAAACTTCTGATCATAGGAGACTCCATGATTCGGGGAGTTGATACGTATCTCCAGCAAGGGGTAATGGTCAGATGTCTCCCAGGTGCATCAGCGTGGAGAGACATTGACGGCATTGCTAAAACTGTTCAGGAAGCAGGAGAAAAAACTGATGTCCTGGTACACATAGGGACTAATGAAGTCACCAGGCTGGGTGACAAACTATCATCCATTTTGTCTGGCATCTTCTTCTCTGAGATCCTGCCAGTCTGGGAGAGGGGGACAGATGGACGGAAGGTCAGAGATGGGGAGATAGGAGAGCTAAACATGGGGCTCAAGGGCTGGTGCCAGGAAAAAGGACACAAATTTGTAGGGAACTGGCAACAGTTTTGGGAGCGAAAGTTCTTTAAATTTGATGGACTGTATCTGACTAAGGAGGGAGTCAGTGCATTGGGGCAGAAGTTTGATGTCTTTGCAGAATATTTAAACTAGCAAATGGGGAAAGGGGTATAGCACCCGAAACGTTGAATGGGAAGAACACTCCTCCCCACTCAGCTAGTGGTCAAACAGGAGTTCAGCATGTTTGTAGTTCATTTGCATCACCAGGTAAAGAAAAAGGTCTGACTCCCCATATGATGCACAGGGGAAACGCCGGACCTCACCCAACAACTAACACACTGAAATCTGACCAATGGAAAATCATGTACACAAATGCTCGCAGTCTGGGAAACAAGATCCCAGACCTGCAAACAATAATGACAGAGGCTAAATTGGACATAGTAGCCATTAGCGAGACATGGTTAACCAGTAACCACACTTGGGAGACTTCAGTACTTGGCTATGTACTATTCAGAAGAGACCGAGGTGCAAAAAGGGGGGTAGAGTGGCCCTTTATGTCAATGAAAATATCAAAGCTACAGAAATTCAGAATACACATAAGGAGCCAGAAGAACTGTGGGTCACCCTGGAAACAGGAAATGAGACAGCCATATGAACTGGGGTTGTGTACAGGCCTCCAGACCAAGGGGAGGACATAGACAAGTTACTTTTGGAAGATATACAAAACATGGCAGCTAAAGGGGAGGGTTTGATAATGGGAGACTTCAACATGCCAGATACAGATTGGTCAATACCAGCAGGGACATCTGCCAGAACTAGATATATGGTGGATTCCCTGTAGAGGGAGGGCCTCAAACAACTGGTACAACAACCCACAAGAGACAGGGCTATCCTAGATCTAGTACTGACTAACAGGGAAAGGATCACAGATCTCCAGGTAGAAGGTCACCTGGGTGCCAGTGACCATCACATGGTATAGTTCAATTTGGCCACTAGAACAAAATCATCCCATTCCAAGGCAAAAATATGGGACTTCAGAGGAGCTGACTTTGATAAAATGGGCAACAGAGTTAAGCTAGCCCTGGCAAAAAGAAATACAGGTGAGGGGGTACAGGCAAAGTGGGCAAGCATTAAAGATGCAATACTTGAAGCAACATCCCATTGTGTTAGTGAGAAAAGGAAGTGCAAAAGAAGAAGGAAATCACTTTGGTTCTCAAATACAGTAGCAGAAAAGGTCAGAGCCAAAAGGCTGGCCTTCAGGAAATATAAGGAAATGCAGCAGGATGAAGATAGGAGGAAGCCAAACTTCCCTAAGGGAAGCAGGGAAGGCAGTAAGGCAGGCAAAGTCCCAAACTGAGGAAACACTAGCACGAACAGTAAAAGAAGGTGACAAGACTTTCTATAGATACATTAGTGAAAGGAGAAAGTCCAGAGGGGGTATTGCTAAGATCAAAGGGGACAAGGGAACGTGCGAGGAGGAGGACCATGTAAAAGCATCTATCCTAAATAGATAATTCTGCTCAGTATTTACTGAAGAGAAGGTAGGTCAGGGCCCACAGCTCAGCACCATGGACACAGGGGGAGGGAGGTGTGCACTAGTCCCTTCACAAAAGAAAGGGTCCTACAAGAGCTCAATAAGCTCAGAGTGGACAAGGCAATGGGACCTGATGGCAAACATCCCAGGGTACTAAAGGAACTAAAGGTGGAACTAGCAGACCCATTATCAGAACTGTTTAGTGAGTCTCTGAGCACATGAGAGGTCCCAGAAGACTGGAGAAGGGCTCATGTGATCCCGCTCCACAAGAGTGGAAGCAGGGAGGAGGCAGGGAACTGCAGACCAGTCAGTCTTACCTCAGTAGTGGGCAAGATTATGGAAACACTCCTTAAAGAAAGGATAGTGCAACACCTGGAATCCATAGGAGCACAGAATCTGAGACAGCATGGGTTTAGAAAAGGAAGGTCTTGTCAAACTAATCTCATAGATTTCTTTGACTGGGTAACAAGAGTGGTGGACCAAGGGGGAGCAGTTGATGTTGCCTACCTTGACTTCAGCAAAGCTTTCGATACTGTTCCACATAGAAGATTGATTAATAAGCTGTGTAGGCTCGGGGTGGGTCAGACGTTGATCAACTGTGTGGAAAACTGGTTGACGGGCAGAAAACAGAGAGTGGTGGTAAACGGTATGCAGTCAGAAGAGATGCAAGTCACAAGTGGGGTACCTCAGGGATCAGTCCTGGGGTCAGTCCTCTTCAATATCTTTATCAGTGACATTGCAGATGGACTGGAGGGTAAGGTTTGTTTGTTTGCAGATGACACCAAGATCTGCAACAGAGTAGATGATCCAGATGGTATGGACAGAATGAGAAGAGATCTGGATAAACTAGCAAAATGGTCAGAAGAGTGACAACTGGGGTTTAACGCAAAGAAGTGCAAGATCATGCACATAAGGAAGAGAAACCCTGAAGCCACCTATAGACTGGGAGGAGAGTTGCTGGCAGTCATAAGGGAAGAAAGAGACTCGGGCATCATCATCACCGATGACCTGAAATCATCCAAGCAGACCTCTAAAGCAGTAGGTAAAGCTAGGGGGATGTTGGGGTGTATTAGTAGGGGTATCACAAGTCAGAAATGGGAGGTAATAATCCCTCTTTGCAAGACATTGGTTAAGTCCCATCTGGAGTACTGCATGCAGTACTGGAGGCCACACCTTCACAAGGACATTAACCAAACTGAGGCAGTCCAGAGAAGGGCAACCAAAATGGTACAGGGACTGCATCAGAAAACATATAAGGACAGGTTAACTGAACTCAATATGTATACCCTAGGGCAAAGGAGGGAGAGAGAAGTGATATGGTTGAAACATTCAAACACCTTAAGGGCATTAACAAGGTGAAAGAATCTAACATGTTTCAATATAAGAAAAATAGCAGGACAAGAGGACACAGCATGAGATTAGAGAGAGGCCGATTAAGGGGTAATGTGAGGAAATTATTTTTCAGAGAAAGGGTGGTGGATGCATGGAACTGCCTACCTCAGGAAGTGGTGGATATGAATACAGTGCAGGGCTTCAAACAGGCATGGGGTAGGCATAAGGGAGCAATACAGATGAGTATGAATAGACAGGCCATTGACAGAGCAAAGGCCTATGGCACATTCATTGGGTAGAAAAAGAAATGGGCAGACTGGATGGGCCTTGCGGTCCTTATCTGCCATCAACTTCTATGTTTCTATGTGTCTATGCTTTTGTCACTGTGGAACAACCCTAACTGATGCATTAAACAGAGTTTTTATGCCATGAAAAAAATATATACATATATATATATAATGTGCGTGTGTATATATTTTTTTCTTTTTGCAAAAAAATAAAATCACATTAATGTAGACATTAGGGTTGAAGAACACAAAGCGCACAAAGAAGGGAAATTAAAAAATTAGGGATTTGGGTCTCTGGAGTATTGGCTAATCGGTGGTGGGGTCTTACGTGGGGTTGTCAAGCCTATGCCCATCTGCTTCCCCCCCCAGGCTGTAGTCTCCTGTCTGCAGTACAACATAAAACTTCAAACTAGTGCCTGATAGTGATATAGTATGGTCAACATAATCTGTCAGAGTTCTCTTCATGGGATCCATGACTGGTCGTCGACAATAATTTTGTCAAACGACCAGACAGTGAAACCATCATATCGACCGCTTTTTGCCTTCGGCATATGGTTACTTACACAGCGACATGCTTTCTTCGGGGGACTTCACCCCAAATACCCCATGTGGGGATCTGTGCCCCCGCACTCCCCCAACTAAATATAATCAACTCCGAATTGGAGCTGATTAGGGGAGGGGGCGCAAATCCCTCAAATACAGTGTCTGGATACAGTGACCATCTGTACAGTGACCTGGCACTGTAGTTGCTGTACTGACGGTCACTGTAATAGTGCTGCATTCGGAGGTCGATACCCTCTTCACGCGGGGCCCTATGAACATCGCATTTGATTTCATCTGATCAGGGGAGGGAGTGAGCATGAGGGTTAATTCTAACTAGCATGCTTCTGTTAAGAACCATTTTAGAACAGTATGATGTAGTCTATGTCCCTGTTCTACTCTTCTGTTGACAGTACAATGCATCCACAGACTACATCATACAGTTCTAAAATGGTGCTTACCACCAGATTCTACAGCAGAAATACTGACTAATGTTAAGAAAAGGCCTATAGAGATGGAACAAAAACAGAATTTTAATCAGTACTTAAAAAGCAGCTTCTATTGGGAGAAATTATTTATTGTTTCAGTGCAGTTCTCCTTTAGGAAATGCATGGACAGACTGGAAACAGTGCAATGTAGGGTAACTAAAATGATTCAGGACCAGTGGGGCAGACATTACAAGGAACAGCTTAAGGCACTGAACATGTACTGCTGGAGGTCAGATGAGAGAGAGAGGAGCTATGATAGAGGCCTTCAAGTTCCAGAATAAAATGAAGAAGGGAAACTGCCATGAACCGTTTAGCATAAGTAGCAGATCAGGAACATGGGGCACATGAATGGAAATTGATGGGGAGGAGGCTCAAGAGGGAAGGGAGAATGTTTCATTTAAAACAAAGGATGGTGGAGCTGTGGAACAATCTGCCAGCTATTGTTTACGTTTGTTATTTTGTGGTGGGTGCCAAATCTATTAATAGTTTCAAAAATCGCTGTGAAACAGTGAAGGGCATAGTGGTTGTTCCGGGTGGTATCAGTAGGGTGGGAAGCATGGTGTTAGATAGTATGGCTTAGAACCCTGTATGGGTAATAGGTCTTGGGTTTGTTAGTGTTTTGTGGGCAGATACTAGATGAACCAATGATCTTATTCTGCCGCCATTGTCTATAGTATGTTTCTATGTAATGGTAGCTGTTGAGAAGAAGGGTTCAGCAAAACATTGGATTTTTTTCGATCCATAGGACCTCCACAAGGCAGTAATGAGCGAACATTGAATTTGCCAACCCTAGATGATATTATGCACCAGCAATCCAGTGTTAAATAGTTCCATGTTCTGGATGCACAGACAGGTTATGGGCAAATGAAGTTGGTTGCTGTCTATTTGGGTTAGGAAAAATTTATTCTCAGCCAGTGGAATTCTGGTGAAATGCTAATTTCACTTCTGTGAAATTTCATGAAATTTCTGGAAAAATGTGAAATATTCCTAAAACTGCGATTTTGTTTATTTCCATCTAACTTAAAATTGCATCAAATCTGGTATGATGACTTTGCCAATACCCATACAAAACTGCACCAAGGTTTAGAGCCCTGTCTTTAAAGATGCCTAAGTCATAAACCTCCAAATGTTCTGAAATTTTAAAATTACAGTTAACAACTATGCAAACTAAAAACTGTTTTTCAAAATTCCACCAGATTTGGTATAGTGACTTTACCAATGCCCATATACACGTTTGCCAAGTTTCAGATCTCTAACTTTAATGGTGACTGAGTTATAGGGCCCACTTATTGAAAGAAGATGCACAGCACATCTCCAGATGTGCTGGCACATCTCCAGATTTGCGTGGCCATCAGGGACATGGCAATAATCAGAAGCTTCCGATGGGCCACGCAAGTCAAACTGCACCATGGTGCAGAATACTGTGATGTGGGCATGCAAATGAAGTTTGTCTCCTTCATATGGCCCACATCGCAATATTCAGACATCCACTAGTGAAGGCATGGCCGGATGTGCCAGCACAAAGTTAGGTCAAAGAAAGTTGACCTAGCTGTGTGCCGGGCAGGGTACAGTAGCAGCTAGTGCAAATGGCTGATCACATGGTCCCCCCTCCCAGCTACAATCCTCGATGCCTGTCCAAGAAAAGATAAAATCCCCCACAGTTTCCATAGTGTTGGGGACCCCCACTACATACACTGTTCCATGTGTGACACATAATTCCATCCCAAACTCAATTCATACAATAGGGTACCCCCACCCAGCCCTGTGTACTGATGCCATTTCTGAAATATCCCCAGTTTCCACAGGGTAGTGGACCCTGGCCCTCTCCCATTCCCCAATGCCCATCCATACAAGACCCCTGTGTTCCCATAGTTTAGTGGACACCCACCCCATCCCCGATCCCCAAACCTAGATTGGTAATAAAGCCTGCTGCCCACTCCAAACTCCGCCTTCGAATAATGATCCCACATTGAATATATACCTTAGTGTAGTGGCTGCATCTCCACGGTTACCTGATCCCCATGCAAGACATACTCACATCCTGTAACATTTCCGTAGTGTATGGTCACCCCACCTCTAATCTCTGATCCCTGATTGCATTAAACAGATGACCCCCCAGTCAGACATCCCCATTTGATACATACTCCCATTCAGCATTTTTTCCATTGTGTAGTGTGCCCAACCCCAGTAGGCAGGACCCCTCTCTGCACCCCCCCGCACCACCCGTGTCAGCAACTGGCACAGCCCTCAGCTAACAACCATGGCCTGTTGACTACTGAATAGTCCAGGAACATCACTGGACAGAATATGCTCTCATTGGTTGAGCACGTTTTCTGCAGCTTGGTTATATTGAATATAAGACTACAGGGGTCTGATCAGTCACCCAGCTTGTTCAGACCCTCCTGAAGTTTGTCCCCCATCCTCAGGGGAGTCCACCTTCCAGGTCAGCTTAGTGTCATCAACAATCTTAGCAGCCTGTTGGAGACTTCAGCTTACAGATCACTGATGACAATGTTGAAAAGCTGTGGTTCCCAACAATGATCCCAGAGGATTTTTTTATTTTATTTTATTTTTACCCAACCGACACTCCGGGGTCCACCTCTCCTTCAGGCCTCCTAGTGCCCCACTAACCCCAGCGATCCTCTTCAGGAGCTCCTCCATCCACAGATTGCAGCCGACCCCCGAGTTGGTCCCGGCATATCTCATTGCCGGGCGGGTCCCCCTCCTTCGAGGGGGGAAGGCACCGGGGAGAGGGAAACACTGCACACTATTGCTTTCATGGCCCCGCGGGCGCTGCTGTGGAGGAGGAGGAGATTCCTGGAGGTCCCAATGGTGTGGAGGGCAGAAGCCATCATCCTGTGCGCTCCGGAGCTGTTTTTCTGGTTTTCTTGAGTCCCTTCTGTGCTGCTGTTTGTAGTGCCTTTGGTCTGCACCAGGGACTGCTACAGAGCGGGGCTGTCCCCTAACTCACCCCAGGAGAGGAGAGCAGTCCTCTGAATGCTCAAACATCTCCTTCCCCTACCAGCCCCAGGCACCCCGAGTCCATTTCCGAACCCGGGTCACCGGCGTGGTTCGAGATGTGGCATCTAGCGCCTCAACTCTCTGTGCCACAGGGCCGGCTCCGGAGGATTTTTAATGAATACTTAACTCAACTCACCCCCATCAGCCTCACCCCTCTGTTTCATGTCCCCAAGCTAATTAGACATTCACCATGCACATGCCTCATGTACCAACACTGGTGTACTGTGACCTGAAACTTATCATATCTTACAGTGTCAAAGGCTTTGCTGAAGCAAGCAATAATGTCTGACAAGGTGGGCACTATTGGGCTATGCTGGCTCCCTCAGTGGCATAATGAGGCCCAATGCCACAGGCAGAGGACCTTATAAACTCTGGAAGGTCCGGTATATCCCAATACCACTCACCCTGGAGGATATCATTGTGTTTAAAAACTGGAATTTGGGTTAAATTTTAAATGAAATGCTTAGAAATCTTTAATTACAATGTAGAAATTAAAACTAGAGCCATAAAACATTTTATTTGTAAAGTGGATCTTCCACTTCTGGAACTGCCAGCCAAGGGCACTGGTATGTTTTACTTGGAGAGATAAGAAATAGTGGGCTGTTGCCATCATATGAACATATGAATGTGCCAGCAGAGACAGACCATCTGGTCTAAGTCTGCTCGAGTATCCAGCTGGCACCCCTAGTTTGCAACTTCCCTACCCCCTTCCCTTTGTCTTTCCACTGCCACCCCCCACTTTCCCCACCCTCACTCTGCCTTGTTCCCTGACCCATGCCCTTTTGAAGCTGTTCACAGATTTAGATGGTACAACCCATTCTGGTAGTGCGTTCCAATTTGCTACCACCCTCTTCTGTGAAATAGTGTCTCCTCATTTCCCTCCTAAATCTTCATCCCTCTATTCTTAGCCCATGCCCCCTGGTGGCCTTCTGCCTCCTTAGCTTAAAGACCCTGTCTACTTCATCCTTATTGATTCCCCTCAGATACTTGAATGTCTCTATCATGTCCCCCCTGTCCCTTCTATCCTCCAGAGTGTACATATTCAGGTCTCCCAGCCTGCTCTCATAGTCTCTCCCCCCCTCCATTCCACATATCATCTTTGTTGCCCTCCTCTGCACCCCTTCCAGTAGCCTGATATCACGCTTTAGGTATGGCCTCCAAAACTGCATACAATACTCTAAGTGTAGCCTTACCAATGACCTGTAGAGGGTCAAGATCACCTCTCTTTGCCTGGATGAAAACCCTCTTGCTATGCACCCCAGCATTTTGTTCGCTTTTGCAGCAGCTCTCCTGCACTGTGCAGTGTTGTTCATGGTCCCTGTTCCAATTACACCTAGGTCCTTCTCCTCAGTGATCCCCAGCTTATCCCCCCCCCAGCCAGTATTCTCTCCTTGGGTTTTTCACCCCAAAGTGCATAACCTTACACTCCTTTGCATTGTACCCCAGCTGCCACCTCTCTGACCACTCCTCTAGCTTGCTTAGGTCCCCCTGCAGCTGCTTCCATCCCTCCCCTCCATCCACCACTGCTCCGATTTTGGTGTCATCAGTGAACAGACTTACCTTGCTCACCACCCCGTGTGCAATGTCTGATATGAAGAGTCCAAATAATAGTGGCCCCAGCACAGAGCCCTGTGGCACCCCACTCATCACCATTCTTGGAGTTGAGAGCTCCCCTCTCACCACCACCCATTGCAGCCTCCCACCCAGCCAGCTTGTAATCCAGTTCATCATTTTTGCCCCTACCCCTACACCAGTTAGCATCCCCCCAAGCTGCCCATGAGGCACTGAATCAAAGGCCTTGCTGAAGTCCAAGTAAAGAACATCCACTGCATGGTCCTTATCCAGCTCATCTGTCAGCCAGTCATAATATTGTATCAAGTTGGTCTGACAAGACTTCCCTGAAACAAACCCATGCAGCCTCACATCCTGGAGGCCATTGTCCTCCAAGTATGACACCAGTCTTTCCTTTAGTATCATTTCCATGAGTTTGCACACTATGGAGGTGAGACTCACTGGACGATAATTACCCGATTCATCCCTTGGCCCGCTCTTGTGTAATGGTACTACATGTGCCATCCTCCAGTCCAGTGGCACACATCCCAACTCCAGTGAGGTGCTGTACACCTCCACCATCTCCCTCAGTACCCTGGGGTGGATACCATCCGTCCCTGGTGCCTTGTCTACCTACTTGCCTCAATTCTTCCATCTGTTGCCTCCTGTCCCCACCCTTCCAGCCCATGCTGGTAGTGGTCCCCCCTTTTCTTCCATGAACACTTAGCAAAAGTATTCATTCAGTGCTTCTGCCTGTTCCTCCCCCTTTTCCGTCCACTCCCCATCCCTTTTTATCCTCACTATTGTCTCCTTGCACTTCCTTTTCTCCCTGATGTACCTGAAAAAGTCTCCCCCCCATTAATTCTCCATGCTAATCTCTTCTTTCTCTGGGTCTTGGCTTCTCTCACTTTTCTGGTCACCTCCCTGGACCATCTTGCATATTCCTACATGTCCACTTCCTTCTCTGTCCTCCTGTATTTCTGGTGCACCACTCATTTTGCCCTCACCACCTCCATAACCTCGCTGTTCAACCAACATGGTTTTCTTGCTCTGCTCCTCTTATTCTGTGCCTTGGTTCAGGGTTCTGTTGCCTCTGTAATCCCCCAATTAATAATATCCCATTTCTGCTCCATGCCCATCTCCTGCCTTATGCCCTCCAGTTTCCCTTTCAGTACTTTCTGCATCCTCCCAAAGTCCGCCCCCCTTAAGTTTACCACCCAAGTAACTGATTTCTCTAGCTCCCCACACATCATGATATTAAACCACACCATTTGGTAATCATCATACAGGACCTTTTGTTTTATTTGTGGTGTACCCCCCAAAAATAATAACTTTAATTTTCTTCCTCCCCCTCTCTACAGGCAGCACATTTTATTTTCAGTCCATTTCAGTCCATTTGTTCCTTATTGTTTGTGTTTGTTATTTTATGGTTGCAAGCAAAAGGGGAAAAGCAAGAAAGTGGAAACACAGTTGGCTGAGTGAGCACAGCTGCAGGTTGAGGAGCACAGATTGGAAGAACAGTCCTTGAAAGCAGGTGAGACTGAGAAATTAATGGCACAAGGGACACAGACTTTTTTTTTACACGTGCAGCTTGGTACCACAGTGAGAGCAGAGGGAAGTTAAGTTAAGGCTGAACAGGGGAAATTACAATTACGACTGGGCCAAAAAAAGAGTGAACTGGTAGCATGATCAGTGGGGACATGGCAGTCATGTTGAACCCAATGGCAAAGCAGCTGGTGAGAAAAAATGTTTATATCTAGTTATGGAAATGGGAGGTGGGCAGGCTCAGCACTGCCTCTGTTCACTAAGCAAGAGAAACAAATGGCAGCGGATTTAAAAACAAGCATGGGGGGTGTATCTCTCGCTAAGTAAGAGAAAAAAAATGCCAGCTATTGTAAATTAAAAAAATTCCACGGGTACAGTGATAATAGAACATAATCAGGCAGCCAGAGAACTGGGGTTCATTATTTCCCATTGTTTGTTGCCTGATACAAAAGTGACTAGTTGGTGACATTGGCCAGTGAGAAACAAGAAGTCTCCCTACCCATTTTCTAAGTCAAAATAGAATATGTCTCTTGTCCTGTCCACCTCCCTGGTCACCCCTTCACAGAGTGTGATCTGGTTGGTTTAACAGGGCAGGCTGCTCAAGAGGTAACACAAGGAAAGACTGTACACAGACATCTCACCAACCAAACAAGTATTATGCTGACTTTGGTGCTCAAATCTTTGATTTAGTATAATAGAAACTGTAGCACACAGGTACCCAGGAAAACAGACCAACTTTTTTTTAATGTTAAACTTTTTATTGAACTTTTAAACAAACCTGCGGTGTATTACAATTATCATGAGTAAGACTCTTTCATAACAAAAAGCCAACAAAATAAAACACATTGAACGGGAACGTGTAAGAAGAACATACAGTATATAGAGAATACTGTTTGGGCGACCATGCACAACCAACCTGTGCTGCCACAGAGGGATTCTGATTATATCCGACTTTGAGAGTGATCTTGAACAGCCCGATGTAATCAGAACCCCAGGGTGGCAACACATGCTGGTTGGGCATGTGGTTGTCCAATTCAGTATTTTATTTATAGTGTATACACTTTTTGATTTGTTTTTTGAAAACAAAAACTGTTTTCACGGTACTCCAAGGCAGCAGCGAATGTGCCAGCAGTTTCAGTTTAGAACTTGAGCTGATTGCTGTGTGCACAACAGCACTATCTAAAACACCATCTGCCACAAGGCTTTCTAATCAGCTGGAATGTTGTTGTATCACAAAAGGGAACAACCATATTTCATGACTTTTGAACTGTGGTACAACATTTCAGCTGGCATAAAAATCTATGCAGAACCCTCCCCCACACACACACACACACACACACACACTATATGCTATAATATCATATCTGATGTATTATAATGCTGCAAGATGATTACAAAATGCTTGTAAATACTCTGAAAAGTGGTTAGGTTTCATTCACCATGTATCATGGTAGAAGGGAGGGAACCCAGTGAGCAGATAAATTCAGATGCTATCCCCTTAGTATCAGGCCTCTATGCTGCCCTACAGCAAGAGAAGAAGTATATGTTTTCTCAGGCAGATGTACAACCCAATGTTTCATGCTACAATGTGAGCTTTGTCAAGGTGCCTGCCAACCAACTGCTCTCTGTTTAAATACTATATGCTTAAAGTGACCAGTGTTTATGCAAAGGTGTGAGCAAGAAAAGTGTTACAAAGTGTTACAAATGAGTTAAAAACAGTCAAAATGGATTTCTGTACTTCACAGACATCCGCTAACAGGCTATCCTAAGTAAATAATTAGCTAATTCTACATTTTATAACTGTGTGGTTTATTTATTTAGTGCCAGGTCTGATCTCAGAACATACCCGTTAGCTTTCCAAATTTCATTTACCTTTCCAGAGTATATATTAAAAGTACTAATGAAATTCAACCCTTCTGCCCTATTAGTGACACGGTCACTTCCAGCCTGTAGGAGATCCTGTCTGTGGCTTTGATTCAGATGTATCACTAGCTTGTTGTATAACATCTTGTGGATATAGTTGCCCTACATGGGCAACAGAGGAGCACCATACATTGGAGATAAGGTAGTAAATACTTACCAACCAGAACACTGAGTGGGAGTTGGTTACCAGCCAGCCTCTCTCCTCAATGCCATAACTGTAGCAATTGTTGCCACTCTACTATCATAACACATTTGCAGGTCCCACTACTGGTTATCAGTATACTATCCAAGGAGTTACCAATTGCAGTACTGTACTACCAGTGTAGTCAGTATGGTAACATATAATTGTGGGAGTCTCTATACTGGGAAAATGTCTCACAAATTGAAAATCAGTGCTTGAAAGCACTAAAGGGACATTGAGAGAGGGAGTGAGGCTAATGCCCTTGTGGCGTATGCAAAAAGAATGAGTCCACAATAAATGTTCATGTATACAAGCATTGAAAGGGTCAGACTTAGGCCATGGGGTAGGGGGGAAGATTTGGATAATCTGCTCCTTCGCAGAGACAGTTATTGGGTCTCTATAGTAGGAGCTGTCAGAGCCCTGGGCTCAACGACCATATAGAACTTGTCTCATTCCTCACAGGATGCAGATAAACGTATGACAGTTGCTAGTCAATGTAGTTCTTAAAAATTTTGTTTCTCTTCACAGATGCTGTTTGAATTGTTAATATCAATAAGGGGATCTGCCAGCACAATTTTGCTTATCAACATTAATGGACTTAAAAACATTATACAGAAAATGTAGAAAGAGAGACAATGATGGCAGAAAAAGACCAAAGGTCCTTCCAATCTGCCAGAGTTCCTTATTTAGCTCTGTGGCCTACTGTTCCTTCAGGGTCCTATTCCTCCCCTCTCCCTCTATTCTCTTTCCTGATTCTGATAACTAGCAACCACTATACCCTTCATTCTGTCCCAGCCATACTTAAAACCAGTAATGGTTTTGCACCCACCACCCTCCTTGGCTGTCAGCTTGTTCCACAGCTTCACCACCCTTTCTGAAAAATATTATATAGAAACATAGACAATGATGGGAAACCTAAGATCAAACCAGGAACCTTCAGATCTTCCGTTTATCGCTCTCCCAACTGAGCTATTTTGGCCGTGTGTTTCTTGGATCTGTATACAGTAGCTTGCATATAAAATTTAGTTTATATGACATGCAGATGTTTTCTTGTGCCAGAACCTTTGTTGTATTTATGAGCAGTATAAGGTCTTACAAACTGTGATGAAATAGTGATAAGGAGTAGTCATCAAGGATCTGAGCATATGACACATTGTAAAATACGCTAATGATTTACTTAAGCTAGCCAACTGGCAGTTGTCAGTGATGTCAGCAGGATGATTTTCATGGTTTCTAATTTATTTGTAGCACTTTTATTGTTTACAGATTTACTTTAAGTACATATTTAAACAGGTAACAGTTGGTAGGTAGGCACCTTGACAAAGAACATGTAGTAGTACAAAACGCTGGCCTGTTTTCCTCGGTACATGGGTGCTACTGTTTCTACTGCACTGGATAAAAGGTTTGCACAACAAGGTGAGCATTAGACTTTTGTCGACGATATGTCTGCACTCAGTCTTTCCTTGTGTTTCTTGTTAGTCTCCTAACTTTTGACTGAGAGCAATGTTGTTCATGGGGGTGAGCATCTTGTGTACACTAGCCCCTCAAATATTGAGGGAGGTAAGAACCTTGAACTTAATCCAGTGTTCCTTTATTCTGTCCTGGAGAATGGATTCCAGGAGCTTGCTCAGCACCAGTGTCACACTAACTGGCTTGTAATCATCATAGTCTGACCTTGCCTTTTTCTTCCATTTCCATTTCATCTTCCTGTAATTGAGGGAGGCAAGGCTCTCTCCAACCCTGGCCCACTTCCCCTCACTATCCAATTCCTCCTGGGACTTATCATGCCGTCAGATACCCCTCTGATTTCCCGCCATAGTGGAGTCAGGAGGGGGAGGGGGAGGGCAATCCCTCCCCCAAAGCACACAAATTCGGCAGCTCCTTGAATTGCAGTGCAACTAGGCCTTCACCTGGTGGCAGTCATTTGGAACAGCTTTCAGTCCTCCCTCCCCAGGAGAAGAGAACAGTCCCTGGTCAACCCCCTGCCCATTCCTAAAGATGTGTCGCCAGCTTGGAGCAAAGTGTGGCATCCAATGCTTCTACCCTCAGTGCCACCAGCTAGGCTTCCTTGCCCACTTCTTGAAATTGTTTGCCAAAATGGTCACTTTCCGGTCATCCAGTATCACATCTGTATAGATAGACTCATGAACGATTATTTCACAGGGCTCTATGACTTGTTCCATTAGCTCCATTAAGATCCTGTGGTGTATCCCATCTGTCACTTGGGATTTACCTGGCTTGATCTTTGCAAAGTAGTCAGCAATCAGGGTGGATGGAATGTCTGCAGGTTCCATCATGGCTACAATTAATGACATGAGCCATCCTGAAGAGCACCCTCACCCCTCTTGGGAATCCTGTGGTGAACACTGAAGCAAAATATGCTTTCAGCCTCTCAGCCATCTCCCCGTCATCCATAAAAAAGTTCAACATGTTGTTCCTTGTGCGTTGGGGTCATCAGACCTAATTGTCACCCCATCCCATGTTTAAACAAGCTGAGGTGGTGTAGCGTATGAGAATGGGGTGAGAGTTAGGACCGATGACCCCAAAGCACACCTCGATGCCTGTTGGTGGGGAGGGTGGGGTGGGTTGCAAGAGGTGGGAACCCTAACATCGAATTTTCTCACTTTTGTCACTATGGAACAACCCTAACTGAGTCAATAAATGGATTTTTTTTGCCATGAATTTCCCTTCTTTTTGAGAATGTGCAGTATAAATAATGAACGGAATGTGGTGGTGAGAGCGCGAGACCCTTCGTTAACGGTAACGCAATTGGAAACAGAAACGGTTACAGTAACAGCAAGGAGGATGTCAACGGGAACAGTAACAGAAATGGAAGTGGAAATGCAAGAGTGTAAGCAAATGCAAATCATTATGTGCACAGTCACGGTAACACAATTAAAAATGTAAACGCTTACGGTAACAGCAACGATGACGTCAAAGGAAACAGAAACGTAAACGGAAGTGCATACGCAAACACAAATGGCAATGTACACGGTGATGCAAAAGGAAACACTAATGCCAACAAAACCATTAATGGAAATGCAAATAGTAACAGTAACGCAAATGCAAGCGCAAACGCAAAGGCAAAGGGTCACGCACACAGTGACAGAAATGGAAACACTAATGCAAATGGGTACAGAAACGCAATCGGAAATGCTAAACGTAACAGCAATGCAAACGCACCCACTTTTTGTCCCCAAAAAGTGCATTCAGAAGCACAGTGAATATAAAGAATGTATGCATAATAATGGCCCTCGGAGCAGAAAATGAACACTTGGAATACTAAATTGCTTATATCTCAGGAACCGTATGACCTAGAAAAAAAATTTAAATTCCATATTATTCATGACTTTCCTGGCTAGTTTTGTACTTAGCCCCCTAGCATGGTAGAGCCACTGTAGTTTGGGTTGAGTACCCCATTTAAGATTAAAGTCCGAAATTTGGCAGCTTAATAACTTTGGCACCGTATGATGGATTTGCCTGAAATTTGGCATGCATGGAGCAGTACCACAGATCTCTGGATCTGCCAAGTTTCATAATTTGTTTATTTATTTATTTATTAAATTTTGATGACTGGGTAGGCCCACTGGGCCCCGATGGTCCCTTTTTCAGGGGTGACCCGGAAATAACATTACAGGGTGAGACACAGATGCAATTGGTTACAGAGTAAGTGCAGAATATTTAAACAGGTTACACACCAATAGCAATTTTCAGAGTCCTTTTGATTGATCAGCAGTGATTGTATGATAAAACCTAGCCATGAGGTCATTGAGGGTGACATGAGGCATGAGGAGAGCAGTGGTAAACAAGTGAGAGGGTTAGCGTTGGATTATGGGGGGGGCTGTCAGATGCCGTGACAGTGACAGATGCTGTTCTCGGTCATGCAGACCTTGAGCCTCATGCAAAAGTTCAGAAGAGAAGGGGCTTCCTGTACTGAAAGTGGAAGTTTGTTCCACAGGTAGGGGGCAGTGTAGGAGAAGGAAGGATTTGCCACCCGTGTTAGTCCTAACTCTAGGAATTTCCAGCAGAGTCCGACCTGAGGTTCTAAGCCTTCGAGGGTTGTGTTTGGGAGTGATGATTCCTTCTAGGCTAGGTGGTCCAGCAAGGCTTTGTAACTTAAACGCTAGACTGAGCAGGGGGTACTGTAGCCGAGAAGCGAATGACGGCCACTGTAATTGGGCCAACGTCTCACAGTGGTGCCTTCTAGAGTGACCCTGAGTTGCAAACTGAGCTACCTTATAGTACAGAGTCTGTAGCCAGTTGAACTCCTGCTTGGACATGCCCTGTAATACTGGGGCAGCGTAGGTAAGTGTTGGGAGCAGGACACTAGAGGCAATTACAAGTCTAGATTCTGGGATAAGCAGGTCTTTTAATCGGTACAGGGTCCCTAGTTTACCATGGATGGTCCTGGTTACTTGGTCGACTTGGATCTTGAAGGTGAGACCATGGTCAATTGTTAGCCCTAGGTATTTTAGGGAGTCCACCACATCAATGCTTTTGCCGGCAAGTGAGTGAAGTTGTAGGGATTTAGTCCTGTCTTGTCCAAAGGATCTGGGACCAAACAGCATGGCTTTTGTTTTGCCTGCATTGAGGACCATTCTGTTTGATATTAGCCAGTACTCAAGGGTTGTGAGGTCTGCTTGGAGGACAGGGCCTAGCAAAGACAGATTATCCAAGGAGCAGTAGATGACTGTGTCATCCGCATATTGAACCACCGATCTTCCTCCGCAATGGAGGTTTAGGACATTGATGAACAGAGAGAACAGGAGGGGACCAAGGATTGAGCCCTGTGGTACTCCATCCTTTATGGGTAGTGGGTCAGACAGCGCACCCTTCCAAATGACCCTCTGTGTATGGCCAGATAGATAGCTCTCAAACCACTTGAGGGCAAGAGGGTCTAGACCGATTTTGTCTAGCTTTATTAGCAGTAGGTCATGGTCCACAAGGTTGAATGCCTTGGACAGATCTATAAAAACTGCACCCGTCTGCTTCCCAGTGTCCATATCTCTGAGTACATCAACCATAAGGTTGGTGAGGGCAGTGTCAGTGCCGTGGTTGCATCGAAAACCATGCTGGGAGAGGGCTAGGAGCTGATGGAGCTCCAGGTATTCCCCGAGTTGGCCATATACTAGCCTTTCTTGCAGTTTTGCAAGGGTGCTGAGCAGGGAGATGGGCCTATAGTTGCTTATGTGTTCTCTTGAGCCACCCTTATGAATAGGGACCACATTTGCCTGTTTCTACTGGTCAGGAACTGTTCCTTCAAGTAGGGATCTATTGATAAGCCATGTCAAGGATCTGGCGAGGTATTGAGCTCCTTCCTTTAGTAGCCTGGGATTGATCCTGTCTGGTCCTCCTGAGCCTTTGATTTTAAGAGGCCTTAGAAGAGTTAGGACCTCTTTTGTCTTCACCAGTCTCAGGTGAAATGAGGGTCTATTTGAGCAAGGGGGCTCAGTCTTGTTCTGTGTCAATGTTAAGAGGGGTGGTCCTGTCTTGTATCCATCTAGGTTGGTAAAGTGGAGGTTGATAGCTGAGGCGATTTGTGGGCCATTGCACACAAGCTGACCATTGACCTCAATAGGGCCCGGCTCGGCCTTGGGGTTACCTCTTAGCAGCTCATTGATGTGTGACCAAAAAAGCTTGGGGTTGCCCAAGTTGGTTTTTTGGAGGTGAGTGATGTAATCTCTTTTTGCGAGTTTGGTAGACCTCTTGCATTTGTTTTTTAGTGACTTGTATGCCACGAGGTCAGCAATTTCTTTCAGGCCGACTAATCAACAGGGATTTTACCCTAGGGGAGATCCACTTATGGCAGCTTCCCTTTTATCTGAGTTTTTTGAGCAGGGCAAAGAGGGTGGCTGCCTTAGTGAGTGAGTCATGGAAGTATTCCAGGGCCTCATCCAGGGTAGGGAGGAGCCAGCTGGGGCTCCAATCCAGGTTACTGAGGTGGTCATTGAATTTTGCCGCCATAAAGTTGGAGTAGTCACAGGCGGTTAGTATCCTAGGTTGTACCTTAGGTGCTCTATTCTTCCAGATGCAGAATATAGGGGAGTGGTCACTCAGTGCATCAGCCATTAGGCCAGCTTTCTGGATGTTTTGGGGTTTTGACACCAGAGCCCAGTCCAGGATGGTGTGGTTCCCAGTTTTGTAGTTTAGTCTGGTAGATTCTGAGATAACCTGCACCAGGTTTGACTTTTGGGTAACTGCCGCAATGGCTTTATTAGGGTCTTGGGCCCAGTTTAGGTTGAAGTCTCCCAGGATAAGGAGCTCCATAGAAACATCTTTGACCATAGTTTTTGTGATACCCTCCAGGGATTGGAGAGCAGTCTTAGGAGGATTGTAGACACAACCTATTGTGAGGTGCTTTGCGTGATCAAGGGTAATGCAGATGAATATTGATTCACTGTCTAGGCTGTTATCCTGGTTCAGCGGCAGTTGCGACACCATAAGGGTGTCCTTCGCATAGATTAGTACACCACCGCCTCTCTTGGTCACCCTGTCCTTCCTGTAGGTGATATATCCTTGGGCTATGACCTTGTGATCAAGGATGTGTGCCTTAAGCCAGGTCTCTGAGATGGTGAGGATGTCAGGCTTGTAGAGATCAAGTTAGGCGTGTACCTATGCAATTTTTAGTCTGAGGCTACAGACATTCATGTGTGCTATCCTCAAACCCTTGGAAGATATCCAGTGATGGTCCTGGGGAGAAGATATTAAGAGATTGGCAATTGGAGGGCCCGGGTTGGGCTGTATGTCACCTGCCCTGAGCAGTAGCACAGCCAGCAGACTAAGTAACTTTTTAGTAGAAAGTAGAAAATTTTTATTTTTATACAGGAATAATACATGTCATTTGGATAAAATAATCCAGTTTTCAAGACAGTCCTGTGCAAGTTATCCAAGTTTCACATAAACACATCAAATTCAGACAATCAATACAAATTATTAACACAAAATCATAAAAACACACACAATAAACAATATAACCAAATTAAATCAGAAACATTCACATGAATATACAAAATGCATCTTTAACCCTTTAAGAAAATTTTTCTTTTCAATTTTCTCTAATCGTAATTCAGGAGGGAGTGTATTCCAACACATTGATGCTTGTGATGCCAATGTTCTATCCCCAAATTTATTTTTACGCTTATCTGGATCTATTCTGTTTTGATACAAAGCCCTAATTGAATGTTTTCTAAAAGCAGAATCTTTATCTGCCAATATTTTTGATATATTATGATTCAAATAAATTGTCCTATATTTATATATGAATAAGGACCAACTATACTTATATTCTAAATCAAGTGGTAACCAATTTAACTTGGTCAACAATTCACAGTGATGAGTCCTAAAACTACAACGTAAGACATATCTTGCCACCCTATACTGCAGTTTATCCAGCTTAATCAAGAGTTTTTTAGATGCAGTCCTATAAATAACCTCTCCATATTTTATTACTGGAAGTAAAAGCTGTTCAGCAATCAATTTCCTATCCTGCAGTTTTAAGGACTTAGATGTTCTCTTTAAAGCTCCCAATTTTTTGTGAGTTTTTGTAACTAAGTAACTTTGGGCTAATCAATGGGATTTGGCTAATAATGGTCAGATATATGGTTGCAGAGCTACATAGCACAGTATAATGTGGCATTTATGCTTTTTTGTGCATTATTTGCTCACAATTAGAGGTCACATGGTGTGCACGACCAGTCTAAAACCCTTTTTTTTACGAAAGTGTCACAAATCATGACACTGCTTTGCAACACTATGGCCAAAAGAATAAGAAATCTATGCCACCCTGCTGCAAAAGAACAGTTTGGTCTTTTGGGCTGAAATTTGGAGGGAAGAGAGCCAAGATCCCACAGATGTGCCTTTTCATTGTTTGGTGACAAAATATTAGAGGCCTGCAAAGTTTCATCACTCCAAAGTTTACACTTTTTCCAAAAGAATAACACTACAGAGTCCGCCGGGCCTTTCGGGGCCCATATCTTAGAAACGCTTCGATATACGGTCTTTTTGTCAGAAAAATGCTTAGCCCCCCCAATAAGGGGCTAAGCACAAAACTAGCCAGGAAATTCATAAATTATATGAAATTTTGAGTTGTTTTCTACATCGTACAGTTCCTGAGATATAAGCAATTTAGTATTCCAAGTCCTCATTTTCTGCTCCGAGGCCCATTATTATGCATACATTCTTTGTATTCACTGTGTTTCTCAATGCAGCTTTTGGGGAAAAAAAGAGTGTGTGTTTTTGTTACTGTTACAGTTAACATTTCCACTTGTGTTTCCATAACCGTTTGCGTTACCGTTCCCGTCTACACCACCGTGTGCGTTACCCTTTGTGTTTTCGTTTGTGCTTGCATTTGCGTTACTAACATTTGCATTTCCATTACTGTTTTTGTTTGCATTTCCTTTTGCGTCACCATGTATATTTCCATTTGCGTTTCCGTACGTGCTTCTGTTTGCTTTTCCATTTCTGTTTGTGTTTCCTTTGCCATCATCGTTGCTGTTCTCATAAGTGTTTGCATTTCCAATTGCGTTACTGTGACCATGCATGTTACGATTTGCATTTCTGTATGAGCCTGAGTTTGCATTTCTGTTTTCACTAACGTTTGCGCTTGCATTTCTATTACTGTTTGCGTCATCATTTACATTTGTGTCACCATGTACATTACCGTTTGCGTTACCGTTACTTCACTATTTATAGTGCACATTCTCAAAAAGAAGGGAAATTCATGGCAAAAAACTCCATTTAATGCATTGGTTAGGGTTGTTCCACAGTGACAAAAGTGAGGAAATTTGGTGTTAGGGTTGAAAACCCTAGCTGCGCATTCCCCGCCTCATTCCCCCACCACCACCACACACACACATACATGAAAGTAGGGGAAGGACCAAGGCAGCACAACCAATCACCCACAACCAGCAGCAGGTAATAGGAATAACATACAGCTATTTAAACCACAAAACCACACACCCATGCTCACATCGGGCTGTGGCATAGGGTCATCAATGCTAACTGTCATCCTGGACATTCCATGCACTGCTAAACACATATCGTGCTATGACACTTTCATGTTGGCGAAAGTATTTTGTGAAACTATGCTCCTAATGACTGCACATCTTTGCCATCATCCTGCAAGCAAATGGTTGGGTCCTTTGGGCTGACATTTGCAGGGTGGCAAGACCTGGCCAAACATATTTGCTTTATCCTGCTATTGTGCTAAAATACTTAGGGATTACAAAGTTACAGTGTTCCAAAATTGAGCAATTTGCCATAGACTCACATTGTGGTGCCCATGATGCCTTTTGCCACCCATATGTTGAAAATGAAGTGAGGTACACCATTTTCTCTACTGCCAGCTTGGTTCATCATTATGTGAAGAAACCTTGAAGAACAACTTTGTAAATAATGTATCATATCTGAAGTTGGATTTCTCCACTTCCTACAGTGACACATGTATACACCTCCTGCTGGATGTGTGTGATTGGTTGTGTTGCCTTGGTCCTTCCCCTACTTGCATGTATGTATATATGTGTGTGTGTGTGTGGTGGAAGTGGTGGGGGTGGGGAATGCGCAGTTAGGGTTTTCAACCCTAACACTGAATTTTCTCACTTTTGTTGCTGTGGAACAACCCTAACTGATGCATTAAACTGAGTTTTTTGTCATGAATATGTATATACATATATACATTATAGTGGCACGGTAGTGCCACTATTTTTAGGGGTGAATACCCCATTGAAGGTTAAACTCTGAAATTTGGCAGCTTAATAACTTTGCCACCATATGATGGATTTGCATAAAATTTGGTATGCATGGAGCGGTACCAGTAGATCTCTGGATCTGAAAAGATTTGTAATGGTCAGATGTACGGTTGCGGAGCTACATAGCACTGTAGAATGTGCTAATTGTGCATTTTTGTGCATTCTTTCCTCGCACCTACAAGTCACATGGTCTGTGCGACTGGTCCGAAACCTTCAGGGAAAATGCAGTCAGGGTCCCAATGTGCCTTTTGAAAATTTTTTGAAGAAATATTAAATGGTTCAGAAGTTATTCAAAAAACAAGTTTCCCATTAGTCAATGGGAAAAGTTAACAAAAAGTTCGACAGTGTCGCAAATGCAGTTTTTAGTGTCACAAAAGACCCCTGTAGTGTCACAAATCTGACATCTTGTGTTCAGTTAGTGGTCACAGAAATGTCTGGCATTTAAATTTGAGACCCTCTAGGGACAAAGTTCTTGCTGCATTCACCTATACGAGCCCTGAGGATGCTAGCCATGTCTTTTTTGGGGGGTTAAACACCCCAGAAATATGTTTTAGAAATGTTTGTAAACAGTAGTGTCACAAAGTAGTGTCGCACTTGTGACACGTTCATGATTTTTTTTATGAAAGTGTTGCAAATCACGACACTACTTTGTGACACTATGCCAAAAACAACAGGAAATCTTTGCCACCCTGCTGCAAAAGAACAGTTTAGTCTTTTGGGCTGCAATTTGGAGGGAAGAAAGCCAAGATGCCACAGATGTGCCTTTTGGTGATTTGGTGAGAAAATGTTAGAGGGCTACAAAGTGACAGCACTCCGAAGTGGACGATTTTTCCCATCAGCTAACACTATGTCATCTGTCGCACCTTTCTGGGCCCGCATCTCAAAAACACTTCAAGATACGGACTTTTCGTCAGAAAAATGCTTAGTCCCCTGCTAGTGCACTAAGTACAAAACTAGCCAGGAAAGTCATAAATAATATGAGATTTTAATTTTTTTTCTACTTCGTACGGTTCCTGAGATATAATTTAGTATTCCAAGTGTTCATTTTCTGCTCTGAGGGCCATTATGATGCATACATTCTTTGTATTCACTGTACTTTTGAATGCACCTTTTTGGGACAGAAAGTGTGTGCGCTTGAGTTACTGTTACAGTTACCGTTTCCACTTGCATTTCCATAACCATTTGTTTTAGCATTTCCATTTACATCACCGTGTGCGTTATCTTTTGCATTTGCGTTTGTGCTTGCTTTTGCATTACTGTTACCATTTGTGTTTCCATTACTGTTTTTGTTTGCATTTCCTTTTGCATCACCTTGTGCATTACCATTTGCATTTGCATACGTGCTTCCGTTTGCGTTTCCATTTGTGTTTCCTTTGGCATCATCGTTGGTGTTACCACAAGCTTTTGCATTTCCAGTTGTGTTACCATGACTGTGCGTGTTACCATTTGCATTTGCATATGCACTTGCATTCGCATTTCCGTTTGTGTTAGTGTCCCATTTGGCACCATCGTTCCTGTTACCGTAACCATTTGCATTTCCAATTGTGTTACCGTTACTGTTTGCATGTTCGTCACTGTTTGCATTTGCGTGTCTGTTGTCCTTCGTGTTTGCATTTTCTGTAGCATTTTTATTGTCGATTGCATTACTATTTCCTTCTGCATCACCATTGCCATTACCGTTTGCATTTCTGTTTACGTTTCTGTTACTGTTTGCATTTTTGTTACCATTTGCGTTTGTGTTTCCGTAGGCGTTAGAGTTTGCATTACAGTTTTCATTAATGTTTTCATTTCTTTTGCCGTTAACATTTTTGTTACCATTTACGTTACCATTTCTGTTTTCATTAATGTTTGCGCTGGCTTTTCTCTTACTGTTTGCCTTATAATTTACATTTGCATCACAGTGTGCATTACCGTTTGTGGTTGCATTTGCATTACCGTTACTATGTGAAAAAAAAATCACATGGTGGCATCACGGCACCCTATTTATAGTGCACATTCTCAAAAAGAAGAGAAATTCATGGCAAAATACTCTGTGTAATGCATCAGTTAGGGCTGTTCCACAGTGGCAAAAGTGAGGAAATTCAGTGTTAGGGTTGAAAACCCTAACTGCACATTCCCCTTCCACCACTATACACACACATACATGCAAGTAGAGGAAGGACCAAGGCAACACAACTAATCACACACAACCAGCACTAGGTGACAGAACTAACATACAACTATCTAAACCATGAAACCATACACCCATGCTCCCATCAGGCTGTGGCATGGGGTTGTCACTGCTGTGATCTCAGACATTCCACACACTACCTGCAGCTCCTTGGAAGGTATGGGACAGCGCAGCCAATCAGAACACAGGTGCTTCCAGCAAACCCACTCTGATTGGCCAGGAGTTTTCCCCTGCTATAGACACCTGGCACTTTGTTAGATTTTCGATAGAACTAAGCACATTTCAACTGTGTTATTAGGAGTTTTTCAACTGTATTAGCTAGATTGTAATTTCTACTACTGTTTTAAAGTGCTTACATCTCTTCTTTCTGACTGCTCTTCCTGCAGTGCCCCCCCATCCAAGCACTCTGCCTTGGTGCCGATAAGTCTAATTACCTTTTTTTTTTTTAAGTGGCTAGTTTTCCATTAGCAGGTTATACAGACCTGCCACTAGAGGGATTCTTGGTCTTCTACATAAATCACTGTATTCATTCGTGGGCAATATGGCCTGCATTATCATTCTACTTCTTTTCCAGTGCTGCTACAAGGGGACTTGAATCTGAAGGGTGGATGGCCACTAACTAAGCTGCTCCTGCTCTCCTTGTTCCCCTTTCTGCTGTATTTTCTCATCTAGGTTTTAAGTGAGTACCTAGGTGGGCAAATTACTTGCCTAGAAAATATTGCACTAATACAAATCACGAGACCACTCAATCTGGGACCATGGCTCTCCTTATTGTGTTTTTATTGCTCCTAAGGTGCAGAGTTTTCAGCAATACAGTGCAATTCGAAGTACCTCAGTGCAATTCAGTTCTCCAATGTACCTTATCAATACCTAATGTTATAACAGTCTACCTTGCAGACACTATGTCATTCTCCTCTCCTTTTAGCCTATTCCCCAGGTTAGCCTACACCCCTTGCTACTGTCCTCACCTATGTCTACCCAAGCACTTACATTGATCACGATCAACTGTCATTACAGTGGTGCCGCCTCTTGCGCAGCCTCGACATGAGTTGCGTGAAGTAATAAAAGAGTCTCCATTCTTATAAGCTCCTTAAAGTTATACTCTGCTTCTTCTCTGCTCAGGAAATGTGGAGCTCAACCTGCCCCCCACAACTTACCTCGCCTATCAATTTTGCTGAGGCCACAGGTCTCAAAATGATGATGGTCAACATTTTAAGCCTGCCTAAAAAACTTGTACAGCTGCAAGCCTGGGCTGCACATGTTAACCCAGACCTTATCATAATTACTGAGTCGTGGTTAAAAAAGATGAACACTGATCAACAAATATCACTGCAGGGCTACAAATTATTTAGAGCAGATAGAGAGTCTAGAGGCAGGGGTGTGGTTATCCACGCCAAATCTAAGTACTTGGTCATCAATATTAGTTGCAAATCTCTAGCCAAGGAATTTGAGTTAGTTTCACTGAGCCTTCATCTCCCCTCCTCGGAATGTATCACTATCCTAGGTGGCTATAGACCCCCGGCTGGTGGTGATGAAGTCCTTAATCTTTTGAAATTCATGTTTGTAGATGCAAAAACTGAAACAATATTTCTAGGAGATCTAAATATGGACTGGCTGTCACCTAAATCACACGGCTTCAAATCCCTTTGTGACGAGCTAGGTCTTGGGCAATCAGTCAGTGAACCTACTAGGAACAACACTCTAAATACTGCCAACAGTTCCATTCTAGATGTGGTACTAACCACCCATCCACACAAAATATCTCATTTGGCAGTGTTTAACAACAACATGAGCAATCATGGAATTGTTGCTTGCATAAGATCTCAAATTAAGGCCTGGCCGCAACCCATCTTTATAACAAAAAGATCCTTTCGCAAATTCAGTGCAGTAAACTTCCTATCTGACCTGAGCATGATCAGATGGCAAGATCTTTACCTAGCCAAAGATGTCAACAAGGCAGCTTGCATCCTTAATGACAAACTCACTACAATAATAAATACATGCCCCTTTAATCAAAGTAAGGGTACGGAACAATTCCAACCCCTGGTTCACCTCGGATCTCAAGGCAGCCCTTATAGCTCAAGACAAGCTCTGGGCTAAAGCTAGACATTCCAAAGAATCTTCAGATTGGCAGGCCTTTAGAACAGCCAGGAATAACTGTGTGAAAAAACTTCGCTCTGCTAAAGCTAACTATTATATTTCTACTCTCGAACAAGCTAAAAGTAACCCTCATAAAATATGGAAGACTATCAAAGCTATAGAAGGACAGCCCATGGCCCTCTTTTGTCCAACAAAGATAGTTGCAAGTGGCAAGATTGTGGAAAACAAGTCCCTAATCCTGGAGGAACTTAACTCCCACTTTGCCACAGCTGGATTAGCTTTTGACCTGTCACCTTATGCTGGTGCTGCGGTGAGCCAGCATCCCCTCCCGCCACATCTAGTCCTGCACCCAGCCCCTTCCAACTGCGTGAGATAACTTATAAAGAAGTAGAAGATTCTCTTCTTAACTTAGACACCAAAAAAAGGGCATGGGACGATGGCTTGGAACCCTTTTTCCTAAGGTCAGGCTACGCCCATCTCACTGCCCCAATTCTCCACATCTTCAATCTTTCCATTACATCTGCTACTGTGCCGTCTTGCTGGAAATCAGCACATATCCTCCCTCTATTTAAATTTGGTGACCCATGCAATGTAAACAACTATAGGCCTATCTCCATATTGCCTATCCTTTCTAAAGTTCTCAAAAAACTGATCCATATTCAGTTAAAATCTCACTTGAAACCTTCTCTCTCATTAACCCAGCTCAATCTGGCTTCCGGCTAATCATAGCACAATCACTGCACTAGCAAAAGTAACCAATGATTGGATCTCAGCTATAGATGCAGGGAAGGTAACTGGTGCAGTCTTTTGGACCTCAGCAAGCTTTTGATACTGTTGATCACAAACTATTAGTCAATTGCCTTGCAAAGTTAGGGTGCCACATACCATACCACCCAGTGGTTCTCTAGCTACCTAACTGGAAGATTCCAAAAAGTAAAGGCAGAAGGTTTTTTTTCTGCTGCCTTGCCAGTTGCAAGAGGAGTCCCCCAAGGATCCATCTTAGGCCCTATCTTGTTTTCTGTGTACATTAATGACTTAGATGCTAACATATCTACGTCCAATCTGCACTTTTTTGCAGATGATACTGTGTTGTATACTTCTGGCTCATCGTTATCTGAAGTCAAGGGAGTGCTTCAAGTGGACTTCGCACAACTTGAGCATAATCTAATAAAGGCAAAGCTACTGCTTAATGCTAAGAAGACTAAATCGATGATATTCTCCCGCAGTGCTGTCACAGGCCCCCCCAATACCCTTGCCCAAGACTTCATTGTCACCACACTAAACGAGCCTCTGGAAGTTGTAACCAAATTTAAATATCTAGGTATCTGGATCGACAATAAATTATCTTTCAGTGACCACGTCGAAGATGTCTCTAGAAAGTTAAAAGCAAGGTTACGTTTCTTCTACAGAAATAGGCCCCTTTTCCCCCTTGAAACTTGAAACAAGCTTGTACAGGCCACTTTTCTCCCCCTACTCGACTATGGCAATGTAATCTATTCCTCCACCACTTTTGCAAATCTAAGTAAACTGGACATCCTTTATCACCATGCGTTACGGTTCATTACCAACTCCCCTTACCGTTCTCACCACTGTGACTTATATGCAGCTGTTGGCTGGACATCCCTTACTACTAGACGCCTGCTCCATGCTGGGCTATGGACTCTTAAACTGCTCCTGCAGAAATTGCCAAGCTATCTCTCTTCCCTTATAAGTATCTCACATAATGCATACTCATTAAGAAAATCTGACTTTATTATGCTTGACATACCAAGGACATGGACTTCCTTTGGTAAACGTGCTATTGCATATGCCCTTCCTCCATTTGGAACCAATTACAAACGTACTTGAAACTAACTAGCACAGTTTCAATAAACTTCTACAAATCGCTAAGTTCAGCCAAAATAAAAGACACCTGTAACTGTCATTAAGTCTCTTCCTTCCCCATGTATGCCATATTTTATCCACTGGTAAGGTATAATTGATTTGTCATATTAACTGCTTTCCTTCCCTTCTACTCCTGGCTTTATCTTTGCTTACGCCCACTGCTACTCTATCAAATCACTCCTCCCCATATCAGTTGTACACTGTTGTTTGTTCTAGCTGCCAAAATACTGTATATGTATTGCACACACCAGTCATCATGTTTCATTTATCAGTATGCAACCTGTAAGTCGCTTCCTGTCTCATATCAATGTTTACCACCCGCGGTCACCCTATGTGGTACCCTTGTATGTATATCCAGCCTGTATCATGTAACGTGCATTTCATGTATATACTGTTATTACCTATCTGTGTTTGTACTTTAAGTGTTTATGTCACAGGACCTCCTTGTGAATGAGCTTGCTCAATGGAGTTTTCCTGCAATAAACTTGAATAAACTTGAACACTGCAAAACACATATCACTATGCACAACTGGGCATCTTGGGCCACACAGTGCCTCCAACATATAACACAGACTATACATATGGTATTTTGGGGTTCACAAGACCCAAAATAGGATTTTGCACATTCCCTGAAATACTTCCAAAAATCACTTTCGCAAATGTGACAGTGTTCTGATATGCATTTGCAACACTTTCATGTTAGCGACAGTATTTTGTGACACTGTTTTGCATGCTTTTGCAAATGTGACACTCTTGTGTCTTCCATTTGCGACACTATTTTGCGACATTATTTTATATGCTTTTGCAAATGTGACACTTTTGTCTCTTCCGTTTCCTACACTTTCATGTTTGTGAAACTGTTTAGTGAAAGTATGGTCCTGATGACTGCACATCTTTGCCATCATCCTGCAAGGAAACAGCTGGGTCCTTTAGGCTGAAATTTGCAGGGTGACAATCCATGGTCCCACAGATGTGCCTTTTCCTCCTTTGGTGCTAAAATACTTAAGCATGACAAAGTTACACTGTTCCAAAATTGAACAATTTGTCATAGACTAACATTGCGATGCCCATGATGCCTTTTCACCACCCATATGTCGGAAATGAAGCGAGGTACACCATTTTCGCAACTGCCACCTAAAGTTAGATTTCTTACCTGCTTGCTACGGTACCACAGATATACACCTCCCACTGGTTGTGTGTGATTGGTTGTGTTGCCTTGGTCCTTCCCCATACTTGCATGTATATGTGTGTGTGTGTGTGTGTGTGTGTGGTGGGGGTGGTGGTGTGAGGAATGCGGAGTTAGGGTTTTCATACCTAACACCAAATTTCCTCACTTTTGTCACTGTGGAACAACCCTAACTGATGCATTAAACAGAGTTTTTTGCCATAAATATATACATATATATATATATATATATATTTATAAAATGGGGTGGTAAAATTATAGAAATTCCACTAACATGATTGGACAGAATGCATCACATGACCGTGCGTTATTTCCCAATGACCGCACGCCTTCCAGTACGACCGCACGCCTAAACTACTTTCCAGCCCTCAAAACCTTCTCACCAGCAGTGAGATCACTCCACACCTAATGCAGTTAGGCAGCCACATACACACATACACACCCACAACTGCACCCACAGGCATAACTAAATATACTACACTGTACAACCTGATGTGCTTGATTGCACCATTCATTTTTAAATAAAATATCATCTAAAAATCAAATTCTGCCTGCCATTTTCACACTCTAACTGCAGAGCCACTAATTTTTATTACTGCACACTGTGTCACCAAGCAGTCTAAATTCTACAAAAAAATATAATGGCAGCCGTTTAACAGAAACCTAACTGTGTAGAAAAAAACAAGACAAACTACATTTCTCTTAGTTTCTACTCTTACTCTCTGTTAAAAAAATATCCGTTTCTAGAGAGACTTGTCCAATCATGCAGCACTTTCACTTTTCCTTGTTGAACTATAGCGTGACCGAGTAGTGCGCATTGCGGGAAGTGACAACCTGTTAGGAGTTCAAAGTAAGTCCTTCTGTGTTTAAAAAATATGAAAAGTGTGTCCCTCCTGTTAGGCTGTGTTAGTTTGACTAAGAGAAGCTGCAGACTCTATGCACAAGGCAGCGATGACACGCCGAGTGAGTCGGCAGCTTTAGGAGTAGACGGAAGCCAGAGCAAGTGTTGCTATGACAACACTCGCTCTGGCTTCCGACTACCTTCCTAAAGCTGCCGACTCACTCACTTTGTCCTCGCTCCCTTCTGCATAGAGTCTGCAGCTTCTCTTACTCAAACTAACAGATCGTAACAGGAAGAACTCACTTTTTATCTTTTTTAAACACAGAAGGACTTACTTTGAACTCCTAACAGGTTGTCACTTCCCGCAATGCGCACCGCTTGGTCACGCTATAGTTCATCACTCGCTCTGGCTTCCGACTACCTTCCTAAAGCTGCTGACTCAATCACTGTGTCCTCGCTCCCTTCTGCATAGAGTCTGCAGCTTCTCTTACTCAAACTAACAGAACCTAACAGGAGGGACACACTTTTCATCTTTTTTAAACACATAAGGACTTACTTTGAACTCCTAACAGGTTGTTACTTCCTGCAATGCGCACCGCTCGGTCACACTATAGTTCATCAAGGCAAAGTGAAAGTGCTCCATGATTATCTGCAGTTTCTCTTACTCAAACCTAACACAACCTAACTGAAGGTACACACTTTTCATCTTTTTTTAAACACAGAAGGACTTACTTTGAACTCTGCCAGCATATCATTTAGCAGCTAGAGAGAGGGATTATTTTTCCACCCAACCCCCAAAACATGTGTGGCCATTTTATAAGATAGATATACCACTCTAGGGTGTGCGGTCGTGCTCTGATATCATGCCGCCTTAGGTGGTTGAATACACACCAAGTCGCATATATCAGAGCGACATCAAGACCCTAGAGTGGTATATCTATTACATATATATATATACACACACACATATCTACATACTGTATATACACATTATAGTGGCACAGTAGTGCCGCTATAGTTAGGGTTGAATACCCCATTTAAGGTTAAATCTGAAATTTGGAAACTTAATAACTTTGCCATTGTATGGCAGATTTGCCTGAAATTTGCAAAGCATGGTCTGGTGCCATAGATCTCTGGATCTGCCAAGTTTTTTAATGGTTGGATATACGGTTGCAGAGCAACAGAGCGCCAAAAAACACAAAAATTACACATTTTTGTGCATTCTTTGCTCGTGCCTACAGATTGCACAGTTTGCACAGCCAGTCCAGAACCTTCAGGGAACATGCAGCTGGGGTCCTTGATGTGCCTTTTGAAGATTTCATGAAAAAATATTAAACAGTTCAAAAGTTATTCAAAAAACAAATTTCCCATTATAGTCAATGGGAAAAGTTAACAAAAAGTTTGAAAGAGTCGCAAATGCAGTTTTTAGTGTTGCAAATTAACCCTATAGTGTCACGAATCCACCATCTTGTTTTCAGTTGGTAGTCACAGAAATGCTTGACATTTAAATTTGGGAACCTCTAGGGACACAGTTCTTGCTGTGTTCACCTACTTGAGTCCTGAGGATGCTAGCCATGTCTTTTTTGGGGGATTAACCACCCCAGAAATATGTTTTTAAATTTTTTATAAACAGTAGTGTCACACATTCGACACTTGCGTGACTTCTTTTGTGAAAGTGTCGCAAATCACTACACTACTTTGCGACACTATGCCCAAAACATTAGGAAATATTTGCCACCCTGCTGCAAAAGAATAGTTTGGTCTTTTGGGCTGAATTTTGGAAGGAAGAAAGCCAACATCCCACAGATGTGCCTTTTGGTGGTTTGGTGACAAAATGTTAGAGGGCTGCAAAGTTACAGCACTCCAATGTTGATGATTTTTCCCATAGGCGTCCGCCATGCCTTTCAGTGCCCGTATCTGGAAAACGCTTCGAGATACGGACTTTTCATCAGAAGAATTCTTAGCCCCCCAGTAAGAGGCTAAGTGCAAAACTATCTAAGGAAGTCATAAATAATGTGAGATTTTACATTTTTTTCTACATCATACAGTTCCTCAGATATAAGCAATTTAGTATTCCAAGGGCCCGATTCTAGAAGGGTGGTGCAAGTTGCCACCGAATGCAAATTGTGCCACCCACAACTGTGACATTGACCCTGCACCCTATTCTAGAAGGGGCAGGGTCTCTGCAGCAAAGTCCTGCAACTTGCGACATGTAGCAAGGTATGCCGCACAGAGGGCATACCTGGCTAGCATTTTGAAACCCACTGCCACAGGTCGCAAGTGCACACTCCCTCCCGTGCCTGACCCCTTGGTTGCCCGCCGCAAATGCAGAAGTCAGCTGCCCTGGTAGTCCAGTGCCCCCCATCCATAAAATAATAATGAATACCCATTTCCCTGGTAATCTAGTGCCCCTTCAAATTACAATAATATAAAACATATCGCTCCCCATTTCCCTGGTAGTCTAATTTCTAAATACGTCTGTACAGTACTGCTAATACTGCACTCAGTCGGCAGCTGGTCATGGAGGTGAGAGGTGTGCTGTGCCAGTCACCAGCTGGAGATGGGTGGGGGAGTGCTGGGTGGGCTGGCATGGCTGGGTGGGGGGCCACTAGACTACCAGGGAAATGGGGAACATTTCTATTGTACTATTGTACAGTTGGGGGGGCACTAGACTACCAGGGCTTGCTTATTCTGCATGTACAGCAGACAACCCGCGGTTCGGGGCACGGGTGGGGGGATGGCAGCGCAGCCCTGTGGGGCTTCTGCCAATGGCTGTTTCTGGGGGTTGGGGTATGGGTAGCCCTGTGGGGCCCCACTGGGGTGTGCTGGGCATGGGGAGATGTAAACTTTTCACTGTCCGCTGGACAGCCATGGGTCTACAGGACCCCAGGGGTGTCCGGAAGTTATACCAGCTAAATGCTGGTATAACTTACATTGCTGGATCTCCTCCGGGGATCCATGTAGAGTCCCGATGTGGGCACTTTATGGCTGCCCTTCTAGTATGGGGCGCAACTGCTGCTGTAAACCCCTAGTGCCATGTCGCAGGTGGTTTATGTGGCATAACTGCTGTTTGGTGCAAGCAGCCTGTGCCATGTCGCAGGCCACTATGTAGAATTGCGCATGTCTCAACTGCTGGTGTAAGTTGCTACATGTGCCATTCTATGTGGTGCAACTGCAGTTATGCCAGGTGTAATCCTTCTAGAATTGGGCCCCAAGTATTCATTTTCTGCTCCGAGGGCCATTATTATGCATACAATCTCTGTATTCACTGTGCTTCTGAATGCACCATTTTGGGGAAAAAAGTGCATGAGTTTGCATTACTGTTACAGGTAGCGTTTCTGCTTGCGTTTCTGTAATCGTTTGCGTTAGTGTTTCCATTTACGTCACGGTATGTGTTACCCTTTGTGTTTGTGCTTGCATTTGCATTACTGTTACCGTTTGCATTTCCATTACTGTTTTTGTTTGCGTTTCCTTTTGTGTCACTCTGTGCATTACCATTTGAGTTTGCGTACGCACTTCCGTTTGTGTTTCCATTTTCATTTGTGTTTCCTTTGGCATCATCGTTGATGTTACCGTAAGCATTTGCATTTACAATTTTGTTATCATGACTGTGAGGGTTACCATTTGCATTTGCATGCGTGCTTGTGTTTGCATTTCCATTTGTGTTAGAGTTCCCTTTGGTGTCATCGTTGGTGTTACTGTAACCATTTGCATTTCCAGTTGCATTACTGTTACTGTTTGCGTGTTCGTCACTGTTTGTGTTGGCCTTAGTGTTTGCATTTTTGGTAGCATTTCTGTTGTTGATTGTGTTACTGTTTTCTTCTGCGTCACTGTTGCCATTACCATTTAAATTTCTGTTTATGTTTGTGTTACCATTTGCATTTTCATTACTGTTTGCATTTGTGTTTTCATTGGCGTTGGCTTTAGTGTTACTGTTTTTGTTAACTATTGCATTTCTGTTACCGTTAGCATTTGCGTTACCATTTGTGTTACCATTTCTGTTTTCATTAACATTTGCACTTGTGCTTCTCTTACTGTTTGCGATATTGTTTACGTTTGCACCACCATGTGCCTTACCGTTTGTGCTTGTGTTTGCTTTACTGTTAATGTTGCTATTTTATTTTTCCTCACTGTTTCCATCACCGTTTGCATAAACATTACCGTTTGTGTTTTTGCGTTTGTGTAGTGCAGTGCAAAACATTGTTTTTGCTATTTTTCTGCACTGTCTTCCATGATGCATAGCACAGCCAGTCTGTGGTTGATTGGTCTGAAACTTGGCAGGTAGAATGACTCTTCTTCAAAGAACATGCAAGTCTTTGTTTGGTGAATAAATGTTGTTCCATTCCAGAGGTATGGTGATTTGAAGTTTGCCCACTTCACAGTTACTGATTTTTCAGCTGCCAGGTCCACCCTTTTAGTGCATTTACGGCTGCGATTTCCACTATTTTGTGGTGGAAGACTTTTTAAAGGTACAGAAACATAAAAATTGAATATGTCTGGAACTGTTTGATCTTTTCACATGAAATGTAGAGGGTGTTGAGTGGATGTCCTGGAGATGTGAATTATGCTGTTTACATGTTTGAAAAATAATTTGCTGCAGAGAAACTGCATCACGCAGTTAACATTTTGCGCATAGCATTCTGCATGGTGCTACTGCCTTTACATTTATGGCATTGGTAGCCCTAGTGGCACAGAGGTGCCTTGCAGTGGTGTCACGTGTAAAACATTAACAGGTGTGGAATTATGCTACTCTGATGAATGAAAATTTGGTTCATTATGCTTCAGTAACCTCTGAACCATGTGTCCAATTTGCCTGGCATTTGGAATGTGCACTCATTTATAATTTATCTTTCACTGTGCCAATTTTTGGGTCCCTGGCACTTACAGTTGCTGAATTGTACATGTTACATTGTTTACTCATGGCGCTGTGTGACTGTTGAACGGATCTTGCCTTGGTCCTTCCCCTACTTTCATGTATGTGTGTGTGTGGTGGTGGGGGGGAATGCACAGTTAGGGTTTTTAACCCTAACACCGAATTTCCTCACTTTTGTCGCTGTATAACAACCCTAACTGATGCATTAAATGGATGCTTTTGCCATGAATTTCCCTTCTTTTTGAGAATGTGTACTATAAATAGTGAAGTAACGGTAACATAAACGCAAGCGCAAATGGTAACGCACATGGTGACACAAACGTAAATGATAATGCAACTGGTATTAGAAACGCAAGCACAAATGTTAATGAAAACAGAAACACAAATGCAAGCGCATACGGAAACACAAATCGTAACAAGCATGGTCATGGTTACGCAATTGGAAATGCAAACACTAACAGGAACAGCAAAGATGATGGCAAAGGAAACAGAAACAGAAACGCAAACGCAAATGGAAGCGCGCATGCAAACACAAATGGAAATGCACACAGTGACGCAAAAGGAAATGCAAACAAAAACAGTAATGGAAATGCAAATGTTAACAGTAATGTAAATGCAATCGCAAATGAAAACGCAAAAGGGAACTCACACGGTGGCGTAGACGGAAATGGTAACGCAAAAGGTTATGGAAACGCAAGTGGAAACGCTAACTGTAACAGTAATGAAAGCACACACCCTTGTTTTCCCCAAAAGCTGCATTGAGAAACACAGTGAACACAAAGAATGTATACATAATAATGGGCCTCGGAGGAGAAAATGAACACTTGGAATACTAAATTGCTTATATCTCAGGAACCGTACAAAGTAGGAAAAAAAATTAAATTTCATATAATTTATGACCTTCCTGGCTAGTTTTGCACTTAGCCCCCTAATGGGGGGCTATGCGTTTTTCTGACAAAAAGTCCGTATCTCGAAGCATTTCCGAGATACAGGCCCCGAAAGGTGCGGCAGATGCCGTAATGTTAGCCTATGGGAAAAATCATCAACTTTGGAGTGCCGTATCTTTGCAGCCCTCTAATATTTTGTCACCAAACCACAAAAAGGTACATCTGTGTAATCCTGACTTTCTTCCCTCTAAAGTTCAGCCCAAAAGACAAAACCATTCTTTTGCAGCAGGGTGGCAAAGATTTCCTATACTTTTGGCCATAGTGTCACAAAGTAGTATCGTGATTTGTGACACTTTCACAAAAAAAATCACGAAAGTGTCACATGTGCGACACTACTTTGCGATACTACTGTTTACAAAAATTTCAAAAACATATTTCTGGGGTGTTTAACCCCAAAAGAAAGACATGGCTAGCATCCTCAGGGCTTGACTAGGTGAACGCAGCAAGAACTGTGTCCCTAGAGGGTCCCAAATTTAAATGCCAAGCATTTCTGTGACCACCAACTGAAAACAAGATGGCAGATTTGTGACACTACAAGGGTAATTTGTGACACTAAAAACTGCATTTGCGACACTGTCAAACTTTTTGTTAACTTTTCCCATTGACTATAATGGGAAATTTGTTTTTTGAATAACTTTTTAAACCGTTTAATATTTTTTCATGAAATCTTTGAAAGGCACATCGAGGACCCTGGCCGCATGTTCCCTGAAGATTTTGGACAGGTCCCACAAACTGTGCAACCTGTATGTGTGAGCAAAGAATGCACAAAAAAAGAGTAAATACCACATTCTACCTGCTATGTAGCTCCACAACCATATATCTGACCATTACAAAACCTGGCTGATGCAGAGATCTATGGTGCCGCTCCATGCATGACAAATTTCAGGCAAATCTGTCATACAGTTGCAAAGTTATTAAGATGCCAAATTTCGCACTTTAACCTTAAATGGGGAACTCAACCCTAACTATAGTAGCACTACCGTGCCACTATTATATATATATATAAATAGGGGATACTTGATGGGCAGGAGTGTGATATGGAAAATATCCTCACTGCTGCAGAGTAAGCTTTGGATATCTTATGAGTGCCAAATTCACAAGTGAGAGTATCCAGAGCTCATGATGCAGGAGTGATACTATTTTCCATATCACACAATCTGCGCTATTTATACAATGGGGAGGGGAGAGCTTCAGAAGTATAGGTTTTTTTTTTGTTTGCTCTTTTACTTTAGTGTTTGGTTACTGGGCATGTTTTTAGTGGTGATTTGGGAGCACTGAGCAGTTAAGTGACTTATTCAAAGTCACACAGTATGGAAGTGGAAGTTGTGAAAGTCAAACCCAGGTGTGTTGTGCTGGATGTATCGAAGGTGTTCAAAGCTCATTACTCTAACATCGAGGCTATCCTGAAAGCACTGTCTGTGGTTGTTCTCAGTGTGTGTGAGTGTTTCCAAATTGGCTGGGAGTGTTAGACACACTACGGGAAACAGGTGAATGTGTTTGGCAATGCGAATTGAGTTAGTTTCAGCTTGCAGCATGAGAAACAGAAACTGTGTGGTGGAGCACTGTCATTTAGAATGCAGTCTTTCTTGAATTTGAGAGTAGTATAGTAATGGGCTGTGAGATGTTGAAACACTATGAGAAACAGGTGAGTGTCCTTTGCAATGTTAATAGTTACTTACATGTAGCAGTGAGAAACTGATTTGTGAAGCAGTTCAATATAGAATGAAGACTGTAGTTAGTGAGTGGTGACATCAGCACAGTATAGATAAATGGCATTTATTATCACCCTAGTAATGTGATCACCATTTAACACACTGCAGTGGAAATAACCAAGTTTATCACAGTGATATTGCTCTCACCCCCATTGTATAAATATATATAAGGATATACTATGGTATCCCCAAACTCAGTATGCCGACGCTCAGCATACCAAGTTCAATCACCTGAAATCCACAGCCCCAAAAGAATCACATGCCCAGCAGGAAAAATTAGGGGTATTACAAAGAAACTAAGTGTAAAATGTGGGGGGACTTCACCACCTGCACACCTCATGTAGGGGGCTCCACCCCCACCCCTGCACAACTAAAATAAATAACTCTGATTGGGAGTGGACCCAGGAGTAAAACAACATTAGTTGTGGGGGGGCAAGTTTGCAAAAGGATATGACCCGGTCCAGAACCTGAGTCTGAGGGAGTGCACTGGCAGAGCTGCTGGTGGTGTAGCCCTGTACACCACCGGAGCAGCTCAGCCAACTCCCTGAATCAACTGTCCCTTGACGAGCACCAACAGGGGTAAGGTAGCAACCCATCACATCCGCTACCTTATCTCTGTCAAAATCCATCAAAGAATCCATTGCTGGGGTGCTCGCTATTGCAACACTACACCTACCAGGCAATAATGCCCAGGCAGGTGTGTGTCTCGGTATACTGAGCTGGGAAGACATAAGGGCACCATACATATATACATATTAGAGGCAACAAACTCCATTTAATGCATTAGTTAGGGTTGTTCCACAGCGACAAAAGTGAAGAAATTCGGTGTTGGGTTGAAAACCCCTTGGACCCCAGCCCACCCCCAACCCGGCATTGGGGTGCGCATTGGGGTCATCAGCCTAACTCTCACCCCATCACATGTGTAAAGTAGCAGAAGTATAGGAGAATGGGGTGAGTTGGGACCCGATGACCCCAATGCACCCAATGCCAGTTGAGGGTGAGCTGGGGGTCCAAGGGGGTTTTCAACCCTAACACCGAATTTCTCACTTTTGTTGCTGGGAACAACCCTAACTAATGCATTAAACAGAGTTTTTGTCTCTAATTTCCCTTCTTTTGAGAATGATAATGAGAAATAGTGAATGTAATGCAGTGGCGGAGCGCAGGCCACGTAATGCGATGGCGGAAGCGCGGGGCCCTTTGGGCCCCACGCTCCCACCATGTGATGTCTTGTGGCATAGTAACAGGAACAGCAACACAAACAGAAGCACTAACAGTGGCGCACATGGTAATGCAAATGCGAATGAGAACAGAAAGGGTAACACACGCGGTGGCGTAGATGGGAATGGTCTGCCACGTGATGTGTTGTCACATAGTAACATGGTGCCTGCAAACGGAAATGTCAATGGGCATGGTAGCGCAAAGTGAAACAGAAAGAGAAACAGTACTGTAGACACAAATGGCAAAAAATAACAGAAACGCAAGCGTAAAGGAAAACGCAAAGGACAACGTACATGGTGGCGTAGACGTCAACGGTAAGTGAAATGGGTATGGAACCACAAGCGGAAAGGGCAACGGTAGTGTAGACGTGGGGGATAGATGGAAGCAGACACCCATAAAATGAACTCAAAATAGCTTTTAGTCAGCAAACAGACCTCGATGAAAATAAAGAATCGAACTGTACAGCAACCAAATAAAAATAAAGAGAGATAACTGAAATATGCAGTAACAGACAAAATTATAGCATTTGACCACTAGGAGGAGCTAGGGTCTGAGGAGGAGTCAGACCATCTGCTGAGCTATAACATCTGCTCCCTACTCCTTCACTACCAAAGCTCAACTGAGCCCTCTATATATATGGATGGGTCAGGTGGTGTTATGAAGTTCCACCCCCTTTTGAAAATTTAAACTTTATTTTGTTAAATGCACTTCATTATTTATTACTAAGCATCCTATATGCAGTTTAATTTAAACATATTTCATTTTTCAGTGCTAGAACCATATTTAAATCATTCTATGGTGTAATATGTTTGTTGAGGGTGGCTCCCTGCTGTCTTGGTTCCTCCCACATGTCTTCAACCCAATAGAGATGGAAACACAGAGGCCGGCCAGCTCTATAGAAGGCTGACAGGAGAGGATCAGGCAGCAACAGGGCCACTCCCCAAACTGCAACTACAAGGAAATGCCTAAGTAAAAAATACTAAAAACACCACAGGTACTTTATTTTAACATTTCTTTCTTTCTAAACATTAATACCTCACTACATTTCCTCTCTAAGCATTTTAAATTCAGAAATATTGATTGTTTCCAAGTCAGATATACAGCAGGGTTAAACAATGTTTAAAACCTAAACAGCAGCCCAAGGCAAACCTTTCCTGATAAAACATTGTTCTGAATTGCTTTCTTTGCTGGATTCATGTCATAGTAACCAGAAAACTACTCCTCCATTGGACTGCAAACAGTAGTAATTTATTCAGTATTTCATTGCCTGAATGCACTAGCTGCAATGCTGAACTTTTCTTTACTAAAAGCCCTGCCTAACCTGTGCTGTTCAAAACACAGAAAAGTTTTTCCTAGTCAGGCAGATAGTAACACTTTCCTCAGTTGTGTTTAAACAGTAGCCTGTTTGCTTATCGTAAGTTACCACAAGGGACTTCTCATTATTTTACAAATCCTGCCTAACCTGTGTCACTAACACACAGGAAAAACCTAAAGAGGCAGTCTAGAAGCAAAATCCCTGGCTTTTACCCTGTTTCTTAGCCCTTTTATTATTTTAGCAAGTGCGACTCGCTTGTTCTAATTCGCACATATGCACATTCATGCAGGAACGCAAATTACTTCGGGGAAGGATTGCAATGGGGGATTCCTGGAATAGCCTAGAAAAACAGGGGCAGTTAAGAGCAAGAGAGCCATCTGACAGGTGGCCTGCCTGTAAGATGGGGGAAAACACAGAAAGAAGAAAAGGGACAGTAAAGGATAGGGACATGCTGTTACAGCATGTCCCTATCCTTTACTGTCCCTTTTTTAACTAACAGATAGGGTGTTCCAGGAATACTCCCTACTACAGGTAGCAGTAATGTAGGCGCACAGGCTGGTTTTCCCCAAAAGCTGCATAGAGAAAGACAGTGAGTACAAAGAATGTATGCATAATAATGGGTATCGGAGCAGAAAATGAGGACTTGGAATACTAAATAGGTTATATCTCCAGAACCATACAACGTAGAAAAAAAATTTAAAAGTCATATGATTTATGACTGTCCTGGCTAGTTTTATAGTTAGTATTAGGGGGCTAAGCATTTTTCCAACGAAAAGTCCGTATCTCGCACCGTTTCCGAGATACAGGCCCTGAAAGGCGTGGCGAACGCCGTGATGTTATCCTATGGGGAAAAAAGAGAAGTTCGGAGTGCCATAACTTTGCTTCCCTGTAATATTTTTTTCACCAAACCACTGAAAGGCACATCTGTGGGCTGTTGGCTGTGTTCCCTCCATATTTCAGGAAAAAAGACCAAACCGTTATTCTGCAGCAGGGTGCCAAAGGATTCCTGTAATGCGTCGGGCGCTGTAATGTTATCCTATAGGAAAAAGTGTCAACTTTGGAGTACTGTAACTTTTCTGTCATGCAATATTTTTTCAACAAAACACTGAAAGGCACATCTGTGAGATGGCTGCTACGTTCCCTTCAAATTTCAGCCCAAAACTCCAAACCAGTCTTTTGCAGCAGAGTGCCAAAGAATTGCTGTCATTTTCCCACAGATTAGAAAAGTACTGTCACAATTTGCGAAAGTTTTCGCAAAAATTTGCAACACTTTCGTGAGCACGAAAATACTTTGCGAAAGTACTTTTTCCAGAAATTTGAAAAACATATTTCTGGGGTGTTTTACCCCAAAATAAAGACATGGCTAGCATCCTCAGGGTCTGACTAGGTGAATACAAAAATAATTAGGTTGCTAGAGGGTCCCAAATTTAAATGCCAAGCATTTTTCTGATCACTAACCGAAAACAAAATGGCGGATTTGTGAAAGTAACAGGGCCATTTGCGAAAGTAAAAATGCATTTGCGACACTGTCAAACTTTTTGTTAACTTTTCCCATTGACTTATAATGGGAAATTGTTTTTTGAATAACTTTTGAACCGTTTAATATTTTTTCACGAAATCTTTGAAAGGCACATCGGGGACCCCGGCCGCACGTTCCCTAAAGATTTCGGGCTGGTCTCATAAACCGTGCAACCTGTAGGCGTGACTGTAGAATTCCAGAAAAAGCATAAACGCATGCGCAGATCATGCTTAATTACTCCGCAACCGTGTATCTGACCGGTACAAAGCTTGGCAGATCCCAAGGCGTATGAGTCTTGATCGTGTATTCCAAATCTCAGGCAAATCCATCAAACGATTGCAAAGTTATTAAGGTGCAAAATTTTGGGTTTAACATTGAAATGGCTCCTCAACCTAATTATGGTAGCACTACCGTGCTACCATAATATATATATATATATATATATATATATATATATATATATATATATATATATATATATATATATATATATATATATATGGTAGCCTAAGTGCTACCATAGTTAGGGTTGAGGAGCCATTTACATGTTAAACCCAAAATTTTGCACCTTAATAACTTTGCAACCGTTCAACGGATGTGCCTGAAATTTGGAATAGAGAATCAAGACCCATATGCATTGGGATCTGCCAAGTTTTGTGTCAGTCAGATATATGGCTGTGGAGTTATTAAGCGTGATCTGCGCATGCATTTACGCCTTTTCTGAAATTCTATGGTCGCGCCTACAGGTCGCACGGTTTCAGGGTGATTGGTAATGAAATTCTAGGAACATGTGGCCAGGGTGCCCAATGTGCCTTTCAAAGATTTCATGAAAAAATATTAAATGGTTCAAAAGTTATTCAATAAACAATTTCCCATTATAAGTCAATGGGAAAAGTTAACAAAAAGTTCGACAGTGTCGCAAATGCAGTTTTTACTTTCGCAAATGGCCCTTTTACTGTCGCAAATCTGCCATTTTGTTTTCAGTTGGTGATCATAAAAATGCTTGCCATTTAAATTTGGGTCCCTCTAGCAAGCTAATTCTTTCTGAATTCACCTAGTCGGACCCTGAGGATGCTAGCCATGTCTTTATTTTGGGGTAAAACACCCCAGAAATATGTTTTCCAGATTTCTGGAAAAAGAACGTTCGCAAAGAAGTGTCGCATTGAGGAAAGTGTCGCAAATTTTTGTGAAAGCTTTCGCAAATTGCAACAGTACTTCTCTAGGCTGTGGGAAAATGACAGCAATAATTTGGCACCCCGCTGCAAAAGAACGGTTTGGAGTTTGGGGCTGAAATTTGTAAGAAACACAGCTCACATCTCACAGATGTGCCTTTCAGTGTTTGATTGAAAAAATATTACATGGCAGCAAAGGTATGGTACTCCAAAGTTGACACTTTTTCCCATAGGATAACATTACGGCGTACAACGCATTGCAGCAATCGTTTGGTGCCCTGCTGCAAAATAACGGTTTGGTCTTTTGGGCTGACATTTGCAGAGAACACAGCCAACATCCAACAGATATGCCTTTCAGTAGTTTGGTGAAAAAATATTACAGGGAGGCAAAGTTATGGCACTCTGAACTTCTGTTTTTTTCCCATAGGATAACATTACGGCGTTCGGCGCACCTTTCATGGCCCGTATCTCAGAAACGGTGCGAGATACAGACTTTTTGTTGAAAAATACTTAGCCCCCTAAAAAACTAGACAGGAAAGTGATAATTCATATGACTTTTAAAATTTTTTTCTAAGTCATACGGTTCCTGAGATATAAGCAATTTACTATTCCAAGTCCTCATGTTTCTGTTCCGAGAGTCATTATATTGCATACATTCTTTGTACTCACTGTCTTTCTCTGTACAACTTTTGGGGAAAGCCAGTCTGTGCACTTACATTACTGTTACCATTACCGTTTCTGCTTGCAGTTCCGTACTCGTTTCACTTAGTGTTCACGTTTATGCCACTATGTGCGTTACCCTTTGCATTTTCATTTGCAGTTGCGTTTGCATTGTTTTTAACATTTCTGTCTACAGTACTGTTTCTCTTTGTGTCAGCATGCGCATAACGATTTGCATTTGCGGGCACAATGTTACTATGTGACAAGAAATCATGTGGTGGGAGCATGGGTCTGCGAGGCCCTGCGCCTCGTCATTGCATTATGAGACAGAGCAGGGGCCTCAAAGGGCTCCACTCTCCACCGCCACATTACATCTACTATTTCTCATTATTATTCTCAAAACAAGGGTAATTACGTGGTGGGAGTGCGAGGCCCATAGGTTCCCGTGCTTCTGCCGCTATATAATAGGGAGGGAGCGTGCGCCCAGGGGCCATGTCTCCTGCTACAGACATGTGGGGGAGCATGGGCCAAAGGGCCCTGCGCTCCTGCTGCTGCATTACATTTACTATTTTTCATTATTATTCTCAAAAACAAGGGAAATTAGAGGCAAATAACTCCGTTTACTGCATCACTTAGGGTTGTACCACAGCAATAAAAGAGAGGAAATTCAGTGTTAGGGTTGAAGCCCCCCCTTTGCACCCCTCCAGCCCACCCTGCTGCATTACGTGGTGGGAGCACGGTGCCCGAAGGGCCCGCATTCCCGCCGCTGCATTATGTTCACTATTTCTCATTATTATTCTCAAAAACAAGGGTAATTACTTGGTGGGAGCGCGGTGCCTGAAGGGCCCCGCGCTACCGCCGCTACATTATGTGGTGGGCCCCGTGCTCCTGCCGTTGCATTACATTCACTATTTCTCATTATTATTTTCAAAAACAAGGAAAATTAGAGGCAAATAACTCCATTTACTACATCAGTTAGGGTTCTACCACAGCGACAAAAGCGAGGAAATTCATTGTTAGGGTTGAAGTATCCCCTTTGCACCCCTCCAGCCCACCCTGCTGCATTATGTGGTGGGAGTGCGGTGCCCAAAGGGCCCCACACTCCCGCTGCCACATTATGTGCACTAGTTCTCATTATTATTCTCAAAAACAAGGGTAATTATATGGTGGGAGCACGAGCCCGAAGAGCCCCATGCTTCCCGCCGCTATATCGACGATATTGGGAGCGCGGTACTGACCCCGCACTCCTGCCGCTGCATTACATTCACTATTTCTCATTATTATTCTCAAAGACAAGAGAAATTAGAGGCAAATAACTTCGTTTACTGCATCAGTTAGGGTTGTGCCACAGCGACAAAAGCAAGGGAATTCAATGTTAGGGTTCAGCCCCCCTTTGCACTCCTCCAGCCCAGCCTGCCACATTACATGGTAAGAGCGCGGGGCCTGAAGGGTCCCGCGCTCCTATCACTAGTACATTTTGTATTTTACAGTACTGTATATTTTTGTTTTTGTGTGTTGGATTGCGTGCTTGGTAGGGCCAGTGCTCCCACTGCTGTTTCACATTTAGTATATTTCAGTACTGTTAATGTTAGTGTTTTGTGGTGGAGGAGCATGGTGCCCAAAGGGACCCACACTAATGTCACTCTATTAGATTCAGTATTTTTAAAATTGTTTATCTTTCTGTTTTGATTTGTGCTACCATGTACATTTACATTTCTGTTTGGTGCCACTGTTTTAGTATGTGTGAAGACATCATGTGGCACATATTCCTCCTGAGCAACAGTTGCACACAGAGAGACAGACACACATGGAAGTGGGTGGGGGGAAGCCATGGTAACAAGAACAGTTATAGACCTGCTGTATGTTAAGTGAAGAGACAGAGGCAAAGAAGGGTGATGCAGATCAGTTTTACAACTTCCTGATTACAGGTAAAGTGTAGCTAGCATTGTTGTCACTTGAATGGCTTCAGTCAGGTAATGTCTCTTCAAACAGCAACACCAGGTACTGGATCCTTAGTAGAGACCCACAGAAGAGCTGAGGGTATGGACATCAATGGTAGACATCAGTGATTTCAGGGACACTCAAGTTAGGACACTTAGGCCCAGATATTCAAAAGAGTTGAGCCATGCGCAAAAGGGTTGTGCCTGCGCAAGTCCAATATTGCACCATTCTGTGATATTCAGCAGGAGGCAGTTGCACCCCCGAAATCATGCTGAGCAACAGCGCAATGATAATGAAGGCATGTGCAACTGAAGGGGGAGGAACCATGCATAAATGGCGCAGTGCGATATTCAACAACTTGCGCCATGCACAATAGGGGAGCAAGCGGAAGCTGCGCCATGGTGGCAATGAACTAAAATAAAAAGGAGCAATGGAGAGGTGCAAGAACGCTATAGAAAAGTGACATGAGGCAGAACTCTAGCCACACAGACAGGGCAGGAGGGACACACAGGGCAGGCCAGGGAAAGGGCACCCTGAACACAGAGGCACAGGGAAGGTGTGGGGAGACACAGCCAGTGCAGAAGAGAGAAGTGCCACTCAGCACAGAGGCCACCACAGGCAGGTGTTCCTGGTGCAGGGGAAGTAGCAGTGAGGACAGCTGGGGGAATACATTAACAGCTGCTGGGAGGGTGAACACCAGCCAGGGACATGGCCAGTGCCACCTTCCAAATGGTGGCCATTATGAGGGGGGTGAGAAGGCGGGTGACAGGGGTCGTGGCCGTGCAAGGGCCCGTTGACGGTATGCCCCCAACAGGCAGTACTGAGCCTGCACCAGCTTTGAGCTGTACAGTGATACCGAGATTGTGGGCCAGTACCGCCTGAATAGGGCAATTCTGAGGCAGCTCTGTGAGCTGTGCAGTGATGTGATGCAGGCACCCACATGATGGAGCCATGCCCTGTCAGTGGAGACTAAAGTAACAGCTTGCATGTGCTTGCTCGCCACGGGTACCTTCCAGTGACCAACTGGGGAAACCACAGGCATAACCCAGTCAGCCACATCACGCCACCTCACCCAGTTCCTCAGCGCACTGCTGCCACATGCTGTGGAATACATCCATTTCCCCAGCACACCAGCGGAGCGCACAGCAAACATACAGGAGTTCCACAGGGTAGCATGTATGCCTGGCGTGGTAAGGACAATAGACTGCACCCATGTGGCCATACCCACACCACCTGGCCCCGAGGGGGCCACATGCATAAATCACAAGGGCTATGCCAGCATCAACTGCCAGGTGGTGTGCAATGCCAGGGGGCGCATAATCAATGTCTGTGCCACGCACCCTGGTGGAGCACATGATGCCTTCATCTGGCACCAGTCAGCACAGTGCCACAGATTCTAGAGTGGGGACATCCCCACTGGCCACCTAGTGGGTGAGTATGCAAACCACATAGACAGTCATAGGGCCTGGGAAGGCATGGCCAGAGGTGACATGGGTAGTGGCCTACATGGCCCAGGGCAGGGCGATGCTGATCACCAAACTAACCTCCACTCTCTACACACAGGTGACAGTGGATACCCGCTCCGTCCTTGGCTGCTCACACCCTACCGGTGGCATGCGACCCCATCACAGCAATGCTACAATGAGGCACATGCCACCACACATAATGTCATCAAGCGGGTGTTCGGGATGCTGAAGGCATGTTTCTGTTGCCTGGACACCTCCGGCGGTGCCCTACAGTACAGCCCCTCAAAGGCCTGTGGGCTATTCCTGGCCTGTTGCATCCTGCACAACATGGCCAATGAATGTGGGATAGCTGTACAGGTCGAAGAGGGGGACAGCGATGGGGACAATGAGGACACAGGTGACAGTGGTGATGGGCAGCCCCCCCTTGGGCGATGGGACCCCCGACTGATCCGGCTGGCACAGCTGCACCGGGACACCATCACAGAGGAGCACTTCAGCCAACCCAGGTAAGTCATGAGGCCATGTGCAGCTAACAGTGGCTAAGACACAACCCACAAACACGCATGGACACACACCAGGGGTGCATGCCGTCAAGGGAAGTGGCAGGGCATGGAACCACATACAAAACCAGGGATGGGTGAGGACTAATGTGCCACGTGGACAGACACACACACACATGCACACGCACACAACGCACCAAACTTGCACAAAGGGCAGGAGGCACACTGACCCAGAACCCCACCCCTAGCCACACACATGTCCACAGGCCACCACGCCCACTGCCTGTCCATGTGCGTGTATCAGATGCTGAGCACCATTGCACATTGGTGTACAGTGCAATGCAGGCATCATCACGCAAACGCAACTGCGGACAGCAGCCGGGAGGGTGTGCAGGTGGACTGTGTGTTGTGCCGGGAAGGTGTGCAGGTGGACTGTGCTTGTGCAGGGGTCTGCAGCACACTGAACATGCCTGCACCAGGCGTGCTCAGGATGCCCACAGCTGAACCCGGTGTCGACAGGAAGGGAGTCGCATGATGCTGGGAATGGGGGGTTGACAGTGCACTGCATGGTGTCCGCGATGCATGGGCACATGACTGTGTGCCCATTGTGGCCATGACAGCAGTGAATGCCTGTGCATGCCTGTCAATGGCTGCGGTCACATCGTCCCGCAACCGGTCCATCCCTGCCAGGATCAGAGCAGTGTCCCTGCTGCGACGCTCCTCTGCCCACTCCACAGCCGCATGCAGTGCATCCACTGACGTCGCAAGCCGCATCTGCTGCTGGATTGATGCTTACAGTAGGCGGGTGTGCTCATCCAAGAGGTCCTCTACCTCCTCGGCATCCTGTCCCTCAGGGTGTGTGCAGCCCTGGTGCTCAGCACCCCTTGAGGGTGGGCACTGCGCACCAGGACCAGGTCTGGGCATGTCCATAGGTGGTGCACAGATGCCACCACTGAACCCTGTACCCCCAAGCCCATTGGCTGACTGCTGATGCTGCTCCTCCAGCTGCCACTCCCCAGGGCTCAGTGGTGCTGCTTCAGTGGCTGCAACAGTCCCACTGTCCTGAACAAACACCAGTGTTGCCCCACTGGTGCTGACAGGCACAGGCTGGGACTGTGATGACATGCAGGCCTCCACAGCAGCACCACCCACAGCCATGGCCGTGATGTGTCCAGGTGTGTGGCCATCCCGTGACACACACGTGTCACTGCCCATGATGTTAGCGACATCATCATCGGTGACGGACTCGGCACCAGCCCCAGGCACAGCATGCTGGCATCCATGGATGCTGGCACACTGGGACACAGGCAGAGCTTCCTCTGCACTTGTTACAACAACATCAGTGTGGACAGCCAGATGGCCCCACTGTCGCACTGAGCCATGTATACTTGTGGAGGTGGATGGGCTCCTCCTCCATCTCCAGCTGACTGTCCTCAGTGGACAGGCCCACCACCGCTGACCCATGCAGATGTTCAGGATCTGTAAGGGAAAGAAAAGTCACATTACTGCATGTGACCTACCCTGCCCCCCCGTAGACAGACCATGACTTACCATGGAGTGATGGGCCACCACCTGTCTGGAAGCCACCACCCAGAACAATCTCAATGGCACTACGCTGCATGCTTCCAGCAATCCTCTCCTCCTGTGGGGTGAGGTGTACCACCTCCGGCTGCCCCCCGCCTGTTGCAGCAAGTGCTGCCCTGATGGCAGCCACCTTCTCCTTAATCCTCCTCCTGTCTGTGCCCATCTTTTGCTCACACTCCTGCATGGAGCGCTGGTGGCTGCCATGCAGGTTCACAGCATGTGCCACCTCCTCCCATGCAGCAGCACTGGCTTGAGGTGTCCTCTGCCATCTACTGAGAAGCGGCTTCTGATCCAGGTAGGCCTCAAATAGGGCTTCGGTCTCAGCCTTGGTAAAGTTAGGCCTCGACCTCCTCCCACCACTGTGTTCCTCCTCTCCCACAACTTGCTCGGTCATTGTTTAGCCTGTAAGAATGGCAGTTGTTACCTGTGACTGAGCAGTCCCATGCATGTCCCTAAATCCACAGTCCACACTCTCAAACAGCATGCAACTCACCAATAGACTGCAGTAACTGACTATGGCCACTGCAGCCCAATGTCACACTTTTATAGTGCAACCCATGCAAATGAGGTGAGGCGCAACTTTAAGTGGATGCAAATTGCAGTGCTGCGCCATTGAATGGCTGAGTAGATGATCTGCATATGACGGCTGAATATCATGCTTTTGCACTTTGCGCAATTGTGTTGAACATGCTGAGCCAATGGCGCAGTTCTGTGACATGTGTCATACACACCTCACTGCACATGCCCAGGTTGCTGACGCAGGCGTCTGCCATGCTGCTGATGTGCTGTGCATGGTAGGCAATGCAGGGCATGGCCACCATTGTGCCAGTGGTGCTATAGCGATGGTCACTTACATGGCTCTGTAGCACTGGGCCATCATAGACGCACTGGGGCAACCGCGCAGTAGGTCACTCCCCATGCAGCACAGGCAGCCAATCAGACCACATACATTGGGTTCCCAATGGTGCTGTACGTGTCCATGTGCCAGATGAACCCTGCCCAATCTTTTTCCCCAGGCACCACAAGGCCAGGCATAGGTGCACTGGCTGCGCTTGTCTGGCATTGCGCGACAGGGGAATGGCAGCCTGGTGCCTGCACAGCATCAGCACATGGTGAGCCATGCTGCAGAACATCATATTTGCTAATCAAGCAGAGAGCATGGCATGCAGGAGGGCTGCTCAGTGGTCGCCAATAGAGCTGGCCAACCTAGTGACCTTTGTGGAGCCACACCATGGGCCACTGTTCAGGGAGGTGCCCCTGGACAGGTCCAGGACCCAGGTGTGGGAGAAGGTGGCCAGTGCACTCAAGGAGGCCACAGGACAAGGGAGAAGCACCAAGCAGTGCTGCCACAGGTATGGGGACCTGCGGTGGAGGGAGCCGGAGCTGAGCCTGCCTGTGGGTACGTGCGCCAGGGAGGGCATGGCAATGGCTAGTAGGTGTCATGATGAACACTTTTTTATCTTCCACATGGGTATCACAGCTGTATGTGTCCAGCACATGGGGAGGGACCATCCTGGGTTGGCTGTGGTGGTGTTATCAGGGTGTGGGGTGGGTCTGGCTGGGTGAGAGGGCACACACCTGGGGCAGGGGGCTTTGCTATGGGATTGTACTGATGTTCCTCTCTCCATGTTTGCACCACAGGTCCTAGATGGAATGCTGCCTTGCCCATGATCTTCGGTGGCAGGAGGAGCAGGGGGCTATGGGCGGTTGAGGCCCTCACCGCCCACTGAACCGTCCGCGAGATGGTGAGTGTCATAACTCCATGATTACTATTGTATGCTGTGTAACAGGGTGGGCAGCGGGGCATGGCCACCATCCATCGACACCACTGTCATGCATGTGACTTGTTACAGTCAACACTGTCCAGTGGCAATGAATGTCTGGGAGTGCATCGATGGTGGTCCATGTGTGCACCTGGTACATGGTTGTGCCACTGCATTTGCACCACATAGCCATGTCACTAAATGGCCACGGTGGTGCTGTGCATGACTTGGCCGGTGGGTGTGTGCAGCATTCCGCATGGCTGTATGCACCTGGGTGGGCAGGTCATGTGGATGTGATCACTGTGGGTGGTCACACTCCATCACAGAGGTATGTTCTATGGCCGTATGCCATGCACAGTGGGCGGGCTGTATGGGGCAGTGCATTCACACCTATTGAATGTGCTCCCTTGTCCTAGGTACATGCCATATCTGGGAAATCAGGGAGGCACTACGGAAGATCCTCCAGGTGGCAAGGTCACCGCTGGACATCCTCCGCAGGATTGACGACACCGGGGTCCTGCGGAGGCACCGCACTACGGAGCCAGAGGGGGCCCATTAATCTCCGCTAGGGGTCCTCAGCCCTGAAATCTCTATACCTCTGGAACCACCTCACACCCTTCTTTCTTGTCCCATTTGTTCACCTCTGCTCCTTACCTACACCCCCACCTTGTTTTGTGGCCCTCCCCAGCTTGTATATGTTTTGTAAATAGTCTTGTACATAGTTAACTTTTTATATGTTTTCAATACAGTTATTTTGATATGAATACTGTGGTTGTCTCTGATTTGGTGTAGGCTATAGGTGCTCAGCTGCAGTGGTGCATGGTGTCAGGGTGGTGGGGTCATGGGTATGTGTGTCCATGTGGAGGTGACTATGGTGGGGGTAGCTATCAGTCAGTGTCTGGTGTGTGTGTTGTCTCTTGCACTTGTATGACTGTGTGCAGTGTCCATGGTGCATGCTCTGTCTCCATGGTGCACCTGTCAGCCCGTCCATGGCCTACAGTAGCTGACACTCTTGCATGTCTACAGACCTGCACGGTCTTCTGGCAGGCTGTCAGTGGTAGCTGTCCATGCAGGGCAGCCACTGTACCCGTCACAATGCTGGGTTGCCTCCCGTCACTGGTGTGGTGCATGTCTGCCCCCAGGTGTCACTCGTGGCCTCCAGGTTGTTGTCCCACTTCCATGCTGTGGCTTGTGTGTGTTGCAGGATGCACCACTGTCTGTGACTTTATGCTCTGGGCAAATGATGCAGGCGTACAGGTCCACATTGGGCTCAGGGGTGGCTGGCATCCTGTGCCATGAGGACTGCGGGTTGTGTGTATACACAGCTTACGTAGGCCCACGCTGGCGTGGGCTTGGCTGTCTCCGGCTACTGCATCCCTGTGTTGTTGTGCCCTTGTGCATGGGTGGATGTCTGTCCATGCACTGTGTGGCATCCAGTGTTGTGCATGCTTCCACGCACCACTGTGGCGTCTGTGCTGGCTGTTGTGGCCAGTGCTGGGTCAGGTGTGTCATTGGGTTACTGCAGGGTGCTGCAAGCCCACTGGTGGTGGTGTCCGGGCAAGCCCTGTCCCATGTGGGTACCTCATGTGCCGATGCATGGTTGTCTCAGCAGTACGTTGGGGATCAGCATGCGTCACTGTGTGCTGCCATTGTTGCATTGGTTGTGCTGCCACCCACCGATAGGTGCTCGTAGGCTGCCTTGCATGGTTCTGTGGTGCACAGGGTTACAGTGTCACAGTGTGGGTGGTGGCATGCATGGGGTTTCCTGGTGGTGGTGGCTGGTCCTGGGGAGGGTGTCTGTGGGGCCGGTGCAGGGGTGTGCCTTGTACTGGGGATGGTGTGGCATGGGGTGGTCATCCCTCCTTGTGTGCCAGTCACACCTTGCCGGGTGTGATAGGCACCATGGGCCCAGCTGTGGGTTGTTTGCTTGTCTCCATGGGCCAGTGGTTATTCCAGCCCTCCCCAGTTGTGTAGTGCATGGGGTCTGGGGAGGCAATGTCTGTTCTGCTGTGTGTTCCTGTGCCCATCTGTGGTGGTGGGCCCCTTTACCCTTGGTTGTGCAGTTGCATTGTTCTGCTGCTGGGGTGTCCCTGGCTGTGCCATGGTGCTCTGACTGCCTGAGCTGCACATCCCTTGCTTCTGCTTATGGCTCATCAGATCTGCTCAGCTTCCTCCCTAGTTGCACTATGGCGCAGGTAGTGCGATACCAGCAGTCGTGGCCAGGTGGGGCTTAAGTTTGGCCTGTTCTTGCTTTTGAATATCGCACTCCTTGGCGCGATGGGTTACAATGGACGGTGCACTTGCTCCCTGCTAGCTGCACACTTTTTGGGTGCAGTTTGAATATCTGGGCCTTAGTGTTTGTGTTGGCTGACACAGATAACAATTCCCTCTCAAAGCCATACTGCATCATGAGTATCGATGCATAGCAAGAATAAGGCAAGCAAGATCAATGGTACAGGTCTGTAATTGTTGATACACAACTTGCAGCACAGTTAGGATTTGTATGGTTTTTACATAGACAATTTACACATGCATACCAGTTACTGATACTGACTGTCATTGCCAACTGCATGTGTTTAGGTAGAATGTCACACAGCTTTGACACCAGGTACTGCAGTCTGACTGTAGACTGACAGTAGATATAAGGTGGTACATGGTAGTTAACTTAGTTAGGAATTACGTAGGAGATCTGTGCAGTCAATGTATGAACACCTAGTCCATATATTGTACACTGAGTTGACAATACAGAATAGGAGAACATGGAGGTAAACAATGATGGGGACTGCTTTTCATAGCACTTGCTGCATCCTAAGTAAACAGCCACAGAAATGATAGGGAATGGTACGTCTGTTGTACAGCCTCTGATTACAGGAATAGTCCAGTTAGCACAGTTGTCTTTGAATGGATTCAGGCAGGCAACTGTATCTTCCAAATGTGACAGTAGGTAGTACATTGTAATTGGAGATACAGATCACAAGTCAGGGTAGGCGTTACGTCAGTGTACACACAACACAGGTGACTATTTGTACATCAATGCCACACATGACTGATTACAGGGGAAACTGTAGTTACTCGTTAGGATTTTGCATGGGATTTAGGCAGCTGAGCTGCTGTGTTCCGACATTTGTACTGCATTATGACTGGTTATCTATAGGAACAGCATAATGGGACTGAGATCTATGGGACACTCTGTAATTGTAGGTCTAGTTACTCACAGTTGGGAGTTGCAGGAAACTTAGACAGGGAATTGAAGTAGACATAGCAGTGACTGCATCCTAAGTGTATAGTCACAGCTGTAGTTCGTTGTTGCCGATGTGCTGCACCTTGGTATGTAATTACTACATGATACTATAGGCACAGGAGAAAGTAAGTACATTGCTGACTTTTTTACACTCTTAGGAATTATGGTAAGTGTGACATGCAATGTGCCACATCGTTGTCTATGTTGTGATACTGAATGGACAGCATAGCAACCAAAGAAATTCATGGAGATATAGTTGTGGCAATATTTGTTGTAGTTGATTTGCATGCTTAATAAAGACAACACTTATGTTCTAATGTAATTATGCTGTTTTAAGTAAAGACTCGACACAGGTGGTTATGATTTTAAAAGATTTATTGCCAATTGGTTAAACTGAAAAGGTCTAAATTAAGGACTGTATTTTTTAATAAAATCAGTCTCACAATACAATCCTTTGTATGTGTGTAATCATTGTTTGGAATATATGTAAATGTGCTCATTTATAGCTACTGATTATATGAATTGGAGCAAGTATGTGATATTATAATAAAGTATAGAAAAGGTAAGCATAAGAAGGTATTTTGTTCTTATTTATTGTGATTGTTTTATTGGTACACATCTTGAGGTTAGGTGTTTGCTATCCTGCAGTGTTCTCCCATCTTTGTTGGCAGGGTAGTTATCTGCCCTCTATGCATATAAATTTGTTTTTTACTAGGTGGTCACTGTCTCTAATTAGGTGTCTGTGTTTACAGTGATGTTTAAGTGTTCACTACTCTTCTGTTAAGAAGTGCTTTCTGACATTCCTCCTGAACTTGTGATACTCAAGCTGAACCTGTGGCTCTTCATTATGGTATTTGCTATCATAACTTGAAGCATCTCTTGGTAAAAGAATATTATGCTTTTTTTAAGTAGTTGCATGTCCTAATTATGTGTCATCCATTACTTGTGTGCTATGCTAATAAAGGTATGTCAGGAGCTTCTAAACAGTGATTACACACATGACACAGAAGTGTTTAGTTGTTATTGTGTGACTGATAATGTGGATGTTCCTGGGGTGGGTGAAAAACCATATGGTAAGTGTTTAAGTTATAGAATATAAAAAAATCTGATTTCAGTGACATTCGATTACTGGCATTTAATGATATGTCACTGACTAGGTGCAAATGGAAAATTCCCACCCGACCCCTCAATAGAGATGATCATAAATATTGTCAGGAATAGATATGAAGTGCATTGTGATCAGTAACAGTGTCTGATTTACAATTGTCAACATTGATAACATAGGTTAGAATGACTTACTGTATATGACAAGTACAAAAACTGAATATTCTTATAGGAACAAAAAGTATTTTTCAATTGTTACATTGGCTTCTATGTTAACTCTTTAACTAGAAAGTAAAAAAAATGTGTATGGTATGTTGTTTTATCAAAGATATGGTTAATTAACATAATCAGTATAGTGCTTGTATTATATGTTAAGCATTCATTTCTACTTTTACTCTTATACTAATACTTTTAGTAGAACTATGAAAGTAGTTAGTAACAATGGTACAGTAATAAGAATGTAAATATTATTACAAGTACTACAAAACATGGCAAAGTCAGTTAATAATATGATGCAATTGTTCAGTATTTACAGTTGTTTTAGTCAACTTCTTTGCATTATCAATAAAGGCTACATACATATGCACAGCATCGCATTACAAATAAAGGAAGCATAGTTCTTTCACCATGTATGGTGGAACGAATGATGTTAAGGCCTACATGTCAAGAAAACAATAGACAAAAAACAAGTGGTGATAGACAACTTGTGATAGAGCACTGTTTGGTGAATGGGACAAGTGTTGCTTGGTTATTTATGATGATAACTGAGAACTTTTTCTTATCTGCAGAGAGTACAGTTTGAAACTGGTAGCAACTTCTTATTATGTATGGGTATCACATAGTAGCAAAAAAGATAAGGTACAGAAGAGGAGAACAAGTAAGGCTCTGTTTTGAGATTCATAATCTTTAATAGACATGTACATGGTTTAGTGACTGTGAATACTGTTGAAAGATTGAAACCACTACAACAATTTCCATGTTAATGGATCCACACAAGATCTCAGATGTCATAGTGCATGAAATGTGTCTGCCAGTGTAGCATTTGTTGAAAATGTCATGGTTTATTGAGAGTCGTAGATTGCAACAATTAATGGACCTACCATTGTTCCTGTCACAAACTAGTAATTCCAGTCAATGCAACGTGTTTTGTCCTAATTCTTTCCTTGAAATATGTAGGTCATCATAATTCTTCAATATTAGAAGATATGCATTCTTAAGTGTCATGGCAGTCCTGTTTAAAACTGCTTGTAGAGCTCGCCACACCTACCCATCCAGTTCTGTACCTGTGAGCAGGTGTAATGGCCAGAATGCATGGATTGGGCCATGGTGATAGATTATACTCGTGAGTGTCAAACACTGATTGGTTGAAGACTATTCACCAGCTGTGTAATCTGTGATAGGAGTATCAACTGTGAGCCCGTTGAAGTCAAACCTGTAAGATAAGTAACAGATATTGAGATGAACCTCAGATGTATGGACTGAGTGCATCTGCCTCCACACCTTTTACAGGTGTACTACATTGAGCATTGGTGAATAGTTGCCTAAATTCTGACACTTTGGTTTGAGGGACAAAAGAGTAATCCACAGCATGTCTTCTGTGGTTTCACGCCGTGAATGGCCACATGAAATACATACATATTTGGTTACATATGATACTGTAAGTAGTGCTGCATTGGGGTGCTGTTTCTCATCCAGGTTGTTTGCGACAGCCATCATAAAACTCACTAGTGTCTTGCTGTATGTCAGCAGCAAATGTAGCTCTACATCCGTCATGTGTACCCCAACACCTGTCGTAGTGGTGTTAGTGACTGTACATTGTTAGACTGGTCTAGAAGTCATGTTGACAATCTGCTTCAAAGCATTTGATAGGGCATTGTCTCTGTGAAGCAGATAATGCCTGCACACTAAAGGTGGTATGCGTAGAAAAACTTGCATAGCTGAGTTAGCATAGCAGTTCACTCTTTAGTGCTGTTGTCAAAGACTGGTACAGCAGCTAGCACCAACTGATTTCAACCAATTGTTGGTTGTGAATGTTTATTTGAAGTTGTGGCCTTTGTTGAACTCTTTTGAGTTGAATTACCTCTGGAAGCTTTGTTGGCTGTTTGTTGATCACCTGTAGATTTGACTGAATGATGGAGGCAGCTGGGATATGTAGGCAGTGGTATTAAAGACATTTGTGTCTGATGAGAGTATGTAACCTGTTGTACTTAAGAATATTATTGCTTGTCAGCTCACATTTTCTGAGGTGCTAGAGTTATAATGTGCAACCCAGAAAGGCTGAAAGTGCCATGTAGCTTCATGTCATCCTTGAAAATGTCTGTACTTATAGTCCATCATTGTTGAATCCAAACTCAAAACCCTGAGATTTGTGAATGGATACAGCATATGCAACACATAATGGAAACTGTTTCCTGCTTCATATATATCCAATACCTGGAATTTTATGCAAGTCTGTTCTATGTACAGGTTGTTCCATGTTGTCAAAGTGGAATTACAAGTGTCTCTCGAGATGTGTTTTGGACATTGTAGACAAAGTCAGTGATGTTTCCCATGGCATCATGCTACTATGCTTCGTTCTACATCTAGATTACATCGCAGCATGATACGCGGCATTTACAGTGTGAGAACAGCTTCTAGGCCAGCTGTGTGTGAAACATTCGACTTGAGTTCACTGAGTCGTTCAGTCATCTTTGTTACTAGGTTGCAACTAAGAATGACACCATCAACTGTATCAACAGCATGCAGTTACGAATTTCTGTTTTCTCTGCAGCATTAAGATCATTGAACTCAGTGCATTTCTTTGGTTATGCGGCATAAAGACACACTATGTGTCCCGGAGAGTATACATCGCTGAAAACATTACATGTTGTTTCTATGGATGCAGTATCTACTGTGATTCTCTCGATCGCTTAACATACAAACATGTTCTGGTGATAGAGAACCTGTACGAAGCCTATCTAAAAAGTGATTTGTAGGCTGTGATCACCACTTTGGTGCATGTTCTCGTATCAACTCAACATAGGAATAATTCCTATACGTTACAGCCTGCAATGCAGCTAAGAATATTCTTAGCTTGCTTGGCAGTTAGAGTTGTAAATACATGCTCTTGCATTGACGTGCGTGCTGTAAAGGTCTCCCCAGCACAACAATAGTTTTGCCACCAATGCAACCCATCGTCTAGTACTCTGGCGATCTCCTGTAGATATAGATGAATACAGGCAAGCATGACATTGGAGACCATGCTGATTTCATCAATGATGAGTAACTTCATCTTTGTGAACATGGAATGGAGCTGAGATGCAACATCAAATGACAGTTTACGATACTTTCCAGTTCTGCCATGTTCCACTGGCAACATAAAAAGATAGTGTAATGTAACTCCACCAATGTTGTATGCGGCTAATCCTGTGGGGAGCAGTAATAGCAACAGTCAATGATGACAACTGTCAGGCTCTGCATTTCAAGTAGTGATGGCTTTATTAAGGAAACTTCTTTCCTGTGCCAGCTGAACCGGCTTAACAAAGATCAGTAGTGGCTTATAGTCACAACAGTCACATTCTTTATTTCATGTTGTAGGCCAGTGTCAGACAGCTTTCAACTACTGAGAATGAACTGTGGCGTTGCTGCTGGATTTAGTCTTTCTCTCAAGTCAGCTGGGTTGATAGTGGAGTGTGCCAGTGTTCCATGGCTGTCTCAGTTTCTGACATTAACACTTCTGGGACATTATGGCAGAGGTTCACTCTACAACAGCTTGTCCTTCTGGATCAAGGTTGTCTTGTGAACTAACAGGAGTGTCTTCCTGAAGCTGCTTCTCTGCCTTCAAGCTGTTCTTTCTCAGCCTCTAGTCTCTGTATGTATGTCTCTGAGTATTCAGTTTTGAAAGTCCTATAACCTGCATTGAATTCTTCCTTGAATGTATCACAGTCACCCTTTAATTCAGACTCACTTGTCCAGGGTCTAGTAGGAATAGAGCAAAGTAGTAGCATTCTCTGCTCGATGTGCCTAGATGTAATCTGGCAGTGGTCTATGAGCCATGGCTTGTGTCTCTTTACTAGACAGCCATCAACTCCATTCACCTTGTAAATCTGGCATGTTGAGTCAGGTGATATATCTGCCTTGTAGTCATACCACTTAGCCACCTGGAAGAGACACATATCATCCATTTCGTCGTGTCTATGGGGATAGTATGTGTCTATCAGGTTATTCTTCATGATATGTTTTGGAGAAGGTCTATTGGCAGCGAGTTCCTCAATTTCGGCATGGGGAATCAGTACACATTTGCGTTTCTCTTTGTAGTTAACACTGAGAAACCAGACAGTGTCTGATCTCCCTTACAGATGTGTACACATTAAATGGTCACTGGTTTCGTAAGCTCCACATCTTTTGTGAAAGAGTTTCAAGCCCAATGACCATAGCTGAGACGTCAGGGCTTCTGTTTGAACTGGCAATATCTTCCCAAAATCTTGCAAGCTTGGTCTGTTCATGTTTGGTAATGTACAAAGTGATGTACCGTACTAGGGCCAATGAGTTATCAAGCCACAAACTGAACATCTATGTTTGCTTGCCACATTAGGAGAAGAGTTGTTGTAGCTCATATGTATACCTTCTTTTCTCATCTCTGTGTAACTATTATACTTCTCTTGTTGATTTTGTCTTTAAATGGTGTCGCATTGCTGAGAAAAAGGTTAGTTCATGGCACCATCCTGGCAACCTCATCTAGAAATCCAAAGTATATTGTGTGTACCAATTTAGATTTGTTCTTTACTACTCACTCGCGTATTTTGCACAAATATGTCACTGGAACTTTTGAACCAACTTCATAGTGTAGGACTGTCATACTTTGTCTGAATGTGACAAGTGATATATTTCTTGATGAATGATAGCACTTGAAGGTTTCATGTTCACCTATGCATGGTGCATCCTTTATCCACAACAGCATATGGATGTGAGGGGCACCCAGTGCTTGATACTCCATCCTCCAAAAGTAATGCTCCACAATACCAAGAGGTGGATTGTCCTTTGACAATATGAAAGTCAGAATGTCATGGAACCGCTTGTGAAAATGTCTTGTGACAGACACAGGATCAAGTGAACACATTTCTCCGACAGTCATTGATGAGATGCTGTTGACATCAGAATTTGCCCACTTCAACAGTTCAATGAACTCGTCCCAGACATATTCAGCACAACTAAGTGTGACAAACCATGTGGCTGCACCATACTCTTGCAGCATTGTCATCACTTCAGAGTGTCTGTGATACCAATATTCTTTGGTACCTTGAAGACTTGAAAGAATAGAAGACAGATTCACTTGCACATTTTCATCTTTCTGCTTTAATTTCTCTAGAAATTGAGCAGCTGTTATTCCATCTAGTGGATTTGTGAGATGAATAGTATGTGGAATGGATGCAGACAGAATGCTAAGTTCACTATCCCAGAGGAGATGAAACAGGTACTGTATGTTACGTCTGAATTTGCCATCTTTAATGAGCACACGGCTAGTGCGGTACTCAGCACTTTGTACACACACTTCTCTTTCATCTAGCCATCCACCTGACCCTTTTGGGAATAGGTCTGGGAAACAGCGTGCTTCTAGTGTTGCCTCCCAAATGCTGACAGGCTCACCTTCCACCTGCTTCATTTGATAGAGATCAATGTTGTCTCCTACTGGATCTCTACCATGTAGTGGGTGAATTGTGTACTGTTCATACACATTGTCACTTGTCTGTCCACTGACCTCCTCAATGATTGGTTTAGTTTTTTCTAATAGATCATGTTGTACAGAGAGACTGGCCATCTGATCTATGTCAAGGTCTGTATATAAGGGATTGTTAGTCTTTAAATAAGTAAGAGAATGCTTCACCTTTTGTACATTGACAACATCTTACCAGATGACCTTGGACTTCATTGGAACACCATTTACAAGAATCACCAAACTATTTTCTGTTGAAATTGCTTCCAGATTTTCCTGTAGAGGAAGTGGTAGATACATCATGGAACCCTTTAGAGATCTAACAAGTTCTTTCTGTGGAATGTTCCGTGTCTTTGTGTTCAGACGTAGAATGGTTTGGAATGGTTTCATTGTCTGAATTAGAATGCGTTCAAACATATTCAATGTTGAAATCTCACTTGGTGTAACATGTGCCTCCATGTTGTTCAGAAGTGACCTTGGTTGCAAAATGTTAGACTTCAGTTTGGAGAAATAGTGCTTGCATAGCAGAATGGTGTTTTCTAACTGAAAGTCAGATTTAAGCAGCAAAAATGCAGAAAGAAGGAACCACATGTCATTGTATGGTGACAAGGTTTCGAGGTTCACTGTGACTGTTTGTTTAGTGTAGCACAAACATTTACATGACACGCATACAGAGTCAAACTTCTGAGACTTTGCCAGCTCAAATTTTGTTATTTCTTTGCCATAATGTCTCAGTATGTCAGTTTCTAACACTGAAACAGGTGTTTCAACTGAAGTGCTTAACTGAGAAATTGTTGTGTCTGGTACAGAAGTAACATGTTGCAGTTTTTTGAGAAATGTGATGGCACCCTGCATGTCACCTGACTGCAATAAGTCATTTAAATAAGTGTAGTGATGTATAACTCGTCGTACTTCATATACTCTGTATACAATGTTTCGCATGCCTGTTTGATGCACTCCAAGCATACGCATGTTGTGAAAAATACTATCACAAACACCACTATCAAGGCATGCCAGTGAGTGACCCATTAGTCCAGTATGTGGATGAATTTCACAATGGTCAATTTTGTCGAACAGTTTATATCTTTCTTTGCGATCTGTTATCACAAATAGGTTGACAAACTGTTCAACTTTTTCAAATGACGATTGCCTACGGTTGCAGGTCTCATCACATGCCCATGCCAGACAGTGCCGTTTATTGGAGACTGTGGTTGAATCCCAGTCATCATCTGTATCCATTGCAGTGTCATCACAGATACTGAGGACATTTACCAGTTTGCCATACTCATCAATGGTGAACTTATGTTCCTTTTTCTGGGAATAATAAGATTCTTCCCAGAAATATGCCTCTGAGTGCTGCGTGTGCATCCAGTGACCTTTGAAAACATCACAGATATTGTGAACAGTCAAAGAAGGATACTGTTGTAGTCTTTTTTTGATGCCATATACAACTTTCCTGAATTGTTCAAGCACATGAGACATCTGACGCCACAAGCGCTGCAGTACAAACACTGCTCTGTTAACAAAAGTGCGTACTTTGAGACGCAACTTCATCAAAGACAGATGACTCTTTGTCTTTTTGTGCTCATGTCTCATCACAGCAGCAATAAGTCTGTCAATCTTAGCTTTACTTGCTAGTGATTGGAAATACTTTTGCTTTCTCACTTGCAAATCACCAGGTGTGAGTCTACGGCGTTGTTTGGGAGGTTTGTTGATGGTTGCAGTTGCAATAGTTGTGTTTCGTCAGAGAGATCTGCACAACTGTTGTAGAGGTAAGCATTTTTTACTTGCTCTTGAGTAAGTATGTGCTTTTGATGTGCAGTGAGTTGTTGTAGGGCTCACTGTTGCAGTAGAGATCTGTCTCTGTTCATATTGTGATGTAACATTTGTGTTTTCTTTATCGCCCTTATACAACAGTGAAGTACTATGATACCTGTCTCGTTTCCCTTATACATCTACATCTGTATTTAGTTGGCATGTTTTGATATGATAGTTCACAGTGGCAGTCAGCAATCTTACAGAAGTATCAGGCACCTGTATGAAAGACAGAGAAAAATAAAATGTTGCTATATGTCTCTGTTCATGCCTTCTAACGTTGTGCATTGAAACATCTGATTTAAGTATCACATCAATTTAAAAAGAAAATGTTTGCAATCTTTTAATCACATAAGTTATTTACATTGCTACAGTTGTACTTCATTTCTGTCACATTGTCTTGCATATCATTATCACTATAGAATCTACATTTTGTTTCATATGATTTCCATGTTCAGTTATTAATAATTAGTATTATTAAGAAACTTTTATATAGCTTACACTGTTACAGTTCTGTAACACAATAACTTTATTGATGATCTTTCTGTTAATTACTGAACATTAATAAGTCAACTTTGCACACTTAGCTGAAGTTAGTGCATTATGAATATTTACATGTGAGATTGTTCAGGTTGGCATTTTACTACAACCATTTTGCAATTACACAGCTGTCATTTTTCACATGCTTGCTGAGCTGTTTTGTATGTAATTACAGTGACCACTGCTACAGGTGTTGTGTGAAACCACTGTTCAGAGACATTGTGATACTGACAGTCAAACTGCTCATGAGCAGAGGTGTGAAATGAGTACATACAAAATTTGGTAATGATAGTCTGTACTATGACTGTTTATGTGAGTGTGCATATGAACTTCACAACACACATTTGTAAGCTGATGTATTTGCGGTATTCCAATGTCAGTTTGGTAACATTGCATTTACGTCCTCAAATGACTTAGTTGGAAATTTGGTGCGAATGCTGCATAAAATGACTGTTTGTAGTGTTGATTAACAACTGACAAACTATGCATTACTACAAGTCAGTTGCACGGTGCCATTGTCACTGAAGATATCCACCTTTTTGTGGGTGTTTTTACTAAGTCACAATACTATGCATCTCCAGTTGTGAGACTGGCAATGCTGTTTAGTAGTGTTTAGCATTGACAATTTGGTTATTTTGCCATTAAGCATCAAACTGTGGTAAAAATAGACAATTTGGAAAAAATGCTATCGAATGCATGAAAGTGTTGCAATAGTAGGTAGCAGTATTTGACAGTCTGCAATGTTACTCTGCTCGACAGTATGGTAAAAAGTAATGTCGAAGTTCTAAAGTTTCGTAAAAGTTGCTTGCATTCGACACTGTCGCAAATTACTTTCCTGCATTCGAAAGTGTCACAAATTTTAAACTTGGGAGTGGAAAATGCATTCATTATCAAATCAGATCTGATTGTATTTGAGTGACAGCTTGTTCTATCAATGTAATGCAAGATGTGTCAGGCCATGTGAGACAACCAATCAGAGATGGACAACACTGAAGAAGAAGTCAGCAGCAGCCATCTTAGTGACAACTGAGAGACAGCATTTCAAAAACTGTAAGTACAGTATATTTTATTAAGCATTTTTCCAGTATGATAAAAAGTGTTAGCAACATGTAAATACTATTAATCAAAATGTTTTTTAGTCTGTATTTGATAATTTTACTTGTAATCATCTAACTTGCTGTATAATTTAGATAAAAGTGTTTAAAGTCAGATAGTAGTTGAGTACTAACTTGTACAGATACAGCTGCAAATAGAGGGAGATAGAAAGCTGCACGTGGACCCATAACAGAAGAGGGAACCAATCAGACATGTTTCTGTAGTTGTAATTGTTTAAAACTGCCTATGAAAAGGATGCATTTTTCCCACCTCTCAATGTTTGCACATTTTAGCTGCAGCAGAAGTCTAGTAATAGTCAGTGCATTGCCTACATTGGTTAATGAAGCCAGAGTACTAGCCAATGATTTTTTTTATTTGTGTGTTATGAATCAGCCCAGTGAAGCTGGCTTGAAGTTAAGAGGGAAAATATCAGTTTTACTTTCACTACTGCCTAGCCACTGCAGGGTGAACACTGACTTTTTTGGTAGCTGTCTGTCCACTTCTGAGTTTAAAACCTGAGAATGGCAGAAAATCACAAAAGGACTTTGTGGATAGTTGGAAGCAGTATCGTGAGACGAGCATCTGAGTATGCTCACAATAGTGATTTTGGGAGAAATCTGCAGCTCCCAAATTGCTCTGTAAAGTGGGTTGGTAGGGGTGGAATGAGGTGGGAACACCTCATGCCAACCATGCACAGACTTTTGAGTACTCAGCCTCATTCTGACATACTGCTGATACATCTCGATGGCAATGATTTGGGCACCAAACGCTAGGTAGATTTAGTAACAGAAGCAAAATTGGACCTTGCTTCTATTATGAGTATGTTGCCTGCCCGTATAATCATATTTTCAGATATTGCAGAGCGTAGGGTCTGGCAAGCAGAATACCATATGTATCTGATTGACAGAGCTCGAAGAAAAGTCAACATACAAATATCTGCTTTTCTACGCATGTATGGAATGTATACTATACGTCACCCTTGAAATTAAGTATTGTTATGATTGGCTATACCTACCAGATGATGTACATTTCTTGCATGCTGGCAATTGCCATTTCCTGGGAGACCTTTGAGATGCAATCCTCAAAGTCCTCTAAGACTGTCAGACTGTTTGATCAAATATTACAGTGTAAACAAAGGTTCTTTTCAGAACCCTATTAATGTGGTCAAAAAATTGATCAGCTGCATGCATCACTCACACACATGTAACACATGAGTTGGGAACATTCAGATTGTGCCATGCTGTGTAACAACACTGGGGAAAGTGCAATAGCATTGCATCATGTTGTTGTTAGTACACAATTTCATGATGTTGTTATGTGGTTCGCATTGTAATATTTTTCAGTCTGTAAGGTTAATTTAACATTTACTGTGGCATTACACTACTGTAAGTGGCAGAGAGGAGTAGGGGTGTTACAACAATGAAACGCAGTGGTGGCAGGCTTATGTTTAACATTATTTAGTACTATTTGTGCAAATGGAGCCATGTTGTATGCAACACATAAGCTAAGTAATTTTTTCATATTATGAAGCCATTATTAGTATGCAGGTATCCTCTGCATTAGTGAGTTGTTGCTTGTATTGGCTGACTCAGGCTATGTTCTTGATTGATGACACCCCCCCCCACGTAGCTTGCTGGTACTATATTTGAAAAGTAATATTTTTTAACAAAACAAGAAATGTGGTAGTACAGTGTAGTGTTGGCTATCACGTTATAATGGGTAATGATTGTTTACAGTAATGCTTAGTGTCATTATTAGTTCTATTTTTTTGTTAAATAAATGTGTAGTGGTAGGGAGATCACGTGACGCTCGTAGAGAGATGGCAGCAGCTTGAGGGTTCTCCGCTCCCTACCACACTAATTTCATTTTCGCAAGGGCTAACCGAGTTTACAGGTATCTGGAAGCCAGCCAGACCCTGTAGGAACATGTCCTGCACCATTCCATGCTAATGCTCGTTTTCAGCTATTTAAAGAACCGAGTTAATCGTCGGTGAAAGTCCGCCTGCGATTAAGCAGCAACGCGCTCTTCCCCTGCTCCCTGCCAGCACAAATTTTGATTTTGCTCACGATCACATACTGGACAGACTTTGGGGCACTGCAAGAAGTCTATCTGCACTGGTTTTGTACATTTTGGGGACAATGCTCATTTTTTTGCAATTTTAAAGGAGCCAGCACTGGATTTCTTCACTGTAGGCTGGCGGCAAACTTACAGCCTGTGGGCCTCTCTCTCCTTATCAGCAAGGCACTTACTCTACACCCCAAATCCTATATTCTACACGGTGAAGTTACCTGTATTGATGCTGGGAAATCCTTGGGTCCATCTAGGAGTGGATTTTGGGGTAAATAGTGATAACTTTGTTTTGGAAGATGCAGTCAACTGATTCTGAATTGAAGCTAAGCGCCCGCGTAGGGGCTCATCGCCTCTGCTCCAGGAACAAGAGCTAAAACCTGAGAAGATCTACAATGACCTTTCTACTATAAAAGAAGCTTTATTCAAACTTATAGAGGAAGTGGCAGAGATAAAACCAGCATTGACACAGTTAGCGAGAAGGGTGACTGACGCTGAGGCCAGAATCTCATCTCTGGAGAGAGCTATAGATAAATCAGGCCCTAATATAATGGAGTGTAAAAGAAATATTGTTAAATTAGAAGATCGTCTAGATGACCTGGAGGGCCGCAATAGGCATAATAATCTGGTCCTACTGGGCCTCCCTGAAGGTGAGGAAGGGCTGAATACTATTCAGTTTCTGCAGAAGCTTATTAAGAAATTGGTGGGCCCCTCACCCAACGGGCCGGAATATATTATAGAGAGGGGTCATAGGGCCCTTAGAGCCAAACCTCCACCTTTGGAGCCACCGAGGCCAGTTATTTTTAAACTTTTGAACTATTTGTACAGGGAATACATCTTAAATGGAGTGAGGAAATTGTAAGTTTTCCAATGGGAAGACAAGAAACTGCGCCTGGTACCCGACTTAACCTGGAAGATGAGACAAGCTCATGCCAGCTTCAGGCTGATTACGTCGAAGCTCTGGGCAGCAGGGATCCAACACCGTCTACTTTACCCTGCGAGGCTGGAGGTTACTTTCAAGAAAGGCCCGAAGAGGTTCGACTCGGCGGAAGAAGCACCTGACTCCCTGAGAACTTTGCTACCTGACTTGTTTCCCAAGGGATGAGAGATAAGTCTGACTATATGGACAGTGCATAGTAACTTTTTGTTCTTGCTAAATTCGGTGACTAAGATTTTTGGATTGTTACCAACATTTATAATCTGATTTTGATTGGGGGTATCAGAGCAATCTGTAACTCGGGATTGTCCTTAGATTACCGACTAGTTGGGTAAGTATCACGTCTGCTGATGTGTGTGACATTTAACTACTATTGGGATGGGCTAGGGAGCCTTACCAGCTGTATTATTGATATATCTTGGCTAGAAGTATTATAGTACTTTAGATTTCAATTAGAGTACGGGGTTGGTTTTACATCAGTCCTTGAAGATATAAAGTTATGGTTAACATTTTTATGAGGTGGCAGGCTACATTGTTTGCACGTACGCCTGGAAGAATACTTTTGTTCCCTTTTGTGACACTTGTATTAATGGTGTTTGACGATAACAATAGTTTTCTTATTGGTAATTTTGGTTGGGGTACCAACTAGCTATAAGGATCAGTTAGATTCGAACTGCCAAGGGTATAATGCTAGTTATGATGTTTAGGCAGGCTGGACAGCCCTGTCTTGTTTACTTAATAGTTCTGTTAGATATAGTTCGGCCGGCCTTCGGGTTAGCAGGCCTAGATAGAGTCCCACTAAGGTTGGGTGTGCCATGGATTGGCCTATAATCTCATTTTCCAGGGTTTGGATGGTTGGAGGTACTTAATGGCCTAATACATGCCTTATTAGTTTAATGGTTGCATTATACCCCTTAATTTCTAATTTCTAATTTTTACTTTCTCTTTCTTTTTGGCGAAAGTCTTGTCAATTAGTGTTTTACTACCTGACCTAATCATAGACCTAAAGAGGGAGGTTAAATTTTTTTTTTTTCTTCTTTAGTAGCCTAGCCCATAGATAGAGACTGACACGATTATATATTTAATTATATCAATAGTAGTGGCAGGGGCAGATATACCCATCTCTATGCAGCATCATGTACCTGAGAACGGGGTGTTGGCTTCGGGCCAGGAGGGTGAGTTATAAGTTATTTATGGGTATGTTATTATCTTGTTTAGGGGTTGGTGGGGCATTTCGGAAAGGTAAATTCTTTTCTGTTTTGAGGGTATTTGTATGGGGGGGAAGGTGCAGCTATCCTAAGAGTTTCATGGTTTGTATAACGGATGGTAGATAGGTTGAATATAATTTCCTGGAATATCAAGGGAGGAAAGGATAACTGTAAAAAATGTGTCATTCTGAATCACCTTGCCCGCTTGAAACCAGCAATAGTATTTTTACAAGAAACCCACATTCTTGCTGACCGACTGGCCCATTTCAAGAAGAAGTGGGTGAATCAGGTTTTTGGAGCGGGATTCTCCTCTAATAGCCGGGGAGTAGCTATTTTAGTTTCTTGGGGGGTTCCATTCACACATTCTCAAATAATATCTGACCCGCAAGGTCGATTTATTTTTGTTTCAGGTAGTATTGGAGGGATTAATCTAGTCCTGGGTTCAGTATATGGGCCTAACCTAGATTCACCAGACTTTTTTACACAGGTAGGATTGACCTTGGCTTCTTTTGGGAACGTCCCAATAATCATAGGTGGGGACTGGAATTTAGTTCAGGTTAACCGGCTAGACAGATCACATTGTAAAGGCTCTTCCCTCTCCAGCTCTGTAAGACTTCTGGAGCTTATGTCTTCAATAGGTCTAATAGATTCCCTGGCGCATTTCAACCCTAGCCTCCTGAGTTTACATTTTCTTCTGCAGTGCATAAATCACACTCGAGATTGGTCTTTTTCTGGTCAGTCAGTTTAGTTTGTCCTGGGTGGTGGATGCTGCATTTTGCCCCGTGTAATCTCTGACCATTCACCTATAAGGATTAATGTTCTCTACCACCTTTACTAAATAGGTCATACTCATGGTCATTAAACAACAATATTTTAAAAGATTCCAATACATTAGCCAGCTTTAAATTGTTCTTAGAAAGCTCTATCGCCAGCAATTGGGGTTCCATTAATGCTATTGATCAAACGTGGGTGGCTCTTAAGTCGGTGTGGCGTGGTGAGTTAATACGCTTAGCAACTGTCCGCAAGTTCAAGTCAAGGACACTATTAGACAAATGTTTAAAGGAAATAAAGGAACTAGAAAAGCTAAACGATAATCAAACAACGGTAGAACAAGAAAACAAATTAATCTTTTTAAGAAATCGGTATGCGGACATGCAGAGAAAGTCATTATTTTAGCCTCCAGAGTCAAGGCTTTATACCTGGGACAATGCAGTAGGGCAGGAAGGCTGCTGACTTGGCAGTTAAAACAGAAATCTTCGACAAGGTGGGTGACTGCTCTCAACCACCCGGAATCAGGGCAAGTGATTACGGACCTGGCTGAAATACTAGGTATCTTTAAGTCCTTTTACCAAAAGCTCTATACAAGCCAGCGGCCCTCCACCCAGGTATTAGACGAGTCACAAGAGTTTTTAGAAACCATTTCGTTACCGGAACTCTCAAGAGATGCTGGTCCTCAATTGGTAGCCCCCATTTCGGTGGAAGAAATAGAAAGTGTTATTGATTCGTTTTGCCCAGACAAAGCGCCTGGTCCGGATGGATTTTCAGCTTTCTTTTATCAGCAATTTAAAAATATTCTTGCACCTTTATTGCAGGAGCTATTTTCCTTTTGGTGTGATCAAGGGATCAAGGACCAGACACCATTCGAGGCTAAGATTATTCTGTTGCCAAAACCAGGCAAGTCCACTGACGATGTGGGTAGCTATAGGCCGATTTCATTGCTAAACTTGGTTGTTAAAGTCTTTGCTAAAATTCTGGCCAACAGATTAAAATGAGTTTGGCGGACTTTATTGAGTCCAGAGCAAGCTGGTTTTGTGGAGGGTTGCTCCTCAGCTGATCACTTCCGCAAGTTGTTTTACCTGGTTTCTGAGTCTATGGACCCTGCGCTGGATGCGTCATTAGTTTCTTTAGATGCAGAGAAAGCCTTTGACAGGGTGGAATGGGCTTTCATGTTCACTACCCTGTCAAAGCTAGGCCTCCCAGATAGATTTATTCACATGGTTCGTGTTTTATATTCTTGCTCTGTAGCTAAAATCCAATGTAACAACTTAATTTCCGAGGCCTTTCCCCTCTCTAGAGGTACTCGGCAGGGTTGCCCTTTATCACCATACCTTTTTAATTTATACATTGAACCATTGATTCGTTCCATTAAGTCCAATAGAGAGGTGAAGGGGCTATGGATTGGAGGCACCAAGTTTAAATTATCTGCATTTGCAGATGACTTACTGTTACACATCTCGGACACTACTTCTTCCCTTCCTAAAGCTCTCGATTTAATTGATAAGTTCAGTAAGTGTTCAGGATACAATTTAAACAAGGCCAAAACGTCAGTCTATGCTTTGTCCCCTCTTCTTCATAGAAGTTGGTGCCTCTCCCTGGGACTTCGTTGGCAAACCAATTCAATAACCTATTTGGGGATTCAAATATCTAAGAATTTAGAGAACTTAGTTGATTTAAATCTTAAACCTTTAGTTAAAACTATTAAGGAAGATTTGGTTAGATGGTCAAAGCTCCCACTGACTTTTTTGAGAAGAGCCAACACGATAAAAATGATGGTTATGCCCAAACTTTTTTATACTCTATCTAATTTAAATGTGTATTTGCCAAAGTCCTTTTTTAAGCCACTATTTCAACAATGTGCGGCTTTCCTATGGAATGGGAGACCCCCCAGAAGAAGTTACCTCAAACTTACTCACCAGTGACGACTCGGAGGGCTCCAACTACTGGACTTTTATGCTTATCACCTTGAGATCCACCTGGTGAGGTCGAGTGCTTGGGCATGCGACGAGGACCTAACATACCCTGGCCTTCACTTAGATCGTTTATTTGTTAGTGGCCTTAAGCTGGATTTGGAGTCTTTACTTTATGTTCCATGGGTTAAAGTTCCAAAGAGGGCGAGGGATACCCCGTTAGGATGGGACATTAAAGCCTTGCAACAGTTCTATACGAAATTTCAAATCTCACAACGATATGACTTATCTCAACCTATAGTAGGAAATCCGAATTTGATCATCGGGAAGCAACCTATATCTAGACGGGGAATTGAAGGGGTAACGAAGTGGCGGGTTCAGGATCTCTTTCAGAACAATAGGCTTCTTTCACTTCAGGCTCTGGCGGAGAAGTCGGAAGGTAAATGTCAATCCTACTTAAAATTAAGCCAAATTTTAAGCTGCATCAAGTCGTATTTTGGTAAGAGGCTGGGGCAAAATATTTTGGGACCTATGTTTGTGGAGTTGAAAGGGTATACGCAAGCGGGTAAGGTGATATCCAAAATGTATAAGTATATTATAGTCAAAGACTCTTTGAAAGTGTCACCAGTTCCGACATACTGGGAATTAAATCTGTCTTTAGGTAAATCAGCAGAAATTTGGGAGAAGGCTTGGGTCGATATCTATAAATTTGTCAAGCAGGACAGATTAAGAGAAGTTCAATTTAAGTTACTTATAATCTATATTTCTACCAGCTAAGCTTTCAAGGATGAGTAGTCGCTTTACAGCGAATTGTATTGAGTGTAATGATTCTCTGGCTACCAGCTACCACAAGTTTTGGACCCGCCCTAAGGTGGTGGGACTGTATTGGTGAAGGCAAATGATTGGTCAATTCTATGATCTGACAGATTCTTCACCCAGAGGCTTGTATATTTGGTGTGTTTGATAAAATACATAGTAAATTAACTAAATGTCGATTAGCTATGGTAGCAGCAGTAACTAAACGATAATTCTGCGCCACTGAGAGGTGATTGACTTCGGTACGGAGTGGTGGAGGAGTTATGAGTGCATTGAATGCAGAAAGATCGGCTCTTTCTTTGTATAATGCTTCACCATTATTCTTGCAATGTTGGGGAAGCTATTCCAATGTTTGAAGGATAGGTATGGGTATTAGCGTAAAACTTACAACACTCCTTTTAATTACTGGAAGGATATTGACCCCAGTCTGGTACATTATTTGGGTGAATCTCTCTCCATGTTACCCATTTGAAGACTTAGTTATATTACTTATATTTGGGTCTTATTTTGTTTGTTTTCTAAGGTTTCATTATGTTTGAACTCATTATAGTAGTGAGTCAGCCGTAGGGATAGCTGCCAGGGGTGGGGGGGTTTTAGGGGTTTTGTTCTGCTTTGTTACTTCTCCTTTTTTTTTCTATTTATTCTTTTATGGTGCCTCTGTATTATGTACTTGCATGATATATATGTTATGTTTGATAAACTTCAATAAAGTTCGGTTATTTGCAAAAAAAATGTGTAGTGGTAGCTGCAGTACAGCAAAATGGTTACACTTAGACAGAAAGAACACAATTGGGTAAGAGGGTGGGTTGCAGTGTTTCATTTTCTAAGCACTAAACTTCATACAATACATAAAAATCCATTTACTGTGGGACATGACAGTCATGGAAATGTTTCTTTATGCTTCTGTTGCAGAACTAAAAATTAACCATGAGGCAGTGGACCTTGAGAGAGGTGTGCTTGCTGCTTGAGGCAGTCCAAGCGAGGGGGAATGCTTGCATATTAATGCGGAGCACGATCCGCAAACTGGATCCGATGTGGAGGTGCATCAACTGTTTTTTACATGTGATAATCAAGGTTAAGAACAAAACAATTACACAGTTGAAGAGGAAGTGGAAGCTGTTGCGCCAGTGTTTTTACATTCTTAAACAGAGGGAGGTGATACTGGACAACGATACGTGCTGGTACTACCTCGCCTATGAACTCTGGGAGGCTGCTGGGAAGCCAGCTGTGGGGGAGCGCCTAGCTCATGGGAAGTTACTCAACAGAAGTTTGCACAATGCATATGACTTTATATAGATTTGGACTGAAATCATGACATATGGTATGACACTTCATAGTATATGTAAGCAATGTACCATGACAAGGAGTGGACATATTGGTGGATTTACCACATCTGGTGTTGTTCAGTCACGAGGCACAGCTGAGTGGCTTAACCACACCAGAAGTGGTAAATCCACCCATATACCCACTCTCTATCATGGTATATTGCTTTAATACAATGTTCAAGTGTTCTTTTTGTTTTTTATAGTGATATCAAAGTTGTTACAATGGATATACTGGAGGATTTTTCCACAGTCATTCAATCTGTTTTGACCAATGAGGTTACAGGATTTTCATACCCCATAGTTTAAGGTTTATTTGTCATGCTTGCTGTGGTTCGGCTGTGAGGTTTTCCTGAGTGACTGAATAACAGCAGAATCTGGTAATAATAGCGGCAGGAGTGTAGCAAGAAATTTCCATTTTGTACACAATCTCCAACAGTTACACCCCCCCCAATTAAAAATGTATACATCCCTTCCAAATGGCACCCCCTTTCAAACAAGTCAGATTGTTGTCAGATGATTCCTCTACTCTCTAAAGAGGTTATACATGTATCATACCCTCCTCAGTGGCCTACACTAACCCAAATACTACAGATTAGAATGATAATATTAACAGAGTGGCTTATGGTTTGTGACAGGCACGCAACAAAACTGTACACAAATGTGTACAGTGAGTATGCCTGTCTACACCCTTGAATAGCGGTGCAGTGACTATACAGTATCCATTGTATATAGACAATATTTAACTTCATTTAAAGTTTACATAGCTATTACGTTTAGTGAATCTAGTGAGTTTATGCTGTGTTCTTCAACTTAATTTTTGATCTGTATGTCTAGTGTGTATTAGGTACCATGCTATGCAGTCATGCAACTTAGTGATGGAAACTTCAAAATACTGGTAGAATAAAAGAAAATGTATGTGTTTTGCAGTATTCTGACACATGAAATGAAAATAGTATTTTTTTTATCATGCAGCGTTAAGGATGATGTTTGGGTACAGTATCTCATCTGAAATATGGTTAATTCAATATTTGTACTTAATAGGGGATTGTAGATGCCTCGACTTGTTGAAATGTTCTCCATGTTTCTAGAACAACTACTGATGTTGATTTCATAGCTGTTCTCTAGTGCTGTTAAAACATTATTATTGATATTAACAGCACTTGTAATTTAATATGTACCCACAATGCTTGTGGTGTGCCTGATGAGAGGCAATGTTACCTATGTGAAGCATGTTTGATGGTTACATCAACTGTTTAAAAAATGTGATGCAATTAACATTCAAGACTTAGTTATGCCTTTGTTTTTTCTTTTATGACAAGCCAACGTAGGACTCCCCACCTGCCCACGAGGTAGTACCAGCATAGTGTGAAGCTGTGGAGGGTGGTCAATCAGACACTGACAGTGTCATTGTCATTGAGTCCAATGGTAAGATGCTGATGGAAATAATTGTACTATGTAATTGGGGTGCTATGAGGGTATCATGTAAGGTGTGACCTTCACTACTTAACTAAATTCTTTTTAGGAAATACTATTTAGTAAGTAAGTATTATTTGAAGCATCTATGTATTATTTGTATTTCAAAAATGGGTTGGGGAAATTGTTTTAGCTGATTGACTAAGACAAACAAACAGCCAGTCTGCCATCAGGCAATAGAGACCAGTAAATAATGAGTCTGTGCATCTACTGCCTGATCAGGTCTCAGATCCTTGTTAAAATAGAATGTTCATTTTGTTAATACAGCCATGTTTTTCTTAATATGTAAGTGAACCGCACACAGATACACACACACTGTGCATAACACTTTCACACTCATTCCTCCTGCCAAGTCTTCTTTGCACCTGCCTTGTCTGTTCCTCTGGCTGCTCGCAGACTTAGCTGTGACCCACAATTATTTCCGTCGGCTAGCAAAACAGAAAATGCCATGACAGAAGTGGTGACTCCTCATTAGGCTACAATAGGTTACACCCCTCACCCCCCCATTGTGAACACAGTTGACCCTCCAAAGAAACAAATACACAGAGCACTGGAGAAATGGACAACTTTGCTTCAGATATTCAAACTGTGCCAAGCTGTGGCATGAGCTTGGGTGCAGCTTAACTCTGCTGTGCAGGGGGTGTGGAGTGGGTGACATTCAACGGAGCTGTGACATGGCTCAGCAGTGTTGAAGATTGCAAAGTGGCTACCCCCCTAGTGTGCATGGTGCAGTGCAACTGCGCTAGCGTAAGTGGCCATAGTGAAGCATGGGGGTGCAGTACTGCAAGTTCCATTTCGCCATTGACAGCAACCTAAATACTCAAAAAATATCATGCCAATGGGGCTATGATGCATGCAAGGCACATATGGGTCCATTTGTATGTTTTCATAGTACATTTGCATGCAGGTGCACCGATCCCTGATGAGTTGTGCCTGGCGCCTTCTGAGACAACAGACGTTGGGGACTGATGCCACTTGCAGCAGAATCACGGTAATTTGCAGTGACAAGATTTTGCTGTTCTGTTTAATATCCATGGTGGTCCAGTGGAACACTATCTCCCAATTGTGGACATCTGTACAAATAAATGTAGAATTACACAATTTCTCTGGTGGTACAGTGTGACACTGTCTACATGATCGAGTGCATCTGTATAACACAAAGACTTTTGTCTAATATCCCTGGTGGTCCAGTGGACTGCTATTTGCCTGATCATGGGAATTTGTGAAAACAAATACTTCCAATCCCCGTGGTGATCTAGTAGTACCCCAGCAACTGCCCACTGAGCCCCAGTGCCCTGCTACCCCTCCCTGTTCAGCCAGTGGGTGGCAGGTCCTCACCCTCCTCACACCACAACATCCGCTGACTGACACTTCAGTAGGACTGTATGCCCATTGGTCCACAGCGTGAACCAGTGGGTGTGTGCACATACCATAGTACATATTCAACCCACTTGCTGATTTTATAAAACATTGATAATATGGTAGGTGCTTCTCTGTCCCTTTCATGTGCATTTTTTTTGTAAGTATCATTTTTATATATCCTTGGTGTCCCACTGTACCACTGCCTGCCTGATCATAGCCAACATAAATATTACATTCACCACTAACCCTGTTGTTCTAGTGGAGGTGTGTGAGTGCTTACAGTCAGAATTAACATAAAATCCACCTGTTTCACCTGGTACTCCAGTTGATAAGTGTGGTCAATTCTGGAGCAAAATACAAATAAGAGTAAACTGCTAACTGTACTCTTTAAGTGGAAACCACTCCTTGACAGTCGAGTAATACCTGCTGTCATGCTTCACCCACCCTCCTGATGACTGAGAGTCAGTAGTACACCATCTACCTGCTGCTCTGCTGTCTGGTGACCGACACTATTGGTAGGGCTGTATGTCCATAATTACACAGTGTGAGCCAATGGTCGCAGCACATATTGTTCAACAGAATGCAAGATGTGAATTGATCAATACAAATATGTCTATTGTTACTATCATATGGGCTGTACGACCATTGTTCACGCTGAGTGACAATGGATGCACAGCCGTAGAACTATTTAACTTGGCATATGGCGGGGTGGGTGGGGTAGCTGTTCTGCACCGCTAATGGGGGGGTGGAGTTTAACGTTTAAGGAATAAGGCATAATCAAGGGTTATGTTAATGGTCTGTTACGTTACTCACCTTCTAGGGTTGTACTGTGGCATGAGGTGTAGCCGAGTGCCACATGACCCTAGGTGGTTATTAACTGATCATTTACATATTCCCTGGGACTGCCTTATTTCTATTATAAGAAAACATGTTTATAAACAGTGTTAAACCTTGTTCATCATATGGACAAGCTCTACATGTATGTTAATAAAAGATTAACATAATGCTGTTACAATGTTTGCAGTCAATCAGAAAGCTCAAATTCTCAGACCCTTGTTTTAATTGGAATTAACGGGTAGGTATGGAGGGCTGCCCACTGCATACTAGGTATTATATGTTTCTGTTACTGTTTTTTTCACCTGTAATTGGACAGACATATACACAGAACCACCAGAGCTATTGGTTTATTTTATACTAATTCTGTGCAGGATTGGATGCACATGTCTATTGGAACACCAGGGACATAGGTTTGCATTATTTGACTTCAGCCTGCGCTTGGGCTGTGGGCATATTGATGTGCTGCAGGTGGTTTGTTGTCTAAGGGCTGCTGACTGTCAGTATGTCAGGGCCAAGTTTTGGGGTATGTTGACCCTGTCATACTAACAGGAAATGGGGTAGGCATCACTGAATAGGTCTATGGACATCTACAGCATTGTACACACACATGGTGTTACAATCACAGTGCAGCGTATAATTATGATGTGGTCACAAATCTTAGGAATTATCTGTAACATTGTTGATGCTGTTCATGTAAGTCACTTTCTCACTGTACAGATGAGAACAGTTGCTGTGTGCATGTCATGGTTGATTAATAACAGAACACCATATAAACACAGAAGTGTTATTGCAAAGAGGGATGTGTTTACATGTTTCAGTTACACGACAGAGTATTAAAAATGCAGTTCATAGCAAAAAGTACAGTTGTACCTTGATATTTTGTGGTATATGTTATCATTTTTTTTACTTGTTTGTTTCATAGAGCCCCGGGGAAGCTGAGTCTGAGACAACAGTGGAGGTGAAGCAGGAACCCGGCACCAGCTCACCATGTAAGTACTATCACAACAGATATTCATGCAAGATGTAGTGTTACAGTATCCTGAACTCAGAATGTATGTTATTATCATTGTGTGTTTGTTAGGTGGTTGTGTAATGACTGATATCATATAGTAGGACTATTCAGCATTCTTTCATAACTTTAAGAATACATGTGAAGGCTGTATAGTACTACAGTACATTGTTCAGAGATGCAAATGAATACATTATACATCTGTGTTCACTAGTATGGTGCAAGATTCATGTTCATTTGCTTCTGTTGTGTACAATGTGTGTTCAGCCAGATACAGAGTCAGTAAATGGCATCACGCATTCTATATATGCAGGTACGCATTGCCACTGACAGAAGTGAAGGGTGGGGAGTGTAAATGTTGCTGGTTAGTGGTTGGGAGAGTAACAGTGTACAACAAGATAACAAAGGATGTTTTACTTTGATATTATATTGCAGGGATTTCTGTAATAGGCCTGTGAGTGTTGTAGTGGGACACCAGGGACATAGCAAGCATAATTACTATAGTAATACACACAGTCAGCATACTGTGTAGGATGAAAGTGAAGCTGTAGCTTGGGAGGTCACTCAGAGCTGTCAGCTGTCATGCTGCAAGGTCTGATGTGACAACCAAGCTGTGAGTGACAGTTATAGAACATTTAAAACAGCAATTGTACTCATTAAAGTACAACCCGTATGTCTGGGTGTACACTAACATAGTAAGAATGCCACTAGAATAGGTGTCACAGCCTATTGCGTCTACTCATTTGGACAGCCGATGCCCTGGTATCTGAGCTTGCTCTCTGCCCCCTGGGCTTCTGTGGCTGCTTCCTTCCCAGTTCCAGATATTCTGACTGCATTTAACTTTTATTCTGGAACCGTTGTCCTATAACTGTCCCACATCCTATTGAACCCCTGTACCATGTCTGCGTGCACCAGTCCCATGGGCACCACATTACATGGATCCACCCACCCTCCTAGTGAAGTACACCTCCTTCTTTTCCCCTGAATTTTCCCTCCTCTGGTTGCAGCGATGGTTTCCCCCTCTTCCTTTCTTTGAGCCATCCTAACTGCTACTCTCTTATTTACCCCCTTCATGTACCTGAAGATGTTTATCATGTCTCTTCAGTGCCTTGTGTATGCCAATGTGCACATATTTAGGTCTCCGCGCCTCTCTGCATAGGTCCTGTTCCCCAAGTCCCACATTATTTTTATCGCCCTACTCTGGATGCTCCCCAGGAGTAAAATGTCTGTCTTTAACTGTGCTATCCATAGCTGCAAACAGTACTTGAGATGCGTTCTCACAAATAACTTACACAGACGGATTATCACTTCCCTCCTTCTGGAGGCAATCCCACTAGTAATGCATCCAGCATCCTGTTGTCCTTAGCTGCTGCCCTTGTACAAGTGTTAAAGTTGTTCATCTTGACATACAACAACAGCTTCAAGTCCCTGAAAGCAATAAAAACTTGTAGCATTTCACCCCCCCCGGTGCACACTTGGTATGGGTTTCTATGCCCATGTGCAATACCTTGCACTTCACTGCATTTAACCTCATCATACTCTTTCTACTACATCTTTCCATTGTTCCAGGGCAGCCTGTAGAACCAACTGGCCCTTCTGCCCATCCACTAACGCCCCCAGTTTTGAGTCATCTGCAAACAGAGTCATCTTACTCCTGATACCTGGCCTTACGTCAGACACGTAGGTGGTGAACAGGAGGGGCCCAGGTACTGATCCCTGTGGAAAGCTACTGATGACCCTCCTTGGGAATGAGACTATCCTGCCAATGATGAAGCTCTGGGTTCATTGTTGGAACCAATTGGCTATCCATCTGATGTGTTACTACTTCCTGGACTGCATATTGATTTTGTATGTAACATGGAACGAGAATGAACATGATAATTGTGTTGCAGATTCTACTGTTCTGTTTCGATAGACCGGTATTTAATTGCAGGTCAATAACACTTTTTAATATCACACTGACATGCATCACTGTGTTGTGCATGGTGTAAATTTGTATTTCTTGCACACCACTTCTGAACACAGGTCCTACTATTTATTTACATGATGTGTGCAGAATGTATTAGAGTAAGTATGTAGTAAACTCAGTCAACTCTTGCTTACTAAATCTGTAAGATGGTTTCAAGTGTTACAAAACCATTGTGACAGATGAAGTTGACAATTTGATGAAAACATTATAACTGGTCATGGGCATCTATCAGAAACACTATTGTGAAGTTGATCGTATGGTGAAGAAGGTTTAAAAGTGTTACTAAGTTGTTTAATTAAAATTAAAATAAGAAACTTTCATTGATTGCGTTGCTGGTCAATCACGACTTAGGAAATTTTGGCATTTGGTAACAGTTTCTGCCACACTACAGGCATGCAGAGCATGAGAATAACATACAAAATGACAGTTTGTTCATGGTTTACTGCTTAATCAATGTTATGTCAGTTAAAAAATATTTTTATACATCGAAATGTGTACAGAGGGTGAATAACAACTCAATATGTGTGTGTCTTTTGTAGCAATTGTTAAACTGATGATGATGATGTACACATCAAATTATGTAATCATACTGTTGGTGTGCAGGTAGTCGAATATTCTCTTGCAGGTGTGAAGAAACACTATAGCCACAGATGCTAAAGTTTAGTTGTCCACACACAATGAAGATGTAGTGTCACTGTATGAGACTGTACTGTTTATTATGCTAAACCATTTAGATACTGACTATTGCTGTATAGTAAGTTACATACAACAATAGCATAGGAAGTGTACTGTTCTTACAACACTTTTTATGTTGTCAACAAATGACATAATATGGTGTGAAAATATTGTAACTGAACAGGCAAGATGAAAATCTATATTTGTATCAGAGTTCTAAATAGTGTCAGTAGTGGCAAATAAATGTATAACTATTACTGAATTAGCTATAAATATTGTAAGGTGAAAGACAGAAAGGACATCACTGACTTGAGGCTGATGTATTGATTTATGTTTTTTGACTCTTTGTAGGGCACCGCTGTGCGAAACGCTGTACTGGCCACTGCCGCTGTTACCGCAGGCTTGAGCGCAAGGTTGACAGTCTTAAAAAAGATAATGTTGCGCTCCTTGAAGGACAGCAAAGAATGCTGTCCTTCATGGAAGCGCAACTACGGACTGTCAACATTGTGCTTGAGCCTGTGGTGACAGCGGCTGATGACACCGTGGCCAGTACCAGCACTTCACCTCCACCACCACCTGTACCTGCCAGCTTTCCTGAGGCAAAGTGACCACCCTCCACCAGAGTCTGGTATCTCCTCTGGAGGGTGCAACAGCTTCCACTTCCGTTGTGCCTCCACATCGGATCTAGTTTGTAGCTTGGACTGCCTCAAGCAGCACACATGTCTCGCAAGCAGTGGCTGCTAATAATTTTATTAACAACTGTTTCTATAATTATATTTATTTTATTTATTTTTTTTGAATGTTTTATAAACAAGAAAGATAAATACTAATAAATATATTTCTTTTATGTATATTTTAAAATTAGTAAAAATCAATATTTTTTCTTTTTTCAAGATTTTAAAAGTTGTATATTTTTGTATTTTATTTCGTGAAGAATGACTTTTCTATTTACCATTTGATAAAAAAATCGTTTTTTACTTTTATAAAAAAAAATATTTCATAAATATTACTTTTTGGTTGTGGTACTATTCTATTGTGGGGATGTTTATCATCAACATTTGTGACAAAGGGTTACACAAGTGTTATTTAATCATTTTCTGAAACATTATAGCAGATTCATGTGGGATTAAAATCAAGATACATATGTAGGTTAATAACGCAGTAAGCCATGACGAAGGATTATGTTAATGGTCTGTCAATCACCTTCTAGGGGTGTACTGTGGCACGAGGTGTAGCCGAGTGGCACATGCCCCTAGACGTTGATTAACTGACCATTAACATAATACATGGGAGTGCCTTATTGCTCTTATGATAAACAATGTTTCTAAACAGAGTTACAGCTTATTCAGCATATGGTTAAACTCTACATGTATGGTAATACAAGATTAACATAAGGTTGTTAGAATGTTTGCAGCCAATCAGAAAGCTACATTCTTCAGACCCTTTCTATAATATATATTGAAAAAGGTGTCGCACTATTTAAGATGAGTTTAATAATTGTAGCCATATGGGACTTCCAGGAATGATGTTAATGGATAGTTTATCAGCACGTGAGTGCATCTGTTACACTGCACATCTTGAGTCATGGTACAACAGTAGCAGGTTATTAACAGACCATTAATACAACTGATCATCATGCTTTATTGCTTATATATTATATAAGAAACCATTCGGCTTACCTACTTTGATGAAGAAGATTGTTATAGAAAGCATTTAAAGTTTTAACAGATAACACATTTCAATTATTCTAATGTAACAGATCTTGCAGTGTTATGAGAACATTCTTGTACCTACATTAGTAAGTATGAGTCTGTCTGATTTTTTTGTCTAGTACAGAAACAGAAGAGGAAGATGTGTGCCTACAAATAGAGTACTACATTTATTATGAGTCAGAAGAGTAGATACATTGACTGCACAAAGATAATGAGTAAAACACTGCAACATGAAAAATTAGTATTGACATAACAGTGGTAAGTGAAAGTAAATACATAAATATAAAAAGCAATATGGTTCAGATGGATGTTGTCTTAGTCTTCATAAAAGAAAATAGTATTAGATGAGTTACTGTATTCTTCATCTTGGTACATTTCAGTATATATGTGTAGTCCTGGTACAACAAAACTTCATATACTATTGGTACTAATCATTCTCAAAAAGACAGGAAATTCATGGTAAAAAAACTCAGTTTAATGCATCAGTTAGGGTTGTTCCACAGTGACAAAAGTGAGCAAATTCAGTGTTAGGGTTGAAAACCCTAACTCCGAATTCACCCCCACCCCAGCACCACACACACACAGACACACACACACACATATGCAAGTATGGGGGAGGACCAAGGCAACATGACCAATGACAGACAACCAGCAGCAGGTGACAGAAATAACAAACAATTGTCTAAATGTACTACAAGACATCCCCACCCACCTGACCAGGTACTGCATGCTCAGTGGAGATCAACAGCAAAACTGAGGCCATGTACACCAAATGTACACATCCCTGATTGCAACTGCACACAATGTACCACACTTAGTAGCTGTATGGCCTTACCTACCGATGCCCCACACCCCACCACACCTGGTGCACCACCTCAGCTAAAGAGCAGAGCAAAACCGAGGAGTTGTACAGGTATAATATGTCTGATTACCTTCATGTATAGATAGTCTCCCTCTGCTAGGCACTGCAGGACCTTTGCAACACAGTGCCCCACCCAGTCACCCCATCTACTGGGTAGTTACTGGAGAACAGCAGTGAAGTTTAACTCACAAAGATGAACAATCTAACTTGATGATTGCAGCCATCGAAACCTTAGTGTGATTATAACTGGCAGACTCTGTGATAGAGAATGACCCCTCCCATCCTATTACACTTATCCCATTGTGAGTAAAATCAATACTAAAAGACATTCTATTTATATCTACACTATACCTACTTGATTCCTGTTGTAGCACAATTAACATAGTTATCACTTTGATAGCATCAGTGACAGAATTGTGCCAAACCCAAAGACTAGGCACTGCAGCCTGAGTATAAAACAACTACTAAAAATGTCAGGCTGTGTGCATAAGTGGTATAGACCACTCATTGCAACAATACTAAATGTACCACTATTTCAATAAATGAGTCATCACAGAGGCAATGACATTGTCTTTACCAGGTAGTACATCCTCAGTAAGTGCCTACAGGAAAATTATCCTATAGACATCTGCGATACAGCTATGTCATTGTTGGCTCAGTAGTGCTAGGATATTTAGAAGTTGCTTGGCATCACCCAGGCAATTACATTGTTTCTTACAAAGAATAGCTACTGCATCTTTAGTATACAAACACGCTGAAGGTATATATATGTACATCAGCAGTACACCTTCATCAGTAAACTGTGTATCTGATACTGACAGTAGGAGTTTCACATCCTTGTACAGGCAATGTTTATCCATACCCTGACATCAGACTCTCTATCTTGAGTATACAGTTGCAGTAAATGTACTACTATGTAAATCACATAGTAAATGCAACACTACTTTTATCTTGACGATGGCTGTGTCTTGTAGTTAATTTATGTTGTTCTCTTAATTAATGTGTATTCAGTAGTGTTAAAACCTTTGTACAACTATGATCATGCACCTTCATCATTGATATTGACTAATGGTACAGTACCAGGTCTGGTGGGGTGTGGGGCATCGGTAGGTAAGGCCATACAACTACTAAGTGTGGTACGTTGTGTGCAGCTGCAATCAGGGATGTGTACGTTTGGTGTACATGGCCTCAGTTTTGCTGTTGATCTCCACTGAGCATGCAGTACCTGGTCAGGTGGGTGGGGATGTCTTGTAGTACATTTAGACAATTGTGTGTTATTTCTGTCACCTGCTGCTGGTTGTCTGTCATTGGTCATGTTGTCTTGGTCCTGCCCCGTACTTGCATGTGTGTGTGTGTGTGTGTGTGTGTCTGTGTGTGTGGTGCTGGGGGGTGAACTCAGAGTTAGGGTTTTCAACCCTAACACCGAATTTCCTCACTTTTGTCGCTGTGGAACAACCCTAACTGATGCATTAAATGGATTTTTTTGCCATGAATATATATATATATATATAAATATAGTGTGTGTGTGTGTATATATATATATATATATATATATATATATTTATATTTATATTATAGTGGCACAGCAGTACCACTATAGTTAGGGTTGAGTACCCCATTTAAGGTTAAAGTGTGACATTTTGCATCTTAATAACTTTGCCACCACTTGACAGATTTGTCTGATATTTGGCAGGCCCAGTGCAGTGCCATAGATCTCTGGATCCGACAAGATTCATAACAGTTGGATATACGGTTGCAGAGTTATGAAGTGACCTTCTGCAGCACATTTACGCTTTTTTGTGCATTCTTTGCTTGTCCCTACAGGTTGCACAGTTTGCACAACCAGTCCAAAAACTTCAGGGAACATGCAGCTAGGGTCTCTGATGTGCCTTTTGAAGATTTTGTGAATAAATATTAAATGGTTCAAAAGTTATTCATAAAACAAGTTTCCCATTATAGTTAATGGCAAAAGTTAACAACAAGTTCGACAGTGTCGCAAATGCAGTTTTTAGTGTTGCAAATTACCCTTGTAGTGTCATGAGTCAGCCATTTATTTTTCAGTTAGTGGTCAGAGAAATGTTTGGCATGTTTGACCCTGAGGATGCTAGCCATGTCTTTTTTTGGGGGGTTAAACACCCCAGAAATATGTTTTTGACATTTTTGTAAACTGTAGTGTCGCAAAGTAGTGTCGCACCTGTGACATTTCGTGATTTTTTTTTGCAAAAGTGTCATGATTTGCTACACTACTTTGCAACACTATGGCCAAAATAACAGGAATTCTTTGCCACCCTGCTGCAAAAGAACAGTTTGGTCTTTTGGGCTGAATTTTGGAGAGAAGAAAGTCAACATCCACAGATGTGCCTTTTGGTGGTTTGGTGACAAAATATTAAAGGGGTATTTTGAGGCTGTAGCTTTATGAAATATAAAGAAATATTCTTGTCTGGATGAAGACAAGGAAGCAATTTTATTTTTAAGGGACAGAACACATTAGATAGTCCCCTGTAACAAAACCAAAGTTCTGGTACTCTGAAGTTGATGCTTTTTCCCATAGACTAACATTACGGAGTCCGCCGCGCCTTTCGGGGCCCATATCTTGGAAATGCTTCGAGATACAAACTTTTCATTGAAAATTTCAGCCTCTCCAAATGGGGGCTAAGTACAAACTAGCCAGGAAAGTCATAATTTATATGATTTTTTTTTTATGTCGAAAGGTTCCTGAAATATAAACAATTTAGTAATCCAAGTGCTTATTTTCTGCTCTGAGGTCCATTATTACGCATACATTCTTTGTATTCACTGTGCTTCTCTATGCAGCTTTTGTGGAAAAAAGGGTGTGTGCTTCCGTTACTGTTACAGTTAGCATTTGCGTTAGCGTTCCCATCTATGCCACTGTGTGCGTTACCCTGCGAATTTTTGTTTGTGCTTGCATTTGCCTTATCACTTACCATTTGCGTTTCCATTACTGTTTCTGTTTGCATTTCATTTTATGTCACCGTGTGCATTACCATTTGCGTTTGCATATGCGCTTCCATTTGAGTTTATGTTTGTGTTTCCTTTGGTGTCATCATTGGTGTTACCATTAGCATTTCCATTTCCAATTGCGGTACCGTGACCATACACATTACCATTTGCATTTCCATACGTGCTTGCGTTTATGTTTGTGTTAGTGTTTGCTTTGGCGTCATCATTGCTGTTACTGTAACTGTTTGCATTTCCATTTGCGTTACCGTTATTGTTTGTGTGTTCTTCAATGTTTGCATTTCTGTTGCCCTTAGAGTCTGCATTTTCGGTTGTTTCCATTGTTAATTGCTTTACTGTTTCCTTCTGCGGCGCTGTTGCCTTTACTGTTTGCATTTCTGTTTGTGTTTGTGTTACCATTTGAATTTTTCTTACCATTTGCGTTTCCGTTGGTGTTAGCATTTATGTTACTGTTTTTTGTTACCGTTTGCATTTCTGTTGCCATTAGCATTTGCATTACTGTTTTCATTACCATTTCTGTTTTCATTAACATTTCCGCTTGCGTTTCTCTTACTGTTTGCGTTATCATTTATGTTTGCATCACCATGTGCATTACCACTTACATTTGCGTTACCATTAGCGTTACTATGTCACAAAAAATCACATTGGGGCCCCGCACTCCCACCACCACATTCCATTCACTATTTATAGTGCTCATTCTCAAAAAGAAGGGAAATTCATGGCAAAATACTCTGTTTAATGCATCAGTTAGGGTTGTTCCACAGTGACAAAAGTGAGGAAATTTGGTGTTAGGGTTGGTACTCTAAGTAGAGGTCAGCAGATCATGTAAAAAAACAGTGTTCAACTGGGTTAAAATAGAAGTGGCACAAATAAAACCAGGATAATTTTTACTCATAAAAGATCCAAATAATGTCATGACGCAGACAACTCTTTAAAAAGACATGTGTTACACAGTTTTGTTCATGCACCATGGACAAGTATTGTGCCTTAGTAGAGGCACACAGTTGGCAAGTGTGCCAGGTAGTACTTGTTATGGCTGCATATGACAAACTCAGAAGAAAAGACAATGACAGAAGAGGACGACCATAGAAACATAGAAACATAGAATTTTTTTTTGTAATTCACTTTATTTTATTTTCATTTATTGGCATGTACATCACAAGTGTCATGAGTAACACATAAGGCTTTCAAGGATTTTACAAAATAATCGTAAGCACCTTATACATAATAATTGTCAGCCCATACTAACAATACTTACATGCCTACATAGATGAAAAACAATAGGATAATATATGAAAAGGAAAAGAAAAAGAAAACAATAAACCCAGCAACACAAACCCCCACCCTTCACCCATTAAATTAAATATAACAGCATTCACACGCTAGTGAAAAAAGATAGAAAACCCATACGTACTTCTCATTAAGGGGATCTTATGGGTGGCTTCCAGGGCCCCATGCTGTCAGGACTGCATCCAGGGAACCCCACTGTGAGTAATAACCCTCAATCCTGTTATTCATTTTGGCAATATGGGACTCCACCTGTAATGCTAATGTAATTTCTTTGTACCATTCACCCACAGACGGAGCCAAAGTATCTATCCAGTGCCTCAGAATAACAGCCTTTGCAGTCGCTGATATTAAGGCAATATATTTTTTCTGTTGCCTGGACATACCATTATGGAAGTTATTCAATAAGCAAATTTCAGGTGAAAAGAGACCATCTAAACCTAATGCTTGTGATAGGGAAACATGAATGGCCTTCCAAAAGGGCTGAATTTTAGTACATTCCCACATTATATGATATATGTCACTACCTTCCTCCCCGCATCTAACACATGCAGACTGCCTTGATTTACCCATTCTATATAGCTTCATAGGGGTATAATACATATTGTATATAATATGATACTGCTGTAGTCTATATCAATCTTGTCTAATATTTCTATATGTGCCTAGCCATATATTCCTCCATGTGTCCCAATTCTCCGTTATACCTAACCTACATATCCAATAATAACTAACCCCATTGGGGAGGTTGTCATCAAGCTGTTGGAGTGCATTATAAACCCAAGAGATAGAATGCGGTTGGTCGGCTATCTTAATCAAATCTGTTAACTCAATTCTGTTATTTGTCTCCATTATATTTTTTTTATTCAAGTGGGTTCTGATCGATTCTGGAGACTTGTCGGAATTTAAAATATTGGCCCTTTATTTCTGGGAACTCGGCCCCAGCCTGTTCATATGATAGTAACTTGCCCTGAGGAGCCAAGTCTCCTAGTTTGAGGCCTTCTAAAATTTTCCAGAATCTTAACAAGATTGGTGCCTGTTGGATTAAGAAATGAGGGTTCTGTGTCAATCTTTGTTCTAATGAACACCGCCAGTTAACCCGTAGGAGTTTTTGTGTCTGTTGTAAGGCCTTTAGGGACCATCCGATAGGAGTATCTTTTAACTTTCCTGGGAGAAGTTTGAAAGCAATATATGGTACCGTATTTAATGCTAACTTGTGCATTCTAGTTAGGTCTCTTTCAATAAAAAGCCAAAGCGGTGTATAGAGGCGCATAGGCATGGGTGTACTTGGTTTAAACCAATGTGATACTTTGCTTATATGTAAGGCCAGATAGTACTTATGAAAAGACGGTAGGGAAAGTCCCCCTTTTTCTCTTGGACCCATGAGTTTCTGATATGTTTTCCTTGCAGTTTTCCCTTTCCATAAGTATTTGCTAATCATCTTTCTTAAATTAACAAACCAAACTTTAGGTAAATACACCCTAACATGTTCAAAGGGTAAATAACCCTCGGTAGTATATTCATTTTGACAGTTTCTATCCTGGCCCATAGAGACAGAGGCAAAAGATTCCATCTATTTAGATCTTGTTTGATAGTCTTAAGGAGATTATCACAGTTTTCTTTAATCATTGAACCTATTCCCCTTGTAATTTTAACACCCAGATACGTCAACTTTTTAGATTCCCAGGCCAAGCCATATTCCCTCGCAATATTGGGATAGCATCTATTATTCAAAGGGAAGAATTTCATTTTGGAAGGGTTGATTTTATAATTAGAGACTCTAGAGAACCCAACTGTTTCTCTAAATATCTCTGGCATACTAGTATCTGGATCTTCTAAGTGCATCAAAAGATCATCAGCATATGCTGAGACAAGGTATCGCCTACTCCCCAACTCAATTCCTTTTATCACCTGTGATGTCTGTAACCTACGAATCAGAGGTTCAAGATACAAATTAAACAAAAGCGGTGATGGTGGGCATCCTCGTCTAGTACCACAATTTAGAGAAAAGGAGATGATAGGATACCATTGCACCACACACAGGCTGTAGGAGCTATATAGAATCCGGACCACGTTAGGAATTCTTTAGGCAGTCCAAGATTATCTAGCACTGCAAAAAGAAAGTCCCAAGATACTCGGTCGAATGCCTTATCGGCATCCAACGCCAGTAAAGCTGCTGGAAACTGTGCTCCTTGGGCATGAATAATCAAGTGTTGGACCTTACGTAGATGATCACTAGATAGTCTTCCACTCATGAAACCCACCTGTTCCACACTGATTATAGAACCCATGAGAGGGCTCAATCTATTTGCTAATATTTTAGCAAGTATTTTGACATCAACATTTAACAATGAAATCGGGCGATAGCTGCCCATCAATATAGGATCACAGTCTGGTTTGGGGATAAGGGTAATAAGGGCCTCCAGGAAAGTTGAATCTGACATCCCTTCGGTAAACCAAAAATTGTAAACTTTAGTTATTATTGGGCAAATTATGTCTACATAAGCTTTAAAAAAATTAGTAGTCAGCCCATCCGGCCCAGGGGATTTATCTCCCGCTAACTGTGAGATCGCAACTCTCACTTCGGCTTCTTGAATTGGGGCCCCCAAGTGTCTTACCTCAGCATATGATACCTTAGCTAGAGGAGCCGAGCTTAAGAATTCATTGATTTCTGAGGAGGTGGGTTTATTATTAGCATCGATTGAGTAGATTTGTTGAAAGTAATCTCTGAAAGTGACTACTATCTCCCTCGGATCCTTTACCACACTGTCCCCATCTTCTTTCCTTATTGCTGCAACAGCTCAGTTAGAATTTAACTGCCACAATCTAAGTGCAAGTAATTTACCTGCCCTCTCTCCCGACTCTAAATACTTAATCTTCATCCTATGAAGTGCCAATTCTGCTTTCTGCATCATCACTGCTGCATACTGGGCCTGTAACTGATGTAACTTAGTCCTCTCAAATTCATCCGAGTGCATTGTAATGCTATTTTCGGCCACTCTGATTGCCCTTGTGATTTCTTCTAAGTATATCTTGGATTTTCCAACCCTATTTGCGGATATCCGAATACACTCACCCCTAAGCCCACATTTCAACGCTGCCCACACGATGTCAACATTCGGAACTGAGTCTACATTACTCTCCATAAACTGTATAATAAACTTTAATCTGTTCCTGAATGAATGTCGCCTGCAGCTGGTTGTTGAACCTCCATCTAAAGTCTCTAATTACCCCATTTGCTGGTAACCATTTAACATACACTGGGGAGTGATCTGAGATGACTCTAGCTTCAATCCCAGCCTCTAGAATCGATGGTAGAATACTCATACTAGTTAAAAAATAATCAATTCTTGAGTATGTTTTATGCAGATTAGAAAAAAAGGTATATTGCCTCGTATCTCCATTCATGAGCCTCCAAACATCAATCAAACCTAAATTATCCATTACTTCCCTTAGTGCACGCTGAGAGAAACCTACACTTCTTATTATCAGACCGGTCTAAGTATAGTTGTGTTGTGTATTCCAATCTCCCCCTATTAATAAGGTATAAGATGTAAAACCATTCAGCACCTCAAGTATATGCATAAAAAATTGTGGGGAATCTATATTGGGACCATATACTGATCCGATAACGACCTTCACTGAAGCTAAAGTTCCCACTAAAAAAACATACCGACCTTGTGTATCCCATATCTCCCTTTCCAGGTGAAAGGGGGTCCTTCTATGAAATATTATGACTACCCCACCTTTATTAGAGGACAAGCCAGCTCTGAAGGCTTGGCCTACCCATTGTTTTAGGAATAATTGAACATCCTCTCTGGGGAGGTGTGTTTCTTGAAGGCATACGACCTCTGCTTTAAGGGCTGAGAGATGCCTCAGGATAATCTGCCTCTTACATCTGTCTCTAGCACCTTTAACATTCCAACTAACCAAATTAAGAACACCTGCCATAATCCACAGACTTTAAGAATAATATCCAATCATACTCTCCTTTCATTGTATAAGACTCCTTTAGCCACCTATCCCCAACTACTCTATTAAGGCGTGTGAATGCTGCTACCTTCCCTCCCTCCCCTACCTCCCCAAACTTCCAAACTACCCCCAGTCCCAAAAACTGCACTACCATCTCATTCTGTCCTGTGATGATCATATCAACCCAGGCATCTGCCAGCCCCTTCCCCAATCCTGCCTATTTTATGCTTCTATAATCCAAACCCTAGTGGAGCATTCAAAAAAAAAAAAAAAACAAATCTTGTATAGTGGGATACAGCCCCTCTAGTAATGAAGTATGTTTCTATACAAATTCCAACAACCTTATCTATTCACTGTAAACACTGTACAATCTATATAGAATTAACTTTAAGCTAGGTTCCCTACAATATATGTATTATTTCTATTTCTCTAACATATGATAAAATAACATCAACACAATGGTTGTTAGCGTTCTTAATTTTGATATTAATATATCATAGTTTCATCCATCCCCGAAGCAGCCAACTCGCGTTGCTCTCCGACTACATACAACCGCATCGGAGACTCAAATTGGAGGTCCAGCTGGTGTATTTCCAAATGGAAAGCTGATTACACATAAGCTCTGCAAACCGACCTAAACTTATGAAGCGCAGCTATCCCATCTTGGGAATCAAAAGGCAAACGAAAGAGCTATGAAAATTAATCATCTCTATGAGTCAGAGCCTCCACAACCATATAGGGCCTACTGTTTTCGAGTGGCCACACTCAGACAAAAAAAAAAGAAAAGGAGGAGAAAGTCCACAGCCACCTCGTGTATGCTCATCATCCTTGGTAACGAGCCACAACTAAACCAAGGCATCTAATGGAGATCGCCCCTCTTATGTTGGGCCTCTTACAAGTGGATCTATTACGGGCAGTTCTGAGCTGGTACACCAGCCATCATATATACTCATTTAAAAAGCTCTGGCATAACTTTTTTAACCTCTTCGTGCACTGTTTCCACTGAGTCATACGAGTGCCAATGATCCTTAACTTTGATCTGAAGCTGAGCTGGATATCGAACTCGAAATGGCACTCCCGCCGTGACCAGTTTGGAAACAATAGGATGTAGACTTTGCCTCTTAAGGCGCACTGAGTACGGAAGATCGTGTATAATTCGGATCTTTCTTCCTTCCCAAGAGATGTCCTGCAACGATTTGACCTTGTTCAAAATATGTTGTTTGTCTATGAAGCTCAATAATTTACAGATTATTGGGCGCGGGGGGGGGGCTTCAGGTGCAGGAGGCGGACTGAGTGATTGATGTGCTCTTTCCATGACATAGCTTCCACTTGGCGACTGCCCCGCTATCTTTTCATAGAGCTTTAGAACAAACAAAATTGTAGCCGATCCCTCTTCTTTTTCAGGGACACCCAAGATAACAAGATTGTTTCTCCTACTCCTGCCCTCAAGATCTTCGAGCTTCTCCTCCATTTTTTTAATTCTTTTAGTTAGGACTGCTCTCTCTAAATCATGTTTGTCCATTCTAGATTCCAGGGACTTGATTTTAATTTCGTTGTCCCCCACTCTTGTCTCGAGTGTTTCCATCGCTGTCCTGAACATCTGCATTTCGGAGTGAATCTCGTCCACCGAGGATTGTAACGGGGCAAAGATTTCTAAAAATCTCTCTTCCGTGAGTGCAGTCGGCCCCGAGCTGGATTTGACAAGGCCCTGGCGTGGGCGTTTTGCGGCCTGCTCTTTTTCTGGAGATGGGGGCGGCGTATGCTTCGCCATTTGTTTTTTGATATAAACCTCCATTCTCCAAGAGCTGTATGCTGTGCAGGGTTTACTCGGACCTTTCCCACACCAACTTCTTATGGTAAATCTTTATTTACTCCACTACAGCAGCGTTATATGCAGGTTGGAGACGGAGCTGAATGGGAGAGCTGCTCTTCCTAGGCTGCCATCACGTGATCTCAGAAACATAGAATTTGATGGCAGATAAGGACCGCTTGGCCCACCCAGTCTGCCCATTTCTCTACCTACTGGATAAGCTGCAGATCCTAGTTAACCAGCAGCCTACTTCTTCTTACCCCCACCCCCCAGAATTGCCTTATGACTGTCCCATGCATGCTTGAATTCCACCACTGATTTGACTGAACAACCTTCCTCCGAAGGCTGTTCAATGCATCCACAACCCTCTGTGAAAAATGCTTCCTAAATTACCTCTGAGCCACCCCCTCTATCTTCAAATTGTGCCCTCTTGTTCTTGTACCTCTTTTTGAAAGATGCTACCTCTTGGACTTTGTTGATTCCCTTGAGGTACTTGAAAGTTTCTATCATGTCCTCCCTCCTCCTTTCCTCGAGGCTATACATATTAAGCTCCTTAAGTCTCCTCTTCATATGTCTCCGGTGCAGACCCTGCACCATTTTAGCTGTTCCTCCTCCTGACAGCTTCCATCCTGTCTATGACTTTGCGGAGATTGGGTCTGCACAGAACTGCACACAGTACTCCAGGATGGGGTCTCACCAGCTGTCTGTATAGAGGGATAATAACTTCCTGTTTTCTACTGGTGATGCCTCTCCTATGCATCCCATTATCCCCAAGCCCTCCTTGCTGCCCTCTCATGTTGCTTTCCCACCTTTAGGTCATCTGATATGACTACCCCAGGTCCCTTTCTATTTTTGTTGTTGTTAGTATCTTACCCCCCATTGTGTACTCTTCCCCCGGGTTTTTTTTTCCCAGGTGTATTACCTTGCACTTCTTAGCATTGAATCTAAGCTGCCATACATTTGGCAATTCCTCTAACCTTGCCAAGTCCCTTCTCATCCTCTCCACCCCACCCTGTGCATCAACTCTGTTGCAGATCTTAGTGTCATCTGCAAAGAGACATACTTTTCCTTCCAGTCCTTCTGCAATGTCACTTATAAAGACATTGAAGAGGACCGGTCCTAACACTGAACCCTGTGGTACCCCACTAGTAATCCTCCTTTCTTCTGAGTGGACTCCATTTACTATTACTCTCTGTGTCCTATTCTCCAGCCAATTCTTTACCCAGGCTGTCATCTTGGGACCCACTCCCAGGCTGGCTAACTTGTATATTAATCTTTTGTGTGGGACTGTGTCAAATGCCTTGCTAAAGTCTAGGTAGGCCATGTCCACAGCCCTCCCTGATCTACTACTTTGGTCACCCAGTCAAAGAAATCTATCAGATTTGTCTGGCATGACCTTCCACTGTGAATCCATGCTGCCTAGGGTCCTATGCCCCTCTGGCCTCTAGATACTCAACAATTCTTTCCTTCAGAAGTGGTTCCATCATTTTCCCTATCACTGAGGTTAAACTAACAGGTCTGTAGTTTCCTGCTTCTGCCTTGCTCCCACTTTTGTGAAGGGAATCACATCTGCCCTCCTCCAGTCCTCAGGTACCACCCCATCCTGCCATGATTTGTTAAAAGGGTAGTCAGTGGTGTCACTAGTTCTACCCTTAGCCTTTTTAGAATTCTGGGATGAATCCCATCAGGCCCCATTGCTTTGTCCACCTTCTTAGTTTTAAGAGTTCTTTCAGAACCCTTTCTTCTGTAAATGGCTGGTATCAACTTCTGTATCCAGAGTGTTACTACTGTTTGTTTTATGTACCTCCCCCTCTTCATTTGTAAATACTGAGCAAAAATATTTGTTTAGTATCTCTGCCTTTTCACAGTCTCCCTCTGCCCACCTCCTCCCTCCCCATTATTAAGCCTCACTATCCCTCCCTTGGTCTTCCTTTGCTCCCTGATGTACCTATAAAAGGTTTTATCCCCCTTCTTAACTGAGTTGGCTATCTTTTCCTCGGTTTGGGCCTTTGCTGTTCTGACTGCCTTCCCAGCTTCCTTTGCTTTAACTGATACAGTTCTCTGTCCTGCTCCTTCTGCGATTCCTTGTACTTCCTGAATGCTTTCTTTTCTCTTGAACCTTCCTGCCACTTCCTTTTGAGAACCATAGTGGTTTCTTACATCATCTTGTTTTGTTTATTTGCTTCACATAAAGGCTCGTTACCTCTGTGATGGCAGTTTTTATTATTCCTCATTGTTCTTCTACCCCTCCTTCCTGCCCATTTGCTAGTGCATTCCTTAGGCACTCACCCATTTTGGCAAAGTCAGCCCTCCTAAAGTCCAGTACTTTTGTCTTTGTATGGCTTGACTCTATTGCTGTGTTTATTGTGAACCATACTGTTCGATGGTCGCTAGTTTCCAGATGGCTACCCACTTCTACATCTAGGATAGGAATATCTCTTTTGACATTTCAAAGTCTTTCTTAGACATGTAAGTGTGGTTTCTTTAGTGACTGCAAAGATAGTTGGCACCAATGGAAGACAACTGCAACTATTTTCACTGTTTCACTGATCAATGCAACAATCTTATAAGTCAGATTGAGTAAACATATGCATGTAAACCATGTGGTGTGTTAGTGTAATCCTGAATGCAGATTTGCATGGAAAGAAATGTTTATCTACCAGAACTCACTCTGTAACAAAATGAACAGCAAGGTATGTCACATGTTGTGTGACTTTTCCTCTGATGCATATAGTTTGTAGTAGTTCTTCAATATCAGCACATATGCATTTTTTTAAGTGTTGCTGTAGTCTCTGTTTAAAAGTGCATGTGGAGTCATTGCATTCAACCCAGCCAGTTCTGTACTTCAACAAACAAGTGTAATATCCAGAATGTACAGACTGACTATAGTGGTAGATCACAGCCTGAGTGTCAAACACTGTTTGGTTAAATACAATTCTATCAGCTGTGAAATCTGTGATAGGTGTGTCAACTCAGAGCCGTTAAGAGTCAAATCTATGCAATGCAAGCATAAGATATTGAGATGAAGTACTCAGACATATGGACTGAGTACATGTACCTTCACACCTTACACATAAGTGACCACTTTCAGCATTGGTAAACAGCTGCCAGAACTTGACACCTTGAAACTGAGGCACAAACAGAGAAACCCAATGCATGTCTTCAGTGGTTTTTCACTCTGAATGACCACATGACAGACATCCATATCTGGTAACATATGAGACAGTGAAGTACTGACGCATTGGAATCCCCTCTTCATCCAAGCTGTTTATGAAGGCCATCATAAACTCACTGGCATCCTGCTGCATGTTAGCAGCAAATGTACTGCATCCATCATGTGTACCTAAGACCTGCTGTAAAGGTATCAGTGACTGTACATTGTTTGACTGATCAGAAGTCACGTTGACAACTTCCTTCAATGCATTTGATAAGGGATTGTCTTGTGAAGCTGATATTGCCTGCACAAAATGCAGCATGTAGAGAAAAGCTTGCATAGCTGAATCAGTATAGCAGTTTACTCTACTACTGTTATCAAACACTGGCACAACAGCCATACCAAGTGACTTCTGAGCAAGAGCTGGTTCTGCATCTGCATTTGACATTCTGACCTTCTTAATACTCTGCACAGTTGATTCACTAGTGGCAGCTCCTTTTCGCTTGTTGCCAGCTGAAGTTGTGACTGTGGGATGTGAGACAACCACATATGTAGGTAGTGGGATTAGAGACATCTGTGGCTGATACAGAGTACATAATCTGTTGTACTTGACAATACATCACTTGTCAGCACTTATCTTCTGTGGTGCAAGTGTCATGATGTGCAACCCAGAAAGACTGCAGATGCATGAAAGTGCGACATAGCTCATACCATCTCTGAAAATGTTTGTGCCTATGTCCACCATTGCTGAATCCAAACTCAAGCCCTGAGACTTGTGAATCGAAACAGCATATGCAACACATATTGGGAACTTTTTCCTGTTGACATAGATATCCTTAAATACCTGGGACTTAACATAGGTACGATCAATCTGCACAGGCTGTTCCATGTTGTCAAAGTGGTCAACAAATGTCTTGATAAAGGTCTTCTGAACATTGTAAATGAAGTCAATGATGTGACCCATGCCATCATTTACCATGCTACGCTCAACATCAAGATTACACCGTAGCATGACATGTGCATTCTTACAAACTGTAAGAACAGCTTCCAGGCCAGCTGTGCATGAAACATCCAACTTCAGTTCAGAGAGTCATTCAGTCATCTTTGCTACCAGCTTCTGACTTAGAATGACACCATCTAGCTGGCCCAGGGGTGCTGAGGGCAAAGGCACTGGATGCCACACCTTGCACTATGCCGGTGACCAGGGTTTGAGAATGAGCCTGGGTCATTGGAGGTTGGCAGAGGAGGAGAAGGATTGAGCATCCATAGGACTGTTCTCCTTCCCTGGGGAGGGGTGAGTTGCCATTGGTGTGCTGGTGGCCTCTAGCAGTGGCTGGGGGCAATTGCAGGACACTGGTAAGACTTGGGAGATGTACTGGAGCCAATGCCCAGAAAGGAATGAGTGCGGTAAAGAGCATGTCCCTGACCATTGGTGTCATTGCATGCCACAGATGCCAGGGGAGAACAGGGAAAAAGGGCACCAGTCGTGGCAGCATGATGGCTGTCTCCATGGAGGGACTTGCTCAGTGCCGAGGGTATGTGGCAGCACTGGATCCGGACCTGGTGGTAGAGCACAGGGGGTCTCTCCTCCTCCCCACCATGGGGGGCAAGCAGTGTGGGTAGCTGCAGGACCCAAACAATGGAGCTGAGGAGTCCTTGGGAATGGTGGCTGGAGACCGCAGGAAGATGCCTGACTTGTGAGAAGTAAGCAGACTGGTGGCCTGGGGGAAAAGTAATAACAAAAAAAAAAGAATGACACAGTCAACTGTATCAACAGCATGCAGTACGAGAATTTCTTGATTCTCTCTCTGCAACGTAACACTGTTGAACTCAGCACATTTCTTAAGTTGTGGCATAAGACACACAATCCGTGTGCCCCTTGAGTACACATCACTGAAAACATCACATGCTGTTTCTATAGAAGTAGTATTCCATTCTGATTCTTCAACCATGTAACATTGAAAGATGTTCTGGTGACAAAATACCTGTACAAGCTTGATCCAACAGTGCCTTGTAAGCCAGATCACCACTCAGCTGCATGTTCTGACACAACTTGACATAGGTAAATAACTCCCACAGGTTAAAACCTGCAATGCAGCCTAGTGTGTTCTTAGCCTGCTTGACAGTCAGAGTTGCAAAAACATGTTCCTCATTAACTGGCGCAAGTTGTGAAAAGGTCTCCAATTACAACGATTCATTTACCACCAAATGCATCTCCATAGTCAGTCCCCAAAATCTCCTGTAGACGTAGGTGTATATAGGCAAGCATCAAATTGGAGACCATGCTAATCTCATTGATGATGAGTAACTTCATCTTAGTAAACACAGAATGAAGCTGAGATGCAACCTCAAATGACAGCTTACGATAATCTCCTGCTTTGCCATGCTTCACTGGCAACATGAAGAGATGGTGTAACGTAACTCCACCAAAGTTGTATGCAACCAGTCCAGTGGGAGCACTAACAGCAACAGCATTGATGAGCCTGTCAGTTTCCATATTTCAGCCATAATGGCTTCTATAAGGAAGCTCTTTCCTGTACCTGCTGAGTCACTAACAAACATCAGTAGTCGCTTGTAGTCAAGACTGTCACATTTCTTCTGTTAATGTAGTATCCCATGCCAGACGGCATCAGTAACTGCAGAGTGCACCACACGTTGCTGCTCATTGAGTCTCTCTCTCTCAATTCTGCTGGGTTGACACTGCAGTGTGTGCCATTTTCCATAGCACTCTCCACTTCTGACATGAGTACTTCTGTGGCATTCAGAGGCAGAGGTTCTCCAAGTATACCTTCTCCTTTGGGATCAAGGTCGTCCTGTGAACTAACAGGAGTGTCCTCTTCAAGTTGTTTCTGACCTTTTCAAGCTGCTCCTTCTCAGAGTCTAGTCTCTCTCTATGTATGTGTCTGAGTATTCAGTTTTGAATGTCTCGTAACTGTGATTGAATTCTTCAATGAAAGTATCAGTCACCTTTTAATTCAAACTCATTCCTCCAGGGTTTAAATAAGAATAGCAGAGCAAAGCAGTAATGCTTTCTGCTCTCAGATGTGCCTAGATGTAATTTGCAGTGGTCAATGAGCCAAGGCTTATGTCTCTTTACAAAACAGCCGTCCACTCCTTTGACCATGTAAATGTCACGTGTGCAATCAGGTGAGGCATCCATCTTGTAGTCATACAATTTAGCCACCTCAAATAAACACATTCTATCCATATCTTCGTGTCTATGGGGGTAGTATGTGTCAATGAGGTTATTCTTCAAGATATGTCTTGAAGAGGGTCTCTTGAGAGCCAGTTCCTCAACCTCAGCATGAGGAATAAGTACTGTTTACATTTCTGTTTGGAGTTTACACCGAGAAAGCACACAGCATCAGATTTGCAGTACAAATGTGTACCGATCAAGTGATCGCCAGCCTCATAAGCACCACATTCTCTGTGTGATAGGGTCTTCAATCCCAGTGACCACAACTGAGATGTCAGTGACTTGCTTGAACTGGCAATATCTTCCCAAAGATCTTGCAAACTAGTCTGTTCATGTTTGGTGATGTATGAAATGACGTACAGAACCAGAGCCAATGAGTTGTCAGCCACAAACTGAACATCTATGTTTGCTTGCTACATTAGAAGAAGAATGGGGTTGTAGCCATTGATGTACACCTCATTCTCATCTCTGGGTAACTCATATACCCTCTTGGTTGATTTTGCCTTCAAGTGGTGTCACATAGCTGAAAACAGTTCATTCATGCAACCATCCTAACAGACACGCCTGGAAAATCTGAAGCGACATCTTGTGTACCAATCATATTTGTTCGTCACTACCCGGCAGCAGAATTTTGCACAAATATGGTGTTGGAACTTCTGTACCAACTTCCACAGTGTAGGACTGTCATACTTGTCCGGAATGTGGCAAGTGATGTATTGCTTAATGAATGCTTGCACTTCTGCTGCTTCATGTTCACCTATGCATGGGGCATAATTGATTCACAGTAACATATGAATATGAGAAGCACCTCATACCTGATATTCCATCCCCCATAAATAATGCTTCACAATACCAAGAGGCAGATTGTTCTTTGACAAAATGAAAGTCAGAATGCCATGGAATCACTTGTGAAAATGTCTAGTCACAGACACTGGGTCAAGTGAGTACATTTCTACAAGAGTCATTGATGAAATGCCCTCTGCATCACAATTTGCCGACTACAAGAGTTGAATGACCTCCTCCCAGGTACACTCGGCACAGCTGAATGTGACAAACCATGTGGCTGCGACATACTCTCGCAACATAGTCATCACCTCTGAGTGTCTGCAATACCAGTATTCTTTGGTGTCACTTAGACTTGACAGAATGGAAGACAAATTGACTTGCACATTTTCATCCTTTTGCTTTAGTTTCTGCAAAAACTCTACAGCAGTGATTCCATCAAGTGGAGTTGTGAGTTGTATAGTATATGCAATAGACACAGACAGTATGCTAAGCTCACTCTCCCAGAGGAGATGGAACAGGTACTGTATGTTGCACCTGAATTTGTCATCCATACTGAGCATACGACTAGTGCAGTACTCAGCACCTTGCACATGCACTTCTCTTTCATCTAGGCATCCACCTAACCCTTTTGGGAATTAATCTGGAAAACAACGTGCTTCCAGTGTTGCCTCCCAAATGCAACAGGCTCACCTTCCATCTGTTTCATTTGGTACAGATCAATGTTATCCCCTACTGGATCTCTGCCATGCAGTGGATGCATTGTGTACTGTTCATACACACTATCATTTGTCTCTACATTGACCTTCACAATCATTGGTTTTGTGGTATCCAACACATCGTGTTCAGCACACACACACTACTCATACGATCAATGTCAATATCTGCATAAAAGGGATTGTTGCTCTTCAAGTAAGTAAGAGCAAGCTTCACCTTCTCTACATTGACAACATCCTGCCAAATTACCTTCAACTTTGTTGGAACACCGTTGACATGAATCACCAAACTGTTCTCACTGGAGATTGATTCCACATTTTCCTGCAGAGGAAGTGGAAGATACATAATGGAACCCTTAAGGAGGTACTCTGGTTAAGAGTCCTACATTGCAGAATTAGAATAAGCATACCCCCAATAAATCTCATACCAAACATTAGGTTTCTGTGTTACTTCATTTTAAAGTTATGGGCTATTTTGTTACCCTGATTTCACTACCTGTTCAGAAAAGCCAGTTTCAGTGAAGAGGTGCTGATGATGTCATCTCCTGAACTCACAGTCTAGCCTTCCCTGTCAGCAACCTTATAGGACCTGTTTCTCCAAAATTAAAAGATCATTCTGCCAACGGTTTTTACAAGTAAAACAGGCAGCACCATTCTAAAAACAGCGCTACAGACTCTATGTGTTTCAGGTTTTGTAACAAAGTTGACAAATTTGTATTTTAATGCCTTTTTGGTGTGGTTCATTTCTCCAGAGTTGCAGGATGCTGAGTCAGCATGCCTCCAGGCTGCTGATACCATGTGAAGTTTTACTCTGAAGTGCCTGTTTGGAAGTTGTTTTGCTACAAGTGTTGCAATTCTGGTGACTGCATTGCTGTTTGTCAGTGTCTGCTTTACAATAAGTTTTAATAGGGGCCTTATATGTGTTAATTCTTACTAGGGGTGGAAGTGTTAGTCCTGGTAAAACAATCATTGTAATGTGGAGTACAAAGCAGATGAGCCTGAATATAACTCAAGTAACAGCCTGTCAATGAGAAAACAGAAAATGAGCTCTGCTCAACTGAGTATTCAATTCATTCATGCTTTGATGATGAATAAAATATTGATTGATTGAGTGAGTGAGTGATTGGGCCTTGAGCTGGCTACTGCATAGGAACTCTAGTAAGGTTTCAAAAAAGCACTACCTCTCCCACTCCCATTTACAGGGTGATGGAATAATTGATTTAAAGTGCGATATTGAGAAATCACCTCAATTGAATGATAGGTGTGAATGATGACAGCCTTTCACCACATCAGAGATATCCCATCTGAAAATCTCATATTAGTGTGCTGTGACTTAATATCCAGCAACCCAGGAGAAAAGGACCACAACAAAAAAGCACCAAACACAAAAATATGAGTTTGCCAATTTTGTTACAAAACCTGAAACACACATAGGTTTTAAAGCAATGTTTATTTAATGGTGCTGCCTGTTTTACAGGAGAAAACCATTTGCACATAGTTTTTAAACTTTGGAGAAGCAGGTCCTGTAAGCTTGCTGACAGGGAGGGCTAGACTGTGAGTTCAGGAGATGACATCATCAGCACCTCTTCACTGAAACTGACTTTTTTTGAACAGGCAGAGAATTTAGGGTTGTAAAATGATTTGTAACTTTTAAACAAAATAACTTAGGGATCCCAATTTTGGCATGAGGGTGATCGGGGCTATGTTGATCCACATTCTGAATTTATTGATGCCAGAAATTTGTGACCATAGTCCTTCTTTAAGAGACCTAATGAGTTCTTTTTGTGGAATGTTCCGTGTTTTTTATTCAGATGTAGAATAGTTTGAAATGGTTTCATAGTCTGAATAAGAATCTGTTCAAACATATTCAATGTGGCAATCTCAGCAGGCATAACATGTGCCTCCATATTGTTCAACAGTGACCTTGGTGGCAAAATGTTAGCCTTCACCTTGGAGAAACAGTGCTTGCACATCACAATAAATGGGTCTAACTGGAAGTCACACTTTAACAGCAGAAATGCTGACAGTTGAAACCACATGTCATTGTACAGTAACAAAGTTTCCAGGTTCACTGTGACCATTTATTTCTCGTAACAGAGCCAATTACATGACACACATGCAGAGTCAAATTTCTCTGCCTTTGCCAACTCAGATTTGGCAATGGATTTCCCAAACTGCTTGAGAATGTCAGTTTCCATGACAGAGACAGAATTTCCATCAGCAGTTGATGACTGTTCAATCATAGTATCTATGACACTGTTGTCACATTGCAGTTGATTCAGAAATGTCATGGCACCATGCATGTCACCAGACTGCAGTAACTCATTAAGACGAGTGTACTGTGCAACAACTCATCACACTTCATAGACCCTATACACAAAGTTCCGCATCCCTGATTGATGAACTCCCAGCATCCGCATGTGGTGAAATACACTGTCACAAACATCACTATCTAGGCATGCAAGTGAATGACCCATAAGTCCAGTATGTGGATGGATCTCACAAAGGTCTATAGTCTCAAAGAGTTTATGTCTGTCTTTACAATCAGTAATGACAAACAGGTTGATGAAGTGCTCGACTTTGTCAAATGAGGATTGCCTCCAGTTGCAAGTCGCATCACATGTCCATGACAGACAGTGACACTTACGAGGCTGAACAGTTGCCTCAGACTCATCTTCTGACTGCATTGTAATATCATCACATACACTCAGCACATTACACAGTTTACTGGACTCATCAATACAGAAGTCACTGTCCTTTTTCTGTGAGTAATATGACTCCTCCCGGAAATATGCCTCTGAGTGTTGTGTGTGTAGCCAGTTACCTGTGAAAACATCACAGAAATTGTGTTGGTTCAAGACAAGATAGCGTTGTAGCCTCATCTTAATGCTGTACACAACGTTCCTGACCTGCTCAAGTACATGTACCATCTTATGCCACAAACTTTGAAGAACAAATAGTGCTCTAATGACAAATGTATGGACTCTGAGATGCAATTTCATCAAAAACAGATGAATCTTTAGTATTTTGCACTCACGTCTCATCACAGCAGCAATAAGTCTATCAATCTTAGCTTTAGAAGCTAGTGATTGGAAATACTTTTGCTTCCTTAGATGAGCATCAGCAGCCATGCCTTTACGTTGCTGCTTGGTACGCTTCTTTATGCTTGCCTTTGCAACATTAATCTTCCATCTGAAAGATTTCCATAACTGTTGCTGAGATCTGCATTTTTGCCTTGCAGTTGAGCAAGGACATACTGTTTCTGTGGAGTGTGCAACCTGTGAAGTCACTCCTTGAGCGGAATGCTGATTCAGTTTACGTCTTGATGTACCATGTGTGGTTTTTGGACCACTGTTAAGCAACTTTGAACTACTATGATACCTGTTTCATCTCTGCATTGAACTGCATCTCTGCTTAGAAGGCATCTGTCTTCTCTAGAAATTCACAGTAGTATGGGACAATGTTGCATAAGTATCAGACACCTGTATAAGAAACAGAGAAAAACAAATGTTTAATGGTCAGCAAGCATTTTTGTAATAACATTACATTGTCACACACACTGTTCATGTGTCATTTTACAGGACTAGATACCATTGCTAACAAAATGTTGCACAGACAATCCTTCTCACAGCATAACAGTAGCGAAGGCAATGTACAATACTTTTAGACGTTGCAGAATGGAAGTTGACTTATAACACAAGAAAATATTTATAAATATGGCACAAACGCAATTATTATAAAAATTTTTACTATCCACACTATTTATCTCACAAAACAGTGTTTTTTTGTGACATTTTCACAAAGTAGTGTTGGTCACAAAAAATGGTGTCGTCAGCACAACAGTGTCGCAAATTTTGCTGTCATCAGCATGACACTGTCTAATAGTAGTGTCACAAAATAGTGTCACACATATGATACTGTCGAATAGTAGTGTTGAATATACATGATAGTGTCACAAAATGATGTCATCAACATGAAAGCATTGAATAATAGTGTCGTGAGCACAAAAGTGTCAAATAATCACATTAAAAAAAACACCCTCTTCAAGGCTAAGCCAATTAGACACTGCTTTGTGTTTGAGTGACAGCCACTCACACCAGGCCACGTCAGGCAACCAATCACAAGCGCTGAAGACTGGAGAAGAAGGACATAGTAGCCATCTTAGGAAAAACTGAGACACACTGCTTTACTCTGTGTAAGTACATCACATTTTCTCTACTATTTTTCTAGCATTATAAAAACTGATTCTACCACAAAAATAGCATTAAAAGAAAACTTTTTTACTCCTCTATCTGACATGGCACTATAAATAACTTGTTATGCTGTGAAAAGAAGTTATTACTGTTGAAAGTAAGAGTATCAATGAGTACTTACTAGCACAGATAGAGCTGCAAATGGAGGCAGAAAGCAGGCAGCACATATATCATAACACAAGAGGCAACCAGTCATAGCTGTCTGATTACTTGTGATTCTTTAAACTAGCCTATGAAAATGCAATATTTTCCCACCTAGAAACCTTGCAGCATTTCTGGTTGACAGGAGCTGCAGCCATTCAGTGTACTTGTAGTGCATGCATCCACTGCATTTGTTAACCATGAGAAAGCATTAACCAATTAATTTGTTTGTGCCTGTGTTTTGGGACAGCCCACCAAAGGAATGTTGAAGCAGATAGGGACATTTCAGTTTCATATTCAGTAGTGACTAGACACTGAATGACAAACATTGATTTTTTGGTAGCTCTCTGTTCATTTCTCAGTTTAAAACCTCAGAATGGCAGACAACAGCAAATAGACTGTGTGGGTCTTCGGCAGCAGCATAGTATGACGAGCTTCAGAGTATGGTCAGAGGAGTGATTTTGGGAAAGACCTGCAGCTTCCAAATTGCTCTCTTAAGTGGTTTGGCATGGGAGGCATGCGGTGGGAGCATCTCATGCCAACAATGCACAGACTACTTAACACTCAAGCTCGACTGGACATACTGCTGATTCATCTCAGAGGCAATGATTTAGGCACCAAACGATGGGTAGATTTAGTGACAGAAGCAAAATTGGACCTTGCTTCTATTATGGGTATGTTACCTGCCTGTAAGATAATTTTTCAGATATTACAAAGTGAAGGGTCTGGCAAGCAGAATAGCACATGTACCTGTTTGACAGTGCATGAAGAAAGGTAAACATACAAATATCTGCATATCTGCGCGTGTCTGGGATGCACACCATACGTCACCCTGAAATTAAGTATTGTAATGATTGGCTATACCTACCAGACAGTTGTGCACTTCTCTCATGCTGTCAATTGCCTTTTCCTGGGAGACCTTTGAGATGGAATCTTCACAGTCCTCTAAAAATATCAAATTGTTAAAATGTGCACCTTTAAAAAAATGGTTCTTTTAAGAACCACAAAACCTTGGTCAAAAAATAGAAAGTTGCATACATAACATACATAACACACATAACACACGCACATACAATCTCTGCTATATTGGGAGTGCACAGGAGCAAGTGCATGGTGGGAGGGTGGGTTAGCAGGGGGAGGGGTGAAAAGTAATTCTCTATGTGACTTATTGTAGGCATGAGAGCTGTAACATTAACAAAATCAGTATCATAAAGTTAAATCATTCTGATCATCTATGTCCACATTAAGTGTGGAAAACTGTAACAACTAGGTCCACCTAGACCGAGAAGAACACATATACACACGTATACTAAGTAATTATTATCTCTCTCCTATTTATTTCAGCAAGGAAAATACTCAACAGTAGCAAAATGAGAATCTGGAGCATGAGGGAGGTGTGCTGTCTGGTGGAGGCAGCACAGACTAAGGGAAACTGCAAGGTCCTGATATGCAGTACCAATAGGAAACTGGACCACATGTGAAAGCGCATCAATGCACACCTGAGTTATAGATTTAAAATTAAGAACAAAACCTTGGAGATGTGCAAAAGGAAGTGGAAACTGCTGAACCAGTATTTCTATGTGTTGAAACAGCGTGAGGAGATACTGGACAACGATGTGGGCTGATACTACTTCACCCACGAGATGTGGAAGTCAGCTGGGAAGCCTGCTGCTGGGGAGCACCTACAGAGTCGTAAATATAGAGCAAACTCAATAATATACATAAAATTTCACACAGTAATAACAAAGCTGCACAGTCACATTTCATAGCAATGTCAGTGATTCAACAGTTGTACTTGAGCTGCAGCATTGCACTCAGGACCCAGTACCTTTTCTGGGGCAGGGGGGCATAGCCTGATGCAAGCCATGCAACTCCTCACTGTCCTAAGTACTATACTAAGTTGTGTGCACCTTCAATCAGGGACCTGTACCCTTGATGTCCATGGCTTTAGTTTTGCTGTTGCTCTCCACTAAGGATACAGTACCTGCTCTGGGGGGGGCATTGCCTGACTGATACCATACAACTCCTAACTGTGCTAAGTTGTGTGCACCTTCAATCAGGGACCTCTACCATTGATGTCCATGGCTTTAGTTTTGCTGTTGCTCTCCACTCAGAATGCAGTACTTGCTCTGGGGGGGCCATTGCCTAGATGACATCGTACAACTCCTAACTGTGCTAAGTGTGTGCACCTTCAATCAGGGACCTGTACCATTGATGTCCATGGCTTTAGTTTTCCTGTTGCTCTCCAGTCAGGATCCAGTACCTGCTATGGGGGAAGGGGGCATTGCCTGGCTGGCAGGTTTGCTGGCCAAGGTACCTAGCTTCACCTGAGCTCTTTCCTTCTAGGTTGCTTGAAAAGCAGAGCAAAGAACATTACCAGAGCAAGGGAAGGGATTAAGACTTCTTTTGGCTAGGCAGATTTATTGTGTGTTGTCGTTTTTTATTTTGTACTCACATGGATTGTTACTGTTTGTTGATAACATTGTATTGCTTTATTTTCCTCTGATTCAAATTGTTGTTGCTGGGTATACCTTCTGCTGCATTATTACAAGGTGTGCCTACAGGTGTGTGCTAACAGATTACTGCTGTAATCTTCTGATTCAAATTGTCTTTTGCAAGGTATATCTTCTGTTACTGCTTTATTTTTCCTCTGTAGCAAAGGGTTTCTTACTGGGTATATCTCCTATGAAATTATTACAGGTGGTGCTTACATTTTTGTGACTTTTTATCATTAGGCTAAGCAAAATTACTGTTTGCCACTATTTTATTTATTTGTTTTTTTGTTTTTGTTTTTTGCTGAAATGTTTTTTTGTCTCAGAGGTGTTGCAGTCTCCTTCTCACATTGAAAGAGCTAATTACTTTCCTCCCACAGCTCTTCCAGGTGATTAGGTGTGTATCTGGGTGTGGAGCTGGCAAACTTCCAGTAACTTCCAACAGAAAGAAGGGTTAAAAGGTCAAGTTAGTTGATATCTTGGAGGTGGAAGACTAGGTTTGCTGGCCAAGGCACCTAGCTTCACCTGAGCTCTTTCCTTCTAGGTTGCTTGAAAGGACAGAGCAAAGAACCTTACCAGACCAAGGGAAAGGATTAAGACTTCTTTTGGCTAGGCAGATTTACTGTATGTTGTTATTTTTATTTTGTACTCACAGGGATTGTTACTGTTTGTTGCTAACATTGTATTGCTTAATTTTTCTCTGATTCAAATTGTTGTTGCTGGGTATACCTTCTGCTGCATTATTACAAGGTGTGCCTACAGGTGTGTGCTAACAGATTACTGCTGTAATCTTCTGATTCATATTGTCTTTTGCAAGGTATAGCTTCTGTTGCTGCTTTATTTTTCTCTGTAGCAAAATGTTTCTTCTAGGGTATGTCTTCTGTGAAATTATTACAGGTGGTGCTTTACAGGTTTTACAGTTTTATAATGTATGGTAAGTGCCTATTAACCACAGCTTTGTTATGCACTGTTTAGAATTTTAAAAGTTGTTAACCACACTTTATAACTTCCAAACAGAGGCATAACAAAAAAGAATGCACCAGAGTTCCATAATTCTCACACATAGAATGCAAACAGTGTTTTTTTGACCATACACTATAAAAGATGATGGCTGGGGATTGGGTTACAACCACGCTGAAATCATCTCTTGTGGTTGCTAGGGCTACATTAAACCTCTCAAGCTGCGCTCTCGAGGTTTACCATGTTGACCTAGCAACCACTTGAGGTGATTACAGCATGGTTATCACACGGTCCCCAGCCATTATCCTCTATATCTGTCATTAGGATAAGCTTTCAGGGTTACTGCATTTGTTGTTGACTGATGGTTTCTGCTCTTACCTCCTTGTTTCTTTCATCCGTAGTTCTTCTTTTTCGGCAGGGGAAGGGCCCAGCCACCCACCCCCATACCCAACCACCCCACAGTACACTCCTTTTATAGGGTAGTACAGTTGTGACATTTCCTGTGGCAAAGCAGGAAGGGGTGGACCAGTGGGGTATCCACACGGTGACCTCATTTACAGGGGCACTAGTAATTTAACTTGTTATAACAAGTTATACAAAAACAAACTAACAAAAGACAAAGTCAAACTTTTGCTTGCATTTTCTTCCTTCTAATTACTCTGACCAGGTTATAAACCCAGCAAATTATCTGGAATGGATATCATTAACTGCATGTACTGTGGAACACTTTTCAGGAGGGCAGTTTTACAGGATTTAGGACACTCTCGTACATGCTGGGCCATTGGAGATCTTAGGGCTCAGCTCCAGGCAGCATTTGCAGAGACTGCAAGCCTCAAATTTCATATTCAAGAGGAAATATATTATAAGAACCACCCGCCATTTCCCCAACATCCAACAGAAGCACCTCAACCGCAGAGGGTAGTTGGTCCGGGAGGTTGGCAGGTGGTTAGGAAGGGCAAATCAGGTGCCCCATCACTCGGAGTTCTCCAACATATTACCTCCATAAACCAGATCAAAACTACAAACAGGTATCTGCCTCTGTCTACGAAATCAAACAAAGGGGTACAGGACACGGCAGAGCAGGACACTGCAGCACAGGAGCTAGCACAACAAACTCACAAAAAAAGGAACCAAAACAAAAAAAGCAAAAAGGAAATCCAAAAGACTTCTGATCATAGGAGACTCCATGATTTGGTGAGTTGATACCTATCTCCAGCCAGGGTAATGGTCAGATGTCTCCCCGGTACATTAGCATGGTAAGACACTGACCGCATTGCTAAAATTATTCAGGAAGTAGGGGAAAACATTGATGTCCTGGTACACATAGGGACTAATGATCTCACCAGCTGGTAAGTTGTGGAGACCAAGGAACACCTGACCAGGCTGGGTGACAAACTATCATCCATTTCATCTGACATCTCCTTCTCTGAGATCCTGCCAGTCTGGGAGAGGGGGGCAGATGGACGGAAGGTCAGAGAAGGGGAGATAGGGGAGCTAAACGTGTGGCTCAAGGGCTGGTGCCAGGAAAAAGGACACAAATTTGTAGAGAACTGGCAACAGTTTTGGGAGAGACAAATCTTTAAATTTGATGGACTGCATCTGACTAAGGAGGGAGTCAGTGCATTGGGGCAGAAGTTTGACATCTTTGCAGAATATTTTAACTAGCAAATGAGGAGGGGGTGCAGTACCCCATACGTCGAATGGAAAGAACACCCCTCCCCCCTCAGCTAGTGGTCAAACAGGAGTTCAGCATGTTTGCAGTTCATTTGCATCACCAGGTAAGGAAAAAGGTCCAGCTCCACATATGATGCACAGGGGAAATGCCAGACCTCACCCAACAACTAACACACTGAAATCTGGCCAATGTAAAATAATGTACGAAAATGCTCGCAGTCTGGGAAACAAAATCCCAGACCTGCAGGCAATAATGACAGAGGCTAAACTGGACATAGCAGCAATTAGCAAGACTTGGCTTACCAGTAACCACACTTGGGAGACTTCAGTACCTGGCTATGTACTGTTCAGAAGAGACCGAGGTGCAAAAAGGAAGGGTGGAGTGGCCCAGTATGTCAATGAAAATATCAAAGCTACAGAAATTCAGAATACACATAAGGATCCAGAAGAACTGTGGGTCACCCTGGAAACAGGAAATGGGACAGCCATAAGAACTGGGATTGTCTACAGGCTCCCAGACCAGGGGGAGGACATAGACACATTACTGTTAGAAGATATACAAAACATGACAGCTAAAGGGGAGGTTCGATAATGAGACACTTCAACATGCCAGATACAGATTGGTCAATACCAGCAGGAACATCTGCCAGAAGTGGACACATGGTGGATTCCCTGCAGGGGAGGGCCTCAAACAACTGGTACAACAACCCACAAGAGACAAGGCTATTCTAGCTCTAGTACTGACTAACAGGGAAAGGATCACAGATCTCCCGGTAGAAGGTCACCTGGGGGCCAGTGACCATCACATGGTATGGTTCAGTTTGGCCACTACAACTAAATAATCCCATTCCAAAGCAAAAATATGGGACTTCAGAGGAGCTGACTTTGATAAGATGGCCAACAGAGTAAAGCTAGCCCTGGCAAAAAGAAATAGAGGTGAGGGGATACAGGCAAAGTGGGTAAGCATTAAGGATGCAATACTTGAAGCAAAATCCCATTGTGTTAGAGAGAAAAGAAAGTGCAAAAGAAGAAGGAAACCACTTTGGTTCTCAAAAACAGTAGCAGAAAAGGTCAGAGCCAAAAGGCTGGTCTTCAGGAAATATAAGGGAATGCAGCGGGATGAAGATAGGGAGGCATAACAAACTTCCCTAAGGGAAACAGGGAAGGCAGTAAGGCAAACAAAGGCTCAAACTGAGGAAACATTAGCACAGATAGTAAAAGAAGGTGGCAAGACTTTCTGTAGATACATTAGTGAAAGGAGAAATTCCAGAGGGGGTATTGCTAAGATCAAAAGAGATAAGGGGGCATGTGAGGAGGAGGAGGACCATGTAAAAGCATCTATCCTAAATAGATACTTCTACTCAGTATTTATGGAAGAGAAGGTAGGGCAGGGCCCACAGCTTAGCACCGTGGACACGGGGGGGGGGAGGTGAGCACTAGTCCTTTCACAAAAGAAAGGGTCCTACAAGAGCTCAATAAACTCAGGGAAGACAAGGCAATGGGATCTGATGGCATACATCCCAGAGTCCTAAAGGAGCTAAAGGTAGAATTAGCAGAGCCATTATCAGAACTGTTTAGTGAGTCTCTGAGCACAGGAGAGGTCCCAGAAGACTGGAGAAGGGCTCATGTGATCCCGCTCCACAAGAGTGATAGCAGGAAGGAGGCAGGGAACTACAGACCAGTCAGTCTTACCTCAGTAGTGGGCAAGATTTTGGAGGCACTCCTTAAGGAAAGGATAGTGCAACACCTGGAATCCATAGGAGCATAGGATCCAAAACAGCATGAGTTTACAAAAGGAAGGTCCTGTCAAACTAATCTCATAGATTTCTTTGACTGGGTAACTAGAGTGGTGGATCAAGGGGGAGCAGTTGATGTCATCTACCTTGACATCATACCTCTCAACCTCCTGCCTCATAAATCAGGGACAAGGCTTAAAAAAATCAGGGACAATGGACCAAAATCAGGGACACTTCTTCAAAATTGGAGATATCCTTTCAGGAAGCTGGTAGAATAAAGGGATTGGTGTAACGTGCATTATGTAAGGAAGGACAAGTCTGTAACTTTAATGTGTGACATTGTTTTATGCTTATAACCCCCACAGTTTGGTCACAGAAAGACAATTTTTAGGAGGGACAGAGTAAAATTTTGAGGCAAAATCAGGGACGTCCCTGAAAATCAGGGACAGTTGAGAGGTATGCTTGACATCAGCAGAGCTTTCGATAGTGTTCCACATAGAAGATTGATTAATAAGCTGGGTAGGCTCGGGGTGGGTCAAAAATTGGTCAACTGGGTGGCAAACTGGTTGATGTGCAGAAAACAGAGAGTGGTGGTAAACAGTATACAGTCAGAAGAAATGCAAGTCACAAGTGGGGTACCTCAGGAACCAGTCCTGGGGCCAGTCCTCTTCAATATCTTCATCAGTGACATTGTAGATGGACTGGAAGGTAAGATTTGTCTGTTTGCAGATGACACCAAGATCTGCAACAGAGTAGATGATCCAGATGGGCTGGGCAGAATGAGAAGAGATCTGGATAAACTAGCAAAATGGTTGGAAGACTGGCAGCTGGGGTTTTATTGCAAAGAAGTGCAAGATCATGCACATAGGGAAGAGAAACCCTGAAGCCACCTATAGGCTAGGAGGGGAATTGCTGATAGTCACAAAGGAAGAAAGAGACTTGGGCATCATCATCACCGATGACCTGAAATCATCCAAGCAGACCACTAAAGCAGTAGGTAAGGCTAGGGGGATGTTAGGGTGTATTAATATGGGTACCACAGTTCGGAAGAGGGAGGTAATAATCCCTCTTTACAAGACACTGTTTAGGCCCCGTCTGGAGTACTGCATGCAGTACTGGAGGCCACACCTTCACAAAGACATTAACCAAATTGAGGCAGTCCAGGGAAGGGCAACCAAAATGGTGCATGGACTGCATCAGAAAACATATGAGGACAGATTGACTGAGCTCAATATGTATAGCCTAGAGCAAAGGAGGAAGAAAGGTGATATGATCGAAACATTCAAACACCTTAAGGGCATTAACAAGGTGAAAGAGTCTAACATGTTTCAATATAAGAAAAACAGCAGGACAAGAGAATACAGCATGAGATTAGAGGGAGGCCAATTAAGGGGTAATGTGAGGAAGTTCTTTTTCACAGAAAGGGTGGTGGATGCATGGAGCGGCCTACCTCAGGAAGTGGTAAATATGAATACAGTGCAGGGCTTCAGACAGGTATGGGAAAGGCATAAGGAAGCAATACAGATGAGTATGAATAGATGAGCCATTGACAGAGCAAAGGCCGATGGCACATTTATAAGGTAGAAAAAGAAATGGGCAGACTGGGTGGGCCTTGTGGTCTTTATCTGCCATCAACTTCTATGTTTCTACACCGTACAACTCCTAACTGTGCTAAGTTGTGTGCACTTTGCAATCAGAGACCTGTGCATTAGATGTCCATGGCTTTAGTTTTGCTGTTGCTTTCTACTCAGGATCTAGTACTCTGCTACCGGGGGCCAGTGCGCTGACACCATATAATTCCTAACTGTGCTAAGTTGTGTGCACATTCAATCAGGGACCTGTAACTTTGATGTCCACGGTTTTACTTTTGCTGTTGCTCTCCACTCAGGATGCAGTACCTGCTTGGGGTGGGGAGTGCATTGCCTGGCTGATGCCGTACAACTCCTAACTATGCTAAATTGTGTGCTCCTGCAATCACTTAGGTATACCATAGATGTCCATGGCTTTAGTTCTGCTGTGACTCTGCACTAATGGACTAGAACCAAGTCTGGAGGGTGGGGGTGGGGTGAATTAAGCTAGGAATAGTCATATAGTAAACAAAGACTAGTACACAGGTCTTGATAAAGTAACAGAAGAAAGAAAAATAAAAAGTCATGTATAGATAATATTAGCAAGAATAAAATCAATATATACTGAACTGCACGGTGATGTATACAACACTGTAAATGTGTATTATTATTAATTTAGAGAACATCGTAGGCATTCCCCACCTCAGGCCGAGGTAGTGCCAGCTACAACAAAGATTGTGGAGGGCCATGACTCTGATGAGAGTGTGATTCTCATTGAGTCAGAAGATAAGACAAATCTATTAATACTACACTAATGACAGAAAACCCGATGGCTGTAACAGGGGAAATATTTCCTTAATGAGATAAGACAACTTGGCAATATTTCCTTAACTCATTGCCTCCACAGGAGCTCTCTGAAGTTGCAGCACTTGTCTCCTGTATACTGTTAACAGTGAATCCTGGGCCTTTCTAATCAAAATTAAGCCATAATTGGCATGCCGCAAACAAATGCTAATAGCACAAAAACCGTAAGTGCTAGACACAAAGTATGAGTGGCAAAATTGTTTAGCACAAAATGACCTTTCCAATGGTTGTATGCAAGGAATAATGGGAAATTTAGTTTTATTTCTGTGCTGGTCAAAACAGCAAAACAAAATATTTTTTCCACTTAAAAATGCACCATAAACCTTATCTTGTTGGGAAATATGTAACACATCAACATCAAATTAAGCATCCAGACATTAGATGTAATTCTAATAATTTGTTTGTAAAAAAATATAGCTATTTCTGTAGTATTAAACATAATGTTTCCCCATTTGAGTCAAAGTGTGTTGGTGAGGTTTGAGGGACAAATTTGAACCATACACACCATACCATTAAAAAATGCATATAACTCCCAAAGTATACATGATACACACAACGTATCAGTGGCAAAGTTGTTCCACACAAAATTGCCTTTCCAACAGTGCTATGCAATCAACTGTACTCAATTCAGTTTTTGTTTTACACTGGCTGAGATACCCAGAATGTGTGTTTTCTTCAAAGTGCTTAGGTGGTTCTAGACTGACAAAATGTCATAAACAAATGTGAATAACTCCTAATGTGAACATGATACACACAAAGTGTCAGTAGCAAAGTTGTTCACCACAACATTACCTTTCTAATGGTACTATGCAGTCAATTCTAATCAATTCTGGCTGGCAAGTAATATTAAAACATGTCAGTGACTTCTCCAGACATTTCTAGGGCATACGGGAAGTCTGTAGATGACTTCTGTAGGCGTTCTGGGACACACTGCAGTAGATTTGCTGATGCCTACAGGTGTTTCTAGGAGTCAGTGAGTTAATGAGATAAGACAACTCGGCAATACCTCCACACAATAGCTTGTGCATCACTGCTACCAGTGAAATATTATATAAAAAGGTACATGTCTTAAATTGAACTGTGTCATCACTTACTTTACAATGCCTAGTCACAGGTTGCGACGGGTTCCATTGCCAAGTTCTTCCTGTGTAAGCCCTCACTCTAACAACCTGTGCATGAGTACTCTCAATAAGATCCATCATTACTATCCATGACTTCAGTAGATGTGTTGTTAACCATTGTGGATCCAATAGATGTTCTTCACATGGGAAAGAGAGTTTTGGTGGAGGGAGACCACTGGTTGACTTACAACATACAACATGATACTGCAGTAAATTGTGTGCAGCTGGTGTCAGGCACCGATATAAATGACATACATATCTTAAGTTCATCTGTGTGTTAGCACTCAGCATTGTATACCTTTTGCTTTCAATGGAGGGAGTGAGCTCTATCCACCTGCAGCTCAGCACCTGAGATCAAATACCTAATGTGTACACAGTGTGTGCAGGAGTGGAGTGAGAACAGAATTGGTTTGATAACTGAAACATTGTACAGTACCCAAATTTCTGTGCAGACAGTAGCATATATTCATGTAAATGTAATACGCTTATTTACTTCAGACTCAGATCGCAATATTTGTGCATTTTATGGGGTTGGGGAGGAAACATCTGAATTTCTCTTTTTAATGCATCAAACTAATGACTGTTGTAACTTGTGTTCACCTGCTATCACAAAACAGTGATGTTAATGTCCAGTAGTTTACTTCACTTATGTCTCACAACTCAGCATGTACCACATAGTCAGCGAAGAGAGCATGAAATCAATGCCACTCTTAAGCATACAGATAGCAATAAGATCTGTTATCAAAAATGTCTTTTTTTTTGTTGCCAGGGAGACTGGATTGGAGCAGCCACTGAATGCGGTGAAGAAAGAGCCAACTGGCGGTGCTGAACATAAGTACTGCAACATAGTACAGGCATTTGCGATATACAGGAGAAATAACCCTTCTACATGTCACTCTCGGGGAGGTGTACCGTTGATGTCCATGGCTTTAGTTGTGCTGTGGCTTTCTACTCACAGTGCAGTACCTGGTCGGGGGGGGCTAGGGCATTGCCTGGCTGATGCCGTACAACTCCTAACTGTGGTAACTTGCCTGCAGCTGCAATCAGGCAGCTCCACCATTGATGTCCATAGCTTTAGTTTTGCTGTTCGTCTTCACTCAGGATGCGGTACCTGGTCACATGAAGGAGGGGGGCATTGCCTGGCTGACACTGTACAACCCCTAACTGTGCTAACTTATGTGCACCTACAATCATGGCGGTGTACTGTTGATGTCCATAGGCTTAGTTTTGCTGTGGTTCTCCAGTCATGATGCAGTACCTGCTCTGGGTGGGGGCACTGCTTGGCTGAGTATGTGCAACTCCTCACTGTACTAACTTGTGTTCACCTGCAATCAGGGAAGTCTACCACTGCTCTCCATGGCTGTAGTTTTGCTGTGGCTCTCCACTCAGCATGCAGTACCTGCTGGGGGGAAGGGGCAGCAATGCCTGGCTGAGGGCATGCAACTACTCAGTGTCCTAACTTGTGTGCAGCTGCAATCAGGGAGCTGTACCATTGATCTCCATGGCTTTACTTTTGCTGTTGCTCTCCACTCAGGATGCACTACCTCCTCTGGGGGGGGCTTTCTCTGGCTGACACCTTGCAACTCCTAACTGTGCTAAGTTGTGTGCACCTGCAATGAAGAAGGTATACATCGATGTACATAGCTTTACTTTAGCTGTGGCTCTCCACTCAGGATGCAGCACCTGGTCTGGGGGAGCATTGCCTGGCTGAGTCCATGCAACGCCACAGTGTCCTAACATGTGTGCACCTGCAATCAGGGACATCTACCATTGATGTCCATAGCAGTAGTTTTGCTGTGGCTCTCCACTCAGGATGCAGCACCTGTTTGGAGGGGGCATTGCCTAGCTGAGGCCGTACAACTTCTAACTGTGCTAAATTGCATGCACCTAGAATCAGGGAGGTGTACCATTGCTGCCCATAGGTTTACTTTTCCTGAGGCTCTCCACTCAGGATGCAGCACTTGGTCCGGGTTGGGGGAGCATTGCCTGGCTGAGTCCATGCAACTCCAGTGTCCTAACATGTGTGCACCTGCAATCAGGGATGTCTACTGTTGATGTCCATGGCAGTAGTTTTGCTGTGACTCTCCACTCAGGATGCAGCACCTGTTCCGGGGGCATTGCCTAGATGAGGCCATACAGCTCCTAATTGTGCTAACTTGCATGCACCTGCAACCAGGGAGGTGTACCATTGATGCCCATAGGTTTACTTTTGCTGAGGCTCTCCACTCGTGCTGCAGTAACTGCTCTTGGGGGGGTCTTTGCCTCGCCAAGGACATGCAACTCCTAACTATGGCAGCTTGTGTGCACCTGCAATCACGGAGGTGTACCATTGATATCCATGGCCTTAGTTTTGCTGTGGCTCTCCACTCAGGATGCAGCACCTGGTCTCTGGGTGGGGGGGGCATTGCCTGGCTGAGTCCATGCAACTCCACAGTGTCCTAACATGTGTGCACCTGCAATCAGGGGTGTCTACCATTGTTGTCCATGTCAGTAGTTTTGCTGTAGCTCTCCACACAGGATGCAGCACCTGTTTGGGGGGGCATTGCTTTACTGAGGTCATACAACTCCTAACTGTGCTAACTTGTGTGCACCTGAAATCAGGGAGGTGTACTGTTGATGTCCATGGCTTTAGTTTTGCTGTGGCTCACCACTCAGGATGCAGTAACTAGTCTTGGGTGTGCATTGCCTGGCTGACACTGTGCAAATCCTAACTGTGCTAACTTATGTGCACCTGCAATCAGAGAGCTGTACCATTGAAATCCATGGCTTAAGTTTTGCTGTGACTCTGCACATAGCATGCAGTACCTGGTCTTGGGGGGGCATTGCCTAGCTGAGGCTGTACAACTTCTAACTGTGCTAACTTGTATGCACCTGCAATCAGGGAGGTGTATCATTGATGCCCATAGGTTTACTTTTCCTGAGGCTCTCCACCCAGGATGCAGCATCTGGTCTGGGTGGGGGGGGCATTGCCTGGCTGAGTCCATGCAACTCCAGTGTCCTAACTTGTGTGCATCTTCAATCAAGGAGGTGTACCATTGATGTTCATGGCTGTAGCTTTCCTGTGGCTCTCCATTCAGGATGCAGCACCTGCTGGGGGGGGCATTGCGTGGCTGATGCCGTACAACTCCTAACTGTGCTAACTTGTGTGCATCTGCAATCAGGGAGGTGTACTATTGATGTCCTTGGCTTTAGTTTTCCTGCGCTCACCACTCAGAAGCAGTACCTGTTAATGGCAACACCAACAATGATACCAAAGTAAAACCAAACACAAACATAATCATGTACAGAAACGCAAACTGTGACACACACGGTGGTGTAGACGGTAATGGTAACACAGACAGTCACAGAAACACAAGTGAAACACTAAATGTAACAGTAACAAAAGCATGCGTCCTATTTTTTCCCCAATAGCTACATTGAGAAACACACTAAGTACAAAGAATGTATGTATAATAATGAGCCTCGGAGCAGAAAATGACAACGTGGATTACTTAATTGCTTATATCTCAGCAACCATACAACATAGAAAAAAAATTAAAATTTCCTATTATTTATAACTTTTCTGACTAGTTTTGCACTTAGCCCCCTGGGGGAAGGCTAAGCATTTTTGTGATGAAAAGTCCGTATCTCGAACCATTTTCAAGATGCGAGCCCCGAAAGGCACGGCAGACGCTGCAATTTTAGTCTATGGGAAAAGGTGTCAACTTCAAAGCAGCATAACTTTCCATCCATGCACTATTTTGTCACCAAACTACCGAAAGGCACATCTGTGGAATGTTGGCTGTCTTCCCTCCAACTTTCAGCCCAAAAGACCAAACCAGTGTTTTGCAGCAGGGTGACAAAGAATTCCTTTTATTTTCCCTATAGTGTCGAATAGTAGTGTCGCAAAACACGACACTTTCGCAAAACAAAATCACAAAGTGTTGCAGGTTCGACACAACTTTGCGACACTGCTTTTCCCAAAAATTTCAAAAACATATTTCTAGAGTGTTTAAACCCAAAATAAAGACATGCCTAGCATCCTCAGGGCTCAACTAGGTAAGCATAAAAAGAATTGTGTCCCTAGAGGGTCTTAATTTTAAATGGCAAGCATTTCTGTGATCAGTAACTGAAAACAAAATGGCAGATTTGCGACACTACTGGGGTCATTTGCGACACTAAAACTGGCATTTGCAACACTGTTGAACTTTTTGTGAACTTTTCCAATAGACTATAATAGGAAACTTATTTTTTAAATAACTTTTGATCCGTCCAATATTTTTTCACAAAATATTCAAAAGGCACATCGGGGACCCTGGACGCATGTTCCCTAAAGTTTTTGGAATGGTCGCGCAAACCATGCGACCTGTAGGCATGAGCAAAGAATGCGCAAAAAAGCATAAATGTGCTACTGAATGTCACTTAATAACTCCGCAACCGTATATCCAACTGGTACGAAACTTGGCAGATCCCAAGATCTATGCTAATGCTCCATGCCTGCAAAATTTCAGGCACATCTGTCAAACAGCAGCAAAGTTATTAAGGTGCAAATTTTCACACTTTAACCTTAAATGGGGTACTCAACCCTAACTACAGTGGAACTGCCGTGCCACTATAATATATATGGGATACATAATGGGCAGGAGTGTGATATGGCAAAATATTCTCACTCCAGCAGCAGGAGCTCTGGATACTCATGAGTGCTGAAGGTATGAATGAGTGTATCCATAGCTCACTCTGCAGGAGTGAGAATTTTTTGCCATATCACACAATTTGCACATCATGTGTGCAGTTTATACAATGGGGTGAGAGCTCCTTTCATATATGTTTTGTAGGTTATATTTGCATTGTGTATCTTTAAAGTGTGGTGGGTGAGGTTTTATAAATGGTGTGTGAACCCTGGTTGTGACTGGTAGTTGTTTGGTTTGTAGTAGTTTTTTATTGATTGGTTTGTGTTTTATGGCGGGACTTCATTGGTGGAAGTGATACAGGAATTGATTGGGAATAGTAGTATGGTGGTGAATGTTTAGTATATTTTCACATTTTTATTTGATTTGAGGTGTAAGGTTTATTTTATATACATTGACTGTGCTTGGTGTAGTTTTTTACAGGTTTTTTTATGTTCGCTTTAGTCATGTTCATCGAGGCTGGTTAACAAAAACATTTCCTTCTGGAAGCAACTTTTACTTGTTGCCTGTAAGCATTATACATTTGTTGTGGAGAAACTGTGTGTTTTATTAAGAGAAAAGCATGTGCTTCTAAGCACGATATGAGGTAGTATTGCATTGTCGATAAATTTATTTGCAACATGGCTAAATCTGCAAGCATGAAAAGGAGAAAACTTATTTGGTGGAAATTGGTCACATGTCACCAGTTCAACACATCATTAAGTAAGCAATAATGCCATGTTGAAACCTAAGCACCCTGACCACGCAGAACGTGAGCGAGCAACAGCAGGAAATGAAGTCCTGTTCATGCTGAGAGTGCACCGGAGAAATGGTGAGCTCGCCTGGCAGCCTACCCAAACAAACCCATGGGCACTGCATTGTATAAAGAGGTGTTTGAGTGGCCGATGAGTATAATCTGCTCTCCGAGGAAGTGCGAGGCATGTAAATCACACCACAGATGCCGTGCTGCAGAACGAGTAGAAGAAGCATCCCATAGGTGTTCCTTGTGTCCCTAAACAGTGATCACAGCTAGTGTTCACAATGTCATACTAAGTAGTGCATTGTGGGAATATAATGAATATTTGCATACCCAAGCATCCACAACAAAGCGAAATGCCCGATATGCAAAAACTCGTTATGTCCCCAGAATGCATGAGTGAACCACAACTGGAAACGAAGGGATCGAGTGAAAACAGCCGCTTACATAGCAGAAAAAGTGATGTTTTCCCATGACATGTATCTCAAAGATATTTTTTAAGCATGACTTGCAAACCTACATGAAATAGCCATCACAATGTAAATATATACTGAATTGTGACCCGCACGTGTACATTGGAAACCTACATGTCTTAAAAAGTAAGGAGTAGAACAGCAGTTAATATAGTACTGAAGAATATCATAAGTTGCTGTTCATTGATATGTCACATAGCACTGAGTTCTAACCTAACGTGCCATGTTACAAGTGTATTAAGCCACTCTGAAGGTGGCATCTAATGGGAAATTAATGCATGGTTGGGCAGTTGTAAGCACTCAGCCTTCTACCTCATACCACAAGGATCCCAACCATTAGATGCCACCTTCATCGTGGCTTAATGCTTACTTAGTTGGCTGCATCGGTGCATATTCCGACTTGTCCTGCTTTGCTAATCAGAGTCCGAGTTGGAAGATATTACACGCTGCCATTTTCTCAGGAGTCTGCCGATTTGGCACTTCACATTAGAGTGAGATGGTTCATTCGACTTCAGGTTTCTGATGAAGCCATGGTATTACAGCTTGGCAGGTAAGAAAGTGGTGTCAAAAACTACTTTTAAAAGATGTTATTTTTTTCCAGGTCGGAAAGCAGAGAAAAGAGTTTTAATGGATCTTCTTCTCAGTTTGTGTAGATTTACACGAGGGAGACCAGGGTTTTTATTGTCAGCTGGATGGTTTTAACATGAGTGTGTTTTGATATGCAAATGTGTAGATTGACTGAGCTGTGATTTGATTTAGGGAAGTGAATTCTGAGTAGATGCTAGTTGGAGTGCAGGTGGTAGTGAAGCTGACGTCAGAAGGATATGTATAAATGGCAGATATTTTAACTCCACTGATGTCAGCTTCAGATATCTCACTGCAGTGGAAATAACATGTTTTATTGTCACTGTGGAGCTCCCACCCCCATTGTATAAATACGTATGCATATATTAAAGTGGCACGTTAGTGCCACTGTAGTTACGGATAAGTACCCCATTTAAGGTTAAACTCTGAAATGTGGCAGCTTAATAACTTTGTCACCATGTGATGGATTTACCTGAAATTTGGCAAGCACAGAGTGGTAAAATCGATCTCTGGATCTGCCAAGTTTCGTAACAGTTGGATATACAGTTGCAGAGCTACATAGCGCCGGAGAATGTGGAAATTACGCATTTTTGCGCATTCTTTGCTCATGCCTACAGGTTGCATGGCCTGTGTGACCAGTTCAAAACCTTCAGGGAACATGTAGCCGGGGACCCTGATGTGCCTTTCAAAGATTTCGTGAAAAAATATTAAACGGTTCAAAAGTTATTCAAAAAACAAGTCTCCCATTATAGTCAATGGGAAAAGTTAAAAAGTTCGACAGTGTCACAAATGCAGTTTTTAGTGTCACAAATTACCCCTGTAGTGTCACAAATCTGCCATCTTGTTTTCAGTTGGTAGTCACAGAAATGCTTGGCATTTAAATTTGGGACCATCTACGGACAAAATTCTTGCTGCGTTCACCTAGTCGAGTCCTGAGGATGCTTTAGCCACGTATTTTTTTTTTGTTTGGGGGTAAACACCCCAGAAATATGTTTTTGAAATTTTTGTAAATAGTAATGTCGCAAAGTAGTGTCACACATTCGATACTTTCGTGATTTTTTTTGCGAAAGTGTCACAAATCATAACACTACTTTGTGACACTATGCCCAAAAGAATAGGAAATCTTTGCCACTCTGCTGCAAAAGAACGGTTTGGTTTTTTGAGCTGAAATGTGGTGGGAAGAAAGCCTAGATCCCACAGATGTGCCTTTTGGTGGTTTGGTGACAAAATATTAGAGGGCTGTAACGTTATGGCACTCCAAAGTTGATGATTTTCCCCTTAGGATAACATTACGGCATCCGCTGCTCCTTTCAGGGCCCGTATCTCGAAAACACTTTGAGATACGGACTTTTCATAGCAAAAATGCTTAGCCCCCCACTAGGGGGCTAAGTGTAAAACTAGACTGGAAAGTCATAAATAATATGAGATTTAAATTTTTTTTCTAGGTCGTACGTTTCCTGAGATATAAGCAATTTAGTATTCCAAGTGTTCATTTTCTGCTCCAAAGCCCATTATTATGCATACCTTCTTTGTATATACTGTGCTTCTGAATGTAGCTTTTGGGGGAAAAAAGGGTGTGTGTTTCCATTACTGTTACAGTTAGTGTTTCCAGTTGTGTTTCCATAACCATTTGAGTTAGCATCCCTGTTTACATCACCGTGTGCATTACCCTTTGCGTTTGCATTTGCGCTTGCGTTTGCATTGCTGTTAACATTTGCATTTCCATTACTGTTTTTGTTTACATTTCCTTTTGCGTCACCGTGTACATTACCATTTGTGTTTGTGTACACTCTTCCATTTGTATTTGTGTTTCCTTTGGCATCATCATTGGTGTTACTGTCAGCGTTTGCATTTCCAATTGCATTACTGTGACCATGCGCATTATGATTTGCGTTTGTGTTTGTGTTACTGTTTCCTTTGGCATCATCGTTGTTGTTACCATAACCATTTGCATTTCCAATTGCATTACCTTTACTGTTTGCATCTTCATCACCATTTGCATTTCTTTTGGCCTTAGCATTTGCATTTTTGGTAGCGTTTCCATGTCAGTTTTGTTACTGTTTCCTTCTGCATTACCATTACCATTTGCATTTCTGTTTGCTTTTCTGTTACTGTTTGCGTTTTTGTTACCATTTGTGTTTGCATTTCCGTTACTGTTTTTGTTAATGTTTGCGTTTCTGTTGCCGTGAGCATTTCCTTTACCATTTGTGTTACCATTTCTGTCTTCATTACCGTTTGCATTTCTCTTACCGTTTGAGTTATTGTGTACATTTGCATTGCCGTGTGCATTACCGTTTGTGGTTGTGTTTCTGTTACAGTTAGCGTTACTATTTTATTTTACCTCACTGGTTCCATCACCATTTGTGTTACCATTACCGTTTGTGTTTTGCGTTTATGTAGTGCACTGCAACATATTATGTTTTACCTATTTTTCTGCACTGTCTTCTGCAACACATAACACAGCCAATGTGTGGTTGATTGGTCTGAAAGTATGCTAGTAGAAAGACCGTTGTTCATGGAACATGGAAGTTTTTGTTTGGTGAAAAAATTGTGTTCCATTCCAGAGTTATGGCCATTTGAAGTTGGATCACTTCGCAGTCCGCCATTTTTGTGCATTTTTGTCCATTACCAATTTTCATTTCAGTCGCTTATACAGTTTTTGCACAACAAAGTGACAAAAATTCACATGGAGGGCCCCATTCTCCCACCACCACATTCCATTCACTATTTATAGTGCACATTCTCAAAAAGAAGGGAAATTTATGGCAAAAAAATCCATTTAATGCATCAGTTAGGGTTGTTCCACAGCAACAAAAGCGAGGAAATTCAGTGTTAGGGTTGAAAACCCTAACTGTGCATCCCCCCCCAACCCCAGCACTACCACACACACACACACATACATGTAAGTAGGGGAAGGACCAAGGCAACAAAAACAATCACACACAACCAGCAGCAGCTAAGAGGAATAACATACAACTATGTAAACCATAAAACCACACACCTATACTTGCATTGGGCTGTGGCATAGGGTCGTCACTGATAACTCTCATCCCAGACATTCCATGCACCGCTAAACACACATCACTACAGACAACTGGACATCTTGGGCCACATGCTGCCACCAACACATAACACAGGCTACACATATGGTATTTTAGAGTTCACAAGATCCATAACAGGATTTAGCACACTACCTGAAATACTTTCAAAAATCACTTTCGCAAATGCGTAAGTGTTGTGCTATGACACTTTCGTGTTTGCAAAAGTATTTTGAGACAGTATGCTCCTAATGACTGCACATCTTTGCCATCATCCTGCAAGCAAACAGTTGGGTCTTTTGGGCTGAAATTTGCAAGGTGGCAATACCTGGTCCCACAGATGTGCTATTATCCTGCTATTGTGCTGAAAACTTAAGGATTGCAAAGTTACTCTGTTCCAAAATTGAGCAATTTGCCATAGACTAACATTGCGGCACCGATGACGCCTTTTGCCACCCATATGTTGAAAACAAAATGAGGTACACCATTTTCACTACTGCCAGCTTGGTTCACCTTTATGTGAACTAACCTCGAAGAACAACTTTGTAAATAATGTATGATATCTGAAGTTGGATTTCTCCACTTCCTACAGTAACACTGGTATACACCTCCTGCTAGATCTGTGTGATTGGTTGTGTTTCCCTACTTGCATGTGTATGTGTGTGTGGTGGTAGTGGGTGCGGAGGGGGAATGTGCAGTTTCAACCCTAACACCAAATTTCCTCACTTTTGTCACTGTGGAACAACCCTAACTGATGCATCAAATGGAGTTTTTTGCCATGAATATAAAAATATAAATATATATGTATGTACATATATATATATATATATATATATATATATATTCTATGCAAAAAACTGTGTTAATGCAGCATTTAGGGTTAAAACACAAAAAGTAAAAATGAGAAAATCTTTAGGCTTGCCCCGCTCCCCGGACCCACCCATCATCCCAAGATTGACAGCTGACGGGGTGTGTCATTGGGGTTGTGAGGTCTAAATGTCACCCCATTCCATCTGAAATTACATTCACAAGCCATAGTAAATAAGAAGGGGGAAGGACAACCCTAAAGAATTTTCATTTCCTGACTTTTTTTGTTTTAACCCTAAATAATGCGAAGTTTTCTTGCATAGAATTTCCTTACTGTTTGAGAAAGAATAAAAAACTAAGAACTTGCACAAGTTGGTGAGAGCGCAGGACCTTTGGGCCCTGCACTCCCACCAACCAGTGGAAGGTGGTGGGAGCGCAGGCCCTTCAGGCCCTGCACTCCCACAAACTTGTAAACATGTGTGTATCATCAACACCCTCCAAATTTCAATGTAAAACACCAAACCGTGTCCGAGATATAACATGCTAAAGTTTGAGATTTGCAGTTGTCAGAGATGCAGAATTCTGCTCCTGTTAACATTTTACAGTCACAATGAGTGTGCTTCATTCATAAAATAACCAGAATTGCTTTTTAAAGTTGACAAATTGAGAGAAAAAAATCATTTAGCGAGGAATGGAGCAGCACCGCAGCGATCTTGCCGGCTCCAAACTACTTTGTATGCAGAAAACTAGCTCTGGCTAAATATTGCCTGAGAAGTTTGTATGAGGGGGGTACTTATGCCTTTCAGGGTGGGCAGGAATGTGGAGATGGTCAGAGTACACCAGCAGCTGAAGCACCGGGAATGAGGTCAGGGTAGGTGCCAAGTTATGGTAGGGGAGTGCAGGTTAAGCTTATACTGGAAGGAGTGGAAAGTACTAGAAGGGTCTGTGCCACACAACATGAGAAACCTAAAGGTCATGGGGGGTTCCCATGGGGTGTTTGTTAGAACGTAGCAAGTGGGTAGGAGTAGTAGAATGCAGAGGGCTAACAAAGCCATTGGGAGAATTGTGTTAGAGTCTGGAGGCAGAGAGGATGCAACTTTATAAAGACTATGGGAAGGTAGCAAGAAAGGGTCAGGGTTGAAGCCAGGAGCGGGACGGGCAGAAAGAGGTAGTGATACCTTCACACTATATATGCAAGGACGAAGATTGGTAAGGTGGGTAGTAAAAGGATGGAGAGAAGTAGTGAAGCTTCCCCAAGAAGGGCAGGGAGCTGGGAAAGAAAGCATGCTGGCTTGAGTTTTGTTTAACTGTTAATTCACCCATATTCTTTATAGATTTAATGCACAGCAGGTGGATAGCCAGCTGTAGAGATTTGGAGATACTGGTACAATTACTACAAATTTTGACTGCATGATAAAAATTGAGCCCTGCCAAATCAATGGCCCAAGCCCAATGGTCTTTTTCCTCACATGTTCGGCTGTATATTTTGAGCAAGACTTAGTTGTATATAAAGAAAAATAAAACACATAATCTTTTAAGGGGGATTACCTCCAAAAACGACCTCCACCATCACTAAACAACATCTCTGGATAGGCCGGCAAGCTGACAAAGGGAAACCACCACCACCGTCTGCATTTAAATCAAACAAATCTCCCTACTTATAAACTGACAATCAAGGATTCTTAGGGTCCATTCCTTAATTGACCCAGATCACCTCACATCCAAAAGCAATGGTGAAAAGTTATTTTTCCAAAATTAGGCAGACACTCATTTTCATAAAAATGGAAACAGAATTGCATAGCACATAGCGTTCTTAGAAACAATACTTCAAGGCACTGCTTTGAGGCAATAATATAAGGTTAAGGGTTCATTTAAAAGTGGTTCATTTAGAAAACACTTCTCAGACCCATAATATGGCCATATCATAAACAAATAAGCCCTTGCTGCACCTTAAATGTCCTCAGACTGATAAATGTGATGACTGTGATAAAGGAGAGTTGGGTGCATTTAAGCCAAAAAGCTTATGCTATATTTTAACTGATGTACCCAATCTTAATACCCCTCACAGCAGGACTCAGATTCTTCCAGTCACTGCAGCAGACTTCCTGTTAGTTTTTTCCCCCGCAACCCAACTTGAGGAGGTGCTTATTGCAGAGTGAGGACTCAGGAGGATTCATTGAGAGAGTCCCCAACGAACTCAAAGTGGAATCCAATTCCACCCCACCTCCCAAAGGAGCACTGTCACACTGAAATGACTGCATTGTCAAACTGGGGGCCAAAACTGCAGTGCGGATGGAGCGCTAGCAAGAGGACCTTGTAGTTTAAAGTTTTACAGTTCTCTGTTTTGGGTCATTATTTCTTCATTAAAAAAAATTATTACATGAAATCCAAATCTTGAATTGGGCATTTGTACTTGAGGATTTCGTTAGACTGTGTCCCCTTTAAATGAAATAGCTTTTTTTGGAATGAAATCCAATTTTTTGCCTCCGAAACAGCAACTAAAGTTACTTTTTTTTTTTTATAATTTAAAGTTTTATTGAAAGTTTCACTATACAGAAAGGACAGGGTCTGTACATCCACAGAGTAATCTTCTGAAGTTACTTTTTTTGTTTTTGCTTTTCAGTTACACGGAGTCCTAATCTTGAATGGTCCGGGGGCACTTGCACTTGGGGATTGGTTAAACTGTGTTCCCCTCTAATGAAATATATATATATATATATATATATATATATACATATACAGGTATATATATATATACATAGATATAGATATAGATATAGATATATCTATATATATATATATATATATATATATATATATATACTGTATATATATATATATATCGTTGAGGGAACACAGTCTAACGAATCCCCAAGTACAGCTCCGGTAATGCGCATGCCCGGAAGTGCAGCTTCATTTCTTTGCACACAAAATAAAACACTTTAGAGTGCTTGTTTGGGTACTGGAATGTCTTAGCAGCACTCTGTGTTGGCAACTGCAACAGCTAATACCTTTTCTGCATGTAGGACCAAAAACAATGGACTCAGTCAAGAACAAGCAGCCCCTCAGCACCGCACCATTGTAGTTCGTGGATATGCACTGCCGAAATATAGGACGGACCACCAGAAAATATATTCTCCACACATACTTCTTTCAGATTTACCTGCAGACTTCAAAAGTAACGGTGCCTAAACTGTTTTTCTGTGGAGGTCAGCAAACAGCCATGCCCATCCTAATTAAGCCATTTTGTAATCTTTTCTCTTGATATTTATTTTTTTAATTTTTAAGCCAATGTGCAATGCCATTCCTCCAATAAAATAACTAATTATGCTATTATACCCCACCAAGCCCACCAAGCCTCACCCACATACCTTTAATCACCAGATCTTGGTGACACTGTCAAAGTAAGCACTTGAATATAAATCAAGTCTCACAACTGGATCCAGTAATTAATATATAAAAAATAAGGTTCCTGCAGACTGAATCATTAAACAGCAGTCGCCTTATTTTTTAGTTGCTGGACACAGGAGCATGACATGTCAATCAGAGGGTGGATTTTCACATTTGTGATAGTTCAGTTGAGTGATGTATTGGGTGTTGTGGTGGTGGAGGGGTAATTGAGGGTGAGTGGTGGGGTGTGCACATTGGGATGTCTGGTGCGGGGATGGGGGATAAGTCATTCAGAACATAACCGTGAGTCACCATGCATGCAGAGCTCCCAAGTTTCCCTTGGCAAACAGGCACTTGCTACTAGATGGACTTCGGCAGCAATCAGTTGATTTTCATAAAAAAATATAGTATGCAAAAGTAAACAGTGAATAGACACTTCACTGTTGCATTTCAGGGAGAGAAGAGACACACTGGCTGAAGATAAAAGAAAACTTTTGCACAACGTGGACTCTTAGAACGTATAGATGAACAATATCAAATATATCTATTGGTTGGGGTAGGTTCACAACAAGAGATTTGTTAAAAATTAAATGTGTTAAAAATTATTCAGTCCTTTACTTCAAATTCAAGCTTTAATAAAAATACACACAACCCACTCATTTTACACGGAAACTGTATTAATTATAAACACATGATTAGGTAATACCCCCAAAAATGTAAAAATAAATTCCTGTTACCTTTAAACTGAAAGATTGGCAAAATTAGCCTGTTTATTCCATTATGAAATCTGGCCATCTTGTTCCTCCCTCGCGATCAAAGATGGTGATCAAAGAATCTCACGATCAAAGAATTTGCAGGCTCACGATCAAAGAATTAGCAGGCTAATGAACAAAGAATAAAGAATGCTGTAAATCAAAAATTAGAAGGAATTCCAGAAAACCACTGCCATGGTTTGACAGAACAAAGCCCCCTGAGCAAAACCCACCCTCATTTGTCTTCCAAGGACACCCCTGGGCTGAGAAATTAGATTTTTTTATTCAGCCATCTCATCCCTCACTTACAATGCATGATTGCAATCAAATAATATCATAATCAAAGAATTTGCAGGCTCGCAATCAAAGAAATTGCACGCTCATGACCAAAGAATAAAAAATGGTGAAACTTTATTTTTTGACCGATTTAAATGAAACCAATGTCATGCCGCGATAGAACGAAGCCCCCTGAGCAAAACCCACCCTTATTTGTTTCCCTAGCCTACCCCTGAGCCAAGACAATTGTGTTTTTAGCTTGTGATGCAAGATCGTGATCAAAGAATCTCACGATCAAAGAATTTGCAGGCTCGCGATTGAAGATCGTTAGCGAGTCGCAATCAAATATTTTAAAACCTGATAACTCCATTGTTTGACCATTTTGGATGAAACCAAAGGCATGGCTCGATAGATCGGAGCCCCCTGAGTAAAACCCATCCAAGTTTTGCTTCACGAGTGACCCCTGAGCCGAGATATTTGTGTTTTTGCGATCAGAAATTTAAAAATAAGATGGTGGACCTCACGATCAAAGAATTCTCTGGGACAAAGATTCTTGAACCGTGAGGCTGCAAATTCTTTGACCGCCAGGTGGGACCAGATGGCCAGAATCTCATTCTTTGTTTGCAAAACATACAGGGCTGGATATTCAAAAGGGTTGCGTAATGCACAATAGGGTTGCGCCAGCGCAAGTCAGAAAATGCGCCATTCTGCGATATTCAGTAGGAGGCAGTTGTGCCACTGAAAACATGCTGAGCAACAGCGCAATGATAATGAAGGCATGCACAAACGAAGGGGGTGGAACCATGCATAAAGTGCACAGTGCGATGTTCAAAGACTTGCGCAATGTGCAGCAGTGGATCAGGCGGAAGTTGCGCCATAGCGGAAATGAGTCAAAATAAAAAGGAGCAAGGAAGAGGTGCAAGAACGCTACAGGGAAGCCACATGAGGCAGGGAGAGAGACAGAGCAAGAGGGACAAAGAGGGCAGGCCAGGGAAACAAGAGGACAGAATAGGGGCAAGGGAAGATGTGTGGGGCCACAGTGAGCAGAGGCCAGTAGGTGTACCTGGTGCAGTGGAGGTAGCAGTCAGGACAGCGGGGGGAACAAAGCAACAACAGCCAGGGGGAACACAAGCCAGGGACAAGGACAGTGCCACCCTCCACATGGAAGCTGTAATGAGGGGGTGAGAAGGCATGCTGCAGGTGGACGTAGCCGTGGAAGGGCACGTTGGCGGTACACCCCCAACAGGCAGTACTGAGCCCACACCAGCTTTGAGCTGTACTCAGATGTCAAGATTGTGGGCCGGTACCACCTGAACAGGGCAATACTGAGGTGGCTCTGTGAGCTGTGCAGTGATGTGATGCAGGCACCCACACGATGGAGTCATGCTCTGTCAGTGGAGACAAAGGTAACAGCCTGCATGTGCTTGCTCGCCATGGGTACCTTCCAGAGACCAACAGGGAACACAACAGGCATAACACAGTCGGCCACATCACGCATCCTCACCCAATTACTCAGCGCACTGCTGCCACATGCTGCGGAGTACATCCATTTCCTCAGCACCGCGGCGGAGTGCACAGCAAACATACAGGAGTTCCACAGGGTAGCATGTATGTCTGGCGTGCTAGGAGCGATAGACTGCACCCATGTGGCAATTCGCACGCCACTTGGTCCTGATGGGGCCACCTATATGAACTGGAAGGGATATGCCAGTGTCAACTGCCAGGTGGTGTGTGATGCCAGTGGGCGCATCATCAATGTCTGTGCCACGCACCCTGGGGGAGCACATGATTCATTCATATGGTATCAGTCGGCACTGTGCCATCGATTTGAGAGTGGGGACATCCCCACAGGACATCTAGTGGGTGAGTATGCATGTAGAACTGACAAATCGTGGGCAAGGGGATAAGCCACAGGTGCCATGGGTGTGGCACACAGGGTTTGGGGCAGTCTGAGCCTGAACAAGACACTAACCTCCACTATCTCCATACAGGTGACAGTGGATACCCACTCCGTCCCTGGCTGCTCACACCCTACCGGCGGCCCATGACCCCATTGCAGCAATGATTCAATGAGGCACATGCCACCACATGCAACATCATTGAGCGGGTGTTTGGGATGCTGAAGGCGCGTTTCCATTGCCTGGACACCTCTGGCAGTGCCCTACAGTATAGCCCCTCAAAGGCCTGTGGGATATTCCTGGCCTGTTGTATCCTGCACAACGTGGCCAAAGACTGTGGGATAGCCATACAGGTCAAAGAGGGAGATAGCGATGGGGACGACGGTGACGCCAGTGATGATGGGGATGGGCAGCCCCCCTTGGACGACGGGACCTCTGACTGATTTGGCTGGCCCAGCTGCACTGGGACACCATCACAGAGGAGCACTTCAGCCAACACAGGTAAGTCATGGGGCCATGTGCAACCACCAGTGGCTAGGGCACAACCCACATACACACAGGGAAACACACCAGGGGTGCATGACGGCAAGGGAAGTGGCAGGGCACAGAAGCACACACATACTACCAGGGAGGGGTGAACAGTAACATGCCACATGGATGGACACACACATACACACACACACACACACACACACAATAGGCACAAAGTGCACAGGGGTCAGGTGCAAAACAGAGCCGAAACACAGACACTAAAAACACACATGTCCACAGGCCACCACATCCACTGACTGTCCATGTTCGTGTGTCAGGTGCTGGGCACCATCACACTTTGGTGTACAGCACAATGCAGGCATCATCATGCACACACACCTGTGGACAGCAGTTGGGAGGGTGTGCTGGTGGTCCATGTGTCTGCGTGTAGGGCTGGGCACCCACCGGTGCACTGCCCACCAAAACACACATTGCACACAGGACAGCACCAGACAGTGCCTGCACTGGGAGACAGCTCAGTCTTGCGGCACAGTGCCACATCCACCTCGGATGCATGGGCAGCCCCGCCGAGATCCAGCAGCACTGGCAGGCTGAGCACGGGCCTCATGGGGTGGAACCAATGGTCCACCAGGGGTTCCACTGCACAAACACGACTGTGCCCGCACAGGTGTCTGTAGCACACCGAACATACCTGCACCAGGAGTGCTCGGGATGCCCACAGCTGAACCTGGTGTCGACAGGGTGGGTATTGCATGATGCTGGGAATGGGGAGTGGATAGCGAACTGCACAGTGTGAGTGACACAGGGGCACCTGACTGTGTGCCCAATGTGGCCAAACGAGCGACCAACGCCTGCGTCAGCCTGTCAATGGCAGCGGTCACATCCACCCAGAAATGGTCAATCCATGACAGGATCCTCTCAGAGTCCCTGCTGTGTTACTCCTCGACCCGCTCCAGAGCCACACACAGTGCCTCCACAAACGTTGCAAGCCACATCTGCTGCTGTACTGATGCCTGCAGCAGGTGGGTGTGCTCGTCAAAGAGGTCGTCTGCCACATCAGCAACCTGTCCTTCAGGGTATGGAAGGGCCTGATGTTCAGCACCCCTTGAGGGTGGGCGCTGCTCACCAGGATCAAGTATGGGCAAGTCCACAGGTGGTGCACATATGCCACCACTGAACCCTGTACCCCCAGTCCCAGTGGGTGACTGCTGCTGCTGCCCCTCCACCTGCTGTGCCCAAGGGATCAGTTGTTCCACCGCTGTGGCCGCAACAGTGCCACTGACCTGACCAGCCACCGGTGCTGCCCCACCAGTGCTGACAGGCGCAGCCTGGGACTGTGCTGACGTGCTGGCACACACGTCGAAACCAGCCAGGTCCATGGGCATGAGCTGGCCTGCTGTGTGTCCATTCCATGACACACACATGTCAATGCTCATAATGGTCATTGCATCATCAATGGTGCAGATCCGTGCCACAGCCACAGCCACAGCCACAGCATGCTGGCATGCTTGGATGCCAGACTGCTGAGACACAGGAAGAGCACCCCCCACACCTGTCTCAGTGACATCAGTGTTGGCAGCCAGGTGTGCACACTGTTGCAATGCATGCTGGCTACCTGTGGAGGTGGATGGTCCCTCCTCCAACTCCAGATGGCTGTCCGCAGTGGACAGGCCCTCCACTGTTGACCCCCTGCAGATGCACAGGATCTGTAACAGAAAGTAAGGACATGTTAGTGCATGTGATCTACCTTCACCCCCCCACAGACCATGATGTACCATGCAGTGATGGGCTACCACCTGTCTGGAAGCCACCTCCTGGAACACCCTCAATTGCACTGCGCTGCATGCTTGCAGCAAGCCTGTCCTCTGCCAGTGTCAGCTGCACCATCTCCGACTGGCCCCCGCCTGTTGCAGCACGTGCCGCCCTGATGGCAGCCACCTTCTCCTTCACCCTCCTCCTGTTGGTACCCATCTTCTTCTTACACTCCTGCACAGAGCGCTGGTGGCTGCCATGCAGGTTGACAGCACGTGCCACCCCCTCCTATGCAGCAGCATGGGCCTGAGGGGTGCCCCGCCGTCCACTGAGCAGTGGCTCCTGATCCAGGTAGGCCTCGAAGAGTTCCTCCATCTCAGCCTTAGTAAAATTAGGCCTCCTCTTCCGCCCACCATCGTCCTCCTCACCCAGTCCTCGCTCGGTCATTTCTCAGCCTGTATGGGTGAGAGTGGTTACCTGTAATTGTGCAGTACAAAGCAATTCCCTGAGACCACGGCCCAGAACAGCACACAGCATGCAACTCACCTATAAACTGCAGTAACCGAATATGGCCACTGCAGAACAGCGTCGCATTTTTATAGCGCAATCCATGCAAATTAGGTGTGGCGCAACTTTAATGAGATGCAAACCGTGTTGCTGCACCACTGAATGGCTGATCGGATGATTTGCATATGACGGCTGAATATCGCGCTGTTGTGCTTTGCACAATTGTGTTGAACGTGCTGAGCCAAAGGCGCAGTTATGTGGCTACGTAGTACACCGCACTGCGCATGCCCAGGTAGCTTACGCAGGTGTCTGCCATGCTGATGACATGCTGTGCATGGTTGGCAATTCAGGGCACGGCCACCATTGTACCAGTGGCACTACAGCGAGGGTCACTACATGGCACTGTGGCACAACTGCGCTATAGTTCGCTGTGGCGATGGCACACAGGCAACCAATTGCTGTAGACGCATAGACGTCTGATGGCGCTGTACGTAGCCTTGCGCCAGAGACCCATGACCCTGTGCCCGACCTTTGCCCCCTTGGCGCCATACGTCTGGCATGGCTGCAGCTCTATTGCGCTGTTTGGTGACAGCGTGATAGGGAATAGTGGCGCTGTACCAACAGCACGATAGGGAATGGCGGTGATGTACTGTGCAGCATTTCCACGTGGGGTTGCTGCACTGTGGAGTGCCATATTGCCTACTATAGCACTAGAGATGGCACACAGGAGAGCCCCTCAGTGGAGTGCCCTTGAGCTGGCCAACCTTGTGGCCATTGTGGAGCCACACTATGGCCCACTGCTTGGTGAGGTGCCACTGGACAGGGCCAGGACCCAGGTCTGGCAAGAGGTGGCCACTGACCTGAAGGCAGCCACTGGCCACAGGAGGACGGCCAAGCAGTGCAGGCAGCGGTATGGGGACCTGAGATGGAGGGAGCCGGAGCAACTGGCATGTCTGCGGTCACGTGCCAGGAGGGGCGTGGTGCCTTGTCCAGGTGGGTATTCATCTACGCACCTGTATGGTCCATATGGGTAACACTGTCTTATGTGTCCAGCACATAGGGGAAGGATAGTCTAGGGTTGGCTGTGGCAGTGTTTACAGGGTATGGGATGGATGGGTCTGGCTGGGTGGGTGGGCACACACATTGGGGCAGGGGGAATATGCTTTGGGTTTGTACTGATGTGTTGCTCTCCTTTTGTCTCCCACAGGCATGGCAGAGTGGAGGAGGGACACAGAGCAGCAGCGGAGGGTTGTGGAAGCCGAACAGGAGCATGTTGGGGAACAACTCCAACGACAGTGACAACTCAATGAGGGTGAGTGCCTTGACACCATGATTGCTATTGCATGCTGTGTGACAGGGTGGGGAGAAGGGCATGGCCACCATCCATGGACACCACTGCCATGCACGTGACATGTGACAGTCAGCACTGTCCAGTGGCACTGTATGTCTGGGAGAGTGTCAATGGTGGTCCATGCGTGCACTGGGCACATGACTGTGGCACTGCCTGCCCACCACATAGCCACGTTACTGTACGGCCTTGGTTGTGCTGTGCTTGACATGGGCAGTGTGTGTGTGTGCAGTGGTACACATGGCTGTTGCTGCCTGGTTGGGCATGTCTTGTGCACATGGTCACTGTGGGTGGGTGCACACCATCACAGGAGCAGGGCACATGGCTGTATGCCATGCATGATGGGTGGGCTGCAGTGGGATGGACAGTCACACCCATTAACTCTGATCCCTTGTCCTAGGTGTGCGGATACTCCTGAGGATAGAGCAGGCCATCCAGGATCTGGTTCACTTGGCAGCAGAATCCCTTGCTATCCTACAGGATCTCCATCAGCATGGGTTGAGGAGGAGAAGGCGACCCTGAGAACGGCCCCAGGCAGTGGAGGAGCAGGCTGGATGCCAGTGACCAAGCACAACCTCCCCCCTTTGACCGACCCTCACACCCCACCTTCCCTCTCCCATATGTTCACCCCAGCCCCTTACCCACCCCACCTTGTTCCTGTCCCTCCACCCCATATATGTATATATATGTATATAGTTGTTGTTGTTGTTATATTTTTTGAATATAGTAATTTTGATATGAATACTGTGGTGGTCTCTGATTTGCAGCTGGCTATAGGTGCTCAGTTGCAGTGGTGTGCATGTAATCTGGGGTGGTTCAGTCATGGGTAAGTATGTGTGTGCATAGGGAAGTGTCTCTGGTGTGGGAGTGGCCACCAGTCAGAATCTGTGGTGTGTGTGTTGTTCTCTGTGCATTGCATTACTGTGTGCAGTGGTCCATGGTGCCTGCTCTGTGTCCATTGTGCCCCTGTCAACCTGTCCTTGGCCTGTGCAGCTGACACCCTTGCATGTCTGTGGCCTGCAAGGTCTGCTGCCTTGTCAGTGGTGGTTGTCCCTGCAGGTCATCCACTGTGACCGTCACAATGCTGGGTTGCCTCCTGTCACTGGTGAGGTGCATGTTTGCCTCGGGTGACACTGTGGCCTCCGCTGTTGCTGTGCCACCTCCATGCTGTGGCTTGTGTGTGTTGCAGGGGCTGTGCACCACTGTCTGTGACTTGTGATCCAGGCATATACTGGTGGTGTACAGGGCCACAGTTCATGCACAGGGTGGGTGTCACCCCTGTGCCATGGTGGACTGCAGTCTGTGTGTTCCCAGCCTACCCTGAGATCCAATGCTTTCACCAACTTTGCGGAACTTTTCTAATTAATCCACTGAATTGTTTCTTCATGTTTTTTCTCTTTGGATGCACTCTTCTACACTGGGGACTTGGTTGCCACACTACTGCGTCCCTGTGTTGGTGTCCCCGAGGGTATGGGTGTGTGTTTGCCCCTGCACTGTGTTGCATCCGGTGTGCTGCATGCTTCCACGCAGCACTGTGGGTGTCTGTGCTGGCTGCTGTGACTCATGGTGGGTCATGCTGTGACACTTATCTACTGTGCAGGGTTCAGTATCAATGGTGGTGGTGTCAGGGCATGCCCTTTTCCGTGTGGGGTACCTCTTGTGGCGACATACGTTCGGTCTCTCAGCTGTGCATCAGGGGGACTGTGTGTGTTGGCACTGTGTCTGCCATTGTTGCATTGCCGTGTGCTGCCACCCACTGCTGGGTGCTCATGGTGGGTCTGGCTTGTATGGTTCTGTGGTACACGAGGTTGCAGTGTGACAGTGGGGGGGTATGCATGGGGATTCCTGCAGTGATGGTCACTGCTCATGGGGGGTGTCTTGGGGTCATGGTGCAGGGTGTGCTGTGACAGGGGGCAGCTTACACCATGGGGTGGTCCGCCTCCTTGTGTGGCAGTCTCAGTTTGCTGGTGGTGCTGTTGGGCACCATGGCCCAGCTGTGCTTTTGTTTGGTTGTCCCCATGGGCCGGTGGATATTCCATCCCTCCCCAGTTGTGCTGTGCTTGGGGTGTGGGGTGCATTGTCAGTTCTGCAGTGTGTTCCTGTGCCCATCTGTGGCATGGGTGATGGGCCCCTACCTACCTCCTTGGTTGTGCAGTTCCATTGATCTGCTGCTGGGGGGCTCCCTGCTTGTGCTATGGCACCTCTGGGCTGCTCAACTGGGCAGCCCTTGTTGCGCTATAGCGCATCGTATCTGCTCAGCTTCCCCTTCCTAGTTGCTCTATGGCGTAAGTTGTGCAATATTCAGATGTTGGCTGTTAGCGCAATTTGGCTTGCTCCTTTTTTGAATATTGCGTCTATTGCACATGGGCGCAATGGACTTGTGCTTGCTCCTGCTACTGCGCACTTTTCGGGTGCAGTTTGAATATCCAGCCCACAGTACATATACATTTTCCCTTTGACTTCTAATAGGAACTTAAAAGTGGCATAACTTTTGAATGCCTTAATATTTTTTCACCAAATGAAAAGTGGCATATTCAGCAACCAAAATGCTTTCAAACAAGCCATCTTGCAGAGTGACATGCCACACAACAGCCGTGCAGTGCCACATACAAAATCCCCAAAGCTGCCTTCAAAAACTGATAATTTAGCATTTTTCAGCATTTTTGTGTGCAAAGACCGTAAGTCCAACCAAAATGAAATGTTGCAGATCAAGAGATCTACCATGCCCCACTGTGCATACCAAATTTCAGGCAAATCCGTTCAACAGGTCCAAAGTTATTAACGCACAAAATTTTGACTTTAACATAGAAGTGACATCTCAACCCTAAATATAGTGGTGCAACCACACCACTATAATATATATATATACAGTATACATACTGTGTGTGTGTGTTTGTGTGTCGCTTCATGGGTGCTCCACAGGTGCTTTGCCAACAAAGTTCTGAAAGGTATGTAAGCCAGCCAGAACACTAGCTCTAAGTCTTTTTATCTTCATTTTTGTTCATTTTTTTTGTTAGTTTTAGTCCTAGTTTTACTTTTACTTTAATTTACAGTTCATAGAGGATTGATGAAGTGAGGCAGTATAGGGTTCTGAGCATATTTTCGGGTGGTGTTTTTTCGGGCTGTTTTTCTGGCATTTTGGTGAATAACCAATTATACTGAGTGTCGCTGGAGGTTTAGGCCATTTCGCAGTATGGCAGACTGCAGTTCCCAACCTACCCTGAGATCCAATGCTTTCACCAACTTTGCGGAACTTTTCTAATTAATCCACTGAATTGTTTCTTCATGTTTTTTCTCTTTGGATGCACTCATCTGCTATAGTGAGCTCTTCCATTTGGCTGTAGCTTGTAGCAGTTTTTGCAGGTGCAAGCATTTTTTCAATAGGCAGTCGTTGGAGTGGATGGGGGTTTTCTGGTAGACCTCTTGTGGGATCATCTGCTTTCTTCATTGCTAGAGGAGCCTGCTGTCCAGGAAGGGAGCTCACTCTGATAAAAGTAGACCTATTCGATGGAGGAGTAAAGATCGCAGGATGTTGTGAGTGCTGGAAGTTTTGCTACTGCTTTGCTTTTCCCCAAAACTGTTAACTGGTCGGGAGCTCTGGCATATCAGTTAAAGGCTGAAGATTCAGACTTTGGCCGCTGAGTTCCTCAGTGTGTGTGTGTGGGGGGGCTGTGTGCAGCCTCAGTTTGTGGGCTTTTTGCTGTGGTAGCCTTTGGTCAGAAGGCAGGGGCTTCTGCAGGGAAGGGGTCTGGCCAGGTGGCTGTTGGAGGACAGCCAGGAAAATCAGGCTATAATCCCCTAATCATCAGGGGGCTGTGTCAGCTCCTTCCCTCATCTGGGATTCAGTTGTGCCATTAATATCATCACTGATTCTGTTATTTGTCTGTTGAGGTTGTGGATGTGGTTGACCTAGGGGAACTAGCCTGGTGGCTGGGTGTGGGTTGGGTAGCCTCCCTGGTAGCGTACCAGGGGTTCTTCGACAAGAGGGCAGTAGGACCTTGGTTCCTGAGGGTGTCTCCTAACTAGTGGCCAGTGGGCTTCCTTTTGGGGGCCCTGGTTTTCTGGAGCGGTAGCTCTTCCTAGCCCTCATCATTTGGCAAGGCTTGATTGTGGGTAGAATCTTCAACAGGATGCACTCCTGTTTGTGGACTGTGGATAAAGAGGTGTTTCTATATGATGATAGACTGACTGTTCTACTTCTGTCTGTTCGTTTGAGGGGAGGTGGTGAGAGAGCCTCCTTATAAGCAATTTTGTACAGATTTTACAGACTGAAGAGCTGCCAGAGTGAGAGACTGGTGTTTTCCTTGGGACATTTAAAATTCATGTCTATTGGTGGTGAGAGCCTCAACAAAGTAGATTAGCCACCTGATTATGGATTGAACTTGTTCCTTATATATATACCTTCTGTCTTCTTCCTGAATTGGGGGGATTCTAGTAGTAGCTGTTTGAGGGGATATTTTTAGCTGGGCTTGGGGTGGTACTGGAGTTCTATTTAACTTTGAGTTTATTTTATGTGGGGGTGTGTAGTTTTATTTATTATTTCATTGTATAGTAGTGTGGGTGTGTGTAAGGGTTAGTTTGGGAATCAGGGGCTGGAATTCTGGCTTTTGTCAGCATGTGTTTGCAGGCTGCTGTCCCTGTCAGGCACTACTCCCCCTCTGAGCTCCAGGACCTCCATCCTTTTAGTTATCCTCCATTGCCCACAGTGGTCTACGGTCACTGCAGGGCTATGGGGATAATTGGGTAGAAGGCAGAGGGGCACGGGTTCCTGGATCTGGGAAGGGGAGATCTTAGTGGTCGGATTGGGATAGTAAGGACAAGGAGATTCCCTGGGGTGAAATGGAATCCTGAATGAGGTTTGCCTTGTATGGTGCCCATACCCAAGGGCTCCATGGTAACTAGGCTGGTTGCTCTGCCGGGTCCATTTTTCTCCTCCTACTCGCACAGTGTTGTGCAATGCCAGATCTATTAAAAACAAGATGGCTATTATATCTGATCTTGTTGGGTCAGCAGATCTGGCATGCATCACCGAGACCTGGTTGGATGAGAATGCTGGCCCTATTTTGGTGGCAGAAATTGTGGCCAGGTTTTCAGTGATACACCGTGCAAGATCGGATCACAGGGGCAGGGGTGTAGCAACTTGTTTTAAATCAGAATTGGACCTCATAAATGTGCCAGTTGAGAGACTCATCCTTTGAGTGTACCATGGTCACAGGTGTGGGGTACAGTATCATTCTCATCTATCACCCACCTGAAGGCGAGAAGTTGTTCCTACAGGAAGTCACAGATTTCATTTTCGACATGGTGTTGGAGTCTCCCAGATTGATGGTACTGGGCAACTTCAATGTCTGGGTCGATGACGAACTCTTGCAATTTGGTCAGGACTTCCTCTGACTTATGATCTCATTGAGCTACACACAGACAGTTGCCTCTGTGACTCACAATTATGGTCACTGGTTGGACCTGATCTTTCTCCTGGGGATAGAGATCTCTGACTTGATGGTGGAACCATTTGGATGGTCCAATCGCCACACTATAAAGTTTAATTTCCTTCCACCCCCATGTAGGCCTGGTGGGCCGATGCTGCCCTTTAAGGGGAGTGACCCCAGCAGGTCTTTTGGCTGTGTTCAACCTATCGGGATTACCAGGTGCAAGCAAGGGTCCCGAGAACCTGCTACAGACCTATAATAAGGCAGTGGATGGGGTGCTGGACACCTTGGCTCCAGTCTGCGTTCGCCCTCTCACCAGTCACCCTCACTCTCCTTGGTTTGATGGGGCTTTGAGGGAGCTTAGGCAAGCAGGGCAAAGGTTAGAACATTGCTGGCAGGGATCTGGGCTGGATGCAGATAGACTTAGACTGATGGAACATTATAGAGACTATCAGTAGGCAATCTCCCATAAGAAGGCAGAATTCCTGACCTGGGAGATTGCTGCAGCACAGAATTGACTAGCTCAGCTCTTTCAAACTGTCAACAGACTGTGCAATCCAGACTATCTGCAGGTTCAAAGAGTATTTTCTGAAGATAAGTGTGAGGAGTTTGCTTGCTTCTTTGCTGATAAGGTTGCCTACATCAGGTCTGAAATCCGCTCTATGGGGGGTGATGGTGGTTGGTGCGGTGTCACTACTCCTTGGTTCTGTTGGATGGAGTTTGATCAGCCTGAGATCATGGCTGTCATGCAGATTCTCCAAGGTATGCACCTGACTTGCTGTAATTTGGACACAGGTCCTACCCACCTTTTAATAGGCTGTGCTGATGTGATCAACCCAGTCCATGCGGAGATAGTCTGGTGATCACTGGAATTGGGTGAGTTTCTGAGCTCCCTGAAAGAAGCAGTGGTAACTCCCTTTCTCAAGTAATCTTCGCTTGACCCAAACTGCCCCATAAACTACTGACAGGTCTCCAACCTTCCCTTTGCGGGAAAGGTTATTAGGAAAGTCATGGTGCTGCAGCTGGAGAGCCATCTTACCATCCATGACATCTGTGATCCTCTCCAGTCTAGATTTCATAAAAGGCATAACACCGAGACCACTCTGGTTTGGGTATTCAATGATCACCTGATTGCAAGAGATCCAAAACACCATTCCATCTTGGTGCTCTTAGATCTCTCCTCAGCTTTTGATATCGTGGACCATGGATTACTGCAGGAATGTCTACAAGTCATCTGTGGCCTGTCTGGTATGGTCCTCAGATGGTTTTATTCTTTCTGCACTGGCAGATCACGGAGAGTGGTCTCAGGGACTTGTTCCTCTGAGTCATTCCCTCTGCCATGTGGGGTGCTGCAGGGTTCCAAGCTGTCCCTGATGTCATTCATGGTGTACATACTGCCATTAGAAGACATTGTGAGGTGGTATGGGCTGGGTTTTCACTGTTATGCAGATGATACACAGCTCTACTTGTCCTTTGTGTCTGACCAGGATCGTGCATTCTCAGTGTTTAATAACTGCCTCACAGAAATCCATGACTGGATGAATATCAGCTGGCTGAAACTGAATTTTGACAAGACTGAGGTGTTGGTGGTAGATACTGGCCACCAGATAGAGGGGTCAGCGGCTGGATGTCCCTCAGGGCTTTAGCTTTGAGATGCCCAGTTGCTGACCTCTGTATGGGTGTGGAATCTGGCAGTAATACTTGATGATGGGCTGATGCTTCATACTGTGCTGTCGGATGTGGTCAAGTCCTCTTTTTATCATCTGAGGAATATCGCCTGGATTAAGCTCCTAGCTCTGCCAGGTGACCTCCAAACTCTGATCCACACCTTTATGACCTCACACCTGGACTACTGTAAGTCCTTTTACCTATTGATTCTGGGGGTTGATATCCACCACTTGCAGCTGGTGCAGAACGCAGCAGCCGGGTTGTTATCTGGCTTATCTCAATCCAGCCATATTACACCTCTGCTGCGTAATCTGCACTGGCTGCCATTTCAGTGGCAGATCACCTTCAAGGTCAGTTTGCTGACCTATAAAGCCCTTCATGGACAGGGTCCAAGTTACCTTCAAGATCTCCTGCACCCTTACTGCCACCTGACTACTTCTCTCAGTTGACGAGGGATTGCTGGAGATTCCCAGGGTATGGTTAAAAACTTCTGGATCACGGTCATTTTCATTTGCAGCCCCAACCCTGTGAAATTCTCTGCCTCTTCGAATATAAGAGTGCCTGACAGTGGAGAGCTTCAAAACTGCACTAGAAACCTATTTATTTGGGGTTGCCTTTGGAGAAACTATTTAGTTTATGCAGGATTACTGTAAATGTGTTTTTAATCACATTGCTTGGAGAATTGATTTTTAGAATTGTATTGTTTTAATTGATGTTGTACAGATTGTATAGCTCTTTGATACACTGTGAATAGCACTTTATAAATAAATATATTGTGTGTATATGTATATATATATATATATATATATATATATATATATATATATATATATATATATATATGTATATATATATATATATATATATATATATATATATATATATATATATATATACACTGTATATATGAGTGCAATAGCGCCCTTATAGTTAGGGTTGGTACAGCCTTTCAATGTTAAATGTCAGTTTTTACACCTTAATAACTTTGTCATTTTTCAACCAAATAACCCCCAAATTGGTATGTGCTGTCATGCTGCCAGTGTCACAAGATGCAGAAAGTTTCATGACAGCAGCATTTATTGTTTTGGAGATACAAAGTGGTCAAAAATGCAAAAAGCAAAATTGTTTTCCCACACATGATAACATGGGATTTTTGCTGTCATGTACAGCACACACAGAATTAAGTTTGCCTCTGATATTTACAGTGATGATGGGGTGTGTGTCAAGGGTGTGCCTTTAGATGGTTTGGTGAAAAAATATATTGCCAGGTTTGAATTGTAAAGATTGTTGTGACAGATGCAGGACAGGCTGCTCGAATGGTAAGTCGCATTTATCATTTGAACAGTAAATTGCGAATAGTAAATGTCATTTATCATTCGCAATTTACTGTTCGAACGGTTAATGTTCGAACGGTAAATGTCATTTATCATTCGCAATTTACTGTTCGAACAGTAAATGTTCGAACGGTAAAAGCCATTTATCATTCACAATTTACTGTTCGAACGGTAAATGCCATTTATCATTCGCAATTTACTGTTCGAATGGTAAATGTTCGAACGGTAAATGTCATTTATCATTCGCAATTTACTGTTCGAACGGTAAATGTTCAAAAGGTAAAAGCCATTTATCATTCGCAATTTACTGTTCGAACGGTAAATGCCATTTATCATTCGCAATTTACTGTTCGAACGGTAAATGTTCGAACGGTAAATGCCATTTATCATTCGCAATTTACTGTTCAAACAGTAAATGTTCGAACGGTAAAAGCCATTTATCATCCGCACTTTACCTTTGGCAGTCACAGTTTTCAGTTCCAGTTTCTGCTATCTTGTTTTCAGTTAGCGAGGCTTGAAAACTGAAATATTTTAAAAAATACTGCCCATAGGTAAACACTAAAAGTTGTGTTTACTTAATCTTGGCCTGAGGAACACCCTCCTGGCATTATTTATTTTTGTGTGTTCCTGAAATATGTTTTTCAAGTGGTAGTGTGTGCGCCAAATTGCAACAGAATCCTAACACTACCTTGTGTGTGATAGTATTGGAGGGTGGATTTGGCTTGAATAATCCCTGCTCATTTGGGGGGCAAACAGACCCCAGAATTGTATTCCTCAGCCACTGGATTAGGTAAACACAAATTATAATGTCCCCCCTTTTACCTCTCCTAAGGGGAAGGGGGCTAAGGAATATTACTGCTTATTTTAATCACTGCTGACAGCATGGTGCCCAATCCCCATGTCGGCAATAGCCACCCTCATCCTGACAGTGTGGGACACTGGGTAGCCCACTTCCAGTGTCCCCAATGCCAGTGGTACCCCACTTAACCTTTTAATAAAAGAAAAAATCCCCCGACATGGCACAGATGCAATGCACCATCCTGCATCAAAAGACCATTCCTTAGTGAACAACACTGCAGTTCAATGCAGGATTCTGCACTGATGTATTTTCTGACATGGGGTGCCCATTCCCCATGTCAGCAGTAGCTCCTCCCCATTTCTCTCAGTGTGGGACAATGGGTAGCACACTCCCAGTGTCCCCAGTATAGTACCCCTCACAGCAGTGTTTCCCACCTTTGTAAGTTTGCTGACGGGGTGTGCCCATTCCCCATGTCAGCAGTAGCCCCACTACCCTGATGGTGTGGGCACTGTGTATCACAGTATGGTTCCCCCCTCCCCACCCAGCAGTGTTTTAACCTTTACCAACAGCAGGGTGCCCAATCCACATGACAGCAGTAGCCCACTCTCCCCGATAGTGTAGTCTACTCCCAGTGTCCCCAGTTGTCCTTCAGCCCATTAGTATTTTTGGACACTGGGGAGCCCACTCCCAGAGTCCAAAAATAATTAAAAGTACCTGAAAAAAAGAAAACCATCCCCCGATATCGTTTTTTATCCTGAAACAAAGACAACAATCCCTCATCATCTCATCCCATCTCCATCCTCCTCCCCATATCCTCCCTCACTCAGCACACCCACCTCCCCACGTTTTCGCCAAGTTACATCATCAGCAATGCCGATATCCCCGACAGCGACAGGAACAATGCCATTTGTTGGCATTGCTTCCACTGGGAGAAAGTCTTTCTTTGTGGGGGGCTTCGCGCCTCGCAATGCCCATCTCTAAATATACAACTCTGAGTCAGAGTTGTTTCGGGGTTGGGGGTGGAACACCAGGAGTCACAGTGCCATTGTAAAGTGCAACACCACAGTGACCTGGTGAGATTCAACACTGTTGTAGTGTTTGTTGTGAAATTGTCACTGTGTTGACAGTACACTCCTCCCTGCATCCCCCCCTTAGCCCAAATGTACCTCCAAAGATCAGTGGCTGTGATCTTTTTGGGACCAGAACATGTCTGCACTCTTCAAAGCTGAACCACGAATTGAAGAATCAAGAGTACGTGCCATATAATGACTGTCAGTGGTGTGTGCAACTTATGTTGATATCTCAGCCAGTTATTGAGATTTTTGCCCCAAACATTCAACATGGGGTTCTTGGGACCCCATCTCATGAACACTGTCACTGTCATTTCATTAATCAGAATCATAAGGTAATTTTACCACCACTGTGTGGAATCCCCTTTCGGGACAGATTAATGAAATGACAGTGCCAGTGTTCATGAGGTGGGATCCCAAAAAGCCCATGTTAAAAATCTGGTGAAAAGAATTTCAAAAATGATCTAGTTATGAATGTGTGTTGAGCAGTTTCTACACACATCATAACTTCACCAATTTTTAATATTTTCACTTCAGATTTTCAACATTTACATTTTTTTCACTCCTCCTCAGGAACACTACAACTGTCATTTTTCACATCCTGCCCCAAATGCGTTTTCGCACCTGTGGCACAGAATGGTGCAGTCAGTATGTGAAATCAACTTTTGCAATGGATTAATGACGTCACATGCCAGTGTTCATGAGTGGAAGTCCCAAAATGCAAATGTTGAAAATTTAGTGAAACAGCATCAAAAAATGACTGCATTACAAGAGTGGGTTGTGCAAATTGTACGCATGCTCATGACTTTGACAGTTGTTCATATTTTCACTCCAGATTTCAAACATTGCAAGTTTTTACACCTCCTCATGAACCGTATACAGCTTTCATTTCTCATATCCTGCCTGAAACATGTTTCACTCCAGTGTCACAGAATGGTACAGTCACTTTGCAAAATCAACTTTTGGGACAGATTAACAAAATGACAGTGCCACTGTTCATGTTGTGGGGTCTCTAAAAGGCCGTGTTGAAAATTTAGTGCAAAATATCATGGAAATGCCCAAGATACATGCATCTGTCGAATTTATTCTATGAAGCACACCAAAACAGCTCAACTGCACAAAGGGTGGGTGCAACAGCTAGATTCACTCAGAAAAACAAGAAGCCACACTCCTCATCCTTAATATGAAAATGAAATATTTATTTAAACAAAAAACAAAAGCATGAATATGCTTTAAGATAGCATACCGCACAGGAGCATGCAAGATCTGGCAAGAACCCCGACTGGTTTCATAATCACTACATCATCAGGGGGTAGTTTCCTCCTCTCACAGTGCTAGTAATATAGGCAAACATTTAAAGAAACAGTGCATTGTGCAAAATGAGCTAAGTTGTACAATTAGTGTCTCCAATCCATCCTCATTACTAGAGGTAGTACAACTAATTTCATATATACTATACATCACCTAATATAAATAACATTCCAAAGCACCAATAAACCAAAAAGCAGAAATCCAGAAAATCACAGCAGAACTTTTTCATATCATATCATTAGTACTAAAACTATAATAGCTACACAAGGGCTATAACTGTACTGAATATGTATTACTTATTCGCTGATGTCCATTAATGGTAACTGGTAGCAACAAAGCAATTCCATCCATTCATAAAAGAGAAGAAACATTCAAGGTTAAATCTCAAATTCTAGCAGTAAGATATTACTATATACATAATACAAAGTAAAAAATCTGCAATGTAACATTAGGGCAATAATATTGAGGCAAGGCTATATGTCGGTGGACTGCATACTATGGTTACAAAATTACTTCCTAGGACAGGACATAAGATCAGTTTTGTCATATAGTCCTGGAGGATGCAATGCACCCAACATAAATATCCAGTGGGACTCTCTCTCTGATAGTCTATCCTCTAAACTACCCCACCTCGGGCTAAGTTTTACTTTTTCCAGACCACAGAATTTAAATGAGTGAGTGACATGTCTTAGTGTACTATCTGACAGTGTATAGCCAGGGCACTTCATGTCATTGTGAAAATAGACCTCAGGTGTTCTTCTATTCTGTTTTTCAAGGGCCTAGTGGTTTTACTCACAGAAAGGATCCACATTGGCAAGTGACCATATAGACCACAAACTCTGACACACAGTTTATGAAGTCCCTGGTCTCAAAATTCCAATTGGTGTTGCAACTAGTAAAGGTACTACACCTAATCAGGGAACTGCAGAATTTACAATTTCCACATGAATAGGTGCAATGAGGTAGGTGATTTCTTGCCTGTACCTTATTGGGAGGAGTGGGTGGGTGATACCTATGTACAAGTCTATCTCTTATATTCTGACCCTGTGTATACACCGTCCAAGATTTATTTTTAAGTGTCTCTTTCAACAATGGTTCTGCCTCTAGTACATGGCAGTTTAATGGATAATACGTTCAATGCCCTTACTATGTCTGGAGTATTTCGTCACAAAATTGATCCTAGATTCATTTTTCAGTTCAGTTTTCTTTATCAGTAGTGCCTCCCTGTCCAATTGTAGGGCTTCATCAAATGCTTCTTTCACAATATCTCTGTTGTAGCCCCTTGCTGTAAACCTAAAACACAATTCATGGCCGTTTTTCACAAAGTCACCCATCTCACTACAATGTATTCACACTCTCAACATTTGGGCCTTAGGGATGTTAATTATCATATGGTGTGGATGACAGCTTTTGGCCAATTTTTTTTTAAATTGGTTTTCTTTTTTTTCGTTTATTGGTGCTATGGAATGTTATCTATACTAGGTGGAGTATAGTATATCTGAAATTAGTCATACCACCTCTAGTAATGAGGATGGATTGGAGACACTAATTGTGCAACTTAGCTCATTTTGCACAATGCACTGTTTCTTTAAATGTTTGCCTATATTACTAGCACTGTGAGAGCAAGGAACTACCCCCGATGATGTAGTGATTACAAAACTGGTCGGGGTTCTTGCCAGATCCAGCATGCTCCTGTGCAATACCTTACCTTAAAGCATATTCATGCTTCTGTTTTTGTTTAAATACATTTTTCATTTTCATATTAAGGATAAGGAATACAGCTTCTTGTTTTTCTGAATGAATTTATTTTATGCACACGCATAACTTAGTGCGAATGGAGCGCAGAGGCCTTCCAAAATTAAAATAAGGATACTATTTTACTATTTCAAAAATAATTGAAAGTCATTGCAAAAAACTACATTAATACATCAGTTAGGATTTTTATTAAAGCATCAAAAGCTGGGAAATTTGACATTAGAGTTACTAACCCTACCACCCCACACCCACCCCACCACCTTCCACATACCAACAGGTGTTGAGGTGTGCCTTTGGTCACTGGGGCTAACTCTCACACCATTCTCCTATACTGTACCATCTCATCTTGTTTACACATGCAATGGGGTGAGAGTTAAGGCCAATGACCCCAAGGCACACCCCAATGCCTGTTGATGTGTGGAGGGTGCTGGTAGGTGGATGTGGAGTGGTAGGGTTGGTAACTCTAACGTCAAATTTCCCAGCTTTTGATGCTTTAATAAAAACTCTAACTGACACATTATCATAGTTTTTTCCAATGAATATATATATATATATTTATACAGTATGTATGCAATAGGAGTGGGCTAAAAAATCATTGAATAAATCCATTTATCTTCATAGCCATTGAATAAATAAAAAATGTATCCATATAGTAGTTATGTCACAATCACTCTGGAACTCATTTAGAATGTTCGGCCTCAGTAGCAGTACTACCAATATTCAAATGTGAATAACTTTAAAATGAAAAAAGATAGCATGGTACTTTGAGCATGAAAGTTGTTCAGCATAAAATTATCTACAAAATTAGTGGTGTTTCATTTATAGATACCTTATAGATTTTTTTATGATTAGCAAAAAAAGAGCAGAAAATGCAATTTTTTGTTCACTTTTTTGACAAACATATGCAAAAAAAGATAAGCAATCAAAAGCAAATGTCCCTGCGCTGACAGAAAATATCCCTATTGCATAAATGAAATATACAGTGGTGAGCTGTGTCAGATAAATGATTTATCAACACCTTTGCTGTTTGGCCTCTGACACCTCACTCGTGGCATATGCCACTCGTAAGGTTACTCAAGGTCAAACAGCACTTGTATAGCTAAATCATTTATCTCCATTGTATACCCCTTTTGTGTGTGTATATATATATATATATATAAATATATATATATATACAGTATATATATATATATACAGTATATATATGTGTGTGTATATAGGGGATACATGATGGGCACGAGTGTGATATGGCAAATATTGTCACTCCTGCAGAGTGAGATATCCAGAGCTCACGATGCAGGAGTGACAATATTTGCCATAGCACACGATCTGACCATCATGTATTCGATATACTGTATACAATACGGCCAAGAGTTTTAGAAGTTTTGTTATGCTCTCTTGTATTCTGTTCCTGTTTATGTGTTTGCTCATTCTGTGTGTGAACTTTTTTGAATGGGCTGGCAGTGTTACAAACTCTGGGAGACACATGAGTGTGTTTTGCAATGCTAAATGAGTTAGTTTTAGGTAGGAGTGAGAAACACACTTTTGTGAGGCTGTATTGTTTAGAAGTCTGGCTGCAGTGAAGCTGAGAGCATCACAGTAATTGTAATGAGCTGAGAGGCAGAGTGTCAGAACAGCTGATACTGTTTTCAGTGGTAATTAAGTTAGCTGCAGGCAGAGTGTTCTGTGAAATTGTGCTCTTTAGGATTCTGGCTGTAGTCAAGCTGATAGTATCACATTAATTGTCATGAGTGAGAATCAGAGTTTGAGGAACAAGTGAGAGTGTGTTTCAGTGGTAGTTGAGTTAGCTGCAGGCAGTAGTTTAGACTGTTCTGTGAAGCTGTGCTGTTTATAATTCTGGCTGCAGTCACAGTAATGAGCTGGAAGTTGGTGGGGGGGGGATAGGTGTGTTTTGTAATGCTCACTGAGTTAGCTGTAGGCAGCAGTGAGACCTCTGAAGTAGTTCTGCATTTGTGTCTATGGTAACAGCACAGGTGTTTCTTGCAAGCTGAGGGGAAAGCTGCCTAGAATGATGACCTTTTGTGACCTGTGTGTGTAAATGGCTGATATCATCATAGTAGAGCAGAGGATAGAAATATCACACTGCAGTGGATGATACACTGTTTTATCTCACTCATTTACTACCCACCCTATTGTGTGTGTGTATATATATATATATATATATATATATATATATATATATATATACTGTATATGTACATATATATGTAATAGATAATCCACTACAGGGCGTGCGGTCATGCTCTGATATACGCACACCTTGGTGTGCGTTCAACCACCCAAGGCGTGCCTATATCAGAGTGTGACCATACACCCTGTAGTGGATTATCTATCTTATAAAATGCCACAAATATTGTTGGGGGGAGTAAAAGTAGTTCCTGCACAAATATTTAATATGCAGTAGGTGTTCTGATTGCTGGAATAAATATTTAATTTACAGAAGGTGATCTGGTTATGGTGCTATAACTGCAATAGGTTTTGAACCTATCTGGTTGATCCTGCCTTGGTTTGTTAAGGAAATAGTTATGTCTAATGTACCTGGTTGATCCTGCTATTTTTGCTGTCTCGCCCATTTTTAAAAATGTTTACTTTCATATGTATCCCGTAGCGTGACCGAGTGGTATTTATTCTGAGAATATACGTGGTGGCAGAGTTTAAAATAAGGTATATCTTCTCTAAAAAACAAGTAGGCTTGTATTTCAAACTAAAGGTTCTGTAGTTTCTTGTCAGTGAAGCTGCCGACTGTAGCTGGTGTAGAGCGAGTGAGTCAGTGGCTTGAGAAGGGAAGATGCAAGTGAGAGTACGTGGTGGCAGAGTTTAAAATATGGTATCTGTTCTCTAAAAAACAAGTAGGCTTGTATTTTAAACTAAAGGGTCTATAGTTTCTTGTCAGTGAAGCCGCTGACTGTAGTGGGAGTGAAGCGAGTGAGTCAGTGGCTTGAGAAGAAAAGATGCAAGTGAGAGTGAGCATTGCTATGCAACGCTTGCTCACGCTTGTGTCTTCCCTTCTGAAGCCGGTGACTTGCTCGCTCCACTGCCGCTACAGTCAGCGGCTTCACTGAGAAAAAACTACCAAAACTTCAGTTAAAAATGCAAGCCTACTTGTTTCTTACAGAAGAGAGATTTTTTTTAAACTCTGCCACCACGTACATTCTCAGAATAAACACCACTCGGTCACGCTACAGGAGACATATGAAAGTGAAACTTTTTTAAAATGGGAGGGACGGTGAATATGGCAGAATCAATCAAATATGTTTTTTAAAGAATGCTGATGCTTAAAACATGATAAATTTATGGTAGGATCCACCTGATAAGAATAGTGTGGGTCAGCTGCACTGATTTGCTATGAGTGTTGGTGTCAGGCTATTTGTGGCAGCCTGCCTACGCTATGCTAGGTGTGTATATGTGTGTGTGTGTGTGTGTGTGTGTGTGAGGGGTCAGCCTTTCTGTGCCAGGTGTGGAGTGATCTCTTTACTGGTGAGAAGGCTGTAAGGACTAGAATGAGGCTTGAATGTAGTACAGGCATGCGGTCGTGCTGGGAGGAGTGCGGTCATTGTGGAATAACGCTCGCTCATGTGACATGTTTTGGCCAATCAGGATACTGGATTGTCACAGATTTTTCCTACCCATTTTATAAATATATATATATATATATATATATATACTCATTGCAAGAAACTTTGTTAATGTATCAGTTAGGGCTGATAGCACAGCCACAAAAGCATGGAAATGAGATGATAGGGTTACCACCCATTCCACCCCACCCTCCACAAACCAACAGACCTCAGGGTGTGCCACGGGGTCATCAGGCCCAACCCTCACTCCATTTCATGTAGAAGCAAGTTGAGCTGCTACAGTATAGGAGAATGGGATGAGAGTTAGACCTGATGACCTCGTGGCACACCACGACATCTGTTGTTTTATGGGGGGGTTGGGTGGTGAGTTGGGATGGCAGGGGTGGTAACCCTAACATCTCACTTCCATGATTTTGTCACTGTGCTATCAACACTAACAGATGCATTAATTACATTTTTTTGCAATGAATTTTCCTTCATTTTGAGGAAGTGTAATGTAACTGGTAACTGGTATGTGTGCCTTGTGCTCCCATCACATTGCCCATTTCTTGCCTAATGGTATGCGTATGAGGAAGCGTGGGCCCTCTGGGCCCTTCACCCCAACTTACACATGAGTACAGAGCCATATAACAGTCCCATAGTACTCAAAAGGAACCCTTGTGACATGTATTTGGCAATATCTCAGAAACTGTAGCAATTATAAATAAAATTCCACTGCAGTATTAGTCATGACTTTGAAACCTTCATGTGTACTTAGTTCATCCAAAGGTGGACTAAACTGCAGAGAACGAAAAATCTGTATCTCGCACCGTTTCCAAGATATGGGTGCAGAAAGGTATCACGGGCACCGCAATGTTATCCTATGGGAAATTTCTCAACTTTGGAGCACCATAACTATGGGCCCATTGAATGTTTTGGGACCAAACCACCAAAAGGCACTTCCGTGGGACCAGGGCTTGCCACCCTGCAAATTTCTGCCCCAAAGCCCCAACCATTGTGATGCAGTCGAGTGGCAAAGAATTGCTTTTTTTGGGGAGAAGTTCTGTCATAATTTTTGTCACTTTCGCAAAAAAGGGCATGACACTTTCGTGATTTGTAAAAGTGGCACATTCTGTTCTGCCACAATTTGTGACACTATGGAGGGTCCGATAGTAAAGAAGGCATTTCTGGGGGAGTCCCCCCAAAAAAGATAGTGCTGTGATCCTCAGCGCCCCACTAGGCAAGCACAACTGTTAGTGTTTACCTAGGGGGTCCCAAATTTAAACACCAAGCATTTTTCTCTCTCACTAACTGAAAACAAGATGGCTGCCACATGACATTAAAAGGGCCATTTGAGACAGCAAAATGTAATGGCAGCAGCTTTCAAGAGACACAGATTTTTTTCCATTGATTATAATGGGAAAATTGTTTTTTTAATAACTTTTGAATGGTTTAATATTTTTTCACTAAATCTGCAAAAGGCACATCAGTGACCCAGACTGTATCTTCTCTAAAGATTTCAGACCAAACAGATAAATTGTGGGGGCTGTAGCCACAAGCAAAGAAATGTACAAAACCCCTAACCATAACGCAACTTGCCAGATCCAGAGATCTGTGGTACCCCACCATGCATGCAATATTTCAGGCAAATCCGTAGTACATTGGCAAAGTTCTTAAAGTGCAAAATTTGAGGTTTAACATACAAGTGGCCAGGCAACTCTAACTACAGCTGCACTACCATGCAGCTATAATATATGGGCTAGATATTCAAAACTGTGCCTGGCAATGGTGCAATTGATTGCTCTGCACTGGAGCAACAAAGGGATATATTCAAAAGAGAGGAGCAATGGCATATCCCTTCTGAATATATCAAACTATGCACAAATACAATGTGCAAACCCCACACAGGTCTGAATACCTGAAATGGGAAATGCGCCGGAGCATCCAAGTTACGCTGGGCTCAAAATCCTGATATTTATACCTAAATATGCAAATGGGGCCATGATGCATGCAAGGTGCAAATGGGGCCATTTGCATATCATTATGGACTCACTTGCATGAGTTGTACAGGGCTGGTCAGCGAAATGCACCTGGAGCCCTGCACAGTAAGCAGTGCTGTCACTGGACATCCAGTGGTTCCCTCCTGCCCGCTCTATACCCCAATCCCCATAAAATTAATGTTTAATCATCTCTGGCACTCCATTGGTACCCCCTCCCCATCCTGTACCTCAATCCTTATAATGAATGAATATTTCTCTCTCTGGTAGTCCAGTGGTACCCCCTTCCCCTCCTGTAATTTCAATTGCCCAAATACCAAATCCCCACATCCATAGTATCCTAGTGGTCCCCCCACCCACAATGGACACTATCCCACCTCACTCCCCCAGGTCATTGGCAGACAGCAGACCCACCCACATACCTCCACAGCTGCCCGCTGAATGACAGTTTATAGTATGTGCAGCAAGCACATTGGTCCACACCAATGACCAATGGGTTTGCTGTGTGTACTGTACTAGTCATACACAACATTGTGAATGAATGACTTCATTCACAATATAGTGACAGACTAGTACAGTACACACAGCAAGTCCATTGGTTGTCGGTGTTGACCAATGTGCTTGCTGCATGTACTATAAGCTGTCATTCAACAGGTAGCCCTGGAGGTGGGCGGTGGGTCTGCTGCCCACCGGGACTAGGGTGGTGAGGTGGGATGGGGTCCTTTGTGGATGGGGGAAGCACTAGACTACCATGAATGTGGGAATTTGATATTCCGGTGACTGTGGTTATAGGTGGGAAGGGGGTTCCCACTGGACTACCAGGAAGAGAAATACTCATGCATTATGGGGATTGAGGTAGGGGATGGGGAGGGGGGTACCACTGGACTACCAGGGATATTGAAACATGAATTTATGGGGATCAGGGTATGGAGTGGGGAGGGGGCACCACTAGACTACAAGGGAATACTTTGGGTGCTTGTGTAGGGTGTTCTGGGGGTAGCCACCCATGGCTGGTGGCTGCTATGTTGCACCTTGCATTATGGCAGCTCACCTGTGAGTGGCTTCCACTTGAGCATGATTTTTCCCTGCTCAACTTTGTGCCCCTGTATGTGGCACATTTTCAGGATGTGCTGGCAGAGGCACCGCACATCTTGGCTGAATGTCAAGATGTGCCACATATGCATGGGCATGCCCCCTGGAGATGTGCTGCATACATTATCTTTGCGCCATGGTGCATTGGGAACTGCACAGTGAAATTCCCTCTTTTGAATATAGCCCCAGGGTGCATTTCTGGGATTGTCCAGTCACAACTCCTTTGAATATCTAGGTATATGTGTATATAGATACATTATAGAGGTGCAATCTCACCCCATAGTAGGGTACAGTAAGCAGTTTAATGTTAAAACCCAAATTTTGCACTTTACCAGCTTCGCAACCAGTCAACAGAGTTGCATGAAATTTGGAATACAGGGTCTTGGATGGTAGGTCTATTGAGTTACCAAGTTGAGTTTTGATCAGATTTGTGGTTTTTGCATAGCAAAGAGCCCAAAAATGTTTTTTTGTTTTGCAAATGTCAGGGTCATTTTTATGTTGGCACGCTTGCGCAGCCAACATCTTGTGGTAGTGCAGATTTGGAGGTGTGGTCACTGTTGGGCGAATGCAGGGCAAACATCAGTAGGTGCGTCCCTCATTCCTCAATTAGCCTGTGTGCCAGCACCACACCGTGCATATCTAATGTGGCCATGGGATCAAACGAAAGGTCTGCTGCAACGTGAGCTAAGCTCGTCATACGCAGTGGACCTCCAGACGTGCTTTCCCTGGTGTAAAAAAGAAAATTAACATGGCGGCATACTGCCAACTTCGGGGGTGCCCAATCCCCCTGTCTACATACCCTGGCCCAATGTATATGCCGACAGGGGAACCCACTCTCCACCGGCATAATGCATCCCCCCCATTTGTTATGTGCTAAGGGGTGCCCAATCCCCCTTGGCTCTTGCTCCCCCGCTTTTGTTGTATGCCGACGGGGGTGCCCAATCCCCCGTCGGCTATAGCATCCCCCCCAGAAAACACTTAGGTGGTATGCTGGGAGCCCACCCCAGAGTGCCAAAGCCCCTACAAAAAAAAAACTCTCCCCCTATGTTTATTTTTTAATTTTTTTTAACCTGTAAGAAAGAAAACTGTCCTTTGCGGTCTCCCTGCCTGCCTCCCACACCCAGCCACTGCGCATCCTGCCTCCCCACATCCCCCTCACCTCATACTTACCTCTGGAGTCCAGCGCGACGATCTTCGGTGGACCGGGAACACGTCTGCACTCTTTAAAGCTGACCACAAACAGATGAAATGCCGGTAAGCTGTATAATGGAATAAATAGGGTTTTTTCAACTTTGATGCATATCTCAGGCATGTTTTGGAATTTTTGCACCAGATTTAAAAAAATGGAGTTTTTGGAACCCCTCCTCATGAATTCTGGCACTGTCATGGCGCTAATCAGCCCCGAAAGGTGATTTTGCGGTCGCTGCTTGGAATCACCTTTCAGGACTGATTAACAAAATGACAGTACCACTGTTCATGGGGGGGGCTCTCAAAAAGTCTATGTTGCATATTTGGTGGGAAAAATCCAAAAAATGACTGTTTTATGAGCGTGAGTTGCACTGTTTCCATGCACGCTCATAACTTCACGAATTTGTAATATTTTCAGTCCAGATTTTCAAAATTAGTATTTTTCCACACCTCCTGATGAACAGTAAAGCTGTCATTTTACATATCCTGGCCAAAATTGTTTTCACATGTCCGGCACAGAATAGCGCGGTCGCTGTGCGAAATCACTTTTCGGGACAGTTTGAGGAAATGACGGTGACACTGTTCATGATCAGAGGTCCTAAAATGCCTATGTTGAAAATTTGGTGCCGAAAGTCCATAAAATGACTGTGTTGCACATGTGCATTGCGCAGTTTTCACGCAGCCATGTAACTTTGCAAATCTGCAATATTTCCATGCCAGATTTTCAACACTGGCATTTTTTCATGCCTCCTTATGAACAGTACAGATGTCATTTTTCACATCCTGCCCAAAATGTGTTTCCACACCTGTGGTGCACAGTGGCGTGGTCGCTGTGGGAAATCAACTTTTGGGACAGATTAACAAAATCGCAGAGCCACTGTTCATAAGGGGAGGTCCTAAAATGCCTGTGTTACAAATATGACTAACAAACTCAAAAATAATTGGGTTACGGACATGTGTTGCGCAGTTTGTATGCATGCTTATTGTTTCACCAATATTTCATATTGTCACTCCAGATTTTCAACGTTGCCATTTTTTTATGCCTTTGCATGAACAATACAGTTGTCATTCTCCACATCCTGCCCAAAAATGTGTTTTCATCCCTCTGTCACCAAATGGCACAGCCGCTGTGCCAAAACCACCTTTCAGCTAATAAAGTGATTGTGCCGCTTTTCATGAGGTGGCCTGACAAGCAGCACATGTTGAAAATGTGGAGTGAAACTACCATGTCATGCCTACGGTGTTAGGATTTCCAACTGTAGTACCCCACCTGGTACAGACTGACAGGTGTCAGGGGTGTCACTTGGGATCATTGGATGTAATGCTCATGCCATTCCACCTCCCCCACCCTGCAGCTACTAACAGTCATTGTGGTGTGCCTTGCACTGTTCGGATACAAAGTTCACCCCATGCTCTTATATTGCATCCACGTCAGCATATTTCCTTATGGAATGGGGTAAGTATAACCCCCAAAGACCCCAAACCACACCCCAACACTTGTCAGTGTCTACAGGATAGGATGAGGTACAATGGCATGAATGTTATAGCTGACGACCCAAAGGCACATCCCAATGCCTGTCACTCTCTACAGGGTGGGGGTGGGGTTAGCATCACTTCAATACTTCACTGCCATTCCTATTATGCATCTCTAGCTCTGGCACTGCCAATGCCAATGCCAGCACGACAACATTCAACATTGACAATGATTGTTTGAGATTATGCTGAGCACACCGTTTAGAATTTTGGCCTGAAATGTTCAGGAAAAGAGAAGGTTATCTAAAGAAACAATCCAGCATTGCTTTGGTGAAAAAATATTAATCTTTTCTAAAGTTATAACATTTTGAAATGTTGGGTTCTGAGCATGCTCAGTTCAGTCTTTTGGATAGATGCAGTTTCAATGAGGGATTTCTCTTTGTGAGTTGCTTGCGAACAGGGATTGCAAAAAGGGATTTGGAAATCACATAAAATCCCATTTCACAAGGAATCCCTGTTCAGTTGGCCCCATTTTGTTTTGTCCTTCAATGATGGGACAAAACAAAATCTTTTAACTTGTCCAAGGGGCGTCTTTTTTCAAAACCAATGCATGGGTTTGGCTTAGGGGGACTTCCTGTGCCTACCCATGCCTTTGGTTCTGTGCATTTATTTAAAAGAATGGCACTTTTAAAAATGATAAATCTGTCTTCATGATCCCTTTTTGCCAGCTGATCCCTTTTCATGATGATCGGCTGGCAAAAAGGGATCATGAAGAAGGATTTTAAATTTAAAAATAATCACTTTTTGGCGTGGCCATCCGCTAAGATGGCTGCTTAACTTCTCACAGCTGCAAAATGGAGCTTTATACATTCAATTAATCCATTCTACCTAGAAGCCCACTACACAGAAAATACTCTGGAGGAAGAATAAATATCTCCTGACAAACCTGAGCAACTTTTGAAGAATTCTGTCTGGGATTTAGCCCTCCAGCCATCTGACTCTGCACCATCCATCTCACCGCATGCCCACAGCAGCACAGGAGGCCCTGAGCCTTCTGTCCAAGAGATGTTCATGTCCATCCTGAACAGAATGGACCATTTAACTAAAGCTTGCAATAATACCACTGGAGCCCTTGTTCATCTGGACCCATGGGTGGAGCTCTCTGAGCAAAAGGTGGAGAGGCAAGAAGAAATAATCCAGGGCCATTACACCACGTTGAGAGACTAGGAGTGCCAAATCAGAGCAATGCAGGACAAGCTTGATGATTTGGAGAATAGAAGCCGCTGGAACAATTTGCAGCTCCTTGGTTTTCAGGAGGGGTGCGAGGAGGGATGAGCCACCCAGTTCCTCAAGAGAGCACTTCCTGAAGTCCTCTGTTTATCTCCTGGCAAAAGGATAACCATTGAGTGGGCCCACCACACCTTCTAACCATGACCTGCAGCAGGGGAGAGATCCATGCCCCCTCCTGGCATGGCTGCTCAATTTCTCGGAGAAGGAGGCCATCCAGTCCAAGGTGAGCGAGCTGGGGGCTCTGGACTGGCAGGGCAACAGAATCATGCTTTTCCAGAATTACTCAAAAGACCTGGTGGCTCATTGGAAGAGCTTTACTGATGTGAGAAAGAAGTTACACAGATTCAAAATCCCCTTTCTGCTTCACTACCCTGCTGTGTTGAATTTTAACCACAATGGCACATCCCTTCAGTTTTCTACCCAGGAGACAGGAGTCAAGTTCCTGGGCAAGATGTTGCCTTGCCTTAACAACAACCAGAAAGACAGTCCAGTGAGGGGTCCTATTGATGCCCTTAACTAATGACTATGATGTTTGGTGGTCCCTGTTAAAAAGGGACCTGCAGGCTCCCCCGACTGCACCCTATCCCCAACTAACACTGTGGGAGTGAGATTGCAAAACCAGAAAAAATGGCCCAACAGGAGCTGCACAGCAAAAGAAACCACCCAGTTGACTGAATGGGAGAAAATCTGGGTCACAGCATACCCAGCGGCCACGAGGAATGTACAGGCCCTGTGGTGACCAGCCCCAACTTCACTAAAAGCAGATACTCTCTTCATGCACTAGTACCCCACTCAATGAACTTTCCTATCTGCAGGAGATGGACTTGATGCCCTCAAAGGAGACCCCCTGGATCCTGACTTACAAGAGCACAAGTGGGCAGCAGCATCAAACTCTCCTCTGCCAACTCATGAGTGAGAGGACCAGGGTACTGTACTAGATCGGAACTATGTTAGCAATGGAAGACCAGTGGCCTGGAGACCGAAGACAAGTGGAAGAATCCTACCACTGCACTCCCCAGCAAGGAGTCTAATCAGATAAGTGCAGGATTTTGTGAGGTTGCACAACAGAGGAGAGTAATGGGGGATTTGGGTCATAAGTGGCAGAGAAAAAGAGTTAGTGGAGATGAGCGGAGGACTCACTGGCCACATACACTCTCAGTTCTCAACTCCTATTCTAAAAGGGCTTACATGAAGGGCAGGATAAAACTCTTGCCTCCTTCCTATGTGTACGCTATCTGGCAGGAAAACTGTAATCTTTTGCATGGCCTGAGGGGTGGGGGAGGTACCGTGGTACTTGGAGCAATGCCAGCTGATATTGTGATGTGCAAGTCCATTGTTATACAACTACAGCCCCTCCCCACTTTCACCCTGCTTCCCTCCCATCTCTTTCATCACCCACCCCATCCCCTTGCAGGCCCCCAGGCCTTCCGTGGTGTTGTGCCTCCCTCCCATGGAGGACTAGACCTTGCCTCCCCTGAGAGGATTTTGCTTCTCCTCAGCATGACATGCCCCAAGCCCCAATTGCACCATGGGTCCACTCCCCTGATCACAGAGTGCCGAACAGTCCTCTCGGATGTCATAAGGGAACCTTGGGGAGATGTTGGGAAGAGAATGCATTGTGCATAACTTGCTGCCACCTCACTGTGCAATCTACAATGTCCTGATGGGTTTCAGTGTGACAGCAAGGCTGAAAGGAATACATCGCCTTCTTCCCCTACCTCTCTACCAGAGATATCTTTCACTTTGCAAGACTGGGACTGGACATGATGAGGAGTAGCACCCACTGACCTTATCAGGTGTATACTTCCCTCTCGGGCTGGAGGAGAGATAGGGGGCCTCGTTGATGCCCCACGGGGTTGGGCTTCACACTGGGGGGGCATGTGGGGCCATGCAGCCCCTCTCCCATGCCAGTGTTGGAGCACAGGGAGCCCCCCATGAAACCTATGGCTGGGGAGGCCCAGCAAAGCTCAAGCAAACTCGAGATCAGGCCTAAGCTTGAAACATTGACCCCCACCTCAGGTTATTTTCTGCCCTCATGTAGGTCCAACTCTGCATGCACTGGTGGTTGTACAGACAAATCAGTGAACCTAGGAGGTAGTCTGCTTTGTCAAGCCCAGGACAGATGGTCTCTAGGTCCAAAATGCATCCTAGCACTCCAAGAGGCAGTTAATACTATGACTTGTAGTGTGTTATATTTAATTTACTGTAGGTGACATTTCACCATCAAAGTGTTAGTAGAGTACAGTAGGATACAATTTTGTTAGCAGCTCCAGCTCCAGGCTACCTTGCCCTGGTTAGATTATACCTGCTATTTAGCTGGGCTAAGCCACTCCTCAGGGTAGGCCGGACCAGCCATTGGCTGCAGGTGCAGCTGGTTATATCCAGGCCATGACCCTCATATACTTTTTGGTTGTAACTGACATATGTATATAGGTTGAATTGTGCATAGCTGTGTGGTGCATGGCTAAGTTACTTTCCTAGAACTATTCCATACCAGACCATGATGTAGTACCCACCCATTAGAGTATAGAGCAGCATTGAGAGAACACTAAGGGTGCCTGACTGGAGTTTATCCCCAGTACCAGATACGCACCTGTTTCTGGGGGGGTAGGACCTGGAGGAGCCCTCTTGAGCTGTCAGAGAGGCCTCTCAGGTTGGCCACCCACAGACCTTTACTTGTTTTAATTATGGTGGTGATCACTTTGTACACATTGTATGTGTGGGCCTGAATTCCCCTGTTAAGAGGAATAAAGGTATTCTCCCACCTCAAATGGCTTAAAACCTAGGTGGCTTTCCTCCAGGAGACTAAACTGACTGGATCAGACCAAAACCCATCCTTCAAAGACCAACACACGTCAGTGTGTGCTTTGGGGTCGACCAAAATGTGGAATAAAAATATAAAAAATTGGTGAAGTTATGAGTATACATAGAAACTGCACAATGCACACCCATAACATGGGCATTGTTCAACATTTTTTCACCAAATTTTCAACATGGGCTTTTAAGGGACCTCCAGTCATGAACACTGGCACTGTCATTTCATTAATCATTCCCAAAAGGTGATTCTGTGCAGTGAGTGTGAAATCACCTTATGGGTCTGATTAAGAAGATGACAGTGATTGCATTCATGAGGCTGGGGTCCTAAAAAGCCCATGCTGAAAGTTTGGTAAAAAAATGTTGACAAATGCCTGAGATATCAAGCTAAGTTCAAAACACCATAGACTGCCAGTATACAGCACTTGGCATGATTCTTCAATTAGCCATTCAGCTTTAAAGAGTGTAGTGTGACCTGATCACAGAAGATGACAGTGCCTGACCTCCAGAGGTAAGTATTGGGTAAGGGGTTGTGGGAGGTGGGTGCACAGAGGGAGGAGGTGGGGATGAGGGATGTGGGGAGATGACAAGGGACTGTTTTCTTTTTCAGAGGATTTTTATATAAAAAAAATGGGAGACTGGTTTCTTTATTTCAGGCTGTAAGCGGTGAAGGAGGGGGCATACTATAACTGGGGACACTGGGAATAGGCTCCCAAGTGTTCTGCTTTGATGGGAGCTACTGCTGACATGTGGATTGGGCACCCCATTGTCGGACATGGTTGTTTTGTGTTGAGGACACTGGGAGTGGGCTCCCCAGAATCCAATACTGGTGGGGTGGGGGTCCTCTAGTACCAACATGGAGATTGGGCACCCCAAGTTGGTAAAAGTGTGTTTTTTTAATCATAATCCTATTTTTGGCTCACAACCTAGGATCCCTAATGCCTCATTTCCCTATTTTTGTAGTGCCAACCCTAACTAATGCATTAACGAAATGTTTGCAACTAATTTACTTACTTTTTGGGGTAGCATATTAGTATCCTCATTTTACAGTATCCATATGTTATGGTGTCAGCACAGGGTCCCCTCCATCAATATAGTACAACAGTATCCATATGTTATAGTAATCGAGATGGTACAACAGTATTCATATGTGACAGTGGGGATGCAGGGCTCTTTGCACCCTGTTCTTCCATTCCTCCATTGCCATAGCACAGCAGTATCTGCATGTTACAGTGGAAGCACAGGTTCCATGAAATAGTATTGTAATATACTTATTTGAGCCCAAATTTTCAAACTGCTTTTGTATGATATCACGTCATGTACCCAGCACAGCAAATTTTCAAATCCCAACTAAAACATAATTCTGCTCAACCACAATGCCATGCTATGCTGCAGGTGCAAAATCATGCCTTGGACAGGATTTGAGAAATGACAGTGGTTGCACTCATCAGGTGTGGTAATAAGAAGAGTATGTAGAAAATATGGGGTGAAAATATTGAAAATGTACTGAGTTGTGAGCGTGCGTAGTGAGATTGTGCCAAATGCCCATAACGCAGACATTTTTAGAAATTTTGACCCAGAATTTTCAACATAGCTTTCTTATGACCCCACCTGATGAACAATGTGACTGTCATTATGCAAATCCCACCAGAAAGGTGATTTCACCAAGTGACTACAATATCACTTTTCCTGCAAGAGTTCCCTAATGACAGTCATATTGTTCAGGAGGTGGAGTGCCCAGGACTCCATGTTGAAAATGTGGGATCAAAATCTTAAATAATGGCCAAGTTATGGCTGAAAGTTGAACCCCCTTTAAAATAAATAGGTCCACATTTACCTTAGTTCAGACTGCATTTGGTGGTTCCCACAGCAAGATGTGTCTTCCATCGTGGGAGTGGGTGTCAAACCAGGGACCTCCTCAGCTGAGTGGCAATCTTGGGGGACATCAGAGGGGTGAAGGGAGGTGGGTTCACAGTGGGGAGTTGGGTGGGGGTGCAGGCACAATTGGTGATGGACTGTTTTCTTCTTTGCAGGGCAAACAACCACAGAAGACAATGAGGGATGGTTTTCTACATTTCACCAAAGTCAAAAAGGGGACAAGAAACAGACGGGACCCACTGCCACCAGTGATAACTGGGGTAATGGAGATTGAGGATTACCACTGGACACCAGGGAGATGTGGCTAGTAGCCACATACATTTGAATAGGTGGGGCAATGGAGGTAAGGGGCTGCCACTGGACACTAGGGAGATGTGGCAAGTGGCCACTAAAACAAAAAAAATATAAAACCAAGGCATAGGTTTGGCTTAAGGGGACATTCTGTACCTACCCATGCCTTTGGTTTTGTCTACTTTATTTAAAAAATGATAATTAAAATTTATTTCTATTCATTTTTACTCCTCCAGTGGAAATGGCAAGTGGCTCTGGCCCCTCCCTCATAGGGGACTCATCTCTCGGGCACGGCTTTCCCCTCAGATGCAGCCTGCCTTCATGGAGCCTGCCAGCTCTGAGTCCTTTTTCCATTTTCTCTCTGGACCCATGCACATGCAATGGGCAAGCGACTGTCTCCACCTCCTAGGAGGCAGTCTTACACCCTGTTCATTGGTCCACCCCTTTCCAGCATCGTGCCTGTGCTGACACTCAGCATCCACTAGGTGTCAGTCTACAGTGCAATGTCATGTCCCTTCACCCCCCGAAGAAGGGGAGCTGTCGGCAGATGCTCAATCATTCCTCACCCCGGCCGACCCCTAAGATCATTTGCTGTGTTTGTTTTTTTATTTGTTTTATTCTTGGTGTCTATGATGTATTTTGATAATTAGTGAAGTGTTTTAACTGTGTATATACAGTGGATTCCACTTGTATGCCATTTGGATGTATGCACATTCTGGATGTATGTACAGAAATGGCATGTCCCAATCCCAGCACTATACACTTAATAATAAAAATGTGCATGTATGCATGCCAAATTTTGGTTGTATGCACACTTTTTCCTCCAAACAGGGGCTTCCAGAGGTATTAATACTGTTAATCACACCTGTTAAACATGTGCTAACTGTGCTGCCAGTTGTCAGTTAAAGACATGCAAATTTTAAAGTACCTGCAGTGCAGGCTCATTGTGCCTGAGAAAAACATGACAGAGTGTTGGAGAGGTTGTGGGATGCCCCAGCTACATATGTCCATGTGTTTTGGAGATGTCCCAAACTTTAAACTTTTATTGCAGAATTACAGGGGGCCATGGAGAGTGTATTTTCACCATCCAAGAGACTTACCCCTTCCTTATTTCTCCTTCTTGAGATACCTAAGGAATATAGAGATTCATAGACTACAAAATTGTTGTTGATAACATTACTGGCAACTAAGAAGGCCATAACCAAAAAATGGATGAGCCAGAAATTACCCAATCTCCTACAATGGCAAGACATCATGATTGGCATATATAAGATGGAAAGACTAACAGCAATGATAAATAGGAGAATGGTACAGTTTGAGAAGATGTGGAGGAGATGGGTGTTCTACATCTCCCCCTTAGGAATGTATACCATGAACAAAAACTACAATGCCTTTGGCATTTATAGACATAGTAAAAATGTAACGTATGTAGCCTGATCTTTTCTCATTACCTACTTAATCCCCTTGGGGTAATTACGGACTGGTAAACCCATCCCTGGTATATCAATCAATCATCAATCAATCAATCTTTATTTTACCAGGTGAAGCACCCTTGAGTGAGCTCATTTGCAAGGTGGACCTGGACAAATGCACATAAAAGTAAACAATATACAAAGGAAAAAGATTGGTGTACAATCAAAGAATACAATGTGGAAGAGGACATAAAACATAGTACAGTATTAGGCAAGGTCTATACAGGCAAATATGTAAGAGGCTAAGAAAACCAATATTGTCAATATACATTATAAAATGGGCTAAAAAATCTAAGCCACTGATTGGCTGTTTCAGCTTCCCAGCCGTGTCCTTAATGCATGATATTTTACCCAACCGGCACTAACGTGTCCCAGTCTGCCCCTTGACAACAACGAATCACTGAGCTGTGCCAAGCAGAAACAAAAACACAGTCTGGCACAGCTCAGTGAGTGGCAGTTGGAAATCAGTAGTCCATGCTAACAGCTGCACATACCCTGTCTCTCTGTCAATCCAGACCAACAGCACTCTCGGCAGCACAGTAACCATGCTGGTCATGTACAACATCCCCCTTCCCACACATAGTTCAAATTTCTTATTTTATGTTACTCACACAGCCTTTGCTCCTTGTATTTCCACCTCCGATACTGCATTATCCTGACTTGGATCTCTGTATTACGCAGTTGACCCACTCCTCCCGCAACTTTATCCACAAAACACATGTGTAGCAAAATACTTCTCCCTGTAAACCAAACATTTTCCCCTCTGTCCAGTGTGATTTGAAAAAACAACACAAAACAGTACTCTATGGCATCAGTGTGCTTTGAAAAAAACTGGAAACGCTAGTCTACGGCACCTGGTAAAGGACACACTCGCTGCCAGCCTCAAGCAAAGAACACGCTCGCTCCTCGCACTCCTATCAAGTCACCGACTTCAGTACCAGTGTTAAAAAAGACAAATAAGTTAGCTAGTTTCTATTTTTGCCAACATTTCCTTTTCACACTAGTTATTGGGATTGGAACAGACATGCAGCAACATACGCAAACACGGTTACACTTCAAACAGAAAACGCATACTGGCTGTCATGGAAACGACAGCTCACTCCATTTAAATATAGTAAAACACAATTTTAAAGAAAAATGTATAGTAATAAAAATAAAGAAAAATTAGCTGAGAAATCCAAATGAAACACATTTTTAATGACTTAATAGGGGGACTATTTTTTTCTATTTGAACTATTAAACCCTCTTTATTATTTTTAACTTCTTTATGTTTTTTTCCTTTTACTCATTAAATAAATAGTAGATGTGCCCATTTTATAAGCGCAATAACACACTCCGAGGTGTGGTTTATCGCCTGATAAGAGCATGCCCAGTGGCATAAGGCACTCAGTGCAAGCGCCTCATGCCTTAGTACACCCCTGGGCGTACTCTTATCAGGCGATAAACCACACCTCGTCATGTGTTATTGCTTGCTTATTATATAGCATGTACATGAACAGTTCAGGAAAAAGGGGAAGGAAGGGTGATAGGGAGAAGAAGAGAGAAGGAGTGATAAACAGGGAATCACAAGGCCTGGGGATGGATGTCTGATACTTATTTCACTGGTCTCCGTGGGGGGGCAGTTACAGGATTCTATACAGAAATTAGAGAATAGCTTTTTGCAGGAGGAAAAGGTTGTTGGGGCAGCCAGCTTCAAAGTTTTTTGCAATTTGTTCCATAGGTGAAGAAGTACATAGCGTATAGACACTTCACCAAAACCTGAATTAACTTTAGGAATGTATAAGGAGATAAATGAGAGTCTGCACAAGGAGTAATTGCCTATAGCACATAGAGGCAAGTAGTCAGAGACATAGTGGGGAAGATTATGTGTGATAGCTCTAAAAGTCTAAAAGGCGGCATTTCTTTGCCTTCTAACTTGAGGGATGTGCAGCCTACTGTGGCATATAGAGAGCAGTGGTGGGTGAGGCATGGTAGACCAGAGATAAATCTCAAAGTTCGGTGATAGAGCGAGTCAAGTTTAGAGAGTGCAGAGACAGAGTCTTGGCCATAGAGGAAGTCGGCGTGGTCCAATAAGGATAGAAAGGTTGTTTGGACCAGTCTTTTTTTGGCATCGTGGGATAGGAGATGCTTGATCCAGAAACAACAGGTCCAGTCTCTGCCTTAGCTTCTTTGATAGTTCCTCAATATGGTCAGAGAATGTAAGCTTGTGGTCTATCCAAAACCCTAGATATTTCAGTTTTGTCACATATTCAATAGGTTCTCCCAGTAGCAATAGAATCTGTGGAGTTAAGCTATGTAGGGAAGGTTTTTGACCTATGGCAGAAGGTGTGAAATGTATGGCCTTTGTTTTTTTTGCATTTAGAAGTAGTTTTTGGCTCAATAAGTTTAACTGCAGCTGATCAAAGTCCACCTGTAGGTCCATACAGGCCTGCTGCGGGGTATGCCTAGCAATATATATGACCGTGTCATCGGGAAAGAGATGAATGTTGGCTGCTTTGATTCCAGAGTCAATGCTGTTAATATAAAGAGCAAAGAGCAGTGGTCCTAAAATGGACCCTTGTGGCACACCTCTTTGGAGCAATTTTAGGGGAGAGAGATCTTCTTGGGCTTTAACCTGTTGGACTCTCCCAGAAAGGTAACCAGTAAGCCATTTCAAGGGAGAAGAATCTAGGCCAATGCTTTGAATAGTGTCCAACAGCAGGCCATAGTCCACTGTATCGAATGCCTTGCTAAGCTCAAGAAACAAGGCACATACATATTTCTTGACATCCAAAGAATTTTGCCAGTCATTGGTTACCTTTGTGAGTGTGGATATTGTACTGTGACAAGCTTTGAATCCTGACTGGGCAGGGTTAAGCAGATTGGTGGAGTCCAAGTACTTCCTAAGCTGCATGTTAACCACTTTCTTGAGCAGTTTAGAGAGGATGGGAAGTAGAGATATTGGTCTGTAAATATTTAGATTACGTGGGTCACCAGATTTTGGTTGGGGAATAACATGGGCAGTTTTTCAAATGAGAGGGAGGTCTCCTTGGGCAAGAGATAGATTAAAGAGGTGGGTGATAGGTGCTGATAATGCATGGGAGGTGAGTTTCAGAAAATAGGGGTCAATAAGGTCAGTACCCGCACTTTTCCTGGTATCCAGGGCTAGCAATAGATCTTCCTCTTGTTTCAACATCACAGGGCTAAAGGCGAAGGCCATGTCAAGGATAGAGGTAATGCTAGTGGGTCTAATAGTATCCTGACTGCAAAGTTGTGTGCAGAGATTATAGGCGGGTGAAGAGTCAAAGATGAGCCCAGCAGTGGCAAAGTGGTTGTTAAGCAGATCTAGGATTGTCTGTTCGTTAGTGAATGTGGAGCCACCAGAGGGGATTTTGGCCGGGAGAGAATTTGCCGATTCATGCCTTGCTATATTCTTAATGGTCTTCCAAAACTTAGAAGCACACTTAGATGATGATGAGTCCAGCTTGTGCTGAAAATACTTAGCTTTTTTGGATCTGACAAGTTTAGTACAAGTGCTCCTAGCCATTCTGAAAGCCAACCAGTCAGCAAGGAGCTTGGTTTTACATGATTTTTTCCAAAGGACGTCCCTGTTAAGTAAAGCAGTCTTTAGGTTGGTCATAAACCATGGGTATGTTTTTTTCTTTGAGTGAACTTTAACCAATGCAGTGTGTCAATCTATAGCCAAAAGTACAATTTTTTGAAAGGATTCATAAGCTTTGCACACTGACTGGGCTAGATAGAAATCTTACCAACAAGAGTTTTGCAGTTCAGTAAGGAATGCTAGAGGACCAAAGTTACATTTGCTTCTTTTATATATATATATATATATATATATATATCTTGAAGAGGAGACTGGTTAGGGAGCTGACCTCACACAAGCAATGGAACAATGGTCATGAAAGTTGGTGAAAAAAACACCTGAATGGATGAAAAGGTGAGGCTTATTAACTAGAATAAGATCAATTCAGGTACTGTTGGCAGGGTTTTTCTTATTAGAGCATGTAACTTCAGGAATTAGTTGTGTAAGGCTGAAGGTGTCACATAGTTCTTTAAGGGGTTCAGAGCTTGCTAAGAGCTAGTCGAGGTTGAAGTCTCCCAAAATGATGACTTCCGAGGTGACATGTTCAGTTCATTGCATACATGGTCTAGCACCTTTAGGCCTGCTGAGGGTGGGCAGTAACATCCAATAATGCAAAGAGATTGGGAGAAAGAGAGTTGAACCTTCAGGGTCAAACTTTCAAACTCCTTAGGCAAAGAGGCTGAATTGGTAGAGGGCACCACAAATTAGTCTAGTAATACAGCTACTACACCCCCTCTGTTAGGTTGGTCTGTTCGGAAGATGTTATAGGATGGAATGTTTATGGCAGAATCCAGAGTAGAAGGGCTGAGCCAGGTTTTGGTTACTACCAGTATGTCAGGCATAGTATGGAGGGTCCTGGGCCAAATGGAATCAAACTTCTTCAGAAGACTACAAACATTAATATGAAGGAATATAATACTCTTGAGGTGAGCTAAATCTGAGGGAGATGTTATTGAAGCGAATGGTCCAGGGTTCCATTCGACATTTCCCGAACAGAGTAATAATATCAGTAACATTTTACTCAGGGCACTTAGTAGCAGTTTAAAGATTCGGGTACGTTCTCTTTTGCGATGGAAAGAGAGACTAGATGAAGAGCAAGCACATTGGTAACATTGCATAGAGCAGTACCCTAGCCTCACAAAAAAGCAAGTGGAAGAGGGATAGATGGAGTACGATTGGGTGGTTAAAGTATAGTAAAAGGAAGACAGTGGCTCCAGGTTTCCAAGGTGGTTGAAATGAAGGTTCCAATAAAAAAAGAAAACCAGGTAGTGGATGGCAGTGAACATCCTCCCCCAGTGACATATAATGTACTCTGCCTGTATGTGGTTCTAGGAGAGTGAGGAGGGAGATAGATACAAGGCAAAGTAATAATAAAGAGGTCTGCATTGTGTGGACCTAGATACAGTGGGGAGTATAAGGCCACCAGACAGACAGCAAAGTTTAAGTATTGCTGTGTGTAACACAGGAAAATAGTAGTGGTAATATGAGTGCTGTACAATGGTCATGAGAGAAACTGGAATAATAAGCAGGGACCCTGGTTTTCCATTTTTACCGGTAACACCGGTAACAATCACGGAATCCTGCTTGGTTTGTGGATTTTGAATTCTTGTACCGGTGCATCACGGAAATTGCATGTCTCTTCACATAATCTCTAAGATTTCAGCATCTTTTTAAATTTTTTTTATTTTCTTTTTCTATGTCCCCTTCTCACAGCATCAGTCTTGACTTTTCAGAGATCCCTAGGCTGGGTATTCCCTAGCTTCACCCCAGGTAATGCTCAGGAGCTCCTGTGGGCCTGCCCCTATCCTGCCTGGATTGTACCCCCCCAGGTGGGAAGGGAGGGAACCCCAGGTCACCCCTCCACACTCTGTTAGTGTGTGGTGGGCAGCTCAGTGGGTCCCTCATGGAGCCTGGTTATGAAGTCTGGGAACCTGGGTCCCTTCTGCCAGTGACCGTGTACAGTGATTGTTCCTGGTTTTCTGGTCTCTGTCCCTGAGGCATCTGCAGTAGAGGAGTTCAAGGAGGTAGGTCACATAGAGACATGCCACTGCTCCAGATCCTGGCTAGCTTCCTCCCTTCGAATCACTCTGCAGCACCATTGCACCACCATCCGTGGTCACACAGGTGGTGGTAAAGCAGCAGGACCTGCATCCCACCCTTCCCCGGAGGAGGAGCAGTCCCGGGTGCTGATCCTACTCCCTGGCCAGACCTCCAGCAACCCGAGTTCACTTCTGACTCTGGGTCACTGGCATTGCAAGCAATAGTGCTACTGCAGCGCCAGTGGTCGACCAGATTTCAGCATCTTAAAATGAATGCTGATGTGCTTTGCATTCTTTCTGCTTTGCTGCATATAGAGTCAGTAAGGAAATCACCTGTACTGCTTTGTTGTAATCAGCCATTCAGTTTAATCACCCATGCCTAGTGGTTAGAGTAACAAACAGTGATTGAACTGGGTACATCCAGCAGTCTTGGGTTTGATTCCCACAACCTCCACTTGCATACTGTGTGACTCCAAGCAAGTCACTTAACCTCCCCAGTGCTTCTAGGTCACTCCTGAAAACAGACAGTTCTGCCTAGTGGGCCTTACCTGCTTTACAAAGAATATAAAAGAATACCAATATATGTTTATTACATCATAGACAAGTAGTCAGGGTACCTGTAGTTTGCCTCATGCTTACTTGGACTGCAATGATTTTGTATAGGTAAGGTAAATGTTCAGATACATTTTATGTGTTTTATAAGCTTGTTTTTAGATTTTAGTCAGGTTTTCATTGTATTCTTTGCATATGAGCATCTCGGTTGTAGATTGCTAAACACAGGATCACTGTTACCAACGAGCTTATTCAAGTTTATACTGTAATCAGTAGGGTCATCCAAAATCCTCAGTTGTTTGAATGAAAACTAGTCTGAATGAAAGTATGTTCACAAAGAAGAAACTGCCTTACTACTTATGAAAAGACTTCACAGTTAACACCCTATTAAAGTGAATTGGATGATTTGCACCTTTTCTCCCACCTGCTGTTTCAGTCTCTGTGACAACAAAAAGTTTTCTGATGACTGCTTCAACAAAAAGCAAAAGTTAAGTATTTAAGTGTACTTATGTTTGGCCGGTGGATTTTGAAAGCACAGTCAATGACATACAGAAAGTAAGACCCTAGGGGCTGTATGATGCTGGTGGGCAGAGCAGTGCTCTCAATTCACATCTGAGCGAAGACATAAGAAACTGGGGAACACCTTTCCATGGACACCAAATAAAAAAAAAAGCATCCACATGTCTGGCAGATGTAGGAATCCATTTGAAGGTCCTCCACTAATCACTTGTGGATTTTTAGGTGAAGACACTTTATTTCAAAGAAGCAAATTCAAGCAGTTTTTTCTCCTCCTACCCCTGGCCATCCACTCCTTCAGGCCTGCCAAGGCCCCCTTCCCACCACCATCCACAGCCCTTTACTGCAGTGCTCAGGTAACCCAAAGTAACCCTTCACTGAGTGGGCTCCTACTCTGTGGGAGGCTACCAGGGAGGAGAATTATCCCAAAGAGCTTCTTGTGTATCCTGAGCATGGCAGGGGTCAGAACGGACACATGTCTGGGGCTTCCAGTTTATGGAGGGACCAACAGCTATCCTTGATTGGCAGCGGTGTTTCCCATTTTCTTGACAGGCCACATGATGTCAAGGCACAAGCCGGCGTCAGTCATGCTGTCTCCTGCAGTGAGGCTGACATTTTGTTGTGCCTCTGGCCTCACCAGGGGCCAGCAAATGCTGAGCCATGAACCCACCCTCCCTCCCAGGAGAAGGTGCGTGGTCGTTGGACAATCAAGCTTTCACCCACCAGCTGGCCCTCCAACACCCAAGTCTGTTCCCTAACCCTGGTCAGTGGTGTCACAGGCAGAAATCCAATTTAGGCAGTTAAATTAAAGATAGGAAAAAACAAAGGTAGTCCACCTTAGTGGTGATGGTTCAGATTAATTCACATCTGAGTTCTAACAAGCAAAGAGGCCAAGTCATTTGTAACTTGTGCATGTGGGGTGTGGGTGTTGAAGAAAGGGGATCATAGTGCTGTCACTACTGCCATCACCCCTGAGGGATGTGTACTGCATTGTTGCTGCTGCCATCACACCAAAGGGGTGGGGGCTGTAGTGATTCTGCCATCACCACTGGTGGATGGGGAATGTAGTACTGCTGCCATCATACCTAAGGGATGGGGGCCACAGTGCTACTGCTTCTGTCACACCTGAGGGAGGTCATAGTGATGTTGCTGCTGCCATCACCCCAGAGGGATGGGGGCCATAGTGCTGTTGCTGCTGCCATCACTCCAGAGGATAGGGCCGTAGTGCTGCTTCCATCACACCTGAGGATGGGGCCATAGTGCTGCTTCCATCACACCTTAGGGATGGGGGCTGTAGTGCTTGCTGCCATCACATCTTGTACCTAAAATAACTTTAAATTGGTACAAGGATGGAAGGATGTGCAACAGTGGAGGTCAAAATTGCTAAAATGCATGTTAACAAGTTAAAATTGTTAAATAAAGTACGAGAGACCAAATACGGGTAAAACGATTTTGGCCAACAGACACCGGTGACAATACCGTTTTTTACAATGTGCAAAATGGAATATGCCCTTTCTCAATCCCGGTAAACCAGTGTCCCTGAAATAAGCTGTTCCACAGGAGCTGATGAGCTAAGCTATATTACGTAGCTGGAATGCTATCTAGTTACACTAGATAGGGAACATGCTTGGCAAGAAACAGTGTTGTTGTCACTTTAAGCTTGAGGAGCTGGCTGGCAGAAGCCTGTAGGAGTGAGCTAGTAAGCTGGGGAGGGGTTTAAGTGTATTTAAACAGGACTGGGGTGGGGATGGCTGGGCTGGCCAAATAATCAAGGTCCTAGGGCTCCCTTCCTGGAGATAATCAGTCCCTGAGGGAGAGTCCGTACCTGGGCTTCTGTAAAGGGCTGGTGGCTTCAGACCTGGACTGCGGATGGCAGTCTAGCGGGTCAGGTTCATCAGAGAACCATGGCTGTGGCACGCTGACCACCTGAAAAGAGAAGGACAGGGGGACATTAAATAAGAGAGGCAAGGGGGTTGGGGCTGTTTGTGTAGCTAAAAAGAAATGCAAAATGGCTTAAACGAGGTGGGGTGGGTCACAGATCAAAATGTTAGGCAAGGTGCCACAAGGTCTGAGAGAGCAAGAGCAGGGCTAATTAAAACACAATACAAAAGTAAAAAGGTGAAAAAGAGGGGCATGAGTTTAAGACCTGAGATCACTGCTGGGTCTTAAGAGGGACCAGTCTATAGGCACGTAAATTAAATGAGCAAAACTTTAACTTTAAAATAATAGCAAGACAGTATTAACAGAAATCAAAATCCATTAAAATACAATTCAAGCATTAACATTGCAGAGCAGTGCAGAGTTATATGGAGCCAATTGTAGTGCTCCTGGGGCTAACTGCAGCCAATGGATCACAGCAAGAATATATATATATATTCAGGTTAAATAATACCGTATAGATTGTCATCATGAAGCTCTATGTATGGTTCAAGTTATGTTTTGTAAAAATGTATGCGTCTTGCTGTGTGCCATGGCCCAGATATTCAGACTGCGCCTGGCAATGGTGCAAGCATGGGCACAGCGCATCTGGGATGCACTGGGGCAAGGATCAGGTGATATTTAATGGTGATGTTCCATGGTGCAGCACCGTTGAATGTGGCATGGACTGTGCACAGTGCAAGCCACAGATAGGGAGCATGGGGATGCACCAATACAAACTCAGAAGAGGGCAGCAAATGAGGCCATAATATATGCATGGTGCACATAGGTCCATTAGCATGTCATTATGGCCCCATTTGCATGCATTGCACAGGGCAGCCTGGCAAAATGTCCCATGCACCCTGCACAGACTGATGTGTGGACTAATGGGGTCCCAGGGCATCCCCAGCCCTGCAACTGTAATTGTGGCATAATGAATAAAATACAAGCCCTGGTAGTCTAGAGGACCCCCCTACCTCCCTGTTAGCCTGATTGTGGCAATACTGCATAATATCCAGCCCTGGTAGTCTAGAGGTACCCCCCTCCCTCCCGTAAACCTGATGGCAGGCAAAGGTAAAATCAAAATCCCTGGTGGTCTAGTGGTATCTCCCACCCTCCCATTTCACCTGATCATGGGCATCCAACATATACTTTTATTCCCTGGTGGGCCAGTGGTACCCCCCTCCTCTTCACCCACAGAGGGCCCCTGCCACCCAACTCCCCCCCATCATCAGCGGGCGGCTGCACTCTGCCAAATACCACCCAGTCACACCAAATGATAGCTTGCTGTATGATTTGTTGAAGTCCGAAAGTTGGTCCACAGTGCACAGTGCACACCATACCGTACTCACACAGGCACGAATCTGTGACGGGGGAGTGCTGGGTGGCAGGGGTCCTCTGTGGGTGGGGGATGGGGGTTAGCACTGGACCACCAGGGCTTTGGTCACTGCCTTGTCACTGGTGTTGGGGATTTGGTGGGGAGGGAGGATCCACTGGACCGCCAGGGATATTTCATAGGTACAGCGGACAGCACTCAGTGGCTCAGGATCGGGAGGGGGGGTCCACTAGACCACCAGAGCATGTTTTTTTTTACCTCTGACTGCAATAGGGTTACTGGGAGGGAGGGGGGAATACCGCTAGCCCACCAGGGTTATTAGTTGTACAAATGCCCGCAATCTGGTTTACAGGAGGGAGAGGGGAACCACTAGACTGCCAGGGCTGGATCTCACCATTAAAACTGCGATTGGGCTAATGGGGAGGGAAGGATGATACCACTAGACTACCAAGGCCCATATGGGTGCTTGTGGACAATGTTCTGGGTGGGCGGGTGGCCACCCATGGCTTGCAGCTGCTGTATTGCACCCTGCAATACAGCTATGCACTTGTGGGTGACCAGGAGTTGTTTCTCCTTTTCACGGGCTCAACTTTGAGCGCCCCTATGCAGCGCAATGCAGGATTGTGCCAGCATATGCGCCGCACATCCTGGGCTGAATATTGAGATGTGCTGCATATGCATGGACATGCCCCCTGCATTTGCGCCACATACATTACCATTGTGCCCTGGATCATCAGGATTTGCACTGCACCTGGCAGCCTTTTGAATATCCCACTGGGGCATAGTGCGGGGTTGTGCCAGCGCAACTCTGTTGTGCCAGGCACAACCCCTTTGAATATCTGGGCCCATGTCTTTAAAAATGGTATATAAACAAATAAAGATGAAAAAAAAAGACATGCAAGTTTTACTCACTTTCAGGCTGTTTGTCAGAACAAGGAGCTTTGGAGAACACAAACAGCTTAAACAGCCCAGAGTATGCAACATTTGATGACTTGGCATGTTGTCAATGAGTCTGATACATTCAGTAAAAGTAAAAAGTGACTAGTAAGTGAGAAAGTGTGTTTTACTTAGTGGCTCCATTGATTTCAACAAAATTTCAGTTGTATGCCATTTCAGATGTATGCACAGAAACAGGGTGTCCCAAGAATGTACATCTATCAAGAATTGACTGTAGCTGTTTATTAAATGTTTTGTCACAAACTTGTGTTTCGGCATTCTTTATACATCGAAGGCGTAGGATGTGCTGCCAGTTTTTTTTAATGGAGCAATGAATCATGTCATGTATCTGACGTCACTGTGGCCTTTCATTTGTTGTGTGTGAAGTTTCTTAGAGTGCAGTAGTATCTGTCAGTCATAGACTCTGATGAAGAAGTTATGTTTCACCAGCCAGATGACATTTAAGTTTTCCCAGTGTAGAACCTTATGCTTTTGAATCTCTTGACACCTCAGCTGAAGCAGAATCATCACCTGACTCTGTCAATAAAGATGTTAGCTATAATGATGGACAAAGTGAGCATTAGCCCCTCAACGAATGGTACACATCAAGATGTTTTCTAGTGTACAGTTCTCTTTTTTTATTTTTGTGTGTGCATGGGCAATCCTACTGAGGAATTACACACTTTCTGTGGCTTCTTTTTAATGTTACAATCATGCTATTTTTTTTTGGGGGGGGCGCATCAAAAGAAACTGGATTTTCAATTTTTTCAGAGTCAGCTAATTGCCATTGGTGATGTTCGAATAGGTTCCTGTTTTTAGTGAGCCTCTAGAGAATTTTTTATTTATGTTTGTATTACTTGTTACTATGCATTTGATTCATGTTGTTTTTCTTTTATCATTATTTTTTTTATTATTCAATTTATTTACATACAAACATGAATCATGAATATTTTACAAAACACGTAAATTTACAGTATTTTCATTTCACTAGTATCTACTCATCATATATGAATAAAATACAGTGAGCTATGCAATACCAAGCATTGCTAATATATATATAAGTGCCACTACAGTTAGCGTTGAGTACCCCATTTAAGGTTAAACTCTGAAATTTGGCAGCTTAATAATTCTGCCACCGTATGACAGATTTCCCTGAAAGTTTGCATGCATGGAGCAGTACCATAGATCTCTGTATCTACCAAGTTTCATAATGGTTGGATATATGGTTGTGGAGCAACATAGAACCATAGAATGTGGTATTTACACTTTTTTGTGCATTCTTTGCTCGCACCTATAGGTCGCACAGTCTGCACGACCAGTCTGAAACCTTCAGGGAACATGCAAGGGGGATCCCCGATGTGCCTTTCAAGGATTTTGTGAAAAAATAGTAAACAGTTCAAAAGTTATTCAAAAAACAAGTTTCCCATTATAGTCAATGGAAAAGTTAACAAAAAGTTTGACAGTGTCACAAATACAGTTTTTGGGGCATAACCATAGTTCTTAGGATCTGGTAACTTTCTTATAGGTCGAATATACGACTGTGGAGTTATTAAGTGACATCTGTGTGTGCAATTATGTTTTTTTGCACATTCTTGGCTCACATCTACAGGTTACACAGCTTGTGCGACTGGTCCAAAAACTTCAGGGAACATGCTGCTGGGGTCCCCGATGTGCCTTTTGATGATTTCATGAAAACATATTGAACGGTTCAAAAGTTATTCAAAAAACAAGTTCCCATTATAGGTCAATGGGAAAAGTTAACAAAAAGTTCGACACTTTCGGAAATGCAGTTTTTAGTGTCGCAAATGGCCCTAGTAGTGTCACAAATCCGCCATTTTGTTTTCAGTTACTGATCCCAGAAAAGCTTGGCATTTAAAATTGGGACCATCTAGGGACACAATTCTTTTTGTGTTTACCTATTCAAGCCCTGAGGATGCTAGCCATATCTTTATATTGGGCTTAAACTTTCGCTAATTTTTGCAAAAGCTTTCGCAAATCGCAACACTACTTTTCTAGGCAATGGCCAAAATGGCAGGAATTCTTTGCCACCCTGCTGCAAAAAAGTGGTTTGATCTTTTGGGCTGAAATTTGGAAGGAAGGCAGGTGACATCTCACAGATGTGCCTTTTGGTGGTTTGGTGACAAAATATTGCATGGATGCAAAGTTACAATACTCCGAAGTTGATGTTTTTTCCCCATAGACTAACATGGTGGCATCCGCCGTGCCTTTTGGGGCTCGTATCTTGGAAACGGTGAAAGATACGGAATTTTCATTGTGACAATGCATAGCTCTATGGGCTATGCATTTAATGAAAACCTAGCCAGAAAACTTATGAATCATGTGAATTTACATGGTTTTTCTATGTCGCACGGTTCCTGAGATACTGTATAAGCAATTTAGTATTCCAACAGCTCATTTTTTGCTCCGAGTCCCATTATTATGCATACATTCTTTGTACACACTGTGTTTCTCTATGCAGCTGTTGGGCAAAAACAGGGTGCGGCTTCCTCTACTGTTGCAGTTTGCTTTTCCACTTGCATTTCTGTACCCGTTTGCATTACCATTACCGTGTATGCCACCGTGTGCATTACCCTTTGCGTTCTCATTTGCGTACGTGCTTGCATTCGCGTTACCATTTCTGTTTCCTTTGGCATTATTTCTGCTGTTAACGTTACCATTTGCATTTCCAATTGCTGTACCATCACCGTGCACATCACAGTTTGCATTTCCTTATGCGCTTGCGTCTCCTTTTGCGTCACTGTTCGCTTTAGAGTTACTTTGCACTTGCGTTTCTACTACCGTTTGCTTTGCCATTTATGTTTCAGTCACCATGTGCGCAACTGTTAGTGGTTGCTTTTCCCTTGCACTTACCGTTACTATGTCACAAAAAAATCATGTGGTAGGAGGGGCCCTGTGCTCCCACCACCACATTCCATTCACTATTTCTACTGCACATTCTCAAAAAGAAGGGAAATTAGAGGCAAAAAACTCAGTTTAATGCATCAGTTAGGGTTGTTCCACAGCAGCAAAAGTGAGGAAATTTGGTGTTAGGGTTGAAAGCCCCCCTTGCACCCCCCCAGCCCACCACCCCAACCACCAACTGGGTATGCATTTGGGTCATCGGTCCTTACTCTCACCCCATTCTCCTACACCTCAGCTTGTTTATTCATATAATGGGGTGAGAGTTAGGGCCGAAAACCCCAATGCACACCCTATTGGTTTTTGGGGTGGCGGGCTTGGGGGGTGCAAGGGGCTCAACCCTAACACTGAATTTCTCACTTTGTCACTGTGGAACAACCCTAACTGATGCATTAAATGTAGTTTTTTGCCTCTAATATATATATATATATATATATATATATATATATATATATATATATATTATAGTGGCACAGTTGTGCCACTGTAGTTAGGGTTGATTACCCCATTCAAGGTTAAAATGTGAAATTCTGCAGCTTAATAACTTTGTCACTGTATGATGGATTTTTCTGAAATTTGGCAAGCACAGAGCGGTACAATAGATCTCTGGATCTGACTTGTTTTGTAATACTCGGATATACAGTTGCGGAGCTATATAGCACTGTTCTGTGTCATATTTATGCTTTTTTGCACATTATTTGCTCGCACCTACAGGTTGCATGGTTTGTGTGACCAGTCCAAAACCTTCAGGGAACATGAAGCCAAGGTCCCTGATGTGCCTTTCAAAGATTTCATGAAAAAATATTAAAAGGTTCAAAAGTTATTCAAAGAACAAGTTTCCCATTATAGTCAATGGGAAAAGTTAACAAAAAGTTAGACAGTGTCGCAAATGCAGTTTTTAGTGTCACAAATGACCCCTGTAGTGTTGTGAGTCAGCCATTTTTTTTTTCAGTTACTGGTCACAGAAATGCTTGCAATTTAAATTTGGGACCCTCTAGGGACACAATTCTTTTTGTGTTCACCAAGTCGAGCCCTGAGGATGCTAGCCATGTCTTTTTTTTGGGGGGGTTAAACACCCCAGAAATATGTTTTTGAAATTTTTGTAAACTGTAGTGTTGCAAAGTAGTGTCACACCTGCGACACTTTCATCATTTTTTAGGCGAAAGTGTCGTGATTTGCGACACTACTTTGTGACACTATGACTAAAATAACAGGAATTCTTTGCCACCCTGCTTCAAAAGAACGGTTTGGTCTTTTGGGCTGAAATTTGGAGGGAAGAAAGTCAACATCCCACAGATGTGCCTTTTCGTGGTTTAGTGACAAAATATTACAGGGATGCAAAGTTACGGTACACCGAAGTTCACACTTGTTCCCATAGACTAACATTACGGCATCAGCTGTGCCTTTCAGTGTCTGTATCTCGGAAACATTTCGAGATACGGACTTTTCGTCGGAAAAATGCTTAGCCCCCCCATTAGGAGGCTAAGTGCAAAACTAGCCAGGAAAGTCGTAAATTATATGAAATTACATTTTTTTTCTACATCGTACGGTTCCTGAAATACAAGCAATTTAGTATTCCAAGTGCTCATTTTCTGCCCTGATGTCCATTATTATGCATACATTCTTTGTATTCACTGTGTTTCTCTATGCAGCTTTTGGGGAAAAAAAGGGTGTGTGCTTTCGTTATTGTTACACTTACTGTTTCCACTTGCGTTTCTGTTTCCGTTTGCATTACCATTCCTGTTTAAGCCACTGTGTGCGTTACCCTTTATGTTTTCGTTTGTGCTTGCGTTTGCATTACTGTTACCATTTGCGTTTCCGTTACTGTTTCTGTTTGCATTTCATTTTGTGTCACCGTGTGCATTACCATTTGCATTTGTGTATGTGCTCCCGTTTGCATTTGTGTTTCCTTTGGCGTCATCGGTGTTACTGTAAGCGTTTGCACTTCCAATTGCGTTACCGTGTGCGTTACCATTTGTGAGTGCATACACGCTAGTGTTTGCTTTTCCATTTGCATTTGTGTTTCCTTGGTGTAATAGTTGGTCTTACCATAAGGGTTTGCATTTCCCTGACCACGCGCATTACCATTTGCATTTGTGTACGCGCTTGCATTTGCATTTCCGTTTGTGTTAGTGTTCCATTTGGTGTCATTGTTGCTGTTACTGTAACCATTTGCATTTCCAGTTGCATTACTGTTACTGTTTGCATGTTTGTCACTGTTTGTATTTGCATGTCTATTGTCATTTGTGTTTGCGTTTTCTTCGGTAGTGTTTTCATTATTGATTGCATTACTGTTTCCTTCTGTGTCGCTGTTGCCATTACCATTTGCATTTCTGTTTGCATTTCTATTACCATTTGCATTTTCATTACCATTTGCATTTGCGTTTCCATTGGCATTAGCGTGTGCATTGCTGTTTTTGTTAATGTTTGTATTTCTGTTGCCGTTAGCATTTTTACTGTTTGCGTTACCATTTCTGTTTTCTGTTTGTGCTTGTGTTACTCTTACCATTTGCATTATCGTTTACATTTCGTCACCAAGTGCATTGCCATTTGCACTTGCATTTGCATTACCATTACTATGTGAAAAAAAAATCACATGGTTGCAGCGCGGCACCCTATTTATAGTACACATTTTCAAAAAGAGGGGAAATTCATGGCAGAAAACTCAGTTTAATGCATCAATTATGGTTGTTCCACAGCAACAAAAGTGAGGAAATTCGGTGTTAGGGTTGAAAACCCTAACTCCGCATTCCCCCCACCCCCACCACCACCACCACACACACACATACATGCAAGTATGGGAAAGATCAAGGCAACACAACCAATCACACACAACCAGCACCAGGTGACAGAACTAACATACAACTCTCTAAACCATGAAACCACACACCCATGCTCCTATCAGACTGTGGCATGGGTTTGTCACTACTAACTGTGATCCCGGGGCATTCCACACACTGCAAAACACATATCATTACACACAACTGGGAATCTTGGGCCACACAGTGCCATCAACACATAACACAGGCTATCATATGGTATTTTGGGGTTCTCAAGAACCAAAACAGGATTTTGCACATTCCTTGAAATACTTTCGAAAATCACTTTCTCAAATGTGGCAGTGTTCTGATATGCATTTGTGACACTTTCATGTTAGCGACAGTATTTTGTGACACTATTTTGCATGACTTTGCAAATGCAACACTCTTGTGTCTTCCATTTGAGACACTATTTTGCAACACTATTTTATATGCTTTTGCAAAGGCGATACTTTCGTCTCTTCCGTTTCCTACACATTCATGTTTGTGAAACTATTCAGCAAAAGCATGCTCCTGATGACTGCACATCTTTGCCATCATCCTGCAAGGAAACAGCTGGGTTCTTTAGGCTGAAATTTGCAGGGTGAAAGCCTTGGTCCCACAGATGTGCCTTTTCCTGATTTGATGCTAAAATACTTAAGCATGACAAAGTTACGCTGTTCTAAAACTGAGCAATTTGCCATAGACTAACATTGCGATGCCCATGACACCTTTTTGCCACCCATATGTTGAAAATAAAGCGAGGTACACCGTTTTCACTACTGCCACCTGAAGTTAGATTTCTTACCTACTTGCTATGGAACCACAGATATACACCTCCTGTTGGTTGTGTGTGATTGGTTGTGTTGCCTTAGTCCTTCCCCATACTTGCATGTATATGTGGAATATATGTATATGTATATTGGCTGGGTGGAATGCATTACCTCCTGAAGTGGTATGCAGTAGAACAGTGGACTGCTTCAAACGAGGATGGGACAGGACAAGGGGGAGGGTTAATGAAGGGGAAGGGTGGAAGGGAGGGGCAGCTGCAGAATAAGGGGTGATAGTTGCACATTCAAGCAGACTTGATAGACCTCTAGGCCTTTATCTGCTGGCAAATTTCGTATGTTCATATGTGTGTGTGGGGGGGGGGTGTGGAGTTGGGGTTTTCAACCCTAACACTGAATTTCCTCACTTTTGTTGCTGTGGAACAACCCTAACTGATGCATTAAAAAGAGTTTTCTGCCATGAATATATGTATATCCACTTCATTCTCCACAATAACACTACAAATAAGTTTGAACCATTTCATTCTAACAAATGTAGTAATAGACATTTAAAATTATACAACAGTATTTTATATCAGATCTTGTATTTCATTTTCAGATTGATAGTTCACTAGTAGGTTAATTGAAAGAACGATCTCCAAATCTTCTCAAATTTCTCCTTTTGATCTAAGATAGTATAACTTATTTTTTCATTGTTAGCTGTAAAAGCCATCATATTATACCATTCCTTTCAAGATGGGGCTACTGGGTTTTTCCACTGTTTTAAGATTATTCTCTTGGTTGTTAGACCTGCAGCTAATACCCGTAATTTGTGGGGTTGTGTAAGGGCACAGTTTTCTCGGAAAATACCTAATAGGTTTATTTCTGGAGAGGTTTCAAATTCTTTTTTATTACCTTTAGTTGTTATCTTATGTACCTCTTCCCATAAAGCTGTCAAGTCCTGACAACTCCATAGCATATGCAGTAAGGTCCCCTCTTCTTTCCCGCACCTCATACATCTATTATTATTTTCATATCCCATTTTAAACAACTTCATTGGAGATAGATAGTAGTGGTGCAATACTTTAAACTGAATTACCTTACCTTGCATCTCTCTACTGGTCTGGTATGTTAGTTTCCAAGCGTCATTCCAGTCTTCTTCTGTGATTGGCCCATCCAAGTCATTTTCTCATTTGTCTTTTGCTGGTAAGGTCAGAAGGTGAGGATCAGAGTTGTCAGACAGGATTTTGTAAATATTACTTGCCCTTTTTTTAAGCATTATTTGATACTAATTGAGATTGTTGGTGATAGAAAGGTCTGGATGTAATACATGCTTTATTAGGCATGGCCTAAGTTGCAAATAATAGTGAAATTGTAGTTTGGGAATTTTAAATTCTTCCCTGAGGTCTGAAAATGACATTAAAATGTTAGACCCTGTAGCTAGTATATCTCCCAAATGTCTCACTCCTGCCTTTTTCCAGACTATGTTAGTCAACTTAATTTTATCTTTGAACAATGCCTGGTTTCCCCATAAAGGGGCAAATTGTAGTGGGGTGTATTCTGGATTCATTTTCCTATTGATTTTTTTTAATAACCTGAAGGAGGTGGATAGGCAGCAGTTATCCGGAAACTTGTGTGGTGTTGGATAGTATATGTAGTCAGCCTGGATATAGGGTGGTACAATTTCCCTTTCCACATCCAGCCATAAGGGACATTGTTCTGTAGGAGATATAGCTTGGAAGTGAAGAGACATTTGCTTAAAGATAAATGCCATCTGATAATTCTCCCAGCACAGCAGCGTCAACCCACTTGCTTCATAGGGAGCTTGTAACTTTTTGAGGCTAAGTCTGGGTGTTTTTTTTGTTCCATAATAATATTCTTACCATGGAATTTAGCTTTTTCAACTGTGCTTTACTTATTAAAATTGGAATATTCTGAAAGAGATAAAACAGTTTGGGGGCCATAATCATTTTAATCGCATTAACCTTTCCCCACGGAGAAAGATTAAGCTTGCCCCATTTTAATAAATCCATCTCTATTTCTGCTAATAAGGGTTTAAGGTTAGTTTCTATTAATGTGTCTAGATTAGAACTAATTTGTAACCCTAGGAATGTTATTTGTTTGGTTATCCAGCCTAAATCCCAGGTGCTATCAATCTGGGTGGCTAGGGTGGTGCTCAGATGTGTCACTATGACCTGGGAGTTTTGCCAATTCAGTTGGAGTCCAGATGGATTATAAAAGATTGTGAGCAACTCTTTTAGTACTTCACATGATTGCATCGGCCTAGTTAATGTTAAAAGCAGATCATCAGCAAAAGCAAATACTTCGAATTTTTTTAATTACTTTGATTCCGTGAATTCCTTCATATGCTTGTATATGTCTAATGAGTGGTTCTGTTGATATGGGGATAAAGGACATCCTTGTCTCGTCCCTTTGGATAGCATAATTGCTTCATATAGGACTCCATTTGATCTTTTGCATCTTTATATAAAATTGAAACCCATTTTCCGAACTTTTCCAGACAGCCAAATTCTGCCAGAGTATTTTGCATAAATGACCAGTCAAGAGAGTCAAATGCTTTTAAAAGGTCTAATGATAGAATTGCATATGGTTGTTTGTTTATGTTTGCAGACCACATAGCATTAAGTAGCCTTCTGACACTATCTGAACCCACCCTTCCTGGCATAAAGTCTACCTGTTCCCCTTCCCACCAATGCTCCAATGATAGACTGAATTCAGAAAGTCAGAATTGTGGCCAGGGTCTTGTAATCTATATTCATAAGTGAAATGGGGTGATAATTCACACATTCTAGTGGGTCTTGTTTTTTCTTATAAAGCAGTGTTACCATGGCCTGTGTCATCGTAGCAGGTAGGCATTTATCATCCCAGGCTTCTTCATACATTGTTAGCAAAAATGGGGTGATTTTGGTGTTTAGTTTGGAATAGAATTTGCCTGGTAGTCCATCTAGGCCTGAAGTTTTGTCATGTGGTAAAGAGCTGATGGCCTCTTCTATTTCCTGGATGGATACTGGTTTATTAAGAGTTCTTGCTGAATTTTTTGAAATTTTAGGAAGGATAATTGTTCTTAAAAACTGGAGTTCTGAGTCTGTTGAAGTGCTCTTTTGTTGTATATAGTGTTTGATAAAATTCTTTGAATGATTTATTTATATCAGAATTCTTGGTTAACACCTTTCCTGCCTTATCTTTAATGCCTGGGATAATGTTTTGTGAATGCAGGGTTTTTAACCTAGATGCCAACAGCTTACCTGATTTTTCCCCAACCTCCCAATATCTTTGTCTAGTTTGAAATAACGCATATTCTGCTTGTTCGGATAGTATAGCATTAACTTCATACTTACGCTGTGTCACCCTAAAAAGGAGTGAATGATCTAGATTTAATGATGTTTAAGTTTATGGTCCAATTCTAACAATAAGTCTTATTTTTCTTTCAGAATTTTCTGTCTAAAAGTTTTCTTTTTGCTGACGTGTAGCTAATAATTCTACCTCTTATGTATACCTTATAAGTTTCCCATAGGCAGCCTTGTGAAACTTCATCATTGTCATTTATGTCAAAAAAGACCTTGGTTTCCTCAGTCAGCCATTCAGTGAACTTATTATCCTGGAATAATTGAACATTCATTCTCCATCTCATTAGTTTTTCTCTTTTCTCCTAGTTGTATGTTTAATTTGACCATACCATGGTCAGAAATAATGGCAGGATTTGTATTTGAGTATATCACCGAGTTGGTTAGGGATTTGGCAATAAGAAACATGCCTATTCAACTAAATGACAGATGCCTGTGCCAAAAGAAGGAATAGTCTCTGTCCACTGGAGGTACCAGGTGTAAGATGTCAGAGACGTTTAGTGAGTTCATTAGCTCAGCTAGGGCTTGTCTTGACTTAATTTGTCTTATAGGTCTAGTTGAGGGTTGTTTGTCTAGGATTGGGTAAACTGTTTCGTTACGCTCTCTCCCAGTATGATTTCATAATCTGTTAATGTACTCAATGTGGCTGACAGGGCAAGAAAGAAGTCAGTCTGATGAGTGTTTGGGGCATAAACATTGCATATGGCTATCTTCTGTCCATCTATGGCTCCATTTAAAATTTGAAACCTGCCTTCTGGATCTGCCTGGTGGTTGTCCTTAACAAAATGAATCTCTTTTCAAATTAAAATGGCTGTTCCCCTTTTTTTTGATGAGAATGAACTGAATTCAACTGAGGCTGCCCAGGACCTAGCTAATTTAACTTTTTCGTCTGCCTTCAAGTGCTTCGCTTGAAGCAAAGCAATGTCAGTTTTGTTTTTCTTTAAATATGATAATATTTTTTTTTCCTTTTATGGGGGAACCTATACCGTTAACATTCCATGAGATAATCTTATAGGTATGTAAGGCCATCCCAAGAAATTACCAACTCTAAAGACAAAAGATATGACCAAGTAGCCCCGCAAATACTTCCCTCAATAAGAGGACAAAAGATAAAACCCCTCTAGTTTCAGTAACGTACAGGTATAATTAGGACTTAAGTCCCTACCAGCACAACTTTCAAATTACTGTACTAATTTGTCAGTTCTTTGTTCACCTTAGATATTCAGAGTATTAACAAAATTCAGTTAATAAAACACAAAAATTTATACTACTATATACCTTAACTAAAGACAACTTACTAACTTGTACTGAATTTGAATAGCTGGAGGTAAAATCTTATATAGTATTAATTACCAGCTATCTATATTCACACGCAAAAAACAGCAACTTAACACTAAAAACAGTAAGTTGTTAACTACTGATGGGCCTAGTGTCACCAGACTCACATCCAAGGTGGTGGAAGAGATTGGCCCTTAACCTGATGATAAACACCTGGTGACAGAAAAAAGAAACTGTGCAGTCCATTTAAATATATTAAGCGTATGAAGATAAACACAGCACTTGATAAAAAAAGTGTGCAATTTAACAACATGCACATATCTAGCTCTAGATTGCCATGAAGCAAGGTTTGATCAGCAACCAAAAGTACATAATTATAGTAAAAAAAAAATATAATATGAAATAAAATATCCTTTCCATATTTAGATTAAATAATTGTGAGTATTAAATATACTTCAAAACACAGAGCCAGAGGCATTAGGGTTATGGTGAGATGTCTAAGATGTGTTGTGCTACTACTACCATTTCCCAGCCTTCTATACGTTTTCCTTATAGAACTTTACCAGTAGGATTATTCAAGTATCTGGTTGTCTGTTACCTATGCACACAGTATGATCAGGTAATTTCTTTATCACAGCTCAGCCTCATTTGGTATCATTAAAAGGTCTCCCTAGCCCAACTTATGGAACACTCACCAGAAGACAAATCATCAGTATGACTCTCTACCCCCACCACTGAATGGTCCACTCCTTCAAATACTACAGAGCAAGGAGATTATTATAAGCGACTGGAGTGGAGAATGCCCTGCAGGCTGACCTTTACTTTGCACCTTATACATGAATTGGTCCATATCACACTTCCAGGACAACATCCAATCAAGCTAAAGTGATTTTGGATTTCAGAGTAAATCCAATAAGCCTGCCCAATTGGCATTCAAGTCCTTATGACAAGAGTGACTTTCATGGACTGCAATCCTGAATTCCAGCAGTTTGGCTGATGTGATGGGGGCCCGCTACCTCCACTCTTATTGCTTACCACCAGGGTTTCTCCTGCCAGTTGACTGAGAAGCATTATGGACCTGCAATTAAGGGGGGAGTGCATACTGTTAGATGCTTTACCCTGATATGGGACTGCGAGATATACTCTCCCACTGTATCTATCTAGGGGAACTGTAATATTACTAATGATTAGGACCAGGCAGCCCAGAAAATCCAGAAACTTCCCCTCTTCTTATAGGGTTGTACTACTCAACACCACCCCACACCATTCTTTGACTCTGTCATTTTAAAAATTATATTAATAGATTGATGCCCTATTATGTTGATGTGAGCCTTAACAGGAAGAAATTAGGCTTAGATATCAATAACATTGCAACAAGTAAACTTAAATAGGATATGTAAACATTCAGTTAAATAGGGCACATATGTCAACACCTCTGTCTTTATATTAGGTTGTTTGAATGTTAGAAGAAACAAGGCTGAGGCCTCACATGATCTTAGATATTTATCTCCCCACATCTTAGCATTTTTTAAATATCTTGTGCATAGTGTGTGCCAAGGGCATGGTCCCCGAGTTATAAATTGATAATGCTGCAAGCATATATTTTAATCAAGTATTATTTAGTTCACTGCCCTGGCAGCACCTGTCTCTCTGGAGGTATTGAACTGTGATGATAGGGGCAACCAGAATAACTATTCTCTAGGTATCTCATATATAGATGATGCATCCTGTGAACACTCCGCAGTCAGGAGCAGTGTGGGTTGAAGGTCTTCCACCTTTTGTTGCAAAAAAAGTATCGGAAACTCACTGACTGTGGAAACCTTAGTTTTGTCCCTTTCTCTTGCTGAAAGCTGCATCAGGAGCACACATATATAACAGAAAACGAGGGTTCCTTCATTCATATCTTTTTACTCCAACTCGATATGGAGGCGGAAGTCAGAAAGCATGCCATCTGGTTCTTGGTATGGAACTATTTCCCTACTATTTTCTGATTCTTGCAGCACTGATCTCCTCTTTACTTTGGGCAAGTGATTTCTTGTGCTTCTTTCCATGGAGGTACATTTAAGGAACTCTTCTTCTGGTTCCACCGCAAATGAATTGCTGGATGATACACTACTGGAAGTCCCTTGAGTGCATCGCCTGCTCCTGCTTCTGCTTCTTTGCCTGCATGGAGACTGCAATGGTTGTCTGCCTTGTCTTTTAACTGGGATTGCCGATCTGAAGGTAGAGTTAACCTTCCTAAAGTTAGCTGATTGCCAATTATTTTTCCCTGTAGGATTTGTTTTGGCAGCCGAAGAATACAGATGAGGGGCCTACTCTATTGGCTTGTGTTCATCATTTTGTTGAGGGGGGTTGAGATGGAGGGTTCAGTGTCCATAAACTGCTCATGCTCAGATGGTGCATGAACTGTGGAACAAGACATCAGTGACACCTCATGCGCAGATTTGTGGTTTTCTGAATTCATTTGTCCATTACTGTGTTAGATACCAGATTCCTCTGACAATACATATATATAATCACAGGAATCTTCTACACTGGAGCAAGTTACCAAGCCACCCCCTTTTTCTCTTATAACAAATATGACAGGGTATTTAAAATTGTACATTATTCCAAGCCTCTGATATTCATTCTTGTCAGAATCAATGAATTGGCATTGGTAACGTTTGAGTAGGTTACTGATTTTAGTGACCCTCAATAGAAATTTGTATTTATGTTTTTATTACTGGTTACTATGCATTTGATTCATGTTGTAATGTATTCCAATTGTGACGATCTTGCCCTGTTCTGCAAATATATTTTTTTGTGACATGGATAGTTAGTGGTTGATGGTTGCCCTAGTTTGTTAGCTGTTGGAGATAGCTCCTGTGATTAGAGGATCCGTGGAGTCAGGATGCCTTAAAAAAAAAATCAGTCACTACCCCCAATCTTCTCCCACGCTAATGGATCCAATTATGTTAATTTTACAGGAAGTTCTGCTAGTAGCCAGCTGTTTATGTGGAACTGTCTGTTCTGTGATGGATATAAGAGCATAGTTTTATGGCAACATCCCACGTTTGACTGGATATTTCAATAAGGGTAGGATCTGAGATGACAACTTCACATGGTGATCCTGGATGAGCCCTGGAATGTGGTGCTGATGTTTCATATTGGGTCTTTTATTTTTTCCCCAATACTGCTTGTAGCAGTGGTTGCAAATTCCTCAATGGAGGCATTACTTCTTTTTTATCTCAGTAATTCATTGATGCTCAGCAGTCAGCAGCTTGTTTGACAAAGCATCACTGCTATTAGTTGATAGCACTTAGTGGTATTATTTGTATGCAACATTCTCTTTGCGATGGTGATGATACAGTTACTTGCAGTAGAAATGTGTGAAATTAAGAAATTTCATTATGTGAAATATTTTGTGAAATTTGCCATTTTGCAAACTATTTTGTGGGTGCAAATGTGAAATTTCACCTGTGTAAAGCAAAATTTTGTCCATGAGTGGGCAAAATGTTGCTGTTTTGGGCAAAATTGTGCATTTTGCAGTAAAATTCCATGTTCCATGGGCAAAATTTTGCAACTTCGCACACGAAGAAAAATTTCACAGAATGACGGAATTTCATGAAATGTTTCGTGTGGTGAAATTGCCGATTTTGCAGCAAGTTCAACAGCCAAATTAAATTTTGCAACATCTCTACCTTGCACACACACATACTTACCTCAAGTGGTCTGGTGCACCTGCAAATGTATGTGAAAAATTGTACTAATAACAATAGAAGTCAACAGTGTTGCTGGTGTAAGAAGGGACTACTGGACATCAGGGAAAAATGTGTGTGCCTGTCCGTGAGTTTGGATATACGGGTGCGGGCGTGGGGCAGTGTGTGTGTGTGTGTATGTGTGTGTGTGCATGCAAGAGACAGAATTAAACAAATGAAAGAATACTGCCTTCATTTTATAAACTCTTGATAGCTGTAATCATGGAAACAAAATGATAAACTGTACATCCCTTACTCACCATATGCAGACTCTTTCCTTCACATTACCCAGCCTTGAATGGAGAGCATAGTTTTAAAAAAATTGGCTAAAGAAAATGCTGTAACTGTATATTTGTTCTATAGGCAGGAATGGAGCATTTTACAGCTGTAAAACTGATACATTTACATGACATCCAGAGGACAGATTTATAGAAGGCATGGATGTATGATGTATGAAAGGAAAACAAAAACAGAAAAGACAATGACATAACACAGAAATAAGACTCCCATGAGCCTCAACATCCATGCACTAAGTAAGAGAAGATTAATAGTACAAAACTAACTTGGCAGCAAAACACAAATCATATATTATGGGCACCACCAAAACCAGGCATCATATGCAATTCCTTGAAGGAAGGTGCAGTTCAAATCTACTACTAGCCATAAAATGTATCCCATCCAAATCTACGCCTTCATGAGCCATAAAGACATAGTAAAAAACTACTCACGGAGTGGCTGAGTGCACAAGTCAATTTGCACAGCTGACGAGACCTGCCATGTTTCCTAAGGCACAGGCAATCACCTTCTCAGTTCCCCCAATAAAAAAAAATCACTTTCATTTTTCAAGAATTAATTCATTGGATTTTGATTCAGAGACACAAAAAAAAACATCATGTTTCCCCCCAAAAATGAACATTCAATAAAAATGCTGTCAAGATGAAAACACATACAAGAAGATACACTGCCCGCCCTAACTGCATTTGCGACTCACGTGGCAATAACACAAACATGGAATTTACGCAAAAAAGTAAAATTTTCAAAATATCCTCATTTACATTTACTTATGACTAGTGTCATTTGCTAACAGAAATGAGAGTGGAAATAACATGATTTTTGAGGACGAACTCGTACTGCAGCAGCAAAGCACTTTATACAATAACCACTCAAGAGCATTACTATTAACAAGCATTTGTCAATGTCGAATGTTTGCTTGCTGGCATTAGCATTGGAAGTGCAGGAGTTAGGCAGATGCAGAATAGGAATGGCAGTGAAGTATTGAACCGATGCCAGCCCCACCCCCATCCTGCAGAAATGGACAGGCATTGGGGTGTGCCTTTGGGTCGTCGCTCATAACGCTCATGTCATTTCACCTCACTCTACCCTGTAGACACTGACAAGTGTCTAAGTGTGCCTTGGGGAGTTCAGGCTTTACACTCACCCCATTCCATAAGGAAATACACTGAAATAGATTCAGTATAGGAGAATGGGGTGAACTTTGAGGCCAAAGAGTCCAAGCCACAACTCAATGCCTGTCACTGGCTGCAGGGGGGGGTGGAGGTGAAATGGCATGAGCATTACTGTCAAGAATCCAAAGTCACACCCCTGATGCCTGTCAGTATCTAGAGGGTAGGGCGTTATGGTTAGAAACCCTAATGCCCTGGGTGTTTCTTGGTATTTTCACTCCAAGTTTTCAACATGGGCTTTCTGTGACACCACCACATGAACAGTGACATTATCAGTTCATTAGCCAAAAGGTGATTTTGCACAGCGACTGTGCCATTTAGCACCACAGGTGTGAAAACACATTTTGGGCAGGATGTGAAAGATGACAGCTTCACGAGGAGATGTAAAAAAATGGTAATGTTGAAAATCTGGAGTGAAAATATAAAAGAATTGGTGAAGTCAAGAGCGTGCATTGGAACTGTGCTATGCACACCTGTAATGCAATTATTCTGTGGATTGTTTACACCAGATTTTCAACATAGGCATTTTGTGACCCTGGCTCATGCAAAGTGGCACTGTAATTTTCTTTATTTGTCCTGAATGTTGATTTTGCACAGTGACCATGCTCATTGTGTGCCACAGGTGTGAAAACATGTTTTGGGCAGGATGTGAAAATTGACAGCTGCATGCTGTGAATTTCTTTCAGATTGGTGGCATGCTTCTGAGCTGCTGTCATAGACAGCGTGCTCATTCATTGGTGCCACAGAGACAAGCCCCAAACAGCAATGGCGGCATTGGCCACAACATTGCAGCACCTCCACAACCTGCTACTCCAGCAAGTTATCACAACATGTTTCTTGAGCATGCGTGCAAGCAAACATAAAAAGGCAATGGGATCCACCATTCCAAGTCCACTCCTCTTGACTGGTAAGCAGGTAATACTCCATTTCACTGAATTAAGCCTCTTCCCCAGAGCACTTGAAAAAAAAATCTGTAAATTCCTGCTTCCAGGGATGCCGGGGGCAGGGAACACATAACTAAAGAATGAAAATACTCATAAATTATAATTTAATCATAAATACTTACTCCTTCTTAGAAAGTTGATATGCCTTTTATATTGTGACCTTAGCATTACTTTCTGCAGTTTTTAAGTCATAGTTCAGCTTGGCAATGGCATCATCCACACAAGCCCTAAAAATGTAATTGGTTCTGGAGTTATACCAATCCCAATAAGATCAGCAGGTTGGGGACTACCCTCCAAGTCCAATAAGTGGTCTTTACATTTATTATTATTAATACTTGAGCAAGAATAGGTGGAAAAATCTTGTACCATGGAAAGCATCTGATGATAAGAGGGGCTATCTCTGATCTATAACAGAAATTATCTGCATAAGCCAGGATTTGGGGGGGGGGCAGATAAACCTTCTGGGTTCCCCATCAGTAATATGGTATCTACCTGATTCAACTTCCTCAGGAGGGGGTAAATTCCTAGTACAGTATGTAGAGCAAGTGAGTGAGGGGCCCAGCGAAGCCAGGTGACTGGTCTGGGGTGTGTGGGTAGGGGGGTAGGAAGGGGGAAGTGGGGGTGGCTCAGGAGATAAATGAATGATAGGAAAGAAATGCATAACCATGATAATGATGGGAGACAGCATAGCCTAATGGTTAGAGCTCTGAACTGTGAATTGCAGAAAAGAAAGATATGGGCTTCAATGTCCCAACTGCTACTTGCATACTGTGTAACTCTGAGCAAGTCCTAACTTCCTTGTGATTACTCCTCTCCTGAGATGTACCTGAAACTGAGCTTTAGCTCAGCATGCCTTTCCAGGCAAACAGACAAATGAATAAATGAATCAATAAATAAATAAACAAATAAATACATAAAATATGCATACCTTCTTTAGGTCCAGCTCACAGATGCTTACGTGGTGGTCAGACCCACATACCTTCATTACCAGACACAAAGACAGTGGCACTGGGACAATGCTCTATACACCACTGGAAAAAACTTACAGTACACAGGACACTAACACCAGCATGCGTACCAACACTGGAACTGAGAACATAGCACCCATGCTTACCAGCAACCTGACACAGGCAACACTGGACAAGACTGTGACACCACAAACCCCAATCCCTGCAGCAGTACCCCCCCAAGACACATGCAGTGACAGTCAGAAAACCAACATCATAGTGCATGCACCCTGCACTGCACAAGTTATACTCTGGGGAGCAGCATCAAAAAGACAGCAGTGATCCCCAGGAAGGACCATCATAGGCATGCCAGGATCCCCTGATTACAGGGGGCTGGCTTTTCAGAATATGTATTCTGAGTTAGGATTGATGCAATATCAGTGGCTAAGACAAGCAAAGGCTAGCCAATAATATCTGCACCATGTAAGCAGCAATGTTGCTGCCCTGCAGACAGAGATTTCTGATATGTTCATAGAGTTGTGTAACAGCAGCCACAGCTGGGTTATAAACACTTTGAGATAGGTGCAATCAGACAGTCTGTGAACGACAACTTATGCAGACTGTTGTGCTTGAATGTAGCCTTGCAGCCCTATATAAGCTATCATGACTGGCCAAGGCTCCTAGCCTTGTTCTTCTAGAGCATCAGGCCCATCAAACACTGTTTCCACTTACACAGCTGCTGAACCAGTGAAGGGCATGCTGGCGCAAGGCATGCATGATGCGGAGCCCCCTGAAGGTGCACAAAGCAATGGCATGGTTCCTGATAGGAGGCACAATGCATAACTCCATACAACCCCACTCATGGAGTAAGTGTCACTCTGTTGGGATGCAAGCATGAACACCCTCCCTTTTAGGCATATGCACACAGCAGCACATGGCAATACACCAATGCACAGTGCAGTACAGTACAGTACAGTGGAAACTACATGCAACTGTACTTGGATCACTTGAGTATGACACTTTATATCACGGCACATATGCATCACCACTGTCCAAACCATCCTGCCCATTCTCTCACAACCCACTAGAAGTAATTGATAATGTTCCTGAATGTACATAGTCTCTTTGCCCTGTGCCCCACAGCACGCCTGTTATGTCATTCAGGGGCACATTGAACCTTAGGATCCCAGGGTGGAACATCATCTGTGTCATGGTCAGCACCCACAAGGAATGGAATCTGTTTCTTTTTTCATTCAAGGTTCCTTTATTAAACTTATTATCTTAACCATAACCATCAAAATGAACAATCATACCCAGGAAAACAAATGTAATACAAGAAAAAAGTCAGCAAAGTAAAAAGTCAATACAATAAAAAAGAAGTCAGCCCACTGGGGGGGAAACCTAAGCTGATCCAAAAAAAGGTAAAAACACCACCATCTCCTCCATTCACCAGCCCCCCCGTCCACAGCCTTATCTACAAGGTTCAAAGTAGGATAGGTACGATATAATACAAACCAAACACCAAAAAGGTAATTCAGGGTGATTAGGGTATGTGGGTACTCTGGTAAACTAACAAGAGGGTATAAAGGGGTTCCCATGTCATGCTATAAAGACGGGCCCTCTTTCTCATAGTAACAATATGCTTCTCCAGCATAAGAGCCAGCACAATCTCCCAGTGTTATTCTAAAAAGGAGGATGGGGTGGCATCCTTCCAATGCCGCAAAATAATTACTTTTACTGTGACTGCTATCAAAGACATATGGGCTTACTGAATATTTAGGGACTCTAGTGGGAAATGAACAATCATAGAGACAGAGAGGGTGAAGCGGTCACTCAGGCCAAGCAAGGGATCAAGGGCATGTTTGATTGATGTCCAGAAATGTTGATTTGGGGGTAATCCTATAACATATACTAAAGGTGCGCATCTGTCTCTCCGTACCAGGAACAGATTGGGGAGGATAGTTTGCCAATTTTATACAGTTTCATCAGGGTAAAGTAAAGATCATGTAAAACATTAAATTGTGTCAACTGCAACTCATCCTGCTTCACATATTTACATAAATTCAACCATATAGAATGCCCACATTCCTTCTGATCAGGAAGATGGAGTATCTGTACCCAGTAATAGCAAATGCCTGTAGGTAACTGAGAGTCCAAAGTCTGGAACAATTTATATAGTGCAGATACAGCATGAGGCTTCACTACAGCCTGAAAAAACCCTCTACCTTGCTAGATTCATGTGTTCCCATGGCTTAGGACTCATATGAGCAATAATGACTCTGGTAAGCTGCAAAAACTTAAAATAAGCCCATTGTGGGATATGGAAGCAGGACTTGAGTAGCAGAAAGGTCAAAATGTCATCCCCTTCGAGAAAGTCAGCATTTGTACAGGATTTCAGCTGGGGGCAGAAGGAGTTGGGTATTGGCCTATTTGCAATTTTAAAATTCAGGTTACCAAATATGGGTTGATTTTTAATTTTACTGTAGTGCAAAGACAAATGTCCTTGCATCTGGGACCAAACTCACAGAGATCACTCTAGAGGAGTAGAACAAAGAGCACCAGGAAGCTGAGAGGGCTTAATATAGAGCATGCTGGGCAATGTGCACCCAACTTGGGAGACTAATGCTGCCTTAATCTCCAGCCATAGTGGTATATAGGGCAAGGACTGCGTCTGTGTGTCAGACAGACCCCACATGAAAAATGTCCTTGCATGAATGGCTCCGTAGTATAAAAAGATATTATGGAGTGCAAGGTCTACCTGTGTCTTGGGGGCTGGTAATTTGATTTATGCTCTACAGACCGATGAAGTCTTCCACAAAAAAGTATTAAACAACTGTTGCAAATGAGCAAACCAGGATTTAGTAAGACAGAGGCCTAGCATACCCAAAGAGTAGAGCAAATAGGGCAGAATGTTAATTTTAACTATACTAATCATGCACCACAAAGACATACGTAACATTGACCACCTATCTAGATCCAATTTTAACAGATCCACCAACCAGGTAAGGTTTTCTTTAATCATATCCAGGATGGTCCTGGGTAGGCAAATACCCAGGTAGTTAAGTACATGTGGCTCCCAGGCGAGACCCAAATTTACAATCTCCCTCTTGCTGATCAAATTATTAAGTGGAAACACTTTTTGCTTAGAGATATTAAATTTGTAGGACAATATGTTGGAAGAATGGGATATTTCCTGTAATTGGACAGGGATGGCATCCATAAGGTCCACCAAATGCAACAATAAATCATCTGCATATGCAGATAAAACATATCGTTTCCCAACTATAGGAATCCTTGTGAGCCATACAAATTACTTAATTTTTGTATTAGCGGTTCTAAATAGAAATTAAACAGTAGAGGGGACAAGGGGCATCCCTGCTGAGTGTCACGTTTTAGAGGTAAGGGGTCTGATAAACTGCTGTTATACGAAAAATGAGCTGTCGGAGTACTATACAGGATTTGAATCCAGTGGACAAATTCAGCCAGAATCCCAAATTTAGTCAGAACTGTGAACAAATACAGCCACGGAACACGTTCAAAAGATTTTTCCACATCCAGAGAGACCAGAGCCACAGGGATTTTGTTCTGCCTGGATGCAGAAATGAAATAATGAAGGTTTCCAGATGGTCACTAGATAGCTGTCCTTTCATAAAGTATACCTGCTCGTGTCCGATTACTGAATCCATAACAGGAGCCAACCGGATGGCTAGTATTTTAGACAACATTTTAATGTCCATGTTTAAAAGGGAAGTTGGGCAGTAGTTGTCAAGAGAAAATGGGTCTCTATCCGGTTTCCTAATAAGGGTGATTAATGCCTCCAGGAAGGTGGGGTTACTGGCCCCACTGGAAAACGAGAAGTTGAACACTTTCATGAGTAAAAGTGCTAATTCAGGAAGGCAAGCAACATAGAAATTATTACTCAGCCCATCAGGGTCAGGGGCTTATCGAGGGGTAACTGCAAGACTGCTTACTGGACTTCTGTCAGAGTACCTGGGGCACCCAAAAGGGCACCCTGTGTTGGGCATATGGAGGGTATGGGGATCGAATTTAGAAACTCCGATATGTTCTTGAGGGTGGTTTCCTCTGCTGGGCCAGGTGAGTATAACTTGGAGTAATAAGAACTAAATATCACCACCATTTACTTTGGCTGTGTAATAATCTGGGCTCCAGGATGTGCACATAACCTGGGGACAAACTTAGATATCTCCATTTGACGTAATGTGGAAGCCAGGAGTTTCCCAGTCTGCTCACCTGATTCCAAGTACTTCAACATGATGCAGTGAAGAGCCAATTCGTCTCTCTGGGCCAAAACCTCTGTGTATTGAACACGGAGGGAATTTAACCTTGTCCAGTCCTCTTTAGCAGAGGCCCTGGTCAGGAAGCCTTCCAAACAATGGATTTCTCTAAGAAGGGAATACAATTTGATTTGATTACAATTAGTATGAATGGAGAAAAGCTGTATAAATTCCCCCCTTATCGCACACTTAAGGGCAGCCCAAAAAAGATCAGCATGTGCCACTGACCCTTCATTCTGCTTCAGAAAGGACTTTAAAAAAATATTTTATGTGGGCAAGAGTATCAGGAACCTGCTGCAACTAGGAGTTAAGGTGCCACAAGGTATCTTGGAGCTGGCCTTCCCCTAGGGAACAAATCACACTAACAGGTAAGTGGTCAGATAATACAATGGAGTGGATGTCTGCTGCTAGGACACTGGCCAGACTATGGGCACTTACCAGAAAATAATCAATTCTGTAGGAAGTTTTATGAGGGAGGGGAGGGAGGAGGGAGGAGGGAAAATTGTCTATCTGAGGGGTGAAGTTCCCACTAGACATCCACAAGTTCTGAATGCTAGGATGAGTCTCTGCCTCCCCTGGCTCAGCCCTGCCTCCTTGACCAGTTTTACCAGAGGCCCCACCTCCTCCCCTACCAAAATCCTGTCCTTACTGACCCTCTGCCCAACCTAACCTAACCTCTAGTGCCTCTGCACCTTACCTGCACTTGTAATCAACTAAAGTTGATGTCCATATACTGTATAGTGTTTTAAATGTCTAAGAAACTCTGTAACCTTTTCCTGATTGTTGTGCTGTTCAGTGTCTCAAATGTCCTAAAACTCTGTAACCTTCTTGATTGAATGTTGATACTCTGTTCACATGACATGGAACCTTTGTAAAAGAACCTTGGCTCAAAGGATATATTCCGAATACCAAATAAATAAATACATAAAATAAAAACAAGTCCTATACTATCCATCATATCCCACTGTCCTCTTTGTCCTGGGGGGAATCTGCGTCTTGATTGCAAATGCCTGCAGAATGCAGCATGACAAAAATATTATGAAGATATTTTCAACTGTCAACATTAGTGTTCCTTCTGTCTTACTGTGGCAACAAAGGTGCATCTTCAACATGCCAGAAACATGTTGCATGATGCCCATGGACTGTCTGTGGGCTTAGTTGCATTGTGACTGTGTCTCATTCTGTAGCTGAAGGTATGGCTTCAGGAGGAATGCTAGTGAATAACCGGTGTCACCTGTGTAACAAAGAACACTGCATAATCAGATCTGGTGTATGTAACATATGTAGACACACATCAGTTTTGCAGCAGGGTACACTTACTGATCAACCACCCCAGATCTTGATGTATGGAATGCAGAAGTGGCCAGAGCCATGAATGTTTAGGTATTTTAGCTTCATGATCCTGTGTACATGGCAATATCTGTGTGATGAGTCTTGCGGAATCACACACCACCTGCATACTCATGCTGTGGAATGCCTTTTTATTCTGGTACAGTATGCCTCTTCATCTCCAGTGGTGCCACAGTGGTTCCTTGTGTACAATCAGTGGCACCAGTCGCATCCAGCATTTCCACCATTGCATAGAATTTGGCTTTGATGTGTCTTAGTACTACCTTTGATGTAGGGAAAGTGATGTAGTCCCATCTTGGTGCCAGTAGCACTTACGTCAATGCCACAGACATTTGGACATGAAGGACTAGCTCATACCAGTAACATCTCCTGTGATACATTGGAATTACCCAATGGTATAGCAAGGTAATACTGTATGTACATGGCATGTACATGTGATGCATTGCTGCACTGATTCCTGGTTTGCAGTCATGGTGGCAGGAGTGTGCAGCACTTGTCAATGCTGGCATGGTGAAAACAGAACCACCTAATGTATTGCAACTCAGAATGTCAGGATTAGGTCTAGGTCTATACACACACAGATGTCATGCTCAACATCTCCTCGTTCTCCAACTTTTGTTCCACCCCATGGAGGATGCTATTCATTATAAGCCAAGAATATATCCCATATCTGGATGCTGCATGAACTATAAGGTTCAGTTGTGCCATGGTCAGTCAATTCCCAGTAAGCTCACAGTGGGACTTTAGTTATGACCAGCAGGACTGTTCCATGCTTGCCTTTTATCTCAGCATGGCCATCAGACTGACCAATAGGCATGCAGCATAATGGGGGGGGCACAAGGGAGTGTCACTGTGCTGGGTTGGTCAACCACACAGTTCTTCTGAACCATGTAAGCACTATATCCCAGAAGTTAGCGCACCAAGCTGTGAACCAGCAGACACAGCAGACTTGGGTTTGAAACTCACAGTTGCCACTTGCATACCATATGACCTGAGGAAGTCACTTAACCTCCCTTTGTTCCCTGAAAATGAGCTTTGACTCAGTGTGCCTTCCCCCACTGGAAATGCAAAATGAAATACATATAAAACTGTAATTCCATTTGCCATGAATGAAACCAAGCATACCTGACCTTACATGACTCCATATGCCCATGAGGTCTACCTCCCTGCACACTTATCCTAAAGGGTAGTGGGTATAAGGATTAGGATGGGGAGCACTTTTAGGTGGTGGAGACCATCTGAGTAATGCAGCGAATACAGTGGATAGGTTTGTAAATGTTCAGTGACTGTGCCACGACTATGTGTTATCTGGTTGTGGCATGTGTGATGATGTCCACTTCTATTGTTGTAGGTATACACTATGCTGCTTAGGACCCTCATGCTCTTATGGGGGAGGCCTCACAGGGCACAAGATCTGCTGGGACCATATGACCTCCTGTGGGACAGAGATGAGGGGGACTGGTCACCAACAGGGGATTGTGGTGAACAGCTGAGTGACATGGCAGGAGAACCAGCAGCAGGGACAGCACCATAGGAACTTCCATTTAGGGGATTAGAGTTGGTGAACAGAGTACATGAGAGATGCACAAGATACCATGTGGGCATGCTTAGGGCCTGTTGTATACCAGTAGCCAGGGCAAACATTCATGGAGTTTATTCTATTTAGCTCTCGGTACTATGGGGGCCATACCCACGTGGACCACAGGCCTGTTACTGTGACAAACATTCTGGGCCATGATTCTGCTTTTTCTGTGAACCTGTAATAAATGCATACTTTTATGATGTACGCATGTCACATGCTGTGTCCTGCCCGCACATGTGACTTTGGTTTTGTGGGCTGATGGCAGAAATATTTTTTGCAAGATCTTAAGCACATATGTGTTCCAGTGCATGTATGTATGTTACCCACTGTTGTGAAGGTGATGTGCAGTCACTATAGCAGTCCCCTGGGGGCATAGCTTTAGGGCCTGGGAGTCATACATGCTGACAGCTATCTCATGCTTTGGGTTGGCACCCACATGTGCTAATCATGTATATATCTGGAAATGCTCATGTGTGGAGCAGTGCTGCTACACTGTGTGGATAGGTGCATATCACTTCCACGAAGCACATAGCATGCTGAATAGGTTGGTGACTCACTGATTCCCGCATTTTTTGCCATGGATTCCACTAGTCACTTCAACTATGTGGCCATGAAAAATACCTGTACCCATCATGGATTGGGCCATGAGGAGATATGTACAGCTAGAAAAGCCACAAGAAATTACAAAAAAGACCAAATGATCTATGTGGGTATAGAGGTATTTTTTCTGAAGCAGGTAAGTAGAGGTGCAGACTGAGTTTGACCCAAAATAGGTTATTGTAAATATTGTATTCCATGAGACACCATAGTAAGGCAATATAATAAGGAACAACAGGGAAAAATAATGCAAAGAAAAAGTAAGTAACAGTAATTCACATTACAGGCTACATGACACTCCAAAAACTTCACTGTAGTATACACATTTTTAACATTTTTGGAATGTAATATGAACAATCTGGACTACTAACTGAATTTAGTTCCCTCAAGGATATGATACTCTTCCCCAGCTTCTTATAAAAGTGTATGTGATGAAATTGAATCACGTTACAGAAATAAAGTAGAACTTTCCCAATGACACAATCAAAGGTTATTGACATCATTTTGTTTATTTTGTATTCTGTATTATTCTGTGAGCCAAACATCCTTTTTTTAATTTTTTCTCCCTGTCCTCAAAACAGTTATTGGTGCTTTGCACCGTCCTCTGGTTGGGAGGATGGACTTGCACTTCCTTCACATCTTATGCCAGTGCCACTCTGCTGTCATCTAGCAGTGAGTGCAGATATGCTTGGTATCTAGTATCTTTCCTTCTTGGGAGCTCAGTGCTTTACCTCCATGATGCTACGTGTTCACTGCTGGTCACAGTATGAGAAACCCACATGTAATGGTGAACCCACGTTCCCATGCAGTGGTTAACTGCTCTTGAGGCAGCTGAGGCACTTTTCTTGGTCATGTCCTTCCAGCCCTTACTGCTTTTGTCGTTCCCCCCTCTGATTCCTCCCCTGTTGGTGCTCCTACAATCCCTGCTGTTGGGTCTCCTCCTGGGTTTCACCTCAGCCTGAATCTGTCTCCTTCATTTTCTACATCTACACTGCCATTCATTTCCCCAAGTTTTATTTCTTTATTTGCCCATCAAAGCTGAACATAGTACCTTTGCTAAGCTCTGTTTACTTTGTCTATGTATTTGCAATTTGTTTAACTGTATTCTGTTTGCACTTTATTTCGTAATATTTCATTAATACTATGCATATTTTTATTTCCAATTCTCTCCCTAGGGTTGCACCTGGAAAAAAGCCATGGCTCAATGTGCCTTTCACGGTTACCAATTTTCAAATATATAATACATAAATATTCTCATTGCGAGTTTTTTCCTCTCCCCCTCCAACAATCAGGTATATCCTTTTGGAACATACACCCATCCAGCTGCACAAAGTCCAGGCTAATAGAAAACTCTAAAATTTAGATCTCTTCTCCAAATTGAGTGGCACAGGGATCCATGCTCTACAACTGCACATTGCAGGACAGGTTGCATAGTGAGTGACCCTGAGGGTGTGGTGAGCTCTAGCTATTCCCAGACTGTGACAGGCAGGGCTGTGGTAGAACATTCAATAGGAAAACATGCACTGTCTTCACTCCACTCACCATAGACCCACCATCTTCAGTAGTCTGGCTTTTTAGCTTTATTGATAATCAAGACTGAGGGATAAATGAAAATGATTCTTGAGATCATTCCATGTCTTAGTTCTGAACAAAATCTTGGAAAGGTTATGAAATCACTTCTCTTGTTTCTCTTCTCTGCTAATGGTCTGAATATTTACAGAGGCAGTACAGCGCAGTGGTTTAAGGCTCTGAGCTGCAAATCTGGAGACCTGGGTTTGAATCCCACAGTCCCCACTTGCATTTTGTGTGACCTTGAGCAAGTCACTTAACTTCTCTGTGCTCCCAGGTTACATCTGTAAACAAGCTTTCAGCTTACTGTGTCTCACCTGGTTAAACAATTGGAAAAAAATATATATACATATTGTATAGTATACAAAATCACACATGCCCCCACAATGCAAAGCATCATGGGCTGCATATGCAAATCACCACAAAATGTTATGCTAGTCCAACTTTAAGCAGAATTGCATGGTGCCGAAAGGCCTCTCACACAGTTTGCAACGGGTGCTAACAGAAGACATAGACATGTGTTTCATCCTACCAGGACTCATCAGTATGCCTCGTCTGTTTGACACCCCAGTGGAATGGACCAGCTACCCCTAAGGCAGTGTGCCTGGGATATATTGTGGTGAACCCATTAAAAAAAAACTATTTAAAAGACAAAGAACCTCTGTGCGTAAACACTGAGGCAAGGGTTACCCCAAAGGGCATTTGGCTGGGAAGCCAAGTTTCAAAAAACAAAATCACACATGCCCCCACAATGCAAAGCATCATGGGCTGCATATGCAAATCACCACAGAATGTTATGCTAGTCCAACTTTAAGCAGAATTGCATGGTGCCGGAAGGCCTCTCACACAGTTTGCAAAGGGTGCTAACAGAAGACATAGACACGTGTTTCGTCCTACCAGGACTCATCAGTATGCCTCGTCTGTTTGACACCCCAGTGTAACCCTTGCCTCAGTGTTTACGCACAGAGGTTCTTTGTCTATTGTATAGTATGTTCACTGGGAAAGTGGGTTAGTGTTGTGAGAACTGACATAGAAGCAATGCAAAATGAATGAAACAAACTAAGCCCTTGATTGAATTGTAACCTAGAGGGCACCAAGGATCCTGCCTGCAATGCATGTGCCCCTGTATGAATGTAGAATAAGCAGTTTCTCTCACAGGGCTCTCAGAAATGCCACTGGAAGAACTGTTGTGTAGTCTGACTGAGGAATATCTTTTTGTGTAGTTCATCTAAAGATTGGGCTACGTTTTCAAATGCTGCAATTTTCAGACTGTGATTTTTCAGACTTAGTTTTAATTTATGGCCAAACATTTGCTTCACATTGTGGATACTAACAAATACTGTGTATAGTTGTTCCCACACAGTTCATGCTTTTACAGTGGCATGTTGGTCAAAACACTAAACTGATCAACAACACACCAAAGGCTTGTTTTAAAAGAGATTATATAAAATACATAGTTCATGTGTTGCTGGCCTGTTTTGGTCCGTATTGTGATGCCCTGGAGCAGATTTAGCATGCCAAGGATCTTCACTATTACTGACCACCAGATATGTTCATGCAGGACACTGCAGCATGGCAGGGGCAGCCAAGAATGAGGAGGATGATCTGAATAACAGGCTGGCCACCCACTGTTTCACTCGCACTGCATCTGTAAGAGGTACTGGACTATAGCAGTCTGTTGAGGGGACTCCCATGTCCCATTTGTAAGAGGAACATTTAATAAAAGAAATAAATGTCCAATATTAGTTGGTGCAAGTAAACAGCTCTATGGCAAGGAGGTGGGCCTGGCACCGACCCACATTTCCAGTGGGGTCTGTACTAACTCTTGGAAATTATGATGATGGGAGGTGCAGAGGCACTACTAGCAGAGTTCATCCTGCATAAGATATGCACCTCCCAGACTGACTTCAGCCACCTGTATGGGGCATCCCTGATGCCACATCTAGTGTCCCCACAGAGTACCTTTCAACTTGGCCGCTTGCACTGCTCCACAACACAGCCATGATTGAGTGGGTGGGAACACGTGCAACACCATCACAGAATGGTAATGAATGTCGAGGGGGGGTTTGGGCCCCATTTCAAATGACCATCTGACAAAGGATGTGTCCCCCGCCGACCCTTCATGTCTCTGGTTCCTGGCATTCCAATACTTCAGTTACATCCCCTTTTATGTGCACTCTCTGGAGGTCCAGTGGAGCTCTTAACACTCCCTCATGTGCCTACACCTCTGGTGGTCCAGTGGACCCCTTCCTAAAACCCAGCACCCATATCTCCCTGATTGACCACTTGATCCTCTCTTAACTGTGGCTCACTCAGCAGCCACCTGGCTGCCATTAGAAACAAATCAAAATTTGGTACTACATTTTTCCAGTTGTGGTGCATTACCTCTTTGACACAGTGGTATTTTTTTCCTGTGGCTACAGATATAGCCTGTTTTTCACACTGTAGCTCTGTTACTGACATTGTATGGTGGTTTACACTCAAATGTGGTGGGAAGAGGAGCTTGGTAACCCCTATGATTCTGCTGAAATGGGACCTTGTAACCCCGATGATTGTAGTGACACTACTGGCCACTTGAAATGAAAATGATGAAATAACTGAAGATGATGCAGCCCTATCTTTATTGTTATGAATCGTGATATAATGCGTAAAGTGATACCATTTTTATTTTTTTTATCCTTGCGCCCTCATGAAAAACAAAGTTCGTAATAAAAATGCCCTGACTATATCCTATTCATCTTCAGTACAGTAGTACAGTATTTTGCTAATTAACCTAAAGTACTTAGATGCCTGCTACCTTTTTTTGATGTCATCTATTATGTAAACTTTCTTTCAACTCAAAAAAATACCAGGTGTTTTCATGTTCCAGAATGTAAAGATAACCAATTGCTAACATAGCTATAGCCTAGTAGTTAGAGTAATGATCTCTGAATGAGCTTGGTACACCCATCAGCCCTGGGTTTGATTCCTACAACATCCACTTGCATACTGTGTGCCTCTGAGCAAGTCACTTAGCCACCCTAGTGCTCCCAGGTTTCCCTGAAAACAGGCACTTGTGCCTAGTTGGTCTTACCCAGTTACCAAAGAATAAATACATGGCAGAATTATTGTGTTCATTATGTACATTTCTTTATATGAACCTCTGAACCGCTGCCTCATAGAGGCAAATAACTAATATACGGTATCATGACACATCATACAGAATTGATAAAAATGTTGTTTCATAGGTGACTTTCTCTTGAACGCATTTTGTGAAGGAAACCTAGAGACAGTAACACTAATAGCTGGCATTATATTCTGCTTCTAATCCTTTTCTTCTGTAATGGAAACATTACATTTAGCATAGAGAGATCAGGCAAATTCATGGTCATCCCTAAAGTGTATTTATTAATTGAAATTAATTTAAAATTCAGGCTGGCTAGCAGATATTAGTGGTTATGTTGACGCCATCACTGCTGTGATGTGGGGTATGGGAAAATGAAGTAGTTATAGGAAACAGTTAAGTGGTATACTACGAGTTCAGTTTATTAACCATTCTTTATTGACCTATCTTATGGTCATGTATGCTGCAAACGTTCTCATTACTGTATGTGATTGCTTGATAGAAGGACTGGTAACTCACAAATTATTTTTGGCAAGAAGCTTACATTCCCTAAAAATATTTTACAAAAATACCCCAACAACAATAATTATGCAAACTGACCAGCAGGGTCCACTGACAAGGACCTAGTAGGGATAATGAAATTGAATGCAGAGATGAGCCTCGTCCTCTCTATAATTCCTAGTAATGGTAAAGACTGCCTTCCATCTGTCTGGAAGCCCATAGCTGAGAGGACTTTCCAAGGAGATCTTTAGATAGGATTAGAACTGCATGAGATGAGATTGCATTTCAATGTAGAGCCACGTTAATCTACAAAATATGGACGTCATAGCCTTTCAACATTAGCATTGTCACGTGAAGAAAGCTCATATGCTGGTTTGAGTTTATACTACAGCCTATATACTTTCCTGTATTTTTATTTTAAATGAAACTTTATTAATTGATTTTCTCCAAAAGAGATACCATACAAGCATATAAAATAGCTTGTGCAGCAACGCATCCAATATAAGCATTCTGTTTCTGCATTAATGATATACACAGCATAACAGACAAAGAAAATCAAAGGAACAAATAGTATAATAGAAACAACTCTCAGTAGGGGTCCTGACACAGGCCTTCCTGTGATCCTTATATTGGACCAACCATCCTAACCATCTGATTGGTCTGGGGGAAAACCAGGAGTTAGTATTGAACCTGCATAATTTGATGTTCAGCATCTGAGGTCCTACTGGGGGTGGGGTGGGGGGATGGGGTGTTACTGTTTAGACAGGTATGACTTAGTGGCAACCATTGTCCTTCTCCTAATATAGCTTATTTCTGAGCAATCCCTGCACTAATTGTTTAATAAATGATTTTTGTAGGAACCATTTGGTTACAATAAAATCATAGTGCATTAACAAAATACTGAAGTGCTGGTAATTGTTTCCCTATCTTTGATGGAAATTGCTCTACCTGTCGAGGGTAGATGTATTCATAGGTTTAAGACTATTTAGAATCTGCCATGGCCATACCCATCCACATTATTTCTCATCTAGTGTGGAAAGAGAGCAATATAAACATTTTAAAATTAAACATAACTGGAAATTGGTTTGCAGTTCTTGTAAGAAGTTAGTGCCCCATGTTGTAGGTTAGACACATATAGTATGTGAGTTTGAAAAAGTTCAAATGATAAGAATATGGCGTCCCACACAGCACCTTCTATGTAATATGAGCAAGTTGCTCATTTTAAAATGCTTCACCATATGAATGCCTGGCCCCCCAATATACACATTTTCACGGCTGCTACAGGAAGGAGTTTCTGTTCCCGAGGTCCCAACAGTATAACAGCAGCAGCGGTAGCAACAGAACTGGGGCAGTTTTTACAAATTTGCATGTCAGATGCTGGCTGCTTGTCTTTTCTTACTTAAATAAATTTTAATACGGGATAAATTACCAGGAATTTGGGGGCAGGCATGAGAGAAGAATGGTATTGCATAGTCTTATTGAAGCTTGGGTCTTAGAAGGGGTGGAAAAATAAATTATACATTCAGTACAGTAAGTCAGAACTTCCAAGCTTAGTCTGGTTCTCTATGAAAATCCCTTCCCTTGGCATTACAGAAGTGCTGCAGCCACAAGAGTTGTTTTTTTTCTTACTAGTTATTTATACTTGCTTGAAAGAAAATAAAGGCAGAGCAAAATGGGGCCATTACTCCGGACTGGTACTTAATTCCTTAGTTCAGAACCTCAATTGTGACAATGCAGCTCTCGACACTGTGAGGGCTCCCCTTCATCTTAGCAGAAGGGTAAAAAGAAATCAGAAAGCCCATGCTTACAACAGATATAGAAACCAGCCCCTTAGTAGCTGTTTAGGCTTCAGGTCTCTAGGGTCTATGGTTTCATTCTTTTCAAATCTTAACAAGCCTTTCTGCTACCACCGGCGGTGCTTGCGGAGGCTCATCCGAGGTCCCAAACTCCCGGTATTGCCGGGCCGGCTCAAACGCTGTGATCTGCTTTTCGATAGCGGTGTGGAGGTGTACCGGTGTGGGGACTGGGCAGCAGTGATGCTGTACATGGAGCGAGCACTGCACAGTCACTAATCTCCCCGCCGCATCAGGGCACACTGCCACACAAGCTGTGCTAACTGCACTGTCTTCAGGCTCTCCACCAGCACTCCTGAACCTGCTGAAATGGATCCCAAGCCCCTGTACCACTGGGAGCCAAACCTCACTTGTCCTCGGGTGCTGGGATGTTACTTACCCCGGGATCTGACCTTTGAGAATGGATGCATGATCTACTCTTCCAGCAGCTGCTTCACCGCACCAGGTCCGAGTGTCTCCATAGCTGCAAAGTGGAGCGATTCAGCGGTCCCTCTATGCTGTACCAGCTGGGCCCAGAGGCAGAGACTGAGCTCCATAAATGCAGTCCCTAGAACTACCTTCAGATCGCCTACTTTAAGGTAAGGGGGTAGTGGACCGGAACAGAGTACCAGTGGTGCAGGGCAGGGTAAGGTCTTGATAGGGTCAGTGGTACCATGAAATTGAAACAGATGAGGGATGGAGGTAGAGGTAGGAGACCAGAGAGAGGTGGAGGGCAACAGACACACCATGTTTATTGAAATGTTACACCAGGCAAGGCCCGCCCTGCAATGAGGGGGCACTCCCTCATTGCAGCGGCTAAATTGTTTCAAGTTGGTGGCACGCTTCTGAGCTGCTGTCATAGAGACAAGCCCAAAAAAGCAGAAGGGGCATTGACCACAACACTGCTGCACCTCCACAACCTGCTATTCTAGCAAGCTGTCACAACATATTTCTTGCGCATGCACGCAAGCAAACATAAAAAAGAACATCAAAAAGCAGAGAAATACAAAAAGAAATTCCCGGCAAATTCCAACAAGTTTTAGAGGTTTGGAATACAATATATCACACCACACTAGGGTGGTCAGATCAACAACTGACACAGAATACCACAAGACCAGCATCTTGCCGCCCCCTTCCCCTGACCCCACTGACCAGAATTGCAGTTAACTTGGCAGAGTTCTTTTAATAATTCATCCACTGTGGAACATTAAAGAATAAAAATAACCAACTACATAACAAATATAGAACAAATTACTTGGTATTTGAACACAACCATACAGGAACACACTGCACAACCTGCACAACAGACAAAGAGAGTCAGCAGTCCTGAAAACTGATTCATTCACATACATTGTGACTTCCAATGACTACATGGAAAAACTAAAAGACTGACTACAAACAAATAAAAAAGTGAACTTTTTTCAAATAAAGGCTACTCAAAAACGGTCTCTACATATCCCCTGACAAGGCACACTCACTCTTCAAAATGACTGCCACCCATTTCACAGTCAGTATTGCTTACCCACCCCACAGCTGACAGAAACAAAAAATTAAGGAGATACTAACTAGAGCACCAGGACACTTCTCCACAATGCTGTAACAAAATGAGCTCTTTCAAATAGCATAGTTTTCCACCACAAGAAGTCTGCTTTCACAACACTAGACACCCGGAATAGCTCACTACTTCAAAATGGACTCTAGCACTGTTCACTCTTCCTACATTGATGGGGCACATGCCTTGTGCTTCAGTGGCCAAAATTACATCAGCACACCAGGGCACTGGACGCAGCATTGAAAAAAAAAGCTATTTTGGATGTGGCAACATTGAGGGAGATGCATGCCCACAGAAAACTGACTAATGTCAAAAACAAAAAACAATACCACATTATTTGACATAAACTAACTTCAGAGAAAACAGAGTGTGACTGCCACGCAAGAGAAAACCACCATGTAAACCATTGAAATTGATCTTTAAAATCCCTCTTCATGATCCCTTTGTGCCAGCCGTTCCTCACGAAAAGAGATCGGCTGGCGAATAGGGATCACAAAAAGGGATTTTTAATTTTTAAAACTGACATTTTTTTAAATAAATACACAAAACATAAGGCATGAGTGGGCACAGGATGTCCCCCTAAGCCAAGCCAATGCCATGGTTTAAAACAAAAAAAAGTCCCTGGGACAAGTTCCAAGACTTTGTTTTTTCTCATTGCTAAGAAAGAAAACTAAATGGCATCTGATGATCAAGGATTTTCTTGCGAAAAGAGATCCCTGTTTGCCAGACATTCAGGAACAGGAATCCTTGATTGAAATTGTGCACCTATCCCGAAGACTGAACTGAGCATGCTCAGATCCAGAATTTTAAAAATGTCATAACTCTGGAATGGGTTATTATTCTTTCACCAAATCAATGCTGGATTGTTCCCTCAGATAACCTAGTTCTACCCTGAAAATTTCTGGTCAACATTTAAAATGGTGTGGTCATAGTGTGATAAGGAAACAACAGGGACTAAATGACAAAAACTGGCAAAAAATACGTGTTTTCAGAATTTGCTGCACGAAATCTGCAAATCTGACCAAAACACAGCTTAGCACATCAAAAGATTTATCACCCAGCACCGTCTATTACAAATTTCTTTCAAATCTGTTGAACAGCTGCAAAGTTATTAATGTGCAAAATTTGGGGTTTAACATTAAAGAGCCTGATCAACCCTAACTATAGGGGTGCTACAGCACCCTTATAATATTTTTATATATATATATTTATGCAATACATGTTTTGGGATACATGAATGGATAAAAAATGATATCTCAGACAGGCAGTAAAGATAACACTGATATCTCCATGTTCCTATACATCATAGTGGTATCTCCATGTTCCTATACATCATGGAGATATCTCTATGTTCCTGTACGTCATCCTAATGATAGTGAAACTCTTTCACTTTCCAGCGCTAGTCTCCCTCTGCCACCCACCCCCCAATGCTTTTCAGACATCTATCTGGTTGATCCTGCTATTATAGAAGTCATTAAAAGTGTTTGCTCCTGCTATTACTTTTAAACAAATCAATATTTCAACATGTATCTGGTTGATCCTGCCACTTACTGCACTTTCGCTTTCCCCCTGAAACATATTGCAATGTGACCGAGTGCAATCTACATTAATACTTGACATGGTGCCAGACATTTACTATAAAGCACCCTGTGTTACCACATTTAGAAAATTATGAGTTTTATCCTCATCTCACTGTTTGTTTGCCTTGCCTTGCTTCAAAGAATGTGCAGACTGCAGAGACTCTTGAGTGTCCGCTGCTTTAGAACTGTCGACAGAAGCGCGAGTGAGTGAGCGAGTGTTTCTATAGCAACACTCACTCGCACTTCCCTCTGCAGTGCTGAAGCAGGGAACACTCGCTGTGGAATCTCTACAGTCTGCACATTCTTTGAAAAAACAAACAGTAAGAGTAGTTTTTAACGTCAGTTTCTAAATGTGGTAACACAGGGTGCCTTCTAGTAAACGTCTGACACTACATCATGTATCAGTGTAGCTAGTGCTCGGTCACAGCGTGACATTTTAGGGGAAAAACAAAAGTGCAGTAAGTAGCAGGCTCAACCAGATACATCTTAAAATACTAATTTTTCTTAAACTTATTGGCAGGATCAACCAGATATGTTTTTGATCACTTCTACAATGCCAGCATCAACCAGATATGTTTTTTATAAAATAACTTGAACATGGCAGAATCAACCACATAATGTATTTAAATAACATATATCACCTGCTGTGTTTGTGTGTGTGTGTGTGTGTGTGTGGGGTATGAGACATTGTGTTAGGTGGGAGCATGGCAGGGTCAACCAGATAAGGTTTTTAAATTACTATGAAATTGCAGCATCAAACAGCTATTTTTTTAAAGTACAACTGCCAGGGGGTTATGTTGGGATGGCCATCACCTCTATGTGGTTGATTATATTGGGGGTGGGCATGTGAGGGGAGTTGTGGTTGGACCCAAAACATATGTTGTAAAACAGAGAACATGTGGGACCCGACTGAAGTTATCTGTTATCTTCATTTCGAGGCCAGTGACATCAAGATATCTCACTTGTGGCTTTGCCACTCGTGAGATATCATGATATCACTGGCCTCTGATGAAGATAAGTATGATATCTTCAGTCAGGTCATGTCATATCCCTTATATTATGGTAGCACGGTAGTGCTACCATAGTTAGGGTTGAGTAGCTCTTTTAAGGTTAAAGGGTGAAACTTTGCACTTTAATAACTTTGCCACCGTTCAACGGATTTGCCTGAAATTTGGCAGACATGGGGCATAACTGTAGGTCTTGGTATCTGCCAACTGTTGTAGCAGTCGCATATACAGCTGCAGAGTTATTGAGTGACATCCATGTGAGCAATTATGTTTTTTTGGACATTCTTTGCTCGTGCCTACAGGTTGCACGGTTTGTGCGACCAGTCCAAAAACTTCATGGGATGTGCGGCCGGGGTCCCCTATATGCCTTTTGAAGATTTCAGGAAAAAATATTGAACAGTTCAAAAGTTATTCAAAAAAACAAGTTCCCATTATAAGCCAATGGGAAAAGTTAACAAAAAGTTCAACACTTTCGCAAATGTACTTTTTAGTGTCGCAAATTATCCTAGTAGTGTCGTAAATCCACCGTTTTTTTTCAGTTGGTGATCAGAAAAATGCTTGTCATTTAAAACTGGGACCCTCTAGGAACACAATTATTTTTGTGTTCACCTAGTCGGACCCTCAGGATGCTAGCCATGTCTTTATTTTGGGGTTAAACACCCCAGAAATATGTTTCCCAAATTTTTGGGAAAAGTTGTGTCGCAAAGTAGTGTCACATTTGCCACAGTTTCACAAATTTTTGCAAAAGCTTTTGCAAATCACGACACTACTTTTCCAGACTATGGCCAAAATGACAGGAATTCTTTGCCACCCTGCTGTAAAAGAACAGTTCAGTCTTTTGGGCACAAATTTGGAGGGAAGGCAGCCAACATCTCACAGATGTCCCTTTTGGTGGTTTGGTGGCAAAATATTGCATGGATGCCAAGTTACAGTACTTCGAAGTTGACATATTTTCCCTATAGACTAACATGGTGGCATCCGCCGCGCCTTTCGGGGCTCGCATCTCGGAAACTGTGCGAGATACGGAATTTTTGTCGTGACAAGACATAGCCCTATGGGCTACGTGTTTAACAAAAATCTAGCCCAGAAACTCATGAATCATATGAAATTTAATGTTTTTTTCTACGTCATACGGTTCCTGAGATATGAGCAATTTAGTATTCCAACAGCTCATTTTCTGCTCTGAGGCCAATTATTATGCAGACATTCTTTGTACACACTGTGTTTCTCTATGCAGCTGTTGGGCAAAAACAGGGTGTGCGCTACCATTACTGTTGCAGTTAGTGTTTCCACTTGCATTTCCGTAACATTTGCATTACCGTTCACGTGTACGCCACCGTGTGCATAACCATTAGCGCTCCCGCTTGCGTGCGCATTTAGCCATGTCAAGGCTTCCTGCTTCGTTTCCTTTGGCATTATTTCAGCTGTTAATGTACCATTTGCATTTCCAATTGCAGTATCGTCACCATGCGCATCACGGTTTGCATTTCCTTATGCGCTTGCATCTCCTTTTGTGTCACTGTTCGCTTTGGCATCACTTTGCGCTTGCGTTTCTACTAACGTTTGCTTTTCCATTTATGTTTCAGTCACCATGTGTGCAACCATTAGCAGTTGCATTTCCCTTGCACTTACCATTACTATGTCACAAAAAAAATCACATGGTGGGAGGCCCCTCACTCCCACCACCTCATTCCATTCACTATTTCTACTGCACATTCTCAAAAAGAAGGGAAATAAGAGGCAAAAAACTCTGTTTAATACATCAGTTAGGGTTGTTCCACAGCGACAAAAGTGAGAAAATTTGGTGTTAGGGTTGAAAGCTGCCCTTGCACCCCCCCATCCCACCACCCCAACCTTCACTGGGGTGTGCATTGGAGTCGTCGGTCCTAACTCTTACCCCATTCTCCTATACCTCAGCCTGTTTATACATATGATGGAGTGAGAGTTAGGGCTGATGACCTAATGCACACCTCAGCAGTTAGTGGCAGGCTGGAGAGGGTGCAAGGGGGCTTTCACTAATACTCACTTTCTCACTAATTAGAATAATTTCAACTGATGACAATGCTAGTTTTTCTAATATATATATATGTAGTATATATATATATATATATACACATATACATATATATTAGAGGCAAAAAACTTCATTTAATGCATCAGTTAGGGTTATACCACACTGACAAAAGTGAGGAAATTTGGTGTTAGGGTTGACAGCGACCCTTGCAACCCCCAGCCCACCACCCCAACTGCCAAAGGGGTGTCCACTGGGGTCATCGGCCCTAACTCTCACCCCACCACATGTGTAAACAAGCTGAGGTATAGGAGAATGGGGTGAGAGTTAGGAACAATTACCCCAATGGACACCCCTTTGGCGGTTGGTTCCCTATGTGCATGATCTTGCACTTCTTTGCGCTAAACCCCAGTTTCCACTCTTCCGACCATATTGCTAGTTTATCCAGATCTCTTCTCATTCTGCCTACCCATCCGGATCATCTACTCTGTTGCAGATCTTGGTGTCATCTGCAAACAGACAAGTCTTACCCTCTAGTCCATCTGCAATGTCACTAAAGTAGATATTGAAGAGGACTGGCCGCAGGACTGATCCCTGAGGTACCCCACTTGTGACTTGCATCTCTTCTGACTGTATACTGTTTACCACCACTCTCCATTTTCTGCCCATCAACCAGTTTGCCACCCAGTTGACCAACTTCTGACCCACCCCAAGCCTACCCAGCTTATTTATCAATCTTCTATGTAGAACAGTGTCGAAAGCTTTGCTGAAGTCAAGGTAGGCGACATCAACTGTTCCCCCTTGGTCCACCACTCTGGTTACCCAGTCAAAGAAATCTATGAGATCAGTTTGACAGGACCTTCCTTTTGTAAACCCATGCTGCCTTGTATCCTGTGCCCCTATGGACTCCAGATGTTGCACTATCCTTTCCTTAAGGAGTGCCTCCATAATCTTGCCCACTACTGAGGTAAGACTGACTGGTCTGTAGTTCTCTGCCTCCTCCCTGCTACCGCTCTTGTGGAGCGGGATCACATGAGTCCTTCTCCAGTCTTCTGGGACCTCTCCTGTGCTCATAGACTCACTAAACAGTTCAGCTAATGGCTCTGCTATTTCCACCCTTAGCTCCTTAAGTACCCAGGGATGTAAGTCATCAGGTCCCATTGCCTTGTCCACCCTGAGCTTAACTTTGCGTTTCCATATGCACTTGCATTTGCGTTTCCATTTCTGTTTCTTTTGGCATTATTGTTGCTGTTACAGCTACCATTTGCATTTAAAATAATGGTACCGTGACCGTGCGCATAACCAGTTGTGTTTCCATACGCACTTGCATCTCTGTTTGCGTGACTGTTCTTTTTGGCTTCGATTTCTGCTTGCATTTCTATTAACGTTTGCTTTACCATTTACGTTTGCATCACCATGTGCGTAACCATTAGCACTTGCATTTGCGTAGCAATTACCATTACCATGTCACTCAAAATAACATGGTGGGAGCGCGGGGCCTGAAGGGCCCGCATTCCCACCACCACATTCCATTCACTATTTATAGTCCTCATTCTCAAAAGAAGGGAAATTCATGGCAAAAAAATCCATTTAATGCATCAGTTAGGGTTGTTTCACAGTGACAAAAGTGAAGAAATTCAGTGTTAGGGTTGAAAGCCCCCCTTGCACCACCTCAGCCCGCCCCCCCAACCAGCAGCTGTGCATTGGGGTCATCGGTCCTATCTCACCCCATTCTCCTATACCTCAACTTGTTTACACATGTGATGGGGTGAGAGTTAGGCTGACGACCCCAACGCACACCCCGATGCTGGTTGGGGGTGGCTGGTGCAAGGGGGCTTTCAACCCTAACACCGAATATATATGATTATAGTGGCACGGTATTGCCACTATAGTTAGAGTTGCGTATCCCATTTAAGGTTAAATCTGAAATTTGTCAGCTTAATAACTTTGCCACTGTATGACAGATTTTCCTAAAATTTGGCATGCACAGTCTTGTGCAATAGATCACTGGATCTGCTTAGTTTCGTTAGGGTCAGATGAACAGTTGAGGAGCTACAGAGCACCAAAAATGCACAAATTATGCAATTTTGCCTATTCTTTGCTCACACCTACAGCCCACACAGTTTGCGCGACCGGTCCAAAACCTTCACGGAACATGCAGCCGGGGTCTCCAATGTGTCTTTCAAAGATTTTGTGAACAAATATTAAACGGTTCAAAAGTTATTCAAAAAAGAAATTTCCCATTATAGTCAATAGGAAAAGTTAACAAATATGCAAAAGTGTCGAAAATGCACTTTTTACTTTCACAAATGACCCTTGTAGTGCCGCAAATCAGCCATCTTGTTTTCAGTTGGTGGTCACAGAAATGCTTGGCATTTAAATTTGGGACCCTTTAGGGACACAATTCTTGTTGTGTTCACCTAGTCAAGCCCTGAGGATGCTAGCCATGTCTTTGGGGATAAAACACCCCAGAAATATGTTTTTTAAATTTTTGTAGAAAGTAGTGTTGCAAAGTACTTGGCATGTATACTTTCGTGGATTTCATTTGGCGGCAGTTTTGGATTTCATGCATAATTACTTAGTGACACCATGCCCAAACTAATAGGAAATCTTTGCCACCTTGCTGCAAAAGAACAGTTTAGTCTTTTGGGCTGAAATTTGGAGGGAAGAAAACCAAGCTCCCACAGATGTGCCTTTTGGTAGTTTGGCAAAAAAATAGTAGAAGCCTGCAAAGTTATGGCACTCCGAAGTTGACAATTTTTCCCATAGGATAACATTACGGCATCCACCATGCCTTTTGGGGCCCGTATCTCGAAAACGGTTTGAGATACAGACTTTTCATCAGAAGAATGCTTAGTCGCCTACTGGGGGCTAAGTACAAAACTAGCCTGGAAAGTCATAAATAGTATGAGATTTTTTATTTTTGTCTACGTTGTACAGTTCCTGAAATATAAGGAATTTGGTATTCCAAGTGCTCATTTTCTTCTCTGAGGGCCATTATTATGCATATGTTGTTTGTATTCACTGTGCTTCTGAATGCACCATTTTGGGAAAAAAGGGTGTGCATTTATGCTACTTGTTACCATTTGCATTTCCGTTACTATTTTTGTTTGTGTTTACGTTTGAGTCGCCGTGAGTGTTACCATTTGCATTTGTGTACGTGCTTGCATTTGCATTTGTGTTTCCTTTGGTGTCATAGTTGGTGTTACCATAAGTGTTTGAATTTCCAATTGCAGTACCGTGACCGTGTGCATTATCATTTGCGTTTGCATATGCACTTGCGTTTGCTTTTCTGTTTGTGATAATGTTTCCTTTGGCATCATCGTTTGTGTTACTGTAACCGTTTGCTTTTCCAATTGTGTTACTGTTACCATTTGTGTGTTCGTTACCATTTGCGTTTCCGTTCCCGTTAGTGTTTGCATTACCATTTTCATTACCATAAGCATTTCTTTTGCCATTAGTAGTTGCGTTATCATTTGCGTTACCATTTCTGTTTTCATTTACATGTGTGATTGTGTTTCTCTTACCGTTTGCATTATCGTTTCCATTTGCATCACTGTGTGCATTACAGTTTGCGCTTGTGTTTGTGTTACCCTATTTTCATTTACCTCACTGTTTCCATCATGGTTTGCGTTCATGTTACTGTTTGTGTTTTTGCATTTGCATAGTGCAGTGCAAAACATTATGTTCTAGCTATTTTTCTGCACTGTCTTCTGTGACGCGTAGAGCAGTCAGTGTGTGGTTGATTGGTCTAAAACTTGGTACTTTGAAAGACCTTTGTTCAAGGAACATGCTAGATTTTATTTGGTGAAAAAATGTTGTTCCATTCCAGAATTATTGCCATTTGAAGTTGCCCCACTTCGCAGTTACAGATTTTTTGTCTGCCAGGTCTGCCATTTTAGCATATTTTCGGCTGCGATTTCCACCATTTTGTGGTGCAAGACTTTTTAAAGGTGCAGAAATGTAAAAATTGAATATCTCTAGAACAGTTTGATCTTTTCACATGAAATTTGGAGGGTGTTGAGTGGATGTCTGGGGATGTGAATTCTGCTGTTTATATGTTTGAAAAGAATTCACCACGGAGATACTCGTGATGATGTTAACATTTTAAGATATGCTATGCATAGTTACTGTCTCTGGTAGGTAGCCCTTGTGGTATGGAGGTGCCTTGCAGTACTTTGGTGTGTAAAATATTGACAGGTGCGGAATTATGCCACTCTAATGAAATAAACATTGGTTTCTTCTGCTTCAATAACTTTTGAACTGTGTGTCCAATTTGCCTGGCATTTGGAATCCACAAAGATTTATGATAGATCTTTGATTGTGACAATTTGTGGGTCACCGCCACTTAAGGTTTCTGAATTGTGCATGTTACATTATTTGCTTGTGACACTGTGTGACCGTTGAATGGATGTACACACAATTCTGGACACATGGTGTGATATGGTACATGTCTTCATTTACCAATTTTCATCTTAGTCAGTGATACAGTTTTTGCACAGTGAAGTGACAAAAAATCACATGGTGGGACCCCGCCTTCCTGCCACCACATTCCACTCACTATTTGTAGTGCACATTCTCAAAAAGAAGGGAAATTCATGGCAAAAAACTCCATTTAATGCATCAGTTAGGGTTGTCCTACAGTGACAAAAGCAATGGAGATTTGGTGTTAGGGTTGCCATCCCTTGCACCCCACTCCCACCCCCCCCAGCAACAGGCATCAGCATGTGCATTGGGGCCATAGGTCCTAACACTCACCCCATTCTCCAATACTGCACCACCTCAGCTTCTTTACACATGGAATGGGGTGAGAGTTAGGGCTGACAACCCCAACGCACACCCTGATGCCTGCTGGTGGGGACGGGGTGGGCGTGGAGTGCAAGAGGTGGCAACCCTAACACCAAATTTCCTCACTTTTGTCATTGTGGAACAACCCTAATTGATGCATTAAATGGATTTTTTTGCCATGAAAATATATATATATATATAAAATATGTGTATATATATATATATATATATATATATATATATATACATATATGTAATTATTGCTCTCTTCTTCTTATCAGCTGGGGATATAAATCCTAACCCTAGCCTGGGCCAAATGGACATGCCACTCTCACCCTCTATTGCTGATTGTCCACCCCATGTCATACTGCTTTGCCAAACGGACTCAGATTCCTACACATTAATATATGCAGCCTTCTTCCCAAACTGGACTTGCTCCAGCCTCTTGTGACTTTGCATGCCCCAGTTATAATCACACTATCCGAACCCTGGCTTAACCCCAATACCTGTGACTCCTCTCTCACTATCCCTGGCTTTACAATATCTCATCAGGACTGCACAGGAAGGGGTGATGGTGTAGCAATCTATGTCTCTTCATCCATCCAATTTACCACTGTTTTCTCCACTGCTGTAACTAAAGCTTATGATGCCCTGCTGCTGCAACTCTCTCTCCCTTTTTCCAAACCCATCTTTGTAGCAGGTACCCATTGCCATCCTGGTATTAACTCCTCGATCACAACCAATCTCATAACCACCCTAGCAAATTACTCCACTTCTGGTGAATTATACATCATGGGGGATTTGAACCTCAGCTGGTCTACCCCCATCCTTAAAAATGTGCACAACACAGTAAACACCCTTAACTTAACCCAGCTCATCCTAGACCAGACTTGGCTAAACCACAAGATGGGAAATCACTCCTTAATTTACTGGGCCCTCACCTCTCATCCCCACAGGGTCATAAAATCTGGAATATTAGCGGACGCTCTCAGTGACCACTGTATGACTTTCTTGGTAAGCAAAATATACAAACTCCAGGCCTCTCATAAAACACTACAAATCCAGCTTAAAAATCCCTGAATATTGCCCCCCTTTTACATGACTTGGCCTATACAAACTGGACCTCTATCTCCTTGGCCAGTTCCCTTGATGAAGCAGCAGGCTACTTCAGAGACCACTTCCTTGAAGTCTGGAGCCATCACACCCCCTTTCGATGTGTCAGGGTCCAAGGGAGCCACCTCCCTTGGAAATCGACTGTGCTTATAGCTTGCCAAAAAGTGTGCGACCTAGCCTGGAAGATCCACAAGGGTTCAAATCTTACCAAAGACTATGAAGCATACCGCTCTTTGAGAAACAAGTGCACAAAAGCCACTCTCTTGGCCAAAGCTGAGTATTTCAATTCCTCCTTTAATGCCAATTTAATTAATCCCCCTAAATTTTGGAAAGTGGTTCACTCTTTGTTCTCTCCACTGGCTCTGCCTCTCCACCCCTTCTTAAGATAAACAATTCAGTGATTTCTGACCACCCTAGTGTTGCTGTGGCTTTCAACTCGCACTTCACTTCCTGTGCCTCTGCTCTACTAAACATGCTACCAGCTACTATCCTGCTTGCACCTGCAAACACCTTTAGCCCACCAGCACTGCCAAATAACTTCTCCTTCTCCAATATCTCACCACAGGATATGCTGGGCATCTTAACTGCTCTCAACCCAAACAAAGGTAGCTCACCTGATGGCGTTGACATAAAACTACTTTACCTGTCTGCCCCGGCTATCATAACCCCGCTGACTACTTTTTTCAACCTCTATTTTGAATGAGCTGAAATCACCACTTATTGGAAGCATGCAGCCATCCTCCCACTTCCCAAGTGCTGTGATACCGCTTCCCCTGGAAACTGTAGCCCTATTTCCCTCCTCCCTATGCTTGCTGAGCTGCAAGAACACAAAGTCCTAACACAACTGTCATCTTAACTCTCTGACTCTAATTTCTTCACCCAATACCAATCAGGCTTTTGGAAACACCACTCTACTACCACCCATTGATTCAGCTTACGGACACAATCCTTTCAGGAATGGACAATGGTCAGATTACTTCTGCCATTTTTATAGATCTTGCTAAGGTGTTTGACACAGTTTCCCATCCACCCCTCCTCTTCTCCCTTTCTTCAGCTGACCTGTCTGATGCTGCCACAAACTGGTTTAGAGCCTACTTAACTGACCAGACACAGTCAGTCAATAATAATAATAAATGTTATTTCGCAAAAGCACCTTTCAAATGCCAAGGCGCTTTACAAAAGATTAAAAAAGCAATAGTAAAATCAATAAGTACCATACAGAAAACTAACAGTAGTCTGATGGGGATCACTTATTCAGTGCCATTAAAGGCCTGGCACCATAAAAAGGTTTTTAAGGCCTGTTTAAAGCCTCCCACGGTCGTGCACTCCCGCAGCCAGTGGGGTAGAGAATTCTAGAGGGTAGGGGCCATGTACATAAATGCATGGGCCCCAGAAGACTTCAAAAACACCCTTGAAATCTCCAGCAACCCCATGTTGGCTGAATGGAGCTGTCACTTGGGGTGATAGGGAACAAGAAGCTCTTTCAAGTAGTCAGGGCCAAGTCCATGTAGGGCTTTATAAGTCAGTAAACGAACTTTAAAGGTGATCTGCCACTGAATCGGCAGCCAGCAGAGACTGCACAGCACAGGGATGATATGAGAACCTCGAGAAGTCCCTGTAAGCAATCATGCTGCCGTATTCTGCACTAGCTGCAAGCAGTGAATATCAACCCCAGGAAGCCCTAAGTGCAGGGAGTTGCAGTAATCAAGGCGCGAAGTCACAAAGGTGTGGACCAATGTAGGTAGATCCCCAGATGGAACAAGGTGCTTGATCCTGATGATGTTCCTAAGATGATAAAAGGAAGACTTGATGACTGCTGACACCTGAGATCGTAAAGTCAGCCTGTCATCAAGCACCACATCCAGGTCCCTCACCCCTCAGAGGTAAGGATCTGGGAACCCCCTAGATAAATTCCAGAGGGCTGACCAGTCCTCAACCCCTCTATCTGGTGACCCAGGTCCACAACCATCAACTCAGTCTTTCCCGCATCCAACTTTAGCCGGCTCAAATTCATCCAGTCCTAGATTTCAGCAAGGCAATTGTTAAATACTGAGAGAGCACTATCCTGGTCGTGTGAAAAAGACAGATAGAGCTGGATATCATCAGCATAGCAGTGAAACTTCAACCAATACCATCTTACAATGTCTCCGAGGGGCAGCATATACACTGCAAACAGCATGGTGGAAAGCACTGAGCCCTGAGGTACCTCACATGACAGTGAAAATGGGTCAGAGGGAAAAAAAACAGACACCACTCTCTGGGATGTGCCAGTAAGGAAAGATGTAAACCACCTGAGAACCTCACATGTTAGGCCACAGATGTACCTCAATGCCCAAGCAATACCCCATGATTGACAGTGTCAAAGGCTGAAGAGAGATCTAGGAGCACCAGAATGGAATGGCTTCTCCAATCTCTCGCCATCAGGAGATCATTGAGCACCCAAACCAGCGTGGTTTCAGTACTATGCCTCTTTCGAAAACCGGACTGGAGATTTATGTAGATGTTATGGATGATCAAGTGGTTCTCCAGTTGTACCGCCACTACTTTCTCAATAACCTTCCCTCTAAAGGGGAGGTTTGAGATTGGTCTGTAGTTGGCCAGAGAGTCTGGGTCCAAAAAAGCTTTCTTCAGGAGGGGTGTTACTACTGCCTCCTTCAGGGAACTTGAAAAACTCCCTCAAGTCAAGGGAGCAGAAGACTATCTGTACCAGGACTGGGCTGAAAATATCACAACATCCCATAATCAGGAAGGCTGGACATGGATCCAAACTACAGCACGTAGGGTGCATACTCTGGAAAATCCACATGACATCTGCAAACTCCTGCAGGTCAAAGGAACTCCAGGAAGCACAAGGTGAGGTGACCAAGCACTGATCACCAGCAATCCCCCACAGAGCGAGTCAAGAGGATCTCCGACCTGATATTGGCCACCTTATTTGCAAGGAATTGAGCAAGCTCATTGCACTCCACTTGCGAAAAAGGTCTTTGGAGCTGCAGACAGGTAGGGTTGCACAACCTGTCCACAGTTCAAAAGAGCTGAGCTGGTAGATTTTGAGTGGCAGCAATCTTCCCTGACAGGAATTCTGCCTTCTTATGGGAGATCGCTGATTGGTAGGCCTAATAAAGCTCTACCAATCTAAGGTGGTCGATCTCAAGGGTGGATTTCCTCCAATGTCACTCTAACCTATGTCCTAGTCACCACAACTCCCTCAAGGACCCATCAAACCAAGGGGCCCGAGTGCGAAGGGGGAAGAGGATGAACACAGACAGGAGCAATCAGGTCCAGAGCCACAGAAATGGCCTTATTATAGGCCAAAACCAAGGTCTTGGAACTCGTGCTGGCCACAGGAAACTCTGAGAGGTCAATGACCACCATCAGGCCTTTGGGACTCACCTCCCATAAAGGGCAGTAACTGACCATCTTCATAGGGGCAGACCTATGGAGGGGGGCACAAAAGTTGAACCTCATGGTGTAGTGATTGGACCAACCGACAGGTTCCACCCCCAAACTGGAGGCATCAATCCCCAGGAGGAAGACCAGATCAAGAGAGTGACCATGTTGATGGGTGACAGAGGTAACAATCTGTGTAAGGCCCAGCAATGTCATCAGCTGGAGGAAGTGCTGTCCAAATTATGAGAGTTCATTGTCAACCCAGACATTAAAGTCACTCAGAACCATCAGTGTGGGCAATTCCAGCACCATGTTGATCACAATGTCTGCTACTTCCTGTAGAAATCACTTCTTGTCCCTGGGTGGGATGGTAGACAAGGGCTATCCTACAACCTACACCTGCACCATGGTACACTCCAAAGATTCGGCCTCCTCAACTGGAATACTCGTGAGGCTTAACTCGGTCTTGAAACAGACTGCCACCCCCTCCGTGGTCCAATCTCAAGCGGTGTATCACCGAGTACCTGGTGAGAACTGCAGCTTCCAATATGGAGCCAGCATTTTCATACAGCCAGGTCTTGGTGGTGCAAGCCAGATCAGTTGTTCCAATAAGATCAGCAATAATCGGCATCTTATTCTTAACAGATCTGGCATTGCATAACACCTCTCCAGTTGGACAGGCTTCAAGGGCCACCCTGGCTACTTGCCCACCAAAAAATGGTAGTGTCCTTGGGTATGGGGACTAAACATGGGGCACCATGCTCCAAACCCTATTTCACCCCAGGGCATCTTCTAGATCTAATTACCCTGATGTGAGAGACCCGTTCATTCATCCTCTGATGTCCACACCCCCCAGCCCCACCTCCTCTCCTACAAACAATACCCAGCGTTCAATAGTGTGGTACATTGACAACGTCAGTGGGGGAAGGGCGGAGGGAGCAGAGGGCAGAAGACGAATAGCGCATGACCAGGGGAAGGGAGGCCTACACATCCTACAGGCTAACCAAACCCAAAAAACACAGCACCCAGGCAACTAACCCCAAGAGAAAGCCCCAAACAGACAATAAAATCACCCAACCAAAACAAAATAAATAAATAAAAACCCACCCAAACAAATAAAAACCCAGTAAAATAGAACCTTTCCCAACACTAAGAGTATACTTCAGTCCAGTTCTTAGCTCATGGAAAACATGAATGAAAAGTAATAGCAGTAAATAAAACTAGGTCAGAATAAAATCTCCTGTAGTCCTTTCTCACTGGACATGCAGAAGATTATGAGTCCCCCCCACCCCAGGCCCTCTCACATCTGGGAGTGGGAGAAGTCAGGGCACTCTCACCGCCCACAGTTAAGAATCAAAGTCTGCTCAAAGTAGAACAGCACAGTTTAGAAATCCAAAAAGAAAATACTCTTTAAAAAGTAAATTAAATGTGGATGCCCAGGTCCTCTCACCACCAGGGAACCACAAAAGGACACTCTCACTGTCCAGAAAACTAAATTAAATCACACATCCAGAGCCAAGTCAGGAAGGAGTTCAAGGAGTGCAGGTAAGCCACATGGAAAGTCAAATTCAGCAGGGACCAGCCAAAAATTCAAGCCAGAAGCTCATGTCGGCAATAAACAGCACACTAGGGCCCTCCAAACTCCCCTTCCAATGACCACAACTGGAGATGTTTACTGCACCACTTCAATACTCGGGGAGTGACCATGCTGTGGCTAAACCCTGAGGATCTAGGAGAGCTACAGGCTTGTCGGTCAGTTCCCTGGCTGATCTACAGCCTGGTCCCCCATGTAGCAGCAAATCCAGCTGTTGGCCACCCAGCAGAGATGAGCCCACTCATGTCACTGAACAGCTGACCCCACAAAAAATGGTTTCAAATCCCACAGTCAAGGTCTGCACGAGAAGACTGCACCAATAATCGGGTTAGCTCACACCAACAGCCCAAATAATCATACAGTTGGCCAATCCACCCACAAAGGCTCATTCAGACGGCAGGCTTCACATCTGACTCCATCCCCCCCCTTTCTATCAAAACAGGTTTCCCTCAAGGGTCAATACTAGGCCCCATTCTGTTTTCTATTTTTCTAAATGATCTCCCATCTGTCTGCTCCTCATCTTCGATCCACATGTATGCAGATGACATAGTCCTCTTCACCTCTGGTTGGTCCCTTTCAGATGTGGCCACTAGTCTTCAAGTTCAAGTGGATTTTAATAATGTTCAGGACTGGTTTTGCTCTTATAAACTCTTCCTAAATGCAAAGAAAACGGTCTCTATGACTTTCAGCACTAGGCAGATACTCTCAAGGCTCTCATCTCTGGCCACCTTTGTTACCCTCGATGGCACCACTATCGAGGCCTCCTCCTTGTTCAGATATTTGGGCATCTGGCTTGATCAACACCTCATGTTCTCAGATCATGTAGATGCCATCCTGAAAAGCTACGCCCCAAACTCAGAGCCTTATATATAAACCAGTCATGCCTCCCTTTTCCGGTTAGGTGTGAATTGGTCCAAAGATGATCCTCCCGATTTTTGATTACTGCGATGTCATCTATGACTTGGTCCCTGCTACTTCCTTAGACAGGCTGGAAACTCTCTTCAACTCCTTCTGTCAGTTTTTCCTTGATGCTCCTCCACTCACCCATCACTGTCAGCTATAACACTCCTTGGCTTTCCCTTCCCTTGCAAATAGGCATCTGCAACATTGTGCTAAGTTCATCTCTAAATTTTGGCTTGGCTCACTCTCTACATATCTCACCTCCTCCTCAGCTCTCCCCCCACCCGCCCTCTCCAGTCCTATGACCACAGAACTCTGGTAGTCCTACTAAAATCCACCACCACTGGCCAGTCTGCTTTCTCCTACCGGTTCCCAAAACTGTGGAATTCACTTCCCCTCAGATCCATTATTCATCCTCGTCTGCCTTATTAACTGCTGCCCTGCACAATTTCCTATCTGTCAACTGCTCCTGCTTTTAAAGCTTCTGCATGCCTGTTTGGCCCCACCCTGGGTCCTACTTGGGGTATAGCTGTACTAGCACTGTTTGGATGCACTTTTTTTCTTTAAATATTATACTAGACACTGTACAACACCTTTCTGTATTTTGATAAATGTTTTTATATTGCACTGAGAAATTTAAGATGTTATCAAACTATCTATATGTTACCTGTTTCTTGCACACCCTGGAGTTTTCTCCCATTATTGTTGTAATGTGAGTATCTGCTGTTACTTCCTGAATCACTGTCATTGTAATGTGAGTATCTGCTTTTAATTCCTGAGTCATGCACTAGTCATTTCTATGTACTCCCACTCCTTTATGTATTATACAACTACGGCTTACCATTGCACCATATTATTATCTACTTGTACTTGTAACCATGTTTGTACCTCATCTGTTTTTTGTATTACTTTCCGAGTACCACTTCCCCAGGGTGCACCATGAGATGAGCAACATGTTGTTCAGTGTGCCTTTCCTGGGAAACGTTTCAATATGCATATACATATAGTATATATATATATATATATATATATATATATATATATACACACACACACACACACATATATATACATAGTCCTTGCAAAAAACTTCATTAATGCATCAGCTAGGGTTGAAGTGACAAAAGCAGGAAAATGAGGCATTAGGTTTGAGCCCCTAACCCCTCCACCCTTCCACCCCACCTCCTATCCTCCACATACCAACATGCATCAGGGTGTGCTGTGGGGTCATTAGGTCCAACTCTCATTCCATTCCATGTGTAAAAAGGCTGACATAGTAAAGCATAAGAGAATGGGGTGAGAGTTAGGCCTAACAACCCCATGGCACACCCCAATTCTGAGACACGGGCAGTAAAAGTCGTGGGCACCACAATGTTATTAAATTGGAAAAATCTTAATTTTGTTATGGCATATCTATGGAACCCAGAAATCTTTGTACATCTAAACAGCATAATTTACATTTCTGGGATACCCCCTTTATATCTTGCAAATTTCAAGCTAAAAGACCAAACCATTTACAGTGCACTGGCAACGTTTTAAAATTCCTAGTTCATAAAGTGACAAAATCCCTGTTTGCGAGGTCAGTCCCTGTTCACGAGCTGTCAAAATTGCTGTTGGTGAGAAATCCTTGATCGTCAGATGTTGGCCATCTGCTCTAGAAGTTGTGATGAAGGATTTTGTCAGCTTGCTAAAGGGAATTGGCTCATGAAATGGGATTCTGACAGCTCACAAACTTGGATTTTGTCACCTCATGAAAGAGGAATTGAAAAAACAATTCCCTTTCATGAGCTAACAAAATCCCCTTTCTCAAGCTGATCCCCTTTCGTGAGGTATCAAAATCCCCATTTACGAGCCAATCCTCAAAGGGTCATCTGGTTGTGAAATTACATTCAAGGATTTTGTCAGCTTGTAAAAGGGGATCGGCTCATGAACGGGGATTTTGACACCTCACAAATAGGGATTTTGTCAGCTCATGAAAGGGGATTCCAAAACCCAATCCCCTTTCACTAGCTGACAAAATCCCAATTTGAGAGCTGATCCCCTTTCATAAGCTGGCAAAATTCTCATTTGTGAGCCAATCCTCATTCATTAGCTAGGGCCATGTGGTCCCTAAGTCACTATCAATGATTTTGTTCCCTGGCAAAAGGGGATCGGCTCGAGAATGGGGATTTTGTCACCTCATGAACAAGGATCAGAAGTGAGTAATGAATGAAAAAGTTTAAAATTTAAAACAGCCATTTTTTGGCCCAATCAAAAGAAACCAAAGCATGGGTTTGTAGAGGGCATCAGCATGAACAAAACCCCATGCCTTATTTGTAAAAGAAATCTTCCATGGGGAAAGCTATAACATTTTGTTTTAGGGAAAAAATGAAAACAAGGTAACGGCTCATGAATGAGGAATTTTTCCTCATGAATGGGAATTTTATAAATCCGTTTGCAAGGTGACAAAATCCTTGATCCCAAGCCCAATCCCTTTCTGCAAAACATACATATAAATCTTGGAGTGAACTGAGTATGCTCAGAACCTGAAAATTCAAAATTAAATAACTTTGGAATGGATTAATATTTTTCACCATACAAATTGTTCTTTGATCAAGCCTCTTTCTACCCTGAGAATTTGCAGACCAAAATACCAAATGGTGTAGCCAGAGTGCCATGGGCACAAATCACCAAAAAAGTGCCCAAAAAAGCAAGAAGTGCATTTTTCAGTGCTTTGCTGCATGAAAAACCACAATTCCAACTGAAACACATTTTGGCAAAGCAAGAGTTCTACAATAGGAGACCATGCATTCCAGATTACATGCAAATCCGTTGAACAGTTGCAGAGTTATCAACATGCAAAATTTGAGGTTTAGTATTGAACTGCCTACTGAACTCTAACTATACTGGCGCGACTGTGCCAGCACTGTATATATATATATATATATATATATATATATAGATATATACACACACACACATACATATATAGGGTTACCTGGTCACTTCTGTGTTAAACCCAAAATTTTGCACTTTGCCACCATACAATGGATTTGCCTGACAGATTGCACGTGCGGTGTGGTACCATAGACTTCTGGACCTGGCAAGTTGCGTTATGGTCACATGAATGACTGCAGAGCTGTACAGCACCACAAAACAGTGGTTTTTGCGTTTATTTGCTCGGGGCTACAGCCCACATAATTTGTCCATCTGATCTGAAATCTTCACTGAAGCTGCAGTCTGGGTCAGTGATGTGCCTTTTTGGAGATTTGGTGAGAAAGTATATTTTTAAGTTTTAACATTGAAGTCAATGGGGAAAAATATATGTGCCTCTCAAAAGCACCCATTACTGTCGCAAAAGCACATATTACTGTCACAAATCCACATAGTAGTGTCATTGAGGAGCCATCTTGTTTCATTTAGTGGTGAAGAAAACATCTCTAATTCAAATTCTGGTGCCCCTAAGTAAACACTGACTGTTGTGTTTACCTGAACAGACTCTGAGGAACACAATGGAGCCATCATTTTTTTTTCTATGATCTCTAGAAATACCTTTTTATAAGTCGGGTCCCCTGTAGTGTCACAAATCATGACAGTAAATTTGCAACACTTTTGCAAATCACAACACTGTCACATGTGTACTGTCACAATTTGCAACACTACTGCACTAAAAAATACAATTTCTTTGCCACATCATTTCACGTAAACAGTGGGGGCTTCTGGGCTTGAATTTGCAGGGAGGAAGCCCTGTTCCCACAGATGTGACTTTTGATGGGATGGTAAAAAAATTTAAAAGGGTTACAAAGTTACAGAGCTCTGAAGTTTAAACATTTTCTATAGGATAACATTACGGTACCTGCGGCAATGTTCAGTGACCATATCTCGAAAATTATTCGAGATATGGATTTTTCATTCTCCGCATCTTAGTCCACCTGGACTAAGCCTGCATGGAGGTTTCAAAGCCATGATTACAACTGCAGTAGAATTTTTTTCATAGTTGCTATGGTTACTGAGATATTGCCAAATAAGTGTTACGAAGGTTACTTTTCAGTACTATGGGGCTGTTGTCTGGCTCCATACTTATGTGTAAATGGGAGTGTAGGGCCCAAAGGCCCCACACTCCCATGTATGCATACCATTAGGCAAAAATCACATGTGAAGGGAGTGCAGGGCCCGAGGACCTACACTCCCACAAACACATACTGGTTACAGTAACATTACACTTTCTCAAAAAGAAGGGAAATTCATTGTAAAAAACATTGTTAATGCATCAGTTAGGGTTGATAGCACAGCAGCAAAGGTATGGAAATGTGATGTTAGGGTTACCCTCCCTACCACCCACACTCCGTACACCAACAGATGTCGAGGTGTTTCATGGCATCCTCAGGCCTAACTCTCATCCTATTATCCTACAGTGTCACATGTCAGCTTGTTTACACATGGAATGGGGTTAGAACTGGGCCTGATGGCCCCATGGCACACCCAGTCTGTTGGTGTGTGGAAGGTGGGTGGTGGGGTGGTGGGGGGGTAACCCTAAGGGTAAATTTCCTAGTTTCTGACACTTTAATAAAAACCCTAACTGATGCATTAATGTAGGTTTTTTGCAATTATTTTCCCTTCTTTTTGAGGTAGTATAATAGTATGTGCTCGCGTAGAATAAATTCAATGGGTGTACATAACTTGGGCATTTTCAGTAGTTTTTTCACCAAATTATCATCATGGAAAATGCCAACTGTATTGTGAGGTGTGAAAAATTGTAAATGTTGAAAATCTGCAGTGAAATCATTACAAATTGGTGACGTTACGAACATGCTTAGAAACAGCGCAACACATACTCGTAATGCAGTTATTTTTGAGACTTTTTGCACCAAATTTTCAAATGGGGTTCTTGGGACCCCACTTCATGAACACTGGCACTGTCATTTCATTAATCAGTGCCAAAAAGTGATTCCGTGCAGCAACAGCAAAAATCACCTTTTGGGACCGATTAATGAGATGACAATGACAATATTCAGTAGGTGGGGTCTCAAGAACCCCATGTTAAAAATGTTTGGTCAAAATTCTTAAAAATGACTGAGATATCAACATAAGTTGAAAACCCCTTTAACAGTCATCACTTTGATTCCTTCAGTTCCTGGTTCACCTTTGAAGAGTGCAGATGTGTCCCCATCTAGAGAAGATCACAGCCACCAACCTCCGGGGTAAGTATGGAGTAAGGCGGGGGGGGTACTGAGAAGTCGGTGCCAAAAGGGAAGGTGGGGATGGGGAGGGGATGTGGGAGAGAGGAGGGACTGTTATTTTTTTGCATGTTTAATAAAAAAAGAACGCCGGGGCCTTTTTTAAAGGGACATTAAACATTTTGGGACACTGAGAGTGGCTATCAAGTGTCCCACATTGTCAAGCATATGGGGGCTACTTCAGGTGCAAGGATTGGGCACCCCGTGGTTGGCAAACATAAGGAAGGGACAGCAGCAACATTGCTGGGTGGGATGTACTGGGAACACTGGGAGTGGGCTCCCCAGTGTTCCACAACAAAGTCAGGTAACCACACAACTGAGGATATTGGGAGTGGGCTACCCAGTGTTCCACACTGTTGGGGGAGATGGGGGTACTGCTGACACTGGGATTGGGCAACCCCCTGTCTGCAGACATTGAAATAATGACTAGTAAAATTCCATGGCCCCCTTCCCCTTAGGAGATGTAAAAGGGGAAAATCAAGTAACTGTTAGGTACAGACTTGGTCTTTACCTAATCAGGGGCCAAGGAATCCAATTCTGGGGTCTATTTGACCCCAAAATGAGCAGGGTCTGTTGCCTGGAAATCTCCCACATACTGTCACGTGGGAAAGATAGTGACAGGATTCTGCCACAATTTGCAGCACAGACTACCACCAGAAAGACATATTTTTGGTTCCCATGCCCCCCCAAAAATGTCAGAAGCATGTTCCTCAGCCCCCGATTAGATAAACACAAATGTTAGTGTTTACCTAGTGGCAGTATTTTTTTAAATATTTAAGTTTTCAACCATCGCTAACTGCAAACAAGATGGTGGAAATAGTAACTGAAAACTGAAATTGAGAACAGTAAAGTGCACATGGTAAATGGCTATTACCATTCAAACACTTATCGTTTCAGAGGTAAATTGTGAAAGGTAAATGACATTTACCATTTGTGATTTACTGTTCGAGTGGTAAATGTTAATAATTGTTTGAACAGCCTGTCGTGCATCTATCACAAAAACAATAATAATTCAAAAATGATAATATATTTTAAAACCAAATGATCTAAAGGCACACCCTTGACACACATCCCATCATCCCACAAAATATCAGAGGCAAACTTAATTCTGTGTGTGCTGTACATGAGAGCAAAAAATTCTATTTTATCCTATGAGGGGAAAAAGGTTCCTTTCTGCATTTTTGACTACTTCATATCTCCAAAACTGTAAAAGCTGCTGTAATGTACCTTTCCACATTTTGTGACACTGACAACATGACAGCACATACCAATTTTTGAGTTATGTGGTTGAAAAATGACGAAGTTATTAAGATGCAAAAATTGAGATTTAACATTGTACGGTTGTACCAACCCTAACTATAAGGGTGCTATTGAGCCCTTATAATGAATGTATTGTAGTGGCCCGGCACTGTCACTATAGTTAGGGTTGTGGAGCCACGTCTATATTAAACTAAACATTTTGCACTTTAAAAAGGTTCCAACCATTTGTCTGATTTGCATGACATTTTGCACGCACATTGTGATACCATAGTTCTCTGGAGCTGGAAAGTTCCATTCCAATCAGATGTTTGGTTGCGGAGCTGCAGTGTGAAAAAGTGTGAACAATTCTCAACTTTCATGAATTCTTTGCTTGCCTCCACAACCTGAATGGTTTTTCCATCTTGTCTGTAACTCTCAGGGTATATGGGGACTGGGTAAAGAAGTGGCTTTTAAAGGTTTGGTGAAAAAATTTTAATCCGTTCAAAAGTTATTACATTTTAAAGTTTCCCATTATAGCCTGGGGAAAAATTATATGTGCACCATGAAAGTTCTTTTAACTGCTGCAAAAAGTGCCATGAATGTCCCATTGGTTAACAAAGGGGATTTTCACGTCACTTTTACGAAAGAACAGCACAATTTTGTGCTACTTCCCCAATATTAACCTATGGAAAAAGAAACTCAGTACCCAAGCACTGAGGCAATGGTTACCCCAAAAGGCATTGGCCCGGGGAGCCAAGTTTCAATGAAATACAAAATCACACATACTCCCATACTGCAAAGCATCATGGGCTGTATATGCAAATCACCACAGAATATTATGCTGGTTCAAATTTATGCAGAAATGCATGGTGATGAAAGGCCTCTCACACAGTCTGCAAAGGGTGCCAACAGAAGACACACGTGTTTTATCTTACCAGGACTCATCAGTGTGCCTCGTCTGTGTGACACCCTAGTGGAATGAACCAGCTACCCTAAGATGGTCTACCTGGGTTATGGTGTGGTGAGCCCAATAAAAACAAAAAACAACTTAAAGACAGAGAACCTCTGGGACTTGCGCAAACTTCATCCATTTGTTAACATCCCCAAAAAGCATAATTCTTTGCCACTTCATAGCAAAATAACAGTTAGTGCTTTTTTGCTGAAATTTGCAGGGTGTCAAACCCTTGCACCACAGATGTGCCTTTTTGTGGTTTGGCGAAGACATTTACACTGGTTTCATAGTTACAGCATTCCAAAGTTGGGAAATTTCCCATAGATAACATTGCTGAGCCAGCAGGGCTTTTCCACACCCATATCTCAAAAACAGTTTGAGATATGGATTTATCGCTAAACACTGCTTAGTACACCTTTAGGTGTATGTATAGTTTCAAGAAAGTATGCATAGTTTTGTGAAAGTACCATTGCTTTCGTGAAAGCATACCATACTGTCCCAAAATTATCATTAATTTAGTGAAAGTATGCCATACTTTCCTGAAAGTACCATTACCTTGCTTGGGACAGTTTCATAAAATTCTGCATCACTTTTGCAAAAGCATCCCATTGCTTACGTGAAAGCTGTGCTATGTAAACCAATGGTGCTTCAATGAAAGTGTTGCACTCCCACCTATGGATACATTTATACAGAACTGAAAGCACAGGGCAGTGCTGCGCTATGTCTCTAATCTTATAGGTAGACAGGAGTGCAGGGCTCAGAGGGCTTGTGCTTCCACCCATGGATACCATCTTGCAATACTGGGAGCATAGGGCCCTCAGGTACTATGTCTCTACACTTGTGACTGGTTGGAGTGCAGGGCCTAGAGGGCCTGTGCTCCTACAACCATGTATCAGTTACATTACACTTTCTCAAAAAGAAGGGAAATTCATTGCAAAGAACTCTATTAATGTATCAGTTAGGGTTGATAGTACAGCAACAAAAGTGCACCTAAACAGTTGGGGCTTTTGGGCTGAAATTTGTAGGGTGGCAAACCCTAGCCCCACAGATGTGCCTTTTGGTGGTTTGGTAAAAAAATTTTCAACGGTTGCAAAGTTACAGCGCTCTGAAGTTAAGAAATTTCCCATAGGATGACATTGTGGTGCCAACGGCACCTTTCTGCTCCAGTATCTCGAAAACAATTCGACATATGGATTTTTCATTCTGGGTGGCTTCTCTTGCATGGAGGTTTCCAGGTCATGATTATAGCTGTAGTGGAATTTATTTCATAGTTCCTACAGTTACTGATATATTGCCAAATTAGTGTTACAATGGTTAGTTTCAGTACTATAGGACTGCTGTGTGTCTCCGTACTCATGCGTAAGTGGGAGAACAGGGACCAGAGAGCCTGCATTCTCACATACACATACCATTATGCAAAAATGAGAAGAGTGAAGGGAGATCAGGGCCCGGAAGGCCAGTGCTCCCAGAAACACATACCAGTTACATTATACTTTCTCAAAAAGAAGGGAAATTCATTGCAAAAAAAGTGCATTAATGCATCAGTTAGATTTGATAACACAGCAACAGAAGTTTGGAAATTCGATGTTATGGTTACCACCCCTATCACCCCAACCCCACCATCTACACACCAACAGACATTGAGGTGTGCCATGGAGTCACCAGGCCTAACTCTCACCCTATTATCCTACACTGAAGTGTGTCAGCTTGTTTACACATGGAATGGGTTGAGAGTTAGGCCTGATGACCCCAAGGCACACCCAACATCTGGTGGTGTGTGGAGGGTGGGGTGGTAGGGGTGGCAAGCCTAAAATTGAATTTTTAAACTTTTGTCGCTGTGCTATCAACTCTAACTGATGCATTGACACAGTTTATTGCAATGAATATATATATATATATATATATATATATATATACACACACTAATTGCCAGCAGATTAGGCCTTATGGTCTATCGAGTCTGCTCGAACCTCAGATCCCTAGTTGGGTGCCGAGGCCCTCCCCCCCTTGTGTTCCAGAAACCCCTATCATCCATCTCCATCCCCCTGGGCCAGGCCATTATCTGATACATCAGCTTTCTGTGTCTGTCCCACCCTCTCTTGAAGCCCTCCACTGTGGATCTCTGAACCAGCTCACCAGGCAGCGCATTCCAAGGGTCCACTACCCTCTCAGTGAAAAACCTCCTTCTCTTCCCCCCTCACCCTTCCACCTTCCAACTTCAAACCATGCCCTCTGGTGATACCTCCATGCTTTAGTCTAAAGATCTCCTCCATGTTTACCCTATTTATTCCCTTGAGGTACTTGAAGACCTCAATCATGTCCCCCCATCTCTCCTCTCCTCCAGTGAAAACAGGCAGAGCTCCTCAAGTCTGCCCTCATACGTCAAATCCCCTAGTCCTCGTATCATCTTAGTTGCACTCCTCTGTACCCTCTCCAGGAGCTGTATGTCCCTCTTCAAGTGTGGTCTCCAGTACTGTACACAGTACTCAAGGTGTGGTCTAACCAGTCCATTGTACAGTGGCAGAATCACTTCCCTGCTCCTAGAGGTGATCCCCCTTACAATGCATCCCAACATCCTGTTTGCCTTGCTAGCCACTCTCCTGCACTGCTCAGAGTTATTCATACATGCATGCACCATCACCCCTAGGTCCTTTTCCCCTGTTGAGGCCTCTAGCGCCTCCCCTCCCAGGGTATACCTGTGTTTAGGGTTTCCCTGCCCAAGATGTAACACCTTGCACTTGGTGATATTGAAATTTAATTTCCATGTGTGAGCCCTGCTTTCCAGGGTGTCCAGGTCCCCTTGCAGTGCCAACCTCCCCTCTTCCCCTCAACTAGTGCTCCCATCTTGGAGTCATCAGTGAAGAGACTCATTTTACACCCTATACCCTCCCTGATGTCCGATATGTATGCATTAAACAGGATCGGACCCAGGACCGAGCCCTGCGGTACCCCGCTACTGACCTCTGTAGGGTTTGAGAGCTCCCCACTGACCACTACTCTCTGGGTGCATCCAGCTAGCCAGTTTTCAATATATCTGACCATCAAAGGGCCTACTCCCAACCCCGTCAGTTTCTCCACCAGACCATTGTGGGGGACAGAGTCAAATGTCTTGCTGAAGTCCAAGAATAATACATCCACAGGATTTCCCCTGTCCAGTTCTGATGTTACCCATTCATAGAACTCCACAAGATTGGTTTGACATGATCTACCTGGCACAAACCCATTTTGCCGACTATCCAGACCTCCCACCTCCTCCAAGTACACCCTCAATCGTTCCTTTAGTATACGCTTCATTAATTTTCCCACCACCTATGTCAAACTGATGAGTCTATAGTTACCTGGTACTTCCCTTGACCCCCCTTTATGGATTGGCACCACATGTGTCTCTCGCCAATCTCTAGGTACCCTCCCTGTCTCAAGCGACCTGTTGAAGAGCTCTGCCAGGGGTGCAGCCAGTATGTCCGCCAATTCCCATAGTACTCTCAGACGAATGCCATCCGGTCCAGGAGATTTATCTTTCTTTAGAGCCTTGAGGGCAAACCACACACTTTCAGTGGAGACAGCATCATCCTTCCCCTCCACCTTACTGGCCTTTTTACCCTTATCCTGATGTGACACCCCTGGGGTACCTCTCCCTCCCTCTTGCTCCATTTCTGTTGCTCCCTTGATCCCACTCACTACCACTTCTATCCCCATTGTGCCTTGTTTTGTAGATATCCCATCCCCTTCCCTAGTGAACACAGAGGTGTAGTACTCATTTAATACCTCTGCCTGGTCCCTCGCCTCTTCCACCCACCCTCCTTCTAATCACAATCTGCCGAGATGGCCCTTAGTTTTTCTCCGATCCCCAATGTACCGGAAGAACCCCTTTTCCCCTCCATGTATCCCCTGTGCCAGCCGTTGCTCTTTACTGGACTTTGCCTCCCTCACCATCCGGGTGACTTTTCTAGATGCAAGATGGTACATTTCCTTTTCCCTATCCCCTCTTGTTGTTTTATATTTTTTGTAGGCCACCTTCTTTTCTCTGACCACTACCTGAACCTCACTGGACCACCAGCATGGTCTATGTGACCTTGATCCCTTACGTTTCACCTTAGCGCAGGTCCTGACTGCCTCATGAAGTCCCCGTTTTATGACCTCCCATCTCTTTTCCACATTTGTTATTGATGTAATCCCCTTCAAGTGATCCTTGAGAATATTTCCCATGCCCACAAAGTCCATCCCCCCGAAGTCCACTGCCAGTGTCCTAGATCTCACCCCTCCCACCATGCTTATTTGAAACCAGACAGTATTGTGGTCACTTCCAGTCAGGGGATCCTCTATAACCAGGTCCCTTACCAGATCCCCATCTGCCAGAACCACATCCAAGACATGCCCCTCCCTTGTGGGCTCCATCACATGCTGTGTTAAGAACACATCTTGGAAGCCGTCCAGCAGCCTCTGCTCCTTGGCCACCTTAGGGACATGGTTCCCCAGTTTGTATCTGGCATGATAGGTCCCCATCAACACCATTCCTTCCCCTTTTGGTCCACACTGGGCAATGATGTTGTCCAGCAAACCATCCTCCAGAACATCACCCATCCGGGGCCATATACTACACCCACAGCTTGTACCTCCTGCTGGGATTCGTGGAGTGACCCATAAGGCCTCCACGTTTCCCTCTGCCTCTTCTACCCTAGCAATTTCTATGTCATATCTGATGAACATAGCCACTCCACCCCCTCTGCCCTCCTTTCTATCCTTCCTAAGCATAGTGTACCCCCACACGTTTAGGTCCCAGTCATGGTTTTTGTTGGCCCACATTTCCGTGACTGCCGCCACATCCACCCCCCCTCGAACAGCATGACCTGAAACTCTGGCAACTTGTTTCCCAAGCTCCTGGCATTTACTAACACCACCCCCACCCCTTATCCCTGATCCCCTTTGTCGAACCCCACCCAGGTTCCTTATACTTCCATCCTCCCTTTGCTCCTCCTGAAACCTCCTCCCCCAGTCTGTTTCCTCCCTCCCCCCTTGGGCTTGAAGGCTACTCCCCTCATCTGGAGGAGAGGGATTCTGGTCAGCCCTCCCTTATCCCTCCCCTCACAAGTTTAAACCCCACCTTACTTGAATGTAGTCAGTCAATTTCCTGTGTGTGTGTATATATATATATATATATATATACACACATATATATATATATATATATATATATATATATATATACACATATATATATATTATCTTCACTCCACACAGATACCTGTTCACTCCCCTGACCCTTCATTGACTAGGCCTTGCATGGAAGTATCTCTTACCCTGCACACATACCCATACTTTTCACCCTCCTTGGTACAGGGAGCTAGGTTTCAAATGAGGGACATCCAGTTCCATCTGAGGTCCTTTTGGTCTCAGAAAAAAGATCCTCTAGTCTAACCAAATTGATTTCAGTGACTCAGACTCTGATCCAAGCTGTCCAATGGTGGTTGGATCAGGACAACCTCAGACAAGGAGTCCCATTCATCATTCAGACTCATTCTGTGGTACTAACCACAGATGCCTCTCTCCTGAGTTGGGGAGCCCTCCTGAGAGCCCTTACGGCTCAAGGTGCCTGGTCCCCTTTGGAGCCTCTACTTCATATCAATCTTCTGGAGCTCAGGGCAGTATTCCTGACTGTCCAAGCTTTCTTGGACTCAATAAGGAGAAAAGTGGTTCAGGTCAGGACAGACACCACCACCATATGGTACATCAACAAGCAGGGAGGCACTCGGTCTACAGTCTTGTGCATGGAAGCCAAGAAAATATGGTCTCTGGCTTATACCCTGCAAGCATCCCTAGTAGCAGTCCATCTACCAGGGAAGGACAATGTGCTAGCAGATGCCCTGAGCAGAATATCTCAGGGCTACCACGAATGGGCCCTGGACCCCTTCATACTGAAAGTAGTCTTCTTCAGGTGGGGCACTCCAGTGATAGATCTCTTTGCAGCCCCAGACAATCACTAACTTCTTCTTTTCTGCTGCATTATTCCAGTCAGGGGCTCAGTTCCCCTGGATGCTCTGGTTCTGGATTGGAGGGGGATTCCTTTATGCCTTTCCTCCCTTTCCCCTGTTATTCAAGGTCCTGGTCAAGATCAGGTCATAACCATGCAAGGTGATCCTGATTGCACCAGACTAGGTCAGACAGCCTTGGTATCCTCTGTTGTTGTCCCTAGCAGTCCATCTTCCCCTATCTCTCCCCAAGAGACACAATCTGCTAACCTCATCCCAGGGGAGAATCTGGTACCCCAACCTTCAGTCTCTCAACCTCAAAGCTTGGCTCTTGAAGAGCTAGAGTATGCAGGTTTGCACCTGGCTCAGGCGGTGCTGGATATTCTCAAAGCTTCTCGAAACCCTGCCACCAGAAAAACGTATAATTCCAAATGGAAGAGATTCACTATTTGGTGTTCCAATAAGGATGTTTTACCAGATATTGCTGATCTGGCTACAGTTTTGGATTATATGGTTCATCTTAATGGCTTAGGCCTTAGGCCAGCCACTTTAAAGGTTCATTTAACAGTTGTGTCTGCATTCCTGTCAGCAGGGAAGGCTTCCTCTCTGGCATCTCATCCTGTCTTCTGTAAGTTCTTTAAAGGTTTGGTTCATACCAATCCTCCCTTTAGGGATCCTACTCCTGCTTGGGATCTTAATCTTTGCATTGCTCAGCTCATGCAAACCCCTTGTGAGCCTTAGGCTACAGCCAAACTCAAGTTTCTGACTTGGAAAACTGTGTTCCTGGTAGCTATTACTTCTGCCAGGTGTATTAGTGAATTACAAGCTGTGTCAGTGGAGCCAGATTTTATCTCATTCCATAGAGATAAGGTGGTCCTTAGAACCAATAGGAGGTTCTTACCCAAGGTGGTCTCAGATTTTCATCTGAACCAATCCATATATCTTCCTGTGTTTTCACTCATCATTCTTCTTCAGGAGAAAGAAGTTACATAGTCTGGATGTTAAGAGGGCACTTAGCTACTACAATGAGCATACTAAGGCTCTCAGGTATGAATGTTCCCAACTGTTTCTCACTTATGGTGAAGTGGGGAAAGGCAAGCCTGCTACTAAGAGAACTATTGCCAGGTGGATTGTCTCTAGTATACAATTCTGCTATGAAGAGCTATCCAAAATACTCCCCTAAGGCCTGAGGGCTCATTCAACTAGAGGTACAGCTGCTTCCCTGACTGCTGCCAGGGATATACCTTTACTGGAGATATGCAAAGCAGCCACCTGGAAAACTGTCCATACTTTCACCAAGCATTACTCCTCACTGGATATCCAGGCAAGGAGTGATACTCAGTTTGGAACAGCAGTACTCTAGAGCCTGTTCCCAAAACAGGTGTGGTACCCCCTCCATGGCGGTACTGCTTGGTAGTCTGCATATGTCAGAATACAGCAAGACTTCATGTTGTTTGAAGAAAAAAATACTCACCTTAGTAATTGTGTTTCTTCTAATGGAGTCTTGCTATATTCTTACCTCCCTCCCTGCCTCCCCTCTCAGAACCTTTGTTTTTAGGAAGTGGGCTGGGAGGTACAGTGTTGCATTTCAGGGGTGCACTTGGCACTCCTTCTTTTTAGAAGGGGGGAGTGGGTTATGGTTATGTTGTTTCTGGTAGCATTATGTTGGTTCACTACCTGGTTTTTATATTTGGTTTCTTGACTTGAGTCTTTGGGGGAACCAAATCAGTTGTTGCCTGTTGGCCTACTCTTTTACAATTTCCACTTTAGATAAGTGTAGTTAGTTAGCAGTAGCTCGTAAGAATCTGACATTACACTTTGAAGTGCTGCAGACAGAGGTTTGAAACCGAGCTTGAGCCCAACGTTCTATGCTCTCTGCATAGAGTTAACTCTTTCCTCTCCGGAGTAGTTCAAGTGCTGGAGCTAACTGCATATGTCAGAATACAGCAAGACTCCATTAGAAGAAACACAATTAGTAAGGTGAGTAATCTTTTCTTAAGTTACTACAAGTAAAAAATTTGAAAATGTTGTTTCTGAGCATGCTCAGTAGGCACTTCAATATAGCTGTATGAAACGAAGCAAGAATCCTGGTTTGTATGCAAACAATCCTACTTCGTATGGCTGCCATCTTGCTTACAGTTCTGCCTGCAATTCAAATTTGAAAACCTCCCAAAATAACATACATGTGATATCTCCCTCTTTTTGCAGGAGACTCCTGGTTTTTTGGCTGAACTCCCTTCCTCCCCTCCCAGGAAACAAAATCTCCTGCTTAAGTAAAATCATGTCCAAAATATCCATTCACGTTTTTTTGGCAGATAAAGACACGCAAAAAGTAAATTAGTGATGAGCAATGTAACTGACAACTTTGTACAACTAGTTGTTGATTCTTTTTAGCGCTTATTCTTGACAAAATGAAATATAGTAACTTGTTTTTAAATGCTTTTTTCTTATTTTTTGATGCCATTTAAGGACAAACTCATGATGTTATGGCATCTCCCTACTAGCGGGCCAATCTCCCTACTAGTTTGACCCAAATCTCTCTCTTAAGCAAGTTGGACATACAGGTATCACATGTATGAAATAATATTCTGGGGAGCAACCAACACATGCAGCTTGCTTATTGTGACCCCCTAAGTGCATTCTACACTTTACTGCTTGAAAAATGTCCTACAAATATTTTAAATTTATATTACAGTTCTTCATTCATATCCATGTAATATGAAGTAGGATCTTACTTCATATGATGAGATATGAAGTAGGGTCCTACTTCATATCATGAAAATGCTGAAAAGAACTGCTTATTCTGACAGGGTGGTGCCAAATGCTCATGTCGGCACTAGATGCCCAGTGCACCAGTATGGGACACTGGTTAGCCCACTCCCATTGTTCTCCAACAGAACAAAACTCTCCGACATGTTTGCCAACAACTGGGAGCTAAATCCCCCCATCAGCAGTAGACCCCCTTCCAAGGTGGGACACTAGGGAGCCCACTCCCAGTGGCCCCAGTTATCTTATACGCACCACAGCCACCAGCAATGAGTAATACTGGGGAGCTCACCCCCAGTGTTATACATTTTTGTTGTTGTTGCTGTTTGCCTGCAACAAAATAAACAGTCCATCATCTCCCTCCATGCCCCTCCTCAATCCCCACCCTCCCTTTCTCTGTGTACCCACCTCCCCAAATCCCCCGGTACCCCATACTTACCTCTGGAGGTTGGGCGCTGTCATCTTCTGTGGACCAGGACATGTCTGCACTCTAAAAAGCTGAACCATGAAATGAAGAATCATAGTAAGTGTTGTATAATGGTTGTCTATGGTGTTTTGAAGTTAAGGTAATATCTCTGTCATTTATTTGAATTTGTTCACTACATTTTGGTACCACACCTCATGAACACTATCAGTGTCATCTCATTAATCTGACCCAAAAGATGATTTCGTGGTTGCCATGCAGAATCACCTTTTGGGACAAATTAATGAGATGACAGTGCCAGTGTTCATGAGGGCAGGTCCCGAAAAGCCCATGTTGAAAATTTGGTGCAAACATTTTGAAAAATGCCTGTTTTACAAGTGTGCACTGTGCAATTTCTACACACACGTGTAACATCACCAGTTTTTAATATTTTCATGCCAGATTCTCAACATTGTAATTTTTTCACACCTCCACATGAATAGTACAGCTGTTATTTTTCACATCCTGCCCAAAACATGTTTTCATACATATTGCACAAAATAGTGAGGTTACTGTGTGAAATCAGCTTTCGGGATGGATTAATGAAAAGACAGTGCCACCGTTCATGAGGTGGGGTACCCAAAAGCCCATGCTGAAAATTTGGTGGAAAAATTGTTTAGTTACATGTGTCTGTTGAATTTATTCTACGTACATGCATAAGTTTGCTACTTTTTGATCTTTTGATGCCAAATTTTCAGCATAACCTTTGTATCACACCACCTCATGAACAGTACAGCTGTTATTTTTCACATTGTGGCCAAAATGTGTTTTTGCACCTGTGACATAGAATGGCATTACAGCTGCGCATAATTATGTTTTGCCTTGCATTTCACTATTTCTCTGTACCAGTGTACATGAAGTAGGGTAATAAGATGGCTATGCTGATAATTGGGTCACTGATGTATGACACGTGGAAGCACAGGGCCCAGAGGGCAGTGTTCTCCCACACGTACACACATATGCACATCTACAGAGGAATTGGAGTGCAGGGTCCTTTAGATTCTGCCTTCCCATAGTAAAATAAAGATACTATTATACTATCTCAAAAAGAAAAGAAATAAGTTGCAAAAAACTCTGTTAATGCATCAGCTAGGGTTTCTAGTATAACAACAAAAGACTGGAAATTTAGCGTTATGGTTATCAACCCTACCATCCCAACCCCACCCTCCACACACCAACAGGTGTCAGGGTGTGCCTTGGAGTCATTGAGCCTAGCTGTCACCCCATTCTCCTACACTGTAACATCTCAGCTTGTTTACACATGGAATGGGGTGAGAGTTAGGCCCAATGACCCCAAGGCACACCCAGATGCCTGTTGGTGTGTAGAGGGTGGGGTGGTGGGGTTGATGTGGTAGGGTTGGTAGCCCTAACACTGAATTTCCAGACTTTTGTCACTGTAATAGAAACTCTAACTGATGCATTAATGAGTTTTACAATGAATGAATATATATATATATATATATATATATATATATATATATATAGGGGCCAGCCACGCCCTTATATTTAGGGTTATGAATGCACTTCTATGTTAAACTTGAAATTTGACACGTTAATAACTTTAGACCTGTTCAACAGATTTGCATGAAATTTGGTATGTGTGGTGGGGCATGGTAGTTCTCTTGATTTGCCAAGTTGCGTTTCAGTCAGACTTATGGTTTTTGCGCACCAACTCTGAAAAATGCACTTTTCACCAGTTCTGTGGGCAGTTTTTTGGATTTTGTCTGTGGTGCTGCACAGCTGTCATGTGGTCTGCTGGTCTGAAACTCTGCATGTGTAAAGAGCTTATGTCAAGGAACATGCCACTTTTTGTTTGGTGAAAAAATATTAATCCATTCAATAGTTATTAAACTTTTTAGCTCCTATTATAAGTCTATGTGAAAATCTATATGGCTATTTTGTGAAAGAAGAATGGGGTTTTGGCCATCACGATCAAAGAATTTGCAGGCTCACAATTAAAGAATCTTTGATTGCGAGAAATTTATTAATCGTGACAGCCACCATCTTGTTTTCAGTTTGGGGATGGAAAAAAAGTAAATGTTTCACCCCACAGGTGACTTGTGAAATAATTGAGGCATGGGTTTAGATCAGGGGGCTTCCCTCTATTGACCCATGCCTCTGGTTTATTTTAGTTTTGTCAGAAAATAGCCTTTTACATTTTTACAATCTTCGGCCACAGCTCACTAATGATCTTTGGCCACGAGCCTGCAAAATCTTCGGCAGCGGTCACGGCCGATTATTTTGCAGCATCACAGTCAAAGAATTAAATAACATGGACATGTGAAAGAAGATGAATCATGAATGAATCTGTTCAAAGCTGTTGATTAAATTTGTTTAGCTATATAAAGTGAACCCATTCATTTTTATGAACATTCTGTCTGCAACTCAAATTCAGTTTTTCCAATAACTCTTAAGAAGCCAAAGTGTTGATCCAAAAGACAGTTACTTTAAAACCATCTATTTCATTGGATTAGCATAATATGGGATGCTGTTTAAATTGTAGATGGCTCAGTTTTCCATGTATTAGTGAAACATCATGTACTTATTTATGATAACAAAAATAGCTGTTGATTGTAGATTCATTTGATATTTGACGATTGGCTTTCATGTCTGTGATAATGGTTTTCATTTGTGGTTAGTTTCATTTTTTTGCCTGATTGATCGACAGCAAGGAATGGAGCATTGCTCAGTTTTTGGAGGAACTAATTTGGCAGAAAAACATGATATAGACCTCTGAACATTACCTCTCTGCAAACTACTTTACATTTCACATGTGGCTGCTGAGTTTAGAATTTCTCTTTCTCATTTCCATTTTTGAAATATATTGAAATTCAGTCTTATTCTCACAAAACTCTTTCTCGCAGCAAACAGTGATTCCATCTGAAACACCAAGCACACTGAAGTTTTCCATTGCTATGTACTGCTGTCTTTGGATAAATCTCACACATATAGACACACACACACACACACACACACACACACACGCATGATGAACATATTTATATAGTTGATTAGAACTGTACTTTAAATGATAGATAACAAAGTTCTTGTTTTGACTGGTTGAACCGCAATATCATGCTTATGGGAATTATAAGTATTATAAACTGAAGCTTTGCACAGTATTTTGCATTATATTATTTTCTGTGCATCAAGTGCACCAGACAGAAACAGGTATATTGGAGTTAGTCCATATAAAGTGTAATAGTTTTGCTTTATTATGCATGCAATATATAAATGGTGCTAAATTTCAAGTCACTGCTGTATTTAATTCAGCAGGACTACCTATAGTAGAAACCAATTCATAAAACTGCACTTGCTCACTCAGGTAAGGGTGGCAGATGTTTGACAATGGGACACTTGCTTGGCCCAGTCAGGTTGCATGTTTGTTAGTAACCACCTTGCTCAGAGTCAGCAGCGCACCTTATGCTCAGTCTGCACAGTTATGCAGTTCAGTACTTCAGCCAGTAGGAAGTGCAGATTGTCACATCAGACCCTGAACTGAATGAAACACACACACACACATACACACACACCCCTATCTTATAACAGCCCTCTCGATTTCTTTTCTTAATTGGGATTTCAGTAAAAGCTTTATTGCATTGAAAAAACAATGAATTTAATTTTAAGAGAAGTGATAGACTTTAAAATACTAAGTATGGATGGGTTTACACACATGCATGCACACACGCAGACACACATTTACACAAAATATAAAATATTGGCATTGTAGTCCACCAAAACCGTTGCTCTCTAAATGTGAAATGATGCCTCTCATACCTTGCTATTTGAGAAAAATTATATTTTTTAAAACTAATTTGCTTCCAGTTTATGCTCGCTACATATCAGTTGTAGAACCATGATTGCTGCACATTTGTATACAGTGAAAATACTCAGATAAGAAAAGGGTCCATATATAATTTTCATCATCTCTATAGGTAAATATTTTTCACTATCAGGTTAAAAAACCCATAAAACTTCAATAGTTCTCACCTGTATTTATCATAACTGGGCCGCTTCACAAACATGATTAGAGACTACTCTCCCAGTGCTTGTTAGTAATTAATTTTCCTGCATACAGAGATGAGAACCCATGCAGCAGATGTGGGTAATAACACATTTTATATATGTACAAAGAAGCTGCTGTGCTCATTATTTTGACAGCCTACAGGTTGGGCTGTATACATGGAAAAATGCCTTAACTGTGGTTTCTTCATATTTCTATATACTGAATGTTTGTTTTCATTTTTATTTATTTATTTCCTATTCTCTCCGAAAAAAAGGTTTTATTTAAAATATCATACTGTGTTGATTCTTAAATAAAATCTCAAGAATAACGAAGGAAACGCAGCAATCTATATCCCTTAACTGAGGTTTGGAGGACATTTGAAAATGACATCTAAAAATATCTGTGGCTAATTTCTGCTGCTCAGGGATGATCAAAGGGTGGGTGGGGACATTTAGTTGGTGGGAATCCAGATGGCTTATTGCTTACTTTGAGTAGGAAGCTTCTAAACTACTTTATATATTCTGCACAGTAAGGAATTATGAGTGATATTTGGATGTATTTCTCATGTCATATTTTACCTGAGGTATTTATTGTAAGCCTGAATTCTTGTTGTTTTTGTTTAAATCAGAAACTTTATTTTACAGTTTATTTCCACAGGATATTCCAGCTATTGCAGGATATCTCATTTTTAGTGAGGTCCTGCTTGCTAACTATTTTTGCAACAAGGTGGGACTGAACATTGCGATGTTATAGGACTTGTGCAGAGTCACACAATGAGTAAGTGGCTAGGATGAGATTTAAGCCTGCATGGGTAGCCTGATTCATTCTGTGCTGCAGCCACTGGAGCACGTTACCCCTGAACTGATTAAAATTATAGGAATTCAGGGACCCACTGAAAACAGTTCAAATAAAATTGTTCAATAGAATTCTGATTCTGAACAGTTATTGCTCAGGGCTATATAGTTTCAGATTTAGGTGGTAACAACGTATTGTCCATGTCTTTGCAAACATGTAGAACAGAAGATATTAATGTCAACAAAATCTATACCATTCTTTGCGTGGAATTATCAAAACGTTCCTCATTTTAAAATGTATGTAAATTGCATCAATGAATAAACTATACAAATTTAAACCAGTGGTGGTGGCGTGTGTGTGTGTGTGGGGGGGGGTAATTGAATTTAGGTTTTGTATTTGTTAAAACGCTATAAAAAATGCAGCTCATTTTGTTAACATGCTTCCCGGGAGAGTGTTTTGCATTATAAAGGCACATGATTGTTTCCCTTAGAATTAGAGTACAGTAATAAGGCTGATGTTATGCCATGAAGGACAACCCTGGGGGTGCAGGCACTGATGTGAGCCATTTACAAAGCTTTGCACATCTTTTCTTAGGGCCCATGCAGAAGGCGCATAATATAAGGAAAATATTACATGTCGGTTATTGAAACAACACAAAAATGTAAGTATTGATCATACAGCCAAATATTTGGAAAGATGGGATAACTTAGCACCAAAACAGTATGTAGAAAATCACTTTTATCACTTTTAATAGTCAGTTGTTTCTTTTTATTTCTGAAATATTTTATGTTTCCAGATGTTTCTTATAAAGTACTGTATTCTGGTGGTTGGCATTGCATGGTACATAAAGAGCAACACTTTACCCAGGTGCTGACATATCAAGTTCTTCTATTTCTCTTTGTACATCATCAGCCTCCTCACTTATTGTGGCAAGTGACGTATCTGCCAACAGGTGTTTGGCTCTTCTTTGGTCAGTTGTGATGTCACAGTCAATGATGTCATAGGGTTGATGATGTATTAAGGAAAATAGAACTACAGTAGCTATGGCAGCCCTCTATGTAGAGTTGTGTTCCACATATCACACCAAGTTTTGTCAGATACAAAATCTTCTTATTAGCAAAAGATAACAGAAAAAGGGTACTTTTGATAAAAGAAGTAGTAGTTTACTACTTTTTTTGCAAGTTTTTTTTTCTGTTATTGCTTTTTCAACTTTTATAAATTCAAACATGGATGCTAAAGATGTTAAGGTAGAAACAGATTTGAGTTCACTGCTTTTGAAAGTTAACATTCATTATAGGTAGTACACAAGCTCGTTAAAGATCACTGGAAATATAAAGTGTATTTTGTGTTAGTTTCAATGCAGAGGTGTATGTAAAACAAACTATTCTTTAAAGATGTTTTAACATTTACCACTGTGTTGTTATGTTTTAACTGCTGTTTCTGCCATGAGTTTTCAGAGCATCAACATTCTGCTGAAAAAATAAGAGATGCCATTTTCATCCCAGTACATTTTTTTATGGTTTATTTACCAAGGAATGCCCAGCTGAGAGGCATCATCTTGTTTTCAGTGAGTCCTGCCTTTTACTAAATTTGACACACAGGAGGATGAATCACTGAGAGGTTAGGATGTGGCTCTGGTGCAGTTTTAATTTGGATCTCCAGTTTCTAAGCCTTGTGCTCTAACCACTGATCCACACCGCCTCCAGGTATTCTGAGGCTAAGAGTGCAGAAATACTGAACCCCTTGCAATATACAATTGATATTATCACTTTAAAATTACATACTCTGTTTAAAAGCAATCATAAAACTTTCATGAAGGGTTGGGGAAAATAATCAGACTAATTCTTAAAATGACAATCAAAATATTGGTGTTCTGAGAGATCAGGAATGGAACAGCATTAAAATGGCACATTGACACAACCCTGAGCAACTTTTTTTTTATTAAAACTTTTTGATTGCTAGTACGCTTGAAAATAAGTGGGTGTATATTTTAAGTTTGCAATGATCTTTGAAGAAAACACAGGGGTCATAGTTAAAGCATTTACTTGTGCAACATGTAAGTTCATGCACACTATACATGTTTTTTTTTTCTAGGGAGGGTTAGGAAAAAGCCTGCTTGGGATTTATAATCACAACATTATAGAATGTCCAACTGTTATCAATTCTTTTTTTTTCTAAACTTTATTGTGATCTCTGGAGGACTGATTACATACATTGAACAAACTGATGGTCAGAACCCTTATCCTTAATGCGAATTGTGAGGAAGGCATTCCTGTTAACATATTTACTATTGTCCATTAGGCTACATATGTCCCACTTCAGCCATTCAGCTGTCTTTCTGGTATCCATTTTTTCATGATCTGTTCAATCCTTTGACCTAATAAAGTTACAGTGTGACTGTTCAACTCTTAAGTCTCCAACTCCATAGTTTATCTGTTTATCCAGTTCTGAGACTCCATTGCCAGTAAATACAATGTATATTGTGTGTTTCAGAGCTTATCAATACTTTTCCAATAAACACAAATACAGGGGTGAAGATACTGGTCATCCTTTTATGCTCTGTACTGTAGCAAGCAGTATTTTTAGAAAATGGATACAAAGGCTGCACACTTGGATAGTGTCATGATGTTCTGCTTTATTGCCTTTTTTTCCTGTTTTCCCCATGTTTCCCTTGTAGTACTAGTGGCTACACAGCGTAAATCGGACCCACCTGACAGTCTGACATCTGACATGCAATCCGATGATGGGAAATCCAGTCGGATTGATGTCAGTCAGATAGTGGCGGCAGTGCTAGCACAAACTGTATTTGCTGAGGTGAAATTGAGTCAGATTTCATTTTGGAGCAATGAAATGTAACAAAATATATTTTGATATGTATATTATCTTTAAATTGGCATTTTATTGTCTGTGTGTGTGTGTTTGGGGGGGCTTGAAGCAGAGCTTCAAGTAGAAGGTGTAGTACACATATCAAAATATGTTTTGTTAGATTGTGATGCTCCAGAACCAAATATGACTAATAATTGCACCTCACAAGCTGTTACCTATAATTTTCAAGGTAGGAAAATGCTGCATCAGTAATATTTACAAGTACTAGGGTGGCACAGCGGGGAAGGGATTTGATTGTGTGACATCTGACATGAGATCCCATGATGTGAAGTCTGATTAGATGGGTGTCCATCAGATAGTGGCAGCAGAGCTAGCACAAACTGTATTTGCTGTGCAATTTAATAATAAGGAGCACAGCCAATGCAAATATATGCACTTTCTTATTTATATTATTCCATAATGGGTATACTCACCAGTTTGAACCTGCAGAAAAAATCCATCTGATGCTGGCTGGGAGGAAAAGAAAGTGCATATTTGCATTAGCTATGCTCCTTATTATGGTTAAGCTAGCAACTGGTGACCACAAGATGGTTTTGTTTAATGTACTGGCTGGATTTGTGAAGTGGGGAGAGCTGACCAAGGCAAATGAGATGACTGCTGGTGGAAGGCTTGTCTGTCCTGGATATCCATGTGAAAAATGGTCAATGGTTGTAGAGAAATGTGAGACTGCAAGTGGTGATGTTCGAGAAAGAAGCCAATCTACACCGTAGCACAATGTGTGCTGGAATGCCTAACTATATACTAGAAAAGGTATGCCACATTTGCCTAGGGGGTTTCAGTGTACGTGGCTGTACTAAAGTTACTGCACTCAGGAGAGCACCTTTTCTTTTGTCTTTTTTCTCTGTTAGATCTGCACAACAGACATAGTTCGGTTCTGAGAGAGGTGACCGTTGGAAGGCTTGTGATTTGTTAAGAAGCAATGAACCCAAAGGAGGGACTCCCAGTTTATAAATAGGGAGCCTCAGTTGCTTGTTCATGCTGTTGACCTTCCATATATTCTTAATTATATAGTTTCTCTGCAACATCAGAAGTTAACTAAAGGTGGAATGCCAGCCCCAGGTAAGGGAAAGCTGGTCTGCGGAAACTGAAGTTTTGTGATCGTCTGAGTATAGTATTAAAAATTGGTCATTTCAAGATGTAAGGCTGCTGTTAAAGGATGTAAACTGTGAGCCAAGGTTATGAAGTGTTTTCAGACTTCAGTTATCTAAACTTCTGCAACAGCAGGTACTTTTTGACTAGCTACAGATTGATTTCTGTTGGCTTAGGCATGGGTGTTCCTTAAAAGACAAGCTCCTCCCCTAGGTTTCTTTACTTTATTTAGTCTATTTTAGTGAAGACTGTTTGGTTGGTTTTAACCACCATGACTAAATACATGCTAATTCACAATTTAGAAAAGCAATCCTCGTGGCTTAAGGGACTCCTAGTAAAGGAGCCGACCATCATGATTAATATTGGCCTGGCTTGGCATGAAAAACTGTATCTGTGATTGTTAGTGGCAAAGGAACTCCTGGCAATAGAGCTGATTATAGTGCCATGGGGTCTTGATTTGCCCAGCTTGGGCCAGAGATAAAATATGTATCTGAGTCTCTTTAGGGCAAAAAAAAAGAAGGATTGTTGCAAACCGTTAAAGGCACAGAGGATGCTTTAATATGGATTATGCAAAGGACTCCCACTTATGTCTTTATGTTTTTATGGAGCCTACACTTTATGTAGACTGGAAGTGGTCTTAAATAAGCTTTAAACCATAGGAGCTCCGGGCTTCATAAAAAAAAGGGGGGGCAATATATTTCATAGTTTTATTGTGTGTTCATAGTATGTGTTAATAGTGAATGATTTGATATATTTTTATATCTGTGCTTCAGCACTAAAATATGGTCTTCTTGCCAATACCTGCTAAAAAATTTGTTTCAATTGTCCAGGTTCAAGGTTTAAAATGTACTCTGTTTTGTCAGATATGCCTAATGAAAACCCAGACTAAGGTTTAAAATATAAATAGCTCAAAAGAGGGTATTGTTTCTAAAAGTTTGTTTCATTCTAGAGGCGCCTTAGCATTGTGGGGTGGTGGGTGGTGGACAGCAGTGCTGCAGCCACATTGAGCAAAACAAGGTTAGAGTGGCTGAATGGGAATGGAAATGGGAGGTCTGGGCAGCATCTGTAGCTGGATGAAAATATTAAGATTTGTTTATGGTTGGGTGGTTTTATGTGCACCGTGCTGTTGCTGTATGTTATGTTGGTTGCACCATTGATACCCAGTCTGTGCCCTGATGTATGGAGGGAATTTAAAATCTAAATCATTTTCCATAACATACAGTACTAAAAATTTCATTTGCCTCACTCAGCTCAATTTGGGGCTAACCTTAATAATTCTTCTCCGTAACTTTATCTTTTTGGCCAGAATATGTTTCTCAGACTCCTCTTCTATGTTTTGTTTGGTTCCCAGATGCTACATTTTTTTTAATATGTGGGTACATTCAGTCTGTAATGTATTTCATTTATTGTTGTGGCCCAAATCAATAAGTGAAATGCACTGCACACTAAATTTACCTAAATGTAAACAATAAAAGCCAGCAGTTATCCGGTAACTAAACAAAACATAGAAGAGGAGGATATGAAGTAGCAGGCTCATACATTGTGCCTTTTAGGGACTGGTTAAAGTACAAGATTTTTGCTTTGTTTGGCACTTTTTGGTGATTTTTGCCCATCACGCTGCAGCCTCACCACTTGGTATTTTGGTCTGAAATTTTCAGGGTAGAAGGAGGTTTGGTTGAAAACAATCCAGCATTGATTTGGTGAAAATAATATTAATCCATTTCAAAGTTATTTAATTTTGAATTTTCCGGTTCTTCGCATGCTCACTTCTCTCCAAGATTTATATGTATGCTTTGCAAAAGAGAATTGGGGTCAGAATCAAGGATTTTGTCGCCTCATGAATGGGGATTTATAAAATCCCTGTTCATGAGGAAAAATTCCTTGTTTTGAGCCTCCATTTTGTTTTCATTTTTTTCCCCCAAACAAAATGTGGTAGCTTGCCACACGGGTGACTTGATTTACAAATAAGGCATGGGTTTTGTTCAGGGTGATACCCTCTACAAATCTTTGTCTTTGGTTCCCTTTGTTTTGAGCAGAAAGCATCCATTTTAAATTGCATTTATTTATTTATTTAGACAGCAGTTTGGAAAACCTTTGAGCCATAGGCTCATTTACAAAGGTACCTTGTCACAGTAAGACAAACGAAAATACACAGTATAACAGTATAACACAGTATAACATTTTAGCTATGGAACCGATAATTTTTTTTATACCTAAACAGCATCATTCACATCTCTGGGACACCCCCTTTATACCCTGTAAATTTCAAGTCAAAAGACAAAACCGTTTATTTACAATGCACTGACAAACTTTTAAAATTCCTAGTTTGTGAGGTGTCAAAATCCGTGTTCGCGAGGTCAATCCCCTTTCGTGAGCTGTCAAAATCATCATTTGTGAGTAATCCTTGATCATCAGATTTTGGCGATCTAGTCTGAAAGTCACAATCAAGGATTTAATTTAAAATTCTTCATTCATCACTCATTTCCGATCCTCGTTTGCGAGGTGACAAAATCTCTGTTTGCGAGCTGATCCCCTTTCGTGGGGTAACAAAATCCTGGATCTTTAGTTATAGACCAGATGGCCCTATCTTGTGAATGAGGATTGGCTCGCGAAAGGGGATTTTGTCAGCTTGAGAAAGGGGATTAGGTTTTTGAATCCCCTTTCGTGAACTGACAAAATGCTGTTCTGCGAGGTGTCAAAATCCCGTTCATGAGCCGAAACCCTTTTGTGAGCTGACAAAATCCTTGATCATCATTTCACGACCAGATGGCCATTCTCGCGAAAGAGGATTGACTCGTGAATGGGGATTTTGACACCTTGCAAAAGGGGATCGACTCACTAAAGGGGATTTTGCCAGCTCATGAAAGGGGATTGAATTTTTAATTCCTCTTTTGCGAACTGACAAAATCCCCATTCACGAGCCGACAAAATCCCCATTCGCGAGCCAATCCCCTTTCGTGAGCTAACAAAATCCTTGATTGTGACTTCTAGACTAGATCGCCAAAATCTGATGATCAAGGATTACTCACAAATGATGATTTTGACAGCTCACGAATGGGGATTGACCTCACGAACATGGATTTTGACACCTCACAAACTAGGAATTTTAAAAGTTTGTCAGTGCATTGTAAATAAACGGTTTTGTCTTTTGACTTGAAATTTACAGGGTATAAAGGGGGTGTCCCAGAGATGTGAATGATGCTGTTTAGGTATAAAAAAAATTATCGGTTCCATAGCTAAGCCCTAACAAAGTTGAGATTTTTCTTATAGGATAACATTGCTGCGCCCACAGTGACTTTTGCTGCCTGTATCTCAGAAACAATGTGAGGTACTTATTTTTCACTCCATTCAGCTTAATGTGTAGAGGTTTCAAAGCCATGATTACAACTGCAGTGGAATTTTTTTCATAGCTTGTACAGTTACTGAGATATTGGCAAATTAGTGTTACAAGGGTTCCTTTTCAGCCCTATAGGGCTACTGTATGGCTCCATTGTTATGTGTAAGTGGGAGGAAAGGGTCCCGAGGGACCGTGTTCCCACAGGTGCATATTGTTATGCACAAATCTGCAGCTTGCTGGGAGCGCAGGGCTTGCATTCCCACCAACACATATCACTTACCAGTTACATTACTGTTTCTTAAAAAGTGAGGACATTCATTGCAAAAAACTTCATTAATGCACCACTTTTTTTCAAATTATTTGCTCATCTCTACAGGCCGAACATTTTGTGGTAATGGTCTGAAATTTTCAGCGTATATGGGGACTGGGTCACTAAAGTGCCTTTTGAAAGATTCATGACAAAATATTAATCTGTTCAAAAGACATTAAACTTTACGCTTCCCATTATAGCCTATGGGAAAAATATATGTGCAGCATGAAAACCTTTGCAAAATCCCCTTTCACTATCGCAAATGGGTTTTTTACTTTTGTATTGCTGCCATCTTGATTTTTGTTAGTGGTGGCAAAACAAACACTAATTCAAAAAATACTGCCTCTTGGTAAACAACAAAAGTTGTGTTTACCTAATCAGTGCCCAAGGAACACGATTCTGGCATTAGGTTTGTAAAATAATGGCCAGAAATATGTTTTGGGTGTTTTGGCTATTGGTTGTGCTGCAAAATTGTGGCAATTTTCACAAAACTGTGCCACAATTTTTGTGCAACTAATGGCACTGTTTCGTGAAAATTGCCTCAAGTTGTGTCACTACTTCAATGGAAAAAATCATTAACACCAGTTAAAACCCCTAAAACCATTTCTGGCCACTTTTGGGCCAAAATAAAGTCAGAATCCTGTTCCTCAGCCAATATTTAGGTAACTATTTAACTAATAAAAGGAGTGTTTCTCCTTTTAAAGCCTGTAAGGGGTCTGAGGCATGAGATTTTTCATAAAATTGTTTCTGCCAACATTGGGGTGCCCAATCCCTGTGTCAGCCTTCCCGCCAGTGTGGCACACTGAGCAGCCCATTACCAGTGTCCAGAAAATAGTTTCTTTCTTTTAAAGTGCTTCTGCTGACATCAGGGTGCCTAATCCTCATGTTGGCAGTAGAAATCCCTCCCCGCCACCAGGCTACTGAGGTACACTTTCCCAATTTTTCTTATAACATCGGGGGTGCCCAATCCCAGTGTTGCCACTACTGCCCCCCCACACACACACACACACACAGTGTGGGACACCAGGTAGCTTGCTCTCGGTGTCCTCAGTTATGTATTATGCTTCCCCTAATATGGTATGACACTGGGGAGTCCACCACCACCAGTGTCCTGATATATTGTTGTTTTTCCCTGTAAATAAAATAAAAGTCCCCCAATGTCATTTTTTAAAATCCTGTAAAGAGGAAAACGGTCCCTTATCATCCCTGTCATCTCCTTCCTCCATCCCCACCCTCCCCCTGTGCACCCACCTCCACCCCTTATCCCATACTTACCTCCGGACATTGGCGGCTGTGATAATCTCTGGACTGGACATGCCTGCACTCTCCAATGCTGAACCGTGAACTGAAGAATCAAGATAAGTGCCATATAATGGTTGTCATTTGCGTTTTGAACTTATATTGATATCTTTACCATTTTTAGTTATTTTAACACCACATTTTCAACATGGGCTTGTTGGGACCCTACCTCATGAACACTGGCACTGTCATTTCATTACTTGATCACATAAGATGATTTCACATTCGCTGTGCAGAATCACCTTTCAGGCCCGACTAACAAAGTGACAAGTGCCAGTGTTCATCAGGTGGGGTTCCAAAAAGCCCATGTTGAAATTTTGGCGCAAAAATCCAAAAAAAAAATCTTATGAGTTAAACACAGTCAATGAAATGTTTCTATGCATGCTCATAACTTAGCCAGTCTTTTATATTTTCACTTCAAATTTTTTTAACATTGCATTTTTACACACCACCTCATGTACAGCTGTCATTTTTAACATCCTGCTCGAAATGTGATTTTGCTACTGTGGCGTAGAATGACTTGTACGCTGTGCAAAATCACATTTCAGGGCTGACTAACAAAATGGTAGTGCCACTGCTCATGAAGAGAGATCTCCAGAAGGAAATATTGAAAATTTGGTGACAAAATTCCTTAAAATGTCCGAGTTATGTGCGTCAGTTGAATTTATTCTATGCACATGCATAACTTTGCTACTTTTTAATCTTTTGTTGCCAAATTTTCAGCATAGCCATTTCTTCATACCACTTTATGAACAGTACAGCTGACATTTTACACATCCTGCCTGAAATGTATTTTTGCACCTATGGTGCAGAATGGTGTTGCAGTTTTGCCCTGCTTTTCACAGAGTATCTGCACCAGGGTATATGAGGTAAGGTAATACTGTAGTCCAGAAAATATTAGTGCTCCAAAATGTTAATGATATACCATTCCTAACTTATCCATGATCTTTTAATTACGCTCTTTCACTAACCGCTACCGATTACATCAATTATGTGCAGTACCAGTACATTGCCAGCTGCTTTAAACAGTGATTACACAAAGTAATGATGTGCTGTATCAGTACATTGCCAGCAGCTTTACACAGTAATTGACAGTAATTGACGGTGTACTGTAATTGATCTGAAATAGTAGCTGGTTCTTACAAAACCAGCTTAGTCATAGCCTGCCCTTGTCTCCGTTGTTGATCGTTAACTTGTGCTCTGTTGCTCGTTTCCTTGCACTATGTAATGATGTTGATTCTTCAGTGGGTAAAGAAAGGAGCAAAGAGGGAATACCCTCTCAATATGGCTGATGTGTCATGTGAGCAGCTGCTTTGAACTGGACATGATGCAGATACTGCTTCTGCAGTAACAAGCGAACTCGCAGCCTACAACCCACCACCCCCCTAAGAGGATCCACCCTGTCAGCTACACCTCATATGCTGGAGAAAGGCACTATGAAATCGGGTGGTATGCAACAGAGAACACACCACTTTTACAATCTAAAGTATGGCAACAATATTCATGAGTCCACAGTCTGGAATTTTAAAAAGGACTACAAGGTGCAACTCCTAATGGCAGCTGATCCTTTGATCCTCAAGCCATCTTTGCCCACTAAGCCAAGAGGCAGACCCGCCTTGCTCCTTGAAGATGTCAAGGAAAAACTACAGTTCATAATTCACAGCCTAAGGGCTGAAGGTGCAGTTGTAAACACAAGGGTGATGCAAGCAGTGGTGCTGGGGATTGTCAAAACTAACAGCCCCCACATTCTGACAGAGAATGGTGTTACTATCAGCATCACCACAAAATGGGCATGAGGATTTCTAAATCGCATGGGGTTTAGCCATAGGAAAGGCATTAAAGCTGCAAGCTGCACCTTTGGATTTCATGCAGCTAAAAGAGGGTTTTCTGCATCGTATTTCCAAAGCTTCAGCACAAGAACTTGTTCCATCTGAGCTCATTGTCAACATAGATGAAACTGATGTTAATCTTGTCCCTGTTTCTCAGTGGACAATGGCTGCCACGGCATCAAAACAAGTGGCAGTAACAGGATTAGGGGATAAACGCCAGGTGTCATTGGTGCTAGGGTGCACACTTGTAGGAAGTCTGTTGCTGCTGCAAGTCATCTATTGTGGCAAAACCCCTGTCTGCCATCCATCCCACAAATTTCCCCAAGACTGGTGCATAACACACTCTGCTAATCACTGGGCAAACAAGGAAACAACCCTGCAATACATAAATGAAATACTAGTGCTACATCTTGAAAATACAAAATTGATACTGGGTCTCCCACAACAGCAGAAGGTGATCCTAATCATGGATCTATTCTGAGCCCATACAACCCATTCTGTATTCCAACAACTAGAAGAGACAGGTTATATACCTATTTTTGTTCCTGCCTCTTGCACCGACCTCCTACAGCCACTGGACATACCCCATAACAAACTTTTTAAGGACAATATGAAGCAATGCTTCACAGAGTGGTGCATTGCTCTTATTTTAAGTCAGCTGCATGATGGTGTACGGGTCAAGATAGACTTGAAAATGACCATGATAAAGGGAAAGCATGTGTTGTGGCCTGAGGAGAGTGTGACAAAACTTAATGACAGGATGGAAGAGTGCATTCGTGGATTTATGGAGTCTAGGATATACAGAGCAGACAAGCGCTGTCTGGACATCTCGATAGGTGAGTTTTAACACTGTTAGTAGCAGCGTGCTGTAACATGCCATTAAAATCTTTTGCTGCTGCTACTACAGTAATTTTTATTTTAATGTTGTTGCAGAGCCATTCACCGCAGACTAAGGAGTAATGTTTGGGAAATGCCGAATGCAAAAATAGCAACATGAGGAGCAGCTCGTTGAGCATGAACATTTTTCTTTTTTTATTTTCATAATACAGTAGTTTTTTTGGTTCATTGTTTGTTTTGCTGTGATTTCTTGGGTATTTTTACGATGTATGATGTTTACTAAACTGTGTTTTTATTGGGCAGTGATTTTGCTAGATTTTTATTTGTCATTCATCAAATTATTAGCAGGTGCTAAATATTAGGGTTACCAACCCAACCACCCCCCCCATCCTTCACGCATCAACAAGTGCAGGGGTGTGCTTTTGGGTTATTGGGCATAGCTCTTAACCCATTCTCCTACTCTGTAAAATCTCAGCTTGTTTACACATGAAATGGGGTGAGAGCTAGGCTCGACAACCCCAAGGCACACCCCATCACCTCTTGGTGTGTGGAGGGTGAAGGGTGGATGGAAGGGGTGGGAACAATAACACCAAATTTCTACACTTTTGTTGCTACACTATGAATCTTAACTGATGCATTAACAGAGTTTTTTTGCAATGAATATATATATACATATATATATATATTAGAGGCAAAAAACTCCATTTAATGCATTAGTTAGGGTTGTTCCACAGCGACAAAAGTGAGGAAATTCGGTGTTAGGGTTGAAAACCCCCTTGGACCCCAGCACCCCCCAAACCAGCATTGGGTGCGATTGGGGTCGTCAGCCCTAACTCTCACCCCATCACATGTAAAGCAGCAGAAGTATAGGAGAATGGGGTATCTTGTGGCAAGGTAACAGGAACAGCAACACATACAGAAGCGCTAACAGTGGTGCACATGGTAATGCAAGCGCGAATGAGACCAGAAAGGGTAACGCACATGGTGGTGTAGACGGGAACGGTCTGCCACGTGATGTGTTGTCACATAGTGACATGGTGCCTGCAAACGGAAATGTCAATGGGCATGATGACGCAAAGTGAAACAGAAAGAGAAACAGTACTGTAGACACAAATGGCAAAAAATAACAGAAACGCAAGCGCAAAGGAAAATGCAAAGGATAACACACATGGTGGTGTAGACGTCAACGGTAAGTGAAACGGGTACGGAACTGCAAGCGGAAAGGGCAACGGTAACAGTAATGTAAGTGCACAGGCTGGTTTTCCCCAAAAGCTGCATAGAGAAAGACAGTGAGTACAAAGAATGTATGCATAATAATAGGTATCGGAGCAGAAAATGAGGACTTGGAATACTAAATAGGTTATATCTCAGGAACCGTACGACGTAGGAAAAAAATTTAAAAGTCATATGATTTACAACTGTCCTGGCTAGTTTTGTGGGGGGCTAAGCATTTTTCCAACGAAAAGTCTGTATCTCGCACCATTTCCGAGATACGGGCCCTGAAAGGAGCGGTGAATGCCGTAATGTTATCCTATGGGAAAAAAAGAGAAGTTTGGAGTGCCATAACTTTGCCTCCCTGTAATATTTTTTCACCAAACTACTGAAAGGCACATCTGTGGGTTGTTGGCTGTGTTCCCTCCAAATTTCAGGAAAAAAGACCAAACCGTTATTTTGTAGCAGGGTGCCAAAAGATTCCTGTAATGCGTCGGGTGCCGTAATGTTATCCTATGGGAAAAAGCATCCACTTTGGAGTACTGTAACTTTGCTGCCATGTAAAATTTTGTCAACAAAACACTGAAAGGCACATCTGTGAGATGTTGGCTGCGTTCTCTCCAAATTTCAGCCCAAAACTCCAAACCGTTCTTTTGCAGTGGAGTGCCAAAAATTACTGTTATTTTGGGCATAGTGTCGTGATTTGAGAACGCTTTCGCAAAAATTTGCGACACTTTCGTGAGTGCGACACTACTTTGCAAAAGTACTTTTTCCAGAAATCTGAAAAACATATTTCTGGGGTGTTTTACCCCAAAATAAAGGCATGGCTAGCATCCTCAGGGCCCGACTAGGTGAATACAAAAAGAATAAGGTTGCTAGAGGGTCTCAATTTTAAATGCCAAGCATTTTTCTGATCACTAACTGAAAACAAAATGGCAGATTTGTGACACTAACAGGGCCATTTGCGACACTAAAAAGTGCATTTGCTACACTGTCAAACTTTTTGTTAACTTTTCCCATTGACTTATAATGGGAAATTGTTTTTTGAATAACTTTTGAACCGTTTAGTATTTTTTCAAGAAATCTTTGAAAGGCACATCGAGGACCCTGGCCACACATTCCCTGAAGATTTTGGGCCAGTCATGCAAACCGTGCGACCTGTAGGCGCGACAGTAAAATTCCAGAAAAAGTGTAAACGCATGCGCAGATCACGCTTAATAACTCCACAGCCGTGTATCTGACCAGTACGAAACTTGGCAGATCCCAAGGCATATGGGTCTTGAGTGTGTATTCCAAATTTCAGGCAAATCTGTCAAATGGTTGCAAAGTTATTAAGGTGCAAAATTGTGGGTTTAACATAGAAATGGCTCCTCGACCCTAACTATGGTAGCACTACCGTAATACTGGTAGAGGGCTCTTCCTTTGATATTATTTGAAGGGGTAACATAAGATAGTACTGTGATGTTCTATGAGGAAATTTGAGGCTAGGAAACAAGAGCAGAGGATTAAAGGATTTGTTTAGTTGTTTTTTCAAAAGCATAACAAAATGCATAACACTGAAAGATTTATGTTAATAAGAAATATAAGAATTTTTTTCTTTTGTCTTTTGAAATGTTTTATGTTTTGTTCTCTTTGTTATATTATTTACTAATAAAAAAATTCCCCTACTCTTTTCGGTAAGTGCCATGGGATCTTTAACATCCACCTGAACTACCACCAATCCAGGCAGATGGGAACCTCGATTTAATATCTCATCCGAAAGACAGCACCTCAGAAGTGCAGCACCCCTGTCATGCTGCACTACAGTGTCAGTACTGGGATATTAACTCAAGTACCAGATGTGGGAACTGAACCCAGAGCCCTTTGATCTCCTGGCCTCAGAGGCGAGTGTGCTACCTACTGAGCCACTGCCATTTAGTTGTGCAGTTCTTATATCTTTCACAGTGTTGTGGAACCACATCCACATTGATCTGTGGTACAACAGTATTATGAAACATAATGGAATTCAACTCATAACATTATTCACCTATGCCACATATATGTCTTGTACATACAACAGGAATGGGGGTAACATGATAATATAATAATGATATCTTAGTGAAGTCAGTAAAACCAAAATTTCAAAAATATTGCATTTACTGTTGTCACAACTGATTTTTTTTAAGTAATGTCATCACAGTGGAATACTGAAACACTCATAGTGCAGCTACCACAATGCAGTTTACATCACAATGCCTAGTGCATCACTGAAGCAGTCAGTTAAAATCAATGAAAAACAGCAAAATATTTAAACATACTGCAGATTTATAATATATACCTTGTAAACTACTGTTATAAATATTAAGTATACAATAGCCTGATACCAAATATACAATGTAACATTATGTGTGAGTGGACAGAACTTTAATGGCTCACTTTTGACTTTGCCAATCAAGAGTTATGATCCTGCCCCCAATTAATCATAAATTGAATATTTTGAGTCAACCCATTGTATTTCAGCTGTATATTATATATAATGGTTTAAAGCAAAAAACTGACAACATGGATTGTATATACTGAAAAATAATAAATAAATAAATAAATAAAAGACTGCCAGACTAACCATGTAGTCACAGAAACATCAGATGTTTCTGTCTGGGAAGGAACAACCATCTCATTAGATGTGTTACTTTGTGGGTATTCAGAAGCTAGAGGTTAAAAACTGTGAGGGATGACTGTCTTTACCATAGCACAGCTCAGGTCTACCTCTTTAGTTTCCTCATCACTGAAGCTCACATCATAAATTCAATCCATCATGGCATTTCTAACAAAAGGAAAAAATACATAGCATGTGAAAATAATCAGTAAAGCGATTAACATTTGTGGACAAAGAATGTTTGCATCAGTGGATAAGATCCATTAGTGCTCACATACCAGTTATAGCAAAGTGGCATTCTGTGTATAATATAAGCGTCTGTGAATAAGAGAGGGGCTTACTACAAAAGGCCTAAAAAATATGTGACAGTGCATCTACCTACTGATAACAGCATCCATGACATTTGACATATTCATATAGACACTGATGGCATGCAATGCCATCCTGATTTACTCAGTCCGTACATGCAGCCTTAAAACCCAATACACTGTGACCTTGCAGACATGTACTTTGTCCATTATGGCCTACAATTAGAGGAGGATTCAAAAACCTCAACCAGGCAAGTTCAGCTGGAAATAAAACAGAGTAAAAACTCAATCCCTAACCAATGGCGTTAAGTAGGTGAAGGGAAAGGACAGTTCAATACAGCAGAGCCCAGTCGCAACAAATCCATGATGGCAGAGAGAGCAATGTAACCACTGCTAACACAGATACAGTGTAAGCCTCTGCTCAAAGGGGTGTAGTACCCATAATGGCAGTAACTTCTGTAAGGTTATATGAGGAATGTTCTCCAAATCGGCCCTCCTTTCTACAGTTCACCATCTCAGACCATTTACCCCTGGTTATACCTTTTGTGTTCACACCCATATTGCCAACATTTGCAGGTTGTGAGGGTACTCAAAGCAAACACCAGAGTTTCATTTTTTAAATGGGGTGGTAGATGTAGCATGACACCACTTAAGAACAATAGAATGCAGGTGTAGGATACCGGCAATGATCACAGTACCTGACTGTACCACAGATGGACAAGAACAACCCCGTCAAAAGTCAACAGGTATTGGGCAGTCATCTGACCTGTGTAGGATGATAGAATTGGTAGGAGATCAATATCTGCTTATTTATTTATTTAAAAGTTTTTTACCAGAAAGGCATACTGAGCAGAGTGGTGCTCGATTCCAGATGCATCCTTGGGTGTGGGTAGAGGAGAATACATACATAATTACATAGACTGCATAAAATACATACATATTTACAGAGAGTGCAATAAATACAGAGACAAAAATAAAGTCACAGTGAAGTAGTGAGCTTAGTACTTAACAATTAGTTACAGGGTAAGAATAGGCAGCTCAGAATAGGATAAGAATAGACAGCTCAGCAGCTGCTGGTGAGGCCATAGGCAAATTACAGTGGCAGATAGAAGTGTGAGGCTCTAAAACATAAATAAGTACTGGATTCACTGGATGATGAGCAGACTTCTACAGAAATTATTTTAGCATATATATATATATATATATATATATATATATATATTTTGTTAGGGTTGAAAACCCCTTGGACCCCAGCCCACCCCAACCGGCATTGGGGTGCGCATTGGAGTCGTCAGTCCTAATTATCACCCCATTCTCCTATACTTCTGCTGCTTTACACATGTGATGGGGTGAGAGTTAGGGCTGACGACCCCAATGCGCGCCCCAATGCCGGTTGGTGGGGTGGGCTGGGGAGTCCAAGGGGGGTTTTCAACCCTAACACCAAATTTCCTCACTTTTGCCGCTGTGGAACAACCCTAACTAATGTATTAAACTGAGTTTTTTGCCTCTAATATATATATATATATATATATATATACACACACACAAACACACACACACATACACACACATATACATAGATATGAAATTAGCCCCTCCTCCTTGGCTTAAAAAAAAGTACTGAAGTTGTTGGGGCCAGCACCTCTTTATCCCACAGGGGCACAGAGGACACCATGTCTGGGTGCCAGGTATAGGTATTGTAGACCCCCAAAGCTCTAGTTTCAATGGGGTCCTGTTACCTTTAGCTCTAAAATCTCAAGGCCCTAAGAGAAGGCAGAAGGCAGGTAAAAAATGAGTAAAAGGGTTCTCAAGGAAAACAAAATGCTGCAACTCAGTAGGGTGTTTTAGAAAAAAAAGTACAACCCCCCCCGTAAAACTATGTACACCTTAACAAATGCAACACCTTGCACTGTTGTCTAAATGGTATACGAAGCATTAGTAGAGTATGTGCACCACGTACACAGTTTCTTTTTTGTATAAAAGAGGAAACGCATTTATATCAGTGTGCTGGCTCGCTGCACACAAGTACAGGGCTGTATCAGTGGATGCCGAGCTGTTGCTAGTCAAACTACCATTCAGGACACCATCCCTTTCTATAACAAAATGAGCTTTGAATTCATTTTTGTAAGTTGGGTCTCCTGAGCTGTGGGAGTAGGCGATGAGCTTCGGCCCTTCCCCTCGGGGCTGCTGGTACCAGTAGATGTAGTAATAGCTGTTGTCATTGTGCTGGCAGTAGCTTCACAGACTCATAGGGTCTTAGGGAAAGGTAATTTGGGGACTGCACCACGTGGATATTTCTGCAGTTGTCTGTGAATTCAAGCAAAAATGAGATAATAAAAAATAGTACGAGGCAGAGAGAGCGCGAGAGAGAGACTGAGATTCAAGGTGCTCAAAAATATAATTAACACTAGTTCAAGTTGATCTTTGGCGAATAAGATATATTGATAACTTATTTACCTATAGCAGATTATTCCATTCTGAAGAAAATAAATGGTCGGTGTAAACGGGGCAAAGGCTTCATTAAATTAGTAAAAATAAAATATGGGCAAATGTTGTGGGCGGAAAATCCAATATCGCAATGGAACTTATTTGATCCACTTCACTCAGAAATTGTTTGATGGCTAGAATGATTTGTGTCTTAGTGTTGCTAATTATCTGGGATCATTCAAGGCTATTCCCCTCAGGGATATATATGTATATTCTGCAAAGCCCCCCCCCCCCAGTTATCCTAATCGACTCCACCTACTATACATACATATATATATATATATATATATATATATATATATATATATAAATTATAAGCTTTAAGCGAGGTACTTACATGGGATCCATAGCAGAATGAAAAACAAGAAGAAGCCCTTGATCATCTTTAATTGGATTAGGTGGTGTCAGTTTACAGCTGACATTAAATAGATTCCACAATAAAATGCCAGGAACTGATGTGTATATGTGTGCATATAATGCAGCCCCTCCTCTTTTAGAATATTTTTTTACGTGAACTTAGTGAAGTATTCTCTCAGAACATTCCTGCAGTGTTCCTACTTTTGTTGATTAGCATCCCTGCGGTACTGCTTGCAGTATGTAATGCTATTACTGCAATATTCATGTGGTATTGTTGAAGAATTGTTGCAGTGCAGCTGCAACATTCACCATAGTGCTGCTGTATTCCTTTAGCAGTTGTCTGTGCAGAACTCCTATGGTATTGCTGCATTATGGTTGCAGTGTTTTGCACTTTAGATGTGGTATTGTTGCAGTATTTCCACAGTATGCCTGCTTTGTTGCATTATTGATGCAGTATATGGTATTGCTGAAATATTCCTGTTATGTTGATGCAATATAAACGCAACATTTTGCAGTATACTGTGACATTGCTGCAATATTCCGGTTGTATTGCTGTAGCACTGTTGTAGTAGTTCTGCAGTATATTATGGCACAACTGCAATTTCCCTGTTAATGCTGCAGTGCAGCACAATATTATTTATCATATTGCTGCAATGTTTGTTCCTCATTGATGCGGTATTTCTACACCTACTGTGCTTTTCTGCAACATTCATGTGGTATTACTGCAGCACTGCTGTAGTATTTCTGCAGCACACTATGCAATTACTACACTATTCCGGTGGTATGTCGGTGTACTGTGACAGTATATGGTGGTATTGTTAATATACTGAAGTATACAGCATGATTGCTGCAGAATTGTTGCAGTATGGTATTGCGGCACTGCTGTTGTGTTGCTGCATTATAGCAATAGTTGATTAAATTGTACAGCAGTAATAAGAAACCGTGAAATGGGCAACAGCCCCCCCCAACCCCACACATGCGCACAGGCACACATGAATTACAGTAATACAGAACGTCGTCCCCAAATGGTTTAAGAATACAGACTCCATGCCTCTTTGGTCCTTATGAAATGCAACTGACAGGGCAGTTCTGAACTGAGAATGAACTTCTGCAATAAAACATTCATAAAGTACAAAAACAGTAAAGTATGCATACATTAATCACAGTTACACTACAAAGCCTGCTAAGATTTAGGGGCATCAAATATTCGAAGGATTACACCTTTTCATATGAAATACAACACTTCAGAAGGATACCGTGAAGAATATTCCTCACAGTGTGGAGCATCTGATAGGCTGTTCATATTTACTAAGCAATGTGGTCTACCACATATAAACCACGAATCGAATTATCTCATTTGCAGTAGTTACCCGCAAAGATACGACCTTGTAAGTGCTATTGCTGTCTTGCTGCGCTCACCATGCCTATCCCTGGCATCAGATTTTAAATAAATACATTTATAGGCATCCAAATTGAGGAACCTATTTTGCAAACAATTTCAAGGCATGCGTAGAGACTTCTTACTGCTCCCTTCCCAAAGAAAAAAAGCAGGATATAACAATATAAGGCAAGGAGCATGAAGAGAAATCTCATCGGTGAGGCAAGGAGGCTGCATTCTGGAATCATTTGCGGTTCTAAATTTTGACATAGGTGCCAATGAACCAGCATCACCGTGCTCACTGGAAGCACAGAGATACGTGGCGGTATCCTCGGCTTTCAAGCTGATGATTTTCAAGATGCATTGTTTATCCACTGGCCTAGTGACATTGTACCTGGAGGTAAACTCCTTTTCATAATCTGGTTAGTTGGATCTCGCATATGTAGCTATCAGCTTTGGACCTTCACCTGGCCGCTGATGGTACCAGCACATCCAGCCATGGTCCATGTTGTTCTGGTAACAGTTCAATTCAGCTGATTGCTTGGCTAATTTCACCACCGACTGTGGCCACTGGTAAAGCAAACCATGGGAGAGACCTGTAACATGATTTCTAAATGTGAGAAAAAATAAACTGAAAATCACAATACAGACACAAGTACAGTACCTCTTTCTCTCTCTCCCCTCCTTCTCCGTCTCTCTGTCTCTCTCTCTTTTTCTCCCCCCCAATCTCTCCCTCGCCCCAGTCTCTCCTTCCCTCCTTTCCCACTCCCAATGGAGGAATGGAATGGCAATTAACCTGCATTTTTATGATCACTAACTGAACACAAAATGGCGGATTTGCGACACTAACAGGGCCATTTGTGACACTAAAAAGTGCATTTGCGACACTGTCAAACTTTTTGTTAACTTTTCCCATTGACGTATAATGGGAAATTGTTTTTTGAATAACTTTTGAACCGTTTAATAATTTTCATGAAATCTTCAAAAGGCACATTGGGGACCCCCCGGCGCACGTTCCCTGAAGATTTCAGGCCAGTCACGCAAACCGTGAGACCTGTAGGCGCGACAGTAAAATTCCAGAAAAAGTGTAAACGCATGCGCAGATCATGCTTAATAACTCAGCAGCCATGTATCCGACCAGTATGAAACTTGGCACATCCCAAGGTGTATGGGTCTTGCTCATGTATTCCAAATTTTAGGCAAATCCGTCAAGCAGTTGCAAAGTTATTAAGGTGCAAAATTGGGGTTTAACATAGAAATGGCTCCTCAACCCTAACTATGGTAGCACTACTGTGCTACCATAATATATACATATATATATATATATATATATATGTATACATACAACTCCCTTGTGCCCAGGGGTTACTAGAATCCCACTTAGAATCAGTGGCAGGCAGGGAGAGGCAGCTTGTGAGATACCAGTTATATGGATTTCACACTGTCAGACTCTGTTTTCAGTCTTAGCTGAGCTGGAGTGATGATGTCACCTTAGAACTGTCACAGCAGCATAAGTCACAATGGAATGCTAGCTGCAGGGGTTAGCAGTGGAATATTGAATTAGAGCTGGTAGTCTGTGGAATAAGTCTGTAAAGTGGAGAGAGAGAGAGAGAAGGAGGCTGCTGCCTGGGCCGCTCCTGAGACTTAGCTGTGACAGAGAGCTACCTCTGGAGATTGGGTAATGTGTTCTCACCCTAGAAGAAGGACACAGAAAACCTGCAAGTGAATTGGTAGAGACCGTTCCTGGAGGGTTTTCCAGTGCAGGGATGGGGAAATTCCAGGATTCAGGGGCAATCCCGTGGTCCAGCCTGGATTGTGTTGAAGATGCCTAAGGTTCATCTGCTCTGTGAGTACCCGAGACTTTTGCGTGGAAAAAGCCCTGGGGTACCTGCATTCCTGTGTTGAGTTTTTCTCTGACAAAGGGACTCTGTCACCAAGACTGTTTCTGTTAAAATTGTTTGCCTACTATGGGGTCCAGAGAGAGACTAGCCATGTACAGAACTTTTAACATTGTGTTTTTAGTAAAAGTGTCTGCCTACTATGGGGTCCGGAGGGAGAGTTGCCAACTACAGAACTTTTAGTTTGTGTCTGATTTAAAAGCATCTTCTAAAGTGGGGGTCTAGTTGAAAGACATAGTCATATACAGAACTTTTAATTTCATGACAGCTCTGAGGTGTGAGAAGTAGAATATTCAATGTGCAAGACATTTCAAGATAGCATCTACAAGAGTGTTTCAGAGAAAGGTGTTGCTAACCAGATGAATGGCCAAGTATCAATTTGGAAGAAAAGGTGGGAGACCCCCCATCTGGAGTAACCATGTTTACCTCTCCGGGTTCAGTTTGGGCACCTTTATTTTCTCTCGGTGCACTTGGCCAGTGCCTGAAGAAAATACCCAGACATGGGATTTTGGATTTTCTGTGAGCTGGAGTGTGCTCAGAGCTGGTCAAGGGGAACCACCAAGAATTCCTCATGAAATATGGGAAAGTGTCCTAGTACTGGCAGAGGGTGCCATGTCAAGGGAAGTGTACCAGTTCGGGCCATGTGTGCCAAGTTCTATTCAGAACCTGAGGGTTCACTGTATGTGTGTTCTGTACCTCAGTAATCTGCATTACCAGTGGGAGTAGCCCTGTGGGGTCCATCTTTGCTTTGTTTATTCTCTGTAATGTGAATAAAAGCTACACTCTAGAATCCCAAGCTGGTTTGGACAGTACAGTTATCATTTCCCAATGTCTGGATTTACTTAGGTGCCCCTGACCAGAAGTACAAACCTAGCATAATGCTGAGAAAACATTTCATCCCAGGGACCCAGGATGATGGCTATGCTAAATGGTCCACCATAATGGTAAACAGAACTGTTCGTAGTGACTACCCCATCTCTCTCGGTGGCACCATATGTGAGAGAAGCAGCCCTGCTAGTTGAACAAGGGGGCCAAGGTTTTATATAAATATATATATATATATATATATATATATTAGAGGCAAAAAAACTCTGTTTAATGGATCAGTTAGGGTTGTTCCACAGTGACAAAAGTGAGGAAATTCGGTGTTAGGGTTGAAAACCCCTCTTACACCCCCTCAGCCTGCCCCCCAACCAGCATAGGGGTGTGCGTTGGGGTCATCAGGCGTAACTCTCACCCCATCACATGCGTGAACAAGCTGAGGTATAGGAGAATGGGGTGAGAGTTATAACCCATGACCCCAACTCACACCCCGATGCTGGTTGGGGGGGCAGGTTGAGGGTGTGGAAGGGAGTTTTTCAACCCTAACACCGAATTTCCTCACTTTTGTCTCTGTGGAACAACCCAAACTGATGCATTAAACAGAATTTTTTGCCTCTAATTTCCCTTCTTTTTGAGAATGAGGGCTAAAAATAGTGAATAGAATGCTCCCACCACGTGATTTTTTGTGACATAGTAACGGTAACAGCAACACAAACGCAAGCGGTAATGGTTACGCACATGGTTATGGAAATGTAAATTGTAAAGCAAGTATTAATAGAAATGCAGGCGCAAAGTGATGCCAAAGTGAAGAGTGACCAAAGGGAGATGCAAGCACATACAGAAATGCAACTGGTAACATGCACGTTCACGGTACAGCTCTTGTAAACACAAATGATAACTGTAACAGCAACAATAACGTGAAAGGAAACAGAAACACAAATGAAAGTGCGTATGGAAATGCAAACCGTAACATGCACAGTGACGGTACCACAATTGTAAATGTAAATGGTAACAGTTACAGCAACAATAATGCCAAACAAAACAGAAACGCAAACAGAAACTCATATGGAAACACAAACCATAATGCACACGGGCACGGGAACGCAATTGGAAATGCAAATGGTAACGGTAAGAACAACGATGACACAAAGTGAAAGACAAATGCAAATGAAAACGGAAGGGCAGCCACCAACAGAAATGGTAATATGCATAGTAACGCTAAGCAAAACACAAACAGTAGTGGAGACACAAATGGTAACAGTAACGCAAACGCAAATGAAATTACAAAGGGTCACGCACATGGTGGCATACACGGGAACGCTAACGCAAACGGGCATGGAAACACAAGTGTAAAGCCTACGTGTAACAGTAACTAGAGCACACGGCCGATTTTTCCCCAAAAGCTCCATTAAGAAACACAGTGAAAACAAAGAATGTATGCATAATAATGGGCCTCAGAGCAGAAAACGAGCAGCTATAATACTAAAATGCTAATATCTCAGTAACCATACAATGTAGAAAAAAATTTTACATTTCACATGATTCATGAGTTTCCTGGCTAGGTTTTCACTAAATGCATAGCCCATAGGGCTACACATCGTTGCAATGAAAATTCTGTATCTCGCACCGTTTCTGAGATACCCGAAAGGAGCGGTGGATGCCACCATGTTAGCCTGTGGGAAAAACCATCAAATTTGGAGTACCGTAACTTTGCATCCATGCAATATTTTGTCACCAAACCACCAAATGGAACATCTGTGAGATGTTGACTGCCTTCCCTCCAAATTTCAGCCCAAAAGACCAAACCGTTCTTTTGCAGCAAGGTGGCAAAGAATTCCTGTCATTTTGGACATACTTTGAAAAGTAGTGTCGTGATTTGGGACACCTTTCGCAAAAATTTGCGAAAGTGTAGCAGATGCGACACTACTTTGTGCCACTACTTTTCCCAGACATTTGAAAAGCATATTTCTGGGGTGTTTAACCCCAAAATAAAGACATGGCTAGCATCCTCAGGGCTCGAATAGGTAAACACAAAAAGAATTATGTCCCTAGATGGTCCCAATTTTAAATGCCAAGCATTTCTGTGATCAGTAACTGAAAACAAAACAGCAGATTTGCGACACTATTAGGGCCATTTGCAACACTAAAAAGTGCATTTGCGACACTTTCGAATTTTTTTAACTTTTCCCATTGTCTCATAATGGGAACTTGTTTTTTAAATAACTTTTGTACCATTTAATATTTTTTCAAGAAATCTTCAAAAGGCACATCGGGGACCCAGGCTGCATGTTCCATGAAGTTTTTGAACCAGTCGCATAAACCATGCGACCTGTAGGAGCGAGCAAAGAATGTGCAAAAAAATGTAATTGCATGCACGAATGTCACTTAATAACTCCGCAGTTGTATATCCGACCGATACAAAAGTCACCAGATCCTAAGAGCTATGGTTACACCCATGCCTGCCAAATTTCAGGCAAATCTGTTGAACGGTGGCAAAGTTATTAAGGTGCAAAGTTTCACCATTTAACAGCAAAAGGAATTACTCAACCTTAACTATGGTAGCAATACCGTGCTACCATATTATGCTCTATATATATATATATATATTATGGTAACTGCGTTACTGCTACCATAGTTAAGTGAGTAACTCTTTTAAGGTTAAATGGTGAAACTTTGCACCTTAATAACTTTGCCACCGTTCAACAGATTTGCTTGAAATTTGGCAGGCATGGGGTGTAACCATAGATCTTGGGATCTGGCAGTTTCGTACCAGTCGGATATATGGCTGCGGAGGTATTAAGCAACATTCGTGCATGCAATTACTTTTTTTTTCTCATTCTTTGCTTGCACCTACAGGTTGCACGGTTTATGCAACTGGTCTGAAAACTTCACGGAACATGTGGCAGGGGTTCCCGATGTGCCTTTTGAAGATTTCATGAAAAAATATTAAACGGTTCAAAAATTTTTCAAAAAACAAGTTCCCATTATAAGTCAATGGGAAAAGTTAAAAAATTTGAAAGTGTCGCAAATACACTTTTTAGTGTCGCAAATGGCCCTAGTAGTGTTGCAAATCCACCATTTTGTTTTCAGTTACTGATCACAGAAATGCTTGGCATTTAAAATTGGGACCATCTAGGGACATAATTATTTTTGTGTTTACCTATTCGAGACCTGAGGATGCTAGCCATGTCTTTATTTTGGGGTTAAACACCCCAGAAATATGTTTTCAAATTTCTGGGAAAATTAGTGTCACAAAGTAGTGTTGCACCTGTGACACTTTCACAAATTTTTGCGAAAGGTGCCACAAATCACGACACTACTTTTCAAAGTATGGCCAAAATGACAGGAATTCTTTGCCACCTTGCTGCAAAAGAATGGTTTGGTCTTTTGGGCTGAAATTTGGAAGGAAGGCAGCCAACATCTCACAGATGTGCCTTTTGGTGATAGGGTGACAAAATATTGCACAGATGCAAAGTTACGGTACTCCAAAGTTGATATTTTTTTCCATAGACTAACATGATGGCATTTGCCGCACCTTTCGGGGCTCATATCTCAGAAATGGTGTGAGATACAGAATTTTCATTGTGACAATGCGTAGCCCTATGGGCTAGGCATTTAGTGAAAACCTAGCCAGGAAACTCATGAATCATGTAAAATTTTAATTTTTTTTTCTACGTCATACAGTTACTGAGATATTAGCATTTTAGTATTACAACTGCTCGTTTTCTGCTCCGAGGCCCATTATTATGCATACATTCTTTATTTTCTCTGTGTTTGTCAATGGAGCTTTTGGGGAAAAATAGGGTGTGCGCTCCAGTTACTGTTACATGTAGGCTTTACACTTGTGTTTCGCAGTCTGTTTGCAGTAGCTCCTGCAGATGCCACCGCAGTGCGTTACCCTTTGCGTTTGCATTTGCATTACTGTTACCATTTGTGTCTCCCCTTTCAAGTACCTCAAGGGAATCAACAAAGTCCAAGAGGGTAGCATCTTTCAGAAAAAGAGGTGTGCAAGAACAAGGGGGCACAATTTGAAGCTAGAGGGGGGACGGCTCAGAGGTAATGTGAGGAAGTATTTTTTCACAGAGAGGGCTGTAGATGCATGGAACAGCCTTTCTGAGGAGGTTGTGGAGTCAAAAACAGTGGTGGAATTTAATAATGCATGGGACAGACATAAGGCATTTCTCTGGGGTGGAGGGTGGAAGAAGTAGGCTGTTGGTTAGCTAGGATCTGCAGCTTATCCATTAGGTAGGGAAATGGGCAGAGTGGGTGGGCCAAGCGGTGTCCTTATCTGCCTTCAAATTCTATGTTTCTATGTTTCACTACTGTTTGTGTTTTGCTTAGCATCACCGTGTGCATTCCATTTCTGTTGGCGGCCACCCTTCCGTTTCCATTTGCGTTTGTCTTTCGCTTTGCGTCATCGTTGTTCTTACTGTTACCATTTGCATTTCCAATTGTGTTCCCATGCCCATGTGTATTACGGTTTGCATTTCCATATGCCTTTCTGTTTGTGTTTCTGTTTTCTTTGGCGTTATTGTTGCTGTAATGTTTACCATTTGCATTTACAATTGTGGAACCGTCACCGTGCGTGTTACGGTTTGCGTTTCCACACGCACTTGCATTTGCATTTCCGTTTCTGTTTCCTTTCACTTTATTGTTGCTGTTACAGTTATCATTTGTGTTTACAATAGCGGTACCGTGACCGTGCACATTACCAAGGGCATTTCTGTATGCGCTTGCGTCTCCCTTTGCGTCACTGTTCGCTTTGGCGTCACTTTGCGCCTGCATTTCTATTAAAGCTTGCTTTACAATTTACATTTGTGTCACCATGTGCAAAATCATTACCGCTTGCATTTGTGTTGCTGTTACCATTACTGTGTCACAAAAAATCACATGGTGGGAGCAATCCATTCACTATTTATAGTCCTCATTCTCAAAAAGAAGGGAAATTAGAGGCAAAAAAACTCTGTTTAATGCATTCCACAGCGACAAAAGTGAGGAAATTCAGTGTTAGGGTTGAAAACCCCCCTTGCATTACCTCAGTCCGCCCCCCCAACCAGCATCGGGGTGTGCATTGGAGTCGTCGGTTCTAACTCTCACCCCATTCTCCTATGCCTCAGCTTGTTCATGCATGTGATGGATGAGAGTTAGGGCTGATGATCGCAACGTACTCCCCAATGCCAATTGGGGGGGGCGGGCTGATGAGGTGCAAGGGGGGTTTTCAACCCTAACACCAAATTTCCTCACTTTTGTCAGTGTGGAACAACCCTAACTGATGCATTAAATTGATTTTTTTGCCACTAATTTTATATATCTATGTATCTATATATCTATATATATATATATATATATATATACACACACTGTAGTTGTGTGTCCAGGTCTTTGTCACAGCATTTACCTTTAAAAACAATAAAGGGAGGTAGCTTTGCACCATTCACTTTTGCTGCCAATACAATTGCGACTCTGGACTTTTCATGTCCTGTAGTTTTAAGGGGGGACTGATTTGCTACTGATGAAATCTACAGTACAGTCTGCAGCCATGTCAAGCTATATGGGTGTTTCATCCATTCCCCCAATCTGCGCTAAGGAGAAGCCCCTTTTGATACGTAAACTTCTGACAAACAGCAGGAAGGAGTTTAGCTTAGGGGCTACTGTGTCAGGAATTTTCTGCCCAACAGTTGTTTTGCATCTTAATGTGATTCCATGGTTTCTGAAAACGTTTTTGACCACCCATCACTTGCTGCAAACTGTTTGTCTGTCCCCTTACTTGCTCTTGAAAATATTTTAAACGCTTCTTTTTTTACAGATTTTCTGGTTACCCTTAAACGTTGGGCTCTCATTGACTCGATCCATGAATACAGCTCCACTTCAAGTGTTTCAGAAACTGGCCGCCGACCTCCTCCTTCCAATTTTTGGTGACCTTGTGAGGCCATTGCCCGAAGTTGGTCTTCTTGCTTGCACCACTCCCTGATGCGTTTGGCATCCACACCAAAGTTGTTAGCTGCACTCTCCTTACTATTACCACTTTGGACATAATCAACTGCCTGCAGTTTGAAATCTATATTGTAGCTTTGGAGCCGTCGTTTCTTACAATTCAGCTCCAAATCGGGGTCTGGTGAGTGCTCTCTCTCTCTCTCTCTCTTGTCTGGTTCAATCATAGCTGTTGTGTGTTCAACAGAAGGAGGCAAAGGCTTAAGTAGCAAGTGGTGGATTAATTAAAAATAAATTGTGTTGCTCTGCACTGCGATTAGCTAATTGTTTGAAATAAAAGTGTGTTGCTATGCACTGCAATAAGCTACTGGCACTCGCTAACCACTCGCTAACCTGGCTCTTAATGAAAGCTACTGGCACTCGCTAATCAGGCGCTTAATGAAACCAGGCACATAGTTGAACTGGGTGCTTAATTGAACACAGGTGCTTAATAATTTCGGGATGGCAAAAGACCAGGCGCTTATTCAGGCAGGTGCTTATTCAAGATCGGGCACTTATTCGAGCAAATACATTTTTTTTTTTGCAAAAAAAAAGCAACATTAATGTTGACATTAGGGTTGTAGAACACAAAGTGCACAAAGAAGCGAAATTAAAAACATTAGGGATTTGGGTCGCTGGAGTACTGGCTATTGAGTGGTGGGGTCTTACATGGGGTTATCAAGCCCATGCCCATCCTCTCTCCCCAGCCCGTAGCCTCCTGTCTGAAGTACAAGATAAAGCTCCAACCTAGTGCCTGGTAGTGATATATTATGGTCAACATAATCTGTCAGAGTTCTTTTGTCACAGGGCCCTATTGACATCACATTTGACTTTGTCTGATCGGGGAGGGAGTGGGCATTAGGATTGATTCTGATTAACATGCCTCTGTTAAGAACTATTTTAGAACAGTATGATGTAGTTTATGTCCCTGTTCTACTCTTCTGTTGATAGTACAGTGCATCCATAGACTACATCATACAGTTCTAAAATGGTGCTTAGAACCAGATGCTACAGCAGAAATGCTCACTTAGGTTAAGGAAAGGCCTATAGAGATGGAACAATAACAGAAGTTTTACCAGTACTTAAAAAACAACTTCTATTGGGAGAAATTAATTATTGTCTCAGTGCAGTTCTCCTTTAGGAAATATATGGACAGACTGGAAACAGTGCAATGCAGGGTGACTAAAATGATTTAGGACCAGCAGGGCAGACCTTACAAAGAACAGCTCAAGGCACTGAACATGTACTGCTGGAGGCCAGATGAGAGAGAGGAGCTATGATAGAGGCCTTCAAGTTCCTGAAAAAATGAAGACGGTGAACTGCCATGAACTATTTAGCATAAGTAGCAGATCAAGAACACAGGGAGCATGAATGGAAACTGATGAAGGAGGCTTAAGAGGGAAGGGAGAATGTTTCATTTAAAACAAAGGGTGGTGGAGCTGTGGAACAATCTGCCAGCTATTAACATACTAACATACTAGACACCAGCAGAGTAGGCCTATTGGTCTATCAAGTCTGCTCATGCTTCAGCACCCTGATTGGGTACCGTAGCCCTCTATCTGTCTCCTTCCATTCTTCCATTCTATTGTTTGTGTTTGTTATTTTGTGGTGGATGCCAAATCTATCAATGGTTTCAAACATCGCTGGGAAAGAGTGAAAGGCATAGTGGTTGCTCTGTGTGGTTGCAGTAGGGTGGGGAGCATGGCGTTAGAGAGTATGGCTTAGAACCCTGTATGGGTAATAGGTCTTGGGTTTGTTAGTGTTTTATGGGCAGATACTGGATGAACGAATGGTCTTATTCTGCCGCCATTGTCTATAGTATGTTTCTATGTAATGGTAGTTGTTGAGAAGAAGGGGTTAGCAAAACAATGGATTTGTTCAGAACTATAGGACCTCCACAAGGCAGTAATGAGCAGACACTAAAACTTGCCAACCCTAGATGACGTAATGCACCAGCTAGCCAGTGTTAAATGGTTCAATGTTCTGGATGCACAGACAGGTTATGGGCAAATGAAGTTGTTTGCTGTCTATTTTGGTTAGGCAAAATTTATCTTCAGCCAGTGGAATTATGGGGAAATGCTGGTTTCACTTCTGCAAAATTTCATGAAATTTCTGCAAAAATGTGAAATGTTCCTAAAACTGTGATTCTGGTTATTTCCACCTAATTTAAAATGTTACCAAATCTGGCATGGTGACTTTGCTAATATCCATACAAAAGTGTTCCAAGGTTTAGATCACTGTATTTAAAGATGCCTAAGTTATAAGCCTCCAAATGTTCTGCAGTTTTAAAATTATAGTTAAAAACTATGTAAACTAAAAGTGTTTTTCCAAATTCCACTAAATTTGGCTTAGTGACATTACCAATGCCTATACGCATGTTTACCAAGTTTCAAATCTCTAACTCTAATGGTGACTGAGTTATAGGGCCCACATATTCAAAGGAGACGGCGGTGCATCTGTAGATGTGGTAGCACATCTCCAGATTTGTGTGGCTGCTGGTGGCATGGCAATATTCAGAAGTCTCAGATGGGCCACACAAGTCAGACTGTGCCATAATGCAGAATACTTTGATGTGGCATGCAAATGAAGTCTGTCTCATGCATATGCCCTCAACACAATATTCAGACATCCACTCTTGAAGGCATGGCCGGATGTGCCAGCACAAAGTTAGGCCATAAAAAGTTGGCCTAACTGTGTGCTGGGCAGGGTAGCAGCTGGCGCAAATGGCTGATCTATAGTCCCCCCTCTGAGCTACGATCCCCAATGCCTGTCCAAGAAAAAATTAAATCCCCCACAGTTTCCATAGTGTTGGGGCCCCCAGTCCATACCCTGTTCCGCATGTGACACATAATCCCATCCCAAACCCAATCCATATGGTAGGGTTCCCCCACCCAGCCCTGTGTCTCGATGCCATTTCTGAAATATCCCTGGTTTCCACAATGTAGTGGACTCCCAACCCACTCCAATTCCCTGATGCCCATCCTTGCAAGACCCCTGTGTTTCCATAATTAAGTGGACACCCACCCCGTTCCCGATACCTGAACCCTGATCGGTAATAAAGCCTGCTGCCCATTCGAAACTCCACCTTCGAATAATGATCCCATATCGAATATATACCTTAGTGTAGCAGCCCCCCCCACCATGGTTATCTGATCCACAATCAAGACATACTCACACCCTGTAATATTTCCATAGTGTAATGTCACCCCACCCCATCTCCAATCACCGAACCCCAATTGCATTAAACAGATGACCCCCCAGTCAAATATCCCTGTTCGATACATACTCCCATTCAGCATATTTTCCATAGTGTAGTGGACCACACCCCGGTAGGCAGGACCCTTCCCTGCACCACCCGCACCACCCGTGCCAGCGACTGACACAGCCCGCAGCTCACCACCATGGCCAGCTGCCTAATGAACAGTCCAGGAATATCACTGGACAGAATATGCTCTCTTTGGTTGAGCACTTACTATCATATGTCACAGTGTCAAAGGCTTTGCTGAAGCAAGCAATAATGCCTGAAAATGTCACTATTGGGCTATACTGGATCACTTAGTGGCATAATGAGGCCCAACACCACAAGCAGAGGACCTTATAAACTCTGGAAGGTCTGGTAAATCCCAATACCACCCAACCTGGAGAATATAATTGGGCTTAGAAACTGGAATTTAGGTTACATTTTAAATAAAATGCTTAACAATCTTTAATTACAATGTAGAACTTAAAACTAGAGCCATAAAACATTTTTTTTGTAAAGTAGTACTTCCACTTCTGGAACTGCCAGCAGAGGGTACTGGTATGTTTTACTTAGAGAGACAAGAGATTGTGAGCTGTTGCCATCATCATCATGCAGGCACTTTTGCTTTCTTTGTGGTGTACCTCCCCAAACTCACTTTCATTTTATTCCTCCCCTCTACAGGCAGTACAGTTTATTTTCAGTCTGTTTCCGTCCATTTGTTTGTTACTGTTTGTGTTTGTTATTTTATGGCTGCAATCAAAAGGGGAAGAGCAAGAAAGTGGAAGCACAGTTGGCCAAGTGAGTGCAGCTGCAGGTCGAGGAGCGCAGATTGGAAGAACAGTTCTTGAAAGCAGGTGAGACTGAGAAATTAATGGCACGAGGGACACAGACTTTTTTTTTTACACATGCAGCTTGTTGGTACCACAGTGAGAGCAGGAGGAAGCTAAATTAAGGCTGAACAGGGGAAATTACAATTTCGACTGTGCCAATAGACAGAGTGGAGTGGTAGCACAATCAGCAGGGACATGTCAATCATGTTGAACCCAATGGCAAAGTGGCTGGTGAGAACATTTTTTTATATCTAGTTATGGAAATGTGGAGGGGGGGTGTGGCTCAACAACTGCCTCTGCTTGCTAAGCAAGAGGAAAAAATGGCAGTGGATTTAAAAACAAGCATGGGGATGTATCTCTCGCTAAGTGAGAGAAAAAAATGCCAGCTATTTTAAATTAAAAAAATTCCACGGGTACAGTGATAATAGAACATAATCAGGCAGCCAGAGACTGGGGTTCATTATTTCCCATTGTTTGTTGCCTGATACAAAAGTAACTAGTTGGTGACATTGGCCAGTGAGAAACAAGAAGTCTCCCTACCCATTTTCTAAGTCAAAATAGAATATGTCTCTTGTCCTGTCCACCTCCCTGGTCACCCCTTCACAGAGTGTGATCTGGTTGGTTTGGCATGATAGGCTGCTTAAGAAGTAACACAAGGAAAGACTGTACACAGACATCTCACCAACGCAAAAAGTATTATACTGACTTTGGTGCTCAAATCTTTGATTTAGTATGGTAGAAACAGTAGCACACAGGTACCCAGGAAAACAGCCCAACTTTTTTTAATGTGAAACTTTTTATTGAACTTTTAAACAAACATACAGTGTATTACAATCATCATGAGTAAGTCTCCTGCATAGCAAAAAGCCAACACAATAAAACACATTGAACAGGAATGTGTAAGAAGGCCATATGTAGAGAATACTGAATCGGCAACCATGCACAACCAGCCTGTGCTGCCACAGAGTGGCTCTTATTACATCCGACCTCGAGAGTGATCTTGAGCAGTGCGATGAAATCAGACCCCAAGGTGGCAACACAGGCTGGCTGGGCATGTGGTTGCCCAAATCAGTATTTTTTTTATAATGCATGCACTTTTTGCTTTAGTATTCAAATTTTTTTTTAAATGAAAACTATTTTCACAGTTCTCAAAGGCAGCAGCGAATGTGACAGCAGTTTCAGTTTAGAACTTGAGCTGATTGCTATGTGCACAATAGCACTATGTAAAACACCATCTGCCACAAGGCTTTCTGATCAGCTGGAATGTCATTGTACCACAAAAGGGAACAACCGTGTTTCATGGCTTTTGAACTGTGTTACAACAACATTTCAACAGACATGAAAATCCATGCAGATCCACCCCACCCACACACTATACACAATAGTACCCCATACAATCTATTACAATGCTGCAAGACGATTGAAACATGCTAAGAAATACTCTGAAAAATGGTTAGGTTTCATTCACCATGTATCATGGTAGAAGGGAGGGAACCCAGTGTGTAGATAAATTCAGGTGCTATCCCCTTAGTATCAGGCCCCTACTCTGCCCTGCAGCAGGAGGAAAAGTATATGTTTTCTCAGGGAGATGTACAACCCAATGTTTCATGCTACAATGTGCGCTTTGTCAAGGTGTCTGCCAACTAACTGCTATCTGTTTAAATACTATATGCTTAAAGTGCCCAGTGCTTATTCAAAGGTGTGAGTAAGAAAAATGTTACAAAGTGTTTCAAATGAGTAAAAAAGTCAAAATGAATTTCTGTACTTCACGGACATCCGCCAAGAGGGTATCCTAAGTAAATAATTTGCTCATTCTGCATTTTATTACTGTGTGCTGTATTTATTTAGTGCCAGGTCTGATCTCAGAACATACCAGTTAGCTTTCCGAATTTCATTTACCTTTCCAAACTATATATTAAAGGTACTAATGACATTTAACCCTTCTGCCCTATTAGTGACACGGTCACTTCCTGCCTGCAGGAGATACTGTCTGTGTCTTTGATTTGGATGTATTGCTAGCTCTTTGTATAACATCCTGCAGATATAGTTGCCTACATGGGCTATAAATGAGCACCATACATTGGAGATAGAGTGGTGAATACTTACCAACCCCAACACTGAGTAGGAGCTGGCTACCAGCCAACTTCCCTCTTGGATGCCATAATTGTGGCAATTGCTGCTACTCTACTATCATGACACATTTGCAGGTCCCATTATTGGTTATCGGTATACCATCCAAGGAGTTACCAATTATAGTACTGTGCTACCAGTGTAGTCTGTATGGCAACATATAATTGTGGGAGACTATACTGGGAAAATGTCTCACAAATTGAAAATCAGTGTTTGAAAGCACCAAAGCATCATCGAGAGAGGGAGTGAGGCTAATGCCTTGTGGTATATGCAAAATGCATGAAGTCACAACAAAGTTCCATGTATACAAGCATTGAGAAGGTCAGACTAGGGCCTGGGGGAGGAGGGATTTGGATAATCTGCTCCTTCACAGAGAAAGTTATTGGGTCTATATATTAGGAGCTCTCAGACCCCTGGGCTCAATGACAATATTGAACTTGTCCCATTCCTCACAGGATGCAGATAAACGTATGACAGTTGCTAGTCAATGTAGTTCTTAAAAATTTTGTTTCTCATCTCAGATGCTGTTTGAATTGTTACATATTAATAATGGGATCTGCCAGCACTATTTTGCTTATTGACATTTATGGACTTAAAAAAAACATTTTACACAAAATGTAGAAAGAGAGACAATGATGGCAGAAAAAGACCAAAGGTCCATCCAATCTGCCCGAGTTCCTTATTTAGCTCTGTGGCCTACTGTTCCTCTAGGGTCCTATTCCTCCCCACTCTCCTCTATTCTCTTTCCTGATTCTGATAACTATAGCAACCACTATACCCTTCATTCTGCCCCAGCCATGCTTAAAACCAGTAATGGTTTTTGCACCCAACCACCCTCCTGGGCTGTCAGCCTGTTCCACAGCTTCACCACTCTTTCTGAAAAATATTATATAGAAACATAGATAATGATGGCAAACCCAAGCTTAAACCAGGGATCTTCAGATCTTCGGTTTATCGCTTTCCCAATTGAGCTATTTTGGTCGTGTGTTTCCTGGATCTGTATACTGTGACTTGCATATAAAATTTAGTTTATATGACATGCAGATTTTTACTTGTGCCAGAACCTTTGCTGTATTTATGAGCAGTACAAGGTCTTACAAACTGTGATGAAACAGTGATAAGGAGCAGTCATCAAGAATCTGAGCATATGATACATTGTAAAATACGCTAATGATTTACTTAAGATAATCAACTGGCACTTGTCAATGATGTCAACTGGATGAGTTTGACTCTCTCTGACTAATTCGTAACACTTTTATTGCTCATCCATTTAATTACACAATTGTCACTTTAAGCACATATTTAAACAGGTAGCAGTTGGTAGGTAGGCACCTTGACAAAGAGCATGTAGGAGTACAAAACACTGGCCTGTTTTCCCGGGTACTTGTGTGCTACTGTTTCTACTGCACTGGATAAAAGATTTGCACAACAAAGTGAGCATCAGACTTTTGTCGGCTATATGTCTGAACCCAATTTTTCCTTCTGTTACTTGTAAGTCTCCTTACTCTTGACTGAGAACACCATCAATCATAGGGGTCAGCCTCTTGTGCACACTAGCCCCTCAAATACTGAGAAGGGCTAAGAACTTTGAACTCCATCCGGTGTTCCTTTATTATGTCCTGGAGAATGGATTCCATTACCTTGCCCAGTACCAGTGTCATGCTGACTGGCCTGTAGTAGCCACAGTCTGACCTTGCCCCCTTCTTCCATATACATTTCATCTTCCTGTGGCTGAGGCAAGCTAGGCTCCCTTCAACCCCACCCCATCGCTCCTCGCTATCCCATTTCTCCCAGAACTTATCATGCAGTCAGATATCCCTACAGATTTCCCACCATGGAGGATTAAAGAGGGAGAGGGCCATCCACCCTCCCCCGAAGCACACGCATTCTGCAGTTCCTTGACCTGCACTGCCAATAGGCCTCCACCTGGTGGCAGTCATTTGGAATAGCTGGCCATCCTCTCTTACCAGGAGAAGAGAGCAGTCCCTTGGAAGTTCAGTCCTCTCCCATATGGCCAACTCCAGCAACCCCTTCTCATTCCTGAAAACGAATTGCTGGCATGGATCAAGGTGTGGCATCCAGTGCCTCAACCCTCAGTTGTGTGAGGCAGGCCTCCTTGCCCCTTCTTGAAGTTAGGGGTCACACTGTCCAGTTTCCAGTCCTCCAGTAGCACATCTGTATAGACAGACTCATGAATGATTATTTCACAGGACTCCTTAACTTGTCCCGTTAGCTCCACTATGATCCTGTGGTGTATCCCATCTGCCACTTGGGATTTACCTGGCTTGATCCTGCAAAGTAGTCAGCTGTCAGGGTGGGTGCAATGTCTGCAGATTTCATCATGGTTACCCTTAATGGTATGGGCCATCCTGAAGAGCACCCTTTCCCCTCTTGGAGACCCTGTGGTGAACACTGAAGCAAAATATGCATTCATCATCTCAGAAATCACCCCTCATTCATGAAAAAGTTCAACACCCTTTTACTTGTTTTTAAGGACCCGACCCTTGCTGTTACCTCACTTCTTCCATTTCTGTATTGGAGGAAGGCATTGGTGCTGTCTGTTGCTCCTGATGCTATCCTGGCTTCCTCCTTCCACTTCTGTACTGTAGGAAAGTGTTGCTGTTGTCTGCAGCTCCTGCTGCTAATCTGACTTCCTTCTTCCATTTCTGTACTGGAGGAAGGTGTTGGTGTTGTCTACAGCTCCTGCTGCTATCCTAGCTTCCTCCTTCCATTTCTGCAATGGAGGAAGGTGTTGAGTGTTGTCTGTGACTCTTGCTGTTATCTTGGCTTCCTCATTTCATTTCTGCATTGATGGAAAGCTTTGGTTTTGTCTGCAGCTTCTCCTGATATCCTGGCTTTCTCTTTTATTTTCTGTACTGGAGGAAGGTTTTGGTGTTCTCTTCAGCTCCTGCTGCTATTCTGGCTTGATCCTTCCATTCTGTACTGAAGGAACTTGTTGGTGTTGTCTGCAGCTCCTGCAGCTATCCTGGCTTCCTCCATCAATTTCTGTATTAAGAATGTCATTGGTGTGCTGGCTTCTACCTTACTTTTCCATACTGGAGGAAGGCTTTGGGGTTGTCTGTGGCTTCTGCTGCTATCTTAGCGTCCTCCTTCCATTTCTTTATGGAGGAAAGCTTTGGTGTTGTCAGTGGCTCCTGCTGTTGTTCTGTCTTCCTTATTCCTTGTTTGTGCTGAAGTAAGTTGTTGATGTTTTCTGTGGCACCTTCTGCTATCCTGGCTTCCTCCTTTCATGTTTGCACTGAAATAAGTTGTTGGTGTTGTCTGCAGCCCCTGCTGCTATCATAGCTTCCTCCTTCCATTGCTGTACTAGATGAAGGTGTTGGTGTTGTCTACCACTACTTCTGCTGTCTTGGCTTCCTCCATCCATGTTTGTATTGAAGGAATTTGTTGGTGTCATCTGTGGCTCCTGCTGCTATCCTTGCTTCCTCCTTCCATTTTTGTATGCAGGAAGGTGTTGGTGTTATCAGCGGGTCCTGTTGCTGTCCTGGCTTCCTCCTTCCATGTTTGTACTGAAGGAAGTTGTTGGTGTTGTATGTGGCTCCTGCTAGTGTCCTGGATTCCTTTTTCCACTGCTGTATGGAAGAAGGTGTTGGTGTTGTCTGCAGCTCCTTCTGCAATCCTAACCCACACTGAAAATGAAAGCCTTCCAATTAAATTCAAGTAGTCATTAGTTTAAAAAAAAACTGGTGCACAATTTGAAGTACTTCAAACTGAATACAATTGTACCTCAAACACTAGTTCTTATCCAGTGAAAAGGTCTCAATTTGTTCTCAGATGCCCTTCAAAAAGTACATGAAAAATGTTAATTAGCCTTCAAGAGCATTAAAAAACTGTTATGACAAACCCTTCAAATGTACCTTAAACACCCTTCTTTTCCACCTAAAATGAATGCCTTCAAATTCAAGTTCTCTTCAGTTTTTATAATTGTTTTTGAAGAACTTCAAATTGCCTTCTATTTTACTTGGAACACCATTTTTATCCAGTGAAAAACGTCTCAATTTGTTCTCAAATGCCCTTCAAAAATTACATGAAAAATGCAAATTAGCTTTCAAAAAGAAAACAGAAATACTTATAATAAACTGATAACATTTTACATCCAATAAAGCATGCACTCAGGAAAATGCATTTCAAATGTGAATTTTCTTCATACTTTTTGAGCAGTTGCATAGCATATTTCAATTCAGTTCAATTAGTGTTGACAATTCACAATTCTACTGAAGTTCAATCATGCAGTAAGCTTGTCCCGTATAACCAAAAAAAGCTCACTTCAGGGTTGACGTAGCTGTACCTACATCATAAACATGCATTTAACACCTTTAATTCAGTTAGTCAAAAAACATTAGTCCTTATGAATGTACAAGTGTAAATGACATATTGCCATAAGCAGCAATGTATAAATAAAAATTAAATAAGGTAGATAAATATAAATTAAAAAATTACCAGTTATCAAATGTTAAATAAAATAAATTAAAGGTAAGAATTCAATATACTTCTTAACAGTTATCAGATGCTGTTGCACATGTATATGAGATATCCACCCCTCATGCAGGTGCCACACATCTGATTGAGGCCACCTCCCACTGAAGCACCAACCGAGTTTGTGTTTGGGATAGAGACCCTTCACAATGGATCTGCCCTCAGGTGGGATAAGCTAGGCTGTCAGTGGAGACAGCGGTAAGTCCCAGGGTGGTATGCTTGTGTAAGAGTAGTGCAAGGTACGCTTGCTTGTGAGAGCACAGTGATTTGACTTTACATGAGAACAACCAGATATAAGAGCAGGATGTGTAGCAAAAGGAGAAGTAGGCTGAAGAATGTATATACTCAGGATGTGGTAAAATAAATATGCTTACCTGAATTTCTCATGATTGGCTATGTCTCCAAGTGTCCTCACCATTCATAAATGTGTGCATCTGAAAAGCAAGTGGAAAACATTTTAAGAAAATTGCATTTGAAACCAAACATTCTGAATCACTGAGTTAGTTCAGGTTGGATTTAATATCTCATTTGATAGAGCTTTGGGTAGCATTCTGGCCTTGGGTTCTATTCCCAGTTAGGTCAACTTTTTTTGACCGAAGTGGTGTTAATTGATAGTGAGCCACACTGCAATGTGGAAGACCCAAGACTTGCTCCCGATTTTGATTCCCATCCACCGGGTCAGAAAGGCCACTACAGAATATAGTGGTAATGTCCTGTGGCTCTGGAAAAGGAGGGTGTAGCCAGTTCACTGTACTGGTTACAATTATGATACAGCTGGAGTACATCACTGTATGTGAGGAGGGTGCAGGCAGCCTTCTTTTCTAGCAATTCCTATGGCACAATGGGAATATGGCATTGGTGTTCTTAACCCACAATGGGCCAGATATTAAAAAAATGCACAAAGTGGAGTGCAAACATGTGTGCTCCACATTGCGATGGACTGGGTGACCAGATATGCTATATTCAGTAGACTAGTGCATCAGTGCTACTTCAACTGAATATAAGGCCATGCTGACCCAGCGCTAGCCACTTACTGCTGCCTCGACATAGCTCCCGAAATAAACCACCATAATGGCTTGCGCCAAAGTACCATATTCAAATGGACCCATGCATATGACTCCATTGGTCATGCAATGCAATAAGGAGCCAATTTCATGGGTAGCCAGATGATTTATCACAGCCATGCCTCCCAACTGTTTGGTCCCAAGTGCAGAGATATTCCTGGTGCTAGTGGTCCCCCACCTACCCGATCCCTCACCTGGTACATGTACACACATTCTATGATGTCTTGTGGTGGCACACAAGTACCCTGAAATCCACTGCTTCCACTGCCTACCTGATCCCATGCGTAATACTGAAAATCTCCATCCTTGGTGTCCATTGGTCCCTCCCCTTAAATAGCCTCATCCCCAAGAAGCCTGAAGGCTGTTTGTGTGTTATCTCCAAAGGTTGCTAAGGCAAGCATACTGAGGTGAAGTACCCTCCAGCCAGTCTGCCTGCACCCTCATCTTCCAGAAATCCTCCTCCCCACCTCGTGATCCCTGTTTCAGCAGTCTGAATCAGTTCCTGGATGCAGGGTGTAGAACGGGGACTAGAGCGGTGCCCCACAGTGGAGTATTCAGTTACCAGTCACAAGAAATACCCCCCTTCCCAAATGTACTACAGGTCACAGTTCAGCTCCCTTTCATCTAGTTCCCCCCAGTGTCCCCCAAACACTGGTGCCACGGTCAGTGGGCGGTGCACAACACAGCCCTCCACACACCACTTCAGCTGCCTGCCATCTGACATAAGTAGGGAGAGCCCTGCTTATTTATAGGGCGAGGGTGATGCGCCTTGCTTTATAAATAGGCAGCATGCTCCTGCTTCTGTCAGACAGCAGATGGCCACGGTTGTGTGTGGAGGGCTGTGCCGTTAAACAGCCACTGCAAGCAGCACCAGTGTTTGGGGAATAGGTGGGGAAGAGGGGTTGGATGTTTGGTGCCATTGAGGGGAAGGGGGTTGGTCCACTAGATACCAGGAACCTAGACCACAATCTTTAGTACATGTAGGGGGGGAGATTTCTTCTGACTGATTAATGAAGATGCCACCATGTGACACTGCAACAGTCCCTGGTCCACACCCCATAGCAGGGGACTTCCTGGGGCTGCTGAAACGGAAACAGAACTCATTGGTGAGGGTTCCTGGAAGATGAGAGCTCCATTACTGGTACCAGTTCAGGCCGGCTAGGGCAGAGGCACTTCACTTTGGTATGACTGCTTGGCAATCTTTGTGGGAGGGGGGACACATGAACAGCCTTAGGGCAATCACAGCGGCTTCTTGGGGATTGGAATACTCAGGAGGAGGAACCACTGGACATCAGAGACCGGGATGTTTGGCATAGGGCATGTAATCGGGTAGAGGGACAGAACACTGGATACCAGGAAAACTGGTTTCAAACATCAGGCATGGGATCAGGTGCGGGGCAGGACCTCTGGGCACTAGGGAACTTGTGTGAGTACATCAAGCATGGGTTCAGGTGAGGAAAGGGACCACTGGACACCAAGAAAACTGGTTTCCAACATCGGGCATAGGACTGTGTGGAAGTGGAACCACTGGATACCAGGGAAATGGGTTTCAAACATCAGGCATGGTATCCAGTGGGAGGAGTGACCACTTGACACCAGAAAACTTGTGTCTGTACATTGAGTGTGGGTGCGAGTGGGGAAAGAAGGATTGATCATCCTATGGACAGCTCTTCTCCTCCAGACTGATGGTGAGGAAGAACCCAGCCCTTAAGTGACCTCTAACAGAGTCTAGGAGTGACTGATGACCAGAGATTGGTTACATATGGGGGTATGCCAGATGTTCAGTCATGTGCCTCACATCACAGCATGTCCCCCCGGGATGACTCAGCCAAAAAAATTAAAAAATATGTCAGGCTGAGCAATGGAGGACATCCATTCCACTATGCCCCACACAACTTTCCAAGGCACTCACCCTCCCGGATCAAGTTCAGGCATTCGTGAGGGAGAGGGCCTTCTCTGTGGCCCCACCCTGGGGGTGAGCCAGGGACAGTCCCAAGGATAACAGGTAAGTCCCGAGGGATGGGTAGAAGGCTAGAGTTTGGATTGATGACTGGGCAGCTAGCAGGAAAAAGTATACTAAAAAAAAGAAAAAAAAAGTACAGCTAGGTACTACACATGTTGTATTTTAAAACATGTGGACATCAGAATAACCAAACAGTTCAACAGGAAACATGACAAGCAAACAGTAGCATTCATCACACTGTTTGTTATCCCTGCATCATAAAAATGATTTCATTTTGCTTGTCTGGTGTATTTCTCAATGTAATAAAAATAACCTCTTTCAGCACATCTTACATATATGCATGGTTTCCGTGGAGGCAGAAAATATATATAGGAACTCCAAAAAAAAAAAAAAGAATTCCACTGCCATTAATTCAAATGTTGTGGCCCAGTCTTTCATCTCATGCATTTGTCTGTCCTTGGTAACACTTTTCAAAACCTGTTTGTGCCACACTTCAGAAGTTGGCTGCTGCCAAGACAGCCAATGTACTTTCATTTTCTGTAAGCAGGGCCCCTACTTTTCTGGGGCACAGTGGGACCAAGTTCTGTGGCAAGACTACCATTTGACACAGAAATTCTGTGGCGGTGGTTTGTAACTTCTGCGGAAGTTCTGCGGCACTAACAAACTACCACATCACAGTGTCAGCTTGTCATCCTGACTTCACTTTCATGGCAGTGGTTATAGCAATTAGGATGGTGGAAAGCACAGTAACACTAATTCAAAAAATAACAGACTTATAAAAATAATTTTCTGCCTAAAAAAGCAAAACAAATGTCTCTCCCTTAAGGTCCTAGCCTGTTGCATAAATGACATATGCAGAGGGGATCTTATGTGATAAATAAGGTATTTCTATATGCATGCTGTCTGTCCCACTAATGAGGTTTCTACGGTCTATCACTTATATATTTGTATGTGCTTTCTACACCACTCATGAGGTTCCCACTCTGTATCACTTACATATTTAAATGCAATCTGTAACATACATACAAATATGTGTGTGTGTGTGTGTGGTTAGAGAGACAGAGATACTGTATATGTGTGTGTGTGTGTGTGTGTATATATTTTTTTTATTTCCATGAACTTGCATCCTCATTCATACAGGTCCCATTGGAAATGGAATAGAGGAGTTATTGCAAAACTCATTTTTCATGTCAACCTGCTTTCCCTGACACACTGCATAACACCATCAGGCCATGACATGCATGTGAACCGATTGTGAGATATCGCTCTCCAGCCCATCACAATGTGTCCACCATGTGACAGAACACTGCACCATACCTTCTCAGGCTCCGAGCAGTGATGTGTTTCACCAATTCTTCTGCTGCCCAGCCAGCTCCCAGAGCTAATCTCTGAACCAGAGTTGCCGGCACGAAGCACAGCATGCTACCCTCTGGCCCAACAGCTGTCCCTGCACACAACATTTCTCCATAACTTTTAGATGATTCTATCAATCAATGACAATATGTAATCAGTAACCCTGACAAAAATGCATACAGGGCAATTATTTATTTAACAGGTCTATTCTTTCAACAGGTCTACACATTATTATATTCCACTTTTTGGGGCATAATTACTTTATTTTTCTTAAAAATGACAGTTAAATTCATTTTATCAGTTATTCATTTCAGATGGCATCTCTATACCTTAAAGGCACAAATAGGTTTGCACAAAGTGAGGTATGGAATTAACAGGTCTGTGCTATTGACAAGGTTTTGTTTAAGTTGGCCCTAGTGCAATAATTTAAGACTGAAAATTGTATTAGGCTGTAGTGCAGGTTGAGCAAATATCACCATGCATGATGTGCTGTGCCACCATCTCTGGCAGTGGGAGCTGTGGTAGATAAGTTACTGTTCATTTCTGTTGCAGAATGCAGCCATCTCATTAGCTAGTGTGTAATGTTATAGCAATGATAACATCACATTCTGAGCATATAGGGGGGTTTGGATATAAAAAGAGGGGATGGGAACCAGATTCTATGGATAAACAGAAATATTAATAAAAAATCACCAAGAGGAGTGAATTCTGCGGCACCGCAGAAGTTCTGCGGTAGATTGCAAGTTCTGCGCAAAATTCTGTGGCCGCAGAATTCTAGGGGCCTTGTCTGTAAGAAGTAGAATACGTACTACTCTTGTATTAGGTCCCAGCCACCTACACCCATGTACTCTAGAAACACAGAAACTTAGAATTTGATGGCAGAAAAATGACCAGTAGGTCCATCTAGTCTGCCCTATTACCCTCTATATTCCTACTTCCAGAATCCTATTTGGTCACAAGTGCTTACATTGAAACACAGAATTTGAAGGCAGATAAGGACCACCTGGCCCACCTAGTCTGCCTAGTTTACCTACCTACTGTAATACTACTTGATCTCTGGCTTAGCCCTCTCTTTCTTAACCACTAAGGTTCCCCTATGCTTTATCCCATGCATTCTTGAATCCTATTACAGATTTTGCCCCCAACACTTGTGCTGGAATTCTGCACTAAGTATCCACCACTCTTTCCTTAAGAAGTACTTCCTCACATTCCCCTCCTCCCAAAAACTTCATGGCATGCCCCCCCTTGTTTTTGAGTTTTTTTTCTGAAAAATACTTTCCTCTTGTACCTGATTTATACCTGTGAGGTATCATATCCCCTCTCTCCCCCTCCTCTCCTCCAGGGTGTATGTACTGAGGTCCTTTAGTGTCTCCTCATATGTTCTCTGGAGCAGACCCTGCACCATATTTGTTGCAGTCCTCTGGACTGCCTTTACTTTGTCTCTGTCCTTCCGGAGATGTGGTCTCCAGAGGTGGACACAATACTCTAGATGGGGTCTTACCAATGATTTCTGCAGCGGTATCACCACCTCCACTTTCTGCTGGTGATAACCTCCCTATGCATTCTAGCACCGTACTGACTCTCACCACTGCCTTGCCATACTGTTTGGCCACCTTTAGGTCATTAGATGTGATTACCCTGGGTCTCTTCCCCATTTAGTGGTCATCAGTACCCCATCCTGTACTCCACCCCTGGGCATATGTGCCCTAACTGCATGATTTCACACTTCTTCACACTGAAACTTAAATGCTAGACGTCTGAACACTTCTCAAGTTTTCTTAAATCCCTATTCACCTCTCAAGTTTTCTTAAATCCCTATTCACCCTCCAAGTGTCTACCTTTCTTGTACAGGCTTCTATCCCACAATGTAGGACTCCAGTTCCATAAGTAGCAAAAACATACCTTTTTGCACCAGGCATGCAATCAGTTATTGATAGTGGTGTGGTGTTCCCTAGCCTTCAACCAACTGGGTGCAGATAGCACCTCAGTTAAGGCCATCAGATGAGCTACCTGCTTCAGACCCCACCCCAGTCTCCTACATCTTTACATAGGGAGTTGCAAATAAAAGGAGTAGAGACATCCGACTGAAGTTAAGTAGGCTCAGGAGGGAGGACAGATGCAGTAAGTAGTAGTGGTTGGCCTAAGTAACTGCTTAAGTGTAGGAAAGGAGGGGGATTCCCACAACCTCAACAAGAAATTGTCCTTTCCCAGGTGGCAAAGGCTAGTCCTTAGGCCAAACCCTCCACACTCCTGTGATATACCACCCTCACTCCTTCCCTATTCTTCCACGTGGATTAAAAAAATGCATACTCCTGCTATTCTTAAAAGCCCTCCTCCTCCTTAGCCAGACCCCCACCCCAAATAGTCATTATTTAGATGTTATTCTCCCCTCCTGACCCTAAAGCCATGATAGGGGGACCACATGTAGGAAGATATCCAGGATAGCCTGCCTAACCCACAGCGTAGTCTGCTACCAGCTATATCAGTCCACAAGCTGAATGAGAGTGTGATAGTGTGCATGATCAGGGGATTGAGTCAGAGCAGTATATGTCATTCATACAGTTATGCAGAAATCAATCTTTCCTAGCATTATCAATGACACTCACCACTCTGGGCACTCCCTCTCACTTGTTGGTTCTTTCATGCTGTGTTGAGCAGCTGACTGATAGAGCAGGAGGCCATGCTCTGGGTTGGGGGATGGCAACTGGACTATCCTAAATATCAATACAATGCCAGTTTTCTGTTGTGATTTCTAAACCCAGTAATCCACCTTTTATAATGTTCAGAGAAATAATTCACCATTTAGAACATGAATTATTTCTCTAAACAGTTGCACTAAGCACATTCACCTTCCAGTAAACCAGATGCAAGGCTTGGAGTGCAATCTGATGACAGGCAACCCCCTTCACCAGAGCCAATTTCACAATAGTACCCAATAAAAGAAAAAAAAAACAGAGTACTGGTGCTGTTTACTTGTATGTTTTAGAAACACCCTGCGCATATCAATCAATCAATCAATCAATCAATCAATCAATCAAGTCTTTATTTAACCAGGCGTTCATCATTGAGCAGAAGCTCATTTGCAAGATGGACCTGGGTGGAGCATGAACAATTGTATATACAGGTCAACACAGGTATTTACAAGACAATACAGATAATACTCTTTACAGAGAGGAAGAAAAGAAGTTCATATGTACATAGAATTATACAGATATTGTACAGATTACACGGTATTTACATACATAGAAGTGTCTATAGGAAGATAAAGCAGGTTATCTAAGGTTGCAGGAGGAAGTAACGGAAGAAAAATAAAAATAAAAATATACACCAGGTAGAGGTGAAGGTAGGGGGGAAGAGAGGGAGGGAAGTAGGGGGAGAAAGGCTAGGAGGGCACGGTGCACAAAAAGGAGTTGGTAAAGCTGGATGTAGAGAAGGTGGATGGAGAAAAGGAGTATGTGTGAGCCCCGGGATTGAATGCTATAAAGTACGGGGCATGGTAGGATGTCACAACCCAGGGTAGTGAGCTCCTATCCGAGGTTGGGAAAGGAAGAATAAGGGGATGGATGGGCCTAGTGTTGATAAGACAGGGGATAAGAGAGAACAATTATTGGTGAGGGAGCAAGCTGGGGTCAGTACTTAAATTGGGTCATGGCTATATACCAGTACTGGGTCTGAGTGGGTGAAGCAGTTACATACTTCTCTGATTGTACAGAAATAAAGCATCTTGAAAGCATTTATACCGATTAGAGTGCTTAATTTGAGGTTTTTTTGTAGATCGTTCCATAAGGTAGGTAGCACGAAGCTTATGGCTGCCCTGCCGAAGCGGGATTTTGCTTTGGGTACTTTAAGTGTAATAGCTGATTAACTTCTTAACGCGTGTTTCCCAATTATACTCAGGGGAAGACAGCAGGAGATATAGTAAGGCAGCTTCTTAGAGATGGCTCTAAAGGTCCAGAGAGCGTCGTTTCTGTGGCGCCTGAACTTTAATGATGTCCATCCCACTGCCGCATATAGGGTGCAGTGATGTGTGTCGAAGGGGAGTCCCGTTATAAACCTCAGTGCTCGATGGTAGAGTGTGTCCAGTTTAGTCATGTAAGAGTTGGGGCATTGGCTGTAGAGGAAGTCAGCATAATCAACCAATGATAGGAAGATGGATTGGACCAGTTGTTTCTTGGCATCTCTGGTGAGAAATTGGCTGATTCTAAAAAACAGTCCAAGCCTTTGCCGAAGTCGTTTTAGCAAGTCCTCGATATGTTCAATGAAGGAGAGTCTTTGGTCTATCCAAACTCCCAGATACTTGAATTTTGTAACAAATTCTAGTTTTTCACCTAGAACTGTGGTAATTTGGGGAACTGTCCCACTGGACACAGGGTTAGCTGTACGGATAAAAGGAGAGAGGACCATCGCTTAGTTTTTGGCATTAATGAGTAGCTTTTTGGAGGAGTTGGCTTTGCAAAGGTTGAATTCTGGCTGTAGGTCATTGCAGGCAGCTTCAGGTGTTGGGCGACTCACGTAGAGAACTGTCATCTGCAAACAGATGGATGTTGGCTTCTTTTATACAGTAGTCGATGTTATTAATGTAGATTGCAAAAAGTAAGGGCCCTAATATAGAACCTTGAGGTACCCCTCTTTGCAGAGTTTTTAAGGGGGACAGGCCTCCTTCGGCTTTAACTTGTTGAAGGCGCCCTGTAAGATAGTCAGTGAACCAACGCAGAGAGGAGGGGTCCACACCTATGGTTTGAAGGGCGGAGAGGAGCAGACTATGGTCGACTGTGTCGAAAGCCTTGCTTAGATCAAGGAAAACAGCACAAATAAAGTTTTTGCTCTCAAGATTACGCTGCCAGTCGTTAGTAACTTTGGCGAGGGCTGAGATAGTGCTATGTTTAGCTCTGAATCTGTACTGCATAGGATTTAGCAGTTCCCTAGACTCAAGATGAGTCCTCAGCTGTGCATTTACAATTTTCTCTAGGAGCTTGGACAGGACCGGAAGGAGGGAAATTGGCCTGTAGTTATTGAGATCACCTCGGTCACCTGATTTGAACAGTGGTATGACATGTGCTGTCTTCCATATAGGTGGTAAGGTGCCCTGAACAGGATAAGTTAAAAGGTGAGTGGCAGGTATCGCTTAGTACGTGGTAAGGTAATTGTTAGGAAGTAAGGGTCAAGGAAGTCTGCCCCAGCACTTTTTGTAGTATCTAACTGAAGCGAGAGGTCCCTCACCTCTTTCAGTGTGGCAGGTTGAAGTGAGAAAGGCGGCGAAGCTATCGGAGTTTCAGGCAGTTGGCTGGCAGTCTGGGAGCGAAGTATGTTTGCAGGAGAGTTATCAAATGCCATGCCTGCAGTAGCAAAGTGGTTATTGAATGCGTTAAGTATATCCATCTTTTTGGTTATAGTCAAGTTGCCAGAGGTAATTTTGGTCGGGAGTGAATTTCATGGGGAGTGGCCTAGCAGATCACTGATTGTGTTCCAGAGCTTGATTGGGCTCTTTGTGGCAGAGTCGAGTTCGGATTTGAAGAAGGTGGTCTTCGATTCTCTAATTGTTTTGGTACATAAATTTCGTAGTCTCCTGAACTGGTTCCAGTCCTCTGCAGTGTTCAGTCTGCGTACTTTTTTCCAGAGCTTATCTCTTTCTAGAAGCAAGGACTTGATCTGAGGGGTGAACCATTTACAGGTTTTGGTCCTAGTTCGAACTTTAATAAGGGGAGCATACTTATTAAGGGCCCTTGATAGAATGTTGTGAAAGATATTGTAAGCTGACGTAATCGTTTTGGCCTGGTAGAAATCTTGCCACTCAGGGGAGTACTTAAGCTCATTTAGGTAGGCATGTTCATTGAAGTTGCGCCTGGATCTCTTCATAGAGAACTTGCTGATGGGTGCTGGGTTGTTGGTGGATCTTACTCCCGCAATAAAACAATGGTCGCTTGCGTCCTGAGAAGAAGACATCAGCGTGGGAGAAGAGATGAGGTTTGCTCACCATTAGCACATCCAAAAGTGTACTTTTACTGGGGTTCTTCATGTTTGGGCATGTTGGTTCAGTAATAAGTTGCGTCAGCCCATGTTCATCACAGAAGGATGCAAGGGGCAGCTGTGTTAGAGAGCCAGTCAAAGTTGAGGTCTCCTAAAATAATAGTTTCTGGCAGCCCCTGTCTCAACTTGTCACTTAGATATGACAAGTTGTAGGCCAGCAGACGGTGGTCTGTAGCATCCTATTACGCAGAGTGCAGTAGTCTGTGTAATTTACACTTTGAGAATTAGGCATTCGAATTCGCTGGCGACTGATGCCGAGGATAAGCAGGAGGCAGAAAATTTGTCTTTAACGTAAATAGCTACCCCTCCTCCTCTGGCATGCCTATCAGCTCTGAACAAGGCATAGTTGGGTATGTTTACTACTCTATCAGTGGTGCTGGGTCTAAGCCAAGTTTCGGAAATCACAAGTATGTCAGGAGAGGTATGATTTACCCAGGTTTGTATTAAGGTTATCTTTTTAAGGAGGGCTACATATGTTAATATGCAAGAAGCTTATTCCTTTTAAATTTGCTAGTTCTGCTGGCAAAGCAATAGCTTCTGGGGGGCCAGGGTTGAGTTCTACGTTGCCTGAACAAAGCAGGAGGATAAGTAGGATTTTTCTAAGAGCGCTAATTATAAGCTTGTAATTCCTGCCTTTCTCCCGTCTAGTAGATCTGATGTTTTTAGGGACTGGAAAGTAGCCACCATAGAAGAGCTGATCTGTTGTAGCAAGAGCTAGTACCCCTACCACAATAGGCGGGGGGAGGAGATAGAAGTCTGCGTGGTGGGAGGTGGACCTTGTGGTGGGGGAGTGTTATAAGTACTACTGGTATGTGTGGTCCAAGAGCAGGGTTCGAGGTATTGGTACTTGGAATCACGGAGGCAATTAAAGGATAAGTTGCCATGTGGTATACAGCACAAGGTGCCGTTGTAGACCAAACATGATGGTAGTTCAGGTGTCCAATGCTGGGCAGCTGGTATCAGCAGAAGAAGGGGCAGTAAAAGGAGCCGTATAGAGCCCAACATGATGGTACCTCAAAAAGAAGGAGCCACTCAATTAGCCCAGGGGCCAGTGAGGTTGCTGGATTAATGCAGCTTATCAGTAGCTTTCCGATCCAGGTCGACCTAAATTTGATAGCATTAAAGATATTTAGTGGTGAAGGTACAGCCAAGGAGAGCCTATATCATTATATATAATGAACCAGCCTCCTTGCAGAATGCACTGGTAACCTCACAGTTTGTGAGGTTAGTGACACCATGAGGGCACTCAAGCTTTGGTCTTATGCCCATGATGTCACTAACCTCAGTCAGTGTGACTTATTCTGCAAGGAGAGGGTTCATTATTCCCTGTATGTGCCTGGAGCCTTCTATCAAATCTCATAAGCAATGTAAGACCCGGTCAGTGGAGACCTCTAACAAAGGGGTAGAGTCTGAAAATAGGTCTTATTTCTACACCTAAATAAAGACCCCCGTCCTTTAGCTGATGCTCAGGCTACATATGAACATACAAAATTGCTGACAGAAAAAGCCCAAAGTCCATCAAGTCTGCCAGATTGTTCAGCTCTTAGTTTTATATCACTACAGCTGCCCCACCCAAACCCCTCCTTTTTCCCAGTCTTTTCCCCCCTTTTGTGTTCTTGTCTGTACTAATCCTGCCCTTGACTCTATCCCTACCCCACTTAAAGCTATCCGCTGTCCTCAGTTCGATTAACTCAGTTCGAGGCAACTTAAATTGTGCAGGGTCTGCACCAGAAGCCATATGATGAGAGACTAAAGGAGCTTAATATGATTACCCTCAATGAAAGGAGGGAGATGGGGGACATAATAGAAACATTTAAGTACCTCAAGGGAATCAACAAAGTTCAAGAGGGTAGCATCTTTCAGAAAAAGAGATGCGCATGAATAATGGGGCACAATTTGAAGACAGAGGGGGGACGGCTTAAGGGAAATGTGAGAAAGTACTTTTTCATGGAGAAGGTGGTAAATGCATGGAATGGCCTACCTGAGGGGGTCATGGGGTCAAAAACAGTGGGGGATTTCAAGAACATATGTGACAGACATAAAGCAATTCTAGTGGGGGTTGGAGGAAGTAGGCTGTCAGTTTACAAGGATCTACAGCGTATCTAATAGGTGGGGAATGGGCAGACTGGGTTAGCCAAGTGGCCCTTATCTGCCGTCAAAGTCTAGGTTTCTTTCTTTCTAACTCCTCTGGCAGTGCATTCCATCCCACCACCACTCTCTGTAAAGAAATGCCTCCTCATCTCCCTCCTGAACCTTCCCCCTTCCAACTTCAAACTGTGCCCCCTAGTGACCCTTTCCCCCTTTAAGCAGAACAATCCTTCCTCTCTGACTTTGTTTATGCCTCTCAAGTACTTAAAGGTCTCCATCATGTTCCTTCTTTCCAGTCCCTCTTCCAGTGAATACATGTTGAGCTCCCTCAATCTTTCCTTATACAGTGAACTCCCCTAGTCCCATAATCATTTTCATAGACCTGCACTGCACCCCTTCCAGTAATCTCATATCCTTTTTGAGGTATGGGCACCAGTACTGTACACAGTATTCCAAGTGTGGCTTCACCAGTGATCTGTACAAGAACAGGATGACCGCCTCCTTTCTAGAGGTGATCCCTCTGGTAATGTACCCCAGCATCCTATTTGCCCTTGCTGCCACCCTCCTACACTATGCTAATACCTTCATGTCCCCTGTGACTATTACTCCCAGGTCCCTTTCCTCCTCTGAAACTGTTACCTGCACTCCCCCAGCCAGTAGCTAGTTCTGGGATTTCAGGCTCTGAGGTGCATGACCTTGCACTTCTTAGCATTAAACCCCAACTGCCACACCCTAGACCAGTGTTCAAGTTTAGCTAGATCCTCCCTGACAGCCTGTCTCCCTCCCTCATTGTCCACTTTTGCACAAATCATAGTGTTGTCCGCAAACAGACTGATCTTACTTTTGACCCTCTCTGCAATGTCTCCAGTGAAGACACTGAACAAAACAGGGCCCAGCACTGACAGCAGCGGTACCCTATTCATTACTGGCCTTGGCTTGGATGTCTTCCCCCCCTTACAACTACCCTCTTGTCTGCTCTGCAACCAGCTCTCAACCCATCCCACCAATTTCTCTCCCACCTGTATGTTCCTCAGCTTGCTTATTAATCTCCTGTGCAGCACCGAGTTGAAAGCCTTGCTGAAGTCCAGATACAGGACATCCACAGCAGGGTCTTTGTCAACTGCCCTACAGATCTAGTTGAAGAAGTTGATCAGGTAAGTTTGGCATGATCATCCTGAGATAAACTCATGCTATCTCATCCTGTAGACCATTACTGTTGAGAAAGGTTATCAACCTCTCCTTCAGAATGGTCTCCATCAACTTTCCCACTACAGAAGTCAAGCTCACTGGTCTTTAGTTGCCCTGTTGGTCCTTGGGTCCACTCCTGTGAAGGGGCCCCACTTGTGCCATCCTCCAGTCCCTGGGTACATTCCCCATCTCCAACGAGGTGTTGAACAGGTCCATCAGAGTGTCTGCCAACACCTCTGCCAGTTCCTTATGGACCCTTGGTTATACACCATCTGATCCTGGTGTCTTGTCCACCTGCAAGGTTTTAAGGCCCTTCAGAACTCTATCCATGACCTCATCTGTTATTTCTGCACCGTCCACTCTTGCCCCTTTTACTCTGCAGTATTGGGCAAGCCCTTTCTTTTGTGAACACTGAGCAGAAGTACTCATTGAGTGTCTCTGCCTGTTCTTCCCCTTGTTCCATCCATCATCCCTCTCTCTTGATCCTAACAATGTCATCTCTACAACTGTTCTTCCATATGTATTCTGAGAACCCATCCCCCCCCCCCGATCCCCTGAGCCAACTTCAGTTCCTTTGCTGCCTTGGCTGCCCTGGTCACCTCCCTAGATGCCTTTGTGAATAACTGTCCATCCTCCTCAAGCCCAGATTTTTTGAACTTAATGAATGAAGGCCAGTCTTTTTTCCATCACCTTCCCCTCCACTTCCTTGCTGAGCCAGCTAGTTTATTTTTTTAGCTAGACTGCTTGCTCTGAGATTTGGCACACATGTTTGTGGCCTCATTCAGCTGCTTTCTAGTGATTTCCAACTTCTGCTCAGCTTCCATCCCTGGGCTAATTTCAGCTAAATACCCCTCTAGGATGCTGCCCATTCTGGCAAAATCTGCCTTCCTGAAGTCCAACACTTTTATGCTGGGTCTTAGCTGACTCCCTCCCTGTGTTGAGGAGGAACCACACCAAGCGGTGGTCACTTCCAGTTAGAGGGTCCTGCACTACCACATCCTGGACTTGGTCCTCATCTGTTAGCACGATGTTCAGTATGTTCCTTCCCTAGAAGGATCCATCACCTCTTGCACTAGGTAGCTGTCTTGGATAGCCTCCATCAGTACCTGCTTCCTAGTGTTTGCTGTAATTACTGTCTGCCAGTCAACCCCAGGTAGGTTGAAGTCTCACATTATAACTGTATTTCCTTTGCCACTGACCTTCCTGATTTTCTTTCTCAGCTCCCGATCCACCTTCTCATTTTGTGAGGGTGGCCCATATACCACCCCAATCCTGAGCTTCTTACCTTTGGGGCTTTAGACCAATACCCATATGGCTTCTGGCTTTCCCTCATCCCCTTCCTCTGTGGTACACAATATCCCCTCCCTAACATAAATAACCACCTCTCCCACTCTCCCCCCAAGTCCTTGCAGAACATCTTGTATCACAGGATCGTGAGATCCCAATCATAGTATTGGGTGGCACAGGTCTCTGAGATGGCAGCAATATCTACCTCTCCCTCCGCCATCAATGCCTAGAATTCTGCCACCTTGTTTTCTAAGCTTCATGCATTCAAGGATACTACAGTCCACCTTATGTCCTGCCCTCCTCTTCCCATCCCTCCCCCTGACACTTTTGTCTTGGTAACTTCCCCTCATTCTCCTCCTCCATCTGTGGGGGCCCTTCCGGTCTCCCCTGGAAAGGGCCTCCACTTTGCTATCTGATTCAGCCCCTGTCTCAATGTCCTTGTTCCATCGATGTTGAGATGCTGCCTATCCTTGGCATTAAGTCATTGTCTCCTAGCTGACGCCTGTAGGTGTCAGTAAAATACACTGGTGTGTCCTGAGGATGCCTACAGAAGTCAGCTACTGACTTCCTGTTTGCCCAGGCAATGTCTGGAGAAGTCACTTACATATTTTAATATATAATGTAACAGAATATAATATATATTTGATTGCATAGCACCGCTGGAAAGGTAATTTTGTGCTGAACATTTTTGCCACTGATATTCTGTGTTTATCATGTATACTTTAGGAGTTATTCGTATTTGTCTGTGGTATGATGTGGATTGCTTATGTTGCCTGTTTTAGTGCTATTTCAACCAGCATAGACAAAAAACGAAATTACATATTATTCTTTGCATACCACCACTGGAAAGGAAATGTTATGCTGAATAACTTTGCCACTCATACTTTGTGTCTAATTTATGGTTCTTGAGCAATCAGGATTTGTTTGTGGCATGCTGACTATAGCTTGATTTTGCTTGGAAAGGCCCAGGATTTACTTTTAACAGTATACAGGAGATAAGTGGTGCAACTTCAGAGAGCTCCTGTGGAGGCAATGAGTTAAGCCTCTTTTTGTTCCATGTCTATCCCCACTCCCCACTCCCCACTACCCCATTTCTACACACCACACCTTCAGCCATCTATTAAACTCCTGTATTCTTAGCTTCCTCACTGTGCTTGCCCTATGTACCAGGAGTACCTCTGAGAATGTCACTGAGCTTCCCACCTGATTGCAGGCACCTCCCCATTTCCCTGAACCTCTCCTGCACTTCTTCTATTGTACTGCACTCTAGGTTGTTTCTAGGTGCACAATGATATGAGGCTTCCCTCTCACCTTCTTCACACATTTCTGAATGAACTGCCTTACTCTCCTCGCTGTCATACCTGGCATACACTCCTCCCAGGTTTGGCTCTTCCTTGCTTCCTTACCTCTCCATCTCACCCCACTGAGCATAGAATCCCTTAATACAAGTACTCACTCCCCCATCTCTTGTACTTCCCCCATGGTTTACCCTCTTATGAGCCCCTTTTCCTCAATGCCCTCTCCTCTAATACCCTGCTCTTCCCCCTCCCTTCTCCGCCAATTGCACCTCCACCTGTTCTCTTCTTCTTCTATCCTTTTTGTGCTCGCTCCCTTCTACAACCATTCCCCTTCCACTATGTGCAGGTCCTCCCACTGCTTCTTCATTGTGGCTCCCTCTCCCCCATTCCAACATGTTTTGGCCTTCCTCCCCCTATATTTAGTGTACTCAACTTGACCTGCTTCCCTGCCACTCCCCTCCCCTTCCCTCTTCTACCCCACAGTCTTCCCTCTCAACTTGTACCCTGTATTTCCCCATTCCCTCCTGGTCCCCTGACTCTTGTTCTATGGTGCCTTCCCCAACCCCCTGCTCTGTTTCATCAACCAGTACTGGGTACCTGTTTGTTGTATCCAATCTCCTGCTCCAGTCCTCCCCTGAAATCCCTCCCTGCCTCTGCTTTCTACATTCTTTCTGTCTTCCCCTGTTCCATACCACCTGCCAACACCCCCTTTCGGTGCTGCCAGGACCCTGTGGACTTGGTCCACCTGGCCAAGTGCCCCTCCTGGCCCTTGGCAGCATGGTCTATCCTGTGATGGAGCCCTCCCTGCCCCTCTGACCCATCTCCTCATCCTCTCATTCCTGTCCCCTCCCCCCATTTACCATCTCAAGCTTTCTATCTCCAGTGTAGGCTGTCTGAATAGCCTGCACACTGGACACACACACCCACCTTAAACAGGATTCCAGAAAATGTGCTGCCCCCCATTGCAGCTCCTAGCCCTCCCAGTGCCTCAACCTCAGTCACCCCTACCCTTCCACTCTTTCCCCCCATTCATCCACCTACATAGTTCCTCACAGTTCACCTTGTTTATTCCTTTCAAGGTATTGCCAAGTGAGAGGCACAGGGAGGAAATGGGTCTAACACCATACGACCAAGAGGTGGTACGTTGTATCCCAGGGATAGATGATTTTCAGCAGTGTCTGAAAACCATATTCACTCATGCTTTTGAGTTTTGATCTTCCCCACAGTTATGTCATGCCAGTTTTTTTAGTACCAATTAAAAAACTTATTTTGCTACTGTTTGATATTTGACATGGTGCCCTGAGCCTCCAAGGAAGAACACCACATAAAATAAAGGCAACAACACTAATACTAGTAGTCTAGTACTACAACACTATAAACCACTGCTGCTACTACCACCACCACCATCACAGGCCCAGACACTAACCCCTAGTAGCACAGTCCCAACAATAGTTACCTCATCTTCCACAGCCTGAGATACTAACTGCCCTGCTTCCAGACACCAGACCCACCCATCCCCTTCCTCAAACCCCCAAAACACTATTCCTCCTCCAGGTGACACTAGCCCCCTTCCCCACCAGCCCCACCCCCCAACAGTCACTCTCCCTTTACTGCCCTCACACCAGTCCACCTCCCTCCAAAGCAGCTAACACTGGCCCCCTCACTGCACAGTACTCAAAATATGCCATCTGCCTTCAGAGTATCTAATGCTAGCCACCTCGCCACAGCTCCAGACACTAATCCTTACCATTCAAAGCTCCTTAAACTAGCCCCAACCTCCACTGTCCCAGATAGCACTTTCCCTCCATGACCACCACTAATATCCCCACCTCCACAGTCCCCAAAACTGCCCCATTTCCTCCACAGCTGCAGTACTAACCCACTATCTCCAAGGCCCCTGACAAACACACATGCTGTAACTGGTGATGCCACAGCATTACAGCCAACCCACATATAGGTAGAAGTTGAGCCACTTATCTGAGTAACAGGGAGCTAGAAGCAGGTCTTTAAGGTATGATGATCATGGGACCTGTAAAATAAAATACAGAAAAGGGGTCACAAAGAATCCACATGTTACCCCCAGGTGGCTCTATCCTAAGGGCTACTACCCCTGCCTGCTTGACTACGGACAGGTTGAGGGGCCTAGGTTCTATGGCGGGTGCTTCCACCCAGAGGTCAGGGTTTGTGATGGTTGGTCTAGTTTGGTCACAGCCCTCCGGGACGCTGAGACCCCTTTCTAATCCCTCTAATGGCCCACGCAATGCACACGAATTACAGTACCAATGACCCACTTGTATACACTGTTCAATCATAAGGTACCACTTACCCTCGAGACTGATTCGGAGGTTCGTCTCTCAGGACCCCCTGAAAAATAATGTTAAATAGCATACACCAACCAATACAGTGCTTGGCATGAAGGTACAGACACTGCAGACAGTTTAAAGTTTAACAACATCCAATCTGGTTTATTCAGGGGGACTGTAACACGGGAGGGGGGAATCAAGTTAATTAACCAAAGTAAATCACAGTACTGTGCACACATACAGGGTCTGGAAAGTCACACTCTCAGTACCCAGGTTGGGGGGTGGCTAGCCAGGTCTGTTGCCAGGGGTAGGCCGGCAGGTGCAGATGGATAGGGCCCTGGAGAAAAAGATATGCACAACACCCAATTGTAATCTGGAGTCAGATGGCTCAGTCCTTGAAGAAATGAAACAAAGAAAATTAGATGACACACTTGTGATTGTTAACAGGTCACAGGGGAATGCTCTGATCTGTACTCACACTACCCCAAGCTGAGAACCTGATGACGATGGTTGTTCTGGATTGTCAGAAAAGCAAGGCATGGAGATGAGATTCTACTGGCCAGGCCCAACTGCTTTGACTAGCAGACGGATTTAGTCAGATTAAATTTAGTTCTGCTTTCAGCTTACAATGCACGATGAAAAGGGAATTGGAATAGCTATCCCCCACAAGCATTCAACAGATTTATATGTAAAGGAAATTACTATACCAGGCAGCTGCTCCTAGGTCCCGATCGCAATTACTGCAGATACCCAGGAGTACACACAGCAGCTTCAGTTCCTGACAGACTGAGCGCGATTCAGAAATTTCTCCAGTCTTCTACAGGGTGAGCCTGGTTTCCACTATTCAACCTCCCTTACTTTCAGCCACCTCGGATTCAGTCCGATTTAAGCTTGCAATAGCAACAGACTGACTTCAGGGCCTCTCACACACTTCCCATGTGAAACTATACACCGCAGAAGCACAGAGCTCCTTCTCTCCTCACGGTTACAACTGATCTGACCTCCCAGTCATAGGGCAGAGCATTTCCTTCGGGCGCCACCCGGTCTAGTTGGTGGACTCAGCTGTCAATCACTCCAAAGCTCTCAGTTGGTGCAAAAAAGGCGCCAAGGTCCAAAACTACCTTTCCCAGAATTACTAGCTATACATTCCCCTTGTAAGCCGACTCCAGGGAGAGTCCAAATTCTGGTTGGTCCAAGCAGTCTCCATTTTATAGCTCCCCTAATCCCATTGGCCCAGCACAGCAGTTTAGGTCCAAAATGGAGGGGCAACACACACAAAGTCCCATCTGCAATAAAGGCAGATTAGACAAACTACAATACTACTAATGCATTAAATGATTACAGGCAAACAGTTTTATCTTTCAGATGGGCTCTCTTTGAGCCTTCAGTGACTGCAAAATGGAGCGATTACTCTGCAGTTCAAGCGGGATTCGAGCAGGGAAACACCAGCCCCCTTGGAAAAGCATTAATAAAGCCTGCAAGCAGACAGCTCTTAAAGAGACAGTATGAAGGCTCTACCAGCACTCACAGTGCCATTCTAACAGCTTAAATGCCGAATGCCAGCAGGCAGGGGAACACTTAGGCACGGTCCTAGGAGGCTTTTTAGGAACCCCCATTGGTAGCGGAGTTACACCCTTCCTGGCCTGAAAAGAACTTGGTGTCCGCGTCAAGTAGATACCCTTATAACATCTTAAAGCAACTACTAAATACATTTACATCACTAACAGTTAAATTTGCATTCTTTTAATCACATCACATATTAACTCTTGGTCACATGCAGTTATTCTGTATTTCATAGCTTACTACAGGTTACCACATTACGTATACAATAACATTTCAGCATCAGGTTACCACTTACTGGACATGAAACTTGAAAAGAGGGGGCCCTTCACTATCAGCTACCTTGGGGCTGGATGGGGCAGGGGCATCATACTCAGAGGGCAAGACAAGCAATCTGGAATTAGCACCCAGGCTCAGTTTAGGCAATGAGCTTGGGGTTACATACACTCCCTTATGGACCACATTAGGAGGCAGGTCCATGGGTCTGCCAAGAGATTCATAGCTTAAATGTACCACAGGCTTCACAGCTCAACCAGTCCTTCTAGGGGGAACTGTGAGAGTCTCTGTGTTTTGATCCCCACTTTCAGCAGTGTCTTCACTCACTCAGCCAACCAACGCTGAAGAAGGCGACCACAGGAGGGCTCTTCTGCCCAGGAGCCCCCCCCCCGCGACGATCACCAGCCGACCAACGCTGAAGGTAATTTTGACTCCAGTACCGCGACTCAAGCAACGCCTAAACAGCTGCCCATCTTTGTTCAAATCTTGAAATCTGGCGCCTTTTTTGCATTTCTGCTTCCAGTGGTAAAAGCGCCAGCTTTAAACGGTTGAAAGGGGCTGTTCAGTAGCTTGCTTCAGCCAAATGGAACAGTGCTTGATATGAACTCGTTATTTGTGGACACCTTACAAATAGCTAAGCTGACTGTTTTAATGTCTCTGTCATAGTCGCGATGTGCATTATGTTAAATTTGATAAAGATCAGGAGCCACATGTTAGATGTTTAGCGTGTCCTGTGAAACAGCAGAAATACCTCTCCGCAAGCTCCATCGGGAGAGTTACTACCTGTACTTATCGCTGAGCCCTTCCTCACGCTGCACTGTCCTCCCCCACTACTGCTACTCATATTACCTTGCCATTGTTCTTTCCTCTCTGTCCCTATATAATCAAGCTGCTCACCTTCATTTCTCTCTCTCTCTCTCCTCAGAAGACGACCTCAGGAGGGCTCTTCTGCCCAGGAGCTCCCCCCCCCCGCGACGATCACCAGCCGACCAACGCTGAAGGTAATTTTGACTCCAGTACCGCGACTCAAGCAACACCTAAACAGCTGCCCATCTTTGTTCAAATCTTGAAATCTGGCACCTTTTTTGCATTTCTGCTTCCAGTGGTAAAAGCTCCAGCTTTAAACAGTTGAAAGGGGCTGTTCAGTAGCTTGCTTCTTCCCTGCAGTCAAACCGCGACTGCTGCCCTCGCCCCCCACACCCACCCTTGTCTGGCTTTACTTTTATAGGCTGGAGCTCCACCTAATACCGCCCTGTTGAGAATTAACTATCTCCTCACTTTTCCATTAGCAGCCTATACCGTTTCACTGCTAGAGGCGCTTGACCGATCCTATATTTTCACCAGTGCCCTGACTGTACCTTTTACTCAAAACTGTTTGGGGCACTTAATTTTTATCTCTTATCCTTACCTTTGTTCAGCCTGTACTTTGCACTACCATACATCCCTATAACTTTAACTCCCACTTACAAATATACCAAAATGGCCATTTCTCCCCATTTCGTTATTTTAGTAACCTCTACAGCTCTTTGCCTCATCTGGGTCCCCTCACTCTACAACTGTATATCCTTTAACTTTTACTACTCCTATCCTGTCCACTCCAGGTCATTTCTTGTGCTGAAAACTCTTCGACTGCCTCCTGTCACATTCCCCCTCCTCACTCAGCACAAATTCATATATCACTTATCCTACACTTTGTATAATTCCAAGATGTCAAGTTTAACCCTATCCATCTCCTGCATGTGTCGCAAACTCTTATACATATCTCACCTAACCTTGTTGTTAGTGGGGGATATAGAGGAAAACCCTGGACCCCCAAATAACCCATCCTGTAAAGCTCCTAACTGGCATGACACCAAGGGCATACATATTGCCCACCTAAACATTAGGAGTCTGCTTCATAACAAGGCAAAACTGGAAGCCTGGTTGCTCTGCACAACCCTGATATTCTCTGCTTATCTGAAACCTGGCTAAAACCCTCAACCCCGGATCAGCTTTGCTCACTGCCCAACTACAACATCTTCGGGGACAGGCATTTACCAAGAGGGGCGGGGGGTTGCCTTTCTTTTCAAACCACACATTCCATTATCCCTCAACAACCAACCATCTCTATCTCACTGTGAAGCAATTTATGCCATCGTAAAGCTTGGATCTAAGAAACTTCACCTGGTTTGTGTCTATAACCCTCCGGCTGGGGGCACAGCTGGGCTAGAGGAACTGCTATCTCAGGTTGATAGGACCATAGGTTGTAATGAAGTCCTCATTCTTGGGGACCTGAACCTAAACTGGACCAGTAAATTAAACCAGTCCTCTCACACTATTGTCCAAGGTCACAATCTTCATCAACTTATTGAAGACCCCACCAGGGTCATGCCTCCTCCTCGGGCTAGTACTCTTATAGACTGGATCCTTACCAACCGCCCAGATAGCATAGCATGTGCAGGCACCCTAGCTGACTCAATCAGTGACCACTCTCCTATTTTCTGCTCCTGGCGTGCGTCAAACAAGCCGACTCCACCTCCTAAACTCATCACCTTCTGAAACCTGGCTAACTTTAACCAAGAAAATTTCTTACTTGATCTTGAACTGATCGACTGGTCCCCCATCCACACCTCTAATAATGTTCAACAAGCAGTAGACCATTTCCTTGCTAAATTTCGTCTGCTCCAAGACACCCATGCTCCCTGTGTTACTCGTCAGATTCGAGGATCACAGACAAAATGGCTCTCTAAAGACCTACTTGCATTGATTAGGTTCAGGGATAAAGCGTGGCGTCGCTTCAAGTCCACTGGGCTATCGACTGATTACAATCATACCGAGCCCAGAAAATATATGCAAAAGGCAAATTCGGTTAGCCAAAAGTACTTTCTGTAAAAATCTATTAACCAAAGCAGGGGGTAACTCGAAAAAATTCTGGGCCACTATAAAAACCCTCCTTGGAGCAAATCAAACATCACATGCAAATGACATGCTGACAAACGGTATTACACTGCAATAATCCTACCACTATAGCTAATTCTTTTAACCACCATTTCTCGGACCTCTCCACTTACCATGTTTCATCCCCTAATACCCAAGTCCTTTCGGCCAACTATAATGTTAAATCTCAAGTCACACATTCCCCCTTCAGGTTCCGGAACATTACCAAGTCTGAAGTTTTGAGGCTTCTCCTCTCAGCCCCTGACCATACCAGTGTAGGATCAGATGGGCTAGAGCCCAGGCTTCTAAAGATCGCTGCCCCCTTTGTAGCCTCTCCCCTTACAAAAATCTTCAATCTATCTCTGCATCATGGCTTAATCCCCAACATCTGGAAAACTGCCAAAGTCACCCCCATTCCAAAAAAGTGTGATCCTAAACTACTCTCGAACTACCGCCCTATAGCTATTCTCTCCCTCCTTAGTAAAATCCTTGAAAAACTTGTATCAACCCAAACTCTTGACTATCTGCAGCAGCATAACCTCTTGTCTAGCTCTCAGCATGGCTTCCGTAAGGGACACAGTACTACTACTGCCCTCCTTAAACTCACCAATGATATCCTCTCTGCTATGGACACTGGCCTCCTGACTGGTGCTATCTTCATTGACTTAACAAAAGCTTTTGACCTTGTAAACCATACCCTCCTTCTTTCTAAACTTTGCTCCCTTGGCTTCTCTTCAGATGTAGTTGCCTGGTTTGACAGTTACCTGTCCGGTAGAAAGCAGACCATTGTCTTCAATTCCGCCTCTTCTGATCCAGCCTCTATCCAAGTTGGAGTGCCCCAGGGTTCCATACTAGGCCCTTTACTGTTCTCCATTTTTATTAATGACATCCCGCTGCTTGCCTCAACCTGCTCAACCTCCTCTATGCAGATGACCTAGTAATCTATCACAGTTCAGGAACCCACTTGACATCAACCAATCTCTTAACTTAGACTTCACGGCCATTCAGTCGTGGCTGATAGAGAATAAACTCATTCTCAACATTAGTAAGATGCATTCCATGCTCTTTGGTTTGCCTGCCAAACTCAAAACATACCCTGATGCCCTAAAAATCACCTGTACTGATGGCTCTTCACTTAGTAGTACCAAATCCCTCAAATACCTGGGCATCACTCTGGATGAATCCCTTAACTTTGACCTACACATAACAAACACCTGTAAATCTGTAAATGCAAGGTTAGGTAGTGCCTACCGTACCAGCTATGCCCTTACTCCTTCGGCAAGACTCGCTGTGGCTCAAGGCTTTCTACTCCCCGCCCTGACTTATGCATCAATCATGTATCTATCTGCCTCCAAATCCTCCCTCTATAAGTGGGACACCACCTATAACAATATCTGCAGGTATGCCTCAGCATCCCCTCGCTTCCCACACCATTGCCAACTCTATTCTGACCTTAACTGGCCTTGCCCCTCTAGCCATCGGCTCCACTCTCTGGGGTCTCTTATTGACAACACAGTCCGCACCGGCACTCCATCTTCTCTCGCCTGTCTGGTCCGATCACATCCCCTGTCCTATGAGCTCTGATCTGCAGACCTAGCCCCCTACCACATTCCCAGATGTAAAAACCAAAATGGGCTCACGCTTTTGCACATATAGCCCCAAAATATTGGAACTAGCTACCTCCAAATATTAAGTGAAGCACCTACCCATACTAGCTTTAAAACTCGACACGGGCACATCTACAATCAGTCAGCCAATGCACCTGTTTCGAGCCACCTTAAACTTCATCATTCTCCCCTCTCTCACTATAATACTTTCCTCCTCCATGTCTTTTCCCCACATCCCACACTACCCATCTCTCCTCCCCTCCCCTTTCTCCTCCCCACATCCCTCACTCTCTCCACCTCTCTCTCTCTTGTCTTCTCACCCTCAATTTAGGCACTTACTGTACTGTGTTTTGCTCAAACCTTCGAGATAATGTCACCTTCACTGACCATGTAACTCCAGTTGTTTATGTTACCTAAATGTATTCTCCTGTTTTGCCTCCATTGTAACCCTCCCCTATTTCTTCCAAATGTTAACTGCTCCTTGATCCTACTGTTCCAGTTGTTGTTAGATGCCTGCATTCCTCAATATGTTCCACCTATTTCATGTGCTGTGTCACAAACATGTTTCATTTTGTATGTTTAACTGTCTTCTCCCGGGTCGTGCCTGAAAATAGGCATTGCTATGCCTAGTGCACTCACCCGGTTACCAAAAGCAAATAAATAAATAAATAAATCAGGGAAACTTCCATTGGGGTAGAGAGGCTAGAACTTGGGGCACTTTCAGCTCCAGGAGTGGCAATCTCAGCGTCCTCAACACTTAGCTTACATGGAGAGTTTTTTGACACTGGCAGTGAACCTTTCGGGCACTGAAAATACTCTTCTTGTTCTGGTATATCACCAGTCTGTTCCAGTTCAGCATTTTCCTCCTCTGGCAGCTCATACAGTTCCACCATGCACAGTGATTCTAGGTTATCTGACTTAATACTTGGCACTTCACTCTCTGGGAGCATTGGCTCCAGGGACAAAGCTGAGGGCTTAGACAGTCCAGAAGGCACAGCTTCATCTCCAGAATTGACTAGGGGATTGCCCCAAAACAATTGACTCAGTTCGTAAGAAGGGTAGTATTCAAGGCCACACTCTCTTTCTTCTGACATGGACTGACAGTCATGTTCAACCGGGACTATTTGTGGGGAACACTTCAACTCAGCATTTGTAGATGCAGACTTTCTTTGCTTTCACTTTGCAGCAGCTCTAGTCACTGGTCCAGAGGGAGCATTTTCTGGGGGCTCAGACTCAATCAAGATTTGTCCAATGGGCAACAAATGGTTTCTATGCATGGTTTTCACTTCTTTTGAAATGTTTTTAGGCCTTACTTTGTACACAGGCAGATCATCTAGTTTGCCTACCACAATGGGGGGGAGATGGTGCCACCTATCAGCAATTTTATGTTTGCCATGCAGTCCCAGATTTCTTAGCAATACCTTATCCCCCTCCTGGAGTTCCACTGCTTTCACTTTTTTGTCATACCTTTCCTTGTTGGCCAGATTTCTTTTGGCAGCCATGGTTTGAGCCAGTTGATACGCATGATTTAATTGGGCCTTTAACTTTTGCACATACTGTAAATGATTATCAGCTCAAACCCCATCAGGAGAAACTCCAAAACAAACATCTAATGGTAGTCAGGCTTCTCTTCCAAATATCAGATGATAGGGGGAGAACCCAGTGGCATCACTTTTGGTGCAGTTGTAGGCATGTATCAAGGTGCTGTTTTGTTGGCTCCATCTAGGCTTGTCCTTGGGGTGGAGGATGCCCAGCATATCTAACAGAGTGCGGTTGAAACATTCAAGCTGTGGGTCCCCCTGAGGGTGGTAAGAGATGGTTCTGGACCTTCGCACCCCCCCGAAGAGAAAGGATCTCTTTGATCAAATGACTCTCAAAGTCCCTCCCTTGATCAGAATGGATTCTTTGTGGAGCCCCATAGTGAACAAAAAAGTTTTCTACAAGCACTTTGGCCACAGTGGATGCCTTCTGGTCCTTGGTGGGGAAAGCTTGGGCATATCTTGTGAAATGGTCAGTGACCACCAGCACATTACTGATATTTATTTGATCTGGCTTCAAACTCAGAAAGTCAATACAGACCAGTTCCATGGGGGCACTGGTGATGATGTTAACAAGAGGGACAGCCCTCTGTGGCAAAGCTTTCCTCTGTAAGCAGTGACTACAAGTTCTAATGTGTTGTTCAATGTCAGTCCCCAATTTAGGCCAATAAAATCTGGATCTGACCAAGTCAAGTGTCCTGTCTATACCCAAGGTGCCCCATGTGGTTCTGTAGGGATCTCAGCACCAAGTCTCAAAAAGCAGTGGGCAAAACTAGCTGTCATTTATCTATTTGTCCCCTTCTGTCTACTGTTTCCCTGTACAGCAGTCCATTAATCAGTTTCAGCTTAGGACCTTCCTTGTATAACAGTGCAGTTCTCAAATCGGTGGAGCGTAACTTAGACACATCTTTCCCTGTGTAGAGGGCATCTAAAGCTAGTTTAATCATAGAATCTCAGGACTGAGCCTGCTGAAGACTGTCATTGTCGAGTTGAGACAAAGCACCAATGTCCAATGCAGAGATGTGGCAATAAGCAGCAGGTATGCAATTCTCAGAGGGCCCCAAAAATATCACCAAACAGTTCACTGTGTCCAGGACCACTGGCTCCTCTTGGTCAAACTTCTGACAGAGTGCTCGAATATCAGGTTCTGACAGTCTGGCCCAATAATTTCAAGGAACAGGCCTCTGGGAGAGAGCATCAGCATCTATGTGGTTCAGGCCGCCTCTATATTCGACAGCATAATTGTATGTGGATAATGCAGACAGCCACCTGTGGCCAGTGGTGTCCAGCTTAGCTGAAGTCTGAACATAAGTCAAGGGATTGTTGTCAGTTTTTACTAGTATCTTAGCCCCATGCAAGTATTCATGGAACTGGTCCACAATGGCCCACTTCAAAGCTAGGAACTCTAACTTATGTACAGGATAGTTCTTTTCGGAAGGAGTCAGGCTTCTGCTGGCAAAATCCACTGGTCTCAGTCCATTCTCATGTTCCTGGTACAACACAGCCCCCAACCCTTGCAAGCTAGCATCAGTGTGCAGAACATAAGGTTTTGTTGGATCTGCATAGACCAGAACAGGAGCATGGGTAAGTTGATATATAATCTCATGAAAAGCAGCCTCACAATCAGGTGTCCATCGGGCCCCAAATACTTCATTTGGATGGAAATACACTCTCTCAGTCTCAGGGGAAGTTGACTTTTTGTATTTTTTGTGGGTTGGAGGATACCCTTGAGTAAGATTAAGTAAAGGGCGGATCACTCTTGAATAGTCCTTGATGAAACGCTGATACTAGCCACAGAAACCCAGGAATCTTTGTAGTTCTTTTAGATTGTGGGGCTGTGGCCAGGTGGTCAGGGCCTCAACTTTACTCGGATCTGTCTCTATCCCTTTGGTGGAAACTATGTGTCCCACATACTTTATTTTACATTTGGAAGAATTGACATTTATCAATGGACAGCTTCAGGCCAAAGTCTTCCAGTCGGTCCAACACCTTGAACAACCTACCCTCATGTTCCTCCAGTGAGCTGCCAAACACAGTAACATCATCCTAGTACACCAGGCACTCTAATAGATTCATGTCCCCCACTGCATGCTCCATCAATCATTGAAAAGTGGCTGGGGCACCGGAAATCCCTTGAGGCATCCTCATTGAAACCCGGCAGGCAGATAAAGGCTGTCTTCTCATGGTCTTCCAGGGCTATCGGGATCTAGTAGTACCCGCTGTGAAGATCCAGCACAGAAAAAACACTTGCTACCATTCAGGCAGTCCAAAGCATCTTGAATGCTTGGCATTGAATACTGATCAGGGATAGTCCGCTGGTTTAAAGTGCGATAATCTATGCACATCCTTACTGTCCCATTCTTTTTCCTCACTACCACAATGGAAGAAGCATATGGGCTTCTGAATTCTTGTATTACACCAGCAGCTAGCATCTCTTGCAGATGTCATCTCACATCATCTACTGTATGTCAGCAGGTGCCAGGCGTCGAGACCTCTCACGAAATGGCCCATCATCATGCAGCCAGATATGGTGCTCAGCTCCCTGTACGCAGCCTATGTCCCACTCCTTCAAAGAAAATACCTGGTCCCTCTGGGCAAGCTTCTCACTGATCCTCACTTTCCATTCAGCTGGCAACGGGGAGTCACCGAAATCAAACAAGTCAGGCGTTACTCTATCACTTTTTCCCAAACTCTTGTTACTGGGTAGCACTGCAGTATCCGCACAATGCACATTAGCCAGGGTGCAACCTCTATTTACTCAAATCTCCCTGTCAGATATGTTATGAACTTGAACCATTACTCATCTGGCAAAAGCATGGGCTCTAGCAGGCAGAATACTTGGCTTGACCAGCAGTCCCTCGGGCAATTTTCCATCTCCTGGTGCATCCAGCATTAATATTTTGTTCTTGACATCCTTTTTTATATGAACCTCTCTCTGTAGGATACACTGGGCATTTGACGCCAAGATCAGAGACTTAGGATCCTTTTTCCAGACAACTCCAACCGGTTCCTCTGGTTCCACTCTATCAGCATCCCTCTGGGCATTGTAGGCCCTGCAGATCAAGGCCAGAATTCTTAGAGCTCTACCAGTCCTTGACCCCTATTTTTCATAACACAACTGTGCCAGCCATCCAAACATATGTGCATTAGTCCCAATCAGTAACGGAACCCCATCATATAGTCCAGTAGGGGGACACACTACGGCCAAGGTCTCCACTTGCTCTGCCACTCCAGCCACAGAGGTGGGAAAGGACAACCAAATTCAGATGTAGACAGAGTAGGGGTAGGCCTTTTCCCTCAAACCCCAAACATATAGTCCTTCCAATGGTTGCAGGGGTACATTGGACAAATGCTTCTGATACCAATCCTGGATCATAATTGTCACTTGGGAGCCACTGTCTAACACAGCTCTTGTGGGTACTCCATTCACTTTTACCCTAGTCTCCATGGAGGGACCCACCACTTCAGACCATTCCGGTGGCACTGATCTGGATGTCAATCGGGCATTGGCCCTGGTGGCAAAACTTTTCTGGGTGGCTCCCCCTGGTGACCGGGCATAGGATCTGTGATGCCAGGCCACTAACCTGTTGGAAACTTTTCTCAAGTTCTCTGGCAGGCGACAGGCTGACTGAAAATGTCCATCCTCACCACAACAGTAGCAGAACTTAATGTCTCTAGTGTCCTTGGAAGGTGGGGGGGTCTCTTTTCTGTTGGGGCAGCTCTGGAGCCCTGCGGGGCTCTTCTTGGATTGGGGCTTATACCTTCGGGTTTCTAGATCTCCACTTCTGTTGGGGGTGAGAGCAGCCCTTTGCAGCTCCCCCCTCCATCTCTCTCTTAAGTCTCTTAATTCTGCTCTCAGGTTACCCTCCATCTGGGTCTCAGGGGAAACAACATGCCCTCCCACTCCACTTTTGGGCTCAGGAGGAGCCTGATACAGATCTGGTTCTCTGTACACCTCAGTCAATTCTTTAATTAAACTGCTCAACTGTTGGGCCTCATCCGACTCGCTCTTTTCAGTGGTCTGACAAGTGTCCGCAGCCCCGGCACAGAATTTCCAGCCCTCTTCATCAGTTTCAATCTCCCGGATCTCTCTCATCAAATGGCAATACTCAGGAGGGCTGGACCTTCTGTCTTGCAGCTTGAGCTTCAGTATTATTATGCTCAAAAATCTTGCTGACTTCAATATGTGGTCTAATCTGACCTGGTTTAACTCTTTGGTCAGCACTCCCCCTTTTCGGTGGGCCTTCTGCAAAGCCCTTTCTATCCTGGTAACAAAAGCAGACAATTTCTCATTTCTCCACAGTTTAACTGACTTGAATTTCCATAATAAGTCATCCCCAGTTTATGTGCTGCCAAATACTCCCTCTAAGACAGAAAGATATTCTGCAGCAGTGGCCTCCAGACTAGTAGCCTATAGAAATCAAATGGCTTCCAGGGCAGGGCCTCTCAAGCTGTCCATCAAGTGCTTCCTCTTTTCCCCCTTTGAAGACTGCCATTCTTGTACTAAAGGGGTAGCATAGTCCATCCAGGTCTCCAAATCATCTTCCCCCGAAGGCACTGGGACAGTACCGGAGAAAAGTCTCAGCATCCGATAGGAATCCAGTTGAATGGGAGGAATTACCATAGGGGTGTGTGGCTATTATGGAGCTCTTGGGGGACCCAGGAGATGTACCTGGGGAATTCAGGGGCATGTGGTCACCTGAGAGGTCTAACACCTTTACCAGTTACTGAGCAGTTTTCCCTTCTGAGGCTAACAACTTAAGCAGTTTTCTTTAAAGCTGTTGGTACTAGGGGACCCACCAGGGGTGGCCATACCACTACATACATGAATGGCCCTCCATCCTTTCTGGGCACCTTCAGGCAAAATCACACGGGGCACCTTTTCAGGGTCTATTGGGGAACTGCATGAAAGTAGTACTTGCAGTGTTTGTTCAAATAAGTCAGCACATAGTCTCTTTAATTCAACGTTGCCCACACACTTAACATGTTCTAGAGTGGATACAATGTCAGCATTTTTAATCCCCAAGGGGACATCTAGCAATAGGATAGCCTTTTGGGAGTCCATCTCCTCAGCTTTGCACCACCCCATTAATTTGTGCACCATCAACTTAAGGGGGTCAGTTTTTAACTTGGGCGTGGTACTCCCCTGCATTTTTTCCTTTAAATTAAACATAATGGGGGTAATTCCTTCATGTGGCCCCTAGAGGATGCTAATCCCAGTGGTGCCTTCAAGATGTAACCCCCAGGTGGTGCTATCCTAAGGGCTACTACCCCTGCCTGCTTGACTACGAACAGGTTGAGGGGCCTAGGTTCTATGGCGGGTGCCTCCACCCAGATGTCAGGGTTTGTGATAGTTAGTCTAGTTTGATCACAGCCCTCCGGGACACTGAGACCCCCTTCTAATCCCTCTAATGGCCCACACAATGCACATGAATTACAGTATCAATGACCCACATGTATACACTGTTCAACCATAAGGTACCACTTACCCTCGAGACTGGTTCAGAGGTTCGTCTCTCAGGACCCCCTGAAAAATAAGGTTGAACAGCATACACCAACCAATACAGTGCTTGGCATGAAGGTACGGATACTGCAGACAGTTTAAAGTTTAACAACATCCAATCTGGTTTATTCAGGGGGACTGTAACACGGGAGAGGGGAATCAAGTTAATTAGCCAAAGTAAATCACAGTACTGTGCACACATACAGGGTCTGGAAAGTCACACTCTGGGTACCCAGGTTGGGGGGGAGCTAGCCAGGTCTGTTGTCCGGGGTTGGCCGGCAGGTGCAGATGGATAGGGCCCTGTAGAAAAAGATATGCACAACATCCAATTGTAATCCGGAGCCGGATGGCTCAGTCCTTGAAGAAATTAAACAAAGAAAATTAGATGACACATTTGTGATTGTTAACAGGTCGCAGGGGAATGCCCTGATTTGTACTCACACTACCCCAAACTGAGAACCTGATGACGATGGTTGTTCTGGATTGCCAGAAAAGCAAGGCATGGAGATGAGATTCTACTGGCGGGCCCAACTGCTTTGACTAGCAGACAGATTTAGTCGATTAAATTTAGTTCTGCTTTCAGTTTACAAGCATACGATGAAAAGGGAATTGGAATAGTTATCCCCCACAAGCATTCAACAGATTTATATGTAACGGAAATTACTATACCAGGCAGCTGCTCCCAGGTCCCGATCACAATTACTGCAGATACCCGGGAGTACACACAGCAGCTTCAGTTCCTGACAGACTGAGCGCAATTCAGCAATTTCTCCATTCTTCTACAGGATGAGCCTGGTTTCCACTTTTCAGCCTCCCTTTATTTCAGCAACCTCGGATTCAGTCTGATTTAGGCTTGCAATGGCAACAGACCGACTTCAGGGCCTCTCACATGCTTCCTGTGTGAAACTATACACTGCAGAAGCACAGAGCTCCTTCTCTCCTCACGGTTACAACTGATCTGACTTCCCAGTCATAGGGCAGAGCATTTCCTTCAGGCGCCACCCGGTTCAGTTGGTGGACTCAGCTGTCAATCACTCCAAAACTCTCTCAGTTGGTGCAAAAAAGGTGCCAAGGTCCAAAACTACCCTTCCCAGAATTACTAGCTATACATTCCCCTTGTAAGCTGCCTCCAAGGAGACTCCAAATTCTGGTTGGTCTAAGCAGTCTCCATTTTATAGCTCCCCTAATCCCATTGGCCCAGCACAGCAGTTTAGGTCCTAATGGCTGGATTGGCTACTGAGCAAGACTACTGCAGTTTTCCATTTCTGCCCTACTGACAAACCCTGCCCCTTCCCCACACTGGTCACTCTGCTAGTTATTAATTTCTCTGCCCCACTTGTAATGCTGTCTCTCTAAACACCCTACTTTCTTCTCTGCCTTACCTACAAACCCTTCCCTTACACCTCTTTACCACCTTACAGCTGCTGCTGTCCTCCTCAGATGTCCCGGTGCCAAAGCACAGACCCCCCCATTAACTCCTCTTCTAGCTCTAAATAATTGCCCTGCATTTACCACCTCTTTACCTCATGCTTTGTTCTACCCCATTGCCTGCCCCCTTTTCATCCACCCCCCCACCTCCTCACAGTATTAAATAGACCCTTACTCTGCCCCTTTCCTCAGCCTAGCAGCTGATTGGTCACTCCACTGCTGCACATTTTCATGCTATTGGCCTCCCTGTCTTCAATACATGACTTGACCCACTTTCTCACTGCCCCTTTTTAAAGTAGTCCCACCCACAGGATCACACACATGCTCTCAACTTTTTCTCCAGCCACTCCATCTAACTCCACTCAGTTACTGCTCTACCTGCCCTACTGTTAGGGACTTAACCCTAATTCGACTATATACCCTTTCAACTACAAACCAGCTAGCAGTTAAGCAGGCCAGCAACACCAAACAAACTACCATGGGGTGCAACCACCTACTACTACTCCTCACTACCTTTTTTGGCATTGCTGGTACCATATATGAATTCGGACCCCTACCTCCCCAACCTGAATCCTCACTGGGTGCAAGCTGGAAGAAAAAGCATACACATGGCCACTACCACTTCCGGTAACGATAGGCTCTTTATCATCCCGCACCTCCCATACACAGTTATCACCAAGCCAGCCTTCTAAACTGTAACCCTAATGGTTAGCTTCCCCCTAATTTAACACAGGCATATAGACACCTCCCCCACCTTAAGCGCAGGCGACGGAAGACACAAGGGAAAATAAACATTACCCTATCTGCCAGAAAGGTTATCTTTCTGCTACTACTACTCTCTGGAAATGTTCACCTAAATCCTGGACCAACAACCCTGAGGAGCAGGGGAGTCCATACAGTGAAAGGCCTAAAGATAACATCACTAAACATCTGAAGCCTAACTACCAAATTTGACCAGCTCCAGGCTTGGATGACCATCCATGCCCCTGACATACTCTGCCTAAATGAAACCTGGCTGTCAGGTATGATTAAAGATGGTGAGGTGGCCATCAAAGGATTCCAAGCATTTCAACTTGATAGAATAGGCAGGAAAGGTGGTGGCCGCCTCCTATATGCCAGAAACTCACTGAGTTGCTCCGTCCACTTGGGCAAGCTCCTAGGAGACTTTTTAGGAACCCCCATTGGTAGGGGGGGGGTTACACACAGTTCTTAAGACAGTAAATATAGTGGAAAGAACACACTAGGAACAGAATGATACTCATCTGATGAGGAAGGAAGGAGTCAGTGTCCTCTTAGACCTGTAAAATAAAGAAACTAGGGTTAATATGGATAAAATACACTAAAAAGAGCAGAAACAGAGAGCTGAGACATGCAAAAGGTGCAGAACAACACAAAAGTAAGGAAAAGGGTGGTGTAGGGGGCGAAGCCCCCAACTTAAATAAACTGACACCAAGTAAGAGACATAACAAAATTAGCGCTGTATTCAGGAAACTTTTACAGGAAACTTCCTAGGTGTACCTGATATTCTACACCATTGCTGCTTTCTCCACCCCCCCAAAACTCCTCCACCCATCCCAAGGCTCCCTCCAACCCCCACCCCTTTCAATACCCCTGGACCCCTCCAGCCCCCTACCAAGGATCCCTCTACCCCCCCACCAAAGATCCCTCCACTACCCCCAAGCTCTCCTGTAGCCCACACATACTGCTGTTAAATTGGGAAGAGATATCCACAGATCCATAACTGTAAGTTTCATTCTAATACTGCACTCTCTAACCAAATCCAACTCCCTTTCCCCACTCAAGTTTAAATCTGCAGACAACAACAGCTCTGAGTTTCAAATCTCTCCTTCCCCTTTACTCTCAGGTTTGAATTAGGGACTGAACAGTTCTTATTAATGTTAGACCCCTCATCAAGCAATCACCCACGGACAAGGATAAATAAGAACTCACCCACAGAAGTCTGGTAATTACTCTGTGAGAAACAGCAGTTTCTTTCTCCTTTGTGCATAATCTATATCCCCTTTGCAGCATGCACCAGCAGAGATGGTTGAAAAAATACTCGGCTGAACTAGAACACGATTGGCTACAGCCACTCAACTGGAGGATGCTGAGCTAATTTGATGTTACTGAGTTATGTAAAGGTTGCTGTGATTGGATGTTAGCTGCAGCAGACAGAGAAAGAAGACACCTGATTTGCTGTGACCATTTCTGAACCATGTGGTTTGCACAGCCCTTGTGGTTTCAGATTCAGTTTAGGCATGGCTGTTGTACTAAACAGAGTTCTTTGCTAACTCTGATCGGTTAACTTTACTGCGCTTGATTGCTCTTTTTTTTAATTTAATTTAAATTGTTAATGTCTTTAAAAGGATAATATCCATAGCACAGTGCAGTACAGGCATATAGATAAAAAGATAACAGTAAGATTCCATTCCATATGAGCATCTATCAAGTTACTGTCCATTATTACTAACGCATAGTTCTGGTAAGAATTAAAAGGGGTAGAGGACACCTGTGATATTATTTGCATTCCCCACCATAGATAAGTGAGTACATCTCAGGGGTGTACATAGATTAATGCGCAGCAACCTGGATCAGTCATATTCTGATTCCCAGGCAACTCCAAGCCCAGGGCTCCCCACTTTAGGCCCTCTGGCAGTGGAAATAGTAGAGGAGAAACCCTTTCTGACCCCTCCATCATGGCACAAAGTCTGGGTAATGCTCTAACTGAAAGTCAGTCCACAGACTCCATCTATTTGTTAAACCAGTCATTTGGTTATTCAATTTAGCTGATATCAGTTCTAATCTATATACTTCATAGGCTAGCATTCGCCAGGCATCCTTGGTTGGTTTACAGTTGGTAAAACAGAGTCTGGTAATCACTTTTTTAGCTATCAGGACCAGAAGTGTAATGAGTTTGTATTGTACCCAATTTATCTGAAGGCCCATGGGAGGAGTCGCAGTCAGGATGAAGGTCAGTGTGAGTAATTCAGGTTTCTGAAAGATATCATTTAGCTCAGAGGTGACCTCAGACCAGTATCCCTGAAGGAAAGGGCAGGACCACAAAATATGAGTTTCCCTAGCTGGGTGAGAGCTGCATCCTCTCCATCATTCTGTAAGGTCCCCTTCCTTATATTTAGCAGTTACAGCTGGGGTTCTAAAATAGTGTAGTCTGGCTTTCCAGGCGCACTCCCTCCAGTATGTTGTGGTTGAGACCTTAGAATAGTGGATGGTGGCTTTATGCCAGTTATCTTTATCAATTTCTACCCCTATGTCCTTTCCCCAATGCTGTTGGACAGGGTCTAAGGGGGCAATACCATCTACTCGAAGTGCTTGATATAGCTGACTAATAAGGTGCTCTTGTATGCCACTTTGCAAGTGGTGTCTAATCAATCCCACCAAAAGAAAGGGAGCTTCCATCACTGAGGGCAGAGATTCCTCCTGGGGAAGAAGACAGTTTCTAAGTTGTGCATAGGTTTGGTATTGATTGGAGGGGAGTTTATAAGTAGTTTGTAGATAAGCAAAGGAGAGCAAGCCAAATGGGCCTATGACTTGGAACACATAACATAAATGGTGATGTTCCCAGTCCCTCAGTGACGAGACCAGCCTCGGTGGGCTTACTGCTGTGTTATAAGTTAGTGTAGAAAGGTATAGACTCTCAGAGGTGGTGAGGGTGGCGCGACTAACTAGGATCCAAGTTTTAAAAAGTTCCCCTGTAAATGGCATAAACCTGCACAGAGGGAGACATCTCAGGGGGCTTGCAAGAATATATGAAGGGAAATTTTCTAACCCATTAAGGGTTACTTCAATATCTTTCCAATATGCTCTATAGGAATCAGAGGCATGGAGGAGGATAGTGCGTATTTGTGCTGCCTGAGCATATTTCTTAATATTTGGAATGCTAAGGTCACCCTGGGCTCTAGCTAGTTGTAGTATGCAGTATTTCAGTCGCGGTGGTTAGCTCCCCCTGGGAAACTGGGAAATGATCTTGTCCCAGGCTAAAAAATAGGTGGCAATGGGTGTGATGGGTAAAGTTTGAAGAAAAAAAAGGATTCGGGGGGGGATGTTCTGCAGGAAGATTTCTGCCCTGCTCACCATCCCGATGGGGAGGTGTGACCATTCGGATAAATCAGCAGTTATTAGCTAGTAATCAGTTCAAAACTGACCAACTCCAGGTGCAAAAGTCGAGATGGTATCTTGATGCCAAGGTAGTGCATTTCTACCCTGTTCCAGTGGAATGGGAAAGTCCCCTTCATATCTTTGGAAGGAGTAAACGAATAGTTTAAAACTTCCATTTTGGAGTTATTGATTTTATACCCTGACAAATTTCCAAAAAGTTCTAGCTGATCCCAAACCCTTGAGACAGAGCTTTCAGGGGATGAAAGTGTTAGCAAAATATCATCTGCAAAAAGCGTAAGCTTGTATAACCTGCCCCCTAGGGATATTCCCGTAATACTGATCTGCCTTCTGATATTGGCTGCTAGTGGTTCCAGATATAAGGAGAACAGCAGTGGAGACATTGGGCAGTCTTGTCTGGTGCCCCAGGCCAATGGGAAGGGGGGATAAAGAGCTGTCCACTTTTAGATAGGCCACAGGGGAGTGATACATTCGTTGAATTTGGGAGATAAATTTGTCCGTGAAGGCAAAGCATTTTAGTGTAGCCCATAGATAGGGCCATGAGACCTGGTCAAATGCCTTCTCAGCATCTAAGCCCAGAAGAACTAAGGGTATTTGTCTTCGGGAAGCATATCCCATTAATAATAACACTCACCTGGTGGTATCATAGGCCTGACGCTTCATAATAAAGCCTACCTGGTCCCCATCGACAAGGTGAGGGAGGAGCACATCTACTCTATGAGCTAGAATGGACATGAATAATTTGTAGTCTGTGTTCAGTTTTAAAATTGGTCAATATGATCCCATCAGAGTGGCATCCTTGCCCAGTTTGGAGAGGGCTGCTATCTCAGCATATCTCCAGGACGGTGGCAGTGTGCCTTCATCCTATATTTCCTGCAGAGCTTTAAGCAATGGTGGAACAAATACTTTACTCCATTTTTTGTAAAACTCCATCAGATACACATCAGGTCCTGGTGCCTTTTGGGTCTTTGTGATTTTAAGCGAGGCCTTGATTTTGTCCGCAATAATGGGACGTAGTAGCCCTTCTGCCTGTACTGGGGTGAGTTGCGGGAGGGGGGTATTTTGCAACTATTGTGTGATTTTTGGAGAGGACATTATGGCATCCTCCATATAGAGGTTTTTATAATAAGTAGCCATTGCTTGTCTGATGGCTGTGGGATGCATCAGATGTTTTTTGGTTTGGGGGTCATATAGTTTTGTATCCATCGCCTGCTGTCTCATCCCCCGTAGTCGCCCAGCCAAATGCCTGGCCCCCCTGGATCCCCCTTCCTGATTTTTAAGTTTTAAGTAGAGTAGCTGCAGCTCTAGCTTTTGATATGCTAGTTTTTGCAGTTTTTGTTTGGTAAGTTGAAGTTGTGATTTCAGACTTTTATCTCCATGGCTGATTTGGACCTATAACTGGGCCAAGGTGTTGTGTAGATCTGCTTGTAGAGCTTCCCTTGCTTTTTTCCTTTTAGCCAAGTATTTTACAATCTCTCCCTGAAGAATCATTTTATGCGTGTCCCATTATATGGCACAAGATGTCTCTGCTGAATCATTATCAGCCAATACCAAAGGAACCATTTGGCTCACCATATAACTGAACTCTGAGTCCTGAATATAAGATAAATTTAATCACCAGAAAGAATGTCTTTTTTGGCTTGTCTAAAGCTAGCTTAATGAGAAGAGGGGTATGATCTGAAAGGATGGAAGCTCCCCCCGAGATGTCTTGTACCATTTCCAGGTGTTCACAGATACAAAAAAATAATCTAACCTCACTGAGGTATTAGTCTTATGGGAATAATGGGTGTACATTCCGACTGATGGAAAGAAATGCTGCCATATATCAACCATACTAAGGGAAGGGAGGGTTGTCTTCAAATACTTTTGAAGTGTAGAGGCTCTATGCCTGGAGAGAAGTGAGGTATCCATCGTGGGATTTAAAGTTACATTGAACTCCCCTCCTATTATATAAAGGCCTTGAGCTATAGAGGTAAGTCATCTAAAAATCTCCATGCTACCGGAGCTGGGCTACCCGGGGAGATACATGCCGAGGCCAGGGTCACTTGAGTGGAGTATAGTAAGCCCACCATTATGACATATCTACCCTCACTGTCACTGATTCGGTGCTGCAGCTGGAATGGTATCACCTGTGGGATTAGGATCACCACTCCCCGTTGGCGCCCTGAGGGGTGTGAGGAAGCCAACACTGTATGGAATCCCCAGAATTTTAGTTTTGCATGCTCTGATTAGGGGAGATGCATCTCCTGAAGGAGAATAATGTCAGGTTTGTCCTCCTTAAAAATTGGATTAGCCTCCTCCTCTTAATAGGGTTGTGGATGCCATTGACGTAGAATGACAGTATGAGGGAGGGACTAACCATTTGTAAAGCTATAACAGTGGGCTGTAAAGTGGGACGGGATCACCATCCAGCATCCCCCCTTCCTGACAGATGTCAGTATAAGATTCAAAGGGTATCCCTGTGCTTTCTGTGAATCCTATGGAGACCCTCTGTTATACCATCAGGTAATGAACTAATGGGCATATGGACCAGTAAAACTGGGTCCATATGTGTTCTTTGTAGAGTAGCTCTGGACCTGCACTGTGTTGCATATTGTTTCAGAGACAATGAAAACTCGTCCAACTGGGCACAACAATAACTATCAATTAACCTACAAAACATTTTCAGATTTGTGAATAACAATAAACTTATACCACATTTCAGAGAACCAGTAAAACTTTCATCTAGTGGTGGAAAAAAAAACATTGGCTTCCAAGGCAGGGGAGGACTGCAAGTCTCTCCCTTTATCCTTCAGAGAGGCAGTAGTGTTATACAGCTCCCCGACAGATTGGGGGTGTGTCTGAAGCATCGCCCGCTCCAGGCCCCCTGAAGACCTAAAAGATCCCGAAGAAAAGTATACAGTGAGGTGGAAAGAAAAAATGGGAAAGGGAGCGTATAATCGCCTGAATAAGATTAATGGTACACAACCCAGAAGAGTACCTTCACAACTCCCTCCTCCATTACACATATTTTGCTCTATTAGTGTGAACCCATATGGCGAAACCATCTTAGCCCAAATTACAGGAGCTTCAATTGACAGTTCTCAAAGTAAAGCAGTCTGTCCAATTAAACAAAAAATTCTGTGTTTTACAATCCATGCATGTAGCACTGCATGTATGTGTAAATTAAGTAGTTCTAAACATTGTCCCCCTGTAAAAGCAAAAAAAGAAACACATAGATATATATTTTACAATCAAAAAAGTGTAGACACCAGGGGGAGAAGAGAGAAAGAAAAAAAAAGGAAACATGTATTCTGGATAACCAGGACTGTCTCTCTCTCTCCATTCCAAATGTAGATCCAGATATGTCTCAGAGCACCATATCCCAGGGAATAAAGGAAGGACTGTGAAATACAGTTAAATAAAGGTCCTCTACAAACTCTGGCCCAGAAAATAAATGGTACAGGGATACTGAGGGGGATGAGGGGTCTAAGGAGGAAATAAGGCTCTCAGGGTGTGTCCCAACATGTGATCGCTAATTTCCCCGAAAATTGAGGGAATTATGAATAATTCCCAGTGATCTAGAGTTAGGCCCACCTCAGGAGCCCTGGTGGAGGTGACCCCTACCACATCACCTCACCCCCAATCCTAACCCACACTCCAGTACCTGGTCTTCAGCAAGGCCCACTGAAGTAATGAAGAAAAGGGCATAGCCAGAAAAGCAGTCCTAGGGTTCAAGTGGCTACAGAATTATGTTCTACTCTGCAAAATTCTGCCAAGCGTTGCTTCGGAACCATGTTCTTGCCATCGGCATTGTTGCCCTTCTCCATCCCGCGTTCGGTTGTGGAGAAATTTTGTCATAGCAGTGGTTGGGGCAGAGGCTGAGAGGAGGCCCTAGGTCATTCTGGGAAAACCAGTCCCTGCTGCATCAGATCCTCGTGGGCCTCCGAGGTGGTGGAGTACTCTTTCTTGCCTGAAGGGAGATGAACAACAATCCATGCAGGGTAAGGCTTAGTGAACTTGAGACCCTGTGCCTTCAAGGTAGGCAGGAGTGGGAGATAAGCTTAGCATAATTTCATAGTCTGTGGCGCATAGTAGTGATCAATATAGAAGCGCTTTTGCTGACAGAAGATTTTTTCTTTTCACCAGGCAATAAGCAAAACCTGCTCCTTAGTTGAGTAGCTATTGAAATGTGCAATGATTGAGTGGGGGCTGGCTGTGGCTGAGGTTGGTTTTGGGGCGAGAGCCCGATGGACATGTTCAAAGTCCAGCACCAGTTCCTGAGGTAGACTGAGCATTGTTCTAAGTAGAGTAATGATAAAGTCTTTTATATTGGCACCTTCGGCACCTTCAGGTATGCAGTAGAAATGGATATTTTTACGTCTTGCTCGATTTTCCATGTCTTCTTGATGTCCTTCAAGTATTTCTTGTTGTTCCTGCAAATGTTGTACCAGGCCCTTCAGATCTTCTATCCAGTTTTCTGTTGCAGTTACTTGGCACTCTGTATCATCAGCTCTTTGCTCAAGTAGTGTAACATACCGGCGAATTTCCCCGTATAGCTGTTTAATATCTGCCTGAAAGGCACAAAGCTCATGGTAAATGGTGTCTAGCTTTATTTTTAATTTTTTCTTAGTTTTTGCAGTGCTTTGAGACAGGCTTGTGGTCTTTTCTGATATTGGAGTAGGCTGGGGCTGCAGCGTTTCAGTGTCTGAGGCCTCAGTTTCCGATCCTGTGGCATCCTCTGCATATTTGTCCATTTTCCGAGTGGATGCAGGTTCAGCATTTTTTGTGGGCAATTTGAGTTAGGTTCTCTGTTGCTGAAGAAAGGGTTTTTGCTCGGGGGGGAGCGAGAGCGATTCGACTAAGCGGCCAGCAACCTCGCAAATGGAACCGGAAGTCACTTGATTGCTCGTTTGTGATCAATCTGCCTTAAAATAGTAGCTGCCTGAACATCTAATATTCACCACACAAACTTGTAAAAGGAGGGACAAACTGAAAGCACTGCAGCTTCTGTTTTTCATCATGCCAAAGAATGAGATTTGAAAGGGGGGAGGGGATGCAATCTGAGATTTACACAGAGCTGCTTGCAAAATATTATGCTTGTTAGACAAGAAAATGCAGTATTTGCAATGCATTTGTCAGCTTTACTCCAGTTTCTCATTTACTTAAAGTGGTTTGAGGTGACTGTGTGCAGGGTACTGTAGTGAGATTCTTATCTTGTGCTGAGATTAAGGTCTCTAGAAAGGGACTACTGACAAGAAGAGGGGAGTGTTACTATGCAGTAGTGGGCATTGCTGTAAAAGGGAAACTGAAGAGCAGCTTGCATTTTTTTTTCCCAAATTCCAGTTTTAATCTACTTAAAGCAAATAGACACAGGTAGGAGAACACAGCTCTACAGAGTCAACAGAATCCAGATGGGCAAATAACTACAATTTAACTGCACAGAAACAGTTTAAAGACAGCTCGACGTAACTTAAAATATATCTTTACTAATATTGTACATTAAAATATGTTTATCTAAACAGTGCAAGTCCCAAATTCTGACACAAACCGCAACTTTTTGGCACCTCCCCCCCACCACCACTACCACCACCATTTGTAAGGCATAGAATTACTGTATATTTGACCACTTGGTTTGCATGTGAATCCTGCTTTATTACATTGCCTCTTCCTGTCCGCTGTTGGTATGAACTGTGTGGCTGGCTAGTGGCACTTTCCTGCAGCATAATCGTGGATGTGCTCAAGCATACATTATTGTGTACAGTCATAAAGATTTTTCACCAGGCTGTTTGAAAGCACCCCAGACTTTATACAAATAATGCATTAAATACATTTTTCTTTTGGGCCACATGCTGTATAGACCCCTCAGAGCCCAATTTCTTCCCCTCCCTCAGGTTTGAATTTGCAGACTTGTAGCTCCATTAGAGAAAGCCCTCCCTCACTCCCATTCCCCTCCTCCTCATTTAGTTGAATTATTGGACCACATTTGCAAGTCCTCACTTCAGCCAGGTTAGCACACAACCACCGAGAACCCCCCCAACCAACATCTTGGCTATCTCAGGGCTGTTAGCAGCTGAGTGACCCTTGCCGATTTATAAAAGAAATAGTACAAAAGTTCAGAATCTGGTGGCCACCCTAGCACACTTACCTGACTGACAGACAAAGTCCATGATTAGCCTGGCCCTGAGTGGATGATTGCCTTTTCTTTGTGCTCATTTTCCTTGAATCGCAGCTGACACACTCCATTCTCAATCTACAGCTTGAACTTTTCTGTGTTACAGTGTGAAGTCTGGGCAGGCCATACTACAGAGCTGCTCACATGAGGCCTGCCTCACTTATGTCCCTGTGGTATCCCCCCACATGGTCCATCCTTTGAATGACCAGAATGGCCTCCCATGTCTTCGTTTCCATTGTCCATCTACTTGCACCAGCTTTGGGAGCACTGGATCTGCCTTCATCACCTATTTATTTATTTTAACTGTGCCCTGTCTGTACTGCTCCTTTGTACTGTGAACTTATGTAGTGTGTTGATGCCACCTTGTGGCCCGGGTCGTGACTAAAAATGGTCCTTTGAATTAGTGCACCTACCTAGTAACCAAAGATATAAACTAAATAAATAAATGTGTTCTATGTCCCTCAATCTGGATCAGCGTTGGGATCCAAGGACTAGCTTTTCCTGGCAACATCTTTTTTTGTTCACCTAGACAATCCCTGGGAACCCATACTGGACCAACCTATGTTATCATGTCCCTTTACCCAAATAATCCCTTGGACCACCAGACTAGCCTTCCACATCTATGACTCCCCTGCCTGCCCATCTAGTACCACCCTGGAACCCCTGGACCTGCTTTTTTCACCTATGTCCCCATGTCCATCCACTTTGACCAACCCTGACACCACTGTGCTGACCTCTCCTATTTCAGTCCCTCCTGTACCCTCACTCAGACCAGATCTGGAATCCAAGATTGACATTCCCCATCTACTGTATGTCCTTCATTCTGCTCACCAGGACCAGTCCTGCAAGCCTTAGACAAATATATGTCACCAACCTCCACATTCATCTCCCACAATGTCCAAAGCTCATCCCTATCCTCTGCTACATGCAGGATCAGACAAGGTACCCATGGATGGGTGACCCACACACACCTTTTCCCTTATATTTTTTTTTTATTTAGTTGTTTAACCAGGTATAGCACACTAAGCTGGAAGCTTTTTTACAGGAGCGACCTGGGAGCACAAGGAGGTTAAGTGACTTGCTCAGGGTCACACAGTATGCATGTGGAAGCTGTGGGATTCAAACACAGGTCTGGTCTGCTGGATGTCACCAGATTTGCAGCTCAGAGCCTTAGACCACTGCGCTATACTGCCTCCTTATTTTGCATTAAGACCAGCCATAGGACTCACATACAATGGTCCCACGCTCATCTCCACCCTTTTCTCCAGCCTGAACACCCTTAGGACCATGGAATTTAAGATGAAACCCACCTGCACACACTTCTCCAACTCATACCATCCTTAGAACCCTCAAGCAGAGCTCAGATATCCATATGAACCGTCATCTCCCACTTAGACTATCACCTACTCCCTCTTCTCCCAACCAGACTATTCCTAGAATCCCAGAACCAAGATTCCATATCTTCTGTGCTCAGCCCCCCCACAGACCACCCATAGGACCTCCCCAGAGCCTTTTTAACCCTCTGAATAATCAAAGAGACCCCCAGAGCAGGCTTTCCCAGCTATGGCCCCCCTGTCCCTGCACTTGGACATTCTTAGGTGACCCACATGCTAGACTCCACCATCTATACTGTAATGGACATGGGCACACTATTGCAGTCAACAGTCCCAGTATAAATTAAGTAGGTGATCTTCACTGAATGCTAGGGAGTCTGATGTAGGAGTCTTGAGGGGATGTTGTCTGAAGCACCTGTAAAAAAAATTAAAGAAAGGGGGGGGTCACAAAGGATACGCAGCTCTTAAGAGGTAAATATGGTGGAAAGGACAGGTTAGGCATAGAAGTATACTTATTTGATGGTGAAGGATTCTGCATCCTGTCAGAACTGTAAAATAAAAGAAAATAGGTCGACTGGAGGGAAAAAAACAGAAATGGAACAGAAGCACAGCAAAATAATAATTTGAAAAAAAAACAAGCATTTCAGCAACTTTCACTTCAGTTGTGTTCTGCACAGGTGCTCGTAGAGAGATATTTTCCAGCTCTGTGAAGCTCTTTCAACATGGCTATCAATTAAATGTTTGCTTAATAAAAACAAGCAACTTTCAAAAATATGAGTGTTTTATAGTACAGTTGAAGATTTTGTGCCAGTCATGTCATGCACTATCTTCAGTAACTGTTTGTGTTTATATTAGGTTGCTGTTCAGCATTGCACTGCTATGTTGTGTGGAAACTTTATACTGCTTCTTAATACTAGTAACTGTTAAACATGGTTAGCAGTATTTAAAGGGACATTGTCAACTATTTTAGCATGATATTATTTCTAGTTAAAAACTCACATTTTATTATTGCTTTGCTGCTTTAAAGTCTGTTGATGTTGGTAGTTTTATCTTTTTTCATTGTTGTTGTTTTAGTTTTTATTCAATGCCAAGAAATTCAAAGGTATGCATATTGGAGTCAAGAATTCTAGGACAGACTATAGGCATGAGAGGAAAAGAAGGACCTGGAAGTGATGGTCACTAGAGACCTGAAACACTCCACGCAGTGCAAGAAAGCAGCAGCAAAGGCAAATAAGATGCTGGAATTCATATCTAGGTGGATCAGTAGTAGGAGAGAGGGGTTATACTTCCCTTGTACAGGTCACTGATAATGCTGCATCTAGAATATGGAATTCAGTACTGGTGCCCACACCTCAGAAAGGACATTGACTTGCTGGAGAAGTTCCAGAGGAGGGCTACAAAAATGATAGCTGGTCAGCAGGGTAAGGCATATGAGGAGAGGTTGAGGGCACTGAACATGTACTCCCTGGAAGACAGGAGAGAAAAGAGAGAGAGAGAGAGAGAGAGAGAGAGAGAGGGAGGAGGAGAGAGAGAGAGAGAGAGAACATGTTTGGGACCTTCAGGTACTTGAAAGAGATAAATAAGGTTGATAAGGAGAGTATCTTTATGCTGAGTGGCAACCATAACACGAGGGGGCACAGTCTTAAGTTGGAGAGTGGGAGGTTTAGGAGGGAGGTCATGAAGCACTTCTTCACAGAGAGGGTGGTGGACACTTGGAATGTGCTGCCAGAAGAGGTAATCTCATTGAAGACAATGGGAAGCTCTCAGAGGGGCTGGAACAAGTATTAGATGAGGGTAAGGGTCATGGGAAGGGAGCATGGGAGGAGTGGGGAGAGAGGGCAGGAACAGTAGCTTAAGCTATGGACCCTGCAACACGAGCAGACTTGATAGACCAAATGGCCTTCTGCTGCTGACTTCTTGGTATGTTTGTATGATCTGCCTCTTTACTTATTAGAATCAAAATGCATGTCAATGTATAGCTATGCCCAGCTTTGTTTTGTTTCAGATCATTGAACTACTGTTAGTCCACACTTCCTGAACATTAGAAGCACCCTCAAACAGTGCAGCCACTCATGATAGCATAGTCTCCTCTACTCCCACTGCATAATGAGTGGCTAGACTGTGTTGGGAGTGTTCCGGAGTTCAGGGAAGATGCAGTAAGAGCTGGTCAAGAAATGTAAACAAACATGTTTTGGTATGGTAACACCAGTTTGGTGGGCAGTCAGTTTTTCACTTTTTAAAAGGAAAAAAGGGATTTGAATCAAACTACCTGCTAATCAACAGTCCCTATAAAATGTGAACAATCATAAAATGTGTTTTTTAAACTGGGGACCCTTTGAGTCCTAAAGGGGTTGACAGTGTCCCTTTAACAGTAAAATCACCTCAGAATGACTGCTAAACTAACCGCTACACTGATTTACTGCTAAAATACTACTAAGGAACTCTATTGTTGTAGTCAGAAGGTCATTTGCATGTTAATATAATGTTAATATAGCAGTCTGCTTGGTCTTAACTTTATCCTGTCCCTCCCTTCCTCCCTCCTTCAGCCTAAATTATCTCTTCAGTTTTATGGTTGCCCATATATAATGGAAGAATGCCTCATCCCCTTTCTTCAGCCCCATATCTATTCTCAGGCCCACACTAGAGTTTGTCTTTTTTTCACCCAAGTATTGGTTTCTTGATATCTGTTAAGAAACAGTAACAGAAAAGCTGAACATTCCAAAAAGAAAAAGTTAAAAGAAGGTTCAAAATGATTATGCTTCAAGATAATCCTTTCAAAGGTATTTGAAGAGACATTGGGCCAGATATTCAAAGCTTTGCAGGGTTCGCAAACAGTTTGCACGGGATTAGTGTGGGATTAGCACAGGTCTGCCATATTCAAAAGGCCAACTAGCACGCACAAACAGCAGTAGTGCCGGGCAAAGCATAATGATATGCAAGAGGCATAGTGAACATGAATAAAGGCGCTATGAGATATTCAGCAGCTAGCGCCGCGCTAAGATGTTTAATGCGACATAGCACGACCCTTAGCACAGTACAATTTACCACCCAGGAATAGCTGGTCTTTACCCTGGGCAAACAGCTTTCCACGTCATTGGTGCATTGCGTGGTGTTTGCATGGGATTTGCGCAGCTTGCGCGACCCTAACATAAGAGTATGACACTTAGAAAATGGCAGACATGGAGGACACATGCTGCTCACTGCTGGCACCACCATGATGCCAGCAGCTGCCACAAGTCCCAGCCAAGCACAGACTGTAAGGGGTGATCCGACCCATGGGGGACAGAATGGTAGTGTGGCCATATAGCACACACCTGCAGACCATATGTCTGTGGTGCCTAACAGATGCCAGCACACACATGCAGCACTGTGGGCATGGTGGCCAGTGAGGGGAGGGTGTACAGGTGGCCAGACCGCACCACAGCCCAGGTGTGGCCACAAGGCTGGGACACATCACGCAGTGCACATGGGCCAGTAGTGGGAATACACCACCACCTGTGTGCCTGTCAGATCTTACATGCCCCCCCAGCCACCTACTACACAACTGTACAGATGTCACAGCACACATTGCCGGCCATGTACATGACACTGTGTGCATCCCATGCCATAGGTGCAGCATCTGTGGATCACACAACAACGTAATAGTACTGTCCACTGTCAGCAATTACCTGCAAGCTGGGCCTGTCACTGTGTACAGTACAGTGGTCATCACTGCCCTACATACCACAGGCATTGCTATGTCCCTCACACAACCAGCCCCCTTGCTACTGTAGTGTCTGCTGTGCACTTTAGCATGACCTACAGTGTGACGGTGGCATGCAACACCACCACCACCTGCACCTATGCTGTGTTGTCCCCTTGGGTACGATATGCTATGCTATGCTGTACTGTTCACATGTAACCTGCAGCTATTATCATGCACTGCCTGACTGACCTACAGGTGGAGCTGCGATCAGACCTGGCCAGCTCCTGTACTTCCAGACTGACCTACAGGTGGAGCTGTGGAAACCTGCAGTAACGCTGGGCAAACCGCAGCAAATCAGGGCATGATGAGATGCTAATGTGGCTGTTTGCCAGAGACTATCTAAATAGGCTCATTTGCATGTCACTTTTGAATATGGCAAAGTTTAGTGCCAGGCTAACGTGTTTGCACCGGGCAAACCGCTTAGCTCCATGCTAAAGCTGCGTTAACGTGTTACCACGGTGCTAACAGTTCAGGGAATATTTTACAGTTCTGATCACTGTTCTTTCACATCTGCTGCTGCCTGCAGCTGTACTAGGTCCATGCATTTGCTGGCACACACATTGGCCACATAGTTCCTCTCTACTTACCCTTATGTCGCTGTGCACTGTGTTGTTGCTGTGATTAGCACTTCCTAGTTGCTTATTCAGTGCTGTCATATTCCAAGGCTATGGTTGCCCTACACTCCCAGGCCAGTTTGCACGGCCTCTTTCCCATGCTATATACAGAGGCTGTTTGCCCCGGGCTATTCCTTTTGAATATACCTTGCTTTGTGCCCTGGGGGATGTTTGCCCGCCAGGCAGTGTTATCTAAGCCCAGGGGCAAAGCTTTGAATATCCGGCCCCTTGAGAGCAATTTTGACAATTAAAGATAAAAAATGGAAAATGAATAGTTCAGAATAATAACAAATAGAAAATGAATGGTTCTAAATAAGTTGCTCAAAAAGATGGGTCATTTGAAGGGTATTTGAAGGGATATTGGGAGAAAATAATTAAAGGTAAAGACAAAAAATGAAACATGAATGGTTGAATAGTATAAATACTAAGAAATGAAGGGACTTTGAGAACAAAACAACTGAGAATTCACCCTTCTTTTTCTGAATGGGGACTTCCTCCTTCCAGTTCTGTATTGGAGGAAGGTGTCGGGAAGCTCTAAACCTCATTCGCAGGTTCTTGGCAATAATGGGCATGCAAGGAATCACAGACACGTTGCATAAGAGTAATAAACTTGTTTATTACTACCAAAAGGATAATCACAGTTGCCCTAAGCAGTTCTTACCAAAACAAACTGGGAGCCAATGCTAAGCATTCCCTATACCTCGAGGATTCTCCGTGTCTCTTGGGGTCTTCGAGGTAGACAGACATAATGTCTTACATTATATACCTATGATAATTACCATGGTTACTGTAAGATAGAAACATTTCTAGTTACAGAGTTGAGCCCCACTGGCTAAATTGGAGGTGGCACCTCAGTCCAAGATAACATTATACAATTTTGTAGTAGCCATCACTTTGTAAAGACAAAGAAGTACAGTTTGTGCATAGCCGTGTAATAATACAAATCATCAGAAGATGGCAATGCCAACTCATATATCATAATCATTACAAAGACACAGGTGTCCTAACATCTTGTAAGCAAGAAATACATGTGTATATTAGAAAGTAAAGTGTATAACAATCATATACATACATATCCTGACATCTACTCTTATACAGTAGATGCCCTTAGCCCTATATGTTAGTATAACATATGCCTAAATGCTGACTGTCTATGGTGTACCTCTAAGGGTACCAATAAGGGTGCAGCGCCCTCATGTAACATTCCCCCCTTGTTGCCTCAAAAGGGGCAACATAGCAAGACTAAGGAAGTGGATAGGGAGCAGGGGTCATTTACAGACCCAATGCGAAAGCCTTGTAAAGGAACTCCAGCTGCTCATGGTGTTGGCGTAATGTGCGCCGTAGGCAGCAAAGCATAATAATCAGAAAAAATATAAAAAATGCTTGTATAATAACAAAACCTTTAAATGTAATCTCTAATCAAGTGTTAGTAAGTGCACTATTCATATCACTATCATTACTAAGAGCAAGGACCACTTCATTAGCTTTAGAAATATTATTGCTGATGTGGATGAGGTGGGTGTCTTTTCTCTCTAAAAGTGATTTCAATGTCAAGGTGAGGGGGTCAATGTGTACATTAAAGTAAGGTAAATACTCAGAAGTGTAAGCAGATAATCAGGGTTACCATCAATGGCATCAGCGTCCATAATGGGGATGGGGTAATAACTGTGGGCTCAATAACTGATTTCTGGTGGGGAATGAAACAGAAGTTTGGACTATCAATAGAACATGTCTTAAGTCTGTAAGTGTAACTCTTAAAGTTAGTGATGATGCAGTACTCACCGTCAGAGTTATACTGCATTTTAACAGTAGGCAGTCTCCATTTTTGCAACTGTACTGGGCAAGCATAAGTCTGTTTGGAAATCCGTGTTGACAGGTGGTGAACCTCCTCTCAGTAGGACTGGTGTAACTTGGAATTGTCTGGAGCCGATGTTGAGTCCTAGTATTCTGTGCCATTAGTGGTGATGTCATTGTCCATGGAAAAGGACCAGTCGATACTGTTTGGGGAATAGCCACATACAGGTTTAATAACATCAAATACGTCACAGCGACACAAATAAATATATCCTTTCTTCGCACAGCAGTCAGTGTGCAGGGCGACCCAGGCGTCCAGAAGAGGATGGAAAGCCAGTAGAGGAGGTAAGTCGAGATATTCTCTGTAGATGTCTTCGTCAAGGTGCCCAATGGAGTGTACAGATGTGAGCTTATCAAAAAAGCTGTAGTAGGATCAAAACATGGTAAAGAGACAGTAAAAGAAGCATACATAGTATCCTTACTGGAATATTTCTTAGTAGTAAAACAGGGACCGGTGTTAGGATGTCTGGTCACAAAACCCACATTTCTAGCTGTAGAAAGTGGAATAGTCAAAGTCTGCAACATACATATAGAAACACAGCTAGAGGATTTGCACTGAGGACAATACCATTTAGGAATACATCTATCATGTATAATATCGGAGATTCTTCTGGATTCTAGATCACAGAAAAGATTATTGATGGTAGTAATAATATAAGAGGCGTAGGCTGAGCATAATATCTCATGGGCAATGTATTGCTTATCTGCTTCTTTATTGTTTTGAGCTATGAGAGCATTTATCTTATCTTTAGACTCTGTAAATGCCTTAACAATATCGTGCATGTTAAATACAGTGTATCTTTCTTCCTGACTAAGGCCATCCACACCATGCAATAATGGGGGTATAATATAATTTACCAAACCAGTTTGGAATTTCTGCGAATGTGATTTGATAGCAGCAATGTCAGCTTTATTCCAGTTAGACATGACTGTACCAAAAATACCTGTAATGGTGCCTGTGGCATCAGTGACACCAGAACTGTCAGTTTCATGTTTATTACATTTATGACTTTGATCATCAGGATTAGGTTTTCTCCTGAAATTGCCTCTATGCTCGGTGGAATGTACCCCTGCAACAGGGTCTTGAGTATGAATTTGAAAGACTGCTAAGCGATCAAGTAACAAAGTACTATAAAATAATGAAGTGTTAGTAGCATGACACATACCAAATTCTTTCATATTCCAGTAAGTCAAATTAAACAAAACAGGTATATGCATAAATTGTAAGTTATTGATAAGTATACCAGGTAAAGCAGTGGCTGTGAGACCACTACAAGGACTAGGGGTGTGTTTTGGACATTCCAAAAGCAGTTTGTCAGTAGGAGGTAACATAGACAAATACATGGCAGCTGAGGCCATGTTGTGTATAGCACAACATTTCCTGGCAGCGTCTTTAGACAAGGAATTACAATATGAGGGATCAATTAAGGCAGTAATATTGTATACACCAGCATGTCTAAGAGAAGTTTGGAGCAAAGACAGAGAACAGTTTGGGGATAATTTTGCATTGGACCAACCATGGAAAGTTCCCTTGGAAAGCTTGGCCACAGGGAGAATTTGTCCTTGTGACATGGTTTGCCTCTCAATTTGTAGGGTAGATTTATCAGGAGCAACAACCGAAGCAGTGATGTAGGCATCTGAACCTTCCTGGACAGTAATCAAATTGTCGGGTATATTGATGGAGACTCCCTCTGGGGTAGTTGCAGGTGGATCAAGGTGAGGAAGAAGGTGCTTTACCATGCCTTGGATGCAGGGGATAACTCCTGAGAAGAGGAGAAAATGGAACAAGACAGCCATCTTGTCAGTATCTGGAATGGAAAATCAAACATTAGTGAATTAGTACTATTCCACCTAATGGGGTGAGGAAAAGTAATTATACTCCTTTATACAGTTTCAGCTGGTTTGTGTATAACCATTTGTCAGTCAATTTGCTGTTCTGCATTAGTCTAACCTGATAGACTGCTGGACTGAGCTTGTTGACAATGGCATAGGGGCCTTCCCACTCACTGGAGAAGGAATGTGCGTGATGTGCAAATCTGAGAACCATTACCTGATCCCCAACTTGCCAATCCACTTCTTGTGTGTGTTTGTGAAACTGAATTTTGGACTGTTGCTGGGCGTTGCCCATGTAGTTAGCAGTGTACAAGTGGGTGTGTATGTGATCTTGTCTAAGTTTTTCCAAATTTTGGTCTACAGACACTCGGTCTGCAGTGGGGGTGTGCAGGTCAAACAACAGGTGCTCAGGTAATCTCATCTGTCTGCCAGCCATCACCTCAAAGGGCATCAACTGGATGGTGGCTGACAGTGTACCCCGATTGCTATAAGAAGTAAGGGCAATAGGGAATCCCAGTCCTTGGGATTGTCCTCAATGAATTTGGAAAGCGTTTGCTTAATCCATCTGTTGGCTGTCTCTTTGACCTGAAGATTGTGGGTGGTAAGGTATGTGGAACTTCTGGTGAACTCCAAGGAATCCAAGTGCTTCTTTCATCAACTCACTTGTAAAACTGGTTCCTTTATCAGAGTCTACCTTGAGAGGTAGGCCCCACCTGTAGAAAATTTGTTCCACCAGGATTTTGGCAGTGGTTTTAGCAATACATGTCTTGGTAGGGAAAGTTTCAACCCACTTAGGAAAAAGATCAGTTACCATAAGGGTGTATTCATTGTTCCTGCTGGTATTGGCCAAGGGACCAATAAAATCAATCTGTATGTCATGCCAAGGGCCAGAATGTCTTTGTGGTAGTAGTTTGGCATTTTGTTTGGTAGGGATAGGGTTATTTTGTGCACAAACAAGGCAGTTGTCTATGTATTGTTTGACATCTTTGGTGACACCAGGCTACCAGGGGCAAGCCTTTGGAGTGTATTTTCCACTCCCTGGGTCCACCAGTGGGGTGTCATGCACTTGGTGCAGAAATTTGGACCTAAGATGACAGGGAACCACCCACAACTTGGTGGGGGTGTCATCTGGTTGACACCAGATGAGCTTGTCATCAGGGAATAGGTGTAACTTACCTTCATGCCTTCGGAAGGGGTTATGGGTAGGTAAATTCTTCTCAGTACCTTTGTCAAGGAATCTGAACACATCTTTGAGTTCAGAGTCTGCGTGTTGGGCTTCTGACAGGTCCAAGGGAGGAAAGGTTCAGGCTTCTTCCTGACTGCTGCAATGTGTACGGCCACTCTGGCCTCTGGATGGTCCATCATCCAGATGTCCCCCCGTGGCACTCTTCCTTTGCAAGGGTGTCTGCAGTGTCATTGAAGGCATGTTAGGGATCATGTATGGAGTGGGCCTTAACTTTGTGTACATAGAGTTTGTGTGCAAAATTTTGTGCCAGTGAGTGAATGTATATTACCAGTTCTTGTGCTTCACTGGGGTGCCATCAGAGGAGGTAAAGGAGTTCTTCTGTCAGAAAGGAAGGAGTTATGTGAAGGGAACAACACACCCAGTTAGAGTCTGTGAAAATGATGGTATCCTAGTTCCATGCAGGATGAACTCGAGGGCAAAGGCCACCGCTGCCATCTCGGCATACTGTGATGATGCCACGCTGCAATGCTTAGAAATTCTAACAGTGTTACCATAAGGGTAAATGACTGATATACCCATCCCTGCAATCTGTTCTCCCTGGTAATAGGAAGCTGAGCCATCTGTAAAGATGCAACACAGTGAGGTGTTCTCAAGTAGTTGTGGTGTAGCAGGGAGGAAAGGACCTGGATTTGGGAGATCAGGTGGCTGCAGTGTACAGTCATGGGGTTCTCCTTGGAAAAGGAGGCCATGTGCCAACATAGATGGCATTTTGGTTTGGTGGACCTTAATGTCTCTATCTTGATGAAGAAGGGACCAGTGTGCCAATCTGGTATTGGAGACTGACCCATCCTTTACTCTATCTGACAGCAGAAAGGTGGTTGGGGTGTGGTTTGTGTTAATGATCAGTGGAGAGAACCCAATGATATACAGAAAGTGCTTGACAGCCCAGTAAGTAACCAGAAGGTTCCTTTCACAAAGGCTGTATTTCTGTTTTACTGGGGTCCAGAGCTGTGATGCATATGCAATGGGTCTCAGGGTGCCATGGACCTTCTGGGCCAGCACTGCGTACATAGCAATGTCAGAGGTGGCACACTCTGGATGGAATGGCAAAGCTGGATTGGGGTTGACCAGAGCTGGAGCTGAGGCCAGGGCTGTTTCAGTAATGTCACAGCTTGGGTGTGAATGGGGCCCCAATTCCAGGAAATATCCTTTTTCAATAGTTCATATAGAGGGGCAGCCTTCTGAGCAAAATCACAAATAAAATTTCTGGAATAATTCACCATACCTAGAAACCTTCTAAGAGTGGCCCCGCTGGTGGGCAGTGGAGAGTCTTGTAATCCTTGTATCTTCTTCCAGGCAGGGCTTTGGGCTTGGTCTGTTATTCTCAGACCCAGAAAGAGTACCTCTTTCTGACGTAGTTGTGCTTTTGCAGGGTTACATTTGAGGCCTGCCCTCTGGATGAGGGTCAGTAGTTTGTCCAAGAGATCTAGGTGTTGTTCCTGTGTGACTGTGGCCAACAAAAGGTCATCCACATACTGCAAGAGACACTGGGGAGTAGAGAAACCCTCAAGGGTGTCCATCATGTACAAATGGAACAGGGAGTGGCTGTTGTGGAATCCCTGTAGTAAGCAGGTCCACGTGTACTGCCTGTCCTCAAAGGTGAAGGTGAACGTATATTGACTCTTGGGGGCCCATGGCAATGACCAGAACCCATTAAAAATGTCCAGGGCACTAAACCTTCATTGGTCAGGGGTCAGTAGCCATAGCACATCTGGTGCTGATGCCACAGTTGGGGCACAACTGGGGTGACCTGGATTAGTCTCTTGTAGTCAATAGTAAGTTTCCAGGCATCTGTGAGTTTTTCACAGGCCACACTGGGGAATTTGCAGTGGAAACACATGTCCAAATTACACCTTGCTTGAGAAGAGATTTTATAGTTTCCCTCAGAAAAGGCAAGGCAGCAGGTCGAAAGGGGTATTGCCATTGCCTCTCATGTGCTGGGCCTGTCACTCCAATGACAGTGTACATTCTGCTGCAATCATGCTTGTTGGTGTAAAATGCCTCCAAATGTCTTTGTAAAATGGGAAGGAGCTTTGGGAAAAGCTCATGGTTCTTGAACAGATCTATGACGTCATACTCTTTGTCATTTGCAGATATTGTTGCATCCACATGTGTGTCAGGGATCATGATGGTATGATATTGTCCCTGAATCTGTATCAATAACATGTTGGCTAGGTCTACCACATAGCCGTGTGGTGCAAGGAAGTTGATTCCGATTATACTAGGGTGATCATGCAGTACCATCAGCTGAAAGGTATGATAGGCCTTCAGGTGTCCCAGTGTCACTGGTAGTGGCAGGGAACAGTATGCAGGCAACCTAGTTCCATCTACCCCAGACATATTGGTCTCCTTCTGGTGGACCAAGGGGATGTGTCCAGGTGGTCACCATGTAATACAGACACAGCCGTGCCTGTATTCAGTAGTACTGTTAGTAGGCGGCCCCTGACCTCGACCTCTGTGAAGGGCCTTCCATTTGTATTTAAGATCAGCTTGTTTACAATATGGGCTGGGGCCTGTAATTGTCAATCTGTACCAGTGGAAGCATGGGGAGGCTCCTGAAAGAGAGTTTGGGCCTGGTTCCTTTCAACCACCTCACCATGCAGCACTGATGCTATATAGGGAGTTGCATCTGGGTTCAGGCCTGTATGTGCCTGAAAGCCTGTACTTCCAGTGTCTCATCAGCCTATTGAGGCCTGCTGTCTTGGTTGTATGGCTGCAAGAGCCCGAACAGCAACAGCATCCGTTATGGAGCACACTTGTCAGAGAAGTTCTTGGAACTTCTGGTTCTTGTCAGCTATCTCCCTATATGAAGGGCCTGTTCTTTGTTGTTTACCCTTATTATTCTTATGGTGTTTCTTGTTTTTGTGGTATTTCCGGTTCCCACCTCAGGATTGTTGCTGTTCTTGTTGCTAGGCATGCTGGGGGTGTTGATTGTCTGTGGGGAGGGCTGCTTCTCTTGGGCCTACCCTTCTACCATGTAGTGTGTCGTGGCCTACAGAATGGCTTCCACGGAAGCTACTTTCTTGGAACCGGAGCCTGAATCACTCATGTAGAGTTGATAAACGCTTTGTTTTAGGAAGAATATTGGCAAACCTCTCCATGGAGAAATAGGTGGTTGGCTCCACCTTCTCTCTTACTGCAGGGATCATGTTCCTAAGGAACAGGGTCTTATACTCAATGAGGTCCACATCCGAGGCTTCTCCTGCAAGATGCTTCCCTGCTTGGTAGGCCATCCAAAGTCTCTGGGGAAAGTCCATGGACTTTCTTTCACATTCTGTTTTACAGGGTATGCGAGCATCACTCCTACTACACCTGGGCTGTGTGCAGAAATGAGCTCAGCTGCTACTTTGTCAAAGGTGGCATGACCATCCTGGCAGACGGTATCGGGGAGTTTTGCCCACAGTCCAGGATGAATGGTCTGGCGTAGGATCTGGACCTGGTAGTCTGCAGCCAGACTAAGCATTTCACATTTGTCATGCACCTTTTCCAAGTGGCAACTAAGGTTGTCGGATGGGCTCATCTCACCAATGCTGTCAGCTATTTGCTGAACAGAGTAGGCCATTTGCAGGGGATTATTGGGGCGATCAGACAGAGGTAGGTTACCTCGGGCACCCTCTAGGGCTGCCTGAGCTGTGACTTCAGTCATGGAATGAACCATGCCCTCCTGAGTACCAGCCTCATGTAGAAGGTGCCTAATCTGGGTCTTGAGAATCCGCTTATTTCTCTCAGAGATGGGCATGGTGCCTAAGGCATTCTCAGTCATTCTCCCTATCTCCTGCCTGTCTTACACATTAATAATGGCTACCGGTGGTGCTGTTGGGACTAGGCCTGGGCCTGCTCCCCCTTCCCATCATGGGGGTCGCCATGTTGACATTGCCCATGATGTGCGTCATGTCGTCGATGATGTAAGGTATGGATGTCATGTGATGGGGGTCCGCCATGTTGTGGATGGCGGAGGGGGTATCTGGGCCATAGTAGGGGTGTGACTGGATGTTGTACTGGGAAATGTCATCATCTGACTCCTTTCTGCCAGATGACATCGACCAGGCGGGGGCTACACCTCCCATCACCTTGATATGACCAGCCACCACCTCTTGCTGATGGTGCAGTTTCTCCATTTTATTTTCACATTCCTCATGACTCACTTTTGCAACATTCATATCCAACTCATCCTGCATCTGCTTCTGTAACACTCCATACGTGATGCTCAATTCATAATTGTCCCTAGTAGCTACTTCTAAGTCATTACGTGCCTGTTTTAGCTCGTCCTGTATCTCTCCCAACTCCTCACTCAGTTGTTCATTCTCATCATCATCATTCTTTGTTTATTTAAGGTGCCTTTCTTAAACCAAGGCGCCTTTACAAATTACATAAAACAATAAATATTTAAAACAAGATTAAAATAATCATTAAAAGCTTTGTTAAAAATGTAGGTTTTCAAGGCTCCTTTAAAGCTTTCAGTCTACTTAACAAGTCATTCATTTGCAAAGCCTGCCCCTTATGCTGTCTCAAACTTTCACACTCCTGCTTCAACATACAAAGTTCCTGCTCTCCTACCTGTGCAGAATGATGCAAAAGGGAATCTTTTTCATTTCTCAGAGTTTAGAGTTCTGACTCCAAATCCTGCTCTCATCTCACACATTCAGTTTCCTACAACCCCATCTCCTGTTTAAAAGTTGAGATCAAAGGATCAAGGTTCAAGCATCTGAAACCTTGCTTCGGTTGCTTCCAGTGCAGCATAGACAGCCATGACCAACAGCCCTTTAGCTTCTCAATTTCTGGCTGTTTGTCTTGCCTCTATGTACTGAGTTGAAATCCCCAGTACAGGGTTTTCAGATTGACTTGCGTTCCACACGAAGTCAGCTCATCCTCCATGGGAGGCAAGGAAGTTTGAGACATTGAGCCTCAGTTCTGCACAGATATTTGATATGGTGGCCATTGTGTGGGAGGGAACATAAAAATCAAACTGTGAAAAGGGCACAGTGCTGTGTATCGATCCACAACAGGTGCACTTATCCATATTCGGGCTACTGTGCACTTGCAAGCTTGCAATTCAAAACTGCTGTGGGGTAGGTTGAGTCGGCATTGACCATACCCAGTAAGCAGCCAGACTTTGCAGGGGATTACAAAGTGGTCATAAAATAGGAGAGGTGGTGCGGGAATGCTCACCTGCAGTCTCTGTTGGGAAGGGAAAAGTTGTAAGCAAAAAGTGAAACTTTGTAAACACCAAATATTGCCTGCTCGCGGTTGCCAATTGTCAGGAAGGTCTAAACCACACTTTCAGGTTCTTGGCAATAATGGGCATGCAAGGAATCACAGACACATTGCATAAGAGTAATACACTTGTTTATTACTACCAAAAGGATAATCACAGTTGCCCTAAGCAGTTCTTACCAATACAAGCTGGGAGCCAATGCTGAGCATTTCCTATACCTCGAGGATTCTCCATGTCTCTTGGAGTCCCCGAGGTAGAAGACGTAATGTCTTGTATTATATACCTACGATAATTACCATGGTTACTGCAAGATAGAAACATTTCTAGTTACAGACATGAGCTCTATTGGCTAAATTAGAGGTGGCTCTTCAGTCCAAAAAAACATTATACAATTTTGTAGTAGTCATCACTTTGTAAAGACAAAGAAGTGCAGTTCATGCATAGCCATGTAATAATACAAATCATTAGAAGCTGGCAATGCCAACTCATATATCATAATCACTACAAGGACACAGGTGTCCTAACATCTTGTAAGCAAGAAATACATGTGTATATTAGAAAGTAAAGTGTATAACAATCATATACATACATATCCTGACATCTACTCTTATACAGTAGATGCCCTTAGCCCTATATGTTAGTATAACATATGCCTAAATGCTGACTGTCTACGGTGTACCTCTAGGGGTACCAATAAGGGTGCAGAGACCTCATGTAACAAAGGTGCTGGTGTTGTCTGCAGCTTCTGCTGCTATCCTGACTTCCTCCTTCCATTTCTATACTGGAGGAATGTTTTGGTGGTGTCTGAGACTCTTGCTACTATCCTGGCTTCCTGTTTCCATTTCTGTACAACAGGAAGGCTTTGGTGTTGACTGTAGATCCTATTATGAGTTTGGCTTCCTTCTTCTATTTCTGTACTGGAGGAAGGTGTTGGTGTTATCTGCAGCTCCTACTGCTATTCTGACTTGCTCCTTCCATTTCTGTACTGGAGGAAGGTGTTGCTATTGTTTTCCACTACTGCTGCTAATCTGGCTTCCTTTCTTCTTTCATTTCCACATGGAAGAAGGCTTTGGTGTTGTCTACGCCCCCTGCATCTATCTTGGCTTCCTCATTCCATTTCTGCATTGGATGAAGGTGTTGAGTGTTGTCTGTGGCTCCTGCTGCCATCTTGGCTTCCTCATTTCATTTCAACATTGGAGGAAGTCTTTGGTGTTGTCTGCAGCTCCTCCTGATAGCCTGGCTTTGTCTTTTCTTTTCTGTAGTGGAGGAAGGCTTTGATTTTCTCTACAGCTCCTGCTGCTGTGCTTGCTTCCTCCTTCCATTTCAGTATGGAGGAAGGAGTTGGTGTTGTCTGCAGCTCCTACTGTTATCCTGGCTTCCCCCTTCTGCTTCTGTGCTGGAGGAAGGCATTGGTGTTGTCTGCCATTCCAGCTGCTATCCTAGCTTCCTTATTCCATTTCTGTACTGTGGAAGGTGTTGGTGTCTGCTGCTTCTGTTGCTACTTTGGCTTCCTCATACATTGTCTGTACTGAAGGAAGTTGTTGGTGTTGTCCACAGCTACTGCTGCTATACTGACTTCCTCCTTCCATGTTTGTACTGAATGAAGTTGTTGGTGTTATCTGCATCTCCTGCTGATATCCTGGTTTCCTTCTTCTATTTCTGTATGGAGGAAGGCGCTGGTATTGTCTGCAGCCCATACTGCTATTCTGACCACCTCCTTCCATTGCTGTACTGGAGGAAGATGTTGGTGTTGGATGCAGCTCCTGCTACTATCCTGTCTTTCTCCTTCCATTTCTGTACTGGAGGAAGGCATTGGTGTTGTCTACAGCTCATACTACTGTCCTGGCTCTCTGCTTTCATTTCTGTACTGCAGGGAGGCATTGGTGTAGTCTGCAGCTTCTACTGCTATCCTGGCATCCTCCTTTTATTTATATACTAGAGGAAGGCTTTGGTGTTGTCTGCAGCCACTACTCCTCCTACTACTACTTCTACTATCCTGGCTTCCTTCTGCTATTTCTGTACTGGTGAAGGTGTTGGTGTTATCTGAAGCTCCTACAGGTATTCTGACTTCTTTCTTCCATTTCTGTACTGGGAGAAGGTGTTGGTCTTGTCTGCAGCTCCTACTGCTGTCATGGCTTTCTCCATCCATTTCTATAATGGAAGAAGGTGTTTGTGGTGTCTGAAACTCCTTTTTCTATCCTGGCTTCCTCCTTCATTTTCTGTACTGACAGAAGGTTTTGCTGTTGTCCATAGCTCCTGTTCCTATCCTGGCTTCCTCCTTCCACATTTGTACTGAATGAAGTTGTTGGTGTTGTTCATGGTTCCTATTGTTATTCTAGCTTCTGTCCTCCATTTCTGTATGGAGGAAGGTGTTGGTGTTGTCTGAAGCTCCTACTGTTATCCTGGCTTCCCCCTATTCACTTGAAGGTGAATAGCCAGCATTTTACTTGTTTGTGGAACCTTGCTTACGTTTGCCTTCTGACACTGTGCCTATCCTCCCTGAGTGCTCTAGTAAAATGCTGAGGCATTATCAACAGCTGTGATGGGGCAGAAACCGGAGCATCACGTCACCACCAGAGGAAGGGCAGGACTGCATATAAGAACTCGCGCTGCTACTGCAGCTGAAGGTGAATAGCCAGCATTTTACTTGTTTGTGGGACCTTGCTTACATTTGCCTTCTGACACTGTGCCTATCCTCCCTGAGTGCTCTGGTAAAATGCTGAGGCATTATCAACAGCTGTGCAGGGGTGGAAACTGGAGCGTCATGTCACCACCAGAGGAGGGGCAGGACTGCATATAAGAACTCGTGCTACTACTGCGTGAGCGCAAGTAGCGCGAGCGTGAGTGGCGCGAGCACCATTCGGTATTAAATAAATTAAGGTTGGAAGGTAAATTTGCACAGTATAGTATATATTCTAAACTGTTTGAAGGTTTTTTTCCTTTTTATTCATGATAGTACTTTGTGATAGGTATTTTTAAAGATATTTGGAATTGCCTGTGTAACATGTTGAACACACTAATTAACATGTATATTGTTAAACAAGCTTGTATAGGTTACAAATTCATAATTCCCCTAAATTTTAAGTATAAATAATAGGTATAGGTAAAGATTTGGGGACTATTGTAAGTTTTCGATTGTTTGGGTAGTTAAAATGAAGCTGCTTTACAGGATGTTGATGTATATTTGTATGACAATTCTGCTTCATGGAAACTTAACTTGTGTATGCAAATTAGAGACAACTAGCAGTTTAGCAATAGAAATAGGGATCCCTACTAGTGGGGGATACATTTTTATGAATGAGGGTTTGAAAATTAAGGGAAGGGGTAGGAATTTTTTTTCCAAAATAAGGATTCAGTTTAAAAATACATATCATTCTTTAGGGCTGTTGAGACATGGACCAAATATATTGAGAAATTGCTTATTAATTTCGTTACTCCTGGGAGGATATATTGAAATTAATCCTGGTCCAGGAAATTCTGGATCTATTAAGATAATTCATGATAATGCCAGGAGTTTAAGGAATAAAATTGACCTATTTAAAACTTGGATTTATGTGGAATCTCCAGACATAGTCGTCCTGACAGAAACATGGCTAAATGACAAGATTGTAACAGAGGAAGTAAAGCCGGAGGGCTTTTTTAGCCATAGACTTGATAGGAATGGTCGTAGAGGAGGGGGAGTTATCCTATTTACTAAATGGGAACTTGGTCAGACAACAGTGCTATTTGTAAACCAAATTGGCTTAGTAGATTGTATAGTGGTAAAAATTAATAATATAGATTTAGTTCTGGGAGTAGTTTATGCCCCTCCAAAAACAGCTTTAGGAGAGTTTGATAATTTAGTTTCAGTAATTCAAAAGTGCTCAATGGGCTGTGAATTGTTAATTATTGGGGATTTTAATGCAGCTTGGGGCAAACCAAGAGGATTAGCTTTGGAAAATAGTCTTAAGCTGTTAGATGTAAATCAAAAAGTACTTTTCCCTACTAGGAAAACTACCCAACAAAGTAAAGGAAATATATTGGACTTAGTTTTTGTATCAGCAAAATTTATGATTAAATCAATTGAAGTAAATCAACCTATCTTGGGGGACCACAGTTCTTTAAGCTGTGTCTTTGGATTTGGGGGAATAAGGCATAACCAATACTAAATCCATCATTAAAAATTAAGTGCAGAAATTTTAAAAACTATAATAAAGAGACTTTTGTTGCAAGATTATCTCAAGTTAAGTGGGATAGAATATTTCTAATACCATCCATAGACTTAGCAGTCCAAGAATTCACAAAGTGGTTTCAAGATGTATGTAATGAATTAGCCCCTTGTAAAATATGTGAACAAAGAAAATCTCATGTGCCTTGGATTACAGAAAAATTGAAGAAATTGATACGTATAAAAGATTGGTTGTGGAAAATCGCTGGAAAAACCCTAAAAATTGAGGATTGGGATAAATATAAAAAGGCTAGAAATAATTAGAAAGTATTAATAAGAAAGCAAAAACAAAAATATTATGAAGAGAAGTCAAATAGCACTACAGATAATAAAAAATTTTGGTCTGTAATAAAGTCTTTTGAATCTCCACAAAATCAGGGCCCTCCTATTCAAATGATAAATAAAGGTGTACTACAGTCAATTAAACAGTCAGCAAATATATTGAATGATTATTTTGTAAATCTGCCTGATTTGAACTTTTCTGGTTTGACACTTACAGACTCTGGTAAAGGGACGGATAATACAAAAGTACCCACATTTAGATTTAAGGGTATCACCTGTAGACAGGTCAAGAATGAGATTAGAAAATTAAGATCAAAAAAAAGCTTATGGATTGGATTTGATAGAAAATTGTTTTCTTAAAGATGCCATTCAAGTGGTTGCCCCAATATTGACAAAATTGTTTAATTGGAGTTTGACCAAGGGAATTTTTCCAGAGGTTTGGAAAAGTACAAAAATTATTCCAATTTATAAGGGTACAGGAGATATATATCTACCCACAAATTACAGGCCAATGGCTCTATTATCAGGTATATCAAAAATTTTAGAAAGACTGGTTCAGGAGCAGCTAACTGGTTTCCTGGGGAAGCATTCTTTGTTAACAAAATTTCAATCAGGGTTTCGAAAAGGTTATTCCATGAGCACTGCACTCACCGTCATGATCAACGATTTATCCACAAGGTTGGAAGACGACTTGTCGGTGGGTGCGGTGTTTGTGGACTTATCGAAAGCTTTTGATACGGTGTCTCATAGACTCTTGGGAGAACGTCTAGCAGAGATGGGCTTAATTAATGAAACATACAACTGGTTTACATCTTATTTAGAAAATAGAAAACAGCAAGTAAATATAAATGGGGTCCTATCTAATAAAATATCAGTACTGAGAGGTGTCCCCCAAGGCTCCATTTTGGGGCCATCATTGTTTTTGATTTATATAAACAATTTAGTAGATGTAATACAAAACTTGAGTATAAATCTCTATGCAGATGATACCCCATTGATTGCAGATGGACATACCTCTGGAGAATTGGAACAAAAGTTGCAGGCAGACTTTACCAGACTATGCACATGGTTGGCTAAAGCAGGATTAATAGTTAATAGTAAAATAACAAAACTCATGCTTTTTGTAAAACCAACCAAAGGTTGAACAATAGTAGAGAAAAAATAATCATAAAAACATTACAAAATGAAGAATTAGAGCAAGTATCAGAATATAGATATTTGGGGGTATGGATTGATCATGCTTTAAAATTCAACAAACATATATCTGATTCTATATTAAAAGTAAACAAAAGACTGGGAGTCTTCAGAAGGACACACTTCTGTATGAATAGATCTATAAGGGAAACAGTGATAAAGCAGCTTCTTTTACCTATACCTGAGTATGGAAACCATGTGTATGGTCTGGCATCTAAAGGTCTTTTGCAAAAAATTGACTCAATGTATAACAAGATGGCTAGATTTATACTGAGAAAGGATTATAGAGTGTATCACTGTGACATACTACAGGAATTGGGTTGGCTTACTCAGAAAGCTAAGAGGCAGCTCTCATGGGCTATGCAAATTTATAAAGTTATACATCAGAAGCAGCCAGAATATCTAAGTGACAGACTAGAGAAGAAAATACATGTTTATAATTTGCGAAACAAAAATTTAAGGAATTACTCTTTTCCTAAATTAAAAAATACATATAGTTATATGCTTTTTCCTGTTATTGTGGATAGAACATGGAATAAGATAAAATTAGTAGTGAGTAATACATTTAAAGATGTGAAAGCATTCTCATCTAGTTTGAAGTTGGAATTAAGTACAAGGTGTGAATGCTATGGCTAATTTTAGCAATTTTAGCATAGTGATTCGTAAAGAACGTTATATTGTTTGTCAATAATTGTATGCAGTGTATTTATTATCTCTATGTATTTCTGTATGTTTGAGAATGTACCATCTGGTTATTATTTTGTTTGTCCAATGATTGCACTAATTTAAAAATTTGATACAACAGGAGCATCTTGCAAATAGGACTTTGTCCTAATGATGTATTTATGCCAACAATTTTCCTGTATAAAAATAAAGGTTTTTACTACTTCTGCTTCTGTGCTGGAAGAAGGCATTGGTGTTGTCTGCAGTTCCAGCTGCTATCCTGGCTTCCTCCTTCCTTTTTTGTACTGAAGGAAGGTGTTGTTCTTGTCCACAGCTCCTGTTATTATCCTGACTTCCTCCTTCCATGTTTATACTGAAGGAATTTGTTATTGTTGTCTGTGACTCTTGGCTTCCGTTTTCCATTTCTGCATGGAGGAAGGTGTTGGTGTTGTCTGCAGCTCCTACAGCTATCCTGGCTTCCCCTTACTGGTTCTGTACTGGAGGAGGGCATTGGTATTGTCTACAGATCCTGCTGCTATCCTGGCTTCCTTCTTCCTTTTCTGTAGTGATTGAAGATGTTGTCCACCACTCCTGTTGCTATCCTGATGTCCTCCTTCCGTGTTTGCACTGAATGAATTTGTCAATGTTGTCTGCAGCTCCTGCTGCTATCTTGGCTTCCACCTTCCATTTCTGTATAGAGAAGGTGGTGGTGTTGTGTGCAACTCCTACAGCAATTCTGACTTCCTCCTTCCAGTTCTGTACTAGAGAAAGGTGATGGTGTTATCTGTTACTTCTGCTACTTTCCTGGCTTCCCCCTTCCATTTCTGTACTGCAGGAAGGCTTTGGTGTTGTCTGTGGTTCTTGCTGATATCCTAGCTTCCTTCCATTTCTTTATGAAGGAAGGCATTGGTGTTGTCAGCAGGTCCTGATGCTGTCCTGACTTCCTCCTTCCATGTTTGTACTGAAGGAAGTTGTTGGTGTTGTCGGCAGCTCCTACTGCAATCCTGACTTTTTCCTTCCATTTCTGTACTGGAGGAAGGTGTTGGTGTTGTCTGCAGTTCCTGATGCTATCTTGACTTCCTCCTTTCATTTTGGAACTGGAGGAATGCTTTGGAGTTGTCTGCAGCTCCTGCGACTATCCTGGCTTCCTCCTTCTAATACTGTACTAGAGAAAGGCATTGGTGTTATCTGTGACTCCTGCTACTATCCTGGCTTCCTCTTTCCATTTCTGAACTGCATGAAGACTTTGGTGTTTTCTGCAGATTCTGCTATGATCCTTGGCTTCCTCCTTCTATTTCTGTACTGGAGGAAGGTGTTGGTGTTATCTGGAGCTCCTCCTACTATCCTGACTTGCTTAATCCATTTCTGTAGTGGAGGAAGATGTTGCTGTTGTCTGCCGCTCCTGCTGTTAATCTGGCTTCCTTCTTTCTTCCATTTCTACATGGAGGAAGGCTTTGGTGTTGTTTACAGCTCCTGCTGCTATCTTGGCTTCCTCACTGCACTTATTCCATTTCTACTTAGAAGAAGGCTTTGGTGTTGTCTACAGCTCCTGATGCTGTCCTGGCTTCTTTCTTCCATGTTTGTACTCAAGGAAGTTGTTGGTGTTGTCTGTGACTCTTGCTGCTATCCTGGGTTCCTTTTTCATTTCTGTATGCAGGAAGGTGTTGGTATTGTCTGCAGCTCTTACTACAGTCCTGTCTTCCTCCTTCCATTTCTGTTCTGGAGGAAGGTGCGGGTGTTGTCTATAGTTCCTGCTGCTATCCTGGCTTTCTCCTTCCATTTTTGTACTGGAGGAATACTTTGGTGTCTGCAGCTCCCACTACTATCCTGGCTTCCTCCTTCTATTTCTGTACTAGATACATAGATACATAGACAGTGTCGGCAGATAAGGGCCTATGGCCCACCTAGTCTGCCCATTTGAGCTTGTAAGTTCAGTTTGTTTTCCTAGAGGTCTATTTCCCCTTACCCCTGACCTCTAGAATTCCTTTATGTCTATCCCATGCATTCTTAAATCCCATGATTGTTTCAGCTCCCACCACTTCCTCTGGCAGGGTGTTCCACTTGTCCACCACCCGTTCTGTGAAGAAATTCTTTCTCATGTTTCCTCTGAATCGTCCTCCTCCAACTTCATCCCATGCCTCTAGTCCTGAAACATCTTTTTCGCTTAAAAATAGTGTTTTCCTGCACCCTGTTCCTCCCTGTAAGATACTTGTATGTCTCTATCATATCCCTCTCTCCTCCTCTCCTCCAGGGAGTACATGTTCAGTTCCTTCAACCTGTCTTCATAGGACTTGTGATGCAACCCATGCACCATCTTTGTTGCCCTCCTCTGAACCTTCTCTACCCTGTCTATGTCCTTACGTAGGTGTGGTCTCCAGACTCGTACACTGTACTCCAGGTGGGGCCTCACTAGTGTCTTGTATAGCGGAATTATGACCTCCCTTTTCCTGCTGGTGATGCCCTGCCTATACATCCCAGCATCCTATTTGCTTTACCTGATGCCTTGTCACACTGTTTCCCTACCTTGAGGTCATCAGAGATGACAACCCCAAGATCCTTTCCTGCTTGGTGCATGCTATATCCTCACCCCCCAACTGATATATTGTGCCAGGGTTTTGTGCCCCATATGCATTATCTTGCACTTCTTTGCATTGAATTTCAACTGCCAAACCCTTGGCCATTCTTCAAGTTTCTGCAGGTCCCTTCTCATTCTGTCTACACCCTCTGGTGTGTCTACTCTGTTACAGAGCTTTGTGTCATCAGCAACAGTGAAATTCTGCCTTCTAGATCCTGTAATGTCACTGATGAAGATGTTGAATAGGACCGGTCCCAGCACTGATCCCTGTGGTACCCCACTGGTCACTCTTCCCTCTGTGGAGTGACGCCATTTACCACCACCCTCTGTGTCCTGCCACCCAGCCAGTTACCTACCCACCACACTACTGTCCTGCCCACACCCATATTCCCCAGTTTGTGTAATAGTCTTCTATGTGGCACAGTGTCAAAGGCCTTGCTGAAGTCCAGATAGGCCATGTCCACTGCCCTCCCTGATCCACCTCCCTAGTCACCCAGTCAAAAATTCAATGAGGTTGGTCTGACATGACCTCCCTGGTGAAACCATGCTGCCTTGGGTCCTGTAGTCCATTGACAATCAGATGTTCCACCAATCTCTCCTTCAGTAGTGCTTCCATGATCTTTCCCACTACCGAGGTGAGGCTGACTGGTCTGTAGTTCCTGCTTCCTCTTTGTTCCCACTTTTGTATAAGGGACTACATCTGCTGTCCTCAGTCTTTGGGTACCTCCCTGTTTCCAGTGATTGGCTGAACAGGATAGCCAGAGGTTCAGCCACCACCTCTCTTAGTTCTTTAGGACCCTGGGGTGCACCCCATCTGGCCCCATTGCTTTATCAGCTCTTATTACTTCCAGTTCCTTCAGGACCCTTTCTCGTGTAAAGGGACTTGTGTCCATTTCTGCACCATTCTCACCCTTGTACTCCTTCAGACCCATTACCCCATCTTCCATAGTAAAGACTGAGCAGAAATACCTGTTCAATATGTCAGCTTTACTGTTGTCATCCTCGCGGCTCCCATCCTCCCCTTCAGTCTCACTATCCTCCCTTTGTCCTTCTTTTTCACTTATGTACCTGTAAAAGGTTTTGTCCCTTTAACCACTGATTTTGCAATGTGTTCTTCTGTCTGAGCTTTGGCTTCCTTACTGACTTCCCTGCCTCCCTTTGTTTCTCCTGGTACTTCTCCCTATCCCTTCTGCCTGTGTCTTTTTGTATTGCCTGAATGCAATCTTTTGGCTTTCACTTTCTTTGATACCTCTTTGGAAAACCATAATGGTCTCCTCTTTCTTTTCCTCTTGCTAACCTGCTAATGCATAATTCTGTTGTTCTTATAATCCCCATTTTAAATACTGCCCACTGTTCCTCAATCCCTGATTCCTGTCCCATTCCCTTAATGCCTCTTTCAAGCATCTCCCATTTTCCCAAAGTCTGCCCCTAAAATCCAGGATACGTGTTTTGTGTGGTTTGGTTCTGCTCTTTCTGTGATTTCAAACCACAATGACTGGTGGTCACTGTTACCCAGGTGCTCCCCACTGTTACCCCATCACACTGTCCCTGTTTGTGAGCACAAGGTCCAGTATTGCCTTCTGCCGAGTTGGTTCCATGACCAGTTGCTTGAGGAAGGCACCCTGAAGGGAGTCCAGGATAAATCTGCTCCTAGTTGATACTGCTGCTGGGATGCTCCAGTCCACGTCTGGTATATTGAAGTCTCCAACCAGTACTACTCACCCTTGTCTGCCATCCTTTGGATGGCTAGCATCAGCTCCCTATCTGTTTCTTCCTCCTGGGCTGGTGGTCTATAGACCACACCTGTAAGTGGATGGCTGGCCCCATTTTCCTTTCCAGCTTAACCCACAGTATCTCTCCCCATTTTGTTCCTCCTGGATCTGTGTGGCCCTTATGTCATTTTCACATACAGTGCCACCTCCTCCCTTCCTGCCTGCTCTGTCTCTTCTGAATATGTTGTAGCCAGGTATGGCCATCTCCCAGTCATGGTTTATTATTACACTAGGTTTCAGTGATGGCCACAATGTCCAGGTCTGACTGTACCATGACAGCCTCCAGATCTTCCATCTTGTTGCTAAGGCTCCTGGCATTTGCACACATGGCTTTCCATGATTTGAACTCCCTAGACTGCTTCACTGTTCTACTCCAGCCCTTCCTTGGTTGTCATTTATCCCTGGTTCTCCTTGCTGTCTGCCCTTCTGCTGAATTTTGCCCTTTTCTGCTTATCCACCTTTTGGACACTAATCTCCATCTTTTGCACACTGCTTTGCAGAGATAGCCACTCCTCTGGTTCACTGGTTCCATTACTAGCTGTGGGGGTGAGCAAGTAGGTACCGTCCTTGCTTGGCCTGCCACCCCTTTGCTAGTTTAAATGTATCAATGTAGCATTTAAACTTATCATTGAGTGCTTGATTCCCCTCCAGGATGGATGCAGGCCGTCAGGCTTGAATAAACCTCCATCCTCCAGATGGGTCCCCAGTCACCAATGAATCCAAACCCTTCCTCACAGCACCAGTTCTTCAACCATGAGTTAAAGTTCCTGGTGCATGCACTTATGCCTCCCTCGTTTCCTCACAGGTAGTACTTCTGAGAAAGTGACAGAAGTAGCTACTTGCTTGAGACCCTCCCAGTTTCCTAAACTCTTCCTGAACTTCCTTTGGCTCCCCATTTGCCAAGTCATTAGTACCTAGGTGGATAATGACATCCAGCTCACCCTCCTGTCTTGCCTTCCCAGTGATCCCCAGTATCTTCCTTCCATCCCTCCATGCCGTGGCACCTGGTAGGCACCTCACCTCCCTGTCCTTCCCTCCTGTGTTCCTAGCTGGATCCCTCTTATGATGGAGTCCCCACCAGGATTCGCTTCTCCTCCTCTGGGGTCCACTGCTTTCCCACTGAGGTCACCTCCTTGCCTAACCTCCACATCCTTTCCTTCCACTTCCTGGGTACCTCTATTTGGTTGTCCTCATTTGCCAGTGTGGCATATGAGTTCTTGAGAGGAATAGGATCTGGGATGTGCCTCTGCCTGACTGCTCTAACCCTCCCTGAGCCCACTGTCATCCAAGTGCTCCTCGTTCTCAGCATCCTTTGAGGCAGCTGCATTGGACTGGGTGGTTCCTGGACAGGGTGATGGTACTCCTGACCCAGTTTACTTCGCTCTGAGTCTGGCTACCTCATCCGCAGTCCCGAGAGATGCATGCAGATAGGGGCACCTCAGTGTCCAGAAGGTCTGCCTGAATATGGCTGCCCCACAGCCACCTGCATTGCACCACTCCCCACATTATACTGCAATTCCACTACTTATCTGCTACTGAAGCTCTCTTAGTTCTCTTTTTATTTATTTACAATACTAAAAATCCTGTAACTGATCCTCAGATATATATTTTTAAGGAAAAGAAACCAATAAATAAATAAATGAGTCAAAACACTTGTCGTGTTGAGGGTGGTCTTCTTCCCTTTATGCCCCTCCTACTTCACACCTCTTACTATACCCTGTGTTTAGCTCCTGTCAATCAGATTTATCAGGGCCTATAATTAAGAGTTGGGGGAAGGGGTGCAGCAATTAGAGACAGCACAGAATTACACCACCACTATTTTTTAAATTTTCAACAGCCCAAAAACAATTATAAGTAAAGACAACACAGAAAGAAAGTATAGTGTCACTACAAGCCTACAATCTAAGTTTAAAAGAAAAATACCAGTTACCAGTTACTCTGAAGCACTGAATTGAATATGTTTCCTTCCTTCACCTTCTGGCTTCTTCTGAGAAGATGAACTTCTGTTTGCTGCCTTAACTGTGACTAAGCCCCACCTCCAGTTATCACGTAGCTGAGGTCAGAGGCCAGACAATTAACACCCTTCACCCAGCTACAGGACAGTCAGACAAGCCAAGATAAAATTTGCAGCAATTAAAGACAGCACAGAATTACACCACCACTATTTTTTAAATTTTCAACAGCCCAAAAACAATTATAAGTAAAGACAACACAGAAAGAAAGTATAGTGTGACTACAAGCCTACAATCTAAGTTTAAAAGGAAAATACCAGTTACCAGTTACTCTGAAGCACTGAATTGAATATGTTTCCTTCCTTCACCTTCTGGCTTCTTCTGAATCCCTCCATGCCGTGGCACCTGGTAGGCACCTCACCTCCCTGTCCTCCCCCTCCTGTGTTCCTAGCTGGATCCCTCTTAGAGGATGGCATTGGTGTTGTCTGTGGCTCCTGCTAATATCCTAGCTTCCTCTTTTCATTTCTGTACTACAGGAAGGCTTTGGTGTTGTCTGCAGATATTGCTACAATCCTGGCTTCCTTCTTCTATTTTTGTACTGGAGGAAGGTGTTGGTGTTATCGGTATCTCCTACTGCTATACTGGTTTCTACCTTTGTTTTCTCTACTGGAATAAGGCTTTGGTGTTGTCTGTGGTTGCTACTGCTATCCTGGCTTCCTTCTTCCATTTCTGTACTGGGGGAGATGTTGGTGTCTGCTGCTCCTGTTTCTATTCTGGCTTCTTCATACATTTTCTGTACTGAAGGAAGTTGCTGGTGTTGTCCACAGCTCCTGCTGCTATACTGACTTCTTCCTTTCTTGTTTGTGCTGAAGGAAGTTGTTGGTGTTGTCTGCATTGCCTGTTATCCTGGTTTTTGTCTTCCATTTCTATATATGGGTAAGGTGCTGATGTTATCTGCAGCTCCTACTTCTATTCTGACTTGATCCCTTAGGCTCTGGGCACCGTGCACAATAAAAACAGAATACAAAATACATTAGAACATTAATGCAGTAGCTAAATATTAAAATGATATTCTTAAAAGAATAAATGTAAAATATTCAATAGTTGAGGGCAGGGTAGGGAGGTGATAGCTTAATCCCCAAAAGTCTGGCAGAAGAGATGGGCCTAAAGCCTCTGCTTAAAGACATCAATTGAGGGGGCCTCCCAGACTGTAGATGGAAGTGTGCTCCACAGGATTGGCCTAGAGACAATAAATGCTCAATCGCCAGAGGTCTTGAGCTGGACACTTAGAACATCCATGCAGCCCCTCAAAGAGGAGTGGAATGAGTGGGCAGAGTTCACATGTGACAGGATCTCAGATAGGTAGCCAGGTCCCAGCCCATATGTCAACTCAATTGAATTCAATTCACTTTTTTTACCGGGTAAGCACACTGGGTTGAGGCCCATTTTCAGGAATGACCCAGAGCTTCAAAGTAGAAGATAAGATGATATACACAAAATACAAATACATATTGATGGTAAGGCAATACAAATATAAATACATATATTTTAAAAAAAGTTACACAAAGCAAGAGATTGTAAGTGACTAAATAAGACTTTATTGAATGTTACACTAGTGGGGTCATTTACGCAATTACTAGGCAAGGAATTCCAGAAATTTGAACATTGTACAGAGAACGACCTCTCTCCCATACAAGTTGAAAACTTTGGCAAAAACAGATGTAATGCAATGGAGGAGCAAAGCAGTCTAGGTTCATCCTTAATTTTTAGTAAACCAAACAAAGAAGATTTGCAACCTTGGGCAAGTGCACTTTTAATCATGCAACCCAGGTTGTAACGATAAGTCAGCCTGGGAGGCAGCCAACTAAGAGTGTCATATAAAATACAGTGGTGTGTTTTAAATGGCTTAGCCAGGACACATTTTCAAATTGAGTTAAACATTCTATTAACTAGGTCCAGGTATTTTTTTACTAATTTTGTAAACAAAATAGAATTATAATACAGTGCAGACAATAGCACACTTTTAGATATAGTTTCCTTAGCTTCTCTAGTTAGGCAATCTTTAATTCAGTACAAAACATCAGGTTTCTGATTCACAGTCTTTACTGTCTTCTAACATGAGATGAAAATTTGAGGTTAGGGTCAAGTAACTCTCCAAGATATTTAGTTTCCAAGACATTTTGTGTCAAAGATCCTGCTAAGCTGTAAACTAATAATGGTTTAACTTTCTGCAATTTAGGTGTGGAACCAAATAAAATACTTTGGTCCAGATATTCAATGTTGTGCATGGTGCAACAGTGTTGCACCATGCACAACCTCTGATGCGCCCCCAGCGCGATACTCAAAAGGGGAAAATGCACGGCACAAATCCCAATGTGCTGGAGTGCATCAGTAATGTATGCAGGTGCAGGAAGGAGGGGCATGCTCATGCATACTCTGCACAGCCCGATATTCAGCCCAGGATGTGTGGAGCCATGCATGCGCAACCCCTACCTGCATCAGCACAAAGTTGATCCCCAAAAAAAAGGAACAACTGATGGCCACCCACAGGTGAGCTGCCGCATTGCAGGGTACAACACGGCAGCTGCCACCTGTGGGTGGCCACCCGAGCTCTGGCTGCACCTCCGTGGTGGCAGCCCCCCCATGCCCAATTGCGGGCATCAGTAAAAAAAGATTAATCCAAAACTTGGTGGTCCAGGGTGTGACCACTGCTCACCTGATTGTGGGCTAAGTAAAACATCAGATGAATTCTATATCCTTGGTGGTCCAGTGGACTGCTGCCCAACCGATCACAGGCTGAATGAAATTGGAAAGAACACTATCAACCCTGGTGGTCCAGTGGACCTGTCCACCCCTGATCACAGGATGAATTAAATAAAGAACACTATTGTCCCTGGTGGTCAGTGGACCCCGTCCCCACCACCACTGATCCCCACCTCGCCGCCCCCAGTCAGTGGCGGGTGGCAGCACCTCCCGCCTGCCACCCCATTGCCCTCTCTGACTGACATCACGGTAGGGCTGTATGCCCATTTATCCACAGCATGAGCCAATGGTCGTAGCCCATAATATATTATTATTATTCCAGATATGTGAATGGATCCATTCACAAATCTGAATGTAGATAGATAGTTGCATGCCCATTGGCTCACGCCAGGGACCAATGGGCATACAGCCCTACCGACGGTGTTAGTTGGCGGTGGCGGGTGTCATGGTGGAAGGCCGCCCACCGCTGACTGGGGAGCAGGGGCGGTGGGGACAGTGGGCGGTGGGGAGGGGGTCCACTAGACCACCAGGGATAATACTGTTCTTATTTTTTTAATTCAGCCCATGATCGGGCGGACAGGTCCACTGGACCACCAGGGATAATAGTGTTCCTTTCTATTTAATTCAGCCTGTGATCGGGTGGACAGGTCCACTGGACCACCAAGGATAATAGTGCTCTTTCTATTTTCATTCAGACTGCGATTGGGTGGGCAGTCCACTGGACCACCAGGGATATAGAATTCATCTGATTTTTTTCTTAGCCCGTGATTGGGTTGGCAGCAGTCCACTGGACCACCAGGGATATAGGATTCATCTGATTTTTTACTTAGCCCGCGATCAGGTGGGCAGTGGTCCACTGGACCACCAGAGATAGAGGATTATTTTGTACTGCAGCCTGAGATCGGGCTGTGGGGCACATTGCTGTGCTGCAGGGGGCGTCGGTCCCTGACGGCTGCTGCCTGGCAGGGCGCCAGGCGCAAGTCATCGGGGATCGGTGCACCTGCATGCAAATGGGGCCATAATGAAATGCAAATGGCCCCATTTGTGCCTTGCATTAATTATGGCCCCATTTGCATGTCAACTTTTGAATATCGTGGTTGATGCACCTTGCGCAATGGAACTTGCACTAGCGCATCCCCATGCTTCACTCTGGCCTCTGGTGCTGGCGCAGTGCTACTGCACCATGTGCACTGTGGGTGGCCAGGGTGCGATATTCAACAATGCTGAGCCATGACACAGCTCCGTTGACTAACGCCCAGTCCACGCCCCTGCGCAGCCATGTTGAGCTGCGCCCAGACTCGCACCACAGCCTGGCGCACTTTGAATATCTGTGCCTTTGTGGTTTTTTGGAGTATTTAATGTTAAACATTGTTTCAAAAGCCATTTATTTAATGCAGTGAAATCTTGGCTTAGTGAGATATTGATTCCATCTACTTTTGCAGAACTAGTAAACAAAATAATGTCATCTGCATAAAACAGTACTCTAGCAGTATTAGGAACTTTAGTAATTGGATCAATAAATAGGAGTAACAACAGTGGGTCTCGAAATGGACCCCCATGGAACTCTCTGGTGAAGCATACATGTCAATGAATCGATCTCACCCAGATTTACTTTTGTAGGATGACTAGTTAAATAACTTTGAAACCAGGGCCTATCTGTCAGGCCAAAGTCCTTCAGTCTCCGGAGCAGCATGGCATGATTAACCAAATTGGAAGCTTTTGATAAATTGATAAATACTGCACCTGTTAACATTCCCATATGCATGGATCTTAAAGTATAGTCTGTAAAATGTGCCAGTGCAGTACTGGTAATGTAAATCTTTCAGAAGCCATGCTGCTCCAGAGAGCGAAGTCCTTTGTCCTCTAAGTATTCAACCAATCGACTATTAATAATGTTTTCAAATATTTTACTTAATAGTGAAAGAGTAGAAATTGGGCGATAATTTTCCAAATCATGAAGTGAGCCAGATTTATGCATAGGCTTAAAGATGACCTGCAAAATAGCGATGCAGCCCCATCTCATCCTCACATACCTTGCAATACAGTTGCATACAGTCCGGGGCTGCAATAGGCATTATTTCTCATAAAGTGGTTTAATTTTAAAAAAATGCCAAAACTTTCGGCCGAATGTGGAAGTGCAGAGGGGACCCGACTGAGCGGGAGCAAGTGTTCATGGGTATTACACCCATTTAGTGGCATTATTCCCACCACTACTATTATAAGTGCAGCATAGTGTTATACTGATTTTATTGTGCTCGTCTTTGACACTATAGACTTACAGCAACAGCATGTTCAGGTGTTGCTGTAAGTCATATTTGGGGTGTCAAGACCCCACACCCCATAGGAAGCAATAAAATCAGCACAATAAAGTACCACCGATGCTGCACTTGTAATAGTAGTGGTGGGAGCGACATCAGTAAATGGGTATAATACCCATGAACACTTGCACCTGCTCAGTCAGGTCCCCTCCGACTTTCTGCGTTTGGCTGAAAGTTTCAGCACCTTTTTAAAATTAAACCACTTTATGAAAAATAATGCAGATTGCAGCCCAGGACTCCCGCAACAGTATTGCAAGGTATGTGAGGATAAGAGGGGGCTGCATTGCTATTTTTCAGGTCACCTGTTTGTTTCCAAACTTCAGGGAACTCTCCAGTAATCAAAGATAAGTTATAAATTTGTGTTAATGGCTGATATATGAAATTAGATATAAGTTTTAAGAACCGAGGTTCAATGCCATCAAATCCAGCACCTTTGTTAATAGACATCTGTGTTAATAATTTGTATTCTTGCTGCGGTCTAACAATACAAAAATAACAAAGGTGGGTGGAGTCAAGGAGAGATTCAGATGTTAAACTATTTGGAGTACAAGATGGACCAAAGTTAGTTGAGTAATTAGAAAGATCTGTAATTTTTTTTAAGAAAAGATCACAGATCTCTTTAGAGTCAATTACTGTAACCCCATTTGAAATGATGGTCCTAACACCTATATTTTTTCATGGATCGGTCATTTTTTTGATAGATGTCCAGATTTTTTTTTAGAATCTCCAAGAGAATCTATTTGTAGTCTTAAAAATAAATCAGATTTGTTTTTATGTGCAAGAAGTTTACATTTATTTCTAAGCATGCGATAATTGATTAGATCCTCATTATTATAAGTGTTTTTGTAAGTCTTCCATAGCATATCTATCTCCCTCATTAACTATAACAGCTCAATCCATTTATTGTTTAAACTTTTTACATTTCTTTTAATTAAGAGGAAATATTTTTCTTGTATTTCTAACAGTGTTATTAAAAATAAATCCACTGCTGCATTGGGATCAGGGATGACATCCAAAAATGTCCAATCAAATCAACTTTATTTCTAAAAATGCACTATTCCAAAGATCATAGTGCCCATTACAATAAATACATAAAACACATATAAAAACATCAGTCATCACATTATAGTCGGTTCATAACATATTATCACCAAAGGAAAGCCCAAATAAGTATGTTTTTAAAGCAGTTTTAAAGCTCTCCACTGTCAGGCACTCTCTTATCCAACAAGGTAGAGAGTTCCATAGGGTAGGGGCCGCAAACATAAATGCCAGCAACCCAGATGTCTTCAGCTGAATCCTAGGAACCTCTAGCAATCCCTCATTGGCTGAGCAGAGTGGTATGAGGGGCCAGTAGGGACACAGAAGATCTTGCTGGTAGCTCGGATCCTGTCTATGTATGGCATTATAGGTCAGCAAGCAGACTTTGAAGCTGATCCGCCACTAGCGATGCAGCAAATTTAAATTTCTCTGGTGAAGTGCCCACAGAGTGGGCACTTTGTGTTGTCATTCTGCTACATGGAGTGGTCAAAATGAAAGGCTCACTTCGTCTTGTAATTATTACTTTGCACTGTCATTCCACCTTAACGTGAAGTAAGGCGAAGTGACAACAATATTGGCAGCCCCCCCAAACACAGTCACCAGAATTAATGTGCTTCCCCAAAATGCTACTGTCTTTTGTACAGAAGATCCTCCAGTGCAGATGAAGTGAAATGAGAGCATAACAAGAAATGCAAAGTCTCCCAGAATTAATGGCACACTTAGTCATGCACATAGTTGTCACACACAGTCACCAGAATTAATGTGCATCCCCAAAATGCTACTGTCTTTTGTTCAGAAAATTCCCAACTCCAGAGGAAGAGAAATGAGAGCATAAAATGGGAAGGAAAGTCTCCATTTAATTAATGACACACTCAGTCATGCGTGCACACACTCCAATAAGAACTACAGTATGTCCCCTGCTGCTGCTTTTGGAATTTCATGTAATGCTTCTTGACCCGACTGGGGTGATACACAGTGTTTTGCCAAATGATGTGCTAGAGGGATGACCCGACCATTGAGTTAACCATCCACGATGCTGTGATAATGCTGTTGGCTGTCCAATGTCTACTGCACTGACCTCTAACAAGAAGGATGCCCTCTATGTGTACATTAATACTACCCTTGGTGTTAATGTACCTGGCACCATCATGGTTTTCCACTGAACCTGACTTGACTTTAAATGTTCATATCCATTACATATATATATATTATTGTTTTATATATATATATATATATATAGATAGATAGATAGATATATATATATATATATATATATATATATACACATGTAATCATTAATTTTTTTTTGTATCACAGGTCATATAGTCGAAGTTGGGGTGTGCATTTCTTGGTTTGATGAGGAATTTTGGCATTGTACATGATTTTAAAAAAGTTAAAAAAGATTCATCAATGTTTTGGTCATCTTTACAGGTCTTCAGTGTATCATCAGAACTGAAAAAAAAATTAACTGCTATGATTCATGAAGGACGTGATTTGTCTCGTAATGAGTGTCTGGTGTGACATGACCAATGATAATAAACCGTACGGGAACATGAATACCTATGGCTGTACTTCCCTGACCTGTACCACACAAAACTAGCTGATTTGAAAACTCATATCAATGAGTACAATGGTGATTAAAACCGAGACATGAGATACTACGAAACAGGCTTACATGGAACTAACTCCAAAAAAAGTACAATTTTGTGATTCATGAATCATGACCATGAAGATGAAGAATGTGATTTGTATCATGAGTGACTCGTGATGATCACCCTGACTTAAAAATGCACATCAATGAGCACAATGTTCACACAGAGATATGCACTACACCAATGCTCAGAAGAGAAGCCAAACAAACAACTGTGACTTAAGTTGCAGATGGAGATTGGGCCCTAAGGAGATGCAAACATACAGACAGATTAAGATTGCGCTGCTCACTCAATAGATGCAGACACAAAGGCACAACACCTAACCAGTGCTCACAAGTCACAAATCCAAATCTGGAAAAGAATATATTTTGCCGGTGGGGGGGGGTAGCGCACAGCAGTAACAGTCCACATGCAGTGGATAGCAGGTTCACACTGCTGCAATTACTCTGTGGCACAGTAAAATGTACCTGATGTGATGGCATGCATCACACACACACTACACTACAGGTACTACATAGCAAATTGAAAACTTTAGTAATATAACCAAATCATTTAAACAAACTGAAATTATGCACTACTGCACCATAACAATCAGCAAAAAAATGTCCCCCAGGATTAAACACCTGAGGGACTCCAACACCTGGTCGACGACGAAGTCCGCTACCTCCTGCAGGAATTCTCCCACCACCCCAGGTGGGTGGTAAATGAGGAGAATCCTGCAGCCTGCATCTGGACCCCCATGAACAGCGATGCACTCAAAAGACCTGGTGTTACCAATTGAATGCACTGAGAAGCTGAACTGGAGGAAGGTGTTGGTGTATGCACTTCCTGCTTCTATCCTGGCTTCCTCCTTCCATTTTTTACACTGGAGGAAAGCATTGGTATTGTTTATTGCTCCTAATACTGTCCTGGCTTCCTGCTTCCATTTCTATACTGGAAAAAGGTATGGGTGTTGTCTCCAGTGCCTGCTGCTATCCTGGCTTCCTCCTTTCATTTATATACTAGAGGAAGACTTCAGTGTTTTCTGCAGCTACTACTACTATCCTAGCTTCCTTCTGCTATTTCTGTATAGAAGGGTGGTCTTGGTGTTGTCTGCAGCTCCTACTGTTATTCTTGCTTCTTCCTTTCATATTTGTACCGGAGGAAGGTGTTGGTGTTATCTGCAACTCCTTTTGTTATCTTGGCTTCCTCTTTCTTTTTCTGTACTGAAGGAAGGTGTTGTTTTCTACAGCTCTTGTTGGTATCCTGGCTTCCTCCTTCTGTGTTTGTATTGAAAGACATTGCTGGTGTTGTCTGCAGCATCTGCTGCTATCCTGGCTTTCATCTTCCATTTCTGTATGGAGGAAGGTGTTGGTGTTGCCTGCAGGTCCTACTGCTAACCTAGCTTCTCTATCTTCTGGTTCTGTACTGGAAGAAGGCATTGGTGTTTTCTGCAGCTGCTGTTGCTATCCTGGCTTTCTTCTTCCATTTCTTTACTGGTTGAATGTGTTGGTGTTGTCTTCACTTGCTGCAGTCCTGTCTGCCTCCCCCTATTTCTGTACTGGAAGAATGCTTTGTTGTTCTCACTGGCTCTTGCTGCTATCATGGCTTCCTCCTTCCATTTCAATACTAGAGGTAGGCTGTGGTGCTGTTTACAGCTCCTGATGCTATCCAGGCTTCCTCTTCCCATTTCTGTACTGGAGGAAGGCTTTGGTGTTGTCTGCTGCTCTGTCTGCTATCCTAGCTTCCTTCTTTCATTTCCATAATGGAAGAAGGCTTTGATGCTGTCTCTTGTTCCAGCTGCTATTCTCCCTGCCTCCTTCCATTTCTGTACTTTAGGAAGGTGTTGGTGTTGTCTGCAGCTCCTGCTGCTGTCCTTTCTTCCTCCTATTATTAATATACTAGAGGAAGGTTTTGGTGTTGTCTGCAGCTCCTGCTGCTATCCTGGCTTTTTTCTTCCATATCTATACTGGTGGAAGGTGTTGGTGTTGTCTGCAATTTCTGCTGTCCTGGCTTCCTTCTCCCATTTCTGTACTGGAAGAAGGCTTTGTTGTTCTCTGTGGTTCTTGCTGCTATCTTGGCTTCCTTCTTCAATTTCTGTACTAGAGGAAGGTGCTGGTGTTGTTTATAGCTCCTGATGCTATCCTGGCTTCTTCCTCCCATGTCTGTATTGGAGGAAGACTTTGGTGTTGTCTGCAGTTCCTGCTACTGTCATGGCTTCTTACTTTCATTTATATACAAGAGGAATGCCTTGGTGTTGTCTACTGTTCCTGCTGCTATCCTGGCTTCACTCTTCCATTTCTGTGCTGGTGAAAGGTGTTGGTGTTGTCTGCACTTGCTGCAGTCCTGACTTCCTCCCCTCATTCAAATCAAATCAAATCAAATCAGCTTTATTTTTATAGTGCCTTTCAAAGCCAAGGCACTGAACATAAAAACAGATACATCAAATATAAATAAAGTTAAATAAGCATTTAAAACAGATCATCATATCATCCATAGCTAGGGAAGGCTAAGTCAAATAAATATGTCTTTAATTCAATTTTAAATCTACTGACGGTTGAGCATTCTCTCAACCAACAAGGTAGAGAGTTCCACAGGGTTGAAGCTGAAAAAGAGAAGGCATGACAACCAGATGTCTTCAAGCATTCCCTTGGAATCTTCAGTAATCCCTTGTCGGTGGATAGGAGAGGATGGAGGGGGTGGTAAGGTACCAGGAGATCTTGCAGGTAACTGGGTCCCTGATCATGTAGGGCTTTAAAGGTTGGCAAGCCAACCTCAAAGGTGATCTGCCACTGGACCATCAGCCAGTGCAGTTCGTGGAGCACAGGCATAATATGACTGGTTCTAGAAGTCCCAGTCAGTAGCCTGGCTGCCGCATTCTGCACCAGCTGCAAGCAGCGGATATCAACCCCTGGTAGCCCTAGGTAGAGGGAATTGCAGTAATCAAGATGGGCAGTGACAAAGGCATGGACCAATGTTGGAAGATAATCCAGAGGGACCAGGTATTTCATCCAGGCAATATTCCTCAGATGATAAAAAGAGGATTTGATGACAGCTGACACCTGAGATTTTAGAGTCAGACCATCATCAACTATAACGACGAGGTTACGCACCCAATCTGAGGTAGTGAGTGACATGCCGCCAACTAATAAACCTGTTGGTTGTCCAACCCCCGCACCCACCCCCAGATGACCTGGGTCCACTACCAACACTTCAGCCTTATCTGGATTCAGTCTGAGCCAGCTAGAACTCATCCAAGAATTGATCTCAGCAAGGCAGTTATTTAGCATGGAGAATGCATCATTTTGTTTGGGTAGAAAGGACATATACAGCTAAGTATCATCTGCATAGCAGTGAAAACTCAGACTGTATCGCCTGATGATATCTCCCAATGGCAGCATGTACACTGTAAACAACATGGGGGCCAAAATGGAGCCCTGCGGCACCCCAAAAGGCAAGGAGTGAGCACCAGAGGAATAAATTCCAGTGGCAACTCTGAAATTTGCCCATGAGGTATGAATGAAACCATTTAGGGACTATACCAGACAGCCCACAAAAAATCCGCAGGCACTCCAATAGCACACCATGGTCCACAGTGTCAAATGCAGCAGAGAGATTAAGAAGGACCAGAATGGTACATGCCTTTCAATCTCTAGCCATTAGGAGGTCATTCAATACCTGAACAAGAGCAGTCTCCGTGCTATGCTTCTTCCTGAAACCAGACTGGAGAGTGTTGTAGACATTGTGAGTTGCAAGATGATTGTCCAACTGCAGAGCAACCACCTTTTCAATAACCTTACCAACAAATGGCAGGTTAGAGATAGGCCAGTAGTGAGCTAGACAGTCTGGATCCAAAGAGGTTTTTTTAAGGAGCGGTCAAGCAACCGCCTCCTTGAGGGTGTCAGGGAAGACGCCCCTCTCCAAGGATTTCCAGACAATGTCAGCAAGGATTGGACAGATAACATCTACACATCCAACTAGGAGAGGTGTAGGGCCAGGATCCAAACTACAACTGGTTGGACGCAATGTCTGGACAATCTTCACAATGTCAGCGAACTCCAGCCAGCGGAAATCTGACCAGACAGACCGACTACATGCCACTTCCTGCCGACCACTGCAATCCCTCATAGAAGAGATCAGACCGATGCCAGAGCTGATGCTAGTAACCTTATCTGCAAAGAATTAAGTGAACTCCTCGCATCTAAGCTGAGAAAAAACTCCTCTGGGCTAGAGACAGATTGGATTGCACAATCTGTCCACAGTCCGGAAGAGCTGAGCCGGTCGATTCTGTGCCGCAGAAATCTTCCTGGACAGGAATTCTGCCTTCTTGTGGGTGATTTCTGATTAATAGCCATCATAATGTGCCATCAACCTAAGCCTGTCAGCATCAAGGCTGGACTTCGGCCAGGCTGTCTCCATCCTTTGGCCAACTCTCCTCAACTCCTTCAGGGAGCCATCAAACCAAGGACTCCTTGGGCGAAGGGTGAGAGGCCGAACATGAACAGGAGCAATCTTGTCCAGAGCATCTCCCACAGCCTTATTATAGGCTATTACAAGATCTTTCTGGACTCATGCATTCATCCAACAAGCCCGATAGGTCCAGCACTGCTGATAGGTCACTGGGACTAACATCCTTTAAAGGGGATACCGAACCATCTCCGTAGGGTCAGATCTATTAGGGTGGACCCTGAGGCTGAACCTTATGGTGTAATGGTCAGACCATTGCTGTACTGGAAAAAGGCTTTGTTGTTCTCTGTGGCTCTTACTGCTACCCTGGCTTCCACCTTCCATTTCTGTACTAGAGATAGACTTTGGTGTTGTTTTCAGCTCCTGATGCTATCCAGGCTATCTTCTCCCATGCCTGTACTGGAAGAAGACTTTGGTATTATCTGCAGCTCTGCCTACTATCTTAGCTTCCTCCTTTCATTATCCATACTGGAGGAAGGTGTTGGTGTTGTCTGCAGGTCCTACTGCTATCCTAGCTTCCTTCTTCTTGTTCTGTACTAGAGGAAGGCATTGGTGTTTTCTTCAGCTGCTGCTGCTATCCTGGCTTCCTTCTTCCATTTCTTTACTGGTGGAAGGTGTTGGTGTTGTCTGCACTTGCTGCTGTCCTGACTACCTCCCCCCATTTCTGTACTGGAAGAAGGCTTTGTTGTTTTCACTGGCTCTTGCTGCTATCCTGGCTTATTCCTTCCATTTCAGTACTAGAGATAGGCTTTGGTGTTGTTTACAGCTCCTGATGCTATCCTGGCTTCCTTCTTTCATTTCCATACTGGAGGAAGGATTTGATGTTGTCTCTTGTTCCAGCTGCTATTCTTCCTGCCTCCTTCCATTTCTGTACTTTAGGAAGGTGTTGGTGTTGTCTGCAGTACCAGCTCTTATCCTTTCTTCATCCTTTTATTAATATAGTAGATGAAGGTTTTGCAGTTGTCTGCAGCTGCTGCTGCTATCTGGGCTTTTTTCTTCCATATCTGTACTGGTGGAAGGTGTTGGTGTTGTCTGCAATTTATGCTGTCCTGGCTTCCTCTTCCCATTTCTGTACTGGAAGAAGGCTTTGTTGTTCTATATGGTTCTTACTGCTATCCTGGCTTCCTCCTTCAATTTCTGTATTAGAGGAAGGCGTTGGTGTTGTTTACAGCTCCTGATGCTATCCTGGCTTCATCCTCCCATGTCTGTACTGGAGGAAGACTTTAGTGTTGTCTGCAGCTCCTGCTGCTGTCCTAGCTTCCTACTTTCATTTATATACAAGAGAAATGCCTTGGTGTTGTCTGCTGTTCCTGCCACTATCCTGGCTTCATTCTTCCATTTCTGCCCTGGTGGAAGGTGTTGGTGTTGTCTGCAGTTGCTGCAGTCCTGGCTTCCTCCCTCCATTGTTGTACTGGAAGAAGGCTTTATTGTTCTCTGTGGCTCTTACTGCTATCCTGGCTTCCACCTTTAATTTCTGTATTAGAGTTAGACTTTGGTGTTGTTTTCAGCTCCTGATGCTATCCTGGCTACCTTCTCCCATGTCTGTACTGGAAGAAGATTTTGGAGTTGTCTGCAGCTCTGCCTGCTATCCTAGCTTCCTCCTTTTATTATCCGTACTGGAGGAAGGCTTTAGTGTTGTCTGCAGCTCCTTATGGTATCCAGGCTTCCTCATTCCATTTCTATACTGCAGTTAGGCATTGGTGTTGTCTGCAGCTCCTGCTGCCATCCTGGCTTCTTTCTTCCATTTCTGTACTGGATGAAGGTGTTGGTGTTGTCTGCAGGTCCTACTGCTATCCTAGGTTCCCCCTTCTGGTTCGGTACTGGAGGAAGGCATTGGCATTTTCTATAGCTGCTGCTGCTATCCTGGCTTCCTTCTTCCATTTCTTTACTGGTGGAGGGTGTTGGTGTTGTCTGCACTTGCTGCTGTCCTGACTGCCTCCCCCCATTTCTGTACTGGATGAAGGCTTTGTTGTTTTCACTGGCTCTTGCTGCTATCCTGGCTTATTCCTTCCATTTCAGTACTAGAGGTAGGCTTTGGTGTTGTTTACAGCTCCTGATGCTATCCTGGCTTCCTTCTTTCATTTCCATACTGGAGGAAGGATTTGATGTTGTCTCTTGTTCCAGCTGCTATTCTCCCTGCCTCCTTCCATTTCTGTACTTTAGGAAGGTGTTGGTGTTGTCTGCAGCACCAGCTCTTATCCTTTCTTCCTCCTTTTATTAATATAGTTGAGGAAGGCTTTGCTGTTGTCTGCAGTTGCTGCTGCTACCCTGGCTTCCTTCTTCCATTTACTGTACTGGTGGAAGGCGTTGGTGTTTTCTGCAGCTCTGCCTGCTATCCTAGCTTCCTTCTTTCATTTCTGTACTGGAGGAAGGCTTTGATGTTGTCTCTTGTTCCAGCTGCTATCCTCCCTTCCTCCTTTCATCGCTGTACTTTAGGAAGGTGTTGGTGTTGTCTGCAGCTCCTGCTGCTATCCTTAATTCCTCATTTTATTAATCTACTAGGGGAAGGCTTTCCTGTTGTCTGCAGCTCCTGCTGCTATCCTGGCATTTTTCTTCCATTTCTGTACTGGTGGAAGGTGTTGGTGTTGTCTGCAATTTCTGCAGTCCTGGCTTCCTCCTCCCATTTCTGTACTGGAAGAAGGCTTTGTTGTTCTCTATGGTTCTTGCTGCTATCCAGGCTTCCTCCTTCCATTTCTGTACTAGAAGAAGGCTTTGTTGTTCTCTGTGGTTCTTGCTGCTATCCAGGCTTCCTCCTTCCATTTCTGTACTAGAGGAAGGTGCTGGTGTTGTTTACAGCTCCTGCTACTGTCCTGGCTTCCTACTTTCATTTATATACAACAGGAATGTCTTGGTGTTGTCTGCTGCTCCTGCTGTTATCCTCACTTCATTCTTCCATTTCTGTACTGGAGGAAGGTGTTGGCATTGTCTGCACTTGCTGCTATACTGGCTTTCATCCCCCATTTCTGTTCTGGAGAAAGGCTTTGTTATTCTCTCTAGCTTGTGCTACTATCCTGGTTTCCTCCTTCCATTTCTGTTCTGGAGGAAGGTGTTGGTGTTATCTGCAGTGTGTACTGCTATCCTGCTTTCCAGACCCACTTTCACTTTCTTAGTTCTGGAATATTTGAATTCCAACTGAATAGAATTATGTGGAATTCAGTTGGTAGTTGAATTATGACATTTTGCATTCAATTTGTTTTTTACTCATCAATTATTCATGGTTTACATAAACTGCAGATTTTTTCCCACTATCTGTGGAAAATGTTCCAGAGTTAATGTGATCCACAGAACATTTTGCTGTGGTGTAAACAGAGCTGCTTTTTGGAATTCCATGGGATTTAAAAAGAATTTGGGAAAAGCATTGTATTCTTGACTGGCAACATGCTTTTCCAGTGAAGCAACCTGTTCATAGTAGTTGAAGATGTACCCCCCCTTCAACCCTCTGCAGGCTGTAACATAAAACCATTTTTATGTTTGCTTGCACGCATGTGCAAAAAACATAGTGCCTTCATCGGAGATTTCGGAGGTGTGTCACCTCCTCCTCCAATTCAGTCAGTGGGCTGGCAGGCGCGGCCCCTGTAAGCCAATGCGTTTTGGAGCTGTCTGTGACACGCTCCAAAATGCAGTGGCACTACCAGTTGAAAGGGGAGCTACGCCTGAGAGCACCGATAAGATATTGACTGCTCACGCCACAGCTCCCCATACACAGACAGACGTGCCACTGCACTGTATAGCCGACGGGTGCCCAATCCCCATCAGCTGAGCTGCGTCCCCACCCCCAGTTGTGGGTGCCATGCTGGAGGCCACCCCAGCATGGCAAGCAATCAGTCCTTTGGCCAGCAGGGTGCCCAATCCCTGTCGGCTGACACCCCAAGTCCTTGTGCCATGCTGGAGCCCACCCCAGCATGGAAAACATCCACAGTGTCTTTTTTGTTTTTAAACCTGTAAAATAAAACTGTCACCAGCGCGTCTCAACCCCCTCCACAACCGCACCCACCCACTGTGCACCCAGCCTCCCCACCCCCCACCCCTTCTTACCTCCGGACTCCTGTGACGATCTTTGGTGGACTGGGAACCGTCTGCACTCTTCAAGCCGACCGCGAACTGAGGAAATGCGGTAAGCTGTATAATGGGTTACGCAAAGTTTCAACTGTGCATATCTCAGGCATTTTGGAAATTTTTGGACCAAACTTTCAACATGGGGTTTTGGGACCCCTTCTCATGAGTTATATCACTGTCATGGCATTATTGGGGGCCGAAGGGTGATTTGCGCGTGTTCTGCGAAATCACCTTCGAAGCCTGAGCTCCTGGCGACTGAATCAATCATGATAAGGGGTCCCAATAACCCCATGTTGAAAATTTGCTGCCAAAATTCCAAAAATGACTGTTTTGTGAGGGTGTCGCTATGCAGTTCCTACGAGGCTCGTAAGTTTGCGTAAATTTCAATATTTTCACTCCAGATTTTCAACATTGCCATTTTACCACACTTCTTATGAGTAGTACAGCTGTCATTTTTCCATCTCACCCAAAATGTTTCCACCCATGTAGCGCAGAATGGTGCAGCCGGTATGCGAAATCAATGTACGGGACAAATTAAGAAAATCATAGTGACACTGTTCATGAGCAGAGGTCTTAAAATGGCTATGTTGAAAATTTGGTGAAGAAATTCCTAAAAGTGACTGTTTTACGAGGGTGCATTGCACAGTTCCTACGTACACTCGTAATGGTTGCGAATTTTCAATATTTTCACTCCAGATTTCCAACATTGCCATTTTATCACACCTTCTTATGAGCAGTACAGCTGTCATTTTTCACATGTCACCCAAAATGTGTTTCTGCCCATGTAGCACACAATGCATAGCGAGTGTAGAAAGACAAAGGGAGGGATAGTGAGGCTAAATAGAATGAGCGTGGGTGGGCAGAGGGGACAGTGAAAAGCAGGAATACTGAATGAATATTTCTGCTCAGTATTCACAAAAGGAGGGAAGTGCCTAATCCAATTAACAGAAGCACTCTTGATAAGGTCGATCCCAGTCCTGTCACAGAAGAAAGGGTTCTGCAAGAACTCCTAAAACTGAAGGTGGACAAAGCAATGGGTCCTGATGGAATTCACCCAGAATTCTAAAAGAATTAAGGAAGGAACTAGTGAAACCACTGGCTACTCTTTTATATAAATCATGGGAGGATGGTGTGGTACCGAGGACTGGAGGAAGGCGGATGTGATTCCCTTCACAAAAGTGGGACCAAGACAGAGGCAGGAAACTACAGACCTGTCAGTCTGACCTCTGTGGTAGGGAAAGTGATGGAGTCACTTCTGAAGGAAAGAATAGTTGAGTACCTAGAGGTCAGTGGAGCACAGGATCCAAGGCAGCATGGGTTCACAGTGGGAAGGTCATGTCAGATGAATCTAATAGATTTCTTTGACTGGGTGACCAAAGTAGTAGACCAGGAGGGGCTGTGGACATGGCCTACCTAGACTTTGCAAGGCATTTGACACAGTCCCACACAAAAGATTATTAGTCAAATTAACCAGCCTGGGAGTGGGTCCCAGGGTGGTAGCCTAGGTAAAACATTGGCTGGACAACAGGACACAGAAGGTAATTGTAAATGGAGTCCACTCTGAAGAAGGGTGGTTACTAGTGGGGTACCCATGAGGTTCAGTATTGGGTTCAGTCCTTTTTAATGTCTTCATCAGTGACATTGCAGAGGACTGGAAGGAAAAGTATGCCTTTTGCAGATGACACAAAGATCTGCAACAGGGTTGATACAAAGGAGGCGTGGAAAGGATGAAAGGGACTTGGCAAGGATGGAGGAATGGTCAGATGTATGGCAGCTAGGATTCAGTGCAAAAAAGTACAAAATAATGCACCTGGGAAACAAGAACCCAGGGGAAGAATACACAATGGGTGGGGAGGTAGTAACAACAACAAAACAGGAAAGGGACCTGGGGGTAATCATATCAGATGACCTTAGCGGTCCTTATCTGCCATCAAAGTCTATGTTTCTATGTTTCTAATGGCACAGTCGGTGTGCGAGATCAATGTACGGGACAAATTAAGAAAATCGCAGTGACACTGTTCATGAGCTCAGGTGTTAAAATGGCTATGTTAAAAATTTGGTGAAAAAATTCCTAAAAATGACTGTTTTACGAGCATGCATTGCATAGCTCCTATGCATGCCCTAATAAGTTTACGAATTTTCAATATTTTCACTCCAGATTTCCAACATTGCCATTTTACCACACCTTCTTATGAGTAGTATAAGCTGTCATTTTCACATCTCACCTAAAACGTGTTTCCTACTTCATGTAGAGCACAATGGCACAGTCGGTGCGTAAATCAATGTAATGGACAAATTAAGAAAGTCACAGTGACACTGTTCATGAGCAAAGGTCTTAAAATGGCTATGTTGAAAATTTGGTGAAAAAATTCCTAAAAATGACTCTTTACGAGGGTGCGTGCACGGTTCGCACACTCGTAAGTTATAATTTCAATATTTTCACTCCAGATTTTCAACATTGCCATTTTACCACACCTCCTTATGAGCAGTATAGCTGTCATTTTTCACATCTTGCCCAAAATGTGTTTTCGCACATGTAGCGCACAATGGTGCTGTTGGTGTGTGAAAGCAATGTTTAGGACAGATTAAGAAAATCACAGTTACACTGTTCATGAGCAGAGGTCTTAAAATGGCTATGTTGAAAATTTGGTGACAAAAGTCCATAAAATGACTGTGTTACAAGTGAGCAATGCGCAGTTTCCACTCACCCTCGTAAGTTCATGACTTTGTAATATTTTCAGTCCAGATTTTCACCAGTGGCATTTTTTCACATTTCCTTATGAAAAGTACAGCTGTCATTTTTCACAACATGGCTGAAGTGTGTTTTCACACTTTCAGCGCTGAGATGCATGGTCGCTGTGGAAATCATTGTTTGGCACAGATAAAGAAAATCACAGTGACACTGTTCATGATCGGGCACCAAAATGCCTGAGTTGACAATCTGCTAAAATATCCCCAACCTAATTATATTACGGGTATGCGTTGCGCAGTTTCTATATCGCTCATGACTACCATTTTTAAATATTTTACTGCAGATTTGCAGCATTGCCATTTTACACCTCTGAACAGTACAGCTGTCATTTTTTACATCCTGTTCGGAATGTTTTTGCACCTGTGGTGCTAAATGCCGTAGTAGCTGTGCATAAGCAGCTTTCGGCTAACAAACTGATATTCCCCCTGTTCATGAGGTGGGGTCACAAAAAAAACATGCTGAAAATTTGGAGTGAAAATACCAACGAATGCCTGAGGTATTAGGGTTTCCAACCATAATGCCCAACCCTGTAGAGAATGACAGGCATCAGGGGTGTGACTTGGGATTCTTGCCTGTAATGCTCATACCATTCCACACCCTGCAGCCAGTGAGAGGCATCGAGGTATGCCTTGGACTCTTCAGCCCCAAAGTTCACCCCATTCTCCTATATCGCACCCATCTCACCGCATTTCCTAATGAAATGAGGTGCGCATAAGGGCCAAAGACCCCAAGGAACACCGTGACACTTGTCAGTGTCTGCAGGGTGGGGTGTGGTGAAATGGCGAGGCCGTTATGCCTGATGACCCAAATGCACACCCCAATGCCTGTCACTCTCTGCAGGGTGGTGGTGGGGTTGGCTTCAGTTCAGTACTTCACTGCCATTCCTATTATGCAGCTCTGTAACTTCTACATTACCACTGCCAATGCCAGCAAGCAAACATTCGGCATTGACAAATGCTTGTTATTTCTAATCTTACGCCCTGAAGGTAGCCTATCCTGACAACAGTGCTCCCCCCAACCTTTCCTCTGTTCTACTCCTGCGAGTAGCCTGAAGCCTTTCAGTCCTACACCTTTCTTCTGTTCTTACTGGCATTCTCACTTCATCTTCAGAGATCTAAAAAGGTCCCCTGCCAATAATTATGGCCATGTTTAAAGTTATTGTATTTGACACATGACATACGTTCATGCCCTGATGGGTCCCACTCATAGTGCATCCCCTATAGAAACAGGAATCCCTCTTTTTCAGAAGTTACCCCATCCAAGCATAAGTTCATGTTCAAGTTTATTGCAGGAAAACTCAGTTGAGCAAGCTCATTCACAAGGAGGTCCTGGAGCATGTATACAGACAAGGAATACAATACATAAAACACAGAAAAGCATCACAGTAGATAAAACAAAATAAAGTTTAGGTTAATGTGGTACATAGTGCTCAACTTATGGCATAATAAGGTAGAAATAAACTGCATAAACCTTGTGAGAGACATTAGTAGTCAAGAGTTTACTTTCATGGGGATGGAGTAATTACATAGTAGCAACAGTCTGAGGGAAAGCATACAGGGGAATAGAAAAAGGGATGGAGGGAGTGAGGGGGTAAGATATAGATGGAGAGCATAAGGGTAGAGAGGAGTTTTAGGAGAGGAATAGAGAAAAAGGGGGAGCAGGCGAGATGAGTGATAAAGATAAAGGTAGAAGAGAATCTTAAGAACAGCTGAAAAGATCATTATGATTGACCACAGTAAACATTTCGGAATAGTAGTCTGGGCAATTTCTAGTAGGATATCAACAGGACTAAGGTTAATACCAGTACATTGGGAGGGCATGGAAAAACATATAGGTGGAGATGAGACTTAAAAACAGTTACAACTATATCTAATTTAGATGTTGTTAGCTTTTTATAAAAGTTAACAGGGACAGTACTAGATAACTTCAGTGTAGATTGAAGCTGATTCCAAATGGTTCAGAGAGCATGTGAAATGGCCCATTTGCCAAAGGTGGTGCAAGTCCTAGGCACATCAAGGGTAATAAAATCAGATTTCCTCAGTGAGTATACACTGCAGGAGATGTGGATAAGAGATGTAATATAGCTGGGTAGCTTATTCAGGAGTATTTTGAGAGTCCAAGAACCAGCATGGAGCAGACGTCGAGTGGTAAGTGACGTCCAACCAACAGCTGCATAAAGGTCACAATGGTGGGCTCGGTATGGAGAGTTAGTAATGAACTGCAGAGCACGATGGTAGAGGACATCCAATTTATTTAGGCTTGTGGTGGCAGATGAAGTGTAAATTAGGTCCCCATAGTCAAGTAGAGGAAGGAATGTGACTTGAACCAGCCTGGTTCAAGTCTCTATCGGAAAGAGGGCCCTGTTTCAGAAGAAGAAACCTAACCTGATTTTTAATCTTCTGGAAAGGTCGTCGAGATAGTCATTAAAGGAGAGCTTATTACCTAACCAGAGACCAAGATACTTACATTTAGAGGTGACTTCCAATGGTTCACCTAGGGATGTGACACCAACGTTTTTCGGTATGTCAACTAGGGCGGTAGGAGTAGAATTAAGAGTGAAGATCATAGCTTTGGTTTTCTTGGCATTGAGAAGGAGTTTAGCATTAATAAGATTATGTTCAAGGTGGGCAAAGTCAGCTTGAAGCACATCCCTTAATTCAGACACTGATGTACCAGAGGCATATAATACTGTGTCATCTGCAAAGAAATGCAGTATGGAGTTGGTTATATGAGAGTCAAGATCATTGATGTACAAAGAGAAAAGGATAGGGCCAAGGATGGAGCCTTGCGGGACTCCCCTGGCAATTGGCAGGGAGGTTCAGAATAGGCCATCGACTTTAATTTTCTCTGTCCTTCCTGTTAGGTAACTGGTGAACCACTGGGCGGTGGAGGGAGTGGCACCTAATTTAATGAGGCTGATAACTAGCAGATTATGGTCAACGGTATCGAATGCTTTACTGAGGTCAAGGAAGACTGCACCAGTGATTTTCTTAGCGTCCATAGCAGGTACTCAGTCATTGGTGACTTTAACCAATGCAGAGATAGTGCTATGGTTAGTGCGCAAGCCAGATTGCACTGGGTTAAGAAGTGAATAAGTTTCAATATGGTGTTTTATCTGAGTATAAATCAGCTTCTCAAAGACTTTAGAAAGAATGGGCAGAATTGAGATGGGCCTATAATTGCTTAGGTTGCATGGGTCCGCTGTTTTAAATAAGGGAATGATGCTTGTGGATTTCCAGCTAGAAGGAACTGTGGCAGTGGTGATAGAGAGACTGAATATATGTAGAATGGGGGCAGTGAGATGTGAGTAGCCTAATTTTAAGAAAAAAGGTTCAAGACCATCATCCCAGCACTTTTTTTGGTATCTAGGTTGAAGAGCGAGTCTTCAACTTCTTTATAGTTGAGTGGGAGGAACTGAAAGGATCAAGTCATGATTTGCGGGATGGTAAGTAAGCAGATTTGATAGTTGGCATGGCTTGTATATGGTGATGAGTTGAAGGCTAAACCTGCAGTGACAAAATGAGATTTAAGTTCTTCGAGGATTTTGTAATTAGTTTCTACAACCCTACCATTACTGTGAATCTTAGTTGGAATGGAGGGAGCAGCAGACCATCCTTCAATGGACTTAATTGTCCTCCAGATTTTATGGGGATTCCTATTTGCCTGTTCCAAGGAGGAAACATAGTATCCTGCTTTGCCCGCATGAATGTGTTTGACGCAGGCATTCCTAACTATTCTAAAAGCCTGCCAGTCTGCCGGACTCTTAGTTCTCCTAGCCTGAGCCCAGATTCTGTCACGGTTTGTGAGTGCAGACTTAAGATCTGAAGTAAACTAGGGGTTTGAGGTGTTGCGCATCCTATTCTTAATAAAGGGGCGTGCTTGTTAGCAAGTGCATTGAGTTTGACATTAAGGATTATGACTGCCTCATCGGCGGTTTTAGCAAGATTGAGATCTTGCCATCGAATCTTGCCTAGGTCAACCAAGTAATTTGATGCATTGAACTTCCAATAGGACCGTATAGATATAAGCTTAGGCTGAAGATGAGCTTTTGCTTGTGATCTTATACAAACAACAACCCCATGATCACTCATGTCATTATGGAAGACCACAGACCATGACATTTTTTGAGAATGCGTGATTAATATAACATCAAGTAGTGAGCTATTGGCAGTATTTGAAGTGTTGATTCTAGTGGGTTCACTAACTAGCTGGCCAAGGCCGAATTCATCACAGAAGGGTTTCAGGCTAAGTGATTTGGGGTAAGCCAGTCCATATTTAAGTCCCCAAGGATTATTGTTTCAGTGTTGGCAGAGGTGGTGGGAGATTTAAGGATATTAAGGATATCAGTGCTACTAGTTGGGGGCCTATAACCACCAATGACCGTAATACAAGCCGTGGATGGAAGGTGGAGCTTCAGAGATACAATCTTATATTCCTTCAGTTGTGATTTACAGAGAATATCACTGACTGAAAACTTAGATTTAGTGTATACAGCCAATCCACCTCCCCTCGTACCATCTATCTGCCCTATAAAGATTGTAACCCAGGAGGGAGACTTGTTGGTCGGTATTGACCTTTTTTGAGCCATGACTCAGTAATAATGATCAAATCTGGATCAGTATGTGCGGCCTATGCTTGTAGCTGATCAAATTTCTTGGCCAGGCTTAATATATTGATCAGCATCATTTTAAGTCCGGGTGCAGCTGCAAATTCCGTAGACGAGGTAAGTGTTAGTGGCGAGCCAGGGTTTAGCTCCACATTGCCTGAGCAGAGGAGAAGCAGGAGTAGTAGTTTCTTTAAGAAACTCATGAGGGATGAAAGCACTTTTTTCCTTTAGGAATGCCCGCTATTCATTGGCAAGGATATCAGTTTAATGTTAAGAAGGGAACGGTTGAAACACCAGTTAACTGCAATAAGGGACAGTGCTCTAATTGACATAGGTGAGGGGAACAGGAAGTGGAGGGGGAGATGTGAAGAGGCAGGGAACTACAGTCCTGTCAGTCTTACCTCAGTAGTGGGTAAGATTATGGAGACACTCCTTAGTGAACAGATAGTGCATCATCTGGAATCCATAGGAGCACAGGATCCAAGACAGAATGGGTTTACAAAAGGAAGGTCCTGTCAAACTAATCTCATAGATTTATTTGAGTGGGCAACCAGAGTGGTGGACCAAGGGGGAGCAGTTGATGTCACCTACCTTGACTTCAGCAAAGCTTTCAATACTGTTCCACATAGAAGATTGATTAATAAGCTGGGTAGGCTTGGGGTGGGTCCGACGTTGGTCAACTGGGTGGCAAACTGGTTGATGGGCAGAAAACAGAGAGTGGTGGTAAACGGTATACGGTCAGAAGAGATGCAAGTCACAAGTGGGGTACCTCAGGGATCAGTCCTGGGACCAGTACTCTTCAATATCTTCATCAGTGACATTGCAGATGGACTGGGGGTTAAGGTGCATGCCCACCGCACACTAAATCCAGCCACCAAGCCCAGTGAGAGACCAAGGCCTCTCTTGGCCCACATATTGAATTTTGCTGACAAAGACTGGATTCTTTCTAGGGCTTGGGAGCTGGGAGACCTGACATGGAGAGGGCACAGAATACTGATCTTCTAAGACTACACTCGTGACTGGGCAAACTGAAGGAAGGAGTACAAGTAGGCCCACAGAATAATGCATTCATTGGGACTACAATTCTCTCTGAGGTATTCCTCGACCATGCAGGTGATTGTAAATGGAGCCCCATTGCAATTTACATCTTCCAACACCCTGCTGCGCTGCCTCTATAGAACATGGTTCAAACAACCCAGGGCTGCAATGCTGGCACAAAGACAGTACGCAGATTCCAGAGACAATGATGAGCCCAAAGACAACAATGTGGGCCTTCAGCTGCAAATCCCCATAACTGCACTTGTAAGAAGGGAACAGACCAATGGAAAATGGGCCATCCCAGCAAGATCGAGGAAGCAGCAGCAATCCGGATGCCATGACAGGAGGGAGCACCCACAGGATAGGGACTCTGAGAAGACTTGAATGGAAGGAGAATCACTGGGGAAGCAGTCGGAAATCACAAGCCCCTACTTAAGCAGGAACATGTACGAGCCGCTTGCCCACAAGGAGGTGAACCACTCAGAGGATTTTCCAGAGTACCCAGAGAAGAGATGGTCACTGAGTCAGCATTGCAGAAATGGCCGCCAGGGCCTGTGCAGAGATCAGCACATGTGAGGAGGCCCCTGCACAAGCCACAGTCTCACCGACTCCCCTGGACCCTAGCCTTCTGAAGCAGGCACCAACAGATTTGAGTATCCCTGAGGAGGCCAGTAATACTGGACTATGATGAGTCAGATAAGTGTCTCAAATTTTATTATTTCCCGGGGGTCGAAGGCATGAGGAGGGTGGGGGGATAATGAGGGGGCAACATTTTGTGGCCTGATATCCCAGGCAGCCAGGTTGCAAGAAGGGTACCTGTCACCCAAATTGCCCCAAAGCAAGCCCATGGGACCACTTACACCCAGCTTACGCCTCAATGTTCTGGGGAAGATGAGATTTTATGGGAAACCTTGACTAAAGTCAGAACATTCCATATGCAGAATTTTGCACTTGAAATATTATGTTGCTTGGTATGGGGACGCTGGACTGAAGGTTGTAATCCAAGCAGAACAAAAGCAGCTGTAGTTTGGCCCCATGCCCTTCCACCCTTTAAGTAGTAAGGGATATCCAGGTAGCAAAGAAGGGCAATAGTAGATGTTGCTAGTCTAAAGATTCCCTGACCACTAATAACAGAGCTGCACAGTTCACCTCCATCTGGGAAACATTGTAGCACAGTGGTTTAAGGCTCTGAGCTGCAAACCTGGAGACCTGGGTTTGAATCCCACAGCCCCACTTGCATACTGTGTGACCCTGAGCAAGTCACTTAACTTCCTTGTGCTCCCAGGTCACACCTGTAAACAAGCTTCATCTTAGTATATCTCTCCTGGTTAAAAAAAAAAAAACATTTAACCAGTCAATATAAGGAGTTAAAGGCACATGCTAAGGCTTGGATGGCTGACGTGCAAGACAAAAAGGTACCCTGCCAAGTCATGGACAGAGGGAGCCCCCTTGGCACATTGAAGGGTTAGATTTATTGCATGTAATAAGAAAATGTACTTTGTCAACTGGGAGAGAGTGGAGGGGTCACAGGCTATTACACAATGGCCCCTCCAATGGTTACAGTCCCAGACAGACAAGCAAACTACTCATCAAGAAGTGGAAAGGGGCTCTCCATAAGATGCCCAAAACTACCTCTAGCCATCCTAAACCAAATCATACACATAAGCCGAGGAGCCAGAGAATGTGTTCATAATGTATACAAAAGCAGCATATCCTCACTGGTGGTATACACAAGGCTCCTAATCATCACTCCTCGGGGGGCATGGATAGAGGACAGGCATGCCCTTACCTCCCACCACCACAGCAGAAGAGGCCAGGGACATGACTCCCACACATGCTGGGGGAGGGAGGTCTCCAGACCTCCACATCCCAACAGAAGGACTTGACAGGCCTCAGGTGGCCCAGTGCCTCTGGCTGGATATGCCAGTCTTCTCTTGAGCACTATATGGTGCTTGGTTTTTAGATATGTTCGTTTTTTACATTGTTGTATTAGTTGGACAAAGTCTTGTGTATGTAGTGTTGTTGTGCTATTTGTGTCATGCTATGCCTTTCATGTTCTTCCTAGGTTCCCTGTCCAACCCCATGAGATAAACCCAATCCATCAGGTTAGTCCTAACCCACTGAGATACCTAGTATATGGATGTTTGCTCTCTCCAGGTGGCTACAACACTGAACAGTACATTTATATCTGCACAATTGATAATGGATGAAATGTCATGTATCACCTGGAATGTCAGGGGACTTAACATTCGTATAAATAAAAATAAACTGTTGTACTACCTTAAGAGAGTAAAGACCCACATAGCGTTTCTACAGGAAACAAAACTTACGCAAGACAACCACTTCTCCTTGGTAAAGAACTGGGTAGAGAAAGAGATACATGTGTGTACCCCAAACAGGAAATGGGGGTGGATAATCTGGTGCATAAATCTCTCTCCTGGTCACTACTCCAAAGTAGCTGTGACCCACTGGGAAGATGGACCATAACACTAATCGATACTCTGCATGGCCAAGTCCTACTAGCAAACATGTACCCCATCAAGGATAGTCCAGCCTTTTTTCACTCCCTGTCCAATAAAATGGGTTCCATGATAGAAGATGACACCCCCATTATAGCAGGAGGGGACTTCAACTTAACACTGGCACCTCTTCTGGAGAGAAGTGACAAAGGAAAGGAATCACACCCCAGGGCAGTACAAGCTACACATCAAATGATTAAGGAGTTTAACCTCGTAGACACCTGGCACCTGCTGTACCCTAAATAGAGGGACTATGCATTGCACTCGGGGGTGCACGGCACATACAGCAAGCTCAGTTTCTGGCTGTCCTCACATGAGATCACATAGTCCATAGTGGACTCAAGTATTCTCCCTATAATGATATCAGACCATGCCCCAGTCCAACTACTGATATCATGGGGGCCTTCTCCCCCATGCTCACCCACATGGAGACTTGACCCTCTGTTTTAAAAGACCTGGGGTTTCTGTCTTGGGTGTCAAAGGAGACCAAGCTCTTCTTTCAGGAAAACCCAATAGCTGAAACAGCAGGTAGCACCTGGGAAGCCTACAAAGACACCATCAGGGGCAAGATAATATGCTTTGCAGTACATAGGAGAAAGAAAAGGGAGCAGCAACTAAAGGTTTTGAAAGGGGAGCTGGCAATGGCCAAAAACAATTCAAAGCTCTACAGCATCCTACCCTCCACTCACAGATAGGCTATAAGGTCATAAAGCTCTGTATGGAAATAAATGAGCTTCTATCTAGAAAGGCTGAGTATCCCCTACTAAAACTCAAGCATACCTACTTGGAGGGAAGGGACAAAAGCAGTAAAGTGCTGGCCTACCAGCTCCAGAAGCAGCAGGCCAACAGATATATTGCAGGACTCACTGACCCACATACACTCAAAGTGCATGTTAGCACTCCCAAAGTTAACAGAATCATGACAGACTTCTATGCTGAATTATACACAACCTCATACACAGAGACCCCTGTGGGAATTCAGTCCTTTTTGGATGGTCTAGCCCTTCCCAAAATATCAAAACCACAAAAAGAGCAATTGGAAGCCCCCCTCACCAATGTAGAGATGCAGAAAGTCCTGATGGCATCAAAAAAGGGCAAAGCTCCAGGCGGAGATGGCTTCTCAGTGGACTTCTTACAATTACTGCCCCCCTTAGTATCCCCAATTCTGTGCCGAGTCTACATGGAGGCAGAAGAAAATAGCATACTGTCCCCTACACTTAGGGAGGCAATCACAATGGTACTGCCCAAAAAGAGCAAAGATCTAGCTGTGCCAGCCAGCCACCATCCCCATCTCCCTCATTAGTGCTGACAGCAAGATATACATGAAAGCTATGGCCACCAGGCTAAACCCACTCCTTCCCTCTCTGATCCACCCTTCTCAAGTTGGCTTTGTACAGGGCAGATATAGTGCAGACCCCACACTCTCCCTGATAAATCTAATACATACTGCTTAGTATGTCAAAACCCCTGCAGCTGCATACTGGCAGTTGACTTTGAGAAGGCATTCGACTCAGTGGAGTGGGACTACCTTTACAAGTTATTTCAAAACATTGGGTTTGGGGCCAGATTCCATGCCTGTATTACCTCAATGTATACCTCCCCACAAGCACATGTGCTCAATTACTCCACACTGTTGAACCCCTTTGTGTTACAACCAGGGACCAGGCAAGGATGTCCCCTATCACTCCTACTTTTTGTGCTGGCCGTTGAGCCAGTAGCTACTGCTGTTAGACAACACAAAAATATAGAAGGACTGCATATGGGAAAAACCCACTGTTCCACCCTTATGTAAGCTGATGATCTGCTAATTCCCTAGAAGATACACAGCAGACACTGGAACCACTCATGACCCTCCTAGACAAGTTCACACAATAGTCAGACTTAAAAGTGAATAAAAATAAAACAGAGATCCTTCCCTTAATCAACTATGTCAGACCCAAACCCTGCCCATTTAGGGCTTGCAATGGTCCCATGTAGAACTATCATACCTAGGCATCAAAATAGGCACCAGATTAGACACTATGTGGGAAAGAAACCTTTCTTCCTGCTAACAGAATGCAAAGGAGAACGTGACCGATGGTCATGGCTGGAAGAATAGCAACCATTAAAATGACCATGGCACCCAAGTTTTTCTATCTGCATTCACACATCTTGCTTTTCCTACCCACCACCTGGTACCAGAAGATGAACAAACTGATAGGGGCCTTCATATGAGGAACCCAAAAACCAAGATATAGTCATAACAAGTTAAGGGCACATTGAAAGATGGAGGTATGGGGCCTCCGCTGGCTGGCGGATTACAAGTTGGATTTCCACAACCCCTAAACACTGAACTGGTTCTGCCCACACTCGGGGCATCCCCCCAGTGGGTTCAAATGGAACAGGTTTATTATGGTCAGACTCATGTTACACACACCACACATACTCCACAATCAAGTACCGGAAACAGCTACACAAAAGACTGAAGAGTTCCCCTAGACCAAACACACACATCCCCCTGTGGCACAACACCACACTTATCATAGATAGACAGCCAATACACTGGCCCTAATGGGCTCATGGGGGATCTTTTACATCATTGACATCCTAGAGCCTGCTATGGAAAGGATGGGGATGTTCCAACAGCTCCAGTCAAAGTGGGGAATTCCCTCCCATGACTTCTGGAGGTACCTCCAGCTCAGAGATGCAGTAAAACACCTCCTATCCTTAGCCACGCTGCCTCATTCAAAAACCACCCCACTCAAGAAATAGCTGGCTCCCCCCAGGAGTTTTGCAGGTGCCATTTAATCTCAAATAAGGGACACTCTCCCCATCCAGTCCTCAGACTCCAAGCTCGAGTGGGAAAAATAATTGAATATAGATATTTCCAATATTCAATGGGAACAATGTTAGGCAGTAGGTTACAAAACCCACAGAGACGCCAGAAGCACACTCATTCACATTAAGATAATGCATTCCTGTACAGGACCCCTGTGGTATTATGCAAGGCTAAACTCCTGAATCAAGACAATTGCTGGTGGTGTCATCAACCAGACGGAGACATACATCACATACTATGGGCATGTCCTAAAATACAATCCCTCTGGAGACAGATCAGTCAGGAAGGCAGTAAGATACTTCATAAAGCAATATCCCTGTCAGCCCCACTGCTACTATTTGGCCTGAGATCAGAGGCACTGCTTTTAACCTCCCCTGAAGTTAGATGGCTGATGCTGCTTAGCATGCAAGTCAAGCATCTACTTCTTAGCAACTGAAGAAGCACTAATATTCTTACCTTTGGAGACTTCTTCTCATTAGTGGCTGTCATATTCAAGCTTGATAGGTGCTCACACATAGCCCTAGTCCATGGGGGCAGGTTTCAGAAATGCTGGGCACCCTACCAGGCATACTTAGCACCCAGGGCAGGCATAGGCTAAGTAAAGGTCATCCCTGAGCACTAGTAATTAGCAATAGGGCACACATGGACAATCTCAAGATAGCAGAGAATGGAAAGCATGATTTCCTCTCCACAAAGTATAGCACATATCAGATGTACATTATATAGTTAGATTATGTGTATTATTGTTTAAGTCTTTGTTTTACTCTGTGGTATATTCTCTCCAACGCAGAATGAAAGACATGACACCTCACCACAGGCAGGTACGACATCCTGATCACACTGTAGCCTTTGCAGTTGGATCCAATATCGGTACCTTCTATGTGGTTTTGGCCTGATTCACATAAGGCAGGTATGTGCACAAAGATATGCTAGCTTTCTTGATACTAGTCCTGTCACAGCTGTCAAGGTAGTACATGAGAACTGCAAAGCTGTTTAATGAAAATGTGTTCTCTGTACCCATGTGCACTACCCATATTTCATTTCATTTTTATTTTTTATACTTGTAAGCGAGATGAGCAAATTGCCCGTTTTCACAAGTGACAAGTTTAACATATAAAACACACGTTATATAAATACAAAACACAATAAAAATTTTTTTTAAATAACAAAAACTTACTACCACATATCACATTCAAGTCAAGCACATAATTAGCAAAAACAATTGCACTCTGAAAGGTTTTTCCAACATATGTATGTTGAGAAAAACTTAATAAAGCATTTAACTGAAATAAATAAATAAATAAAATAAATAAATAAATAAATTAAAACATTCACCCACAGGGGTTCTTAAATACAGAAACAGTACAAAATACAGGTTGAATGTACTGCAAAATACAAGGTGCAAACAATGAAGAATGTGTAATTACTGTATTAAAACCACCTTACTACAAACAGCATATTAAAGTGATAATTTCAAGATAGAATGATGCAGTTAGTTTATATATTTATGAGTCGAAGTGTCTCCATCCTAATAGATATCACATGTATCATCTTCAGTTTAATGCAGCCATCTGAAAGACAACCAAACTAGACTCACAATCACAATCAGTTCAGTGGAAACTGATCATGTTAACTTATGTATTTTATTTTAATTTATTTAGGTACTCAAAATCAGATCCAGAATAGATAGACTGGGTATAGGGGGATATTAATAACATTAAGATCATTGCAGGACAAAGGAAAAGAAGCAGAATTGGGGTGGGAGAAGAAGAGACAGTTTGGGGGAAGAAAATTGGAATGGGAAGGTGAAGGGGAGGGAGGTGTCTAGGTAGAAAGAGAAGGATGCAGGTGGGAAGGGAAGGGGAAGAGAGGAGAAGGAGCAGAGGAGACAGAGGGAGGGGATTGGAGAAAAATGAGAAAGGGGAAAGGGAGGGTGTGTGTGGTGGGGAAAAGATAAGATAAATGTAGCAATAGAAAGAACCAGTAAATGTATAATGATATATACAGTATACAGTAACAATTTCCAATTTTACAAAAAAGTGTTAATAAGCAGATGGACAATTTATCCTGACCAATGTAAAAGATTTATGGTATAGCTCCAATACTGTTTGTTTACTGATTGAATTCTTAAAATTCCCTTTCCTGGTGCTTTTCCAAATGTTTTCTATACCTACTGCAATCACCATATGAGATCATACCTTACCATAGCCCATTCAATCTTTTGCAACAGCATATCCCTCATTACCAACCCTGATCAGCTTTACATGTTCTCCCAGTCATGCCTTAAGCTTCCTTTTGGTATGCACAACATGAAATGCACCACAGGAGCAGTTTAGATGGTATAACACACCGGCAATGTTGCAATTGATGAACGGGTTGAAATCCATGACCTTAACAATTTTAGGATATATAAAATGACCCATTCTCACCAGTTTATTACATGTGGTATTTTCCACATGATGAATAGCAGTCCTTAGGTGCATTTGTTAGCCAGTTCTTAAAATTAGGAACAAGTTGCAGGCTTTTGACCAATGAGTCCCTCAGGGGTTGTGCCCTAAGATAGAACGTTCTTATAGAGATATCAATCAATGGTTTCAAAGTCTCTTAAGAATTTAAAGGTTCTGATGTATTGCCTGGACATTTGAGATGCCTCAGCAATATACAGTAAGTGGTAACAAAAGTTAACATGTTGGTTTTATCCACTGGAACACTTTTTAGTGGTAAGCAAACTAACTGTTGTGCCTTCTCAACAATTTTTTATTTATTTATTTAGTTTTTGTTGACCGGGTAAGTGCACTAGACAAATCCTGCCTATTTTCAGGCACGACCCGGGGGAGGGGGATACAGATGAATGCCAACTGACCTTGAACCAGATTAAGCTGTTGGTGGTATTTTTTTAGTGAACGAGGGAAATTTGGCCAGGACACCGGGGAAATTCCCCTACTCTGCTGCTGTTGAATGGCCAGTAGGGGGACAGGCTGTCAGTGAGATGGCCACTTTGAGTAGGTCATCGGAAGGAGAGGACGTTCCTGCAGCGGGAGAGTTTGCCTCCTCTCCCACTGTGCCTTTGCAAGAGGCGTTCGATTAGGTTTTACCAGAACTTGTATCAGATGATGAATTCCATGAAGCGCCATTGTTTCCGGATGCGACTGACCCTTTAGCTGCTGCTAAAGTTTGTGAAGTCAAGTTACTTAAAAAGGATGATGAATGTTTTCTGAGCTTATCGATCGCAGCTTCTGCAGAGCTGCAGATTCCAGGGACGCGCCCTGTCATTAGTACGAACATTCAGGACAGCGTTTCAGCTGAGACACACTGTGTGGCTACGTCTACATTGCTCGGTGAGTCTGTTACAACATGTATAGCTGTTTGCTCTATGGTCTATGAGAAAATAAATCCCCCTATTAATTCTACTGGTATAACGACTGAAAGCTCTAGTATACAGAACGTGTCCCAAGGGTTATTCACGGAGAATACAGGGGAAACGAAGGATGATTTACTTACAGTTACACAAGCTCCGATTAAGACTATAGCTCCTGTACTAGGGTGTACAGCTCAACCGGCTGGCAGTGATATCATTGTTTCAGATGAGTGCCTACAGCTGTTATCGGAAAGACAGGAGCCTTTCAGACTTGCTGTTTTACCACAAGTGCTTCATTCTACACTGGATGTTTCACCATTTGTAAATGTGTCTTCAAAACTGGTACCTCCTTATAAATCTGTTCAATCGGCTGGCAGTTCTAACGTCGGTTCTGACGAGTGCCTGAAGCTGAATTTGGAAGGGCAGGAGGAATTAAGTATTGCAGTAAAATTACATTCTTCTGAAAATCCTGTGGTTTTTTCCTCTCCTAGTAACACCCCTCTTAGTAAAACTGCTGGGTTTGTTTACAAGCAACCTATTATTGGGAAATCAGTTGATCCTCCCAGAATTATATATCAAACTAAACAGACACAGCAGTTAGGTGTCACTGAATTTTCTTTTAAGAATGTGCTTCGTGGTGCTGGGGGAACTGTTCAAACAAAATCTGTTCATCTAGATGCCAGTCAAGTTCATTCTTTGGATCAAGTTGAAGGGCCCTGGATGACAGGGAAGGCCTTAATCGGTGTTGGCTGGAAGCAGGCTCCTTCTGGCTCTTGGATGCCAGACCCAGAGTGGGATTCGGATTTTAAACTAACTCAAAATTCTCCTACGTGGAAACCAGGTGCTACGGCTACTTTACCTCAAGCTGCTTTGCCACCTCCTCTGATAGCTCCCTCTACACTCCATATACTGCAAACCAATGTTGTTACAAATGATTTGCTTTCTGATTCTTCTAATTTAGAGGCCTCTAAACCATCTCAAACTAAGCCTCTGATGTCTGAACTTTTTTCAGCTATTAAAAGGGAGGCAGCTCCTTGCAGACATGCTGTTCGGATTAGATATAAAGGGGGTTTGGACTCAAGACCTGACAGACATTATGTTGGAAAGACTTTGATTAAAGATTCTTTACATTTTTCTCCTAAAGATGTTTATGCTTTTATTAATATTTCAGGAGAAGATAATTTTGATATCAGTTTTCAGTCATCTCATCTGTTAGACCTATTTTGGGAAAGGTATGGCCAGGTCAAGTTTTCTCCCACATGGACCCCTTTTTTAGTTATACCTTTAACTAAACCTTTGATAAAATTTGTAACTGTGATGTTTCAAAATGAGGGGGTCCATGTGGAAGATATTACTTTCTGGCTTTCACAAAAATGTGAAGTGCTAAGTTCCCTGGAATCCATTCTGGATGCAGAACATTTTTGAACAGGAGGGTGGAAATATAAAGTGAAGCTTCGCCAGTCAGATTCAGGTATTGAGCATATACCTAATTCCTTTTTGTTAGGAAGAGATCGGGGAGTTTGTTTTTATGGGGGTCAGCCTCGGGCCTGTTATAGGTGTGGTTCTCGAACTCACTTATCTAGCATGTGTGATCGACCCAGATGTGATAATTGTGGGGAAGTGGGTCACTGCACTGTGCAATGTGCTAATGTCCTTTACGTTGCGATTTTGTGTAGGAGTATATTATGTCTTTGGGATTGTTCCTGGGCGGCTAAAACAAAGTATCCTGTATAAGCCCTGAGCTGCTGATTCAAAGCACAAGCTTTGGTTATACCCCCCTTCCCCTTTATCATCCCCTTCCTCCCCTCCTTCTGAGATACTACTACAAATTTCTCAAGATATTCCCCGTCTCCCTGTATTGGCTTCCTCCACATCTGAAGGTCAGCATATCGATAACTCTTCTCAGGTGGCTACCAAATTAGACATAGACATGGCGTCAGTTGCACCTCAGGAGAAGGTGCCTGTTAGCTATTCCGATTCGGTAGTAGTAAATTTTGTGAACCCTTCCTCCCCCTTGCATAGGCGGAGATCTTCTAGGCATTCACAGGTTAAATCCCCCCCCTGTTACGGCCCCTATTGAATCTATTAATTCTTATGCAGCTTTGTTTTCTCCTTGGGGTGACACAGACATGGAGGTTGGGGATTCAGATTCTCAGAAATCATCATTTTCCACCTCTTCACTACCCATAGATAATTACAAGGAGAAGAAAAAGAAAAAAAGGAAAAAATAAATACTTACTTTCATGAAGTTTATTTGGGGTTCTCTAAACACGCATAGCCTTTTAAGAAGTAATAAAAGACAATCGCTTTTTCAATATTTGCATGATTCACAGATTAATGTGTGTTATCTACAAGAGACATGGATGTTCTCTATAGAACAGCTTTATACTTTTAAAAAAGATTGGCCTTGGGGACCCTCCTATTGGTCCTTTGGCACAGATAGTGCAGATGGTGTTGGGATTCTTTTTTCTTCTTATAATTTTCTTTTGTTAAAGTTAGTTGATCTTATTTCTGGAAGAGTTTTATTAATTGATGGTAAATGGCATAGTACCTGTTACAGGTTTATTACCACCTATAACCCCCAAACTAAAGCTGATAGGGTGCAGTGTATGAAGGCAGTACAACCTTATTTGTGCACATCGTTGCCTATCCTATGGGGAGGTGATTTTAATTGCAGCCTTAGGGGTTTGGCACAACAGACAAAAAAAACTTATTGTGTTGCTCATGCTTTAGCTTCCATAATTAAAACTGCTGGTCTCAATAACTGTCTAACTTTTCACTCAAAGGGCCCGTTCTTTTTCATTTTCTAAGGGTAAACTGCATTCTCTTATTGATTATATGTTTGTTTCTTCATCACTTTCAGTACAGGATTTTCAAATGAAACCTTTAGAATTTTCAGATCATTTATTGTTGGTTAGTTATTTGGATTCAGGGCATTTAGGTCATGGTAGACAAGGAAGGTGGAAATTAAATATCTCCACTTTAGATTCTCCCCAGACTAAGTTTGGGGTAAAAATGCTATTACAAGCTAGACTATCAGTTGTTTTTTTATATTCAGATATAGGGGCCTGGTGGATGGATACTAAATCTATATTACAGAACTGGTTTAAACATCGAGGGGTGGTTACTACAGATCTAAATTTTATGAAGTATTTATCCTTGAGACAACAATTGCAACAGTTACTTTCCATTTCTTATGTTTCCAAATTTGACTATTCAGCTCAGATACAGGTGCTTAAAACTGCCATGAAAGCCTTCCAGCATGATAGGACTAAAACATTACAAGCTATATTTACTAATGGAACTCAGAAGGCTCCTGTTGGGGATGCATTTGAGGCCTGTAAATCTTTACGGGATTCCTCTACTATTGATTTTCTTCTAACTCCTGATGGTTTTAAAGCAACCACTGTACCTCACCTTAGGGCAGTTATTAAAAAGCATTTTCAGACTTTAGAATCTGTGATACCAATCAATAAGCTGGATATAGATAATTTTTTTTGATGACGTTGATTTACCCCCAAACCTGCTGAAATTTCATCTTTACTAGGACCAATTACACTTGATGAAATAGTTGTAGCTGTTCACTCACTTAAACCTAATGTTTCACCAGGGTTGGATGGTTTACCCCATCAACTCTATAAAACCTTTCTTGAGGAATTTAGTCAGTGTCTTTTTTTATTGTTCCAATTTTTTTTTGACACTAAGACTGTGTTTCCCTCTTTTACTGATGGGTTATTATTACATTTATTTAAGTCAGGAGATAGGACTGATATTAAAAATTGGAGACCAATCACTCTTTTAAATACGGATTATAAGGTGTTTGTGATCATTTTAAATAATAGGCTTAAGCAGTATGCTAAACTAGTATTATCCCTATATCAATTTTGCAGACTCCCAGATAAGAAGATTCAGTCAGCATTAATGCTTGTAAGAGATACTATAGAGTATTTTTCATCAAATAACATAGAAGGTTGTGTGCTCTCAGTGGATTTAGAAAAGGCCTTCGATAGGGTTCATCTTCCTTTTCTTTTTGCAGTTTTGGAGAAATATGGAGTTCCAGAGCTGATAATAAAAGTTTTGGTCACTCTCTATAAGCATACTACTGTTTACCCCTTTCTACAAGGAACAGTTGCGGAAGGGTTTAGTTTAAATACTGGTGTTAGGCAAGGGTGTCCTTTAAGTCCCCTTTTGTACATTTTCTCCCTGGGTCCACTTTTGTGACTTATAGTACAATCTAAGAGTAGGCTGGGGGTTCAGGTTGGGATTTTACCTCCTTTTTCTGTTCAAGCTTATGCTAATGATTTGATTGTATATTTTTCTGATTATACTCAGTTTCTTTTTTTTTTGGAAATTTTTTCACGGTTTTCAGCAGTCTCTAATGCGAAATTGAATTGGAGGAAGACACGTGGGTTATTTATTGGAGTATTGGGTTTATCTGATGTCTATCAAAATGGGATTAGGGTTTCTTGTAAACCTTTGAAAATATTGGGGCTCCTGTTTGGGCCTCAGAATTTGCCTCTGTTAAATTGGGAATTGGCTCTTGAAAAAGTGGAATTTAAGGTCAATAGATGGAAACAGTGGAAGTTTTCAAAGTTTAAACGAATTCATGTTCTGAAACAATTTATTCTTCCTTGTTTGCAATACGTGGCTATGATTTATCCCCTTCCTTCATTGCTTGAAACAAGGTTATACAGTTTATTTTTTCAAATGTTATGGGGGAATAGGCTAAACCCTGTTAAACGGCAATATACTTATTTAAATAAAACCTCTGGAGGTTTGGGCATGTTAGATCCTGTAGTATTTGTGCATTCCCTTTTTTTTATGACTACACTTAGATCTGGACTAAATCATGAAGACACTATTTGTAAAGGTTGGGTGGTTGCGGTCTTGGGTAGCTACTTTAGGAAATGGTTTTCTTTGGCCCCTAAATTACATCCACGTGTTATCATTCCTGATTATTTTAAACCAGCAGTACAAAAATTGTTTAAATGGCAAATTACTAAGGACACAATTTTGAATAATACTACACAGTCATTATATCGGTTAATTGTTAGATCACTTTATCTTCAGGAGCCTTGTTTTAAAAACTGTCCTGCTGCTCTTAATTGCAGGGTTATTGCCCAGCTCAATAATTCCAGATTGCCGGTTACACAATGGGACACACAGTGGCTGATAGTTTATGGGCATTTAAATGTTCAGGGAAATGCTAAGTATAAAGCAAAGGAGGAGAGGAATTGTCCCTATCCTGACTGTATTAATTTAGAGTGATCTATGGAACATTTTTTCCTTCATTGTTCTTATGTTAGGGGTTTATGACCTCATTTAGCAAAAACATGGAGTTTTAACTGGCTTATGAATCCATCATATGATATGTTGGTCCTTGGGATTTATCCCCAGATTTATCTTCCTATTGGGATAGTACTTTATTGTTATTTTTTTGTTGCTTACGGTATTTATTTTGGCAGGGCCCGGTGCCAATGGGTGATTTATCAAATCACATGTCATATGATGGTTATGTCAGTTTAGTTACCAATGAACTTTCAAGGATCTATTTGCAGGAACAAAAAAGGTTCTCTTCCAGGACAATTACCAAATGGTGGAAAGGGTTTCTTCATTTTATCAAATTTAAATAAGTATTGCAGATGATGTTACTTGAATGAGATTTTTCTGTATGTATTGTGATATTCTGTGAGTGATATTGTGATTATTTTATGTTTAATTGAGATATTTTTCTTATGTTTTTTTTTTCAATAAAAACTCCCCTACTCTTTTCAATAAGTGCCATGGGATCTTTAACATCCACTTGAACTATCACCAATTCAGGCAGATGGTACCTTGGTTTAATGTCTCATCCAAAAGACGGCACCTCAGAAGTGCAGCACCCCTCTCATGCTGCACTACAGTGTCAGTATTGGGATATTAACCCAAGTGCCAGATGTGGGAACTGAACCCACAGCCCTCTGATCTCTCGGCCTCAGAGGCGAGTGTGCTACCTACTGAGCCACTGACACTGTCTCTCTGCTACATCCTCTTGTCATATACCATTTAGTTAATGCCTCTGCTCTCAGAGTACATCCCTCTTTACACTGCAATTGTTACTGCTATGGATACATTTCCCCTTAGGTATATTTTTAATTGTGTGGCAGGGGTGACAGCTGGAGGACAATAAAATGTGTTCCTACCTATAGATTTACTATATAGACCTGTAGCAATTGTACCATTATCAAATTATGTGATTTCAAGATCCCAAACAATACTCTTTCTATTGTTTACATAGACCTTGAAACTGTGCTAATTCAACTTTGATCCTTTACCACACAATCCAAAATATCATAAATTTCCATTGTATTTTCATTGACATTATATGGATTATGTGGTTGGTGGACATGAAAATTTAATGGATGGAATGATATCTAATTATTACCCCTTTTCAGCAAAATTCAAAATTGTTATTGTATAATGGGGTCTTGTTCATTATAATTGTCCTGGTTCTTTCTTTTGATACATTTATTTTATCTTTTTCCTGCAATACACCTCCCTCTCCTTACTCCTTCCCTTCACCTCCCTCTCCTCCCCACCCCCCCACTTCCCACCCTCTTACTTCCCTTTCTTCATAGAAATCCTCTAACCTTCACAATTCTGTCTTCACCCCAAACCCCTCCTCTATCCCATCAACCTCAACAATTCTTCTTCCTCTTAATGTTAATAATATTCTCGCATAACCAGTCTGTCAATTCTGCTTCTTAATATCCCCATTTGTGAATGCCTAAATATTATAACATTAATAAGTTAACATGGTCGATTTCCACTGAACTACTGTAGTTACAAATGTATTTTGGTTATTCTTCATGTACCTAAATTAAATTGAGAATGATTCAGTATATGTTCTTTCTATTATCTATTATGATGGAGAAGCATTCCTTCAACAATATATGGACTAAATAAATTATTTTGTCCTGAAGAGGTAATTTTAATATGCTGCTTGTATTATGCTAGTTTTAATGTAGTAAGTCCTATGTGTTTGGCTTCCTGTTATGATCCTGCTGACCAGCTGCATTCTTTTACTAAACAGTATACAAAGCTGGTGTTGGTAGAGGTGTGTCAACTTTGTTGAACTGTCATAACAATAGGTTATAATACCACTTTTTACCATAGGCACTTGGATTTGCTTTGGGCTTTACATAAATAATTATAACATTTAAATATGATATTATTCCTGTTTTTTAGGTTTTAGATAATGGTAAAAACATTTTTATTACACTTAGAAGTATGAAAAATAAATGTTATTTTTCTATACACAAATTGTAAATATCCCTAATTAGCATAAATATACCTTGTAAACATAATACAACTGTAAACACAAGATAACAAAGGTTTCAGAAAATTAAATAAACAAAACAAAGAAATAAAACAAAAGCAAAACAACAATTTTCAGAAAATAAACAACACTACTAAGAAATGAGCAAGGTTCAACACAATAAATGGTATTGGCAATATAATATGACATAGATATTCAAAAGTCCCCAGGCAGAAAGCGCAAGTGCCTGCACAGCGCAACCCAGATGTGCCACCCCAAAACATTGCCATATTCAGCCGATGTACCATAGGATGTGCCAAGTAAACCGTGGATGAGTATACCACGGATGTGCTATAGCGCAACCGTGCATGCACTACGCAGAAGGGCATGACTAAATATAGCAAGTGGAGCAGGTCTGCCTGAGACTGGAGCAATGTGTCAGTGCCCAGGGTGGGCCATGAGCATTGTGCAAAAGCAAAGACAGGGGGCCCCAGCAGTCATGGCCATGGTGAACAGAGTGGCATTGTGCAGCTGCAGGATGGGCACTGTGCAGCACACAAGGGGCACAAGATGTGGCAACACAAACACAGAGGCAGGCAATGTGTCCAGCAAATGCCGATAGCACTCCTCAGATGAGGGCATGGATGAAAAGACAGAACACTGGTGTTGCCAATGGACAGCACATCCAGCACAGGCACTGAGATTACAGTGCAAGGAGCCAAATGTACAAGATATGTGTAGGTCACACAGCGTGTACACATCCAGTTGGCGCACATTCTGGCAAACAGCACAGCAGTACAGCATGGCACATGGTGCAAACCCCATGGAATGCACAGCACTGGGGGAGAGCCACACTAAACATGTCACTGTGAGCAACAGTGGGAGACAGCACAGATGCACCACAGGGATGCCCATGGCAAGCAGGCTGTGGGCCTGTGTCAGTGGACATGAGCATGTGCAACAGGTCACAAACAGGCAAGCCATGCAGCCCAAGGGGCAGTGGGCAGAAGAAGCAACAGCACAGCAGACAACATCCACTGCACAAGCTCGACCACAGACACATGTAATGTGCAGTACAAAAGCTTTAATGTAATACACAAACAAAAAAAGAACACAAGTATGAAGAGAAAGCAAGAACAATAACACAAACTCCAAAACTGAGGTGTGGTAGGGAAGGACATGGAAAAGGGAATGCAGATGGGGCAGTAAACTACAGACATTGAAACAGGGGAGGGAGGAATGTAGAGGTGCAGATCCAAATTGCAAATCCATGCCAGTCCAATGGCCACACAGTCCTTTGACTCCTGCTGGTCCCCATCGGGGGGCAGGTCAGCTGGCTCAACCCACGAAGTATCACCGTCTGTTCCCTGATAGCTCTCAAGATGGCTCCCAGCCACCTGTAGATCACCCCCTGCTTCTGATGTATCACAGTCAATGTCCCTGGTGCGATGTGGACCTGGTTCCACCTGACACCTCCACACCTGCCTGTACCATAGGCACCACCCTCAGCAGGCTGACCTGTGTGAGGACACAGAGGACATGCACTCAGTGCCATGACATATACAGGCTATGCCTCCCTTGGGCTTGACACACATGCTGGACATTGATGGAACACATGCACGGTCCCAACAATGCACCACACACATGACGGACTGGCGGAATTCCACGCAACAGTGCCACACAGTGACCTGAATGTGGAACAGTGTGATGTGATGTCAGCATGTGCATGCAATGGACGTTACTGTGGGACATGTTGCCATGCCCACCCACACCATATAGGGCCAATAGCCACACGCACCATGTCTGGAGGCCTAGTGGAACTGCATGTGTGCCATGCTGGGCACCCACAGTCCTGATGGGACACAAACAATGCATTGGACACACATGGGCATGGTGCACAGTTGGACCACCACACAGTGACAGGACAATGGCCACAGTGTGCCGACCTGTACACCTGAAGCATACACAGCTAGTGGCTATGGGGCTGTGGTGGACACGTGAAACCCACACCACCCCCACCCCCACTTCAAACAGCACAGAACAACAACAGAAAGGCACACCCACCTTCCACAGGATGTGATGGCACTCTGAGCAACCCAACACCCAATGCCTGTGGGCTCCTGGCCCTACTGCACTCATGGCCCCTGTCTGCCACCCGATGGTGCTCTTTCCAGCCTGCAAGAGGAACAAAATGGAAGGGAAACATGATCAGCATGCTGTCACCACCCCACAACCCTCACAGCAATACTACACACAACCCCACCACACCCCACACTCCTGAACCCTGCAGCACCCACAGAATACATTAACACCACCCCACAACTACAGGAACATCATGCAGGCAATGGCAGACTGTGCAAACTGTGCACATACCTGGGCATGGTACATCACCCCTGTGGACCAACTCCTGCAGCACCTGCAGGCTCTCAGGGTCCCTCCGCTGTAGGTCCCCAAAGTGGTACCTGCACTGTTCACCGGTGTGAGGCACCCCGTACTCCTCACAAGCCTGTCAGCAACTGTAGCCCTGACCTGAGCCCTTGCCTCTTGCAAGGCCTCATCCCCAAAAAGCTGGCCCTCAACAGGCTGCACCAATGCCATAAGTTTGACCAGCTCTGTGTCACCCCAGTTGAGTGCCCATGGCCCAGATGCTCCTGCACGTGCCATGGTTATAACAGTGTGCCTACTGACAGCCTGTGCTGCAGCATGCAGCACTGTGCATCATATGGCCTGTTCACAGCCAATGCTTGATAGGCATGCATGTGACGGCCTGTGCAGCATGCAGATGTGTAATGTCAATGCGCTGTACACAGACTATTGTGCAACACCATGCATGGGTGGTGCTGCAATGCTGGGTGGGAGGATGAAGTCATGCCATTGTGTATTGCGCATGTGTGACTGGACTGTTGGCCATCTTGGGAAGGTCACGACTTGACACATCTGCAGCGCCGTGCAACGTCATGTCGTATGCCCCACCACAAATGGTGTGCACTCCGCATAGCATTGTGCATGCATGATGATGTGCTGTGCTGTGCAATGCATTACCAGGAAATGTCTGGTTGCACTGCTGTGCATGGCGGGTATGTGCCAGTGAATTGTGCATACATGGAGATGTGCTATGCAGAAGTATGCAGCACAAATACATGCACAGAGCAAATTGAGATGGGCTGGGTGCAAAACAGCTATATTCAGCCAGGATATGCAAATTGCACATTGCCCAATCACAGCACAAGTCCCCACATTAGCATCTCATTACAGGCTGCACAGACCATCATTTGCATGTGCTGAGCCATAAATGAGCAGCTGCTCTGCACCACCACACACACCACTGGTGACCAGCAGGTAATGTACCTTGGAGGTTTGTTTTTCACAGCTACACTGTTGATGGGTGTCTGGCCAGAAAGACACCATGCCACCATGCTTGGGAGTAGTGCATTAGGACTGTGTACTGTGCTAACACCTTTTCACACTTCCACCCCACAGGCATTAGTATGGCAGAGGAGGAGGAAATGAGATGGAGGAGACATCTGAACTTCACGGACGATGAGCTGGGAGCCCTAGCCGAGGCCTATGTCCCGATGGAGGACCTCCTGTTAGGGAAGACAGGCACATGGCAGGAGAGAACACAGGGATGGGATGTGGTGGCACAAGCTGTGAATGCCCATGAGGCATACAACTGCACTCCCCAGTAGTGCATGAAGTGGATGAACAGTGAGAAGACCAGAGCCAGGGAGTGCCTGGTCACCATGTGGGCATCCCTGCATGACATACGGGGTGAGCCACTCACCATGCCACCACTGACATTCCATGAGGAGCTGCTCACATCCAACCTGTCCCATGCATCTGTGGGGGGTGTCCCAAGGAGGTGGGTTCCAGACCAGCAGATGACCTGCACAGCACTGTGAGTATGCATGTGTCACAATGTCTGTATGGCTTCATGCTGTGATCCTGGATGTGCTGGGCATGCCACACATGGATGCAGACTGTGTCACCGTGCCATTGTGCAGTGCATCCAACATTGAATGTACCCCCCCTTGGGCATGCAGTGTCCCCCTTGTAGCCCATGTGTGCTGCCGTGTCAGACTGTGTAACCAGGTACATCAGCCTGCTGGGGTGGGGTGGCCAGTGGTGTTCACTGGTCACCTGTGTACATGTGCCACATCTGTGTACGTTCACCACACATTGTGGTACAAGGTACCGCCGTGATCAGTCACTTTTTCCAGTGTGCCCATACGCAGGCTGCAGTGCCCTGGCCCTGGTGGGGCATGTGCACAGCCATGGCCCAATGTCTGTCCACGTCATGGAACCATGCATGCCTAGCCCTGTGGCATGCAATACATGAAACACATGGTGGTGTGGGTGACACAGGTCACAGTGCCGGTTCTATGTGATACCGGTGACTGCCTAAAGGCGAGCTGTGTTATTGCAATGTCAGAGCAGCAAAAACATTTTTGGAGCTCTGACATCCTCGGAGCACAGAACAACGGCGCTGGGGACTTACAATTTCACCCCTCCATGTGGGGGGCTTCACCCCCCGCACCCCCTACTAAAGGATTCTCAAATCCAGGGGGGTACATGTCGGGGGGGGGGCAAAAGCATGAAAAATAAAGTTTCGGGCCAGGCACCAGTGCCCGAACCCGAACCCAGTACCTCACCCACCCCAACCGCATGCCAACCACCGATGCTACAGTGCAGCTCAGCAACCCACCGCAGTGCCACCCCCTACATCCTCTCCACCCCCTCCCAGCCCACGCTCACCATGCTCGCTCCTCCCTGCACATGCATGTACGTATAGTGACATCCTGTTGCCAGATTTGCCCACCCCCACATCCAGTTGCCCTACCCTCCCCATTGCCATTCAGGCTTTCACCCATAAAGCATCATCATTTCGGCCATCACCCTTGTGCATGTGCCCACATCACAGGCTACCACAGTGCCAGTACATATCATGTGTGAAAGTGCCCGAACAACTGTTCTTCATGGCACATTGCCCCATGTACACCAGTCAATGGACAACCATGAACATGCCGCCCTGACCATGCATACATGTCTGCCTTACAGCGCCATCATGTCTCGGGGAGCTGTGGGGCATGTCCTTCAGGCAGAGCTTCTGCAGGAGGAAGTTGGAGGAGGAACTCAGGCCATTGACATTGGCAGGGATCCTGCCAGGTGCAGGTAGGGCACACATGTTCCAGGACTTCCTGAGTTTTGTGGGTCTGAATGCCCTGCTTGACTTAGAGTTGCCTGATGACCTCACGGTGTTGGCACTGGCCATGGAGGATGATAATGGGGATGATGCTACACAGCCTGTGGTGATGACACACAGTGGAGCCACTGCCACAGTGAAGGTGGCCACATGGTTAGCAATGGACAGGGTGGGGCACCTTGCACCCACACACGTCCCCATCCAGGTTACCCCACTGACAACTGCACCTGTGGCAGTTATGGGTGTCTAGGTCCGGGGTGTGGCTGTGGGGACTAGGGTTGTCACCCTGGTGCAGCAGGGCATTGTGTGGCAGCAACATGCCACCCGTGCACATGGTGCACTTGTATAAGGTTCCACTGTGCCTGCCCATGCACAGTCCCTGCCCAAACAGTGGCCGGACGTGCAGTGTCCACAGGCCGTGGATGTTGCACTGCAGGTCAGTACACCATCCACCCATCAGCATCCCCCACAGGACAGGTCCCCTGATGACAGGCTTGATGAGCACATCCAACTCCTGCAGGCCTCCATGGATCATCAGGGTGCACTCAGGGAGACATGTCAGGGCCTGTGTGTGCAGGTGGGCATCATGGATCTGTGGGGTGCTTCCAGTTGTTTGGTGAGATACGTCAACTCCCGGCGAATGTGGTTGGTGAGATTCACCAACTGCGGGAGGACATGATCGCAGGCTTTGAGAGGATAGCACAGGCCATTGAGGTAGGTTGTGGTGCTCTGGCACCCAGCAGACACAGGAGTGCCTGCCCTACCCCACATAGTGACACCAGAACTCCCACCTCATGGCAACGTGTGGCCCCATTGCTTCTGACACCATCTCCTGCCTCAGGTATTTCTAACACCACTGGGTCCCAGCTGGACTTCAGGAATGAGACAACCATGAGCACATGGTCACAGTCTCATGGGTCTACCCCTGCTAGCGTAGTGTGGTGGTTGACACCCCAGAGGGGGTCACCCATTGTGGGTGTGGCCACCCATGTGTTCATGGCAACCATTGAATGACACAGTGATGCCACCATTGTGCAGTTGTGATGGCACAGTCACCATCCAGGTATTGCTTGCTCACAGACCTTGCTGTCTGTGGCCAGGTCCACATGCAGAGGCACACACGTGGGCCTGCGGCTTGCATGTCTGTGCTGTCCATGTGGTATTCCGGGCTTGTGCTGGGGCACTGCTGCTGTGTTGTCTGGCACGGACGTGATGAGTGCAGCCTTGTGTGTCTGCTATGCATGTGTGTGGCCATTGTCTACTGATCCATGCTATACACCACAGTGCCCATGTAGCCCCAGGCATGATGGTACTGCTGTGGCCACACCTGCACAGGTGTATTCCTCCACCACTGTGGACCTGTCAGCCATGTCACATCTGCCAACCCTTGCATGTTATCCCCCTTCCCACATGACATTGCACAACCCCCATGTTCCCACTCTGTTACCCACCTGCAGTCTCCAAAGTGTTCCTCCACAATCGTGTCCCTGTGCTGCCGTGTCCTGGCAGCCAGCCATGGGTCCCTATGGTCATGACGGTCCTGCCCACCCTGACCTGTGGCCCCTCATCCTCAGAGCTGTTGCCTGACTTAGCCTGGACAAGGATTCCACAGTCCATGGCCATGTTGTGTAGCATACAACAGGCAAGGAATATGTCACAGTCCTTCTCTGGGCTGTACTGTAGGGCACTGCCAGACCTGTCCAGGCATCTGAATCATATTTTAAGAATGCCGAACACACGCTCAATGATATTGCATGTCATGGCATGTGCTTCGTTGTATCTGTTCTCTGCCCTGGATAAGGGATGGATATGGGGTGAGCAGCCACAGCTGTAGGGGGTATGCACAGTCAGCTGCAGAAGAGAAGCAGTGTTATGTGTACCTCATGCATTCACAGGTGTGCTACAGCCCTATGGTAATGCTTGTCTGCCATTGATTTGTGTGGCCCCCACCCTGGCTGTCCCACTTAACGACACACAAGCCCTGCATGCAACATCACGTCAGTGGGTGCACTGCATGTGTGTTGCATGCAGAGTATGTGGCTGGCATGCCATGTCCTCCCACAGCCATGCCCTGCTGTTCACATGCCCTGCCCCTGCTGGCACACAGCCACTGTCCTGTCCACTGTGGTTCTCTGTAGCACCGCAGTGCCTGTTTTGGGCCCAGGCACTGTGCCACTGCATGCCTGGATGTGTGTGCATGCTGTGTCTGTCCCTGGCCATGCCTCCCCAGAGTCCAGCACCCCTCTGCCACATGTGATTCACAGTGCAGTGGGCACATGTGGGCCATGGCACTGCATACATGCTGGGCATGGGGACCCCTGTCTGTTTTCCCACACAGCAGTTCAGCATGCTGAGTTGTGTGCCACTGTGTGCTGTGTGGGCCCATTAACCAGCCCCACTCAACCACTAGATAGCTGCTAGGTATCCCCCACTCTCAAACAGGCAGCACAGGGCTGAATGGTGCCAGATGTTGTCATCATGTGCACTTCCAAGGTGCATGGCTCACACATTGGTAATGTGCCCTGTGGTAGTGCACACTACCTGGCAGTTTATGGAGTGGTAGCCCATTCTGTTGATGTATGCCACACCCTCAGAGCCCGATGGTGTGCATATTGCCACATTGGTGCAATCTATGGAACCTAGCATGCCTGGCACCCTGTGGAAGTGCTGCATGGTTTCTGTCCACTCTGCCTGTGTGCTTGGGAATTTGATGTACTCCAAAGCATGTGGCAGCAGAGTGGTGAGGAACTGGGTGAGGAGACAGGATGTGGCAGACTGGGTGATGCCAGTGGTGTTACCCACTGGCATCTGGAAGGTGCCCGTTGCAAGCAAGCACATTGCTGGTGTCACCTTTCTCTCCACTGTCATGTCGTGATTCCTGTGTGTTGCTGCCTGCAGGTCATCATGGAGCAACTCAAAAAGCCGTCTCAGCAGTGCCCTGTTGAGTCTGTACTGGCCCACAATCTCCATGTCACTCAGGTGGCTGAATGTGACATGGGCCTGGTACCTTCTCTGCTGGGCATACCACCAATGGGCTCTTCCACATCCACACTGTTGTTCCTCCCAACTCCTCACTCCCCTCATAACTGCTGCCATCAGGAATGCTGTCCCATCCATGGCTGCTATGCTGCTCTCTGCCTTTGGGTGGACTGGACTTAGGCATGCTTTTTATATGCCTATCTTTGTGCATCTCATCTGCATGAAGTGCCATGGATGCACAGCACATCTTGGCTGAATATGTGGCTGCGCGGCACATTCATGAGAACGCCCTCTTCACATGAGCTGCATACATTATATTTGCACTCGGGTGCATCCAGTTTTGTGCCGTGCATTGTGTCCTTTCAATATGGCACCATTGCACATCCTCTGGTTTGCGTTGGTACATCTCAGGTTGCACAGTGCATCTGCCTTGACTATCTAGGCCCATGCTTATAGCATGCATTGTATTTAACATAACCTTTTTGTATAAGAACTTGCAAACTCATTACATTAGTGTCTCAGATTATATTTCTGTACAAAACTTGCTTTAATTTTTTATACATGCAACATGTATTTTTTTTGTTTAAACTTAAGCTCAACTATATTCCAAGATTTTTGTGATTAAATGTAAGTTACTATGCTACCTCACCAGATAAGCCAAACTAAAATATTAAAATTATTAATTAAAATAATTAATACAATTAAAATAATACTTACATTTCTGGTTAATTGTAGAGGTTAGTCTTTTTTTAACTTTAAAAATCTTGGTGAGACTTGTTTCTTTTGGATAATGAAAGTTTTGTGAGAACAGGCTTGGCCGTAGTACTCATCTTTTTCCTTGTTCACCCTTGAATCTGTGACTCCAGACTCCTCTGGCATTAACTCCGCAGTGCAGACTGGATTCTCTATGCTTGAGACGTCACAAATCATTAAAAAGTCACTTATTAAGATCTTAGGTGGGAACATCAGCTAGTAAGATACTAACAGTTCATGGCACAATGGTAGACTCCTTCGCCACTGCAGTGGTTGCAAAAAAAGGTTTTCTTGTGGACATCAAAGTTCTTGGTAACTGGATTTATGACTTTTTTTTTTTCAGTTAATTTTCAATTAAACTTCAGGACACTGGACTCATCTGTTATCAAACAGCACTGTAGTATTTGCTCTGGCTGATAAAATGAACAGGTAGTCTCTTGTCCAGGCTTTGGCAGATATTCCAAAACATTACTTCAGTCAGGATGTCCAGTATTTAGACCACACACTTTGCTTCATCCAACATTGGAAAAAGTCCTTTTTGTAACAAGCAGTTCTTGCAGTTGGACCTCACTGCAATCTGTGTCAGTTTGCAGGCTTCCGGCCTAGTAAAAGTCCCAAAATCACAAGATTTTTCAGTCCAGCTGGTGTAGGTCCTCACACCTTCAAAAATCCAGCAATTCTGAGCTGGACTAGCAGAATTCATATATATGTTTTAGGCTCAGATTGACATCATCACCAGTTTTGATTGGTCTATGCAGATGATGGAGGTGTGGTTCTCCAGCCTTTTTGAAGGACTGCCTCCTTGCTCAAAGTCCATTTTTAAATACGAAATTATTTTTCTTCTATAACTTTTTATGTATAATAATACCATTTTCAGACAAGAATATTTGAACTTCTCTCATTGAATGGAGTTTTTCAAAGCGACTTATTTTTCTAGGATCAGTATTTCCTGAATTAAGTTAATATGGTCTATATCTTTATTTTCTTAGCAAACGTTCCTAGAAAAAGTAATACTTTTGTTTTACATTTCCTAGGCTTTAGAATAATGCAAGATTCATCCATAAAGTGTTTTAGGAAGATGGTGGCCACGCTGGGCTTGCCATAGGATGCAGTAGCAGCAGCAGTAGCAAATTAGTTTAGGTCTTAGTTGTTTAAATGTTATTTTACATTTCATATTTATTAAGTTTTAAGTCCATTATTGTTTGTTGCTTAGTTTTGTTAGTTTCATTGTAGTTTGGCGCATACGTCATGTTTATTGCGGTGTCCTTCTAATTTTTCATCGACTGCCTAAGTTGGGACTGAGGAGAGTGCACCGCATTATTTTTCAAGTCATGTCAAATTGTGTTACATCAATTTTACAAACTAAGTGATTTGCCTATCAATTGGAAGAACCTTTGTTGAATCTACACCTTTGTGCGGGCTTGCCTGGGTCTGAAGGAGTAGCGGCGGGCTGGACTGGATGACAGAGTGGTTCAGTGGAGTGGAACATTCTGTGCCTGAGTCGGGGGCCATTGACCCAGTTCCCAAGCTGGTGGAGCATTTTTCTTTCCTGTAAAAAGGATTTTGCCTGCAGAGGGGCAAGGGGTGTGATCTTGGGGACTACGAATGTGAGGGGTCTCAGTTCTTGCTGCTGTCCCTGGGGGGACTGAGGGGGATTGATCGTAGGATCGGTCATTCCCTCGGCCTGGCCCTTGGCTCCCGGGGTCTGTCTGGCTGGATTGGTTTTTCCCTGGTTGCCTGGAGTGGGGAGAGTGGCAGGGCTGGGGTTTCCTCTCATGGTCTGGGCTGACTTGTTTTTTTTACACCTAATAATCAAGACTGCTTCCCTAACTTAATATCTACGGCGGCTCTATCTTTCTCTTGTAAAATTTCTATTAAGCTCCCTTTGTTTGGACTATCATGGCCAAAACCTGTGGATTCCACAAAACTGCAATTACTTCAAAGATTTCACTGCAAGCACTTGTCAATTTTATTTACTCTGAGAGGCAGTAAGAGGGCGTCGATTTTGATGTATCTCTGACTTCTACATTGAGTAACTGGTATAGCAGAGCAAGTCCTGCACTATTCAACATTATCATAGGAAGACGGTGGTGAGAGCTCCCTCCTCCACTGCAAATTCAGGAGATTATAGTGAACTTTTTAGTTTTGGTATAGTGGGAGTGTACCAACTACAAAGTGCATGGACAAACTTTCAAGTTACATTTATTAGCCACTTCAGTGGTACATGGAATTATGGTAAACTAGAAATGTTTAATATGTTGTACTCTAGTTTTGTACACATTTTTATTACTTTTTAACTTTTGTTAGCTGGCTTGAGGAAATGTGATATTTTATTGTTCATGGTTTTTTAATTGGGAGAGAATGAGGTGTTAATTTGTTTATATTATATGTTATTTATTTTTATTTTATTTTATTTTGTTTAAATCCCCATCCTCTCTGTGAAAGAGAGAGTGCAGGAGTAACTTTTACATATCAGAAGGGGTAGGTTTTTATGCTGTGTTATTTTATTCATTTTATTTTTATTTTTCCCCCACTCAGTGAGAGAGAGTGGAGGATTGTATTGTATTTTTGGATTTTGTTTATTGGGTTTTTATGTTATTTTGCTTTGGTTTTTAGTTTTATTAATTTGCTGGTTAGCTAAGTGTGAAATGCCTGATAATTTGACTGTTAGAATATGTCAGAGGCCTGCCCCCACAGTCGGAGGCTATTCACCCTCTACTCTCCACATCCTCCACCCCTTTTTTCCTCCCCTATTGTAGTTTGCAACTTACCAGTGCTGTAGGGCACTGCATATTGTTCGTAAGGGAAGGAGGGGGTTGGGGTAGCAAACAGTGGAGGGTGAATGAGCAGGGTCATCACATCAGGGTTGTGAGAACCAGGAGACATCCTGGGGGAAAATGGAACCTAGAATGTGGTTCACTATGTCTGGTTTCCATACCCAAGGGCACCATCAATATTGGTGGGCAGGTGCCTCGGGTGGCCCTGGAGGTTCATCCAACTCAGGTTGTGTTACACAATGCCAGGTCCATTAAAAACAAGATTGCAATTATTGCAGATCTTGTGGAAATGGTGGATCTGGCTTGCATCACTGAGACCTGGCTGGATGAGAATTCTGGCCCCATTTTGGAGGCTCTAACTCCAGCCAGGTACTCGGTGATTCACCACCCGAGATTGGATTGGGGGGGTGCAGTCTGTTTTAAGACTGAACTTAACCTCACAAGTGTACCAGTTGAGTAGACTAAATCATTTGAGTGTACCGTGGTAGCAGGTGTAGGTTGTAGGATTGCCCTCATCTACTATCCACCCAGTGATGAGAAATGGTTCCTTCAGGAAGTGGCAGAATTCATCATCGACATGGCATTTGAGTCACCCAGACTGATGGTTCTGGGTGACTTCAATGCCTGGGTCAATGATGAACTGTCACAGTTTGGACAACACTTCCTCCAGTTGATGTCATCTCTGGGCCTTACACAGATAGTTACCACTGCTACCCATAAACATGGTCACTCCCTTGATTTAGTCTTTCTCCTGGGGATTGAGGCCTCTGATTTGGGGGTGGAACCAGTTGGGTGGTCTGATCATTACGCCGTGGGGTTTAGTTTTAGCATCCCCCTTCATAGGCCTACCCCTGTGGAGATGGTCAGGTATCGCTCTTTATGAGATGTTAGCTCTGAAGGCCTGGTGACGGTACTCAACCTATCAACCATCTCAGCAGCAAACAGTGACCCAGACACCCTCTTGGTAGCCAATAGCATGGCTATCTTGGCAGCCCTGGATGTCATTGCTCCTGTCCGTGTCTGCCCTCTCCCCCTTCTCCCTCGGTCCTCATGGTTAAATGGGATCTTGAGGGAGGTGCAGCAACTAGGACAAAGGTTAGAGCATTGCTGGCATAGGTCATCCCTTGATGCCGATCACCTTAGGTTGATGGGGCATTATCAAGCCTATCAATCTGCTATCACCCATAAGAAGGCAAAGTTCCTGTCCAGGGAGACTGCGGCTGCTCAGAATAGACCAGCTCAGCTTTTTTGCACTGTAGACAGACTGTAACCCAGCCTGCCTTCAAGTCAAAAAAGCCTTTTTGCAAATAGAGTGCGATGAACTTGCTCGATTCTTTGCAGCTACGGTGGCCAACATTAGGGTGGCACTCCAACCAGCACACTCTATGGGTGTTACTTTGGACCAGCACATTGCCACTGCTCCTCAGCTTTCCTGGAGTACCTTTGACTGACCGGAGTTCATGGATGTCATGCAGATTGTCCGGGGTGCACACCCTCTGTGCTGTAGTTTGGATCCTGGGCCAACTTCCCTGATTTTGGGTTGCCTTGATTCCATCGATCCGGTCCTAGCACACATAGTCTGGTGCTTCTTTGAATCAAGTGAGTTTCCTTGCTCCCTGAAGGAGACGGTGGTAACACCCCTCTAGAAGAAAGGTTCTTTGGACCCTGACTGCTACACAAACTACAGACCAATCTCTAACCTTCCCTTTTTAGGGAAGGTGATTGAGAAGGTAGTGGCCGTACAGCTGGAGAACCATCTGATATCTATGAACCCTTCCAGTCCTGTTTTTGTAAGAGACACAGTACTGAGACAGTGGTGGTTCTGGTGCTCAATGATCTCCTGATAGCTAGGGACCAGAAAGTACTGTTCCATCTTGGTTCTTCTAGATCTCTCATCAGCATTTGACACTGTGGACCATGGGGTTCTGCTGGAGCGCCTGAGGCTCCTCGGGTGGTTTACATCTTACCTGTCTGGAAGAACGTAGAGAGTGGTTTCTAGGGTTTATTCCTAGGGCCCAGTTTCTCTGCCTTGTGGGGTTCCTCAGGGCTCTGTGTTGTCCCCCATGTTGTTCACAGTGTACATGCTGTCCCTCGGAGACATTGTAAGAAGGTATGGGCTGAGGTTTTACTGCTATGCTGATGATACCCAGCTCTACCTTACTTTTGCACCCCAGCAGGTTGGAGCTCTCTCTGTCTTTAATAACTGCCTCAAAGAAATTCAGGAGTGGATGGACTCGAGTTGGCTGAAGTTGAACTTGGAAAAGATAAAGGTGCTGGTTGTGGAACCGGCACACTGAATATGGGAGCCAGGGGTTAGTTCACCCTCTGGAATTTATCTCGGGGGTGTTTCACTCCTGACCTCTGAACAGGTGTGTAACCTGGGGTTAATTTTTGACAAAGGGCTGATTCTGCATTCGCAGATGTCTGCCATCATCAAGTCCTCATTTTACCATCTGAGGAATATCTCCAGGATTAAGCACCTTGTTCTGTCAGTGATCTTCCTACGCTGGTCCATGCCTTTTTGTCTTCATGCTTGGACTATTGCAATTCCCTTTACCTAGGGCTTCCTGGGGTGGAAATCTGCTGCCTGCAGCTGGTGCAGAATGCAGCAGCCCGGCTTTTGATTGGTACATCTTGGTCCAGTCATATTTCGCTGGTGCTGTGTGGAGTGTACTGGCTGCCAGTACAGTGGTGGATCACCTTTAAAGTCAGTCATCTGACTTTCAAAGCACTATACATGGACTTGGCCCAGACTACCTGAAAGAGCTCCTGGTTCCCTACTGCCCTGGGCGATCACTCCGCTCAGCTGATGAGGGGTTTCTAGAGATCCTGAGGGTGTGTTTGAAATCTTCTCGGGCCCGTACATTTATGCATGTGGCCCCTACCCTCTGGAATTCACTACCCCATCAGTTACAGGAGTGTGCAACCATGGAGGGATTTAAAAAGGCCATGAAAACATATCTGTGGATTAAAGCATTCGGTGATTGATTTAATTTGCCAGTTGAATCAGCTGTTTTATATATTTTAAGAGTTGAACTGTTGGATGTGTTTTTAAATTTTGTAAGGTGCCTTGGTTTTCGAAAGGCACCATAGAAATAAAGATTATTATTATTATTATTATTTAAAAACATTAGATTCCTTTACAAAGAGCTTTTCATTGTTCTCTTATGCTGGCTACATGGCACACAAATCTCAGAGCTGTCAAACATGCTTTCCAAAGATTTTTTAGATGGTTTATTTCTTTATAGCAACCAGTTGTATACCCAAAAATTATATCTTTGGATTTGTCATGATCTTAGCTTTCATTTGAGACTACACTTGAGAAATTTACTTTAAAGAATATTGCTCTAAAATGTCTATATATATATATATATATATATATATATATATATATATATATATATATATTCTGCAAAAAACTGCATCAATTCAACAGTTAGAGTTTTCCACAGTGACAAAAGCAAGGAAATTTGTCAATAGGGTTTTCAACCCTAACTCTGACTCCCCCCCACTGCCACACATACACAGACACAGAGACACACACATAAACACACACACACACACACACACACACACACACACACTTACAATATGCTGTTATGGAGAAGAGTGTACACACCCAAGAGACTGGGATAGCAGCAGAAGTCATACAGTTGATGAAACATGATGATGGATGCCTGTTGTGGTATGTTTAAGAAGTTGTATGTTGTTTCTGTTGCATTATGATGTGTGTCTGTGATTGGTTGTCTTGCCTTGTACCACCCCCATAGTTGTGTGTTCTGTGTGTGTGTGTGTCTATGTGTGTGTCTGTGTGCATGGGGGGCAGTGGGGGGGGGTTGGAGTTGGGGTTGAAAACCCTAATGCCGAATTTCCTCACTTTTGTTGCTGTGGAAAGCCCTAACTGTTGCATTAACACAGTTTTTTGCAAAGAATGTCCTTACTTTTTGAGAAAGAAATAAAAATGAATAGGTTCTCTTACCACAGTACATGTTAACAAGATTATGAAATCTTTATAAAAGACAGATTTCTAACAGTGCCTCAGCCAGACAGTGCCACCACCCCCTCAGACCAGGTACTGCATCCTGAGTGCAGAGTCACAGCGTAACTAAAGCAATGGACATCAATGGTATATCTCCCTGATACCAGCTGCCCACAAGTTAGGACACTGAGAAGTTGCATGGCCTCAGCCAAGCAGTGCCCCCACCTCCCCCAGACCAGGTACTGGATCCTGAGTGCAGAGCCACAGTCCAACTAAAGCCGTGGACATCAATGGTATACCTCCCTGATACCGGCTTCATAAATGTAAGGACAACTGCAATGAATGAGCCCATCACATGTTACCTATACACAATATACAAGACTGTCCCCCAAAAAGTTCTTTTTCAGAAATGAAACAACTTCTAGAGTGAAAGTCTCACCGTATTCTCCCTATGAAAATCATTTTTTACATTGTGAATGATCCTCGCACTGAATGTGACTCACAATCAAAAAATATTCCATCACTCATAATCAAAGATAAAAAAACAAGGAAATCCAAAACTACATGTAAAAAGACATATATTTGTGCACAATTCACTTGGCATGGCAAATAAAAGTACATCTTAACACAAAATCCATGAAAAACTCTCTCAAATGTCTATTTTTCCTAAAGTAAACAAGTTCTGCATTCAAAATCTTGTACTATTCTCATGGTCAAAGATTTTGCTACCTCACAAATGATCCTTGCAATCAATGCAAGTTGCAATCAAAGAAATTGCAGGCTCATGATCAAAGATCAAAAAAACAAGAAAAAAATGAATAAGATTTGCAAACCACAATATTTTTGCCCAATCCACATGTGATAGCCAACAAAACCACATTCAACCACAAACTACATGCAAAAATACAAAAAAAAAAACACTTATTTTGAAGGTAGACCTCTACTACATGCAAAATCTTGCTTTATTCTCACAATCAAAGATTTTGTAATCTCGTGAATGATGTTCGCGATCAAAGCGAGTCGTGATCAATAAATTTGCACACTCATCATCAAAGATTGCAAAACACAATAAAATGTAAGAAAACTTTCAAAAATCATTATCACTGTAAAATCCAGGTCTCATAACCAATACAAACACATATAGCTACATACTCTGCTTAAAACTGTTAAGAACAATGTATTTTTTTAAATTATACATGTTCCACAATCAAAATCTCGCGTTATTCTCACGATCAAAGAATTTGCAAGCTCGCGAACAATCCTAGCGATCAATGAGAGTCGCAATCAAAGATTTTGCATCCTCGCAAAAGAAGAAATGGCAGACTTCACAATGTGACTTCTCTTAACCAATAGAATTGTATAATAACACTTGGGTGGCCATTTTGAGACTTTTAAACTAGCAGCACTCGCTCCAGGACAGAAAAATAAGTACAAATCAATCTACTATGTTAAAATTACCTAATTATTTAAAAAAAACATGCTGAAAACAATTACCATATCTCAAAAGTGGATTTTATACACTTTTGAATGATCTATGCAGTATATTGACAGTATGTGCCTATCTCATAGAGCAACAAGATTTATGTAAACTGTGATAGAGAATCTGTGTGTTAGTTTTTGTTCCTTATATATATCCACACTGCTCAGGAAAAATATGTATTAAGAAATAAGCATCGCACCAAACAGATAACACCCCACTAACTGTTTTTTGTACAAATATTTTCCATGCACACAACAGATCTGACAACATTTTTATCTTATTGCACACACACCAGATCTACTGTATGATCTGTCTGCTAGCCACTGTCCCATTAAGTAAGTAGTAATCTGAAAGTATACCACCACAGAACTTAGTTTTGTTTAACTTCTTTGCTTCATTCTACATACAATATGAACTTCCACATTGATTTTCTGCTTACCATGTAAAGCTTGTTAACAAAAACTTGACAATCAAGCCTGAAATGTTAACTCTGTGGCTGCAATCACAGATTGTTATAAACTTAGTAGTTCTAAAAACATTATAAATGTGTAATTGTCAGAATACACATACTAACCAGTAAATAATTACAACTGAAACAAAAAAAAATACAGAACTCTTGAACTATTTAAAACTTTATCAGTAAGATAGATAGCTCTACTTGCCCTCACCACTCAAGCTGCTGGCTGAGAAAGAGAGGGAATCCAGCTTCACTGACCAAAATAACTACTAACTCTATCCAATAGAAATGGTTATTCTTGTCAAGTTACTTAGTCTGACCAATGGACAGACAGTATTCTCCCACCAAAACAAAAATAATGTTTAATAAACAAAACACCAATAGAAATAACCTTAACAGACAAAACAATTACTGTTTGCCTGTATTAGCCAATCCTAAATCAGAATCTTAGTTGTGATTGTTTCTCACTGCATTTGTTTTAGACATGCAACTCAGCAGTAGTCATTCTGCTGATTAGCCTTGGTAGTGCTCAGAGAGGGAGCGAGAGACCCATTTCTGATATTTCTTCATCTGAGTTATTAGAGATTTATACTCAGCATGGCAGAAAGATCCAGAGTCAGTGTATGGATTGAGGGATCAAGCCTGGTCAGAAGGGCAGTGGTTTTCAGTAGAGCTAGTCATTTTGGCAATGACTTGCACCAACCTCACTGCTCAGTGCCTTGGTTTTGGAAGGGTGGCATGAGATGGGAGCAGCTTGTGCCAACCATGTACCACTTGCTGGAGACACACCCAGAACAAGACACACTCCTTATGCATCTAGAAGGTAATGATTTGGGGAACAAAAGGGCAATTGATTTAATTGAAGCTGCACAGTCTGACTTGCAGCATCTTATCAGTATGTTACCTGCTTGTAAAATTCTGTATTCAGATATTACACAGCGAATGATCTGGAAAGGTGAGGATTACTGTCCTGCACTTGAAAGGTCATGTAGAAAGATAAACATACAAATATCTGGATTCCTCTGTGCTATGGGAATGTACACCATACGTCACCCCCAAATTACATATCACAAACATTGGCTGTATCTAAAAGATGGTGTGCACTTTTCAAGCACAGGTAACAACATTTTTGTTGGGGACCTTCAAAATGGCATCCTTGCACTTTTGTAATTGTGTACCTCTATAACAATATCTCTCAAGTACATACTATAGACTGTGAAAAAAACATCTAAGAGCCATACAAACTGGTCAAAAAATAGAGCAAAATACACACTACATACAAATACCTTGTGTGCACCTAGTATCAAGGAGGTATACCATTGATGTTCATGGCTTTAGCTGAGCTGTGGCTCTCCACTCAGGATCCAGTATCTGGTCTGGGGGTAGGGGCATCACCTGGCTGAGGCTGTGCAACTCCTCAATGTCCTTAGTTGTATGCAGCTAGTATCAGTTAGTTATACCATTTATGTCCATGGCTTTAGTTGCACTGTGGCTCAGCACTCAGGATCAAAAACCTGGTCTGGGGTGGTAGTGCATTGCCTGGCTATGTCCGTGCAACTCCTCAGTGTCTTAACTTCTGCACACCTAGTATCAGGGAGGTATACCATTGATGTCCATGGCTTTACTTGGGCTATGGCTCTCAACTCAGGATACAGTACCTGGTCTAAGGGGGTTGGGGCATTACCTGCCTGAGGCTGTGCAGCTCCTTACTGTTCTAACTTGTGTGCAGCTAGTATCAGGGAAGTATACCATTAATATCCATGGCTGTAGTTGAGCTGTGGCTCTCCACTCAGGATCCAGTACCTGCTCTGGGAGGGGGGTGGCATTGCCTGGCTGATACCATACAACTCCTCAGTGTCCTAACTTGTGTGTACATAGTATCAGAGAGGTATACCATTGATGTCCATGGCTTTAGTTGGGCTGTGGCTCTCAAATCAGGATTCAGTACCTGGTTTAGGGGGTGGGGGCATTGCCTGCCTGACACCATGCAGCTCTTGAGTGTCCTAACTTATGTGCAACTAGTATCTCAATGCTGTATCCTCACACATATTCACCCAATCCTTACCTGATTAGCAATACACAACCATAACAACCATGGCTACCATGTACTTTGTAGTTCCATATTAGTGGTACTTATCATCGTAAAAGTGGTATACATGTAAATAAGACACAACGGCCCAGATATTCAAAGCATAGCATGGTGCACAAAGCAATAGCACTGGAATAGCGCAGGAATAGTGTGGAACCGCCATATTCAAAGGACCACATAGAGCGCGCTAACAGCAGTAGCGCGGGGCAAAGCACTAATGTATGCAAGGGGCAACAGGAAGGGGGGTGGCCCATGAGGTCTGTGCAAAGGGATATTCAAAGGCCTAGTGCTGCGCTAGGACACATAACGTGACACATAGCACTGCGCTACTTACCACCTATAAAAGGATGGTCTTAACCCAGGGCAAAACACAGAGGAGGAGAGACCAGCACAGGAAGTGGGAATGTGTGCAGTGCCTGTAGCAGTGATGCTGCCATTGATGGCAGCTGTAGTGGAGAAGGAGGAGGTGGAGAAGGAGCAGGCACAACATGGGCCACAACACAGGCCAAGGAGATGGTATGCTGCAAACAGGTGGTACCGGCCCAGGGTCTCCTTCAAGACACTGCCTGATGACCACATCATTGGCCAGTACAGGATGAACAGGGGAATGTTGAGGCAGCTCTGTGAACTCCTGCATGAGCAGCTGCACTCAAACACCAGACGCAGCCATGCCATGACAGTGGAGGAGAAGGTGACAGCAGCGATGTGCTTCCTCACCCCAGGGATGTTCCAAAGACCAATGGGGGACACCATCGGGGTATTGCAGTCTGCCACCTCACGCCTCCTGACCCAGTTCCTAGAGGCTTTCCTGCCACATGCTGGGGAGTTCATAGTATTCCCCAGCATGGCAACAGAGCACAGAGAAACAATGTAATGGTTCCATCGGGTTGCGCACCTACCATCTGTACTGGGTGCCATTGACTGCACCCATGTCCCCATCCGTGCACCACCTGGTGATGGCAGTGATGTGTACGTTAACAGGAAGGGGTACCACTCCATCAACTGCCAGGTGGTGTGTGATGCAGCTGGGCGTATCACCAATGTGTATGCACAGTACCCCGGCAGTGCCCACGATGCATTCATCTGGCACCAGTCCCAGCTGTGTCAAGCATTCGAGGAGGGCAGGATAACCAGTGGTCAACTAATCGGTGAGTAGCAGCATACAAGGCATACACACACCAGCATGCATGAGGGCAGGCATTGCAGGCCAGGAAAGGGGTGTGGGAGGGCTACACAGGGGTGCAGGACAGCATCCGACAGACTGCCGTATGTCACTAACATGTATACATCCTTTGACAGGGGACAGTGCCTATCCCCTGCAACCCTGGCTGCTGACACCAATACTCAGACCGGCTACAGTGGCCAAGGAGCTGTACAACGAGGCACATGCCAGCTCAAGGAACATCATAGAGAGGGTGTTTGGCATCCTGAAGATGCGATTCCAATGCCTAGACACATCAGGTGGTGCCCTACAGTATACACCTCAGAAGGTATGCCGTATCTTCCTAGCCTGTTGTATGCTGCACAACATGGCAATGAACCATGGGATACAGGCACCTGAACCTGAGAGACAGTCTGACAGTGAGCCAGAGCCAGCGGTCAGGGAGATAGTCGAGCACCTTGAGAGAAGGGACCCTCGCATGGCACGCAGGGCCATACAGCACAGGGACAACATCATCAGGACACTGCAACAGACAACAGGGTAAGTACAGACTGCACAACAACTTGTAAAGGTACAATTAATAATGACTTTAATGTTCACATGGACACATGAGTGACAATAACAATACTAACAGTAAACCTACACAGTGGATCTGACAACATGTGTGCATGTGTTGTGAGTTTGGGGTTGTGCAGGACACGTGTGGGGGGTCCGGACACAAATGGTGTGGTGTTGGTGGGGAAATGTGATGTGTACTGTGAGGGTAAGTGATGCAACCGTGGCAGTGGAGGTGTGTGTGTGCATGTGTGAACGTGCATGTGGGTGTGCCTATGTGGCAAATGTGGGGTGATGAGTGCGCTGTGCCACATAGTCAGCGTGGCCATCAGTGACACCTCCCACCACGCATGCGACGTGTGCCACTACCATGGGACACAGACCCTGGTGTGCTCTGTGCAGAGGACAATGCCGATGTGAAAGGTGAGGCAGGAAGAGTAGGTCTCCTGTGTCCCCAGGGGATGGTGGAGCCTGACAAGGTGGGTGGACGGCCACGTCGGTGCTGGGTCACGGATGGGGTGTGTGAGGCTGTTGAGCTGGAGCCACTGGCAGCCCTGCATCCACAGCCTGCCCGCCTGTGTGCCCCTGTGCCTTCTGCACCACGGCCAAGCATCCCATGCTGGCAAACCCCATGCACCCCACACAGGACATTCCCATTGTCAACCACCACAGCCGACAGACCAGCAAACCCATGCTCAATGGCACCCACCAGGCGGCCCATCCTGTCCTCTGCCCGCTGCTCAGCAGGGGCAAAGCCCACTGTGATGGCCTCCCTGATCTGCGCAAGCTCATGGCGCATCTCCCTCCGCATGCCATGAAGGTCCACACATGCTGCCTGCTGGGAGGTGAGAGCAGCCTGCAGGAGTGGGCGGGCACCATGGGCATCCTGTCCTAGGGGCACAGTATCCTGAGCTGTAGCTGGCAGAGGTGCCTGCTGCCCAGGAGCAACTGGATCCTGGTGCATGGCAGGCATGTCCTGCTGCTGGCGACTACAGGTGGTGGTCTGTGGAATGGTATGGGCATGGACACCAATTTGTGTTGTACCCTGCACACCCTGTGGTTCTGCACTGTTCCCTACACTGCCCACCACCATGTACACAGGTACAGCCACACTGGTGATGCTGCATGCACCACTGGCACCTGTCCCACAGCCTGCCGGCAGCCCCTCCCCTGCATCCCCATGCACAGGCACAGCCAGGTGTTGCGCCAAGTCAGACACATCAGTGTCCTCACCACTGGTGATGGTGAACAGTAGGACGTCCCCTCCACCACCCTCATCTGACTGTGCTGCATCCTGGTATCCAGTGTATCCCAATACCCCTACTGACCCCTCCCCAGTCAGTAGTTGCCCTTGGGTATGTGTGTGCCACACATGCATGGCATCTGTGCGGCCATCTGTTGCACCATGCCCGGATGTTGAAGGTCGTTCCCCATCGTACACCTCCATAACCGTTGGTACCTGTCCACACTTCCTTGTCAGCCCATGTTGTCCTGCAGGCCTGGCAGTCACCGCTGTGGAGACAATAGGGACAGGGTCAGTCACCCGTACATAGCCACTGCGCGCAAACACCACCACCACTACCACCACTACTCCATGCACACCCCAGGACACATACCCCCTTCACACAGGCCCATGACCCCATCCACCCACCAAACCCACAGTGGCCATGCCCATACCAGGCAGCTGTTAGGCAGGCCACTGTGCACCCTGTGCAGGACACCCACAGCATGGCCGTGCACCCATGGCAACACAACATAGGATATACACATGCTAATACTGACCTGTCTTGCAGCAGTGAGAGGCGTCACACCCACCACCCAGCACACCGCGACCGCCACTGTCCTGAGGGTTGATGCCACCACAGCCATGTGTGGCTCCTCCACCCGCTGCTGGTGTTCGGGTGGTCCACCACCGGTCCTCATCCTGTCCCTTAGTCGCTGGGCCTCCTCCTCCTTCGCACGTCGCAGGAAGTCATTCCACCTCTTCCGCACGGCTTTGATTGTCCTGCCACATCCCCCTATGGCATTCACAGCCACAGTCACCTCCTCCCAGGCTTTGCGCACCACTGCATCAGTGACCTTGTGCATGCGGAGCACCTGCTCCCTTTCCTTCACGGCATGCACAAGGGTGTTTAACTCCTCCTGCGAGAATTTGTGTGCACGTATACGCTCCTGGTGCGCTGCCGAACCTATGGGATAGTCAATAGGGGACATGTGTCATCAGCCATGTTGGTACTGCATTGAATTACACATACATCATGCCCCCTCCAGTGCCACAGAATCATGGACATATGGGGTGCTGCATGTGCATGTCACGGTGCACACGCCACCAGAGTCACTGTCGTCCTTGTCTGTACAGTGAGCCCTGTACACACATGCACTACCCCTACCCTAACCACCTTGCACTGTACTGTGCCCTTTGTTTTCACCACAGTGGTTGTGTGGACAAGTGCACTAGTACGTAGACAATGTCAGGACCCAATGCAATCACTACATGGTGCATGGGCCAGCACAGTTCCGGGACACTGCGTACGTCCTGCATGGGTGCCATGGCCTGCCATGCCACACATCCAGGGAGTCATGTCAGTGAGCAACTGTTGCAGGACACACCCCTGCAGGGGATTGTGCACAGTGCACTGTACGTTTGGTTGCAGATGTCTAGGGATGTGCACCATCACCCAGCACAGTGCTTGCCTGTGGTCCAATGTGGGTCAGACCATTCACCAGAGACTGCATCTCTGTGCTCCTGTCCATGCTGAACCTGTTCTGGTATATTGACATTCAATAGTGTCCTACAGCAGTCATACACACCTGCCTCACGCTGCTCTTCCTCCTGTTGCATCTGTACACCAGTATGTTGTTTACACTTAGATTCCTTATCAGGCTGCAGTACAACACAACACCGGCGGTGCACCGCACTCCCTTTTATAGCACATCCAGGCAATCAAGCATGTGAGTCATGCAAATGAGCGCATAATGATATGTTAATCACAGTTTGCCCCATGCATGCACAAGTACCCTCATTTGCATACACTGTTTGAATATGGCCCCGATTTGCCCTGTGCTAGCACAGCATGCTGTGCAAATGGCAGCACAGGGCTATTGGTGTTGCAGTGCCACACTAACCAGATAGCGCATGCTCGCTAGGCCCCCATGTCCGCGCTATCACACAGTCATAGCACAATGTAGCGCCGTGCTGGACAGCATAGTACAGCGCTATACGCATGCATGGAACACAACTTCAGGGCTATGCTGGGGTCGTGCATGTGCAGTGTGGTTACTTCCGGGTAGCGCCGCGCTACGTCATGTGATAGCGTGGTGCTGCAGGGATTGCTGAGGTGCATTCCTGGTAGGGCAAGGTGTTTGTCTCCAACAGCAGTATAGTGCCATGTCTGGACGTGCAAGACAGCATGCAGTTGTGCACAGGGACAGGCGCTGGGGGGACATAGAGTCCGCGAACCTGGTTCAGCTGGTGATGAAACGCCACAGGAGGCTGTTTGGGGAGGTGAGGGAGGGGGACCTCCCATGAATGCAAGTGTGGGAGACAGTGGATAGGAAGCTCAGTGAGTGTACCGGCATACTCTGCAATGCTGAGAAGTGCCGCCACCGGTACATGGACCTGAGGCGCAGGCAGAGGCAGCAGCTAGAGCGAAACAGGCGCATGGTGCATGACGGCACTGTGCCTGTGCCAGGTGAGTGGTGTTGCATGTGGAGTGTGCATATATGTAATGCTTTGTGTACATGTGGGTGTGGTAGTGCAGAGGGGGTGGTGGTGTGGAGGTGCTGGCCGTTGGTGAGTGGGTGTGTGGGTGTGGGTGTGCAGCGGGGGTGGTGGTGGGGGTGTGTGCTCTGGGTGTGAGTGTGTGGGCGTGTCCCTGTGTGCACAGCTGTGCGCAATGGTGCACATTGCTGTTGCACACTGTGTACAGGCACAGTGGCATATGTATTCCCCATAGGGGCACAGTGCATGCGGTGACCATTGCGGTGGGTGGAGGGTGGGGTGCATTGAGTTTAGGGTTGCATGTGCATCTTGCTGTGTTTCACAATGTGTATGTTGTGTCATGCTCTAACAACACTTTCACATTTGTCCACTGTAGAGCCGATCGAAAGAGCCCATGCCCGCAGGGTGCGACTCAGCCCAGGACACAGAAGCGAGACGACAGCACGAGGGCCCCATCACTCCCACAGCATGCGCAGGAGAGCGGCACTGATAGCGGTGGCATGTTGAGTGAGTACCTGTTACATTGTTCTGTGCTGTGTACACTTTCATGCCACTGTGCACCACATCTGGGTGTCTAGCCACTAACTTGTCTGCAAAGGTCACTAGGCCGGTGTGGTGTAGCAGTGTGGTGTGCGATACAGGTGTGTTTCACACCACAGCTGGGTGCTATCAGCCTTGCCTGGGGGGGCGGTCACATTGCAGTGCTGTGCGTGTGGCAGATGGTGTTGCTTGCTTGGGTGGCGGGTGTTCCGTGGGGACACCGTGCAGATGGATGACCTTCCCACCTCTGTGGTGCATCCATACCACCACCCACAGGATGTTCACAATTGCACAGGTGGTGGTTGCTTGCTGTGCATGCGGGACAATATGGGGCATGCCTTGCAGACTTACCTCTCACCCTTCTGGACACCTGCTGTGTAGCACTGCCTGTCACACTGTGCTACATACTGGCACTGTGCTGTATGCATTGTGCATCCATCCATGTGTGTCTCGTTGCGAGGTCACTGTGTTGCTGTTTAGTTGCAGGGTACGGATATCACTGTGCTATTACATTATGTGCATCGTTCCCTGCCAATGTTGACCATGGCTGTGGAGGTGGTCCTCACTGTGTGGGGGGGGGGCTGTTATGTGGGTTGGGGACACTGACATGTACCATGTCTCCATTGGGTGATATGCTTTCAGTGGTATTGCCTGGTGGCATGTGAAGGCCCTTCAGTGACAGTGTCTGTGCCGTGGCTGACTGTTGTCCCCTGGCCTGTGTTGGTCATTGCCAGGACACTGTCATGGTTCATTCATGCTCCTGCATGCATGTCGTTGTTGTTTGTTCTGCGCTCTGCATTACTGTGCATTTCCATGTGTGGCTGGGCAGCATGTCCCAACGTGTGTATGCCCTTGTGCATGTCCTTGTGTGTCCCTTGCACCCAACTCACAGAGTTTCCAGCTGTGTGTCTGCCGTGTCTAGTGGTGTGCTGTATCATGGTGGGTGGTGTCATATGTCCCCCAGTGCTGTCAGAATCACTGTCATCATCCATGCTGGGTTCCGTGTTGGTGCCTGTGTTGCCCTGTGCTGCATTGTGGGACTCTGCCATGTTGTTATACCACTGCAGAACTCAACACCGCCAGGGATAGCCCATTGGGACATGCTGTCCATCTTTGTATGGCAAGGGTTGGCTGCTGGTTGCCTCCTGTGTGGTGTACCGTCCTCATGGTCTCATCCTTCCTCTTGTAGGGCCACTACAAGCATCACTGTGGGCAACACGTCCCGAGGAGACCAAGGGAATGGAGGAGCTTCTCCGCAGGATTGTGAGGCAGCAGCGGACTCAGATCGAGCAGCAGGCCATCATAATTACTGAGACCAGGAGGGTGGCGAACATCCTGGAGGCTCGTCTCCCTGCTCCTGCGGACACATAATTATCTCTCCTGTTGTTTTTAAGTCAGCCCTCACCACCCCCCTCACTGGACTTGTCTTCTGTCCCTGTGTGCGTCCTCCTCCACTTTGCACCCTTGGCCTGTGTCTTCCCGTCCCTTCATCTGTTGTCATCCTTATGTTTACCTTTGTGTGCCTTTCCCTGCTACTGATGTTGCCAATTTTATCTTGTGGTGGGCATTTGGGGTTGTGTGTTGGGGGGGAGTTGGTGGGTATATTCTACTTCTGTTTCAGTGTTGTGGGGAGGGTTGTTCAGTGGTGGGTGGGGCATTTTGTACTCTGGGGTTTATTAATCGTTATGTTCTGTGTTATATTTGCTGTTATGTTTCCATTTGCTTTCCTGTTCATTATTGTTTATTACACTGGTTAATGACATTTTACGGTGTCCTGTGTCATTCTTGGGTGCTGGGGTTCCACATGCTTTGTACTGTTGCTGGTGTTCTCCACATGGGTCTGGGTTGTTGCTGGACTTTCCCTTGGTTGTGTGGCATCCTCATGGGTGGGCACTGTGGTGTGCTCCTGATACCTCATTCCAGCATGTGTTGCCTTGCATGTCCCAGGGTCAGGCTGTCTCTGCACTGTGTTCCATTGTGTGTTTGCACTGCCTGCCTGGTGCTATATTCAGTGCTGTCTTGTGTGCTATATTCAGTGCTGTGTTATTCCTGGGCTTTTTTTGCACTGCACTTCTGGGCCTGTTTGCCCGGTTTCCTTTGCTTGCTATATTCAGCGGGGTTTGCCCCGGGCTATTCGTTTTGAATATGGCTGGCATTTTGCTCCGGGCTAGGTTTGCATGTCTGGCAGTGCTATTCGCTGCCAGGGGCTAACCTTTGAATATCTGCCCCTGCATCTGAAAAATATCCTTCTTTTTAACACAATAGTACAACAGCTCAACTTTTTCTCATAGTCAATGTCTATTTTTTTCCAACAGATATCCAAACAGCAAAAACAATGCAATTTATTTTCAAACAACAAAAAAGTAAGTCATCAAATATTCATTTTTGTTTTAATTTTCTACAGCTCAGAATGCAAGAATGCTAAATGTAATTATAATGTGAGGTGCATTACAATTGTCTATTTAGCATCTTAATTTTTGGGGGACGGTGTTGCCACAGGCAGAGGCGGGGGGAACAACTGTACTCAGACAGTGATGCGTTAAATATTTTCAGGGCTGGAGCTCTGACAGGCAGCAAGGGAGACCACTATCATACCACAGCTTTGTTTTATACTCTGTTTAGGGTGAGGCAGATACGGGCAAAGCAGAACCACAATACCACCTGGAGCCAGAGTGGGAGACAGGTGGTATAGTGCTGTGGGCTGCCTGGGGGTGGTGCATGGACTAGCAGGGTGTGCAAGCTGTCATCCTGCTGTCTACGGTATGGCAGCCTGCATGTGGGTGGCTGCCTAGATAAGTCTAGTGGAACTGCACTTATCTTTTGGAGGTGCATCCCCAGACTAGCCCTGGTTTTGCACCTTTGACTTGGGCTGTGAATGGAGCTGCTCTAGGTATGCATAGGCACACCCCCTTCACTGCCACTCCAGATGCACCGCATATCATTACTGGGATTGAGTGGTGCATCTACAATGCACTGGCACATCAAGGTTGCACTGCCGCATGACAGCCCTTCCTAAAAGGCTTTCAACACATGCCAGGAATTTGCCAACACATCTCAGATGTGCTGGGTACATATCCTTTGTGAGTCCTGCCCCAACAGTTAAAGTACAATAAATCTTATGTTCCATGGTTCTAAACAAAAAAAATTATTTTTCACAGAATTGAAACATGTCCAAATCCTGGAGTGACAGGGAAGTGCTAGCCCTAGTTGAGGCTGTGAGCTGCCACGCCAACCCCAGGTTTGTAATGAGGACCACAAACCTCACTCTAGCACAGACCTGGGGTAAGATAAGTCACATTTTAAATTTACAGTATGAAAATACTTTTTTCTTACCTGTTAAGTATGGTAGAATAATAATATCTGTGGAGCAATACCATAGTAGTACACAGAGGCCCGGATATTCAGAAGGGTTGCTCATGGCGCAACACTGTTGCGCCATGTGCAACCCACTGATGCGCCCCGGCGTGATATTCAAATGGGGATTGTGCCTGGCACAAATCCCGATGCACCAAGCACATTAGTAATATATGCGGCGCAGGTAGGGGCATGCCCATGCATACTCCACACATCCCGATATTCAGCCCGGGATGTGCTGAGCCCATGCATGCGCAACCCCTACTTGTGCTGCACACAGGTGAGTCAAAAAAAAGGAACAATGGCTGGCCACCCACAGGTGAGCTGCCATATTGCGAGATGCAACTACGACGGCACCACCCATATGGTGGCCACCGAGTTCGGCTGCACCTTTGTAGCGCCCCCATCGCCGATCACGGGCATACATAGAAGAATAGACACTTCCTATATCCCTGGTGGTCCAGTGGACCACTCACAGCCCGATCACGGGCTTAAGTATAAAATGAAACATGTCCAATATCCCTGGTGGTCCAGTGGACCTCTACTAGCCCGATCGTGGGCATGCATAATATAGAATACACGTCCTATATCCCTGGTGGTCCACTGGACCGCTACCAGCCGAATTGCGGGCATGAGTAAATTAAAATACACGTCCGATATCCCTGGTGGTCCAGTGGACCAAATCCTGCCTGATTGCTGGCATGTGTAAAATAAATCAAATCCCCATAACCATGGTGGTTGAGCGGTACCCTCCTCCCCACCTGCCTGCTGAGCCCCGCCACCCCACTCCCCCAGTCAGTGGCGGGCAGCAGTTCCCCACCCACAAGCCACCCCACCACCCACCGACTGACACCATATGGCAGGGCTGCATGCCCATTGGTGCAGCGTGAGCCAATGAGCATGCAGCCCCCTGTACTACACAGTCCAGGTAGCCGCCCCGCTGACCGGGGAGTGGGGTGGTGGGGATCAGAGGGCGGGTGGGGAGAGGGGTACTGCTCAATCACCAGGGTTATGGGGATTTGATTTATTTTGCACATGCCCACTTTAGATAGGCTCTGGCTGTGCACTCGGGATTCATTACCAGATCTAGTGGGGTGGGGGCATTGCCTGGTTGAGGCCGTGCAACTCCTTTGTGTCCTAACATGTGTGCAGCTGGCATCAGGAAGGTATACTGATGATGTCCATGGCTTTAGATAGGCTTTGGCTGTGCACTTAGGATCCAGTACCTGGTCTGGGGAGGTGGGGACATTGCCTGGCTGAGGTCATGCAGCTCCTCGTTGTCCTAACTTGTATGCAGCTGGTATCAGGGAGGTCTACCATTGATGTCCATGGCTTTAGTTAGGCTGTGGCTCTACACTCCGGACTCAGTAGCTGGTCTGGTGGGGTTGGCGGCATTGCCTGGCTAAGGCCGTGCAACTCCTCATTGTCCTATCTTGTGTGCAGCTGTTATCAGGGAGGTATACCATTGATGCCCATGGCTTTAGTTAGGCTGTGGCTCTGAACTCAGGATCCAGTAGCAGGTCTGGGGGGTGGGGGCGCTGCCTGGCTTAGGCCGTGCAACACTTCATTGTCCTAACCTTTGTGCAGCTGGTATCAGGGAGGTATATTGTTGATGTCCACAGCTTTAGTTAGGCTGTGGCTTATCACTCAGGATCCAGTACCTGGTCTGGGGGGGTGGGGGCCTGGCTGAGGCTATGCAACTCCTCAGTGTCCTGACTTGTGTGCAGCTAGTATCAGGGAAGTATACTTTTGAAGTACATAAATTTAGTTGAGCTGTGGCTCTGCACTCAGGCTCCAGGACCTGGTCTGGAGGGTGGAGGCATTGCCTGCCTGCGGCCATGCAATTCCTCAGTGTCCTAACATGAGTGCAGCTGGTATCAGGGAGGTATACCACTGATGTCCATGCCTTTACTTAGGCTGTGGCTCTGCACTCAGGATCCAGTACCTGGTCTGGGGAGGTGGGGGCAATGCCTGTCTGAGGCCGTGCAGCTCCTCATTGTCTTAACTTGTATGCAGCTGGTATCAGGGAGGTCTACCGTTGATGTCCATGGCTTTAGTTAGGCTGTGGCTCTGCACTCAGGATACAGTAGCTGGTCTGGTGGGGTTGGTGGCATTGCCTGGCTGAGGCCCTGCAACTCTTCAGTGTCCTAACTTGTATGCAGCTGTTATCAGGGAGGTATACCATTGATGCCCATGGCTTTAGTTAGGCTGTGGCTCTGCACTCAGGACCAGTAGCTGGTCTGGGAGGGGTGGGGGCATTGCTTCTTTTAAGCCATGCAACTCCTCAGTGTGCTAACTTTTGTGCAGCTCGTATCAGGGAGATATACTGTTGATGTTTATTACTTTAGTAGGGATGGAGCTCTGCATGCAGGATCCAGTACCTGGTCTGGGGAGATGGGGGCATTGCCTGGCTGGGGCCGTACAACTCCTCACTGTCCTAACTTTTGTACAGCTGCTATCAAGGAGGTATACCATTGATGTCCATGGCTTAAGTTGGCCTCTGGCTCAGCACTCAGGATACACTACCTGGTCTGGGAGATAGGGGCATTGCCTGGCTGAGGCTGTGCAACTCCTCAGTATCCTAACGTATCTGCAACTGGTATCAGGAAGGTATACTGTTAATGTCCACAGCTTTAGTTGTGCTGTGGCTCTGCACTCAGGATCCAGTGCTTGGTCTGGGGGGGCATTGCCTGTCTCAGACAGTGCAACTCCTTAGTGTCCTAACTAGTGTGCTGCTAATATCAAAGAGGTATTTTGTTGATGTCCATGGCTTTAGTTATGCTGTGGCTGTGCAATCAGGATCCAGTACCTGGTCTGGGGGATTTGGGGGTATTGTCTGGCTGAGGCCGTGCAGCCCATCAGTGTCCTAACATGTGTGCAGCTGGTACCAGGGAGGCATACTATCGATATCCATGGCTTTAGTTGGGCTCTGGCTCTATACTCAAGATCCAGTACCTGGTCTGGGGGGTGGGGTCATTCCCTGGTTGAGGCCATGCAACTCCTTAGTGTCCTAATATGTGTGCAGCTGGTATCAGGGAGGTATACTGTTGTTGTCCATGGCTTTAGATGGGCTCTGGCTGTGCACGCAGGATCCAGTACCTGGTCTGGGGAGGTGGGGGCATTGCCTGGCTGAGGCCGTGCAGCTCCTCATTGTCCTAACTTGTATGCAGCTGGTATCAGGGAGGTCTACCATTGATTTCCATGGCTTTAGTTAGGCTGTGGCTTTGCACTCCGGATCCAGTAGCTGGTCAGGTGGTGTTGGTGGCATTGCCTGGCTGAGGCCGTGCAACTCTTCAGTGTCCTATCTTGTGTGCAGCTGTTATCGGGGAGGTATACCATTGATGCCCATGGCTTTAGTTAGGCAGTGGCTCTGAACTCAGTATCCAGTACCTGGTCTGGGGGGGTGGGGGCATCGCCTGCCTGCAGCTGTTCAATTCCTCAGTGTTCTAATATGAGTGCAGTTGGTATCAGGGAGGTATACCACTGATGTCCATGCCTTTACATAGAAACATAGGCTATGGTTCTGCACCCAGGATCCAGCACCTGGTCTGGGGAAGTGGGGGCATTGCCTGACTGAGGCCGTGCAGCTCCTCATTGTCCTAACTTGTATGCAGCTGGTATCAGGGAGGTCTGCCATTGATGTCCATGGCTTTAGTTAGGCCATGGCTCTGCACTAAGGACCCAGTAGCTGGTCTGGTGGGGGAGGTGGCATTGCCTGGCTGAGGCCGTGCAACTCCTCAGTGTCCTAACTTGTGTGCAGCTGTTATCAGGGAGGTATACCATTGATGCCCATGGCTTTAGTTAGGCTGTCGCTCTGCACTCAGGATCCAGCAGCTGGTCTGGGGGGTGGGGGCGCTGCCTGGCTCATTCTGTGCAACACCTCAGTGTCCTAACTTTTATGCAGCTGGTATCAGGGAGGTATATTGTTGATGTCCACAGCTTTAGTTGGGCTGTGGCTCTTCACTCAGGATCCAGTACCTGGTCTGTCGGGTGGGGGCATTGCCTGGCTGAGGCCATGCAACTCCTTAGTGTTCTGACTTGTGTGCAGCTAGTATCAGGGAGGTATACTGTTGAAATACATGACTTTAGTTGAGCTGTGGCTCTGCACTCAGGATCCAGTACCTGGTCTGAGTGGTGGGGGCATTGCCTGCCTATGGCCGTGTAATTCCTCAGTGTCCTAACTTGAGTGCAGCTGGTATCAGGGAGGTATACCACAGATGTCCATGCCTTTACTTAGGCTGTGGCTCTGCATTCAGGATCCAATACCTGGTCTAGGGAGGTAGAGGCATTGCCTGGCTGAGTGTGTGCAACTCCTCAGTGTCCTAATGTATGTGCAGCTGGTATCAGGGAGATATACCATTGATGTCCAATGCTTTAGTTGGGCTGTGGCTCTGAATTCAGGATCCAGCACCTGGTCTGGGGAGGTGGGGGCATTGCCTCTTTTAGGCCATGCAACTTCTCAGTGTGCTAACTTTTGTGCAGCTAGTATCAGGGAGGTATACTGTTGATGTTTATTACTTTAGTAGGGATGGAGCTCTGCACTCATGATCCAGAACCTGGTCTTGGATGGGTAGGGGCATTGCCTGACTGAGGCTGTGCAACTCCTCACTGTCCTAACTTTTGTGCAGCTGCTATCAGTTAGGTATACTATTGATGTCCATGGCTTAAGTTGGCCTCTGGCTTTGCACTAAGGATACACTACCTGGTCTGGGGATGGGACATTGCCTGGCTGAGGCCGTGCAACTCCTCAGTATCCTAACATGTCTGCAGCTGGTATCAGGGAGGTATATTGTTAATGTCCACAGCTTTATTTGGGCTGTGGCTCTGCACTCAGGATCCAGTGCCTGGTCTGGGGGGGGCATTGTCTGTCTCAGGCCGTGCAACTCCTTAGTGTCCTAACTAGTGTGCTGCTGATATCAGAGAGGTATATTGTTGATGTCCATGGCTTCAGTTAGGCTGTGGCTGTGCACTCAGGAACCAGTACCTGATCTGAGGGGTTTGGGGGAATTGCCTGGCTGAGGCTGTGCAACCCATCAGTGTCCTAATTTGTGTGCAGCTGGTATCAGGGAGGCATACCATCAATATCCATGGCTTTAGTTGGGCTGTGGCTCTACACTCAAGATCCAGTACCTGGTCTAGGGGGGTGGGGGCATTGCCTGGTTGAGGCCATGCAACTCCTTAGTGTCCTAACATGTGTGCAGCTGGTATCATGGAGGTATACTGTTGATGTATATGGCTTTAGATAGGCTCTGGCTGTGCACTCAAGATCCGGTACCTGGTCTGGGGATGGGGGCATTGCCTGCCTGCGGCCATGCAATTCCTCAGTGTCCTATCATGAGTGTAACTGGTATCAGGGAGATATACCATTGATGTCCATGACTTTAATTGGGCTGTGTCTCTGCACTCAGAATCCAGTACCTGGTCTGGGGAGGTGGGGGCATTGCATCCCTTAAGCCATGCAACTCCTCAGTGTCCTAACTTGTGTGCAGCTGGTATCAGGGAGATATACCATTGATATCCATGGCTTTAGTTAGGCTGTGGTTCTGCACTCAGGATTCAGTACCTGGTCTGGGGGGGTGGGGGTATTGCCTGGCTGAGGCTGTGCAACTCCTCAGTGTCCTAACTTGTGTGCAGCTGGTATCAGGGAGGTATATCATTGATGTCCATAGCTTTAGTTGGACTGTGGCTCTGCCCTCAGGATCCAGTACCTGGTCTGGGGGGTGGGGGCACTGCTTGGCTGAGGCCGTGCAACTCCTCAGTGTCCTAACTTGTATGAAGGTAGTATCATGGAGGTATAGAATTGATGTACATGGATTTAGTTGAGCTGTGGCTCTGCACTCAAGATCCACTACCTGGTCGGAGTGGTGGAGCTTTGCCTGCCTGAGACCGTGCAACTCCTCAGTGTCCTAGCATCAGTGCAGCTGGTATCAGGGAGGTATACCATTGATATCCATGGCTTAAGTTGGGCTGTGGCTCTGCACTTATGATCCACTACTTCTTCGGGGTGGTGGAGGCTTTGCCTGGCTGAGACCGTACATCTCCTCAGTGTCCTAACTTGTGGGCAGCTGGTATCAGAGAGGTGTACTCTTGATGTCTATGGCTTTAGTTAGGCTGTGGCTGTGCACTCAGGATCCAGTACTTGGTCTGAGGGGGTGGGGGCATTGCTTGGCTGAGGCTGTGCAACTCCTCAGTGTCCTAACATGAATGCAGCTGGTATCAGGGAGGTATACCATTGATGTCCATGGCTTAAATTGGGTTGTGGCTCTGCATTCAGGATCCAGTACCTGGTCTGGGGAGGTGGGGGCATTGCCTGGCTGAGACTGTGCATCTCCTCAGTGTCCTAACTTGTGGGCAACTGGTATCATGGAGGTATTCCATTGATGTACATGCCTTTAGTTAGGCTGTGGCTCTGCACTCAGGATCCAGTACCTGGTCTGGGGAGGTGGGGGCATTGCCTGGCTGAAGCTGTGCAACTCCTCAGTGTCCTAACTTATGTGCAGCTGGTATCAAGGAGATATAATATTGATATCCATGTCTTTTTAGTTGCACTGTGGCACTACACTCAGAATCCAGTTCCTGATCTGGGTGGAGGCATTGCCTGGCTGTGGCCGTGCAACTCGTCAGTGTCCTAACTTGTGTGCAGCTGGTATCATGGAGTTATACCATTGATGTCCATGGCTTTAGTTAGGCTGTGACTCTGCACTCAGAATCCAGTACCTAGTCTGGGGGGATGGGGGCATTGCCTGGCTGAGACCATGCAACTCCTCAGTGTCCTACCTTGTGTGCAGCTGGTATCAGGGAGGTATACCATAGATGTCCATGGCTTTAGTTGGGCTGTGGCTCTGCACTCAGGATTCAAAACCTGCTCTGGGGGGTTGGGGTATTGCCTGGCTAAGGTTGTGAAGCTGCTCAATGTCCTAACTTGCCTTCAGCTGGTGACAGGGAGGTATAACATTAATGTTAAAAGCATTACTTAGGTTTCATATCTGCACTCACAATCCTGCACCTGTTGGTGAGGGCTGCCGGGCACTTTCTTGCTGACAGCATGCAAGTACTCACTGTCCTAACTTATCTTCAACTACTATCTGAGAGGCATGAAATGAATGATTCTGCCTAACATCACAGTACAAGTACCCGGTATCATATGTATTGGTGTGAGCACATATTGCTGATGGCACAGGGCCCTTTGGGCCCCACACTCCCATCAGCTTGTCCACTTCCTGCCCAACATCACACTGCAACTACTGATTATCATACATATTGGCTACAGCATCTATTGGTGGGAGTGAGGAACCCTTCGGGCTCCACAATCCCACCAACTTGTCCATTTCTGCCTAACATCACAGTACAAGTACTAAATTTCATATGTATTGGTGGGAGCGCATATTGCTGGGAGCATGCTGCCCTGTGGGCCCCACGTTCACACCAACTTGTGCACTTCTCACTAACATCGCACTGCAGCTACCGAAAAGAAAAAATTACTCACCTTAGTAATTGTGTTTCTTCTAACGGAGTCTTGCTGTATTCTAACATATGCAGTTAGCCCCAGCACTTGAACTGCTCCAGAGAGGAAATAGTTAACTCTATGCAGGAAGCATAGAATGTTGAGCTCAAGCTCAGTTCAAACCTCGGTCTGCAGCACTTCAAAGAGTAACCGTCAGATTCTTATGAGCTAATACTAGCTAACTACACTTCTTAAGTTGAAATTGTAAAGAAGATAGCCAACAGGCAACAGATTTTTGGGTCCCTCAAAAGTCTCAAAATAATAACTAGGTAGTGAACTGACATATAGCTACCAAAACAACATAACAATAACCCATTCCCCCTTTCTAAAAAGGAGGCGGCCAAGTACACCCCTGAGGTGCAACACTGTACCTGCCAACCCACTTCCCAAAAACAAGTTCTGAGAGGGGAGACAGGGAAGGAGGTCAGAATACAGCAAGACTCCATTAGAAGAAACACAATTACTAAGGTGAGTAATTTTTTCTTCAAACAACATGAAGTTTTGCTGTATCCTGACATACTATATGCAGACTACCAAGCAGTACTGCAACGGAGGAGGGTACCGAACCTATTTGAGGAATATGGTCTGCAGTATTGCTGGTCCAAACTGAGCATCACTCCTAGCCTGGATATCCAGAGAATAATGCTTGGTAAAAGTATGGACAGTTTTCCAGGTGGCTGCTTTACATATCTCTAGTAAAAAGTATATCCCTGGCAGCAGCCAGAGAAGCAGCTGTACCCCTAGTCAAAAAATGTGCCCTCTGACCTGAGGGGGGTATTTTGCCTAGTTTTTCATAGCAGAATTGTATACAAGAGACAATCCACCTGGCAATAGTTCTCTTAGTAGCAGGTTTACCCTCTTCCACTTCACCATAAGTGAGAAACAATAGAGGACAGTCAAACCTAAGTGCCCTAGTATGTTCAATGTAGTAGCTAAGTGCCCTCTTAACATCCAAACTGTGTAATCTTCTTTCTCCTGAAGAAGAATGATCAGTGAAGAACACAGGAAGAGGCATGGACTGGTTCAGATGAAAATCTGAAACCACTTTGGTTAAGGATCACCTTATCTCTGTGGAATGAGATCAAATCTGGCTCCACTGACAGAGCTTGTAATTCACTAATACACTGGCAGAAGTGATAGCTACCAGGAACACAGTTTTCCAAGTCAAGTACTTGAGTTCTGCTGAAGCCAATGACTTAAAAGGGGGTTGCATAAGCTGAGCAATGCAAACATTAAGATCCCAAGCAAGGGTTGGGTCCCTAAAGGGAGGATTAGTATGTACCAAACCTTTAAAGAACTTACAGAAGACAGGATGAGATGCAGGGAAGAAACCTTCCCCACCGACAGGAATGCAGAGACAGCTGCTAGATGCACTTTCAAAGTGGCTGGCCTGAGGCCTAAGCCATTGAGATGAACCATATAATCCAAAACTGTAGTCAGATCAGCAGTATCTGGTAAGCCATCCTTATTGGAGCACCAAATATTGAATCTCTTCCATTTGGAATTATAAGTTTTTCTGGTGGCAGGTTTTCAAGAGGCTTTAAGAATACCCAGAACCCCCTGAGACAGGTGCAGACTTGTATACTCTAACTCTTCAAGAGCCAAGCCTTGAGGTTGAGAGGCTGAAGGTTGGGGTACCAGCTTCTTCCCTGAGAGGAGGATAATAGATTGTGCTTCTTGGGAAGAGACAGAGGGGAGATGGACTGCTAGGGACATCAATAGAGTATACCATGGCTGTCTGGCCCAGTCTGGTGCAATCAGGATCACCTTGCATTGTTGTGACCTGATCTTGACCAGTACCTTGAATAACAAAGGAAAGGGAGGAAAGGCATACAGGAATTCCCCCCCCCAATCCAGAACCAGAGCATCCAGGGGAACTGTGCCCATGACTGGAGGTCTGCAACAGAAGACAGGCAGTTGATGATTGTCTGGAGCTGCAAAGAGATCTATCTCTGGAGTGGCCCACCTGGAGAAAATTACTTTCAATATGAAGGGGTCCAGGGTCCATTTGTGATGGCCCTGAGAAATCCTGCTTAGGGCATCTGCTAGCACATTGTCCTTCCCTGGAAGATGGACTGCTACTGGAGATGCCTGCAGGGCATAAGTCAAAGACCATATTTTCATGGCTTCCGTGCACAAGGTCATAGACCAAGTGCCTCCCTGCTTGTTGATGTACCACATGGTGGTGGTGGTGGTGTTGTCTATCCTGACCTGAACCACCTTGTTCTTTACTGAGTCTGAGAAGGCTTGGAGAGCCAGGAATACTTCCCTGAGTTCCAGAAGATTGATATGAAGAAGAGACTCCTGAGGGGACCACACCCCTTGTGCTGTGAGGGCTCCTAAGTGAGCTCCCCAGCCCAGGAGAGAGGCATCTGTGGTTAACACCACTGAATGAGTCTGACTGATGAATGGGACTCCTTGTCTGAGATTGTCCTGATCCAACCACCATTGGAGAGCTTGGACTAGAGTCTGAGTCACTGGAATCAATTTGGTTAGAAGATCTTTTTTTCTGAGACCAAAAGAACCTCAGATGGAACTGAATGTCCCTCATTTGATATCTGGCTCCCTCTACCACTGCAGTGGAAGCTGCCATGTGGCCCAGGAGCTAAAGAAAATGTCTTGTTGGTCGAGATACTAGAAGGCGGAAAGAAGAAGCAAGGTCTGTAAGGGCCTTCAGCCTTACCAAGGGAAGAAAAGCCTTTGCCTGGACAGTATCCAACTGTACCCCTATGAAGGTAAGGAGTTGTACTGGTTCTAGAATTAACTTTAGTAGATTGAGAAGAAACTCTAGGGAAGTGAACAACTGTTGTGTCACTTGTAGGTCTGACTTGACTTGGTCTGGAAACTGCCCGACAATGAGCCAGTTATCCAGATATGGAAAAATGGAAATATTCTGTCTCCTGAGAAAGGCCACTACTACTGCTAGGCATTTTGTGAACACCATTGGAGCTGATATTAGGCCAAAGGGCATTGCTCTGAACTGATAATGGCCTCAAGGCAATTCGAACCTGAGGTACTTTCTGTGGGAGCACCTGATTGGGATGTGAAAATAGGCATCCTTGAGGTCCAGGGAAGCTAACCCATCCCCTGGCCTTAGAGAGGGAAGAATTACTCCCAGAGTCACCATTTTGAATCTTGGCTTTAAAAGGTGCTTGTTTATGTATCTTAAGTCTAGGATGGGCTGCCACTCCCCTATCTTTTTTGGAGTAAGGAAGTATCTGGAATACAGACCCTTGCCCATGTACCGAATAGGGACCCTCTCTACAGCCCTGAGGGTTAGTAGAGAAGACACCTCTGCTTCTAGAGCAGTGGTCTTGGAGGGGTTTGCAGGTGAAAGGACTTGGTCCTCAATTTTGGAAACTTTGGAAAACTGAAGGCCATTCCCTGGCTTACCACCTCCAGGACCACCTGTCTGAGGTAATAGACTTTCAGGCCTGGAAGTAGTAAGCCAGCCTGCTTCCTACTGGGATTGGAGAGTCGACCAGGGCTGACACATGAGGGTGTCTGCTTGGCAGGAGCCTTGGACTGATAGGAGGATGCAGCCCTGCTCATCCCTCTTCTGCCTCTCCCTCTGAATAACCCCCTCTGAGGAAAAGGAGAAGAGGCCTGTGCCTGGTAGAAAGGCCTGTGAGAAGGCCTGCCCCTACCCCTAGACTGCTGCCTCTGAGGAGTTGACTGCCTTTCCTTGGCCTGTGCACTCCTGTAGGTGGTCTGGTATTCATCCATTTTCTTCATGTAATTCTTTGTCTGCTCACCAAACAGAATTACCCATCACAGGGAAATCCATGGCCTTAGCTTGAGTGTCCTGTGAGAGGCTAATACATCTGAGCCAAGCAAATCTCCGAAGAGGCAAAGATATAGCCATGACTCGTGATGCCACATCATTTGAGTCCACAGCAGCATGAAATTGAATCTTGGATGCCTCGATCCCATCAGCAGTCACCTCCTCCAGCTCTTTGGCTAGCTGGGGGAGGCCTGTTTAGCCAGTTCCAGGACAGTATCCCATCTGGACTTCTGGTATCTGGCTGTGTAGGCCATATAATTTGCCAGCCTGAGTCCCAAGGAGGATGCTAAGTACTGTTTCTTGGCCATAGCATCCACCTTTCTACAGTCTTTATCTGGGGTGTGTGAAGCCAAAGATATGTTAGCCTTGTCACAGGCTGCAGCCTGCACTACCCCAACATGGCTGCATTGGTGGAACAAGAACTCTGTACCTGAGCCTGAAAGCATATACCTCCTGCCCATTCTTTTATCTATAGGAGGTAAAGAATTTGGTGTTTGAAGAACTTTCTGTGTCTGTTTCCCAAATGATTTATGAGGGGAATAGACAATCTTTTGGACTATGGGATGTCCATCATTTCCAAGAAATCAGGCTCCTCTTGTTCCTCAACAGTTTCAACCAAGGGAAGCCGGAGGGTCTCAGACACCTTTTTGTAGAACAAATAGTGGGATGGGGACTCAGAAAGCCTGGGAGGGGAAACATTAGAAGGTCTGTCTGGGGAGATGTCCAGTTCAATGGGCTCATCCAGACCATCATCACCATCATCATCATCGTCGTTATCCTGTTCTTCCTCCCTTTCCTACTCCAGTTCATAAAATTCATCCGGAACATATTCCAGAACCGGGGGAACTGACTGAACTGAACGCCTACCGAGAGGCATCGGATCAGACGGAACCGGATGGAGTGATTCTACAATGCTTATCGCCCTGGCTATTTCCTCGGTGGTTGAACGCTGCAGTTCTGGATCTGAACTGTGCCAATTTCCTTTTTCTCTTTGATGGAACTAACCCCTCAGGATCAGCTCTCCTTTTGCCAGAGGGAGTATCGCCCAGGTCAGTGGGCACTCCCTCAGGTTCAGTCAGAACCGAACGAGACTGGACATCCAGATTAGCAGACATCTCGGCCTCCTTTTCCCTGAGCCTACCCAACCTCTTTTCTAGGGTGGCCTTTGGGAAATGTTTACAAATTTGGCAGTCTGAATCGAGGTTGCCAAACCCCAGACAATAAACACAAGTGGTGTGAGGGTCTGCCTTAGCAAAAGTATCCCCACACTCACCACAGTGTTGAAACCCAGTGGGCCCACTTTTTTTCTTGGGTTTCTCAGACATGGCCAGGCTACAAACTTACCCGTTACAGCTTAAAAGCCAGGTAAGACCCTCCTATCAGTTACCAACCATGTTACGGGTCATGGAAAAAAATGTATAAATATAACTGATAGGAACTGGTACCTCACACTAGAATAAAGAAAATAAATAAATCCTAACACAATCAGTTCCTAACCGGACCGATCGACAGGTTTTACAATTTTCACACAGAAAATATACAGTACACAATAACCTAAAGTCCACTACCTACACAGTTACTGTACCGCAGACAGGGATTTGAAGCTGAAAATAAATGAAAATGGTATTTAAACTGACAGATTTTCAACCGAACCGACTAAGCAAAGGAGCAATCTCCGGAGTGACTGTTCAGTTTGGCGGATTAAAGAATCTGACGGTTACACTTTGAAGTGCTGCAGACAGAGGTTTGAACTAAGCTCGAGCTCAATGTTCTATGCTTCCTGCATAGAGTTAACTCTTTCCTCTCCAGAGCAGTTCAAGTGCTGGGGCTAACTGCATATGTCAGAATACAGCAAGACTTCATGTTGTTTGAATCATACATATTGGTGAGAGCACATATTGGAAGAAGCGTGGTGCCCTTAGGGCCCTACGCTCCCACCAACTTGTCCATTTATCCCTAACATCACAGTACAAGTACTAAATCTCATACAGTATGTATCGGTGGGAGCACATATTGGTGGGAGCTCATAGTGCTGGGAGTGTGGGGCCCTTTGGGCCCCACACTCACACCAACTTATGCACTTCTCACTAACATTGTACTACAACCACTGAAAATCATACGTATTGGTGAGAACACATATTGGTGGGAGCACGGGGCCCACCAACTTGTCCTTTTCTGTACCTGTTTACATTTTACACACCTAACCACTGAAAATTTTCTCTATGGCAGTAAGGCTAGCTACCCTATAAATTTCAAGCCACTAGCACAATGCAGAATGCTATCTGCAAAATGTATACAGCATAATGCAATATCTCCACAGCAAATTAATTTTCTGACACCTGAACACCATAGTTCTCATCTACAGGACATCCCCTCAACACCCTCAAAATTTCAAGTTAAAAGACCAAACCGTTTCTGAGATATTTAATTTTAAAGTTTTTGCACCTTTAAAATTCTTTGATTGTGAGAATCGATTGTGAATTCATGATCAAAGACCATCTTTGATTGTGAGGGACATCTGGTTGTGAAATTTGGGCTATCTTGTCTCTCTCTCAGAGACATCTGGCCCAGCAAAAATCTGGCCATCTCATCCTGCCCCCACGAACGAAGCCCACAATCAAAGAAATCTCATGATCAAAGAATTTACAGGCTCGCAATCAAAGAATTTGCAGCCTTGCGATCAAAGAATTAAAATCGTTAAAACTCTAGTTTTTGACACAATTACATTAAACCACAGGCATAACTTGATAGAGGGAAGCCCCCTGAGCAAAACCCATCCTAGTTTGATTTCGCAAGTCACCCTGGGCTGAGATATTTGACTTTTAAATCTGGTCATCTCATCCCTCCCTCATGAATGGAGATTGCGATCAAAGAATCTAAAAATCATAGAATTTGCAGGCACATGATCAAAGATTACTAGTGAGCTGTGATCAAAGAATTTAAAATTGAAAACTCTTTTTTGACATAAGTACATTAAACCACAGGCATGGCTCAATAGAGGGAAGCCCCCTGAGCAAACCCCATCCTAATTTGACTTCACAAGTCACCCCTGAGCTGAGATATTTGTGTTTTTAAATCTGGCCATCTTGTCCATCCCTCATGAATGAAGATTACGATCAAAGAATCTCGTGATCAAAAAATTTGCAGGCTCGCAATCAAAGATCATTAGCGAGTCGCGATCAAATAATTTAAAATTTAAAACTCTATTTTTTGACATAAGTACATTAAACCACAGGCATGGCTTGATAGAAGGAAGCCCCCTGAGCAAAACCCATCCAAGTTTTACTTCAGAAGTCACCCCTGGGCTGAGATATTTGTTTTTTCCAACCCCAAACTGAAAACAAGATGGTGGCCATTGTGATTAATACATTTCTTACAATCAAAGATTCTTCGATCATGAGCCTGCAAATTATTTGATCGTGAGGAGTGACCAGATGACCAAAACCCCATTCTTCTTTTGCAAGATAACCAAATAAATTTTGCCATAGACTTATAATGGGAACTAAAAAGTTTAATAACTTTTGAATGGATTAATATTTTTTCACCAAACAAAAAGTGGCATATTCCTTGATACAGGCTCTTTGTATATGCCAGATTTCAGACCAGTGGACAACACAGTGGCCACACAGCACCATGGATAAATCCAAAAAACTGCCCAGAAAAGTGGCAAAAAGTGAATTTTTCAGCGATTCACTGCACAAAAACCATATGTCTGACCAAAATGCAATTTGGTAAATCAAGAGATGTACCATGCCCCACCAAGCATACTAAATTTCATGCAAATCCATTAAACGGGTCCAAAGTTATTAATGCACAAAGTTCAACTTTAACATTAACGTGCCTTCGTAACCCTAATTATAGGGGCACGACCGCGACCCTATAATATGCAGTGTATATATATATATATATATATATATATATATCTTCTTTTTCCCAGCATCTGCATTTATGAAACTTGGACAAATAAGCAGTTGTCATCTCTTCTACAGACTGTGAAAATTCTAGATCAGGAGCATGTTGCATTTTTAAGTTATAGATAAAAGTCTTCTCATTTTCATGAAAGTTTATAAGGCACTTTTTAAGAGGCTGCATTTTTTTTCTTCAGAGCATGGCTTGTACCAGGCTGTGTTCAAGCAATGTTCATTCCTTATCTCTGGTTGTCAAGGATATTTAGTACCTTTGTCATCTCAAAAATGTAAGGGCTTCTTTTTAGATGGCTGTTTGCTGGCAGAGTGCTCTTTAATATTGCTCTTAAAAACAAAACTTAGGCCTAATGTGTCATCCCCTTTTTTTAGTGTGTAAGCCTCAAACAGTGTTTTTTTATTTGCAGTTAGAAAACTCATGTAGGCATTAATTTTAACCAGAAGTTTTATAGTATGCCTCCCTTATAATTATGCCCTTATAAAGAATATAAAATAGTAATTAAAATAATATCAATAATAATAAGATTAACATTTAATAAAATAAAATAGTTTAATAACAGTTTTGTTCCTACATTTTTTTTAAATTAAAAAGGCACTTTAAAAATGCATTTTGTAATTTAAAATTATGATTTTACTATATGGGTATATAGTTTAAGAATTATAGGGAAAACAAAACACAGAACACACAGTTGCATTATTGTGTGGTAACTTATGACATGATTAGCACATGACATTATTACATGTGACATCATTGGATGCGACATTATAAGATATGACTTCACTAGGTGACCTTATTGGAGATGCACTATACTATCTGGCATAGAAATATGTACAGTACTACATAAATAAACATGATTACAACTTTGTACATGTATCTACTGTAACAATTGCTTACATTGTTTTAAACATTTATAAATACAATAATGTTTTATTACTTTTAAAGATCAGTATTACAAGTAACACTTTAACTTGACTTGTTGTTTATTATTTTCACTTTTTACATGATCTTGTACCTTTTTAATCTTTATCATCACAGTACATGTAAGGATAGTAGGCTACATTTTGTTATATTTTATAAATTTTGTCCCCACTATGTGCTGAAGGTATTACTTATTTGGGCCCTTATAACCTTTACCAGTTTTTAGCAAGATATTATTTCTTGATCAGAAGTTACCTTTTTGGTAGTATGTGGATTTTAGTTTAAGATCCATTTGTAGTTTACCTTCAGTAATTATAGTTACACAGGGAATTTTAATGAAGTTACTAAAGTTTTGTTATCTTATTATACTTTTACTAAATCAAAATTAAATTTTTTACTATCCTATATATTTTTTAGTTAAAATTAAAACCAACATTAAAATTAAAATTAAGCTTAAGTAACATTTTTTGTTTGTTTTTAAGATGTTTTTACCGTTGTAAATAAACTGGACCATTACTAGGGTTTGGGTGCCCTGGTAACCTGAAGGTCAGTTAGCCTACAATGATGGCATCTTTTGAAAACATATGTTTTAATGGAAAGAACATTTTGCAATGTTTTTCTAATTCAGTTTTACAAGTATAGGGTTAGTTAACTGGCTCCTGAAAATTAGAAAAAGTAAGTTTTTTTTTAATTTACCTTATTTTTTATCAGTCTACTTTTTCATTATCAGCTTTAGTTTTCATTATCAACTACATGTACTTTTTGATAAGGGAAGGGAGGGAGGAGTTGGTAACAATGAAGGAAAGGAAACCCAAGGCTGAGGCATAGCACTAGAAACAGACATGGGTACCACGAGTTATATGAGCTAACAGGTAATTCCTATGGAGGGAGGAGGGGTCTGCCTATCCTCCATGGCACCATGGAACAGATATACCTTTACCTAACATTTAAAGCATTTAAAGGGAGGATCAACCAATGCCTACCTGAGGATCGTTCAGGGTCTGCAATTTCAGAAAATTTAGGTAGGGAATCCAACAGAATTTAAATTTGGACATTTGGTATTTTTGCAGATGTGAGATCCTGTCCAGTTTGGCCAGGGAAGAGAGAGACACTAACACCTCGGCCAGTGTAGGCGTCAGAGAGGACTTCCATTGCATAGCAAAGCTCTCTTGGTTTGGAGACACAGCAGTGCCAGCCATCTAGTCTCAAAGGGGGTCATTTGGGGATCATGGTACGGGTACCCAAAATATAAAAAAGCAGACTAAAAGGGATCTGCTTCTCCAGTACTTTGCAAGCAGTGTCTTGGATACCTTGCCACAAGGAATGTATTTGAGGACAGGACCACAGTATATGTAAAATATCCACTCTTGGCCCCTGACATCTCCAACAAGAGTCAGAATCCAGAAGTTTGGCTGTAAAAAGCACAGATGGGGATTTATACCAGGAGTGGGCTATTTTGTTTTGTATTAGTCTGGATCTAGTGTCGGTCAGCCAACTATGGGTATCCCTCCAAGACTGTTCCCAGGCTGTGGAAGGAAAAGGAGTCTGAAGCATCTTTTCCCATTTAAGCCTTGCCCTCTCAGAGTATTGGGGAAGAGTGTCTCTCAGTTTAGCATAGATATGACCTGCAAGATCCATTGGCTGCTGTATGCAGATATGCAGCTCTGAGGTACATACCTGGGATGCTGGTGGGTGCAGCACATCTCTGAGTGCTGCCCTAAGCTGGAGGTATTTCCAAAATTCTTACTGGAGAAGATTCCAGATACGTTGGAGGGATTGAAATGTATGAAGAGTTTTGAGGTTGGGGTCTAACAGGTCCTTTAGTATGAGAATGCCTCTGTCTGCCCAGGATTTCCAAAAAACCCAATGTGTATCAATAGTAATATCAGGGTTGTGCCATAAAGGGGTATACGGCAGAGGGAAAGGAATTTGGTTCAATATTTTATGGGTAGCCAACCAATTAGACCTGGCAGCCTTAACTGTCAGAGAAATAGATGGGGACATAGAGCAACCAGGGGGACAGAGCCTATGGGCCTTATGAGGTGTCAGTAAAGAGGAAAAATTGGATGTAACAGTGATAGCAAGTTCTATGTGGATCCATTGAGGGGAAAGAGATGTAAGATAGTGCAACTCCTTTACTGTTTGAGCCAACAGAAATGCTTGCCAGTATCCTTCTAGCCATGGAAGGTTCCAACCCCCTTTATTCCAATGTGCTCTCAGTTGGGCATGGCTAAATATTGGTTTAGCACCTTCCCACAAGAAATCTCCAATAAGCCTATCTAGGGCTAAATACCAATGTTGAGGTAGGGGATGGGTATATGCATAAGCAGATAAAAGATCTTGGGTGCAGAGATCATTTTAATTGCGGCTATTTTGCCTGCAAGGATCAATTGGAGAGGTTTCCACCTATCAAACTCTGTTTTTAGAGATCTGAGAAGGGGTTTGACATTTGTCTCCCAGAGAGTATCTAAAGAGGGTGCAATAATGATGCCCAGATATGTGATCCCAGTTGGAGCCCAGATTAGACCTGTGGACTGTGCGATCTTATGGGAGCAAATCACATTCAGGGGAAGCATTTCTGTCTTGGATTGGTTAAGTTTCAGCCCTGAGTATTGGGAAAATAAGTCCAGTAATTCCATTGGGGGGTGGATCTTTCTAAGTCCACTAGAGGGAGAAACAAGTCGTCGGCATACATAAGAATGTATATTCTGTGGTCCCCACCTTAATACCAATAATATCTGGGTGGCCATGGAGTGCAAGGGCCAGTGGCTCCACTGCCAGAATAAAAAGGAGTGGGGAAAGTGGGCAGCCTTGTCGTGTCCCTTGCTCGAGTTGGAATGGGGCAGAGAGTGTAGTATTTGTATTAACTCTGGCTGAGGGGGGATGAGTAAATAGCTTGGACTCTGGAGAGAAATTTTGAACCAATTCCAAATGCCGCCAAAGCAAGGTACAAGTAATCCCACTCAATGGAATCGAAAGCTTTTTCAAAATCCACTGCAACTGCTGCAGCCGGGGTGGAAAGAGAACTTGCTATATGCATGATATTCGTTAGTGTCCTTAAGTGGTCAGAACTGTGTTGCTCAGGAATAAAACCCACTTGAAAGGGGTGTATGAGTCCTGTCAGCAGGGGACTTAACCTGGATGCCTGAAGTTTAGCATAAAGTTTACTGTCAATATTAATGAGAGAGATCGGCTGGTAATTGCCCAGGTTGGAGGGATCTTTACCTTTTTTAGGGATAAGTACAATATTTGCCTTTCTTAGTGAGGGGGGAAGAACACCTTTAAGCTCAACATCTTGAAATACAGCCATTAGAAGAGGGGTAATAGTGGGGGCAAGTGCCTGATAAAAATCTGCTGAATATCCATCATTCCCGGGGAATTTACCTAATTTGAGAAGTTTAATTGCAGTACTAATCTCCTCTGAAGTTATGGGAAACTCAAGAAGCTGGGCTTGCAGATTAGTAAATTTAGGGAGCTGGCAGGAATGAAGAAAGGGCTGTATCTCACTGTTCAGGTGAGAGTGAGTGGAGGTGAACAAAGGCCTGTAAAAAGAGGCCATAATATGGTTTATTGCCTTAGGGGCAGTGGCCAGAGATCCATGCTTGTCTCTAAGGCCAGCAATAAATCTGCTAGCTTGCTGTTTGTGAAGCTGATATGCAAGTACCTTGCCAGCTTTACCTCCACCTTCCCAGATGGAGTGCTGCAAGCGTAGAATGGCTATTTCGGCTTTTCTGTTAAGGATCTGATTAATTTCAAAGTGCAAATTCAAAACAGTTTTACCTATTGGAGAGTGAGGGGAGGGGGAGAGTAGGGCCTTAAAAAGGCATTCAGCCTCCTTCAATTTCTGTTCTAGGGATGCAAGATGTAGTTCCCGCTCTCGTCTTTTTGCTGCAGCAAAGCCCATTATGCTGCCCCGCTTGGTGGCTTTAAACGCTTCCCATTTGTTAGCCACAGATGTATCTGGTTTGGGGTTGTGGGACAGGAAAAGGGCAGCTTCATTTCAAGCCCATGGGATAAATTCAGGATCCCTCATTAGAAGAGGGTCTACCCTCCAGTTATGGGGTGGTGGGGATGGGATCCCACTGAAGGAGAAGTTGAACTGAGGCATGGTCTGAGATAACCCTAGGAAGAATAATGGCATCCAGAGATTTCTCAGTAATTGTCAAAGACCCCAACCAGAAATCCAATCTGCTATAGGAGGCATTAGTCTCTGACTGGTAGGTGTAGTCTCTAGTTCTGGGATGGAAAAGTCTCCAAATATCTCATTAACCAAGATCCAGGATCGTTTGTTGGAGCACATTAATACATCTATTGTGTGACTCTGTACCTCCTTCATTTCTGTCCATAGATGGAATAAGGGTGAGGTTAAAGTCTCCCCCAATAAGAAGAGGGCAGGCAGGAGGAGTAAATTCCAAAATAGACTGTGTTAAGTTATGAAAGAACTGTGGTGTATCATCATTCAGGGCATACATATTGCAGAGGGTGATAGGCCCTGAGGGAGTATCAAAGGTACCTAACACCCATCTACCATCCAAACTAGACAGTGTCTTGGACAGGGTCCAGGGTAGAGATTTATAAATTAGGATGGTTACCCCACACTTCCTAGTGGTGGCGTGGGAACAAACTTGTTGACCCACCAATCCTTAATCATGAGGGCATGGTCATCTCCTAAAATTTTTGTTTCTTGGAGAAATGCCACCTGAGATTTGAGACGTTTCAAATGGGCTAAAACTTTTTTACATTTCATAGGGGACTGTAAGCCCCATACATTCCAGGTGTGCAGAAGCAGGTCTGACATAATGAGCCTACGTAGGTGTACAGGAAAAGGGATGGGTCACGGTATGGAGGAAGAAACTGTCAGGGGAAGATGTTACTTCAAGGACGTACTTGCAAAGAGTGGACTTCCTGGACTAAACCAAAGCTCTGTGGGGGTGGGAAAATAAAAGGTTCAGAATACAACAGGAGATAACCTCCCTTGTAGAAGCTATAAAACCTAACACACTGTATGCCCCAAATATAAATCCTTAAACTTCTAATTACTTCATAGAAAACAGTAAAATGCACATTGAATCCAAAACTAAACATTTATGAGAATGATGAGGGGCTTATCCAGCTGAAACCAGCCAATGGAAAACCCACTCACATCTGTGGGACTAGGCAAAAAATGAAAGAAAAGAAAAAAAACAACAGCTCCTGGCTGTTACCTGTAAGTGCTAGATTAGCTAGCAGTAAATGTGATTCAGGATTAGAGAGAGAAAAAAAAAAGACGAATGCACAAAAACTAACAGCCAGAGCCCGGAGCCCAACACAGATTATCCCAGGAGTCTGTGCCCTCCTGGGGGAAGGCTCCAACCAGAAAGGTAACTGCCTTCAGATAATTAGCTGTTAAAAGGCTCATAGAAGGGGAAGGGAACCATTATTAACTGAGTAGGGGCATGTAACTAATCGGCTGTTCAGAAGTTCAGCTTCAGCCCCCTAAAGTCTACAGTGTCTGCCCCAAAAAGAGTGGGTTCAGAATGAGGGACCCATACCAACCAGGCCAAAAACCCAATGCAACTGGAAAAGCCAGACTACGAAACATATTCTTGTACATCACACATGTCTTAAAACAAAAGCCAAGTGGCAATTACACATACAAATGGTGTACATCCGAGGTGAAGTGTCTATCGGAGGGGGTGGGGCCCCTTAAGGCATCCCTGTCTGACTAGGTCAAACAAAGTGTGAGGGAAGAGATCCCAGTCATGGGTGAACTATGCAGTAACCTAAGCATCAGATTAGCCCTGTTTAATTCCTCCCACTGGACACCTATAACTACCCCGATTCCCCCAGACACAAAACCTTGGGTACTTATCTGAAGCACTAAGATAATCAATCAGCCATTCTTCTCAGGTTGAGCTTCCATCCTCTTGCACTTGAGACACAGAGTCAAGGCCTAGCGGCGTGGAGGAGGCCACAGATATCAGTTCAGAGTCCTGCAATGGAAAGGTAGCCTCCACGTCTATGGCTCATGAGGTCCCAGCCTCTTCAGAATCCGATCCTGGATGTTCCGTAGTCGAAAGTTCCATATTGTTCCCTAAGTCCTCTTCCTGGTGAAGGTCAAGCGGAGCAAATCTGTTTTTTATAAAGTAAGGGCTGGTGTAAATGGTTTCCTGATGATCAGCCCTGGATGCACTCTGATCTATGCCAGCGTCTCCTCATCTACGCTCCTGCGGGTGGTCTCGCTTAGAATGCAGGGATTGTGGGGGTCTCTTCCGTACCTTGGGGTTTCTGGGCCCCAACCCATTAATAGATGACTGGGAGATCCTAGGTTCTGGGGCACCCAGAGAATTGGGATTTTGTGAAGAGTTCCTCGGGGACTGTCCAGTGGGACAGATCAGCTGGGATGTCGACGATCCAGAAGTAGGCCAGCTCGCCGAAATGTATACGAGTGCTGCCTCAGGAGTAGCAAATTGATGAGAGGTACCATTTACAAAAATTTTCAATATAGCCAGGTAGCGGAGAGCGAAAGGTATCTGTAGGTCATGAAGCTTATGTCATACCTCGGTGTAGGCTCATCTTTTGTTTGCAAGTTCCTTCGCGTAATCTTGAAAGATCATAATGTGATGACCTTTCCATTGGAGAAACCGAAGCTCCCTAGCTCACCCCTGTATCACTGCTTTTTCAGTGAAATTTAGAAGCCTTGCTATGATAGGCCTCAGTTTGTCTCCCTGAGTGGGTTTAGGCTGAAGTGAATGGTGCACCCTCTCTATGTTATTCTAGTTGCAGGAGGAAGGTTCAGTAGTTCAGGCAGGACTGTTTGTAAAAAATAAATAGGTTTGCCTGCTTCACAACCCTCAGGGAAGCCCAGGAACCGCAAGTTGTTGCAGCGGCTCCTGTTTTCGAGGCTGTCTAGCTTATCTTGCAGGGCAATTATTTGTGCAGCTTGGTTTCTTAAAGAAGCGCAGTGCCCTTGCACAATGTCATCTTGTGCCAATACTTTTTTGTTCTACCCGTTCAATTCTGGAGTCGATCTGTTGAATTGAGACCGCCGTGGTGTTAGAAGCTAATGTTAGAGCGTCAGTGCTAGTAATTATAGAGGTGAACATTTCTCTGATTGAGAGTTCCTCTCTCTCCTTCCTTGAGTGCACCATTCGGCCTTTGGAACAATTTCCCCAAAAGAAGAAAAAGCGTTAGCTATGAGAATTGTGCGTCTAATTTAGTTCTATTTCAGCTCGATGATTGCTCTAGCATTCCTGTTGGTAATCCTCTGAAGTACCCAGGAGTGGATTGACTTATATGAGGATTTTTTGCGGGTTTTTGGCTCCAGGTTTATGGCAATGAGAGATTAAGTTGCCATTTTGACTACAGGTTGGCCACGCCCCAACTACATGTATTTTTTAAAAACTCTTTTGTTTAATTTCTTTTTAGGTAATATATTTTATTAGTCCCTTCAATAACAGGAACAACTATTTTTTGAATTTTAAAGGATTTTCCTCCATTAATGTTTAACCCACAGTTAAAATGACATGCTCTGTTTTTGGATTATATACTAAGGAGAAAAAAAAACATGCATTACTGTAGTGCACATATTAAGGCAAGGTGTGGAAAGGATCTTTAAATCCATATCACTACTACAGGTTAGGCACAAACAATGCAGTTTTATAAAACACATTTTTTATTAACTTTAACAGACAATTTCTTTACCTGAAATTGTTGTAGTGAACTTACTTACCACCTGGCACACTTGAGGAATAGTTTGTTTAGACCTCAAGGCATCTGATGTCACTTTTATTGGTAAGGGTCTCCCCTTATTTGTGGCTATAGAATTTTATTGGCTAGACTTATAAATACATCCAGTTGTACCAGTACATCTAACCTGAAATATGGGAGATATTAAACCTTGCATTACATAGAGGATGTTGTACATCTTTTATCTGGAGTTTTAAGGCAAGTGCCTATACTTTTTAAACTTTATTTGTGTTTTGGAATATGTGTAGCCACTCTTTTTAATATTTGGTAAACCTGTGCGCTGCTTGGACAATGCAGAACCTGGCTTTACAAGTTCTGTTTTGTCTGTCACCCTGGATTTACCTATAGTTTTATTGAATTGCTCCTTTTTTTCACAGTCCTTAGTGGGCCTTGTGTACTTAGAGTCTAATGCTTTTGTTAGAAACTCAATGCCAGATGCCTGTCACTCAATGCTAATTTAGTTAGGAAGTTTTGGCTCTGTTCTTTACCACCCTACTTGTCCTCCCTTTTATCGCCCCCCCTCCTGCTATTCCCTTCTTACCTTCACACATAGAATGCTTGCTCTCCCCCCATGGTGCACATCATCTGATCGCTCCACCTTCTCGTACAAATTCCTCAATATCTGGAATTCCCTCCCGTTAGAAATTCACTCCACACAATCCCTCTATTCCCTTTCACTCCTCCTTCATAAGGACACTGTTCACTGTTGCAACTGCACTTAACCACTCCTCCACCAACCTGATCCCCTTTCCTCATCCTCCCCCCTTTTTCCCCTAATGCTTCCCTGCCAATTTCTAGGTTACCTTGGCAGTAGCCCCCCCTCCTGCCCACCTCCCTTCCCAACTGCCCTACTCACTACTCCCTTACCGCTCTTCTCTTTTACCCTAACATTGCCAGATCCTTATCCCCTTGCAGGGTTCTCAGCATCCTGAAGGAGTATAGGTTTTGATAGACTTCCCTTCCCCTCGTCTCCCTCCTGTCCCCACCCATCCCCTCAATCCTCACCCCTTGGGAAACTGCCATTCTAATAGGTATATATAGCACTTAGTAATCCCTGTACTCAGACTGCTTTCATTTAGCACTTTAACTGTGTATTCCAACTAACTGGGTCATACCCTACTGAGTAACCTGATTATACTCATGTGTTCATTGTTTTGTTACTCTGTATGAAATATTTGTATATATTTTGTTTTCTTTCTAGATCACTTTCCTATGGTTTTGGCCTCAAGTTTTGTTTCATACACTTATTCCTCATCTTCTCCAGTCTGACTCAGCCCAATAGTTGTCATGGGTTGTAATGTATCATTATTTGAATTGCACTATATGTATTTTAGCCTAGGTATGTCTTTCTGTCATGGATTGAAATGTATTGTATTTGAATTTTGCCATATGTATTTCAGCTAGATATGTTTCTCTTGCTCTTCCCACTCATGTATCCCCCTCCCCCCCCGGATGTTTCTGGAAATGAGCTGTTTACAGCTCATGTTGTCCTTCCTGGTGAAACAATTTCAAATAAATAAATAAATAAATAAAAAGAAACAGGATGGCACTGAAAAAAACAGGATTTACTTTTTTTGTGGAGAAAGTTAGGCCTTTGTTTTATTTACAGATTTACCACATTTTGTGTTGACACATAAACCACATAAGCTTTATGTCTTCATTTAGACAATTTTTAGAATTACCAAAACTAGATATATTACTACATTAGAACTTACAGACTTAGTTTTATTATTACATTAATTTTTTTCTATGAAAGTAGCATGAATTTTATCGTTTAGAAACTTTACGACTTTTTCTAAATGGAATAGGCCTTTTTACCTGTGACCACAAGATTTTTTGGCAGTAGTCTAGGATAGGTTTAAACCTATTTTAGGTCATTTATAATCAAGAAATCATTGCCTACTTTGTTTGTAACATACACTGGATGTTTAATCACCATTTTGTAAAATTTTAATTTTAACCAAACTTTACCTAAGAGCTTCTGAGCTTCCTCTCCATAACTTACAATCTGTAAGTTGTTAGGAAGTGGGGTTTTAGCTTCTTTGCATCACCCAGCGCATTAGTCAATTTATCACAGAGACTTTTAGACATGAGATTTACTTTAGCCCCAGAGTCAAGCAAAGCCTCATGATTTAGACTGTTTTTAATGTTTATGGCAAAGTAAAATCTTTTTGCTTTTTGGGGGGAACCAAGTTGCCCAGGTAAAATTTGTTTTTCTTTCCTGGCAACATAGCAGTTTTACTATAACATTTTACAGTGTTTTAGGAATTAACTCTGTATACCTTTTGAGAAAGGCTAGACACAGAGATGGCATTTTTAATTTCACTTGGCATTTTACTTTTAAATCGCATTCCAATCTCATTATCCTTTTTAACAGTAGTAATTTTTTTACCATGCTAGCAATACGGTGAACAGGATTTACAGGTTACACAGCACTACTAGTCCTACCTGCACTAGATACAGTTGAAAAAGGATTTTGCACAGGAAAATGAAGGTCAGGAGGTGACTGAACAACTTGGAGTCAGCTTTGTGAATGAGCTCTTAACTTTTTTTTTCAGCTGTTTTGTCTCTTCCATTTTTTTGTGATTTTTTTAAATTATTTTCTCTAGTCTTTTCTCTTCCTTTGCAACATTATGCCTACATATTTTACTGAGGCCTGGAGAACTATGCTTAGACCTGTTGTCAGTCACACTATTATTTTGCTGATTATAGTCAGAATAGTGGTGCCCCCCCATGGTCATTTTTGTATTTACCAAGCTCACTGGCATGCCCTTCACTTTGGTCCCTCCCCCTTTGGGAGAACCCCAGTTCTGGCATGGATATGAGTTTGGGTAAGGTTGCTAAGCCACAGCTGGGTCTAGCAAGGGTTTTAACTGTCTTTTTTCCCATTTAGACATAGGTAATTTCTCTCCCCCTTAGCTGGAGTATTAGAGGTGATGGCCTCAAACACCTTTGCTTGAGGTACAGAGGAACTTCCCTTTTGCCTAATCTTGTGCTATTTTTGTATTTTCCAAATATTTCTTGTTTTGAATCAGAATTTGAACTATTGTTTTTTTTTATCACAACATTATTTGTCACCTCCTCCGTGGACCTGGCTAGGGCTATGACTCCTTCCTCAGAGGGCTATGCCCTCCAGCTCATCTAGGCTATCATGGGTCCTGCTGGGTCCTGGTATTTTCCTCTATTTTTCTCCCCTGCCCCTGCACCTGTGCAATGGGTGCAGCAGCCTTCTTCAACTCTGTGGAGGCAGCCAAGCACACCTGGGCACGGGTCGAACCCCTCTTTGTGCTGATGTGCATGGCACACAAACCCTCTATCCTGAAGGAGGAGATCAGTCCTCTAGATGCTCAATCCTTACCTCCCTGACCAACCCCAGAATGACCTGAGTCTGTTCATGAACCCGGGTCACCGGTGTGGTGTGAAGTGTGGAGTCCGGCGCCTCAACACTCAGTGCCACCGAGTCGAACTACCCTTTGGACTAGGTGATTTTTTTTTTTTGCTCTGAGGTAATTTATTTTCTGAGTCAGACAATTCTCTTGAAGAAATACTAGAATTAGAATTTCAGTCTAACCTCTTAAATGCTTTTAATTTTTCCTTAACTTCACTTTTACTCTGTAAATGTTCATATTTTCCCTTAATTTGCTTAAATCTTTGTTAACCTGTTTATAAGCATTTTCTAGTTTAACTTTTTTTAAATTTAAACACTGTCTTTGCCATTGTTTAGCATTAAATAAATCACTTTGTAAATCCATACAGTCTCATTTACTTTTTTGTAACAGCTGCCACAATATTTCAACCTGACCTGTAAGTCTTACCACACTCAAACAATTTATCCTTTAACATTTTCTTTTGCTGGTTTATCCTTTTATTTTTACTTTTAATAAAAGTCAGCTGTGCTGGAGTATAAATTACTGTCTTAGTGTTAAGAACATTTGCATTTATAGTTAAGATTGTCACAAATTATTACCAACTTTAACAACATCAATTAGTATTTTTTCGAACAACAGTTAAGTAGCAATGCTTATATAACACAATCTGAAACAATGAACTTATTTTTTTCTTATGATGCTTTAAAAGTCTTTTGTTTTTGCAGCTTTACTGTCAGTCAAGGATTCTATTTTGCTCACATTTAGGTCTTAGCTCCCTTTTCTTGTTTAAGGTAACTTTAGACTTAGAAAAAGCAAAACAGAAAAAGATTATTTTTGCAGTTTAGTAACTATGCAAGTAATACCAATAATAATAATATTTACTGTTCATATACTTTAGGTGTGGACCGATCACATTCAGCAAATCTTTGGTCTTCTTCAGGTTAAAGTCTGGTCACAATTCAGTGGCTTAATTCGCTCTCCAAATTAGGATTCAATCAAAACAAGCATTTGTCAATGCCGAATGTTTGCTTGCTGGCATTGGCAGTGGTAGTGTAGAAGTTACAGAGCTGCGTAATAGTAATGGCAGTGAAGTATTGAACCGAAGCCAACCCCACCACCACCCTGCAGAGAGTGACAGGCATTGGGCTGTGCCTTTGGGTCGTCAGGCATAACGGCCATGCCATTTCAGTACACCACCCTGCAGACACTGGCAAGTGTCACGGTGTTCCTGTTCTTAGTCCGTAGAGCAGCACTTCATTCCATTAGGAAACACAGGGATGGGTGCTAAATAGAGAATGGGTGAACTTTGGGGCCAGAGAGTCCAAGGCATACCTCAATGCTTCTCACTGGCTGCAGGGTGTGGAATGGTATGAGCATTACAGGCAAGAATCCCAAGTCACACCCTGATGCCTGTCATTCTCTACAGGGTTGGGCGTTATGGTTGGAAACCCAATACCTCAGGCATTCATTGGTATTTTCACTCCAAATGTTCAACATGTTTTTTTGTGACCCCACCTAATGAACAGGGGGAATATCAGTCTCTTAGCCGAAAGTTGCTTATGCACAGCAACTACGGCATTTAGCACCACAGGTGCAAAAACATTCCGAACAGGATGTAAAAAATGACAACTGTACTGTTCATGGGGAGGTGTAAAAAATGGCAATGTTGTAACTCTGCAGTAAAAATATTTAAAAAAATGGTGAAGTCATGAGCGTACATAGAAACTGTGAAACGCACACCCGTAATATAATTAGGTTGGGGATTATTTTTACAGCAGATTGTCAACTCAGGCATTTTGGTGCCTCCGATCAAGAACAGAGTCACTGTGATTTTCTTTATCTGTCCCGAACAATAATTTCCCACAGCGACCACGCATCTCTGCGCTGAAAGTGTGAAAACACACTTTGGCCATGTTGTGAAAAATGACATCTGTACTGTAAATAAGGTAGCATGAAAAAATGCCACTGGTGAAAATCTGGACTTAAAATATTACAAAGTCATGAACTTATGAGGGTGCGTGGAAACTGCGCAATGTTCACTTGTAATACAGTCATTTTATGGACTTTTGTCACCAAATTTTCAACATAGCCATTTTAAGACCTCTGCTCATGAACAGTGTAACTGTGATTTTCTTAATCTGTCCCAAACATTGCTTTCACACACCAACAGCGCCTTTTGCGCTACATGTGCGAAAACACATTTTGGGTGGCATATGAAAAATGGCAGCTGTATTATTCATAAGTAAGTGTAATAAAATAGCAATGTTGAAAATCTGGAGTGAAAATATTAAATTTGCAAACTTATGAGCATGCATAGGAACAGTGCAACGCACGCTCATAAAACAGTCATTTTTAGGAATGTTTTCACCAAATTTTCAACAGCCATTTTAAGACCTCTGCTCATGAACAGTGTCACTGTGATTTTCTTAATTTGTCCCATACATTGATTTAGCACACCGACTGCACCATTGTGCGCTACATGGGCGGAAACACGTTTTGGGTGAGATGAAAAATGACAGCTGTACTACTTATAAGAAGGTGTGTGGCAAAATGGCAATGTTGAAAATTTGGAGTGAAAATACTGAAAATTTGTGAACTCACTGAGCGTGGGTATGCGCATAGCCTGCACGCTCGTAAAACAGTCAGCTTTTTTTGAAATTTTTCCACCAGATTTTCAAATAGGCTTCTTGGGAGCCCACCTTATGAACACTGGCAGTGTCATTTCATTAATCAGTCCCAAAAGGTGATTTCGCGCAGTGACTGCGAAATCACCCTTCGGGCCCGAATAACGCCATGACAGTGACATCATTCATGAGAAGGGGTCCCAAAACTCCCATGTTGAAAATTTGTGTAAAACTTCCAAAAATGTCTGAGATATGCAACAAAGTTAAAAAACCCTATCTAGCCATTATACAGCTTACTAGCATTTCTCAGTTTGCGGTCGGCTTTGAGAGTGCAGACGTGTTCCCGGTCCACCGAAGATTGTTGCGCCAAGGTCCAGAGGTAAGTATGGGGTGAGGGGGGTGTGGGGAGGCAGGGTGCGCAGTAGGTGGGTGCGGGTTGTGGGAGGGGGGCCAGGGAGACTACGTGGGACCGTTTTTTCTTTGCAGGTGTTCTTTTTGTTTCCAATGATGACGCGGGACGTTTGCCATGCTGGGGTGGGCTCCCAGTGTGGCACAAGGATGGTTGGGGGGGCATTCAGTTGATGGAGGATTGGGCACCCCATCGCCCAAAGCATCGATTGCCATGCTGGGGTGGGCTTCCAGCATGGCACCCAGTACTGGGGGATGAGGACAGTGGAGCCAATGGGGAATTGGGCACCCCCCAGCTATATCATGAGTTGCTACGTTGGGGTGGGCACCCAGCGTGGCATTTGGAAAACTTTAGGGGGCAGGGAGTGCAGCACAGCCAACAGGGATGGGCACCCCAGTCGGCTGTACAGTGCGATGCGTGCATGTGGGGGCGCCACGCCCGCGCAGCATGTGTGGGGAGCGCACATGAGCAAGGATATCTTATCGCTGATCACCGAAGCGTAGCTCCCCTTTGAACTGTATGCCACTGCATTTTGAAGCTTGTCATAGACAACTCCAGCATGCATTGGCTTACAAGGGCTGCGCCTGCCAACACACTGATTGAATTGGAAGAGCGGGTGACACACCTCCGAAATCTCGGATGATGGCACTATGTTTCTTGCACATGCGTGCAAGCAAACATAAAACATAATAAATGTATCTTAATTTTTGAAGACCTTTTTTTTTTGTGTGCGTGCATATGTGACATATGAATGAGGGATCTATTCACTGTAGATCAAGGAAGGATGTGAAATGGTGCAGGTACATGGGGGGGTGAACAAAGTGGTAGACAGTAAGCCCTACCAGAGCTTCAGGCTGATGTAGCACAGCGATACATGGGGGGGGTGAACAAAGTAGTAGATAGTAAGCCCTACCAGAGCTTCAAGCTGATGTAGCACAGCTGGATTAAGGCAAGGGAGGATGTGAAATGGTACAGGTACATGGGGGGTGAACAAAGTGGTAGACAGTAAGCCCTACCTGAGCTTCAAGCTGATGTTGCACAGCTGGACTAAGGCACAAGCACCCACGGCATGTTCTTATAGTCCCCATTTATATGTCCATTTATGTTCTTACAGCGCTGATTGCCTAACTGAGTCAAGATGTAAAATAAATACTAAAATGTCTGGTTTATTTCAGGTGACCAGGATCGTAGTGGGGAGAGGGGGCAAGTGAAACAATGTCCTGAGAATGTGCTTACACTTATTAACTGTTGCTGTGCCACAGAGTGATACACCGGTCCAGAATCCCTATACGTTCAAATTCTGTTTGCAGCCTAAAGGTGCTTAGGTGGATTGGCATTTACATTACTCAGCGGAAAATCTTTTTCATACTTTTTGTGATCATCGGTTAAGATATAACCACTAACTGATGAGACACTTGGGGGCATGAAACTGTGTTACCAGCAAAGTTGCATTTGCAAAGCCCTGAATATTTATCTGTTGATAATGAAATGAAAACTGTCAGCTGATAACATTCAGCCACTGTCCATTGCACAGAATAGACATCTCACTGATAGATCTGGAGCAAAGGGACATGCACTTGCCAATAATACCACTACAGCTCCAGACACTGAAGAAAGAAGTTCATGCATTTTTATGACTGTTAACTTTTTCAGCATTTTAAAACAGTTACTTAGCATCTGCACTAAGATGTTACACGTCGCTGAACTGAATTGTGACACCAGGATCCCTGCAATCAACATCTGTCAGCAAAAGTGAATTGAAAAAAAATCAATAAATGTATAAAATGGTAAGTGACATGAGTCAATAACATCATATCTGCATGTAATACTTGGCTTAAAATTTGAGCACCACCATATTCCGCACCACAGCGTCAAACAGGGATGCCATTTATAATTCAGCTAATGTCAAGCAGTTTTCGAGCCATAAAAAGTATTACTGTATCAGTACGGTGGCAGCAACAGGATCAGGAAATTATGAAATAAAATGCAACAGCACCCCCGTCGGCCATATGTTGTGCGGGTAGAGGGAGTGAATGAGCACCCAGGGGTGGGCTGTTAGGCGGCTTCAGATTCACCAGAGAAAAGGGTGGATTCGATTGTGAACTACGGTTGAATTTGTGTTTTCTTTTTCTATACCTAGTTTTTGCTATTTCGTTAGGGCACATGTCCAACCCTAAGATGTTTCGGGTCACAAGGTGATGTGACTTCATTGAGCATCTGATTTGAGAAAGAGCTGTGTGATTCTATCTAAATGCCAGCTCACGGCAATTCAGAGAAAAAAAAAATATTTTGAAGCTGCATTACCAGACTAAGTGTGCAGTTTAGTGAATTACCACACAGGGGTGTGTATATGACAGCACTAAAAGGCGCATTAAAGTGCTTCAGTCATGAAAACCTCCCCCACTGGCTGCTGCTGAATTGCATAGCAGTATGTTCTCCTTTGTGCATTCTAGCTGTTCTTTGCTTCAGCTGCAGGTAGTACAGTACGCTCAAGTTCGTTTGCAAAGGTTTTAGCAGCGGGGAGTTCACATTGACAGAGTCTAGTAAGAGAAAATGCTTGGAATTACACATACAATGAAGCCTGAGTTTTCACATCAAATGCTGAGATATTTTTCTTCTGGAGGATTAGAACCCATGGAGTCCATGAAGGTGTGCTTTGGAGAGCTGGCGTGTAAGGACTGTTAGGCACCCACACATTTTGGTGGTCCTGTTTGGCAGGGAACAGTTTATTAAAGTAATGATGTGTGGCTTGTCTCTCTAAGCTAGACAAGACTACACCATCCTATCAGGCAACTGACACCGTTGATCTGTGTGTGTGTGTGTGTGTGGGGAGAGGAGCTGCTCACTGAAGCATAGCTCCCTCTTTCAACTGTATGCCACTGCATTTTCAACTGCTGTCATAGACAGCTTCAGCAGTGATTGGAGAACTGTGACCATGCCTGCAAACACACTGACTGAATTGGAAGATGCTGACACACCTCTGAAAAACTCAGATGATGGCACTATGTTTCTTGCACATGCGTGCAAGCAAACATAAAAAGCACAAGTTCTCTCTCAAGAACAGCAGGCAGGCATGCAGGCCAAACTCAGGCCTTTCCACAGTTCTCCCACGTGAATCCACTATGAATTGCTGCTCGAACTATCTCGAGCTGTTACTTCTTCACTTCCCAACTCAGATCTAACTGAAACTGCAAGCAGTGTGGGACTTTCCTCAAGATCCAAAAGGTCTGGTTGGCTGATCTGTCTGTCAGTCACAAGAAGGGCTCCCCCTCCAGGTTATTTTAGGTGCCAAAAGCCCAAAACTACAATTCCTACAAGTTTTGGCCCCACCAAGCCCCTGTAGGCAGGCTCCATTTTAGAGTCCCAAATGTACTGATTGGCCCATTCTGCAGTCCAGGACCAAGATGATGGAAACAAACAGAACTGTCCATGCTGCAAAGAAGGCAGGTTAGAAAAAACTGCAATATTATTACTACTCTAACAAATAATCAGCAAACAAGTAGATCTTCTAACAGAGCTCCCTCTCAGATTAATTATGACTGCAATCCAGACAGCTCTTAAAGAGACAGTACACAAAGGCTATACAGGCACTCTCTGGCAATACATTTAAACTGCTGAAATACAGGACACCAGCCTGGCAGTGAGCATTTAAACAAGCTCAAGGAAGACTTTTCTGGAACCTCCATTTGTAGGGTGTTACACAAGATGTGCCGGGGAATGGTCTTAAAGGTTCCATCCATCACTCAGTACCATGCATTTGCCAGGTCTGCCACATTGCTCTGCGAGGTTAGCAGCAGGATGTGATTATTCCCAGTGGAGGCCATCTTGCGGTATACTTCCTCACTGTTCACTGTACAGAGGCTGTCAGGTATGGTGAGCTCTGCCAGCATTGGTAGTTCTGGTTACAGCATCCTTCTCCTTGCCCTGCTCACTATCTAGTGCAGTACCCATTTACTGGGTAAGTGTTGCCGCACCTCAGATGTCATTGCTGCTGTCTCAGTTTGTAGGAGCTATGCAGGGCTCACCACAGTGCTTTGTGCCTTCATTTTTAATGTGGCTAACGCCTGGGCTGTGGGTACATCTGTTGCCTCAGGGGCATGGTTATGTTCATTCACCTTTTTAAGGTGGTGTCTGCCATTCTCAAAGATTGTTATGGTCTGACCGAAGCAGTCCTTTGATTTACGGTGCTGGCAGCACCAGTAATATGTGTTGCTGCTTGCCCTTTCCTGCACATGGAGGTAGCCATCCACATTCAGCTTTTCCTTGCCTTTATTGGGTGGTACTACCTTACATATGGTGTCTGTGCGGCTTGTACTGATCAAGCACTTTGGCTGTGGCATGGTCTCCTTTGTGTCTGCCATTTTGCAGTGTTCTATCCCCCCCGATTGTGGTGCCTTTTCTACTGTTGCTTGCATGAGTGATTGCATTTCTCATAGACTGCACCTGTCACCCTAGCTGCTGCTCCTTGGCTGCTACATGTCTGCATTGTGCTTCTATGCTGTTCTTGCATCCACTAGGTATGCTAGCTGGGAATCTTTTTATTGCCATGTGGGGGGGTTGTTTGTTGGTGGAGTTTGCAAGGCTACCCACTTCACCTTTGTGTATGTGCATTCGGCCATGTTCTTGTCTCTTTCCCAACATTGTCTGGTTGGACTGTTGGTCCTGGTGGTCTGACGGAATTTGGGACTGTATGCTCAGTATCTCAGCTGTCAGGATCCCAAATTTTGGTCACTCAGTCATAGTAGAACCCATTACAGTGCCACCCTGGTCTTTCTTTTCCACTTACATACCTAAAAAAATATCTTGTCCCCTTTTGTTGTGCCTTGGCTATTCTCGCTTCAGTTTGTGCCTTTGTGCTCATTACTGCTCTCCCTGCTTCATTCCGTTTCCTCTGATGCACCTCCCTATCATTCTCTCTCTGCTTCTCCTTGTATCTTCTGAATGCTACCCTCTTAGTGTTTATCTTTTCTGCCATCTTTTTCAAGAACCACAGTGGTCTCTTTTCCCTCTTTCTTTTGCTCCCTCATTTGATGCAGAGGTATGTTACCTTCACTATGGCCCTTTTTAGTTTCCTCCACTGTTCCTCCACCCCACCCAGTTCATACCCCCAATCAGGTCATCCCTGAGGCATTTACCTATCTTTTTAAAATCCTCCCTCCTGAGATCCAGGACCCTCACCATTTTGTGGTTTGTTCCACAGCTGTCCTTATTTTGAACCACACTGTACAGTGATCACCAGTCCCCAGGTGCCCACCCACACCTTGATGTCTGCAACACAGTCCCTGTTGCTGAGTAGCATGTCAAGCAATGCCCCATCATGTGTGGGTTCACTGACTAGTTGCCAGACAAATGCCCCCTGCAGGGAGTCTAATATTTCCTTGCTTCTAGCTGAAGCTGCAGCTAGGAGGATCCAATCTGCATCTGTCCAGTTGAAGTCCCCCACCAACAGCACCTCCCCCTTTTCTACCATCTTGCCAGTGCCTTCCATCAGTACCTTAGCTAACTCTTCTTCCTGTGCTGGAGGTCAGCAGATTACAGGCTCAACATCCAACAAGAAAACACACTTGGATTCCATATATAAATGGTGAGTGCTGGATTTTCTGTTTTTGACTGTAGATCACAGTAATATGAATTGAGGCTCCATTCTCTGCCACTAGGGTGAAACCACAATACCTCTGCCCCCACATATTCTCTTCTGCTGCTGTTTTGACAGTTCTCTTTCTCACTATAACAGAAATGGGAAAATGTTAATAACAAATACATATAACCTCAATAAGAAATTCAATAGATTTACAGTTTTTTTTAGTGAATATGGAAACATTAGATGTTATTTAGTTGTTTATTTATTAACTTTACTTTCTGTTCAATGTATCTTAGTAGAATATAAGTTGACTTGTTGATTATTTTCATGTTTTACAAGATATTGTTGAATGTTTTGTTTTGATGTTTATGAAATAATTCAATAAATTATTATTGATGAAAAAAGAAAACACAGGTTCTGAAGATTCACTGCTCTGGTAAAAAATGTCAAATTCCATGAAATACCTTCTTTTTTTGGTGTGTCAGAAGTTCAAGTACCAGATTTTTACTAGGTTTTCCAGTAAAAAATGAAATCAGTGACTTTGTTCATTCCACTCACTGGAAGGTAGAACTGGCAGACTTGAGATCTTTCAGCAGTACTTCAGGAAGTGGAAGTGAGAGTGCCACATGTACTTTGACACAGGAATATATGTCAAGGTGTTGGAGACAAGGACTGGATTAATGTAGGCAGTGTGGGACATGAACTAACTCATGAGACCAGGTGAGGGCCACCACCAGTAGTCACACCAAACTGGTGATAGCCTCTTTCTAGAAAGATGAAGGTGACCTCAGGTTGGTGGGACTACTGCTGGGGTGGGGGGTGGGGCTTAAGAAGGAGAGAGAGATGCAAGGCGGACATTGCTAAATTTGGTTTGTATTTGGTTTGGTGCCCCTTTCTTTAGTTGGAGTTCAAGAATTCAAGTCAAAAACTTTGGTTAACATTGCTAAATTGGCATAGAGTTAAAGCAGACTACACATAGGAGTGTAAAATAAGCCTTGATGAAGTAGTAGTTATAATAGCAATAGCTGTGGTAGCAGCTGTAATAGTAGCAGCAGTTGTGGTAGTAGAACTAGTAGGTGTAGCAGTAGTAGTAGAAGTATTAGTAGTACTAACAGTAGTAGCAGGGCTAGTATTAGTAGTAGTTGTAGTAGTACTCATAGCTGTAGTAGTACTAAAATATATAGTAGTTTTAGTAGTAGTAGTAGAAGTTGTAATAGTTGTAGCAGCAGTAGTAATATTTATAGTAGTACTTGTAGTAGTTGTAGTAATAGTAGTTGTAATTTTAGTAGTAGTAGTAATATTAGTACTAGTAGACATAATAATAGTATTTATCATAGTAGTAGTACTAGTAATATTTATAGTAGCATTATTAATAGTTCTAGCAGTAGTACTTGTGGTAGTAGTAGTTGCAGTAACAGCAGCAATAGTAGTTGTAGTAGAAGTTGTAGTAGTAATTGTACTAATAGTAGTAGTTTTAGAAATATTACTAATTGTAGTTGATAATAGTAGCAGTAGTTGTACTAATACTATTAGCAGTAGTAGCAGTAGTGTAGTCGTAGTTGTAATAGTGGCAGTAGTAATAATTGTACTAATACTTTTAGTAGTAGTAGCAGTAGAAGTGGTTGTATTTGTAGTTGCAAAAATAGCAGTAGTAATAGTTGTTGTAACTGTAATTGTAATAGTAGCAGTAGTAGTAGCAGTTTTATTTAATTAGATTCCCTGCCCTGGAGGTTCAGGATGCTGTACATAAAACTGAACATCTAAGTCAAATAAAACCTAGACCATAAACATAGCCACAGACATCATAAAACACTGTATTATAAAAAGATGGCAGCAGATCACAGAATAGAATACATGAAATAAAACTGCAATTAACAGCAACAAATTCAAGAATTTGCAAGCAACTCCTTAAATAGGATATGTTTAAGACCCCCCTTAAAGGCCTCCACTAATGGGGCCTCTCTCAGATCCCTTGGAAGGGAGTTCCACAACAGTGAATGCTCAATTCCTGGAGGTCTTCAATCTTCCCTTCAGCATCGCACGCAGAACCTCATCATCAGAGTGGAGAAGGTGACAGAAGAGTGAGGAGACAGATGTTCTGCCTGGTAGCCAGGTCAGCAATGAATAGTTATTACTCTAGCATTCTTGAAGCTGGTGATGTTGATGAGGAATTGCTGGGAATTTTCATCTTTGTGGTGTGACTGGAATCTGTAGCCCACAAAGATCATAGCCCATTAGCGCCATTGATTTTCAAGTCATATATAACTGACCAATAAAAAAAAGAATGTATCTGGGACCGTGGCCCAGCTAGGGACCAAGATGGATGTCCAAGGCTAGAGCTCTGTGGGGATTGCCTCTAAATCAGTGCTGTTGTAGCCTGCCTATCAGCAAACACTAAACAGCCATAGCATTTACCCTTTCTGAAAAGACTAATTTTCACCCTAAAGTGGAAAAAAATCAACCCTTTCTAGTGGAACGAGAATGGTAATTGGAGAGGAAGGCTATCAGTATTATGCATTCCCAAAACTGAGGAGTAGTTCTGAGAAGTAGGGTCACACAGCGTGTTTTATTTTTTTAACAGGTATACTATCATTGCCTCTACTGAGAGTGTAAAATTACCAGAAGATCTTAGTATGCATCCTGCCTGCTGGTTTCCGTGGCTCTGCTCTTTCTCTTTGCTTTTTCCTCAGGATTAACGCCGCAAAAAAGGCAATGAACTGCATGCTGGAGCTGAAGTAAATTAATGCAAAGACACCTTTGGGCACTGTGAGGAGAGCAGCTGGCAGATTTTCCAGAGAACCAGCAACTTAAGGAGTGTATTCCCACCACTGAATTTTATTTTTAGATTTCTCACTCATGTACAGATTGAGCTGTCTAGATTTTCAATGTCTGTTTAATATTTTTTACCATAATACTGTTGTTCTTGTTTCCTGTCTTATTGAAAATAATTGAGAGATGCAGGGGCACAAGGTAATTGGAAAGGAGTGCTTAAAGTGCTTAGAGTGCTGATTTTAAAGCTACAAAGCTTGCCTTCTATGTAATTTTTTCCTATTCTTCTTATTTATTTCTAAGTGATTACAATTATTATTTTCTTTTTCTTCCCCCATAGCTTTTTAAGTCCTTTTTGATTTTCCTGCTGTTAGTCATGTGACAGAGCTGAGGGGTTAAACTGTGCATGTCAATGTTTGGTGTTCTTTTCTTGGTCTCCACCATTTTTCAGCTGTGATAAGCGCAAGCAGACACTGGTGCTACAGGGGTCTGCCCTGATTTAGCCAGCATTCTTCTCTGGATGTGACTGTTTCAGCACACAAAACAAGCAGTTTTTTTTTTACTGCAGCAGTATCATTTGGAGAAGTAGTAACGGGGCCCCTCCCTTTCCTCTACTTGGTCGTATGCTGAACGCTGTGGTGTCCTAGAGGCTGATTGCATTCTTGGGCAAAAACTTCTGCCATCATTTTTTGACTGTGACCATTTACTGGCAATTTCATCTACAGCCATTACCCACTTCCCAAGAATTAAAAGCAAGAAGTAAGCTGTTTTACTTTTTTAATATTGTATTTTTTTATATTTTTAATGTTTTTATCTGCTGACTGTTTAAATTTTATCTCTTGTTATTTCCAACGACCAATGCACCTTTTTTATGTGTCTATTGAAATTCTGAATCTTTACTCCCTACATTAATTTCTCTTTTTATTTTAGTGACCTCAACATAAGTGCTTTCTGAAGCAAATTTCTCTGTGACCTATAGACTAAATCACTTACAATCAACTAGACTATTGAAATTAGGACATCAGAGACTTATTCTGATATTGGACTTTGCAAATACTCGGCACTGGGTATTTTTTCTGCTGGCAATGCTAGGACTTCCTTGATGATAATTGAAGCCTGTCAGAACCTTGCCTGAATTTCATCTTCAAGCTTCTTAGATAAGACTATTTCCATTATTTTCTTTGTAAACTAGCAAGTATGTTGCCTGCTTTACATGTTTTATGGAACTCCAGAAACTTGCCTGAAGGACGGTAGTGCAATATTTTGGGACTTTGTGCAGTAGTGTTTCTCTAAGTTATTATTGTTCTCATTATAGTAATTGTAGTACTCAAGTTATTTTTCATTTGATGGTTCACACGAGACAATAAGAAGCCAAGGGGGCTGTGATAGCTGCTTCAAACTCTGATTATATGGAGCAAGAGTATGTACCATCAGGGGATAATCTTAGTGGCTGTAAAGTCCTGTCCTCAAACTTGGACACTGTCATTCTTATTCCCAGTCAGAAGTCTGTTCCCATTAAGGAAAATGCTCCTCAGAACTTGGAATTTGCTAAAAAAAATACAAAAGGGAATATGGCAGCTACTAAGAAGCTAAAAAGAAGTAGTAATCCCCCCCAAAAAAAAAATGAAAACTAGAGTGACTCGTGTTAGGGTGAATAAAAACATTGTGCCTCAAACAAAAGTAAAGCAAAGTAAAACTAATGAATTTTTGCTCAAAACTATTTCAGTTGAGGAAAGTATCATAGGACATTCTACTCAGCCAGAGATGGTTACCATCCCTGATCTGTCACTGACTAATTGTTCTAATGCTCAACAGAGGGGTTCTGAGCTTAGTCATGAATCCACAAGGCTCTCATCAACTCCAAAAATGTTTAGAGTTGATGATACTGTTTATAGCAATCCTAGCAATGAACACAGCAGTTTAGCTGAGATGTCGGTACTAACTGTAAAGGAAAATTTAAAGGAAAGTGGTCAGATGCAAAAAACAACTAAAAAGGTTTCTATTGACTTGTGTTATGATTCCTTTAATGGTTCTTTAAACTCTGTTAAATTCTCACCAGAGTTTGAACCTAATGAAAGTGGTAATCCTCAAATTGGTGTGCTAATTTACAGGGTATAACAGCTTGCAAAACCATAGTCAGACTAAAAATGACCGACACCAGAAGTAACAACAAAGCACCTGTGTGCCCACACTGTTGTTGCTCTAATGAGGGGAATTCTGGTGTTGTGAATCCCACTGAATCTTACCCTTTCAGTCTGGATAAAGAACTTAAAGAGTTTATCAAGGATCCTTATGCAGCCCATTTAATGATTCTTGACCAATTAGCGGGGGTATGTAATGAAATAGAGACCCTCACATGTAATATTGATATTAATGGCTGCAGAATGGATGATGTGCTCAATAAAATTGAAAAGCTAGCTCCTGAGACTAGGCCCTTCTCTGTCTTACACACAGACACTTCTCAATTAAGGCCAGACTTTCTAACAGTTTGTATCCATGATTCACCTGTTAAGGGAAAGGGGAAGCTAATAAACCTGATTAAAAAAAAATGAGGACAAAAGAAAACTACAACACCTCCTTATGTCTTAGATACTAGCCCACCAATGATGCCTTGTTCTAAGAAAGGGGAATCAAAGGCTAACACTGAGCCAGTTGTAACTACCCATGATGTGGAAATTAATCCTCTGTCCACTACAGTTATGCAGGAAATTAGGCATTCTGGGGATTATTCATTGGCTCTTAAATGGGTTCATATGCTGCCCAACAAAGTAGTCAGCAGTGAATTATTGAGCTCCATACAATCAATTAATCAGCAAATGGAGCTCTTTAGGATCGATCTAAAATTTTTTAAAGAAGACTGGCAAACATGGTATGTTGAAGCACAGGCTGCCATGGGTAGTTTGACTAAAAATTTAGATCCAGATAGCTTCCCTTCCACTACTAAATCATCAGGTGAAAGGATTTTGACAGATTTTCTAGAGTGTGCACTGTTGAATCTCTATGGCTATCATTGAAACAATGCCATCTGTCAGGATCAGAACAAAAAACAGATTGTGCACTTATTAAGGGTAGTTACTGGTTCTGACATTATTGAAAATGATATTATCAATTTATGGGATGATAAGGATTATGATGGTCATAATTGTATCCTGCTATTTATTTCTAATAGAAGGGCAGCCAAGTACATCTAGCTTAAAAACAAATATCTCCAGTCACAGGGCCTTTCCATTGACTTCATCAGTTAGAAGCAGCTGAATCAGACTGAATCCAGGGAAGAAGTTGGTAATATCAGTATTTTTTGGTCTAAAGCCCATACCAAATGAAAATCAGGGAAAACAGAAAAATGTGGTATTTAATGTCTTTACACAGTGCCCTAAAAATTATACCATCAGAGGTTAAAATAATTAAAATAGGCAAAAAATACAAAGTTGTATAGATCAGGTTGATGTTCTACTGCTAGGCAAAGGAGCTTTGAATAAAATCCTGCTAGAATCTTCATTACTGGATCCAGCTGGTGTACATATTGTAGAGGGTGATGGTCTAAATTCAGTAAGTCCTCACATTAACACTGGTGAGCTGGTCAAGTATGAGCTTCCAGTTTTAAAGAAGCTCTTTCTGTTTGGATTATGTCATACAGAAAAAGAAAATGATAGGAAACAAATTAATCATAACAGACCTATTTGAAGAATTGTTTAATATATCAATCAATGACCTAAATGCTTTAACAGTACATACAGTAGAATGAGCCACAATCCTAAGACAGATCAAATTCAAATTACAGTTAAATACATTAGCTTATATGAAATTTTTTTACAAAATTTTCATGTCCTGGATGCCATGGGTCTTTATGTCGTTACATCTGATCAAGATGTAGGAAGGAAGCAAACTCCTTCTCTAGCTAAAAACTTAGATTCTAAGCATTACAACTTGGATACCCAGGACAAAAATAGTCACAAGTTAGGTACATCTGAAATTGCATATAATATTCCAACTACAAATTGCTTTGGCCCACTGAACTAGCTGGACGACTGACTAATGAGCACTGCTTCTGATAATGGGGCTCTTGACTCAGTCAAAAGTGGTGAATTCCTGCTTGTACTGTATCATGGAATACTGCAGGATTATTAGTAAAATTTGCAGATAAAGACTATTTAGAATTTCTGAATCAAGCTTCAATTTTTGTTTGCAAGAAACATGCCATTTGTCAGCAAATGATGTTACACTTAATGGTTATGCCACTTTTCAACTCCCTGGTATTAAGCACTCCAAACTAGGTAGATGTTCTGGTGGCCTGGTTACTTGGGTTAAGATTGTGAAGGACATATCAGCTGACATGATATTTTCAAACTTCTTCTCTCAGTCTTTTTTTATCAAACTGTGCTCTTTTGAATTCTGTCTCATTAAAGTTTATGTTCCTGTGGGTAACTCTAAATTATTTAACCCCAGCATGTTGGAGGAACTTGATGACATCATACATAGGGCATGGGCAATACCTGCATGTGAAAATATTTTGATATGCAGTGATTTCAATGCTAGAGTGGGATTATTTATAGAGGAAAGACCATAAGGAGGGGAAGGGAGGGGGGTTGGGTGGCAGTCTATGTGAGGGACGGGATCAAATGCACAAGGGATGAGGGAGAAGAAATACATTAGCTTATATGAAAATTTTCTACAAAATTTCCATGTCCTGGATACCATGAGTCTTTATTTCGTTCCATCTGATCAAGATGTAGGAAGGAAGCAAACTCCTTCTCTAGCTAAGAACTTAGATTCTAAGCATATAACTTGGATACCCAGGACAAAAATAGTCACAAATTAGATACATCTGAAATTGCATATAATATTCCAACTACATATTGCTTTGGCCCACTGAACTAGCTGGGCGACTGACTAATGAGCACTGCTTCTGATAATGGGGCTCTTGACTCAGTCAAAAGTGGTGAATTCCTGCTTGTACTGTATCATGGAATACTGCAGGATTATTAGCAAAATTTGCAGATAAAGACTATTTAGAATTTCTGAATCAAGCTTCAATTTTTGTTTGCAAGAAACATGCCATTTGTCAGCAAATGATGTTACACTTAATGGTTATGCCACTTTTCAACTCCCTGGTAATAAGCACTCCAAACTAGGTAGACATTCTGGTGGCCTGGTTACTTGGGTTAAGATTATGAAGGACATATCAGCTGACATGATATTTTAAAACTCCTTCTCTCAGTCTTTTTTTATCAAACTGTGTTCTTTTGAATTCTGTCTCATTAAAGTTTATGTTCCTGTGGGTAACTCTAAATTATTTAACCCCAGCATGTTGGAGGAACTTGATGACATCATACATAGGGCATGGGCAATAACTGCATGTGAAAATATTTTGATATGCAGTGATTTCAATGCTAGAGTGGGATTATTTATAGAGGAAGGACCGTAAGGAGGGGGGTGGGTTGGGGTGGCAGTCTATGTGAGGGACGGGATCAAATGCATAAGGGGTGAGGGAGAAGAAAGGAGAACAGAGGCAATCTGGCTGCAGCTCCTAGACTCAAGGGGTAGGAAACTAAGGCTTGGGGTGGTATACAGGCCGCCATCCCAGCCTGCGGAGCTTGACAGGGAGCTAGCAGGACAAATCAAAAAGGTATGTAGAAAAGAAAAGGTGGTCATCGTGGGGGATTTCAACTTGCCGGGGCTTGACTGGAGCATTCCGGTCACCTCCAGTGCTAGGGAACAAGTGCTCCTGGATGTGATCCAGGAGGGTCTCCTGACACAGTTGATTACTGTACCCACTAAGCTAAAGAACACCTTAGATCTAGTATTGTTGAATGGGGAGGCAGTGAGGGAAATAAAGGTAGAGGACCCACTATCTGACAGTGATCACCAAACAGTGTGGTTTAATATCACGATGTGTGGGGAGCCAGAGAAATCAATTACCCGGGTGGTAAACTTTGGGGGGGGGGGACTTTGGGAGGATGCAGGAAGGACTGAAAGGGAAACTGGAGGGCATAAGGCATGTGATTGACATGGAGCTGAAATGGGAGAGTATTAAATGGGGGGTTAAAGAGGCAACAGAAGCCTGCACCAAGGCAAAGAGAAAGAGAAGCAGAGCAGGAAAACCATGCTGGTTGAACAGCGAAGTTGTGGAGGTGGTGAAGGAAAAACGAGTGGCTCACCAGAAGTTTAGGAGGACGGGAGGGAAGTGGACAGGGAAGAATACGCAAGAAGGTCCAGGGAGGTGACCAGAAAAGTGAGAGAAGCCAAGGCCCAGAGGGAACTGAAATTAGCACAGGGAATTAATGGGGGGTTGGGGGGAGAAAGACTTTCAGATACATCAGAGAGAAAAGAAAGTGCAAGGAAACAATAGTGAGGATAAAAAGGGGTGGGGAGTGGATGGAAAAGGGGGAGGAGCAGGCAGAAGCACCGAATGAATACTTTTTTTCCATGTTCACAGAAGAAAAGGGGGGACCGCTACCAGCATAGACTGGGAGGGTGAGGAGAGGAGGCGACAGATGGAAGAATTGAAGCAAGTAGAGTCCTAGAGGGATTGAGGGCACTGAAGGTAGTCAAGGCACCAGGACCTGATGGTATCCACCCCAGGGTGCTGAGGGAGATGGCAGAGGTGTTGGCGGAGCCACTGGCAGATCTGTACAACACCTCCCTGGAGTCGGTATGTGTGCCACTGGACTGGAAGATGGCACATGTAGTGGCATTACACAAGAGCAGGCCAAGGGATGAACCAGATAATTATCATCCGGTAAGTCTCACCTCTATAGTGTGCAAACTCATGGAAATGATACTAAAGGAAAGACTGGTGTTGTACCTGGAGGACAATGGCCTCCAGGATAAGAGGCAGCATGGGTTTGTTTCAGGGAAGTCTTGTCAAACCAACCTCATACAATATTATGACTGGGTGACAGGTGAACTGGATATGGGTCATGTGGTGGTTGTTCTTTACTTGAACTTCAGCAAGGCCTTTGATTCAGTGCCTCATGGGCGGCTTGGGGGGAAGCTAACTGATGTAGGAGATGGGGCAAAAATGATAAATTGGATTAGAAGCTGGTTGAGTGTGAGGCTGCAACAGGTAGTAGTGAGAGAGAAGCTCTCAACTCCAAGGCCGGAGATGAGTGGGTGTCACAGGGCTCTGTGTTGGGGCCAGTATTGTTTGGGCTTTTCATATCAGACATTGGACATGGGGTGGTGAGCAAGGTAAGTCTGTTTACTGATGACACCAAAATGGAGTAGTGGTGGATGGAGAGGAGGGGGTGGAAGCAGCTGCAGGGGGACCTAAGCAAGCTACATAGAAACATAGAAACATAGAGGTTGACGGCAGATAAGAACCGCAAGGCCCATCCAGTCTGCCCATTTCTTTTTCTACCTTATAAATGCACCATCAGCCTTTGCTCTGTCACTGGTCTATCTATTCATACTCATCTGTATTGCTCCCTTATGCCTATCCCATGCCTGTTTGAAGCCCTGCACTGTATTCATAGCCACCTCTTCCTGAGGTAGGCCATTCCATGCATCCACAACTCTTTCTGTGAAAAAGAATTTCCTCACAATCCCCCTTACTGGGCCTCCCTCTAATCTCATGCTGTGTCCTCTTGTCCTGCTATTTTTCTTATATTTAAACATGTTAGACTCTTTCACCTTGTTAATGCCCTTAAGGTGTTTGAATGTTTCGATCATATCACCTCTCTTCCTCCATTGCTCAAGGGTATACATATTGAGCTCTGTTAATCTGTCCTCATATGTCTTCTGATGCAGTCCCTGCACCATTTTTGGCTGCTCTCTGGACTGCCTCAATTTGGTTAATGTCCTTGTGAAGGTGTGGCCTCCAGTACTGCACGCAGTACTCCAGATGGGGCCTAACCAGTGTCTTGTAAAGAGGGATTATTACCTCCCTCTTACGACTTGTGATATCCCTTCTAATACACCCTAACATCCCTCTAGCCTTATCTACTGCTTTAGAGGTCTGCTTGGATGATTTCAGGTCATCGGTGATGATGATGCCCAAGTCTCTTTCTTCCTTTGTGACTGCCAGCAACTCCCCTCCCAGCCTATAGGTGGCTTCAGGATTTCTCTTCCCTAGGTGCATGATCTTGCACTTCTTTGCATTAAATCCCAGTTGCCACTCTTCTGACCATTTTGCTAGTTTATCCAGATCTCTTCTCATTCTGCCCACCCGATCTCGATCATCTACTCTGTTGCAGATCTTGGTGTCATCTGAAAACAGACAAGCCTTACCCTCTAGTCCATCTGCAATGTCACTAATGAAGATATTGAAGAGGACTGGCCCCAGGACTGATCCCTGAGGTACCCCACTTGTGACTTGCATCTCTTCTGACTGTATACCATTTACCACCACTCTCTGTTTTCTGCCCGTCAACCAGTTTGCCACCCAGTTGACCAACTTCTGACCCACGATGAGCCTACCCAGCTTATTTATCAATCTTCTATGTGGAACAGTGTCAAACGCTTTGCTGAAGTCACGGTAGGCGACATCAACTGCTCCTCCTTGGTCCACCACTCAGGTTACCCAGCCAAAGAAATCAATGAGATTAGTTTGACAGGACCTTCCTTTTATAAACCAATGCTGTCTTGGATCCTGTGCCCCTATGGATTCCAGGTGTTGCATTATCCTTTCCTTAAGGACTGCCTCCATAATCGTGCCTACTACTGAGGTAAGACTGACTGGTCTGTAGTTCCCTGCCTCCTCTCTGCTACCACTCTTGTGGTGCGGGAACACATGAGCCCTTCTCCAGTCTTCTGGGACCTCCCTGTGCTCAGAGACTCACTAAACAGTTCTGCTAATGGCTCTGCTAGTTCCACCCTTAGCTCCTTAAGTACCCTGGGATGTATGCCATCAGGTCCCATTGCCTTGTCCACCCTGAGCTTAGTGAGCTCTTGTAGAACCCTTTCTTTTGTGAAGGGAGTAGTGCTCACCTCCCTCCCCCCTGTGTCCATGGTGCTGAGCTGTGGGCCCTGCCTTACCTTCTCTTCAGTAAATACTGAGCAAAAGTATCTATTTAGGATAGATGCTTTTACAGAGTCCTCCTCCTCCCATGCCCCCTTTTCTCCTTTGAGTTTAGCAATACCCCCTCTGGACTTTCTCCTTTCACTAATGTATCTATAGAAAGTCTTGTCACCTTCTTTTACTGTTCATGCTAGTGTTTCCTCAGTTTGGGACTTTGCCTGCCTTACTGCCTTCCCTGCTTCCCTTAGGGCAGTTTGGTATGCCTCCCTATCTTCATCCCGCTGTGTTTCCTTATATTTCCTGAAGGCCAGCTTTTTGGCTCTGACCTGTTCTGCTACTGTATTTGAGAACCAAAGTGGTTTCCTTCTTCTTTTGCACTTCCTGTTCTGTCTAACACAATGGGATGTTACTTCAAGTATTGCATCCTTAATGCTTACCCACTTTGCCTGTATCCCCTCATCTGTGTTTCTTTTTGCCAGGGCTAGCTTAACTCTGTTGGCCATCTTATCAAAGTCAGCTCCTGTGAAGTCCCATATTTTTGCCTTAGAATGGGATGATTTAGATGTAGTGGCCAAATTGAACCATACTATGTGATGGTCACTGGCCTCAGGTGACCTTCTACCTGGAGATCTGTGATCCCTTCCCTGTTAGTCAGTACTAGATCTATGATAGCCCTGTCTCTTGTGGGTTGTTGTACCAGTTGTTTGAGGCCCTCCCCCTGCAGGGAACCCACCATGTGTCTAGTTCTGGCAGATGTTCCTGCTGGTATTGACCAATCTGTATCCGGCATGTTGAAGTCTCCCATTATCAGAACCTCCCCTATAGTTGTCATGTTTTGTATATCTTCTAACAGTAATGTGTCTATGTCCTCATCCCTGGTCTGGGGGCCTGTAGACAACCCCAGTTCTTATGGCTGTTCCATTTCCTGTTTCCAGGGTGATCCACAGTTCTTCTGGCTCCTTATGCGTATTCTGAATTTCTGTAGCTTTGATATTTTCATTGACATACAGGGCCACTCCACTCCCCCTTTTTGTACCACGGTCTCTTCTGAACAGTACATAGCCAGGTACTGAAGTCTCCCAAGTGTGGTTACTGGTAAACCACATTTCACTAATTGCTACTATGTCCAGTTTAGCCTCTGACATTATTGCCTGCAGGTCTGGGATCTTATTTCCCAGGCTGTGAGCATTTGTGTACATGATTTTCCATTGACCAGATTTCAGTGTGTTAGTAGTTGGGTGAGGTTTGGCATTTCCCCTGTGCGTCGTATGGGGAAACAGACCTTTTTTCTTACCTGGTGATGCAAATGAACTGCAAACATGCTGAATCCCTGTTTGACCACTAGCTGAGGGGGGAGGGGTGTTCTTCCCATTCAACGTATGGGGTGCTTCACCCCTCTCCCCATTTGGTAGTTTAAATATTCTGCAAAGACGTCAAACTCTGCCCCAATGCACTAACTCTCTCCTTAGTCAGATGCAGTCCATCAAATTTAAAGAACTTTCACTCCCAGAACTGTTGCCAGTTCCCTACAAATATGCTAGAGGAGTGGTCAGAGAGGTGGCAGCTGGGGTTCAATGCAAAGAAGTGTAAGGTTAGGCACTTTGGCATGAAGAACCCAAGGAGAGAATACTGGCTGGGGGGGGGTTAAGCTGAGGATCACAGAGGAGGAGAAGGACCTTGGGGTAATGATAACGGGGACCAGGAACAATACTGCCCAGTGCAGGAGAGCGGCTGCAAAAGTGAACAAAATGCTGGGGTGCATAGTGAGGGGGGTTTTGTCCAGGTGAAGTGAGGTGATCTTGCCCCTCTACAGATCACTGGTGAGGCCTCGCTTGGAGTATTGTGTGCAGTTTTGGAGGCCATACCTAAAACTTGATATCAGGCTGCTTGATGTGGTGCAGAGGAGGGCAACAAAGATGATATGTGGAATGGAGGGGAGAGACTATGACAGCAGGCTGGGAGACCTCAATATGTACACCCTGGAGGATAGAAGGGACAGGGGAGACATAATAGAGACATTCAAGTATCTGAGGGGAATCAATAAGGATGGGGCAGATGGGGTCTTTAAGTTAAGGAGGGGGAGATGAGGAGACACTATTTCACAGAGAGGATGGTAGCAAAATGGAACGCCCTACCAGAATTGGTGGTATCATGTAAATCTGTGAACAGCTTCAAAATGTTATGGGACAGGGAACAGTGGAAAGTGAGGGTGTAGGGTGGCAGTGGGATGACAAAAGGGAGGGGTTTGGGGCAGGTACAAACTAGAGGTGTTGGCTGCACACTCAAGCAGGCTTAGATAGACTAGGTGGTCTGTTTCTGCTGGCACATTCGTATGTTCATATTTGATGACTTTTTTGATAGTGATGTTCAAAACTGGAGATTCAATAATGCCTACAAATTCACCAGATTATCATTAGATCAGAAGACCACCAAAAGAGGAATTCAACAATAGATATTCTAACACCCTATAACCTCGTTCCCCCTCAATGGAAGATCAAAAGGTGACACCAAGGGTAACTTCACATACTTTAGTAAGGTTGGGCTTTCAGTTATTGATCACATGTTCTGGACTGACAGCATGGACATCTGGGACCCACATATAGTCTCTCCTAGAGCTGACGGTGCCCATTTTCCCCTTGATTTTATGTTATAAATTATGGGGTAAGAAGCCCCATGGTCTGTCATGATGTCAATCTAGAAATAAGAAACAATTCTAGAATTAAGTGGAATCATTCTTGTAGTGCAATGATAGGGAGTAAACTTGGCAAATTCTTTTTTGACTTTGATTATTCTTCACTAAACATAAGTTTAGTTAAGCACTTGGAAACTTGTTTTGAAGCTAGTAGAGGAAAGTTAGTGGTAAGAACAAACAAACATAGGATCACTAATAACACATGGTTTAACACAGAATGCTGTCAGCCTAAAAATCAGTTAAATAAATTAATTAGACAAACTAAAGATAGTAACCAGATGGAACAATTTAAGTTATTGAATCAGGCTAGATAATCTTATAAAAAACTACTGAAGAGTAAACAACTAAACTATAACCATTTACAATGAGAAAAAATGTTTGCAATAACGATCATCATGCATATTGGTAGATGGTCACCCAGGGTACTAATAATTATAAGACATGTATAGACTCTTACATTTCCCTGGATACGTGGCAAGAATATTATACTGAGATATTTTTTGATCCAAACCATTCTGCAGATTCTTGAGATAGGATAACAGGCATGTCACAATTTGTTCTCTGCAGCTATTCTGATGTGTAGTATTTTGCTCTACTATTTGTGAAAAAGCATAAGGCACCAGGCCCGGATCAGATTCCTGCAGAGGTCTTCCTAGATTCACTGTCATGGTCTTCTACTTTTGTACCAATTTTTAATGCCTTTGCTAGGAATCTAAATTTCCCTGATTCATGGAAAGGGGCCACAATAATTTCAATTCACAAAAAAGAGGATAAGTTAGACCATAGGATGTACCAGCCTGTCTCCTTTCTAGATAATTGTGGTAAAATTTTTTCTAAAATTGTACTGTTCAAACTACAGGAGAAAATTAAAGCACTGGGCGACCTGTCTGAGTATCAAGCTGGTTTCCATGCCAGACACTGTACCACAGATAATTGTTTTATCCTGCTGCATCTTTTTGGAAAATATGTTAAACTGCATAAACAGAAGCTATTTCTTGCATTTATTGATTTTTCTTCAACCTTTGATTCTATTTTATGTTGTACATTATGGGCTACAATGAAGGACTGGGGTATAGCTGAAGAACTTATTGCTGTCATAAGAGAATTATATCATAACGCTTGGGCTCAGATTACTGTCACTTCCATTTGTAACAAACCATGGGGTCAGACAGGGCTGCATGTTGGCTCCCACCTTGTTTTCCATCTACAGTATATAAATAATCTATTATTATCACTAGACAACTCACTAACTGACTTGCCTAAAATACTCAGAAAATGTTGCCCCGTATTTGACATATGCAGACGATCTTGTCTTACTGTCATTAACACAAGGTGGCCTACAGGGCAAACTTGACTTCTTAATTGAATATGCCACTAAACATAATCTTACCATTAATGAAAAGAAGAGTCAGGTTATGATCATGGGCTCAAACAAAACAGTGAAAAAGTGGAGGCTTGGCAATAAAAAACTCAATACAATGAAATCTTATGTTTACTGAGGCCTCCATCTCTGTAATGATGGTAAATGGGTTAAACATTTCAAAACTATCTTACCTTAATTAAAACAAACTGCTGATTCTTTCACATCATTCAATTACAAATATGGGGAGAACTATGTTAAGCCACTAATTACTGCACTCAAGGCAAAGTATTACGCTCAAGCCTTACACCATGCAGAGGTTTGGGATTATGTTAACCATCAAGCAGTTGAAACCCCTTTAAATAAACTAAGTTCCTTTCTTGGCCTAAACAATTCTACTCCTGCTGCACTGGTGCCAGCAGAGATTGGCCTAGTTAGTCCTTTAGCATATGCCCAAGCTAGGAAAGTGAATTATTGGGTCAAATTACTGTCACTGGAACATCATAGATTACCAGCTGTCTCATTGAACGAGAAGTACTGTATCACTGGGAACATATGGGTTGTACAAAGTCCAAATGGCTACTAGGGTTATATTCCATTTTGGAAACAGTAGGCTTAACTTTTTTAAGAAGCTATCTGGATAAAAGCATTACCATAAGCTTAAAATAGAAGCCATATATCACAAGGAAGATTGCTAATCATTTCAAATTTTCTGATCTTGTAACTATATCTAAGCTAAAATAACACCCTGGGTACGCTCGAATGATATTTCCTTTCAATATACAGAATACTTAAATGTATTAATGGACCCAAACCAAAGACATGTATTTACTAAATTCAGATTGGAAATGTTTCCAAGCAATGTGCTGCTGGCTAATACAATAAAGACAGGGCAATTAGCTCCTCCTATTGTCCATGTACTAATGAGAATGTGAAAGATCTATAGCATGTTATCCTGATATCCTGATATGTCCCTGGTATAAAATCCTTAGGGAAACATGGCTAACTCCTATGTTGAACATCATTGCTACTACTGACACAGTGTTGTTATTAAATATTCTTTTTACTAGAAAGGATGAATACATAATACAAAGAGTGGCAGGCTACCTGGGGTCAGTTTCACGAATCAGAATCAGACATAAGTAAATACTCTCTATTTAGCCATACTCTCAAGGAGGGTACTGCTGTCTTTGACTCAGGGAACATAAAGTTTAGAATTTTCAGATGTTTTTATACCTGGATCTAAGTGTTTGCAGCTCATGTATTTATTCTCTCTTTCGTGTGTGTTTGTAAGTGTGTCAGAGTTTAATACTTTATTATGATTGTATTTATTTGCTGCTAATCTATATACTTATTAATATGGTGTAAATGCCTGTTAGAAAACATCTTTATATGTTATTATGTTTGTGTATTTTTGATACTGTAAAGGTCTACAACCGATCAAATAAACAATTTACAATTTACGTGCCTCTAAATCATCACCATCCATGTCAAAAATAGCAATCTACTTCAGTGAATTAATAATTTACATCTTCTGAATGACTCAGCAAATAAAATTGGCATGCAAAGAGACACAGAAGCCCTCCAAACAAAGGATGTTGGTGACAGTCCCAGGCCTACTAATGCACAGACCAAGACAACCATGCACTCGGGAGCAGAACATATATCTTAAATGGTGGTCTGAACAGCAACATGTCAGACCTGCCTTCACTCAGACTAACAACAGAAACCCTTTTGTTTGAGTTGAAAAACCAGTTGAGGGCAGGCTTTGACAATCTAAATGCCCAGTGTGCCCATCTCTGGCAGGCCATAAACAACTTAGGGAAAACAGTTGATACCCACACCAGATGCTTGCAGGACTTTGAAAGCTGCCTGAGAGAACAAGAGGACCAATCAACAGAGCTAGCAGCAGAGTTCACACTAACAAGATGATTGAAGAAATGGCAAACATACTCAAGGATCATGAAAATTGCAAGCTCAGGAACAGTGTGAGAATTATAGGAATGTCGGACAGGATCAAAGGAAAAGACTCCTTTATGTTCCTTTTGCCCTGGCTTCCTGAGGTACTTGGCCTGGGCAGGGACTCTGTTCCTGAAATTCAAAGATTCCACCAGTCCACAGGAAGGAAACCTGCTCCAAATGAATGGCCTAGGCACTTTCCTATCAATTTTTGAGATATCCTGTCCCCCAGAAAGTTCTACAAGAGGCAAGACGAAAAGGTACCATTTGAATAGACAATCAGGTAATTAGCTTTTAACCTGATTACAGCCACTGCCTGCAGATGGCCTGCCTGGAATTAAATCTGGTAAAGAATTGCCACCATAAGAACCAGTGGCACTTTGCACAGACTAACAATGCACTGACAAGGTTTGTCAACCAAGACTTTTATCCAAAAGGAGCAAGCAGTGGCCTACATAGATGTGGAGCTGGTGACAAAGAGCGTAGATCAGGCCAAATAAGGACAGGTAATTCTGTACAAAGGTGAGGTGGACTGAGAACTCCCTTATATTTAAATAAGAACTTTAATGTTTTTATGTGTTATGCTATGTCACCTAGTCATGAAGAGAAGTCAATATTTCATGGACCCCGGACCACCTTCTCAAGGCCCACAGTGGTCCTGTGGTGACACAAAAAGATTTATATTTTAATATCATCATAATCACACATATACTAAACTTCATAGGCTGTTCCATTTCACTTTTTTTATTTTAGTAATGTAAAATACAATATTTGAATATATTCTGCTATTATTTCATCATGTAACAAATGTGAAAAAAGTATACGTCGCAGGTTGCTTCACACCTTGTGTGGTTCTTAATGCCCCATCTCACTGCTTAATGCAGACAATAAAATTATTGCTTAATTGTTGGTGGGCAGAACTGAGGGGGTCCTCCTGGGCTTGATCTGTTTGGACTAGGGAGATTTTGTCAAGTGATGTCAGGTCAAGTACAACATCAAGTGCTCCCTGAACATCATGTTGAGATGGTTGGGGGGGCACTCAGCTGGTCTCCTGGCACTTGATGCCAAGAAGGCATTTGAACAGGTCGAGTGGCCCTTCAAGTTTACCATGCTCAGATGCTTTGACTTCAGACCCAGAATGATGTCTTGGATAGCCACTCCCTATGTAGGACAGAGAGATCAGATTTTGACAAATGGCACTTTATCCCAACCCATCTCACTCTAGAGGGGAACCCGCCAGAGGTGAATCCTATCAAGTTGTCAAATGATTTTGCCCACGACAATTATGGTTTCACAACAAGAGTGACAGTGAAAGGATCAATCATGATTTTAGATCAACCCTCACTCATGTTGCCCTTTGCACCTACACAGTTTCTACCCCCTCTTGGGCATGCCTGCCCCAGAAAAGGTTATATTTATTTCTGGATGGTGTGGAGGTGAAGGACAAAAGCTGACTATTTCCCGGGAGAGTGCTTTGGTGCTGTAACTCCTGGGAGATGAAATATCTGGTGCTATAATGCTAAGCAGCATTTTGCCTGCACTGTAATAACAAGGCGTGCTGCTCCTTACGAATCAGGTGTGCCCACCATCAAACTCACTCCCCAGCACTTTGATCAGGGGTGTGGTCTTCCTCAGGGGGTCTGAAGAAGACCACACACCTGATCGAAGCGCTGAGGAGTGAGTTTAATGGTGGGCACACCTGATTTGTAAGGAGCAGCACACCCTGTTATTTTGAACCTATGTTGGAAAATAAAAGCTTTTGAATCCAAATTGCAGGTTGGTGGTTCATATGCACTCAGAGTGCAGAGCTTTCCTGGACTTCTTCTGTCATTTCAGCAGCTGTCTCATAAATATTGCCTACAACCATGGGAATTTTCACATACTTTCAGGTCAGACATAAACTGCAGCATCTACCATCTTCACTGACCTCTGTTCCCCACAGACCACCGGCACAAAAATAGTGTTGTCCACCACAGGGCCCCAAAAAATAACCAAAACATTTTTCTCCCCTTCTTTAAGGGGCACTGTCCAAACCCCTCATTTTGGTACGCAGTAAATAGGAAGAGGACTTGGGTGGATTTACCTTTTCATAGTGTGACTGAGAGATGCTTATCAAAGGTACAGTATAAACACATGCTCAGTTAACAGCTGCCCATGACAGGTCCTACTTTACCCCAGCTACATCCCCTAGAATTGATGAGGCTTGCTCTGACAAATGTCCTAAATATCAAATTGCTGTAGGATTGTTTATCCATATGGTATAGCAGTGCCTCAGCATCTTTAGCTACTGGAGAAAATTGACTACAATTGTGGCTTAAATCTGACATTTTTTATTGCTTGTTTGTTGACCAGGAAAGGAGGACTAGACAATTCTGCTTGCTTTAAGCCTCATCTCATGGAAGTGGGGGATACAGATGGAAAACAACTGACACTGAACCAGATTCAGCTGTTGGTGGTATTTTTAGTGAATGGGGGAAATTTGGCCAGGACACAAGGGGAAAGTTCCCTACTCTTGGAGTAGGGGGAACCCTTGGCCTTCTGGTTAGCTGCCAAGATGGCTGACCCGGCAGGTGAAGGTGTGGATGCAGCAGGTATAGGGGAATAGACCTCCTCAACTATTACCTTTTCAGCAGAGATCACTGATAGTTTAGTTTGTGCTGCAGATTCACAAAGAAATGAAACATAGATTGTGGTCAGTGATATGGAGAAAAATATTCAAATAAAAGATTGATGGAGGAAGAAGAGAAATTAAAATGGGTGATGGAAGACAGGAAAAGGCTGATGTTAAATCTAGTAATAGAAGAAGAAGCCCATTTTTGGCTGGAGAAAGAAAGATGTCCACGACTTTTTGGGTAGAAAATGCCAGCTCTAGCTGTGACTCACAGTCTTGTGAAAAGCTAAGCTTGGTGCTCTGTACTGGAACAAAACACGATACCACAAGAAATTGTACCAAAAATCATCCTTCCTTTTTTTTATTTATTATATTTTTTGCCCCTTGTTCTGAGGGCTATCAGCCACCTTCCTGCACCCATCTTACTCTCTGATTGCCACCATCTTCCACCGCCACCGATACTCCGTGGCTTCCCCCACAGGGTGGGGCCATGGCACTGCTGTCTGCCTGTCTACGATGGGGAAAGGTGCCAGCAACCCAGCATTGCCTCCCTGGCTTCCCCCCAGGGTGGGGTTTGGGGCTCGCAGCGGCCCATGGCACCGTAATTACGTCGGCGGTGTGGAGGAGTGGCAGACAGCCATGCAGGCCAGGCACAGAGGCGGCATCATTGATTGGACTCAGGAATTTTGTGTGCTTTTTACATGGGGGGTTGGAATGTGCAATGATGTCCAGTGTCCATCCCGTCCCTCTGACCACTCTCCAATGCAGGTAGCAGCAGTAACTCCCAGCCTCCGCTAGGGGTCCGCCAAGCACTGGACATTCACCCTAACCTCCCCCCAGAGAAGGAAAGCAGTCCCTGGGACACTCGACTCTTCTCCCCCGGCCGGCCCTCCGACGACCCAGGTCCATTCCCGAACCCGGGTCACCAGCATCGCAAGTGGAAATCCAACTGCTGCGCCAGTGGGCCAGCTCAAAAATCATCCTTCCAATCTTTGACTATGATGACTGATCTACTGTAGTGATCCTAAATCCTCCCTTGACAGACGGAACCATTTTTTTCATTCTTTCTGCTGCTTTGATCAAGATTGCCCCTCTCGTACTCACCACTGTTCTCTCTATTGAGCGCTTTCTTTCCCTTCTCTTGATGCTAGGCTCCTTTTCCACTGTGTCTCTTTTTTGTACAAATTCTGGTTTGGCACCCTTCCCTCCTATCTCAAAATCCTTCTTTCCCTCTTCCCTCTTCCTCCTACCCTCCTCATAACAATGCATCCCGTTCTCTAAATATCCCTCCTTGAAAATCTATTGCTGGCCAATCTGCTTTTCGAGTTCATCATGGTGCTCAAGTGCAGATGAACTCATTGCTATAAGAGGTGCTTTACAGGGGTGTGCCCAATGGAGAGCTCCATTTTTAGGGGTGGGTCAGTGGTAGGTGAATCAGTCGGCAGGCTGGCGATGCCTCACTTCAGTTGTTTGGGCTGAGTTGGATAATTTTTTAAAGGATGGAGCTGCACCAACAGTGGTGCAGCTCAGTCCTTTGAAGTTGCATTCCTTCACTGCATTCCTGATTGTGAGGTTCACACTGCTGTAGCTTACAGCAGTGTGAACACACTGAGCCCAGGCCTTCCGCATGCCCCCTCGCAGTTAAAAAAAACAACAAACCGATGGGGGTGCCCAATCCCTCTGTCCGCATGCCCCCACCCAGTTCATTTGCTGACAGGGGAGCCCACTCCTCGTCATCATAATGCCCCCCTTCCCCATAATTTGTTCTGTGTGGCTGTGAAAAAGTTTAAAAGAAATAAACCGATGGGGATGCCCAATCCCCCTGTTGGCATGCCCCCTCTCAGTTCATTTGCTGATGGGGAAGCCCACTCCCCGTAGGCATAATTTCCCCCCCAATTTGTTGTATGCCGAGGGGGATGCCCAATCCCACTCGGTTCTTGCCCCTCCACTCGGTATGTGCAGACGGGGGTGCCCAATACGCATCAGCTACAGCCCCCCAAAAAAACACTCAGCTGGCACACTGGGAGCCCACCCCAGCATGCCAAGAGATCCTGTAAGTAAGAAAACCTTCCCATGACATGTTTACATTTTTTTTTAAACTGTAAACTAGAAAGCAGTCCTGCTTTGAGTCTCTTGCCCCCTTCCCCATCCTGCACAAACCCACTGTGCACCCCACCTCCCCACACCCCCATCACCCCATACTTTTATTTTTGCCATTAAGTCTTTATTCCAGTTTTCTTTTACAGAGAATGCATACAAGAAGCATAGTTATAAACATAAAACATAAAGGACTACATTGATACGTATTACAATTACTGACAGGAGTCATTCTCTGCAATACCCCCCAATAAGAAACAAAAAACAAAACCAAAAAGTAATTAAAATATGAACCCCCAAAAAGAACAAAATTCCCTCACCCCCCATTCCACCCCCCTCCCTCCCCGCACAAGACCTTTTAAACTGTTTTCAACCAAAGGGGGTATCCATATCTCTTACAGTGAGTAAATAGTATAAAAGGGCCCCCATATCTTGTCAAACCTGGGAATCTTGTTTTGGAGGATGGCTATCATCCTCTCAATCCTAAGGCTAGAGAGAAGTTCCTCGAGCCATTCAGAGTAGCTGATCACGCTAGAGTCCTTCCAATGTCTGAGGACCACTTTTTTCAGGGTAATCGAGATCAGGGCCATATAGAACTTCCTATTCTTAACCGTAATGACATATTTGAGGAGTAAAAAAGTCTTCCAGGCCCAGCAAGGGATCTACCTTGTTTTTAATATCTGTCCAAAGTGGGATTATTTTTGGGCAATTCCAGAAGGTATGCAACAGGTCCCCTTCTCCCGAATGACATCTGTTACATTTGGGATCCGCTACCAATTTTAAGCTCGCAAGTTTTTGAGAGGAGTAATAAATGTTGTGGAGCATTTTAAACTGTATAAGTCTTAACTGGTCCTGCCAGATGAATTTATGGCAACCTTGCCAGAGGGCCGACCAATTCAGATCTTCATCGGGAAACACTGTGGCCCAATATGAGCATGGAGCAAGGTTTTGAGAGTAGGCCCAATTAAATAATACAGTGTATACTTTGGAAACTGCCTATGAGAGGCACACCAGGGAGTCCAAGGACTCTTGAAAGTCCACATGCGGAGGCTGGACTGGACTCCTACCTACTTTGTTGAGTAAAAGGTGTCGAAGCTGATATACTTTAAAAATCACCTTGGAGGGCAGATTGAATTTGTGCAGAATCTCCAATGAGGAACATACATTTCCCTCTTCATTGAGGAAATCTTTCAAGCAACATTTATCTGGTAGGGTCAACCAGGTGGGGCTGATAGGTTTATTATAAATCAAAAAACGCTGGTTACCCCGAATAGATTGGGACCAATCCTTGACCTGGTCATATTTTAAAAAGCTACAAAGCTGAGTATGGATCTTTAGAGAAACCCCTATCGGGGATTTCCTCAAAGGAGAGGGAAGTAGCTTTGCATTGAGATAAAGTAAAGCCTCGGGGACAAGACCATATTTCTTGATAAGAGCTACCTCAGACTTTACCCATCACCCCATACTTACCTCCGGAGCATGGCGCGATGATCTTCGGTGGATCAGGAACATGTCTACACTCTTCAAAGCTGACCATGAACTGAAGAAATGCCGGTAAGCTGTATAATAGCATAAATGTTTTTTTTTTTTAATTTTGGCACATATCTCGGCCATTTTTGTGAATTTTGGCACCAATTTTTCAACATGGGATGCTTGGAACCCCTCCTCATGAATGCAGTCACTGTCATGTGGTTATTCGGTCCTGAAAGGTCATTTTGCTGTCACTGTGCGGAATCACCTTTCAGGACCAATTAATGAAATGACGGTGTCACAGTTCATTAGGTGGGCTCCCAAAAAGCCTATGCTGAAAATTTGGTGACAAAATTCCAAAAAATGACTGTTACGAGCATGCACTGCACAGTTTCAACACACACTTGTAATGTTGCGAATATGTAATAGTTTCACTCCAGATTTTCAACACTGGCATTTTTTACACCTCCTCATGAACAGTACAGCTGTCATTTTCAACATCCTGGGCAAAATGTGTTTTTGCACTTCTGGCGCAGAATAGCATGGTCACTGTGGGAAATCAGTGTTCGGGACAGATTACAAAATCACAGTGGCACTGTTCATGAGCGGAGGTTTCAAAATACCTATGTTGAAAATTTGGTGAAAAAAGTCCATATAATGACTGTATTATGAGCGTGCGTTGCGCAGTTTCCAAGCACACAGGTAACTTTGTGAATTTGTAATATTTTCACTCCAGATTTTCAACACTGGCATTTTTTTACACCTCCTTATGAAAAGTACAACTACCATTTTTCACATCTTGGCTGAAATGTGTTTTTGCACTTCCAGCGCTGAATAGCGCAGTCGCTGTGAGAAATCAGTGTTCAGTACAGATTAAGAAAATGACAGTGAAACTGTTCATAAGAAGAGGTCCCAAAATGCCTATGTTGAAAATTTGGTGACAAAAGTTCATAAAATGACCATTTTATGAATGTGCATTGCACAGTTTCCACGCACACTCATAACGTTGAGGTCCGTCTTTCGGATGAGACGTTAAACCGAGGTCCCATCTGCCTGGATTGGTGGTAGTTCAGGTGGATGTTAAAGATCCCATGGCACTTATTGAAAAGAGTAGGGGAATTTTATTGAGAAATGGACTTCAATACAAAAAGAAAACAAAGAAAATCAAACATATATCAGGTATATACAATATAAAGACAATCACATAGCCCATGCCATACAATTTATCCAATAGTTTTTAGATTGTTTTAAAGGAGTATGAGAAAAGTCATGGTCCATTAGTCCTTTCAATGCTTTACCAACATTGGCAAACAAGTCCTCATGTGAAACATGCTTCTGTTGAAGAATCCAGACACCTAGACTGCCAAATATAAAAACGTAAAATTCAAAAAATAACATAGAGATTATCACTGTTGTATTTTACAAAAGTATTTGGAAAAGGACCAAACAAAATAGTAGAGTAATCAACAGTCCTGAACTCTGGCTCCTTCCAATGGGCAGCCAATAAATTCCAGAAAGGTTTAATGTAGGCACAGTCTATAAATAAATGACATTGGGATTCCAACAGTTGAACACAAGTAGATCGAGGACAAAATCTTTCAGACACTTGCTTATGCTTACTGTTCCCCTTAACCCCTAATTTCCCATAATTACAAAGCCATAAACAGTCCCAGGCATAAGATGGAATATGTTTATTCAGTAGATATTTTAAATTATACCATGGACCCTCACTGACTGACCAATCACAGAGGCAGCCTGGCACCTTACCCCCATTGATTATTCACCGATAATCACTGCAAAAGGTGCCATCCTACCACTGTCTGTGCCATCCTATCATGTGAATCCCTCCAACACCCGAAACAACATCAAAGCACTAACATATTTGCTTGCACTTAAGCCGCTCGGTAACGACGAAATTGACAAAAAAAAAATGGACACATCCTTTGAATTAATAGACAATGAAGAGCTACACGCAATCTTCAATACTCTCGAAGAGCAATACAGCCCCATACCCAAGGTAAATGTACTTTTCCATGACTTACAAGCTCCGGTAGTCCCTCCGTCTTCAGCAGCCGAAACTGCCGGGCATCTGCACTGGCACTGTGCCTGCCACAGCATCACCATCCCCTGCAGCACAGAACTCGAAATCCGTGGTCCTCATCATCATCTTCCAACCAGCCAATCCTGAGGGGGAAAAATGACAACGTCACGAGAAAGTAACAGACGAAGAAATGTTACACCTAGAAAGAGAAAGGCATGAGATAGCAACACAAAAGCAAACTCAATGGGCAATGAACCTTTTCTTTGACTGGTGTGCACAAAAAGGTAAAGAAATACACTTAAGCCCCATAACTGCATCACAATTAAATAACATACTTTGAGAGTTCTACAGTACATTCCGTAACAGTGATGGCAATGACTACTGTCTCACTAGTTACACATACCTAAGAGCTGGACTAAATCGATATCTAAACAACCCTCCCCTAAGTTGAAGCTTTAATCTAAAGGCTGACACAGAATTCAGCACTGCTAACAACATCTTTAAAGGTGTAGTAAAGTGCTTCAGAAAAGAAGGTAAAGACAAAACTCAGCATCACCCTCCATTAACAATCAATCAGCTCACTTGAGTCAGAAATTCTCCAGCCTTAACGCCAGACACAGCCACAAGTCTTCTAAAAAAAGTCTGGTTAGACATAGTTTTACATTTTGCTCGCAGAGGAAACGAAGGCATAAGACAGCTGACAACTCAATCCTTCAAAATAAAAACCACAGAAAATGGTGAAGAATATCTAACTAAAAGTTTCAACGAATAAAGTAAAAACCACGAAGAAATAAATGACCCCACAAAACAATTTACAAGAGGATGTATGTTCGCACAACCAAACAATCCTGTCTGCCCACTCAGTAGTTATAAAAAATACCTTTAAAAAACTACCTACAAATCCACTTTCTCTATTTTCTTCATCCCAAAAAATGGGATCAAGCACTCCTCAATGACATGCCTGTGTGGTACACAGCAGAGCCTATGGGAGTTAACTTCCTAGCTAACATGCTGCCTCATATCTGCAAAAAAGCACATTTTGACACTATCTTCACTAACCACTCACTCCACACCACTTCAGTCACTCTTTTAAGCAATTCTGGCATGGAAACCAGACAAATAATGACTATTACAGAACACAAAAGGGAAGCTTCACTAAGGAGCTATTGGCACCCAAATCTGCAAGAGTTCAAAAAATGGGGTGAAATCATCCATGGAGAAAGCAGCAATGAATATCTATACCCTCTACCTGAACCACACTGTAGCAAACAAATCAATACTGCACAAACAAGTGTACCTCTACCATCTCCAACCACTTCTGGTGAACCACAAACAAGCATCATAACTGTAAACAAAAGCAACCAAGAAGAATAAATAAAGATCTTGCAGCACTTCCTCACCCACCTCAACAAGCTGCGCATCTTTCCATAGCCACCGGAAACAACAAATCAGATGACCAGCCACATCCGAAAATACCCTCCATAGAAAAGCTAGTAAATTATGGAACTATAAATTTCATCTGCAAATAGCAAGTAAGGCAGCACACCTTTCGAACAACTGCTCCTCTATTTAAAAAAAAATAAAAAAAACACTCTTTCTTTTTTCTTCTCTCCAACAGGTCACACCACACACGTACAACTTCGACAAAATTTAAAGCAACAAAGCCTGCAATTGAAAATCTACAAATTCTGCTTATAAGTTATGAACTTTTACAAAATAAAGACTGCAGTTATAACAGTTTCTCAGTTCTGAGTTAAAAATACCTAAATGTTCATCTGTGTTCCACTTTCCAATAACAAAGACCGCACTTGCAACCTTTCTCTGTTAAAATCTCTTTAACTATGCACCTATGTACTCCTTGTCACAATAAATTAATATTTCTATTGCAACCAATGGACTACTTTTCTGTAGTGGATGAGTATCTTCTCTATAAAAATAATTTTTTTAATAAAACTAACCAAAAATCTCAACAATTGCCTAAATCTAAAACAATTTACCATAGTATAATCAAAATAAGCCACTTGGGGGTGTGGGTTATTGGGGGAATTACCACAGCTGGGGCGGATTTACCCACTCGGCTACACCTCATGGGCAAACCACCCCAGCCATGGTAAATCTCCTGATAACCCACACTCCCTCGTGGCTTATTGCTTAAATAACTACCTGCCTGTCCTGTGGGCAATCTGGAAAAATAACTTCAGTAGTGCGTTCTGCTAATAAGATAGTCCATTATACCTTCTTCCTATCATCAGTCAAAAGTTGATGAGGGGTTATATTCCACTTAATAAGCTGTTTCATACATTCTTTAATACTACAAGGTATGTCAGAAAGTCTAGCTAAAAGTCTAGGATTCCGATCTTGCCAACTGGGCCTACATAAATATATCCAGTGGTCCAAAAAAGGTCTCCAAATGACAGGCCCAGGTTTCAAAACCTTTCCTAAATTATATACCACAAATATACTATAAAAAAAGCAATAGGATGGAGCATAGAGACTCCACCTTCTGCAATTGGAAGATAGGTTATTTCCCGTTTAATAGGGTTTAAACGAGGCCCCCAAAATGCCTGAAAAAAAACACTGGAAATCTGTGTCCAAACACCAGAAGGAGGGAGAAAGATATAATTAATATATAAAAATATGGGGGTAAGGATAGTCTTAATCAACATCACCCTTTTTTTTTTTTAGAGCCGCTGTCCTTTCCACTCTCCCACTAACCGAGTTCCCTAGCCAATGCCAGATCCCAGTTATGCCTTGCCATATCACCAGGTCCAAATAATAGCCCTAAAATTTTAATAGGTTCCCTAGAAACTAGGATCCCTGCTATAACTCCATTATCAGGTAAAGGGGTGGATCCAATAACAACCCCCATACTCTTACTGCAGTTAATTTTAGAACCAGAAAGACTCAAAAAAAGGTGAATAGAGTGTCACAGAGCGGAAACAGAAAAGTGAAGGGGTAAAAGTTACACCAAATCATCCACATAAACCGGCACCTTGTGTTGTGGCAGGGAGGGAAGCACATCAAGACCCTGTAGAGCAGTGTTAGAATGTAATAATCTAATAAATATATCAATGGTAAAGGCATAAAGTACAGGACTTGGTGGGCAGCCCTGCCGTACCCCTTTAGTAATAGCTAATCTTTTCCCTAGCCATCCATTTACATTAAAGATAATAACCGCCCTTTTATACATTGCTGATATCCAAGAAATAAATGTATCAGGGAACCCAAAGGCTTTTAATACCAAAAATAAGAAGTTATGAGCAACCCAATCAAAGGCCTTTTCTTGATCTAAAAGCAAAAACAAACCCTTGTAATTGACCAACGTCCCCCCTAGAAAATATCTCTCTTAAATTAATCAAATTATCTTGTTGTTTACAACCCTGAACAGCACAGGTCTGTGCTGGATGCAGAAGCAGTGGGGTAACAGTAGAGAGCCTAGCCAGGAGAATTTTACTAAGGATTTTTAACTCAGAGTTCAAGAGACTAAGTTGACGCCAATTACTTAAATCAGTTTTGTCACCTTTCTTATATATGAGAAGTAAAATAGCCTCAGCCATGGAGGGAGCATATTCCCCAGCCCCAGAATGTAAAATATAATTCATGAGAATCACCAGAACAGGTCTAAGGGACTGTAAGAAAGATTTGTAAAAACCTTCACTAAGACCATTCGTACCCGGGGCAGACTGAGAGGTTAACTCATGAACAGCTTTAGTGACTTCAGCTAAAGTAACATCAGCTGTCAAAGCTTGCTGATGTGTTTCAGATAATGTAGGCAACTGTAACTTATCCAAAATCTGACTAATAACCCCGTCTTCCAGAATAGGGTCCGGAGCCAGGGTGGCAGCCATATAGGTTTCCACACTATCCAAAAGCTGGTTCGGATCACTTACGGTGTGGCCATATACATCAGTTAAAACAGAAATGAGTCTAGAATCTATCCTTTTTTTGCTTTCTTTAAAAGGATCCAAAGAGTGTTTGGTCATATTTGTACCAAACCATAATTGCTGATCTAAGGACTTACCCCGATTATACTGCAAATCCATCATTTGTTTCTTAATGGAAGCAATAAGCCTACTATAGTCCTGTGTAGTAGTTTCAGTGAGAGAAATAAGGTGTTGCAACTGATGTCTCAACTTCAAATGCCCCATATATTCATTAGTAGATTTAATATGTGCCTGACGTTGAAAAAAGTTCTTCCAACTCAGTTAGAATCATCCCACCAGTCTAAAATGGAGTCATAACATTCTAACACAGAAAACCTAGCAGCCCAGTCCCTCAACCATAACTGTCTAATGTGAGGATCTTCTAACAATGATTCATTTAATCTCCAGCTATTTTTTTACATCTTGGGACCCCTCCCATGAAACAGTGACCGTAAGAATGGTATGATCAGAAAATTCTATGGGCCTAGTAAAAGCCTGCACAACCTGTAGGACCGCTGATAAAAAAACAAAATCAATCCTTGTCCTAAGAGTCCCTCGGAAATAAGTATAACCCCCTGCAGGATGTATTACCCTGTATGCAACTGACATGTGTGCTATAGAAATAATATGTTTTAAAGCAATGGAGTCACAAATAGTTTATCAGTATGAAGTCCTCTATCTGTTGTAGAGAGTCCACAATTAAAATCGCCTAACCAAAGAACCAACCGGGAGGTATGCAAAAAAGGTGGCACTTCCTTAAAAAAAGTTATCCTTTGTGCTTTAGTTTGGGGAGCATAGACTGTAATAACCTGAAAGCATTCTAAACAAAAGGAAACATCTAAACACATGGCCCTCCCAGGGTGTATATCCACTAATTTGGAAACTGCAAGGTTAGAATTAGAAAAAAGAATGCCCAAGCCATCACAAGTGTCCTCCCCCACAGACCAAAATGAAGGGCCCAAAGACCAGTATTGAGAGGCATGCTGGATATCCCGGTGAGACTTCAGACGGATGTCTTGTAAGCAAATAATATCTGATGTAATAGATCTAAGAAGTGAAAAAAACCCAATACGTTTCCTCTCACACTTAATCCCATTAACATTTATTTATTTTTATTTATTTAGATTTTGTTGACCAGGTAAGCCCTCTGAGACCAAAGATCCCTCTTTCAGGGGTGACCCGGGATTGAGTACACCAACCACTTTACATCAGGTTACAGTAAGACATTTTCAAAATACATACATAGTCAGTACATGAGGCATGGGAACAATAAGACAGTGTCAGAGTACATACATTGTAAGTGGAGCACTGGCCTACAGAGATATTAGCTTTAGAGGTTAGCTAGTCCAGGGGGTGAGATTATAGTCAGTGGCCGATTTAGAGGGGTAAGGTTGGGTGCATTATCTAGCGGGTGCAGCAACAGAGGCTCAGTTCAATAAGGTAGGCTTTAGGACCGGCTTTGAACGAGGAGAGGGAAGGTTTGTCCAGCAGGGTAGCAGGGAGTGAGTTCCAGAGGTGTGGGGAAGTGTGCTGGAAGGAGCGCTTTCCTTGGTTGGTCCAGATGCGGGGTATGTTCAGGAGCCTACTGGTAGTAGACCAATGGTTATGAATAGAGATTTTAGGAGTGAGCAGGTCACTAAGGTGGGGCAGGTGGTGTATGGAGGAGAATTTGTAGGTAAGGCAGGCAGAGGAGAAGGATAATTTATGCCTTAGTGTCGGCCAGTGGAGGTCTTTAAGAGCATCGCAGTGATGTCTCCTTGGGGAGGAGTGGGTTCTGAAGCGAGCAATGCGGTGGTAGAAGGTGGTGAGCTTGTTTAGCTAAGGGACTGTAGTAGTGGGGAGCCATATAGCAGCAAGGGAAGGAGGTTGCAGTTTGCAATGGCTTGTCATGCTTCTCCAGAGAGGGAGTCTCCCAGGCGGTATAGGAGGCCCAACCTCTGGTGGATAGATTTTGTTAAGGCATCTATATGGGGTTTGTAGGTTAGCCCTTGGTCAAGGATAACCCCAAGATACCTAAACTGGTCAGTGACCTCGACACACTTTCCTTGGGCTGTCGAGAGTTGGAGTAGTCCGCTACAGTCATAGCCCAGCCGTTGGGTCCCGAAGAGGACTGCTTTTGTTTTATCCTCATTTAGTTTTAGGTGGTTGGCAGTAAACCAAGCTTCAAGCTTTGCAAGGCTAGCTTGGAGTTTGTCTGAGATGACTGAGGGTTGGGGGTCACTGCAGTAGATTACAGTGTCATCCGCATAGAGGATAAGGTTGCAGGGTGCACAATCCTCTTCAAGGTCATTCAAAAAAGTGAGAATAGTAGGGGGCCCAGGATGGACCCCTGGGGTACCCCAGAGGTCACAAGCCTAGGGTTTGATTGGAGTCCCTGCCAGTGGACTGTTTGCAATCGGTTAGTCAGGTAGCTCATGGTCCAGGAGAGTGAGAGCTGATCCATGCCAAGCTGATGAAGCTTAGTTAGGAGAAGCTTATGATTGACCAAGCCAAAGGCCTTGGATAGGTTGATGAATAGTGCGCCCGTAGGGGTGCCTTGGTCCATGGCATTGAGTATGTCCGATGTTAGCCTAATAAGGGCGGTGTTGGTGCCATGGCCTTTCTGAAAGCCGTGCTGGACTTTGGAGAGGAGTAGGTGTTGTTCCAGGTAGTCTTGAAGTTGATCATAGACTAGTCTTTCCTGAATTTTTCCCAGAGGGCAAAGAAGAGAGATGGGCCTGTAGTTCTCCACCCTGTCCCGAGTTCCTTTTTTGTGGACTGGGACTATGGTGGCAACTTTCCATTTACTGGGGACCATCCCTTCTAGGAGGGATCTGTTGAGAAGTAGGGTAACAGGGTAGGTAATGGCCGGTGCTGCAGCCCTCAGCAGCTGGGGTTCTAGCCAGTTGTTCACAGAGGATGAGTCAGGATTTATTTTGCACAGGAGTCGCAGTACTGTGCTGGGGTCAACTAGTTTCAGGTGGAATAAGGGGTGAGGAAGCACTGTGTCTGGGCAGGGGAGTAGGGGGGTCCCTGGCACAGTTGGGAGGCAGCCAGTAGGGTTCATAAAGGATACGCAGAATGCTTCAGCCACTTTGGTGGGGTCATTGGTAAGTGAGTTCCCAACTAGGACCGAGGCATCGTCTTCCCTTGTGTGGCCTTTAAGGAGAGAGTTTATGTGACCCCAGAATTTCTTTGGGTCTCTTAGATTGCCTGTTTGGAGGTCCCTGAGGAATTTTGATTTGGCCTGTTTTGTGGCTTTTTTACATTGGTTCCTCAGGCACTGGTACTTCTCCCAGACCGGATTGCTACCGGAGGATTTGTAGAGCCCCCATGCCTTGTCCCGGAGCCGCATGGTATGTTTTAGCTCAGGATTTAGCCATTTGTGGCATTTTCCCTGAACTCTGAGTTTTTTCCAGGGGGCATTTTGGTTAGCTATGTCCAAGAATGTCTTGGTGAAATATTCAAGGGCCTCGTCAATTGTGGGAAGGGAGACAATGGGGCCCCATTCCACCTTCAGGAGGTCAGAGCAGAGGTCAGCTGGTTCGAATCGGCTGAAATTCCTCGCAAAAATCACTTTGGCGGCAGGCCTGGGGGGGTTTATTGGACCAGATACAGAAGATAGGGCAGTGGTCACTCAAGGAGTCAGACATAAGCCCAGCAGTCTGTATCTGAAAGGGGTTTGAGACAAGTGCCCAGTCGAGTAGTGAATGGTTGCCAGATTTGGTGTTGTGTCTGGTTGGCATGTCAATAACTTGGGTAAGTGATGCATCCAGTATCAGGTTCTTGATTTGGGAGGTATCTGGGGCAAGCCAATTGAGGTTGAAGTCCCCGAGGAGGATGGTCTCCCCCAAGGGGAGTTTGAGGATGGCATTTGTGAGGGATTCTAAGGAGGGGGTGGTGGTTTGGGGTACTGTGGAAAATGTTAAGGAGGACATAGTAGGGAAGAAAAAGAAGCAAAATCATGGAAAACCCTAGTCCTGAACAAAATTTCAAGGGGGGTTTACCTGCTTGTCTATGTCTAGTCCTTTTGGCTATGGAGTCTTCAGACCGACTTTCAATGTCTGTGGTGGAGATAATGGAAGAGGTATCAGTATCAACCCCGGAGTCCCCACCAGTATCCTTCTCCAAAGGGGCAAAAAATGCTCCCTACCCTCACAGGATCTGTCTGAGGTATAGGCTTCAGGAGAGGTTTGGGTTCAGAATTGGTTTTACCACATCTATTCCTTTTCCTAGGGGGAACCACCATGAAAGGGACTTTGGGGGAGTGGAGGTGGAGGAGGGGGCATATGATCCTCAGGACTGACCACAGTAGGGACAACAGGGACAGCATTGCTAGCAGTATCCAAACCTACCTCAAGATGTATGGGAGAAGAGTCAGCAGCTAGAGTCACAGGAGGAGTAACCGGAGGCGTAGTGACTGGGGCTGGAACCTGCACAGTGGTTGTGGATACAGGTGTAGTAGCAGCTACCCGTTTAGCTAAGGCATGCTGAGCCTGATTAATAAGACCTTCATGAGAGGGGCAGTCATCACCATTGTGAGAGGCCCATAGACAGTGGCCATATGCATGACCAATTTGCTCACACAAATTACATTTAAAAAGATTCAGACAGGCTGAAGCTAAATGTCCGTACTCCAAACAATGACTACGTCTGGTAGTGTCACAGGCTGAACTAAGGTGTAAATGAGAGCCACATTTAAAACAAGATCTAGGTTGACCAATATAGAAAATTAACCCCCTATCACTTCCTAAAAAGAATACACTAGGTAGGTGCACAGGTCCCGAGTTAGTGGAAAAAAGTTTAACCTTCACTTTCTAACCCCCATCCCAAATCTGCTCACTATCTATAGTGGGTGTAGGCCTTCCCAAAATCTCACAATGCTGTCTTAACCAAAATAGAATATCTTCAACATTAACCCCTTCGTTCTTAAATAAGACAGTAATGGTTTTACTCAAAGTCTTAGTGAGGGGTATTGCCTGAAAAGGCACCCATAAAGGGTCATTTTTAAGAGAATTGTATTGAGCCCAGAATCTATCTAAATCGGACACATTTTTAAAACTAATATCGTAATTACCATTCCCTAGAGAAATCAAGGCAAATATTTCTGAGGAAAAGAACTTCAGAGACTTCTTTGAAAGAGTCCTAGCTATAAGTAATCTATCAGGAGTATGTTCCAAGCCCCCTTTGTATAAAAGCCAGACTGCATTCCTCCTAGGAGCTGGCTCTCCAGTGGAGTGAAATAAATCAGCCAGTTTAAACAAAGAAGCCAGGAAAGACTTCTACTGGTGCTCAGCTAAGGCCTCTGGGCTAGGCCCCATCCTACCCTGAGCAGGTAAAGGAGTAACAACAACAGCTTCAGGCATGGTACCTACACCAGAAGAACCAGCATTAGTTACAGTAGATAAAAGTATGGAAGAATTACCCTGGGGTATGGTGGAGCTCGCTGCAGATCTAGTGTTGGTGGCCACAGCAGGGGTTGAAGAACACATCCATTTATAGGAAGGGTCAGAAGGGTCCGGAGTCCAATGACCCAAAGCTGCAGGGACCCAACCAGCCGCAGATAGGGCTCTTTCTGGAGACCAAGAAGTGTCCTGAAGGGAAAAAGCAACAGGAGGCAGCTCAGGGGCCAAATCACCCCACTTTGTATCCTTATGTCTATCCAAAAAAGAGAAAGTTTGTTCAGAAGGCACCGGTGGAACAGGTAAACAGAGAGGTGCATCTGATACTTTACGGTGCATTCCCAGTATGGTTTTCCTAAAGGTGCCGGTATCCATAGGTACGTGAACTGCAGGGGCCTCCGATGGCTTAGGGCACACGGCAGAAACACCGCTTGTACTGCCAGCCTTGTCAATGTCCGTAGTTCGAAAAGAAGAAGGAGGAACCTCTGCAGCCGAACAGGCGTCCAACCAGAGTGCATGCTCTATCCGGTCCTCCACAATACTGGCCCCAAGGGATTCAGCAGACACCATCGTGAGTTCCGCTTCCAATTCCTAGTCCAATTTAATCCATTCCCATTTACGGAGAAGGAGATCCTGGTAACGAGAAGGCACCTGCAAACTAGAGCCACTACAAAAGATGGCCCTGATCTGAGAGTCAGGTAGGTCTGTAGAAACGGACATAGTTTCCATACAGTCCTCAGCTGCGATATCCTGGGAGAACTCTGCAGCTGCCATAGCTAGGTCCAGACCTCCTTATGAACAGTACAGCTGTCATTGTTCACATCCTGCCTGAAATGTGTTTTCCCACATCTGGCACACAATGGCGCGGTGGCTGTGGGAAATCAACGTTCAGGACAGAGTAAGAAAATTATAGTGACAGTGTTCATGAGTAGAGGTCACAAAATGCCTAGGTTGAAATTTTGGTGAAATTATTCCACTAAATGACTGTTACAAGCGTACATTGTGCAGTTTCCATGTACGCGCGTACATTCGAGCATTTTTAATATTTTCACTCCAGATGTTCAACACTGCCTTCTATTCACACCTCCCTATGAATAGTACAGCTGTAATTTTCACATCCTGCCTGAACTGTGTTTTCGCACATCTGGTGCAACTGTGCAGAATGTCGCGGTTGCTGTGAGAAATCAAAGTTCAGGACAGATCAACAAAATCACAGTGCAGCTGTTCATGAGCAGAAGTCCCAAATGCTTTCATGATGTGGGGATCACAAAGGGCCATGTTGAAAATTTGCAGTGCAAATACTAACAAATGCCCGTGGCATTAGGGTTTCTAACCATAACGTCCCCCCCTAACCCATGGTGGGGCTCCAGTGCCCTCATCTTCTCTGAACCGCAGGCACATCGTCATTCTTCAAAGCCAGATCATGAATTGAGGAAACAGGTATGTACTTCATCGTATTTCAATGGGAATGTGAACTTGGTGGCATAACTTGTTCTTTCTGCTGGGAACTGTAGTCCTACCAATCGGTGTGTACCAACAGCAATCCCAACTACAAACTCTGGCATTGACAAATGCTTGTTCTTACCACTTTCCCAACTTTGGTCCTTCTTTCCCCTTTCTATTCATTCTACCTCCTCTACTTCCTCTCTAAAGTCTCTCCTTTCTGATTTCTGTCATCCAACCTGCAACTGTCTTTGACCCTTTCCTCTTTTTCTTTATTTGATAGTCTTGTCCTCTTCTTGCTGTTTCTGTTTATTATTTTCTATCTGTATATATTTGAGAGTGCATTATTTTCTAGTTGCTATCATTTTCTATTTTGCCTTTAATATTTATTATTTTGTTTGTATTGCTATGTTTTTTGCATTTACCTTGTTATTATATTGTTAGCTACCTTCCTTTCCCCACTTCCCCAGGACTCATCTGGAAACAAGCTGTTGTCAGCTCAGTATATACTTCCTAGTTAAACTTTTCAATAAATAAATAAAAATAAATAAGAGCTGTCAAAATCAGCTGAGGCAGGATCAAAGGCTTTGACTGACAAATTGTTTGACAAGCTGGCAGTAAGGAACACAGAAGAGATGGCTGTGAGCCGCGCTACAGGGGCAGCTCAAATAATGACTCTGCAAGAAGATGAAAACTTAATGGTAAATATGCGGTGTCGTAGTGTCTAACTATTCAGAGCACACAGACCATGGAAGTGGGCAAGGTAAGAGTGATGAAGTAATGGGAGAACATGCAGGCACAGGAAAAGCTATGAAAACCCTCAGGGCATGTCACATCTATTCCAGGCAGGTTAAAAATATTTCTGCTACAGAAATACACTATGAAGAGTGGTCTGTGAGGGGGGGCACTGGAAGCTGCAGGATGGCAAAAATTGGCAAATGGGAAGTTGTGGCTTCCCGGAGACCAGAGCAGCTTTGCTGTGACTCAGGTACACTCCAAAACTGTTAATGTGACTAAGGGAGGGACTGTGCAAAAAGAAACTTTGCTAAAGAACAAGTTAACATGGAGAGGAGGAAAAATGACATAGCATACCCAGAAGCTAAAACTGTTGTCCCTGAAAGTGGAGCAGTTTTAAAGTAAACACAGCCCTCTGTGGTTGGGGCTGTTGATGTGAATGCTCTTTACCGGCAACAAGCTCTTCAGTAATGGCTCCTCCTCCCGCCCCATTTTCCCAATTGCAGAGTTGAAAAATGTTGGTCAAGACACTGATGAAATAAATATGTCCTCAGGGGAGCCAGAAGGCCCTTGTGAGGTCTCCAATATGTCAGCTCACTCTGGCAGTTAGGAGTCTACCTGCATGCAAGAACAAAGGCCTTAAGTGCCACAAAGAACATTTAATTTGGCTGATCTCTTTGCTGCACAAGATAAACCTGCATAGAGGCACAATGCAGTGTATCTTAAATATGACTGAAACCAACAGCTCCCCTCTGACACAGTATTTGTTATTCATAATTTGCTAAAGGATTCTATGATTTTTTGTGCTGCAGAAGTCTATGCTGTAATACATGTGTTGGGGGAAATCAACCAATGACATTAGTTTCAAAACATTAAAATCTTTGGAAAGGTTTTGGCATAAGTATAGAACACAGAAACATAGATATTGATGGCAGATAAGGACCGCTTGGCCCAACTAGTCTGCCCATTCTCCCTACCTACTGTAACTCCACAGACACTACTTTTCCTCAAGCTTTACCCCCCCCCCCCACATCTTGATCTACCCCTGTGGAAATTGGGTGATGGTGGTTTAAAAGTTCTTGTCCAAAACTGGAAATATGATTACCCACCCCATATAGCACAATGGACATGTGACCCGTATTACACTGTGCAAAATTAGAGAGGGCCCAGTACAACTCCATGAACAAGTCTGTAGTATGCAAGTTTATTAGGTCTCCTCTGGAGTCTGTCCTGGATGCCTCATAGATCCCATGCATCTGAGTACAGGCAAAGCACTCAGAGGGGAGATGAATCCAACCCCTGTTCCAGTAGGGGGCAACAAATACTTGCACCATGTCAAAACCCCATAATGAAAAAGGGTGCAGGCAAAAACCATGCTGCACAGTCTGTGTAATCTAGCATGGTCTGAAACCATGCAAGCTTATTAGGAGGCAGTATGGAGCAGTGGGTTAAGGCTCTGAGCTACAAATCTGGAGACTGGGTTTAAATCCCACAGTCTCCCATGTGCATACTGTATGACCCTGAACAAGTCACTTAACTTCCTTGTGCTCCCAAGTTGCACCTGTAAACAAGCTTTCAGCTTAGTGTGTCTTACCTGGTTAAATAATTGGAAAAAAAATAAACAAACTCCAAGATTGTGCACACATTTATGCCCATGTATTTTTTGACCATGCATATGTGTAGTCAGGGTTTTGACCAGATATCACAAATACCTATATGTTTACCATACTGGAGCAAAGAACTCTGGTATTGAACCTATGTATCCTGAACAGTAACGCTTGCTAGTGTATTGTAATAAGTAATCCTGTCTAATGACCGATGGGTAAGGATATCCCTGGTTTCTTTCTTTCCGGTATACATCTGTGATGGTACACTGCTGTACTGCTGACTGATATATTAATCCAGAATTACAATAAGTTCTAATTATGTTAGCAGCCCTTGTATATTTTTTAACAAACTAAACAGCCATTGCTTGCCAATAAAAAGATTAAAAAAAGAATGCATCAACATACAAATTACAAAACAAAGTAAATACCATACATTGCCCTCCACTGTGTGACATAGTATTCATTTACTTAAAGGGCAACTTTCAGTACTAAAAGTCTCACACTCAAGTGTGAGTCTGATCCCAAATTTGTATTTTGTGTGCACCCCCCCCCCCAAAAAAAAAAGCAACCTTTTATACCTTTATTTACTATAAAAGATTTCAAGTATTTTCTACTTTTACTTGGTGGTAACATTTTCCTGTTGAACCAAAATATGAGCATTTGATAAATGTTTTAATTTATTTTTTTCTTAAGAAAAAAGATAGACACTACATTTGGCTTAGAAATAGCAGTGTAGACCTGAAAAGAGTTAGGATCAAGAAGATAAAAAAAAATGTCATGGTGCACATCATAGGAGGCCGCAAGAAAAGTCGATTTGACAGGTACACTGATATGTATATTAACAATAACTGAAACTTGCTTTCTGAAAAACAAATATATGTGGCACTGCTGTTTTAAAAAGCTATACAGGAATTGGAATTTTTTTTCAGATCACGGTTTTGAGTCTCCTGGCCTTTTCAGCTTAAAGATCTGACACTGGAAAGCCAGCAGAGTTACAGAGCATCTTTAAAAAAACACATTGCAAGTTCTGGAGCATCATGCATTTTGCATGGAATGATGCACACGTTTGACTGACTGTTCTAATCCATTAAAAGAAAAGATTTTACAAGGCACAGGACTGCACGGCACCCATCACTGAGAAATAGACTGATTCACTTGCTTGTAAAGTGTTAGAGATCTTTTTTATTACTCCACTAAAGATACATACCAGAGGTTCAAATTGCAGTGATCAGGTAGTGACCATGGCCCTAATATTTCACTCTCATGCAGCGGGTGACCCCTGCTGCTCTGCCTCCTTATATGCACCCTGAAGCCCTGTGCAGATTTGTGCATTTAAAGAGGCACATAGACCATGGAGTCTCCTACCCTATATCGGGAGCAATAGGCTCTTTACCCAGTTTCTGGGGAAAATGTACAATACGACAGTGAGATTACAGTAAGTTTTTTTTTTCTGTAATCATATTTATTATTACAAGTAGCATTGCTACATATAGAACTGAATTGATCAAAAGGCTGCTTTGATACAGATAATGTGTTTTAAACCACTTTTTTGCATTTTTCATATCATGTACAATTGCATGAATTTATGATCTCTCATCTGTCAATATGTGTTGCTGTCTCTTTAAATGCAAAATTGGAAATGTTCTAAATGCTGACTTAGAGGGTTTCTAATCAGCACTTAAGCTGCTTTTATTGTCTGTCACTATGCAATGATGTCTCTAGTGCTGAATATTTGCGAACGTATATAGATTCTGGACTATTATATACTCCTGCAGTCTTCTAAGGGTTAAATGCATAATTGGGAATATTCAGAATGCTGACTTAGAGGGTTTCAGATCAGCACTTCTGCTGCTTTTAAAAAGAAAAACAAAAGAAAAATAGAGGTAATCATGAACAAAATTAAATAAGTTGAAGGCAAGCTTTTTGTAGACTCAAGATACTTGGGCATGATGGTCAAAACTTTAATTGGAATATTACGAGTTAATAAGAGGTGAGGCAGAATTTACAATAAGGAAGGTCAAACTCAGTTACATAGATTCCAGCCCACAGGCAGTGGCAGTAAAACTAACGCAGAATCACAATGCCACTAAAGTACATAGTATCAGAGACATGCACAACAACTCCCTAGTTACAGGGGGCTACATGACAGTTTGCTCTGGTTTATGTGCTCCATGACAACTCATGCCCTATGATTAGCTCTGGCATCAATGCACCCCTTGTACAAATCATGCCTCAACAGTTCACCCCCCATATAAATTTAATAAAATAAACTCCAGGGTTGCAAAATCGGCAACAAATTGTGCAGGGATCCAATTGACGCTGGAGCTAATGGACCGGCGTGAATTGTCACAGAGGATATTTACAGGAGCTAACTTACATGTCAATGTTATAGGGCACAAGATGATTGATGCATAATTCCACACATTTTATAGGGACCTCTGTGGCATAACAGGCATTCAGTCTAATGTAAATATGAAGGATTTTTGTCAAGACATTGAGCTACCTAAAATCTCAGAGGAATCTAGGAATAAAAAGTGATATAAGAACAAGAAATTAGAATACAGGATAAGAAGGCTGTGATAAAAAACTTAATATAAACAAAGCTTCAGGCCCAGATGGGTATTCAACAATTTTTTAAAATAAACTAATAGAGGATATTCGCCCATTTTAACAAATGTGTACAGAGAGGCTAAAGGAATGTTGTTTATAAACATCAGGCAGGGACTTATTTCCCTTGCCCACGAAACTATAAAGGACCCCAATGAATGTAAAAAATTATAGGCCCTTAACACTGGTAAATACATATGTGAAAGATCTCATTAGCATTCTTGCTGATGACTAGAAAAGGTGATTCCGTATATAACTGAAATTAGATAAGACAAACAAGTTACATCAGGAATAGAGTGGAAGCTGACAATACTGGAAAACTCTTCCATTTAATGGAAGCAACAAGCAAATTTCAAACAGGTGCAAGTCTTTTTGCTTTGGATGCTGGGAAGGTCTTCAGCTGCATACTATGGCCTCACCTATTTGGAGTTCTAAAGGCATAAGAGTTCCTTGATATTTATATTAATTGGGTTAAATTTTTATACAATAATCCAGTGGCCTTACTCATTACAAACGCAGTGATTTCAGACACCTACCCCTTAAAGAGAGGTACAGTACCAGCAAGAGTTGTCCTCTATTACCTATGTTATATTTAGATCACTTGATCAGGAGGTTGTCAGTGGACAAAGAGATCAAAGTTATCAAATTAAAGGACAAGGAACATTTACTCTCCTTGATCACAAGCGATATCTTGATTACGGTATCAGAACCCCAAAAATCGATTTCAAGAATGCTGGAAGTAATTAGGGAATTTGGTTCAATTTCAGGTTCCAAATGAAATAAAGAAAAATCCTTCTTTCTGCCACTTAACCAATACTGTATGAAGACAGGCACTACAGAACTTGGAATACCATGGGAGAAGGAAAATATAGATTATCTGGGATTAAGATATTGAGAAGAATCCGCCAAACAGTTAATAGAAATCTTACCCTACTTTAAAATAGCATACAAGATACTTTGACTAGGTGGAGCCATCTGCCATTCAGCTTCTGTGGTTCAATAGAACCCCCAACCCCTCAAAATGAATATAATCTTAAAATCACTATACTTTCTTATGTTGCTACCCTTCAGCATTCCACAAAAATAGTTTATGGATATCCAAATAATGATCCCAAAATACCTGTGGTCCAACAAAATATGTAGGATGGTATATAATAAGCTGAATAGATCCAAGGAAAATGGGGGTTGAGAGTCCCATATCTATACTACTATCACTTGGCCTGTAGAGCAATTCAACTTGCTAAACTTTTTGAAGCTAAAAAGGATACATCTAACAACCGAAGTTGGTTACAGATAGAAACTGACTGGGCCGAATCTTTTCAGTGTAGTTTAAACTGTCTGATATTTGTCTAACCATTCAAACCTCTTAAAAATAAGATACTTGCAGATGTTGGGGCCTATGCACGAATGTGCGGAATGCCTATGCACTGCCTAGCTGCAGTGCATAGCCACTCCACACCCATTGTTCCCCTGTACGGGATGCACCAAAGGATTGTGTAGCCCCTACACACCCAATCCCCTGGCTGCACTGACAGCAATGTGCTGGGGCAGGTGGGGGAGGTGCCGGCACTACACACCATTTATTAAGGTGCATAGTGCTGTCCACAGAAGAGTGAATTACTCAGCAGGTTATGGCAGCCGGGACCCTGTTGTAACTCACTGTGTGCCCCCATGAACATGACCTGTTGGATGTGGCTGAACCATGATTCCAGTCTCCATGCTGCCCCAGCCCAGTAGGTTAATAGTGAGGGCAGGGGCAGCAGAGCGGTTGAGTGCCCATACACTATAGTGCTGCCGTGTCCCAGTCTGGTAGTGCCGAACACCACCCCACACAACAAGACAGCCCCGGCCCCGTAGTGCCAGATATACTCCCCAACACCTACAGGAGCCTGTACTGGCTTCACAACTCCACCCCCCAATTTCCCAGCACCCACATCAGTGGCCATTGCTCCCCCACCCCCATGGCACCAACATACCCCACCCCATCCCCAGTCCAATTACCTTCCCATCAGTGCTGTGGCTCCAGATGGCCGATGGCATAGCCCTCCACACATCTCCTTGGTCACCAGCCATCCAAGTGATGCCAGAAATGCACACCTATAATTAGGTGTTGTGTTCCCAGCATCACTTGGATGGCCGCACTCAGAAAGGTGTACAGAGGAATAGATGTTGCTGCCTGTCTGGAGCGTGGCACTGATGGGAAAATACTGAACCAGGGGATGAACAGGCAATCTTAGAGTGATTACTTTTTCTATTACTATTACTTTTGGAAACTTGTTCCAGAAAGCTCTGTGCAATCACTGGCAAGGATGGAGAAGTACTGGAAAAAGTAATACACCTTATAGTTACAATTACTTATGTCTTTTCATACAAAAGAAATACGTAACTGTAAGTGATTGCATTTATTTGAAAGTAATTAGTAACTAACCTATTACTTTCAAAAAATGCAATCTGTTATAGTTATTATTTTTGTATTGTCTTTGTATAAAAAGAAATAAGTAACTATAATTGTAAGGTGTATTACTTTTCTAGTGCTTCTCTATCCTTGCTAGTGTACTACACAGAGCTTCCTGGAGCAAGTTTATAAACATAATAGAAAGTAATAGAAAAGTACAACTTACTAAGAGAATGAGGATGTCTGATGTCACAGGAGTAGGGGCAATAACCACCGATGTGGGTGCTGAGGAACTGGGGTGGGGGTGGGGTTATGAGGCCAGTATGGCTGCCACTGGGTGTTGGGGGTATACTGCTACTATGGGGTCAGAGCTGTCATGTTGTGGGGGAGTTGACTTGCAGGCCACAACTGGGACTAGGCATACATGTGGGGGTGTCTGGCACTGACAGGGCTGGGGCTGCCATGTCTGGGGTGTGGATTATGCCTTGCTAATCTTGCATCAGGGCTGCCTTGTGCTGAGGGTGCAATATGCTGTGCACAATGGGGCCGAGCACAAATGTGTTGGGGAGGCGTATGGCATGTCACGATGGGGGCCAGAGCACAGCTGTGTGGTAAGTGGGGGGGCTGTTCACTGGTCTGATGCACATGGGAGCATGGCCGCGTGGGTCTGAGTTCTTGCGGAGGCTATTCTTGCACCTGGACCCGCACCTCAGTGTGTAAGTGATCTACTCTGGGACCCAGGACAGGCATCTGATTGGATGCCCTCCTGGTCCACTACTCCACCCCGGCCACCCTGCATGGTCCTGCATGCTTGGGGGGCCAGGGGCATGGACTAGTGCCCCATGGGTGCATGTTTTAGTGAGTATCATGTACTCTGCACCTGTCCAGGGCTAAGGAGCTACAGGTGTGGGATATGCACCTTCGGTGTGTAATTCCTGCCCATTCATGCATAGGTTCCAGTATTAGTATCCTTGCAAAATGGTCTAAATTACTTGATTTGAACTTAAACAAGTACACACCTCAGTCCTGATTTGGAAACCCAAATATCACTAGAGGTGGTGAGGTATATAACAGGACAGAGTGGATTACTAAGAAGTTGTGAAAAAAAAGACACATTGGACAAAAATGAGCTTAAGCAATATGTTATGTTAATGAGGGAAAGGGAAATACAAAACACAGATTCAGAATTGTTTGACTGGCTGAGCAATAGCGTTAAAGGAAACTGTACCCTCATATCTTGTAAAGTTTACTTGTTTCCATATCAACGAACAACTCTTTTCATGTAGCTGTTAGGGATATATGAGATTGCTTTAGTTTATTTTCACTGTTCATGTTTGTTCCTGTAACTATCCTGGGCCAGGATACTCAAAACTTTGCCCTGGCGCAGACCTGGCTTTATGTGAGTAAACCAGGTTTCATGCCAAACTGGTATTCACAAAAGTCCAGTTTGAGCACTCAAACCTAGTTTGCCCCAATGCAAATGAAGGGAAGGGGATGTGAATATCAGTGCTGTCTGATTCGCAAAGCATTTGCTCCATGCAAGGGCACCTTGTGCAGTCACCTTGCATGGAGCAAATACCACTGACTGAGACCTTACCTTATCCTGCACAACCATATTGGTTGGTGGATGTACTGCGGTGGCTCCCCCACTGATCGCCGGCTGGATTGTTGTATATCAGTTTCCCTGGTGCGTGGTTGTCCCCCTGCTGATCGCCAGCCCGATAATTGTATATCAGTTTCCCTGGTGCCTAGTGTTCCCCCTTTGTCAATCACCAGCCCGAAATGAAAAATATATTTTCCCTGGTGCCAGTGGTTGCCTCCCACTAATCACTGGCTGGACAGTTGTATATCAGTTTCCCTGGTGCCTAGTGCCCCCACTCACCACTGGCCCGATAGTTATATATCAGTTTCGCTGGTGTCTTGTGTTCTCCCCTGCTGTTCGCCAGCATGAAATGAAAAATATACTTTCCCTGGTGTTAGTGGTCCCCCCCGCTGATTGCTGGACCACTGTGCACACACATCATTCACTGGTGTCTAGTGGCCCCTCACCCTACCAGATCCCATGCCAGAGTTAGACAATATGATTCTCCCTGATGTCCAGTGGTCCCAGCCCCCCATTCGATCCCCATCTCCATAAGGATGCAAACCATTTGGGTAGACCAACCCCCCCCCGCCATTCTTAAGTGAAGTCATATACTGTCTCCCCACCAATCACCAGTCTGATGTGAAGGAGTAACTTTCCCTGGTGTAGTAGACCCTGACCTTCTCACCCCAGCATGGTAGGACCCACCAACCCACTCAGCCCACATCCTGGCCCTGAGCTGGTGACCAGCACAACTCTCTGCTGTCCACCATGATTGACCACCAAGAGCACATGCTGAATACAGTACACGCTAATTGACAGCTCAGTCAGTGGCTGACTGTGGTGGAGAGTGGAGGGCTGTGCCAGTGCCAGTTCGGGGTCGGGATAAAAGGAGAGTGAGGTTGTGGGGCACTACCTGCTGGGCTTGCAGATCTGCTAGATACCAGAGAAAGTTACTTCCTTCACATTAGCCAGGTGATCAGTGGTGGGGAGCGGGGAATGGACCAACAGTGTATGTCTTCACATTGGGCCAGTGATGACAGGGGCGGGTTGATCTAACTAAATGAATTGCAGAGTTACAAGGGTTGGACCACTGGACATCATGGAGAATTATACTATCTAACTTAGGCATGGGATTGGGGGGGGGACCACTGGACACCAGGGAAAGATGCGTGTGCACAGCGGTCCAGCAATCGGTTGGAGGGACTGCTAGCACCAGGAAAAATATATTCTTAATTTTGGGCTGGCAATTGGTGGGGGGGAGACACTAGGCACCAGGGAAACTGATTTACAACTATTGGGGTGGCGATTGGTGGGGGAAACTACTAGCATCAGGGAAATGATTAATGTACTACTGGGCTGATGATCAGTGGAGGGGGGACCATTAGGCACCAGGGAAACCTATTTATTCATACATGGGCTGGTGATCAGTGGGGGTTGGGGGCCACTAGCTCCAGGGAAAATTTATAGTTTTAAGATTGGCCGATGATCATTGAGGGGGAGCGCTCTAAACTCTGCTGCAGCCTCTGTAAATGGGCCCATAATGAGCATGCAGATAGTCACATAGCACCTTGTATGCCCAATGGGCTGATTTACATGGCTGATTTTGGGAATTCCAAATAGTGCACCTGCGCTATTCTTTGCAGTGTCATACTCTTGGCTGCATGTTGGGGTGGCGCTAGTGGGGTTAGAGATAGTGGTAATGGTGTTACTGCTGACTTGACCTGGCACTATGCATAGTCTGATGGTGTGGTGCACTATTTATTTATTTAAAAGTTTGACCAGAAAGGCATGCTGAGTGGACTAAAGCTCGATTCCAGATGTGTTCTGGGGGGTGAAGGGTAGAGGAGAATACATAGATAGTAAATTGTACAATAAGCAAGCATGTAAAAACATACAGAAACATTGTTGGTAGATTGTGCGATTTACAACAACTTATGGTCACTGATACCTCATGATGAGTATTCACAAATGTTGAGCAAAGCCATTAAACTAGCATGAACTAAGTTGCATGTGCAGGTGGAGGAGAAGTGTGCTTTGAGGAGGGAGTTGAGGTACTGTGAGGGGACAGCATGCCGGATGTCTGTAGGTTGGGAGTTGCAAAGTTTCAGCATGTGGAAATTAAAGGCTGACTGACCTACTGTGGTGGCCATGTGTGAGACATGCAGTAGCCTGAAGTCAAAATTCCTTAGTGTGTATGCAGGAGGGGATTTGGCTGTTAGGGCTGCAGTGAGGTAAGGGGGCAAGTGCTGGGCCCAGAATTTAGTCATGAACCTAGCATAGTGGGACTGCTGCCGATCCAGGAGTGAGGGAAGATCCAGGGACCGGTAGAGGTCACAGTGATGAGTGGTGGGAGGACAATCCAGAGCAAAGCAACAAAAGGAGTGGAAAAGAGGGTCCAGTCTGGCCAAGGTGGACTTTGGGGCAGCACTGTAGACTACGTCCTCATAGTCAAAAATAGGGGGATCATTTTCTGTACAATTGCCTTGCGAGCTGGCAGAGGGATGCATCCACGGTTATGGTATAAGGCAACCAATCGGGCGTGCAGTTTTTTTGTGAATGGCATCGATATGTACAAAGTCGAGGTTGGTTGGCCAGACCCTGAGATATCTAAATGAGGTACAAGCCTCCAAGGAAGTCCCATCTAAAGTGTGGAAGGTAGGGATGGAGGGGAGTCGGGAAAGTCCCTGCCTTGTGCCAAAGGTGAGGAGACAGTTTTCTTGGTGTTGAGAAACAGTTGATTTGAGCAGAACCAGAGCTGAACATCACTGAAGTCCTGCTGGAGTCTGGACACCACTTTCAGGGGAGAGGGGCCTGATGTATACAGTACCGTATCATCAGCATACATGTGAATGGATGTGTGTGGACAGGCCATGGGCAAGTCATTAAGGAAGATGAAGAACAGGATTGGGCCAAGGACTGAGCCTTGGCGCACTCCAGTGGTGACAGGGAGGGGGTTGGAGGTGGAAATGCCAATTCTGACTGATTGGGATCTGCCTGCCAGGTAGGAGTGGAACCAGCTGGTGGCCACATTGGAGAGCCCCATATGGGAGAGCTTGGTCAGGAGAAGGGCGTGAGAACATATGTGCTGGAAGATAGTAAAACTGAGGGGGTGGAGGCTCAGAAGGGCACTTGTGAGAGTAAAAAGGGCACTTTTTCAACACTAGTTTTTGCCATACAAAAATACAATAAATCATGTACTCACATCATAACATTAAGAATGCAGTCCCATATAGGAATATTTATGCAACTACAGACATACGAATGTGCCAGCAAAAACAGACCACCCAGTCTAAGTCTGCTCAAGTGTGCAGCTATACTAAGAAAGCAGCTGTCGACCCATTCCCTCCAATAGCTCCACATGATGTTTGAACCATACATTGCTTTACCCGTTACAGTGGTTGATCAGGTGAAACAGAGAGATGCCATAGTAATGTGTATCACCAGTCCCAAGCATGCAGTCTTCACACTAATGAGTTAGGAGTTTTTGGTTCCACTAACTTCAGGATAGAAGTTAGCAGTTAAGCCCAACCACCAGCGACAAAGTAAACTCCTGAGGCTGGGGAAATAATGACACAGAGCCATTAAGTTTACACAGCTTATTTATTAATGAATCAGTGTACAATGTAAAGTGTATTTATTAATGAATCATAGTATACAATGACAGTAAATAATATTATTGTCCAAATCAGTCAACCAATTTACCATCACATCTATACTTCTGCCATGAATTAAGTTAGCAGTTAAGCCCAGCCACCAGCGACAAGGTAAATTCCTGAGACTCGGGAAATAATGACACAGAGCCATTAAGTTTACACAGTTTATTAATGAATCACAGTTTACAATGTAAAGTACATTAATGAATCATAGTTTACAATGACAGTAAACAATAATGAACAGTATGGGTATAAAACAGATTTTTACAGCAAAGTCTGGATGGATGGAGGAGTAGGATACATTTGGAAATTGGCCACTGTTCCTAAGAATTCAATAGAGGAAAGCCTTCTGCTCATTCATTCCTGTACTGTTGCTATTGCATACCACAGACTTACCCAACCAACCAATTTACCATCTCATCTATACTTCTGCCATGGTCACCACTTCAGGCTGGTCTGCCTGTACAGGCCTCCACCAGGACCTGGTGGCCACCAAATCATCCCATGAATGCTCTGGTCACTACTTCAGGCTGGTCTGCCTGTACAAGCCTCCACCAGGCCCTGGTGGCCACCAAATCATCTCATGAATGCTCTGGTCACCACTTCAGGCTAGTCTGCCTGTACAAGCCTCCACCAGGCCCTGGTGGCCACCAAATCATCCCATGAATGCTCTGGTCACCACTTCAGGCTGGTCTGCCTGTACAAGCCTCCACCAGGCCCTGGTGGCCACCAAATCATCCCATGAATGCTCTGGTCACCACTTCAGGCTGGTCTGCCTGTACAAGCCTCCACCAGGCCCTGGTGGCCACCAAATAATCCCATGGATGCTCTGGTAACCACATCAACCAAACAAATTTACCACCATATGAATTGTTCCCTAAAGTACAGAATTTCTGTATCAGATTTTTCCGAAAAAGTTACATCGTCTTTCATTTCATTGCACAAATTCCCAAACAATTTGTGTCCGATCCAACTTATCTGTTCTCTCTTTATGAATGTTCAACAGCATTAGGTGATTGTACCTCTTCTCTGTCATGGTGCTTCTTAAGTAAGACTTTATCCTCCGCTGTGTTGAAAAGGATCTCTCCCCAGTTGCTGTACTCATTGGGACGAGGAGGTAAATTTGAATGAGCTTCACTACTTCTGAATACAGTGTCTGCTGCTGGCATTCTTTTCCCACTAAGGCATCAATAATGGTGTTGATTGAAGTTACTGCCTTCACCTCTGGCAAAACCTGCTGCACAAGTCCTGGGTGCAAGTTCAGTTGTGCATTCAGAATGTCAATGTCCAAGTCCTTATCTCCATACAACTGTGTGATCTGAGGAGGAACTGAAAACGCCTTTGCACTGGCTGCTTGAAGCAACACATTCTCCATGGATGACAGCAAAGTGTAGGTTTCTTGATCAAAACATCAGTCTAGTTCAACAAGACAAGCATCAATGGCTTCATAGTTCTGTTGATACCAGTCCTTGGCAGATTCAGGATAGTGATGCGGTGAACTACCATGTTGCAGCCCTGCTGGCACATAGCGCTGTCTGGGAAGTTTTGGCACCTTCACAATTTTCAGTAGTTGTGCTTTCTCTTTGATGCCTTCATCGACCTGGTCAAAGTCATTGCACGGGCTTTGTAAATTCTTCGTCAGGGAGTTTATGCTCATCATTGTACTTTCTGCTGTCAGTGTTTTTGTTGCAAGATTGAAGCCACTTGTTCTGATATGCTGAATATATTGTATGATACAACCAGTCCAAAATAGGTCAGAAACTTTTTCGTCACTGACAACAGGCCTTTGACCTTAGTTCGTACATCTGTAGATTTGTTTCGTTTCAGCTCCTCTAAGGTTTCATAGAGTGCTCCATAGTTTTTGAGAACTGACTTGATGCTCTTTGTTCTTGCTGTCCGTCTTGTTGGACAAAGTAAGTGCAGGCCTTCTATCATCATGTAAGGGTCCTCACTGTCATTCACTGCAATATTTTCATAAAGAGCCAGCCTCTGTGGTGATCTCCGAATCACCACACTTAAATTCTGGACAAAACCTGGGGGCATCTTCAATGGCATCACTTGTTTTGCCACAGTTTTGCAACACCAGGTCCAAGGAATGACTTGCACAATGGACATTCAATGCTAGTGGATTCTCTCTCTTAATTCTTGTTGCAGTTCCAGAAATGCATCCACTCAAATTTGCTGCTCCATCATACGCCTGTCCCCTCATGTTGTGGATTGGTAAATTACATCTGACTAAAACATCCTTAATGGAACTGGTGATGGATTCTACATCAGTCTTTGCCATTTCATACATCCCAATAAAATCTTCATGTATAACAAAATGGGGCAGGGGAAACCCACTGTATACATATTGTCATCTGTTCATGTTGGCTAATATCCCGAGATTCATCTGCTATGATTGCATACAACTTTGATTCACTGCGTATCTCTTCCAGAAAGTTCCTCAGCAGCTGATGTGCCATGAGTTCCATGACTTCATTCACAATATCTGAGCTCTGATATTTCCCTTCCTGGATCCATCTCAGTAGTTCTGGTATGTCAACTGCCCTACTCAGCAATTCCCGCCTCAGGTTGCTTTCCTATTCTTCTTTGCCACGAATTGCTAGTCCTTGCCGACCTAGAAACTGTATTGCATTTACCTGTTTCAGGAACAGGTCTCTGTTTCTCACCTGTTCCTGTGCAAGATGCTGGCTGAGCTGAGCACCAACATTCATACATTGTGATGTTGAATGCAGTATACTTTTCAACAGCTTCATGGTGGAATAATGATGTCTGATGTTTCTTAAATTTGTCATTTGCTTTCTTCCAATCACTAAATCCTGATGAAATGAAGGTCGTTTCACCACAATGACTGCCTGTGATCAGTTTTCTTTCCACTGCTGCCCGACAGTAGTAGCAGAACACACATCCTTTTGAAATACAGTAGGTTAGCCAGCTAAAAGATGAAAACCACTGTGTTTGACAAGTTCTTGTTTCAGTTCTCCCATTGGTTCGCAGAATGACTTGTTTGATGGACGTGTCTATAACACTGCTTGGTTGAAAAACACTGTTAATATTCTGGCAACAAACAGAAGAGCAGGAGGGGAGCGTCAAAGAGACAGCAGATTCAGACACTGTTTGTTCAACTGCAGTTTCCCAGGTTTTCTCAGAATAGGAGGGGAGAGACAAAGAGACAGCAAATTCAGACACTGCTTCAACTGCAGCGACCCAGGTATTCTCAGAACAGGAGGGGAGAGACAAAGAGACAGCAGATTCAGGCATTGGGTCAACTGCTGTGAGCTGGGTATTCTCAGAGACATGCATGATGTTGCCATCACTATTGCTGTTCATGGGAAACAGCTCTGCAGCTCTGTTTTCTGTATCAGAGCAGGCCTTACCATCCAGGGGCACTGGAATAGCAGCTGCAGGAAAATCCTTATCAGGCAAGGAACATGATAGTTCTGGCACTGATGCAGCATTTGAAACAAGCATGGCTGCATTTGACTCTATCGAAGCCATTGGCAGTGAAGCGGTATGCACAGTTACATTGTCACTTACAATACCGGTACAGCTGACAGCTACAGTGCTTGTGGCAGAGTCAGTGGTATTATTCTCAGCAGCGATGTCCCTTGCATGCTCTGAAGATATTGGTATCTGGGCACTCCCAAACCAGTAATTTAGTTTTCTTGGCATCTTGGCAGCAATATCAGCCAGTTGTTTCTCCATCTGTCTTTTTCGTCTCTCAGACAGTGGCATATTGGAATGCAATGAGACAGTGCAGGCTCTGAAAAAGAATTTTGTGTATACAGTTTAGTCAACCCATCTGATTACCATCTTATGATAAGGCACTGCAGCATGAACATTAAGCACACTAGCAATAAAATTTATATGGCAAAACAACATTTTTTATATCTTGCCCTTCCTCACCCCCCAATCTTTGTCAATAGTTATTAACCCTCAACTTTAGGTATTCTTGGCTAGTGATCCATGCATCAAAATGCTTGTGTACTGCAGCTGGCCAACTGTTACAATGGCAGGGCTTTTGTCATGTCCATGATATAGTATTGTGAAATTTGCCTCCTCCTCCCATATGTCACATATCAGCCAACCTCTGCCAGCAGCTGCAACTCAGAATTTTCAAATGTCCCCCCCCAACTCTTCCTTCTCTGAAATGCTTACTCCCCTTGCTGCTGGGTCATCAATTCCCTATCACTGCCTGGCTCTTCAACCAAGGGTGGGGACAGAGAAAGGCCAAAGTTCAGTGCACGCAAGCACTACACGCTATTCACCCTACATTGAAATGTTTTAATATGAGAATCACATCAAACCTCAGTTTTTATAAACGGTGCCCACAGGGAGAACTTTGACATAGTGGTACTGCTTGTTAACAATGCTCCCTATAACACTCAGTGGTTTCTCACACAAGTCATGCAGAGTGCCAACTTCATTTACCACCCCCTGAACACATCAGTGCCATGCTCCAATCCAGTCCAACATGCAAGGCATATTCCATGCCATTATCTGCCAGTGCCACCACAAACAAGTGCCACACTATGTAAACAACAACATGTATCATTAATCAGTCTAAGCACTCTTACAGCCGCCTCCTTCATACACAGGTCACTTTAGACACATTTGTACATCACCACTTCTTTTTAGTGCAAATAAGGCTCCCTAGATTTGAAATATCAGTCCTGGCAATCCAAGCAATTAGAACAATTAAACACTTGCCAATCTTAGTAAATACAGTGCTTTAAGTTTTTAACTGGAAGATTGAAGAATGTGGACGTATATATACGTCCAGAATCTATATACGTTCACACATATTCAGTTCTCAAAGGGTTAAACAATTTCAGCCATGTAAATATTTGCACATAAACTGGCAGTATTATTATAAGCTGTGTCAGTCAACGTAAACTGTTTATTGTCCATTTTGATGGCACACCTCAAAATAGGTCTTCAGCATAGTGTGGCTGATCGGTTAACTAAAACAAAAACAACAAATGGTGCTAGAATGAAAATGATGCTATATTGGTCTGTCAAACCAAGTGCTCCCAGATGCCAGATCTACAGGGATGGTTGTATTTAACAGAGAATTAGACCAGCCAGTGGAAATAGTTATGACTGACTTGCATGTTATACAGCAAAGTAAACCAGAACTCATGTTCCACAAGAAATAGGGTTAAAAACTCACTGATTGTGCAGTTTTCTGTGAAATATGCATCTAACTCTTTTCCCCCACTAGGGCACACCATAAAAAAAGCTGCTGTCATCTCATTTTTGTATAAATTAATACAAATGGCACCCATGCTCTGTATTTCATATTCAACACATCATTGACCAACAAAGGATTTAAGTCGTTTACTTTGAGGTAGATCCAGAAGTAAATGGTGGTGTGATATCTTTTATTGGACCAACACAGATGTTACAAAAACAGTGTTTATGCTTTCAGACCATTACGCTTTGACTATTTTGGTGACGTCTACCTTCAAAACGAGATTTTGCTCAAGAGAATGTCATGTTAAAATGTATAAATAAATAAATGAATAAACCATTTTTTGTCTTTAGTCTCCTTTCACTAACTTGCTTATTTTTCCCTAGGTCTTCTTCACCCTGTTTTAACCTCTTGGGGATCTCTTACTCCTCCCTCCCTCCCTCCTTCCCACACTGTTTAGTGTTCTGACAGTGTGGGACAGGGTACAATTATGTATTTATTTTTTTTTCCCTCCTCCTCCTGGAAATACAACAGCAGAGGCTGGGTCTCGGTTCCCGTCCTGAGATGTCCCATGCCCCCCCCATCATGCAACACTACAGAGCTGCCAGAGACAGAGTTCACCCCCATGCCCATAAGATGAGTTGCACACTGCTGCAGAGACAGACCAGCATCCCACCCATCTCCACAGGCCACCACAGACACCTTATTACCTGTTTTGCTTACTGCAGTGCTTACCCCATGACAGGGCCTTTAGGACAGGAACCAAGAACTAGCCTACTGGCTAGCTTGCTAACCGACTTGCTGAAGGCTTCAGCAAGACAGCAAGCATGCTAGCAAGCCAACCAGTAGGCTTGTTCTTGGTTCCAGTCCTGAAGCTTCCCAGGGCCCAGCCAGGGTATCACCCCCCCAAACAATGCTTAAGACACTGCAGAGCTGCCACAAACTGAGTTCACCCTCATGCCCATAAGATGAGTCGACACTGTTGCAAAGACAGACTAGTCCCCCCACCCGTCCCCCACAGACCACTGTGACCCACCACCACAAAACAATCCCCTTCAAACACATAACTACCCCAATGCATGCATGCATATCGCGCCCATTACAAGCCCTCCCCCTGGCCAATCACATTGCAGCACGCTGAAAAATTGCATTGAACAGTGAACCCTAATGATTTTCTCAGGGGTGAGCACAAATGAAGGGGAAGGGAGGGAGGTAGCAAGATAAAGGCGCTAGTTTAAAATAATGCCAGCTGTGGGCTGCCTAATTAAACAGCGGTAGTGCTGCGGGGGGTTGTGGGCATGTGTCACACTCAGCAGCAGAGGGCATGCGCAGAGAAATCAGGGAGGAGAAAATGTCTTAAAAAAATGCAGCTTGTGGCAATATATCGCTGGGGCTCAGTGTCCCATGGGCCCATACAATCTGGCACCTATGGGGTGGGTAACCAATGCTTGCAACACAGGAAATTATGTACTAGTTTGTTACACATAACTGCATTATAAATTCACTGCAGTTACAGTGTACTTTCACAATAACTACAGTGTTATGAGATCACAAAGTAGTGTTGCTTCACTAGTTTGCACATTTATTCTGTAATTCTGAGTTTTATTCTGTGTAACTTGCCACAATATACTTTTCCCTCAACAGGAAGGAGGTCATTATATTTGCCATTATTGCCGATAATGATAAAGCTACCAATTTCCGAGGCCTAAAACTGGGACAAGGTCCATCTTGACCATGTCCTCTCCCCAACCATGTCACTCCCATGGGTACCACCACTATAGTCACAGCCTTAGGGACATGCCTAATCAAGGTTGTTCTCTGCCTTGGTTCCAAACCACAATACAAACCACAGTTTTTCAACTGTTTATTCAGGTACAATTAAATATGAATCATTTGGAGTTATGAATTTCATTACTGTAAATAGGAACATTACTCACTACTGCCAGTTTGAAAATCCTTTCATGTTCTGATTTAAGAAAAAAAATGAGTGCTTTTGGAGAAAAACAGCTGAAGTTTGTTTTAGGATTTGGGTCTTATAAGTGCAAGCTTTTACTGTTGCAACTTTAGAAATAAATATTAGCAAACCAGCAACACAATTAATTGCCACTCATGACACCAGCAACCTCGATTTGGGAATTAGCTTAGGATGCTGAAGCCTAGGGATGGTGGAGCTCTCAAATCACAGCCAGCCATCTGCCATCATATAGCATTCTACGCTGTTAGAAAAATACAATAAACAGTGAGTGACTTACTTTGCTAGTGGTATATGGTACAGACTGTACAGTCAGTGAAAAGTTGAGTGCTGTTGCGCTGCCGCCAGCCCGCCGACCCATCATTGATTCTCCTTCTCGATTGAATCCCTATTCCAGCACAGAGTCCACTCAGCACTCAGTCAGTCTGGACACCCAGGCCCAGTAGCTTCCTCTGGTACTCTTCAGGCTCCTGAGCTCCTCTATGACTAGGCAACTACCGAGTCCCGACTAGCTTCGTCCTCAGGAACTTCAGGGCGGGCTCCTCTCAGACTAGCAGCTTCCTCCTCTTCAGGCTCCACTGCCACTCCTCTCTGGGACTCTGACCAGTACGCCTACTAGGAACGCCATGTTACCGAGCATCACCCCATGGGTCCAGGGTCACACCAGCACCAACTTGCTGCTGCAGCTGCAATTAATAGGATGCCTGCCGCTAGTAGTCCTTCACTGGCCGCTGCCCCTGGTTGAGTTCCACGACCAGTCTCCGACTCCAACCACGCCGACTCGACTCAGTAGTAAATCCACCTCCACTCTGCACAGCACTGTCCATATCTCATTTACTCTTTAAGAAGTCGAGAACAGGATGGGAACAGAAAACTCGAAGAAATCTGTGTGCATTTAAAGAACCTGCGCAACCCGCCCCTAACTGAAGTCTCACCTTCATTTCTCAAAGCGGACCTGATTGAGAGATATGTTTGCCATCTCAATCAGGTCCGCTGGCTGGGGCATGTCATATATTTAGACCTCGCCCCCATCTTTAAAAAAATGCTTCTTGGAGTCAGAGAGCAGCTAGGAAAGGGGATAAACATGCTGGAAAAACAAAAACAAATAAAAAAAAGTAGACGCCAGTTGGCTCCCACTACCATTCCACAGAAGTATAATAGGGGCAATCTATACTGCACAAAAAAGTGGTGGGGCGGCCGCCTCTCCCGCCCCTTTGTTTCTGGCATTTATGTGTGAGAGACAGTGTCGAAAGCCTTTGCTAGATTGACAAAAATGGCAGAGGTGAAGTGACCTTTGTCCAGGCCAGTAAGAATTGAATCAGTGAGCCTTAGCAGTGAAGTAAAGGTGGAGTATCATTTCCTAAATCCAGACTGGTAAGGTGTGATGAAGGAGTCAAGGAAGGAGTAGAGTTGTGGGAGGACTAGGTGCTCCTGGATTTTGACTAGAATAGGGAGGAGGGAGATGGGGCGATAATTGCAAGGGGAGGAAGGGTCGCCCCCTTCAGGGAGGGGATGACTGTAGCATGTATCCAGCCAGAAGGGATAGAGGTGAGTGAGAAACAGAGGTTGAAGAGTGACGCCAGGGTGGTGGTGAGGGCTGGGGCTGATAGGTAGAACATCTTGGAGTCCAGTCCTGAAGGACATTTGTTCTTGGAGAGATTGAGGGCAAGCTGGGTGGTGAGTACTTTGGAGAGGGTAACTGGGCAAAGGGAGAAGGAAGAGAAGGAGGCCAGGATAGGGGTTTGGGTGAGCAGGGATGCGATCTCGAGAGGGTATGGGACAGGCGGGAGAGTGGGTAGGACAGGTGCTGGACAGTTAGGGAAAAAGATGTTGAAAACAGAGGCCACTGCATGGGGTTCCATGGCAGTGGAGCCGCCTACATCAAGGACAGGGGTGTGGGGCTGGGCAGGAGGGGAGAAGAGCAATTTAATCCCCTTCCAAAACTTAGCCAGGTGATTTATATTATTGTGGAAGAAGGCTTTGAAATAGTTGGCTTTAGCCTGTCAGATAAGACTTGTACCGGCATTTTAGAGTGTATGGGAGTGCTGTAGGTCCGTGGGGGTGCTGGATACCTTGTAAACTTTCCAAGCCTGATCCCTGGCTCAGAGATGGGCCATGAGGTCTGCTGAGATCCAGGGCAGATGATTTCCCCTTACTCGAGCCCTTCTGAGTGGGGCATAGTAGTCCCAGATGACGAGGAATCTAGATTTGAAGTAACCCAGGGTGAAACTGATAGAGGTGGCTCTTGGAATGAATGATCAGCCTGTGTTTGTCAGGTCTTTTAGGAGTGCATCAAGGTCCAGGGATTTATAGGACCTAGTGAGGGGAGTCCTTGGTGGAGGAGCCTTTGATCTAAATATCTTCCTTAGCAGGTATATCATGTGGTGGTCGCTTAGTGAGACTGGTTGGAGGCCAGCGGCAAGTATCCAATGAGGATATGAAGTGAGGGCCCAGTCCAAGAAGGAGTGGTTCTGTGTTTTAGGGTTCAGACACATGGGTTCAGTGATCTGTTGAAACAGGTTCAGTGCTGCCACTTGGCTACAGGGCTTGGTGCTAGCACCAGAGAGCCAGTTCAACTTGAAGTCTCCAAGAATATAGAGCTTGCCCCCTGATGGGAGTGATTTCAGGGTACCCAGATGCTCTAAGACAGTAGGCTCAGGGGAATCTGGAGAGCAATAGGAGCCTGCTATAAATATAGGAATTGTGTGGGAGAAGAGAGATTTTCATAAGCAAGGTGTCAATGGATAGTGTGGGCACAGTTAGTGAGACTGGTGTGAGTGGGGATGAGATGTTCATGGCTATGCTGCCACATCTCTTGTTTCCTGAATGGGTGTACTGAATGACTGAGTAGCCAGAAATAGCGAATTCTGCCTCCTGATTGTGTGGTTTTAGCCAGGTCTCAGTGATAATCAGGGTGTCAAGACACAGGGATAAGACAATTGATTGTAGCAAGGTTAATTAGTGTAGAATGCTGCATATATTTAAGTGAGCTACTTTTAGGCCCTGGGGTAGTTGGAGAGGAGGAGAGGGGGGTTGTGACAGGTGTGGAGGGCGTTGGTCCAGGGTTTAGCTCAATGTCTCCAGCTAGGAGGAGCAGTAAAGTTATCAGTAGCTTTGTTTTAGGCATTGCCCATAGCAGCTTATGATGAATAGAAGGAAGCTGGGAGGTAAGTGAGGAGCTGCACTAAGCTGGGAATTTTATGGCTGACAGCCTGGTGTGAATAATGGATGGGATGATGGTAGGTCCAGGAACTGAAAAACTGGTGAGAGAAGGGAGGCTGTCCTATGGTGATGGAGGTAAAGTGGTATGGCAATACATTTGGAGAGTTAATTATTGAAAGGCAAGGTAGTGATTCTGGGAAGGAGGAGGGTGGGAGGGATGCTAAAGATACTAGAAGGAAAATAATAGTTAAGTAGAAGGGCAGCATGGTGTTGCTGGCTGGGTATGGGAGTGCAGGATAGATCTGTAGCGGCCACTATTGGTGGTTGCAGATAAGCTGCAAAGGGGGAAACCTGGGTGATTGGTTTTTACAGCTACACATGATCCTGCCTGTATTTCCTATATATTAGGTAATTCACCAAAGGTGGTGGAGGGGACGGTGGGGCAGCCGACGCATAGCATCTGCAGGGCCTTCCACACACATACTCCACTGTTATGGAAAAGAATCTGGCATGCCTCTTGTCATACCTGAGTTTGGCAGGTTGAAGCTCGGGGGAGGGCAGGACATTGTTGGTCCTAACGACTGGCAGGGAGCTGAGGAAAGAACAGAAGGGGAGGTTTGTTTAAGCAGGTAAGGAGGAGGAGGTGGCGCTAGAGGGTAAATGCTAAGTAATTTTGAGGGAGTTGGCTTGTGCCTTCAGGCATAGCAAGCACAAATAATTTGAATTGGCTTAGAAGTTCAAATTAAAGCTCCCTGTAGAAAAGTAGCCAATACTGCAGTTTGGTTCTCTAAACAACATTAAGATAACATTACATGAATGCTGCAGCTAAAATAGAACTGGCTTAGTAGTTAAGTACACACGCAGTTCTCAGTATCACAGTTCTCTCTTACAGCAGTTGCCATGCAGCTGTGTATTGCAGCAAAACTAGAACTGGCTTAAAATTAATTAAAACTCCCATTAGTACTGTCACCAACTCAGCACAGAACTACATTTTAAACAGCTGAAAATAAGTCAGCTCTATAAAATACCACACAGAGAACAGTTATAAGCTCCCATTGAAGAGGGGGTAAGACTGCACATTTCACAGTGAGCTGATAAGCAGGATAAGCTAAGAAATAATTAAAACTCCCAGTAGAATGGATTACAACTGCACAGTTTTCTGTGATAGCAAAGCAGAAATCAATTAAAGCACCCTGTAAAAAGGGGTAATACTGCACATTTTTAAGCTAAAGTAGTTAATATAAAACTATCAGCATTACTCTTTCGATGGTTAAGGCAGAGGAACTCAGAATAGTCCAAGTTTAAAATTGGTGCTAAAACCAGAGTCCATTGTTCCTGCGGTTCTCCACACACACGCACTCCACTATTAAGGAAAAGAGGCTGGTGTGTCGCTCGTTGTACCTGAGTTTGGTGGGTTGTAGCTTGGAGGAAGGCAGGACACTGTTGGCCCTCATGACTAGTGGGGAGCTGAGTTCAGCAGGTTGCAGCTCGGGAGAGGGCAGGACACTTTTGGCCCTCATGACCAGCGGGGAGCTAAGTTCAACAGGTTTCAGCTCAGGGGATCCAACTGGGAATAGCAAACTTAGGCACCTGAGTAAATGCAAAGCGCAATGCACAATTTTGTGTTGTGTTTCATGATTTTTTTGTGAATCTAGCCCCTGGGGTCTCCATTTTCTGGTTGTTGAAATCTCATTGCCCCGAGAGCTGCATTTGCATATGAGAACAAGATACCATTGCACCCATTTACATCTTGAATCTCCATGTTGAAAGTACACATAACCTGAAAATACTCTCTAGAAACACACAGATTAAATGCAGATTGGAGCATGATGTGTCAGTACCCTTTAGACTCCACAGTATGCCTGTCTGTTTAAAGAGCTAGTGTACTGGCTAAAACTAATATTAGTTTTTAAAAGCAGTCAGCCATCACATTTTATATCAAAGGTACTCTTTCTTTTCCCTTTGTTTAATTAAAAGATTGTCTGTGTTAGCAGGTGTGATGTGTGGAACAGCATTCTACCTGGCAGCAGACATACCTAGCTCTATTGCACCCCCACTACATAATCAGCATTGTGACCTCACTGACTTTGACATCACTGCTGCTTAAGAACAGCTGCTCAGTGGCTATCAGATGAGTCACCTGTGTTGTCACTGTCAGTGATATCACAGTGCTGATGATGTTGTGGGGGGAGGCATAGAGACAGATATGTCAGCTACCAAGCTAAGAGTTGTTCCATACATCCAGCACAAAGACCACTTTCTAATGAGCAACAGGAAAAAGAACAAGCATTTGTCAATGCCGAATGTTTGCTTGCTGGCATTGGCATTGGCAGTGTAGGAGTTACAGAGCTACATAATAGGAATGGCAGTGAAGTATTGGACTGAAGCCAACCCCAACACCACCCTCCAGATAGTGACAGACATTGGGGTGTGCCTTTGGGTTGTCAGGCATAACGGCCATGCAATTTCACCACACCCTACCCTGCAGACACTGACAAGTGTCATGGTGTGCCTTGGGGTCTTTGGCCCTTATGTTCACCCCATTCGATTAGGAAATACAGTGAGATGGGTGCAGTATAGGAGAATGGGGTGAACTTTGGGGCAGAAGAGTCCAAGGCACACCTTGATGCCTCTCAGTGGCTGCAGAATGTGGGTGGGGGTGGAATGGTATGAGCATTGCAGGTGACAATCCCAAGTCACAGCCCTGATGCCTGTCATTCTCTACAGGGTGGGGTGTTATAGTCGGAAACCCTAACGGCTCAGGCATTCGTTGGTATTTTCACTCTAAATTTTCAACATGTTTTTTTTGTGACCCCCACCTCATGAACAGTGGCAATATTAGTTTGTTAGCAAAAAGCTGCTTTTGCACAGCGACTACGGCATTTGTCACTTTGGGTGCAAAAACACATTCCAAATAGGATGTGAAAAATTACAGCTGTATTGTTCATGAGGAGGTGTAAAAAATGGCAATGTTGAAAATCTGCAGTGAAAATATTAAAAAAATTGGTGAAGTCATGAGCGTGCATAGAAACTGTGCAACGTGCACCCGTAATGTAATTAGTTTCTAGATTTTTTACTACAGATTGTCAACACAGGCATTTTGGGACATCCGGTCATGAACAGTGTCACTGTGATTTTCTTTATCTGTCCCGAACAATGATTTCCCACAGCGACCGTGCATTTCTGTGCTGAAAGTGTGAAAACACATTTTGGCCATGTTGTGAAAAATGACAGCTGTACTGTTCATAAGGAAGTGCATAAAAATGCCACTGGTGAAAATCTGGACTGAAAATATTACAAATTCATGAACTTATTAGGGTGCGTGAAAACTGTGCAATGCTCACTCATAACACAGTCATTTTATGGACTTTTGTCACCAAATTTTCAACATACAGTAGCCATTTTAAGACCTCTGCTCATGACCAGTGTCACTGTAATTTTCTTAATTTGTCCTTAATATTGCTTGCGCACACCGACTGCACCATTGTGCGCTACATGTGTGGAAACACATTTTGGGTGAGATGTGAAAAATGGCAGCTGTATTGCTCATAAGGAAGTGTGGTAAAATTGCAATGTTGAAAATCTGGCATGCAAATATTAAAAATTTGCAAACTTGCAAGCGTGCATAGGAACTGCGCAACATGCGCTCCTAAAACAGTCATTTTTGGAAAGTTTTTCACCAAATTTTCAATATAGCCATTTTAAGACCTCTGCTCATGAATGGTGTCACTGTGATTTTCTTAATCTGTCCCAAACATTGATTGTGCACATCGACTGCGCCATTGTGCACTACATGTGTGGAAACACATTTTGGGTGAGATGTGAAAAATGACAGCTGTATTGCTCATAAGGAGGTGTGGTAAAATGGCAGTGTTGAAAATCCAGAGTGAAAATACTAAAAATTTGCGAACTTACGAGAGTGTGTAGGAACTGTGCAACACATGCTCGTAAAACAGTCATTTTTAGGAATTTTTCCATCAAATTTGCAACATAGAGTTTTTGAGAGCCCACCTTATGAACACTAGCACTGTCATTTCCTTAACTGGTCCCAAAAGGTGATTTTGCACAGTGACCACGAAATCACCCTCCGGGCCCGATTAACGCCAAGACAGTTCAAGAATTCATGAGGAGGGGTCCCAAAAACCCATGTTGAAAATTTGGTGCTAAAATTCAAAAAAATGCCTGAGATATACATCAAAGTTTAAAAAAGCCCTATTTATTACATTATACAGCTTACCAACATTTCCTCAGTTCACGGTCGGCTTTGAAGAGTGCAGACATGTTTCCAGTCCACCAAAGATTGTCATGCTGGACTCGGAGGTAAGTATGGGGTGAGGGGGGTGGGGAGGCAGGGGTGCGTAGTGGTGGGTGCGGGTGGGGGCAGGAGACTACAAGGTACTGTTTTCTTGTTTACAGATTTTTTGCAGAGATGACACGGGACATTTGCTACACTGGGGTGGGCTCCCAGCATGGCAGCAGGAAGACTGTTTTTGGGGGGGCCTGGAGCCGATGGGGAATTGGGCACCCCCATCAGCAATAACAATTTTTGCCATGTTGGGGTGGGTTCCCAGAGTGGCAAATGGAAAGCTTGTTTTTTGGGGGGGCTGTGAAGCCGATGGGGATCGGGCACCCTGTCAGCCATACAGTGCGTGCATGGGGGGGGCTCATGAGCCCATAATATGCATACATATGTGTGTGCCCACGTGTGTGTGTGAGGAGGGGAAGTGCTGCTCACTCAAGCGGTGCTCTCCTTTCAACTATACAGCACTGCATTTTGGATCATCGGACTATGTTTTTTGCACATGCGTGTAAGCAAAAATAAAAATACTTCAGATAGAAAAAGTTACAACTGACTGCTTCTTAGAATTTGTATTATTTTCCTGTCTGCCTGATTTTGCTCTACTTTTTCTTTAAATGCATTTCAACAAAACAAGTTGCAACAAGGTGTGAAACATTTATCTTTAGTTAGCTTTGCAGACTGTCTGAGTTGTAATGCAGGGTTTTTCCCTTTAAATTGCATTTAAGTTTGTGTGTTTCCAGAGAGTTTTTTCAGCATATTTGTACTTTCCTTATAGAGGTACATGATATAAATGATTGCTGTGACATAATGTTCTCATTTGCTAATGTAGCTCTCATGGACAATGAGATTTCAACAACCATAAAATAGAGATCCCCCCAGGATGGTTATGGGGGACTAGCATGAACAGTGAAAACAAACTAAAACAAATACATATCTCCCCAACAGCTACAGGAAAAGTTGTCTGTTGACATGGAAACACAATTTGCAAGATATGAGGGTGTAGTTTTCCTTTAAGGAACAGTGATTTAATGCATCACGACTAATCGATCATTGTTTATGCTTCCAGTCCCTCCTCTGACACCATTTTCTCTATTCTACAGTCCGATTTCACCCAGGTCCTCCACTGGTTCCAAGACAACAGCCTTAAAGTTAACACCAAAAAAACTGTCTCCATGGTCTTTGGAACTTCCCGCAAGCTAGCTAAGCTCCCATTTAGCCCATTCTTCTTCTCCCTGGATGTGTGCATGCTTGACTCAGTGCCATCTTACAAGTACCTCAGTCTATGGCTAGACCAACACCTAGATTTCTCAGCTCATATCGACTCTATAAGCACCAAGCTTCATCCCAAACTTGGAGTGCTTTACCGAAACAAAAACTCCATTCCTTTGCATCTGAGTCAAATCCTAATACCTAAAACCATACTTTCTATTTTTGTGTACAGTGACATAATCTACTCCTCAGCGACTGCCTCCTCCCTCTCCCACTTCGACACTGCCCTCAACGCATTCTGACACTTTGCCACTAACTCTCCTCCTCACACCCATCACTGCACTCTACTCTCCTCTCTGACTCTCCCCCCACTCTCACACAGGACATACAGTCACTCCTTAATGCTCATTGCCAAATACAGGTTCAATCTCCTCCCACAATATCTTTCTTCCCTCCTCTCACCAGCCCTGGCCCTTCCCTACTCTCTGAGGTCCAGTCACCCTCGAACCTTCTCAATCTGCCACCGACGCCTCTCCACCGGAGTCTCTGCAATCTCTGCCCATCTCCCCCACCTCTGGAACCAGCAACTGCCCCTACTTTGTGACTCCCCATCCTTCCCTTACTTAACGTGCCAAATAAAGGTCATCCCTTCCCCACCCTGCAGGTGTTTTCCCTTGTCCCTCTCCTCTCCCTCTACCCCACTCAACACCTAACCATCCTTACCCAGTCAATCCTCCCTACTGGCTCACCACAGCCACCCTTTAATAAATTATTCTGTACATTTTGTGTAGTAGACATTGTCTTGATGCCTCATCATGTCTATGTAAATATTGCATAGTATTTATTATATTATGTTACTTGTCTGTTTTAACTCTCTTATGATTGACCTGTAAGCTATTGTTTATTTTGGATCTATGATGCTGGTTTGACAACAATGATGTCAACCGGTATCACAACAACAGACTCCATGTTGACCGCAATTTGCAGTTGGTAGGGAGCCGTGCACATCGGACACTATTTTTTCTTCAGAGGGCTCAGTCCCCCACACCCCCATACTAAAGGATTACAATTCAGAGTCAGAGTTAGTTCAGGGAGGGGGTGCAGCATGAGGGAAAGTGTTGTAGGGTCCGAGGCAGACTTCTACAGCGACATGTCGATGATGTTGGCAGTGACGTATGGTGCTGTAGAAATGTCGCTGTGAGGGAGGCATACCATTTGTTTTTATCCTGCTGTAACCCATCCTCCAGGTCGCAGCTGGAATCGAGCATTGACTCAGTGTGCCTTTCTCAGTTATCAGCTTTAAATAAATAAATAAATAATTAGCTCCAATGTAAATATGAATAACCTTTTGGCATACTTACAATTAAGTACCAAAATTAAGTAACAAGTACCAAGGGTTCTGAAGAAACTAGCAGATGTCCTAGCAGCTCCAATAACAGATCTATTCAATTCCTCCCTCCAATCAGGATGTGTCCTTCTGGACTGGAGGATGGCACATGTTGTGCCCCTCCACAAGAGTGGACCTTGGGATGAACTGGTGAATTACAGACTAGTCAGCCTGATATCCATAGCAGGAAAAAAGATGGAGGCCATCTTAAAAGAATGGAGGATGAAGTTCCTGGAGGTAAATGGTTTTCAGGATGACAGCCAACATGGGTTTTTCTGGGGGAAATCGTGTCAGACCAGCCTAGTCAAATTTTTTGACTGGGTGACAAGATCACTGGATGGGGGAAAGTCTGTTGATATTCTGTATCTAGACTTCAGCAAGGCTTTTGATTTGGTCCTACATGGAAGGTTGATTTAGAAATTGAGGGACCTGGGGGTGCAGGATAAATTTGTGGAGTGTGCGGCAAACTGGCTTAAAAATAGACAGCGGAGGGTGGTGGTAGGGAGTGAAGCCTCCTCATCTAGAAGGGTCTTTAGTGGAGTCCAGCAAGGTTCAGTGTTGGGCCCCATCCTTTTCAATGTGCTCATTGCAGACATTGGGGAGGGAATTAGGAGTAGAATGAGACTGTTCACTGATGACTTCAATCGAGGGGATGAGGTGGACAGTGATGAGGGTAGGAAGGCACTTCAGGAAGACTTGGCGAGACTGGAAAACTTGGCACAGATGTGGCAGTTGGGTTTAATGCATGTAACTGTAGCGCCCTGCATCAGGGTGTTAGGAACCCTGGGTATAGTTATCACTTGACGGAGTAAGGCTGACTGTCGCTACGATGGAGAAGGATTGGGGGTGATGACTAATGCCAAATGGAACAACTCAGAATAGTGCAGGATACCTAAAGCAAACAAAATGCTTTGGTGTATAGCCATGGGGATATCTTTTAGGAGCAGAGAGTTTATAGTTCCCCTGTACAGCTCGCTGGTGAGGACGCACCTGAAGTACTGTGTGCAGTTCTGGTGACTCCACCTAAAGAAGGACATCGCACTACTGGAGAAGGTCCAGGGAAGGGTGACAAATATGATCAGTGGACTGGGGGAATTGTCATATGGGGACAGACTTAGAGAGTTGAACAGGTACTCCCCGGAAAACAGAAGGGATAGGGGGATATAACTGAGACCTTCAAATATCTGAAGGGGGTCAACAGAGGGAATATGGAGGGTTTGATCAAATTGAAGGGGGAGGGGAATACGAGAGGTCATAGTCTGAAACTGGCAGGGGGAGTGGTACAGAGGAGAGGTAAGGGGGCATTATTTCATAGAAAGAGTGGTGGAACCCTGGAATGTGCTTTCTGATGACCAGATAAAAATGGATACTGTTGGAGGTATTAAGAGGGGCTGGGACAGGCACAGGGGCATGGTACAGGTTGGGGATAAGGTGAGCACCAGGGGTACGTAGAGAGAGGGTGTGGGAGGAAAACTGTAAATAAGGGAGGTAAGCAGCTACTGTACTGCACCAGTGAGCTGTGTTGGGTAGAAATAATAGACCGCTAGGCCTAATCTGCTGGCAACTATGTGTGTATGTATGTATGTATAAAATATCTGGATTTTATAGTGTATTGCTACAAACCACTTAAAGAGCTCCTGTTGTGAAGCCATGATGATAGCAACCGCGATTGAGTGCTTTCAAAAAGGGTGACTCAATCATGGCACATGTGCACAAGGCTACCAGGCAGGAGGGCAACCAGATAGGGGGTTCAGCGAATATAGCAACAGGATGTCAGTATATGTACAAGCGCACGGGGGGACCATGCCATGCAGTGGGCAGAAGGGGGTTAGGGTTTGTGGGGTGTAGTGTAGCAGTGGGCTGCCGAGGCTGGCCATGTGGTGTGGTGGGCTGGTGGCAGGCTAGGGCTGGGAGGGTGTCGAGGTTTGGTTCTAGGGTGTGTTTGTTTTCTGCGCCAGGTCGGGTTTTTTTTTACTTTTGCACCCCCAGACCGCCGCCCCTGGAGTTGAGAATCTTTTGGGGGGTGGGGTGCGCCCTGCATAAAAAAATCTAAGTCTTCAGTGCCTTCTTGATGTTTGTTCGAGTGTACATTGTCAAATTGATTTTCAGCAATGTACACTCACCCAAACGGCGATTGCCTTTCGGCGATTGCCATTACCACATGGAACCCTCCTGATGTTGTTGTGACAACTTTGAGACAATGGAATATTTAGACACAATTTAGCTTATATTTAATAATATTTCCTATAATTCTCACCCTTACTTTTTTCTTACTAAGGACATCTGCATGCAAACAGGATTGCTGCCCTATCTGTTGTGGCTGCTTACCTACACTTGGGACCACAGTTCTGTTTATGAAATCACAGTTTGTAGCTGTGGGGATAGGTATGACTCAATAAATAGGGGAATATGATGTCAGGTGTAGGTAAGCAGAAAGAACAGATAAACTCTAAGGGCAGTAATCATGTTTCATACAACTGTCTTCAGTAATGAAAAAAGGGAAAGAATTAGAGAAAATATACGAAATGTAAATTAAAATGTGTCTAAAGCTGAAATTTTTTCAAGTTTTTCAAATGGTGTCAGGGGCTGTTTAAGGTTCTGACAGAGAATATTAGGTGGTGGTCAGAAGCACTAGGCAAAAATTTTGAAAACTGGAACTAGAAAAAATATGGCAAAGTTTGCTTAAGACCTTCAGAACAGTTACTGTGAAAATGGTACAATTTAAATCGCTTCACAGTCTCTGTTACACCCTATCTCACTTGTACAAAATGGGAATTAGAGCCACGTTGAACTGTAGCAGATATGAGATAGCAAACTGAGAGATACTGCACATGTTCTAGACAGTACCAACATACAAACATTGTGGAGTAGTATCAAACATTTGTTAAGCAACATCACCTGACTACAGGGAATATGACTCTGGAAGCTCGCTTTATAGGATACTTTGAGAACAAGTTAAACAGCAACAATATCCAATCTCTTTTATACCAGCTACACTGAAAAACACTGGGCCTGATTCGCAAAGCCACAGGTAGGATGCCCACAATATGCATCCACAAAACACAACGCATGTAGCAAGATGCAGAAAAAGAGGCGGCAAGTGCGATTCAGAAACTCAACCTGCAGCAAAGCCCAGAGAAGTTGTGCATTGTGCCTTGTGTCCAGAAATGCGTCACATTGGAACCTGTGTCATACCACATAGCCTGGTGCATCCACAAGCCGTATTCAGAAAGCACAGCACGCGCTGCCTGCGTCCATCCAAGGCCCTACCACCTAGACCAATGAAAAGGTGGTCTAACGGCACACTACTATAAAAGGGGTGGAGTAACACAGTGTGAAGTAGACACACTAGAGGAAGCAGTGTGCAGACTGTGCCGTGTGACTGTAGAAAAGGACGACTATGCCCGCAGGGGTAGCCCTACCGGGCATAATGCTGGCAGCAGAAGCCAGGTGGCGGCAGTGCAGGTGAAGGAGGCATCACAATGGCAGGATGCAGGGCAATGCACCACCATAGCCACAGCAACCAGCCAGGCACAGAGCCCCCCCAGGTGATACGTGCCAGACAATCCTATGAGGAGGTCACAGAGGAGCAGTGCATAGCACGGTACTGGCTGAATAACGCTGCCATAGCAATGCTGTGCCGTGAACTGGGGGAGGAACCAGCCACAGCTACAAAGAGGGGCCATGCCATACCAGTCAATGTGAAGGTAAGCGCAGCACTGTGCTGCCTGGGCACTGGTACATTCCAAATACTCAGTGGTGACACAGTGAGAATATCCCCGGCCACCATGTCCAGGTGCCTGAGACAGTTCATGGATGCCATGCTGCAACACTGTGACAGGTATATTGCCTTCCCACAGGGTGCACAGTAGCAAGCCACCAAGCAGGGCTTCTATGCAATAGCACAGTTCCCAAATGTCATGGGTGGTATTGATTGCACAGAGGTGACAATTAAGGATCCAGTGGAGGATGGAGATGCCTTCGTAAATCGCAAGGTGTATCATGCACTGAACATCAGGTTGATGTGCAACAGTCACTGTCGGATTCTAGATATGGTGGTCAGGTATCCTGGATCCTGCTATGATTCCTTCATATTCCAACAGAGTGGCCTGCACCAGCCATTCCAGAGAGGTGAACTGGAGGACAGATGGCTGATAGGTGAGTGGAGACAGATACAGATAGGGCATGGTGGGCAGGTTACACTGCATAGAGACATGTGGAGGTGACATGGTGCCAGTCTGTGGCTAACCATCCACTCTACTCTTCATTCCACAGGTGACAGTGGATATCCCCAACTGCCATGGCCCAGGACACCAGTGAGGAACTCACAGAATGCAGCGGAGGAGGCATATAATGATGCACATGTCACAACATGAGCTGTGATTGAGAAAACCTTTGGGATCCTGAAGGCATGCTTCAGGTGTCCAAACAGGGAAGGAGGAGCACTGCAATACAACCCAGAGATGTGCTGTAAGATCATCCTTGAATGTTGCATCCTGCACAATATTGCCATAAGCCAGAGGGTACACTGCCATGAGAGGATCCTGTGCATGGTGAGAGGGATGCAGAGGAGACCAATGAGGATGCAGATGTGGGATGACATCATCATCATCATCATCATTGACTGCCAGGCAATTCAACAACTGGCCAGTGGGTTCTTGACCAGCTCATCAGGAACCATTTCACCTAAGGGACAGCTGTGATGCTTGGGTGGCACCAGCTGACAGACACCCAAACAGTAAAGGCCACCAAGAGATGACTGACAACACATGTGAATGCCACAGCAGCAGACACCACCCCACAGGAATGTCTGCCGGTGCAGTGTACCACACAGTGGTGCACTGTGACACAGAAATAGTGCCCCTGTCTGGTGTGTTGCACCTGGCAGACAATGCAGGGAACAACAGTGCTGCAAGACAGTCTGGGAGAGGACAGCATGTGTCAGTAAACACAGCCACACGTGACAGCGATGGAACCCAAGCTGCCCCAGAAAGGCCTATATGTCTGCTTCAAGGCGGCACTGTAGGGTGAGTACATGGGGCCAGAGGGGCATGTATGCTGTGTTGGTGGGATGGTGACACATACCACCAATGTCCAGATTGGAACACACATGTGCAGGCTCACCCACAGGACACACAGCATCATAACACAGACATCTCACATAGACAACACACTGCCACACCTGCACAACCCTGCAACATCCCCCCCAGCAGGTCTGCACCACCAAGAAGGCACACATGTGCAGCACAAGCCTGTACCAACACACACCACAACCACAGCACCTGCCACACCAAGCAGAGCCCAAGAACACATGCAGGGGTACAGTACATGCACAACTGAGTCCTGCATACAGATAGCACACAAATCGCAAGCTGTGATAAACATATACGCAATCTGCGTTATGCGGTGGAATGACACGCACTTGAGGCATGCGCCACAACTTTGTGTAGTGACACAGGGAGCAACACCACAGTGTAGCTCGTGGCCTGGTGTAGGAGGGAGTGTACAGCCAAATATTTGACAGTCTCACACAGCCACATCATGTCTGCAAGTGCAAACATGAGCAGACTAAGTGGCAGAGGGCCCAACTTTGGCCCAGAAGAGACAGCCCAGCTGGTCAGCCTGGTCCAGCAGTGGGCCAGGTATCTGCTGCCACCTGCCAGCAGAAGACACACCCATGGTGAAAGGGAACAGGTGTGGAGGAGGATTGCTGCCAAGCTGTACACACAGCATGGGGTCAGGAGGACACCCAGACAGCTGCAGCATCGCTGGCAGGACCATGCCAGGAAAGACAGTGCCATCCTGACACACATGAGGAGGATGTCAGTGGATGCCGATGTGGCCATGCAGATGAGCAGGCCATGTCTTTATGATAGGTGTCCTAGACATGTAACATACATGCCCATGGCTGTCTACTCATGTTTCCATACTGTAGGTGGCAGTGATGGTGGTGCCCACAGACAGCAGCCAGAGGAAGAACAGAGGAGCCCTCAGCACCATGCGTGAAGGGATATGGCCCCTCAAAACCAAGGTAGGTCATATAGCAGATGCACAACAGCCAGGGTGCATGAGTACAGGTATGAGCACCCCATGTGTGGTCACTGTAGTAGGGTTGCATCGCAGGTGCACCATGTGTGCCAACATCAGCCATGATGTGCGCCACACAGATGCCAAGATGTGTGATGCAGACATACCTGTCATGTCACTGGACCACAAGGCTGGGCACTAGCACATGTGTGCTGTGACCCAGCACACATGGGCCAGCACATGGTCCCATGCCATGCACTGTGCGCATGCTGGGGCATATGCCACATGCAGGACAGAGGGGAGGGGTAAAGAGGGGGCTGCAATCTGGTTGAATGCCTGCAGGGTGACACGCCATGGTATGTACGTGTGCCATGCACAGACAACAGCATATACCGACCAATGGCCTATGGCAGTGCATGCATGCTTGGAGCCACCATGCAGCCCACTGGGGTTGGAGGATGTGCCCGGCCTGTACACTGGTCAGACAATAACTGTCTCTGCTGTGGCTGTGGAGTAACAGTGGACCCAGAGGGTGGAGGACAGTCATGGCTGACAAGTAACTGCAGGCACCTGTCATGTGCCACAGTATTGGTACTGCTGGTGACAGTAGTGGGACAGGGTGTAGTGAGTATCCCATCAGAATCAATGCGGGGATGAAGAAGCCTGCGTTCATGCAGGCACAGCTGTGGCCCTGTACCAATCCATGGCAATGCATGTACCAGACAACTAGTGTGGTACAGAGTAGAGTCAAATGCACACATGGGTGTGGTCCCCAGAACCACCATAGCCCACCCCTGGGCATGCTGAGCTACACATGCCATGGTGGCATACATCTGTCTGTGGCAGCACTGTACATGGGATGGTCACCACAGTGGTGGCAGCTGAAGCTGGGTACCAGCACAGCACACATGGTGCATGTGATGTGTGGGACAGGGATGTGGGTGGGGGGCTCATGGGTTCTGGGGGACAAGATGACAGGCAGCATAGTCATGAACACTGTATCAGCATGATGCAACAATGCTGTGTAATGTTGTCCTGCAACAAGACGAACATGTCACAGGTACATGGGGTGGAGACTAGAATACCTGGACATGTGACACTGATGGTATGCCATGGGAGTGAGGTGTGCAGATCACATGAGGGCACATACTTGAACAAGGCTGTTGGGACATGTAGGCCCAAATGGCGGCCCTTGGGACAGGGGGGTTGTGAAGGCCATGATGGTGAACCTCTGGGGGCTTACAATGACCAGGAGTGGGTAGGTGACAGTGATAGTCACATGTGGAGATGTCCTGAGAGGGCAGTTGACCAGCCAGGGAAGTCATGAACCACAGGGATCCTCTGCCGGCACAATGTACTGTACAAAGAAGCATGCACACACAGCGGCTGCATATGTGAACGTGGGGACAACTGGAACCAGATAGTGGGTCCCTGGATGGACAGAGTGGGTGGAGTGTGTGGTTGGGCATGCAGGGTACTGACAACTACACAGCTGCACAGTAGACATGCAGGGAACAGGTGGGTTGGACCTGTAGGGGAGGTGGCCAGTGGTAGGAATGAGGTGACAGACCTCAGATGTACAAGGACCAGTTTGGAAACACGTGGAGGGCACCAGCAGTCTACAAGGCAGCAAGGGTAAATGGTAGTCACATCAGGGTGAGGATGCAGCTGCCTGAGATACTGACAAGGCCACTGGATGACCTGTGCAAGTACCCACTGGACATAGGATGCACAACACAGGATTGGTGGATGGGCCATGTGGCATATACACACACACCAGTGACCCGAAGAATAGTCCAGGGAATCACAGGCAAGCATGCAACATGGCAACAATGAGCATGGCATGGGAACATACCTGACAGAGAGACCTGTGAACAATTGGTAGGACAGTGGCCTACTCTCTGGGCAGCAGCACATGTGTGAAAAGAAAGGGCATACTGGACCAACCTCATGGTGTGGTACGAGTGGGTTACACTGGGGACTGGACAAGTCCCATGCAGTGTATGCTCTGTATCTGCCAGTCGGCATCCAGATGGCCTAATGATCGCTGTGGGGCAGGGCTGACTGACGTGATCCATGGGGGAGAGCCACATGGCTGGTGTCATACATCATACTCTTCCCAGGGTAGGTGGATATGTGTGGTGGTGGGTGTTGACATCCAACCCTGATGGCATTGGGGGCAGGGTCACACAGGTATCTGTGCTGTGAGCGGTGTTCCCTGTGTGTCACAGAGCTGCTAACCCACATGAGGTCGATGTCTGTGCACAGACATCACAAACATGGTGGTGGCCGATGGCATAGAGGGCTGTAGGTGGCTGCAGGACAACATGGCTACAGTGCATCAGTGGCAGTGTCATGGTGAATAGTGTCCTCCTCCTAGGATTCCCTGTGCAAGCTGTTGTGTGCAAGGAACCAGGAGGAGTGTGTACAGCATGATCCAGGGAAGGGAAGGGAAGGGAATGGGCTACGTGCACATACAACAGGGGACATGTACCACACTGCACACTGTAGGACAGTGGCTGTATGATCCAACATGCTGCCAGGGTGCATAGCATGGGAACCATCCCCCCGGGAAGTTGTGCTACATCCCCCTTGAACTGTGTCACCAGTCACGCCACAGATGGTGAATGTGTGCAGTAGTGGCACACATCACACGGTATGGACCTATGATTGGCAGAGTGGGTGCGGCCCTAACCAACACTGCACAGCCAGTGACAGGGGGCATGCTAGACAAGGGAAGGTAGGGGGCAGTACCCATATACTCCCCTGATGAGAGTGAAGGATAGGGTGGATCACATTGACAGCCAGATATGTGTAAAATGGATTGCCAAGACACAGACAGAAGGGTTCCCAGGCCCCATTAGATAGTGTGCTCTGAGAAGGCATGGTCCACGATGTGAGTGAGGTGGTACTATGGGAAGGTGAGGGGACATATGCAGGGCAGTGGGGGAGATGAGTGGAACACTGTACCACAGGTGGTGGTGGACTGGAAGACCATGGCCCGTGTAAGGAGTGCTTGGAGCAGGTGTGGGGGAGGTTAGGTGCAGCGGGGAAGGCTGTGCCATGTTGGGACAGCAGCACAATGGAGCATGCACTGTTGACAGGGGGGCCGTATTCCACTGTGTGTCTGTATGATTGTCACTGTGTCCCTCCAAGGGGATCATGGCCGACACAGCACAGGACAGAGATGGATGACAGTGGAACAGTTGGCACTGCAGTACGTAGTGCAGTCACATAGCTAGAGGACATGTGGCCTCTCAGTGGCATGGTACTACAAATGTCCTCCCTATCCAATCAGGTGGATGGTGCAACAGCGGTATGGGGATGATGCCAGGCGCACCGTGAGCATGCAGCATGTTCCAGGCCAGGATCACGTGAAGAGGGCAGAGGCACAGGAGTACATGTCCCGGTCAAAATGACTGCGCAGGCGTGCACGCCCGCTACCACCGACAGACGATGAGCAGTCCAGTGGTGACAGTGATGGCCAGGAAGAGGAACCAGCAGCTGTGGACACCAACATGGACACTGCACCAGGGCACCATGTGTCTGACACTGATAATGCCAGTGCCACAATGGACACACACGACACACCCCAACATATGGATGATGGCCAGGGTACAGTAGGGGACAATGTCCATCAGGGTGTGGCCAGAGAGGGTGCTGGTGAGGGAGCATCAGCTGTAGGTGTGCAGGTGGGTGTGGAATCTGTAGGCAATGACAACTGCCAGGGGGCTGCTCAGGAGGTGCAGGACCTGGATGAGGATGTGCCTGCCATAGCAGGCCAACAGGAGGAGATAGGGCTGCCATTGGAGTATGTGGTGCAGGGCAAACAGGCTGCAGGTGTGGAATCTGCAATGGGTGCAGGGATGAGAGGGGTGGACAGGGCTCACCTGTGCAGCCTGTGGTGTGGAGGCCCAACAGAGGGTGATGGTGGAGGGTGTGGAACAGCAGGCCCCAGGATCCACTGCACAGCAGACTGCAGCCTTACAGGTTCTACAGGGCCACATAGCAGAATGTATGCATCATGTGGAGGGTCTTCATGGTGCACTGCGTGCAATGATGGCTGCTGTGCGACAGCTCCAGACTCCGGAGTGTGAGTGCTGTACCGGCACTCAACACACTCTCGTGCCATGTGCTGCATAGTGGATCACACTGTTGGAGTGCAGCACATCCCACTGTGACTGTCAGACAGTTCCAACACCCCATATGATGCTCCATGTGGTAGTTCCCTGGCCATTGCTGCATAACAGCACTGAGCCATGCATGTTGTAGAGTTCAGTTGTACACAACAGGGTTGTGCATTAGGCATGGTTCCTGCATGCGTGTTTGTACAGTGATATGTTAATGCTTTTATATGGATTTAGTCACATTCAAGCAGGCATTGCACATGTGTTTGTATTCCCAGTACCATGTACATATCATGCACGTGTGTCTGTACTGTACACCTGTTTTTACCCACACCCAGTCATTTTAATAAACCATTGTTGCATATTCACTCTCTGTGTAGTACATTGTGCTGTCGGAGTAGCATTACTGCTGCATTGTTGCCCAGTTGTACCATGGTAGGGTATTGACATGTCCTATGTGATGGTGCCCATGCATGGGCCTCAGCAACTGTTGTTGTGTGCCATGGCCTGTGGAGGTGCTGTGTTGTGCATGCCATTCTAGGATGCCACTACACATGTCCCCTTGTGTACCTGTGCTGCACATGTGCAATGTTGTGCCCCCACGCACTGCCGGCCAACAGTACAGGCATCCAGTCCATCCATGGGGTACATGTTCCAGGACCCATGTGCTTGCGCCCGAACACTGTCACAGAGCAGGGCCCACCAACACATGCATGGTTGTCAGGAACAGCCCTGCTGTCGTTTGTGCACTGAGACATTGGCTGTGTCTGTCTGTGCCCAGCACTGGTCCTGCTCATCACCCAGATGAGCTGTCAGGTAGTCACACCTCCGCATGCGTGTCTAGACATGTGTGTTGCAGGTGTGGACACCCATACAACATAGGGTACCAGTGGTAGCCATGCTCCACCCTGTACGTGGCATGGACCTGCTTACCAGTGGCCCCAACATGTGACACCCCTGTTGATGGCCTACTGCCTGTTCAGGCTATACTGTGCCAATGGCAGTGCCCCACAGCAAGTGCATCTAGCACAGTTTGTATGGCACCATATCATGTGCCTAGCATGTCTCATATCCACTGCTAGGTGGTAACTGTGTACAGTGGTTAACATCTGTGTGTATGCCTCATGAGTGCAGCATTGTGTGACAGGGTTGGTGACAGTGGACTTGTCCATGGCAATACATGACTGTGGTGGGCAGCTCCACAGACACAGGTGGACTTGACAGGGTTGTGGTACAGTGTGCTGCATGGGGCCACATGGGCATGGCCTACTACTCATCACTGGTGTACACGCCACGTATGTGCATGACACTGTGGTCCTTGCAGCCACATGGGGGGTGGAGGACATACCACCCTGTGTAGGTCATGCATGACAATATGATAGCCATGGTCATTGTAGCTGCAACAGCATGTGTGGTGTGTGTCTAGCATGCATTAGGTTGTTTCTGTGTGTGTGGCCTGCTATGTACCCATGTCACTATCAGCATGTCTGTGCACGTGCCCTCTACAGACCCTCTTGGACATGGCATATGGTGATTGGTACACCCTCAGTGCAGTGGCACATGTGATAGTCACAATGATACATACCGGGGTGTGGTGTATCATGGGATATGATCACATCTCGGATGCATTGAGTCGGACTGTGGCCTCGTGCCCCACTATTCACCAGAGGCATGATGATATCTCATGATATGACACACCCTAATGTGTAGTACTGCATATCCATACATTGTTGTGTGCCACTCCTGTACTGTCATTGGTCAGACCTTGTCACATGACTGTGTGTACATCCTGTGGAACACACACCTGAGGTATGTCATGCAGTATGGACATCCTTATGATGCATTCACTGTGTACATGGCTTCACTGTCAGATCACCACTGAGCAGGTATGGGTCTGTATTCGTTGGGGGTGTACCCACCTCCTGGGTGGTTTGGTCACTCAGATGCACTGTGTGACACACTACACAGTGCATACTTTATCTAGCACCTCCGTACTCAACACCCTGTTGTGCCTTCATGTTGAACTGTGCATTACATCACAGCCAGACTGGCCTTCATGTGCATGCCCATGACTGCTGTCTGGCCCCATCTCAGTGCCCCACTGTGCAGAAGACCACCATGCAGCATTGTGTGGATGTATCACAGTACAACACAGTGGTATTTGGTCCATCATGCTTTATTTACACATCACAACAGCAGCCCTGACATTACTGTCAGCTATCCAGTTCTGCAGCTAACAGTGTGCATGGGTGTTGACTACACATCCCACATACATATTAGCACTAGCCATTCCTTCTGCTGTTCATGCACAGCACATGTTACATCATCCAGCCCCACCCTCATGACACTGTGTACCCACATTCCCCACTGTGGCAGATTCGGCTTGTCCACACAGTCACACTTATCCCTGTTCCCATACCCCTGTAGCACTGTGGTTGCCCATAGTGCTCATTCCACTGTTTCAACTGTGTGCATGTCTGGATCATGTGGGGGTGTCTTTCCACTTCCGCGGCCTGCCGCACTGCCATAGTAGTGTCCCAGGCATCTGCTGCTCTTGCTGTGGCAGTGCCGTTGGCTGGGTGCCATCTTTGTTGCCTGGCCCACTAGTGTGTGTGTCAGCCTCCCCTGTCATACTCACCTCACCATGTGTATGCACAGTGCTCCCTCCCCCCCTCACCAGGGGTCTGCACTCGTCTCTGTCACCTTGTCTCCCTCATGTGTGACACTGCTGAGGGTGTGTTGTCATGTGCAACAGCTCCATGGCCTGTTGGTACTGTTCTGCAGGCACCATCCATGTCTGGCTGCATGACTATAGGGGGGCCATGTGTTTGCACTGCTGTTGTTGGCACACACACAGCAGCACTTGTGCTTGGCATAGTGAGCGCTGCAGGTTGTGGTTTGCCTTCAGCATCATCTGTCTGTGTGCCCTGGTTCATATGCCTGTGTCAATGTTCCTGTGTTCTGTGCCATAGCACCATTCCAATGTCCTGCAGGGCTGCCATCATCATCCCTGTGTGTCGCTGCTGATGTGGTTGTTTGTTCAATGGCTCATGTTGCTCTGTCCATGGCCTCACCTTGTTCATGCAAGGTGGACTGTCCCCCGTGCAATGCCGTGACAACATCTGCCAGGGCAATGGATGTTTCCCTGCTGGTGGCCTCTATTGCATTTGTTATGGTGGGGCCTATGGCCTATAATGTGTGGTGCTGTGCCTCAATGCATTGCCGTATGTTCCTCAGCTCACCAGTCTCTCTCTCTCTCTTGGCCCTGGCACAAGCTCTGGCAGTATGTCTCCAATAGTAGTACTGGTGAGTACTGCCCTATATGGTCTGATGCAGCTGCCCCAATCGTGGCCTTCAGGTCTGCTATCAATGATGGACTGAGCCCAGCTGCTACTTTGTCCTGTATGTTTTCTGTGTTTTGGCCTATGTCAGTCACTGGCTATGTCTGGCCCTCCCCATGCTCTGTTACTGTGTCACGGCCATCACCATGTCCCATCCCTGTGCTGTCCCCCTACAGTCCTGCAGCCCAGCCATCCAAGCTCTCCACAGGGCTCCTGCGGCAAGCTGTGCTGCAGCTGTTGTTACTACTGCTGGTGCTGGTGGTGGTGGTGCTGCTGCTGCTGTCATCATCGTCGTCATTGCCAGCGTCATCCACGGCACACTGCTCCCTTTGCCTCCTCTGTCCACCACGTTGCCTGCTTGTTGCTGGTCCTGACTACTCAGCTGTCACTGCAGTGTGCCCTGTTGGAGAACAGACATGGTACAGTGACTACCATACCACAACATGCTTGTCCCTGCCTCAGTATGCTATGTTGTTGCCACTGCCCCTATGCTGGCTATGATGCACTGTCTGCTAGTTGCTACCTGTCTGTACCTGCAGACTGGCCATGTGTCATGGTGCTGTTGCCCACTGTTGTGTTGCACATGCCTGTCTGTTGTCCCACCCTCTACCTTTGCGTGGACATGGGTGTGCTGTCCTTTGTGGTACAATGGCCTCCACAGCTGCTGGTGTGTGTGTGTGCGTGTGTGTGTGTGTATGTATGTGTGTGTGTGTGTCTGTCTGTGGTCCAGCTGCATACCCACATCACTGTGTGGCCCCTACACCATTGTTCACTTAATGTTACATTGTATTGCCATCTTAGGTTACCGGGTAGGGCCCACGTGCCACATGTGCATGTTTTCAGGGGTGACCTGGGAGCACTGATCACTTGTGTGACTTGCTCAGGGTCGCACAGCATGCAGGTGGGGGTTGTGTGAGTCTGACCAAGGTCTGGCCTGCTGGATGTGCAGAGCATGTTCACAGCTTGTTGCTCAGGTCCCTAGGCTATACTGCCATCCCACAGCCTGTACATTGGATCTGTACAGTGGCGCTGCTCTGGTGTCTGTTGTACATGGCATTCCTTGCATGTTGGCATCCGACAGCTTGGATTTCAGCATACTGTGCACTCACACCATTAACATTAGCTGTCAGCTGTGCATGGCATCACACCGCCATTGACATGGCTCCTTCCTACACATGGCATGTAGGCCACTGGACTAGGCACTTGTGTGTGTCTGCATGCTGCATGTAGTGTGCAGCTGTGCTATGTGTTTGTCCAGTACAGTGTCCCTGCTGCTACACGCATCATGTTTGTTCATTGTCAGCCCTGGTCATGGGCACTTGCACCTGGCTGTCCTTGCATGTTTACAGTCCTGTTGTTGCTCATGGTGTCTGTGTCCACAGTGGCTACTGTCTGTACCACCATGTCCCCACTGGCATTGTCCCCATTGCCACTGCTACATCGCTACCTTGCCTTTCCATTTGTGTCTGTGCATACATGTGCATTGCAACATTTCATGTTGTGGCTATGGTGTGCCATGCATGCACCTGCAGCCCACAGCATCTGTGTCTGCCACTTGCAGCTGTGCCTGGCATGTGTATTGTGTGGGTTGTGTGTTCCACACATGTTGGTCTGCTTGGCTCACCACATACCATATTGTTTCTTGGGCCCAACCACATCCTACCTGCATTGTTTCTCCCTCACATCTCTGCAGGGGCATGTTGGTTGGGTTAGGGTGTGCCAGGCCAACATGCTTTGTCCCCTACTTTTGGGCCACCAAGCGGCTGATGCTCGGGAAGTCACTGGCTCACAGTGTGCTGTGCCATTCACATTCAGGTACCTGTCACTGTCCACATGCGTGTGTCTTTGTCCACGTGCTGACAGACCTGTCCCTCCCACCTCGCCTGTGTGTGGTCCCAGTGTGTGTCTCACCTTGTGCTCCACATGTTCTTGTGCTGTCCCATGCACTGTCATGGCACAGTGTGCCACATGCATGCCACTGTGGTGCATGTGGCATGCATAATGATGCCTGTGGGTCATCCTTATCACGCATTCCCTCTTTGCTCATGACCTCCTGAGCTGCCCTTCATGTATTCCTGTGTGTCCCATTACTGTTCACAGGCATTGCCCACCGCACACTCTGTTTCCTGCTCTTATTTGTCAGGGAACCTGTGGTCCTACAGTTGCCATGGTGTTGCTTGTGTCTGCTCCATGGTACAGGCACACAGGCCATCCACCAGGACATTGCATGGTCATGTTGTACATGTGCCCAATATGTGCACCAGCACTGGTGGTGCTGCCCAAGGGTGTGGACAGGACTGCTATACTGGTGCACGCCCCCCCCGGGACACACAGCAGGGTGTGTGGTGCTCATCCGCATTCATTCATGGCTGTGCAGGTCATTCCTCTCACTTCTATGGTTCTACACACAGTTACACCACTTATCTGCTGGCTGTAGTCTGTGGCAGCTATTCCTTGCTGTGCAAACGGTGGCCCTCTGTGCCACATCACTGCAGCTGTGCTGTCATGGGTTCATTCCAACATGCCACCTGCCTACCTCTCACCTGCTATGTATTCCACATGGTGCCATGGTATTCACACTCACATGTCCCTTTGCTGCTTACAGGTTTACTGCTGTTCCTCATACTGTTTGCGCTGTTTGTGGACACATATGTCTGACATCATTGCACTGGATTGATAGCGGCATTCATCATCACTCACTATGTTACCCTTAAAAAGTTGGACCTCCTTGGCACAGGTTTCTCACTTATTGGTGTTTATCCTATCTCTGTTCCTGCTATTATGACTGGGAATTCATCATTTACTACTACTATATGGAACCCACTAATTGTATACATATTATTGTTTCATTCCTGACAGTGCTACACATTGTGGCCCTTTGCTATGGTATGTGATGGCCAGTGCTCTGCTTCTAGGTGCTGCACTGTTGAGAGGTCTGGCACCCATGCACACATGCTGCACCATGGCACACACTCATTTTCATCCTGGGATTAGCATCACATATTGCTACTGCTCACATACAACTCCTACCTGTGCCACTCCGCATGCTGTATGTGTCCAGTCCACTGACTCCATGTATAGTCTGGCTGCTTATGTGGGATGCTATCATCTTCTCCTGGCTTGTTAGGAGTACCTCTTGACCCTCTCCTCCACTAGTGGCTAGGGCACTCCTGTGGTTCTCTGCCAGCTTCTGTTTTGTCCTGCACTTCTTATCATTATAGTGCTTCTGCAGCTCCCTGATGGTCCTCTTTGCACATGCCACAGCATTGACATGCCTGGCAATGTCCTCCCACTGCTTCTTCTGTTTGTCTCTGATGGCCTTACTGCCACCTCTGGCACATAAGATGGCCGCATAGACATCTCCCTCCTGGATAAGGGTGTCAGTTTCCTTCTGCATGAAGTTTATTTTCCTCCTCTTCTTGGCCCCATTGCCTTGTGTGTGTTCGTCTCTGCCTTGTGGCCTGTTGTATTTCTTCTTTTTCTTGCCCATATTGCCCTGTGAGGGATCACCACTGCCATGTGGCCTGCTGCTTTTGTTCTTTCTCTTGACCCTTTTGCCCTGGGGCTCTTGCTCCACTCTTGTTTGCGACTTGCTCCTTCCACCTCCCTCTGTAGGTTGTAGCATCATTCTGCCCCTACGTTCTGCATCATGCCTGCTGTTTGCATGCTTTTATAGGCCTCCGCCTGCGACTTATGTCCTTGTGGCTTGCGTTGGTTCAATTGCGACTTGTACTTGAATCTGGCACACTGCCTTGGCTGCAGCATTTCTAGATACATGTTGCGCCATGGCGCGGTCTACGTCTTCCTTTCTGAATCCAGCCCACTATTCTTAAAATCTGGTTAGAAAACAGGGCCACACAGTCAATGAATGGAAAAGTGAATGTTTGAAGATTCTAAGATCTGAAAGACCAGCTCACTTGATGGTGAGGCAAAATTATACATTTTTTGCAAAATGAGAAACTAAGTTATTTTCCTCTGGGCCAACAGGACCACAGATCCTCTGAATCCCCTCTTAAATACAACAGGGAACAATTATATGTCACAGATAGACAATATATTAAGGCTGTCCTCAATGGGTTTGTACTTGTACAAGAATGATGCAGTATGACTGGAAGTAAAAACTGCCTTCCTCTATAGCTTTTTCAGATGAATCCCTTTCCTCTGCTGTTATCTCTGTCTTTATACACTCTCTTTTCTTCTGTACTCATTCTTTCTGCAACTAGAAGGTAGAAAAAGTTAACAAGCAGCAGAAATATCTCTCTTAACAAATACAGAATTGTTTCTGTTGTGTATTTAAGTATGTATGTATTTATTAAGCAGAAGTGGTTATATTTTTATTTCTTTAGAAATATTCTAGTGTTAAATTGGTTACAGTCAGTAACATCGCAGAATAAAATAAAGTGGACAAAAATAAAGCGGCAAAAACAGTGGCACCCACAGTATCAGCAGCACAAAATGAAGCATGCCAGAACAATGCAGGCCACAGGACACACAGGTATCACTCAACGCCCACTGCAAGGAGGCACTGTGCCGGAACACACAGCAGCAGGCACCAGTGCAAAGGACCAGAGCAGGGGTGCAGGGAGATGGAACAGGGCAGGGTGCAACCACCACTGGGGGAAGCAGGCCAACAGACATCCATCATGGTAGTCCAATGGCACAGGCACCCACAAAGGGACATACCCCCACCCAAAATGCCGCGTGATGGAGACAGTGCACCAGGGCAACTGCTGGAGGACAGGTGGACCGTGGCCACCATGTCAATGGCAGAACATATTGCAAGGGGCCGGGAGACAAGCCAGCAAGTCCCCAGCAACACACACAACACACAGGATGGGGGAGAGGGCAGCCATGGGGATGTGCAGGGCAGGACCAGTAGGACACAGCAAAAGGTGACATGAGGGACTAGGCCAACAGGCAGATGCCAAGGTCGCATGCATACGCACAGTGGAATGAGACAGCTGGCCAAGTAAGCATATATGTAACACAGTTTATTACAACGTGCACAAAACAGTACGGCACACAGTGCCAACCACAACCAGCCCCCCCAACACCAGTGACATGACAGCAGTACCAACCCTATGTGCACCCCGCCACTAATGTAGCCCACCCCAGACCAACCACAGGTACATTGTCGGTGATGCCTACATGCACAGCAGGGCACGCACACATACAGGTGGTGCACAGCCCCCACCCCAGCGATGGTGCACAGCCACACATACCGGCACAACCATAGAACCACCCTGGCCACAGTACCCATGCAGAACCCCCCTGCCTGACCCATAACACAGGGACTCCCCAGGAGCATGCATACCCTCAGGCATGGGTAGGGCACAGTCTGAAATACATTGGTGACAGCCCCACACAGGCAGCCCCCAGCACCCCACAGCCTAGCCACAGTGGCCACAGCATCCCAGATCGGATACTGCACCCCCCCGGCAGCAGCAGCAAAAACATCCCTCACAACTGGGACACTCCCCCAGTTGTGGTATGGTACCCCCACCCCTACAACCTGGAGGTTGTGGCTCACCCCTGCAGCAGCACAGTACCCCCGGCCCAAGCACCCTGGTGACAACAAGAGCGCCACACACAGCTGATGCATAGTAACCCCCCAGACAACAACAGCACTGTCACAGGGCCCCCCCAACATCCCACAGCAGGTTAACAACCCCATGCACACTTACACCGTGGTGCCCCAGGCAACCATGCACAACTGTCACATCACATCACAGGAGCACACACAAGCACAGTACCATGGGTACAGTCCATCCACATACAAGTACAGCAACGTGGTGTGAATGTCAGTACACAATGGCAGGTGGACAGATGCCTGTATGGTCACACCTGCAGCTGGAAATTGTGGGCGATGCCATGCAGATAGTCATATGTGCATCTTGTACCATACTCCTCCACTATCTGCTGTATGCGTGCTGTGGCATCACTGTACCTCTTCCATGCCGGTGGTGCATACTGGCCTGCAATGCACTGCTCAGTCTTGAGCTCATTCAGCCACTGCTCCATCTTCAGGGCTTCAATAAACTTCCACGAACATGGATGGCATGCACCTATTAGGGTGCTGAAGGCATGGTGCCACCCCTCCATGGAATTGTTGGTGCATGCAGTGCCGGACCTGCTGGCCTCATAACAGCTCCCGAGCTCCACTGGAAACAGAGGCCATCTGTGGACACCACCACGGATTGGGTGACCAACCTACATGTCTTTGAAGTAGTGCAATATGGATGCCAGCAGCTCATCATGCCAGATGTAGAACTCATAGGAGTGCACCACCTCAAAAACAGTGGCAACCTCCCCTTGGGGGCACGAATGCCAGGGCAGGCAGCAGACAGACATGCAGTGCAAAGTCCTCCTGTGCCGTGTAAAGCTGCATTGCCTCTGGCACCTCCTGGATCTTCCACCGTAGGGCCTGGCACAGATGAAAGAAGCAGCCATGCTGTGTTGCACCAGGGAACACTGCGGAGAATGCCTTGATGGCAACCTGCCCAAAGTCTGTCACAATGGTGCTTGGCTTCAGGCCTGCCTGCAGTCCATTCAGTGCATTGAATGCCTGTATGTATGTGGCCCCAGTCTTGCTGGGCAGCAGGAGGTATGCACACGGGACCACTGTGCAGTACTGTACACCATGAATGGTGTACAGCTGGCAGAAGTGCGGTGAAGCAGTCTTAAATGTGCCATCAGCATACCAGGTGGTGCACTGTGCCAGGTATTGCAGGTTCCTATCTGTAGTGAAGATGAGTGTCCATGCAGCTCCTCCAGTGTCATATAGCAGGAAGGGGGCACCTTTGTGTATCTGCCTGTACCCCTCTGTGATGATGAAGTTCGCAGGGGATGATGGCAGGGCTGGTGGCCAGCTTGCAGCATTCCTGACATGGTGGACACTTCATTTCAGCAGGTGTACACTGGGCATTCTGCCCCCCGCAGCTGTAGGTATGGCAGTGCTGCAGGTTGCCACCAGCTGGTGCAGTGTTTCATGTGACTGCATTGCCCTCTGCATTATGTCGTTGATGGCTTCATGTGCACATATGGCACCATGATCTGGGACATGGTCGTGTGTGTTCACAGCCTTGACAACCTCCTCCCCTGCGGTGTGCACTTTGCCGGGGCATTTACCCCTTTAGTACTCGCAGCACTTCCAATATGTTCTCTCCTCTGTTGTGCGCTCCTTGTAGTACACCTAGCTATCGTGCTGCAATAGTGTCTTGCCCTTCTGGCTCATCACATATGTGAGTGGCATTGCTGAAGGTCCAGTCCTTACTCATGCACTACATACTCGGGTACAGCTGGAGGCCCAAACATGACCACTGTTGCCTGTGCATGGTTGTGTTATGTCGGCTCACCCCAGTGCAGGGAATGCAAAGCACCTGGCTAGTCAGGTCCCTCCCTGCCCCAGGTGTCTCCTGTTGGCAGCATATCACAGCATTGTTGCTTGCTCCCTTCCCCTGTATTGCACACTGGGGGGCCACCAGGGGCAGCAGGGAGCTGCTGATGGTTTACCAGCTGTGGGACACCTGTGGTGCATCCTGCATTGTGTCTGTTCCCTGGGGTGCAGCCACACTACACGGCCATGTGTGCCCAGCTCTGTGGTACACCCTCTACGTGTTCCATTGCTGTTGCATGTTATCCCCCCTGCCTACATCAATGTGCCCCAGTGATGCCACCTCTACATATGGCTGTATGGCTGCTAGTGTAGCCTCTTGCATCCTGCCCCCCCGCACTACCTGTATCTCCCACACTGTGGTTTGGATTCATTGCCTCCCCTCCCACACCTTACGGCCCTTCCTGTGGGCTCCGTGCATTGCCTTGTGTTCCTTTGGCCATCAAGTGGCTATCATGCCTGGGACCTCCTGGCATCCCATCCTGTGCACTCCTCCATTTGGCATCCCAGTTGCAGTAATTTGGTGGGCTGTCTTTGCTCCACTCAGTTGCCTGCCCTAGCGCTGACACTCAGGGGCCATGCTGCACATCATCCCCCCAGTTGGACTTGCCTCGGTGCTGTTCCCGTGGACTGTTGCTGTGCGTGGCTCCTTTGTCTGCAGTGTGCTTCCCCGGTGGCATCGTGGCCTGACATTATTGTCTGCCTCGCGATATTGTGGACCACAAGGTTTTGTCCATGATGTTCGCGTCACGCTCTTTCGGCCCCGATGTTCCTGGCGTGAACCTGTTATATCACTGTTAGAGTAAATCTAAGTTTTGTATACATTTGAGCTAAAATTCACTGTTTAAAGTTAATAGAGATATGTAAGGATTAAGCCATGAGAAAGGATAGGTCTACTGTGGAATTAATCCATGGTTGGGGGGGGTTGGGGCACAAGGTCGAAGGCCAAGTACCTCTAAATACCCAACCATGAATTAATTTCACAGTAGACCCATCCTTTCGAGTGGCTTAATCCTCTTGTAACATGGCAATGACTGTATGACTAATATTCTCTGGATAAATGAGAGCAAACAGACTGATTTGGTTGTGGAATGCTTTATGCTGTTAAACACGGTGTACACACAGTACAAAACAACTGGAACACACCTATTGGAAATATCATGGCTGCTATTTAACTTTTGCAAAAATAGCTTTCATTACAAGTTTAAAGCTTTCTAACATTGAAATATATTTTAAAACTTTTCAAAAACTTGCTGTTAACTTTCTACGCTAGGTTCATCTTCGTGTATTCCAAGATATGGGTTGCACTGTATGATGGGACCATGCTAGGGTAGATCTTCATGTTTGTACCTGCAGTTCCCTTGGCAGGCCAACAGATGATTGTAAAACAATGCTAGCTGCACAGCACTGTCTTACAGCCATTTTTAGATCAATTTCCAAATGTACTGAATTGAGCCAATCTGAAAAAAAAAATTTCATGGATCAAGTACTATTTTTGTGAGTATTAACTTCACTTTTTCTCTCTCAAAATTATCTAGCTCAACAGGAGATAGAACAACATGACGTTTACTGCTCTCACCTGTCAAATACTTGTTTTGACTAGTATCATTACTCTCTTTCTTTGATTTCATTTTGTTTTTCTCATTTTCTTTATTTTTCTTTTCACCCGTAGAAGTAGCCTCTTTCTTTGATCTTGCTTTGTTTACCTCACTGTCTTTGTTATTTTTGCTTTCTGTTATAGAAGGTGCAGGCTCATGTTTACAATAGTGTATATTTACCAAGGTAGTGATGCCCACTACTCCACATGCATAAAAGCTGATATTAAAATTATGCATTGCTCTCTTTCTGTGCTTCACTTGTGAATGGTGATCCACCGGGTGGGTGGGAAAATCAGGGAATTTTGCTGTTTTACGATGGCTATGAAATGATGCTAGCAGCACAGCACTGTTTTACAGCCATCTTTTGGGCTGCCATGGGAACTGCACTTGAGCACAGAATTGCTGGAGCAAGCATGGATTATTAGAGAACTGTGCTGTGTACTGTATTTTATTGTGGTTCACACTGTTATTACACAAGCAACCATGGTTCTACTGTGGAATTAATTTATGGTTGCTTAACGGTCAGCTGTTCTTGTTTATCCAATCCATGTTAGTTATTTTAGTCCCTTGTTTAGAGCCATGCTACAAAAGATATTGTATCAGTTTTATGTATTGAAAACCTTAAAATGTTATTGATTAAAAAAAAAGATGCATTTTTCTGAAAATTCTGCTTACCATTTTATCAGTGCTGATAAACCTTAGCCTCAAACTTAATTTTTGGAGGTCTTTTAAGGCACTATACATCTTAATCCTCATTAAAGGAACCTGCTCCTCTCTAAAACTGAAATTTAGTGATAATGCAGTTGATGAGTCATGTGTTTGAACCAATGGTCTCTTCAGAATTAAAAGCCCCTGACCTGGAAAACACTGCTCTTGGTTGCCGTCTGTTGCCACAAGAGCTAGTGAGTTGCAAGCACTCTGTATATACCATGGCTTTCCATAAGGATAAAGTAGTTTTCAGAACAAATGCAATTTTCATATCTAAGGTGGTTACTCCTCTCCATTTGAAGCATTCTATTACACTTATTGGGTTTTTCCTATGTATCACATGAATGCAAGGAAAGGGGCTTCACAGCCTCAATAGTAGAACAGCTCTTAAGTTTTTATTTTTTTAAAACATATCATGGGTAATCCACAACACTTGTTTGGGACATATAGTGAGGTAGGAGCAAGTCACCCAACCTCAGAAACAACAATAGCAGCTGGCCCAGTGGCACAGAGGGCTGAGGCAGTCATAACTCACCTGCCACCACACCGGTGACTTGGGTTCAGGAATTAACCTGAGCTGCTTTGGGGTCAGCTGTGGGGAAGAGAATTGAGCATCCTAGTGGATGGTCTCATCCTCTGGGGAGGGAGGGAGGTCAACCTGCTCTGATGTAACACTGCCACCTAGGTGACCACAGGTGGTGGTGTGGATAGGAGTAGCAGTTCTAGGTGTGGGACAATCCCGACAGAAGATTTCAGTGCAACCAACAATGTGCATACATCAAGCCATCACCTCCACAGAACATCTGTGGGTTGGGGATCCAGAACAAGAGAAAAAAACACTGTCAGTGGCAGGATGAAGCCCCACGGCACCTCGGAGTCCCCAAACTGCCTGCTGGGCACAGGACAACTGCACTAAGCATGCCATCCAGAGGGGGCTTGGGGAACCCCCAAGGGCCCCCACACAAGCAAGAATCTGTGGATGAACAGGTGGCTTCTCAAGGTAAGTCAGAGAAATGGTGTCTGATGGGGTTGGGGAAGCCACAGGGGCCACAAATGGGCCTGCCAGGTGAGAAGGGAGTAAACAGGACAGTAGAAAGATGGACTGTTGTTTTTGCATTTATTTCTGATGTTTAGAGCTGGCAAAGAAGTGATACCCACTACAACCAGGTGTTCAATTCTAGGAGGAATAGAATTGGAACATCTGTCTTTCTGAACCTTTAGTGACACTGTCAACCTTTCTTGCTTCATTATATTTCTAGTGAAAACCCACATTTTATGATTGCTAGCCTTCTCTTAACTTTATTGATATTGCTGGTTGTCTTACCTGCCTCCTTGCTTAGTAGAGCTGAAATGCATGCTAATGTATAATTATACCCAGCCTTGTTTTGTTTCAAATCCTGTATCTACTCTTACTGCATACTTCCTGTACATTAGAAACACCCCAAAACAGTGAAAGCACTCATGATTCAATAGTCTCCCCTACTCCTACTGTATAATGAGTGAGTAGCATGTGTTGGGAGTGTTCCTAAATCCAGGAGAGATGCAGTGGGAATTGATCAAGGAATTTAAACAAACATGTTTTTGTGCGGTATTCCCAGTACAGTGGGCAGTTTTTTTTTCACTTTTTAAAAGAAAAATGAATTAGAATCAAACAACCAGCTACATCAGCAATCTCTACCAAATGTGAACAATCATAACTTGTCTTTTTATGTTGTCTTGAGCGTGTGCAAGCAACATCTTGTGATAGTAGCAGAAATGCAGAGGTGTGTCAGGGTTGGTGAATGCAGGGCATGCATTAGTAGGTGTGTCCCTCATTCCCCAATTAGCCAGCATGCTGGCACTGACACAAGAATTATGTAAAGTACCACCAACTTGAAAGAAATGTGCTGCTGCAATCAGATAAGCTCATCATGCAGCGGCATAGATGACATGCCTCCCATATGTGTCTTTCCTGGTGAAACATTTCAATAAACATGGCGGTGGCTCTTGCTGCCACCACACAACCCCCAAAGAAAGCCAACATCAGGGGTGCAATCCCTGTGTCGGCATGTCCACCACCCCCTCACATTGTGTGGCACACTGGGAATCCACCCCAGTGTGCCGCCGTTCACAGAAAGCTGACCGCGTTGGCATGTTCCTGTTCCTACCCCACCTCCATTGTGTGGCATACTGGGAGACTACCCCAGTGAGGGTAACATCACCCCCATAAAATTCATGGGGCACACTGGCAGCCTACCCCAGTGTGCTCAATATTTGTTTTATTTCACCTGTAAAGAAAGAAAATGGTCCCGTGATGTTCTTTTTTTTTTTCTGTACCTGGAAAAAAGGAAATGGTCCCTTGTTGTGCACTGCATCCCCATCCCCTAACCTGTACCCATCCTCTGTGCACCCCACCTCCCCACACACACACCCCCCATACTCACCACCCTCCAGAGGTCTGGCGCTGCAATCTTTGGTGGAGCAGGAACACATCTGGACTCTTGAAAGCCAAACTGAAAAATGAAGAAATGCTGGTAAGCTGTATAATGGTATAAATGGGGGGGGGGTCAACTTAGGTGGATATCTCAACCATTTTTTTAACTTTTGGCTCCAAATGTTTTAACATGGGGTTCTTGGGACCCCACCTCACGAACACGTGCACTGTTATCTCGTTATTCTGTCTCAAAAGGTCATTTTGCGGACACTGCATGGAATCACCCTTCAGGACCGAGTGATGAAATGACAGTGCCACTGTTTATGAAGTGGGGTCCCAAAAAGCCTATCTTACAAATTTGGTGAAAAAATTCCCAAAACTGACTGTGTTATGAGCATGCATTGTACAGTTTTCACACACGCTCATAACTTCAAAAATTTGAATATTTTCACTCCATTTTTTCAACATTTCCATTTTTCACACCTCCTTATGAACAGTACAGCTGTCATTTTTCACATCCAGCCAAAAATGTGTTTTCACACAGGTTGCACACAATGACACAGTCGCTGTGGGAAATAAATGTTTGGGACAGATTAACAAAATCACAGTGCCAGTGTTCATAAGCAGAGGTCCCAAAATGCCTATGTTGAAAATTTGGTTAAAAAAATCCCCCAAATAATTGCATTATGAATGTGCGTTGCACAGTTTCTACACACGCTTGTGACTTCACCAATTTTTCATATTTTCACTCTGGATTTTCAACATTGCATTTTTTACACCTCCTTATGAACAGTAAGCTGTCCTTTTTCACATCCTGCCCAAAACATGTTTTTGCACATGTGATGCCAAATGGTGCAGTTGCTGTGCAAAATCACCTTTCAGCTAATGAACTGATAGTGCCACTGTTCATGAAATGGGGTCACAAAAAGCCCATGTTGAAAATTTGGAGTGAAAATACCAACAAACACCTGGGGCATTAGGGTTCCCAACCATAAAACCCCACCTAGTAGAGACTGACAGGTGTCAGAGGTGTGACTTGGGATTGTCAGCTGTAATGTTCATGCCATTCCACCCCCACCCTGCAGCCAGTGACAGGCATCGAGGGGTGCTTTGGACTCTTCGGCCCCAAAGTTCACCCCATTCTCCTGTACTGCACCCATCTCAGTGTATTTTCTTATGGAATGGGGTGAGTGTAAGGCCCAAAGACCCTGAGACACAATGCGATACTAGTCAGTGTCTGCAGGGTAGAGTGAGGTGAAATGGTGTGAACGTTATGGCCAATGACTCAAAGACACACCCCAATGCCTGTCAGTCTCTGCAGGGTGGGGGTGGGGTTGGCGTCAGTTCAGTACTTCACTGCCATTCCTATTATGCATCTCTCTAACTCCTGCACTACCAGTGCCAATGCCAGCAAGACAACATTTGGCATTGACAAATACTTGTTTAAACTAGTGGCTCTTTGAGGCCTAATGTGGTTGACAGTGTCCCTTTAAGTCCCTTTTCTCACTCATGTGGTTCATATTTCTTAATGTTTTGTATACCTGTTTGTAACTGACGTGGAACCTTTAGAAAAGAGCACTTGTGCTCAAAGGCGTTATCTAATCCTCAAATAAATAAATAAAATAAATCATTTTTAAGATATTTTTAAAATCCTTTTTCAAGTTTTATATATTTAGTATGATAAGATATTTAGGTGGTCACTGCCCTCTGTCTCTTCATCTATTGATCTGACTTTAGACCAGTAGTAAACACCTGACCATCACTGGTAGAGTACAATACTGTATTTTAATCTTAAGATTCCAATTCCTCTCTGGGGCAACATCCACTGTGGAGATGCTTCTGTTTGTGTTGCTCATACATTTCAGCCATAAGAAGAACCACAGTTACTATAGTTGGTAACTTTTTCTCCAAAAAAGAAGAAAGAGTCAGTTCAATCCAAAGAGGAGATGCTATATCATAAAATGAAAAAATGTGTCCTACCTGCACTGGGGAGAGCACACCATTGTTCTATTTTAACCAGTTTGAATTGTCTTCCTTATGACATAAACATGAAAATTGTGCCATTAAGCATTTTGGGTAAAATATTTTTATCTGGACAGACTTCCACGCAATACGCTTCTTTGACGCTGTAATTCCTCTAATTTACATTATTCGTCACAAATAAATTGACGGTTCCTTTCATGCACACTAATGCTGGACAAAGGTCATTTTATTAAGAGGTACAAAAAATTAGAATGACTTACCAAGTGATTTGAAATCTATTGTTACAGTCAATCATTTTTTATATAAATTAAAAAAATTCTAAACAATTTGTATATAACTGTTTTATAATATGTAAATTGTAATGTGCTTGCACTGACTGTTTTGTTTAATTGAATATATTTCTGCTTCATTGATTCTCATTAAAAAGATTTAAAGTTACAATCAATGAATGCAACATCAATGACCTTACTTTTTAAATATAAGTAGCAATATACGGTGTGTAAAATAACTTAATGATTTATAATGATATACATTTCATATACTAACTTTTTTGTTTCATTAATAGAAAAAACATATTAACTGTATACTGTACATTGCACATGGATACAGAAAACACTTTATTCTCTCTTACTGACCCTCTCAAACTTATAGTGTATTCTAGCTATAATAAGGCCACTTAAAAATTCCAGCTAATAACTTCTACCTTTCTGTTTCTTCTCTAATAATATAAGAAAAGGAGTACAAATGTCCCTAAATTTCCCTCACTATCTTGAATTACATGACTGATTCTCAACTTGGCTATTGTTTTCCCCATACAAGTAATTCACTCCCCTACCAACAGAATTAAAATGTCATTCCATTTAGCTGATTATAGGTGTTTAAGGCATAGTGCTGCTGCTGGAACCCCTATTATTCTCTTCTTGTAACATGGGTTGCATGAAGGAGAGCCACCAATTGGTCAAACAGCATCAGGTCACCATGGATTAAATTCCCTTTTTAATCCACACTTGGGTGACCTGCACTTCTTCCCTCAAAACAAGTGATGAGATTATCCCCCCAAAATCATATCCTTATCCAAAAATGCAGTATAGTGGTGACACAGAAAATCTTGCTGATAACTGTAATATTGTGAGTAGAAGTGGAAAGATGTCCAGCAAGTAATTCAATACATATTTACATTTGATTATTAGCAGTAGTGTGTCTACAATATTTTTTTTACTTACCTTATATTTTGCCAACTGACATAAAAGAATTTAATTGAATCTTTGTATTATGGAGTCAGAAACTCTTTACTGGCAAAGCTATTTACATACCCATAATGCAGTGCTTGCAACTCATGGAAATAATTTGTTCTCATGCATGGTAAAAAGCAAGTAAAACAGATGTTCTACCATGTTATATTGATTACTCTAGGAAAGGAGCTGTGTTACTTTGCTCTCATGTGTTTTGAACACTAAAAAGTAGTATTAACATATTTATGTCATTACAATATAAATGAACAACAGTCTACTCATATACTTTAGAACACGAATGATTGTGTAAGAAAAGTGTTCCACAGGTATTCTGTTGCTGATTAAAAATAGAACATTTTTTTACAGAATTATGCAGTCCACATCAAACTTGCCGGTACTTGGCTGTACAGTCCACATGTTGTGTTTTATTTAGTTTAAATGTGAGTTTTAGCAATAATGTGTCTGCTGTTTTTTCTTTTACTTTACTGAAATATTAAGTAATTGTATACATATTAACTTTACATTTACTAGTATAGTACATTTTCCCCTAACTTACTGTCAGGATCAACTGTTCAGAAGTGTATTTCTCAAAGAATGACAGAGCTACTGCATAACACATATATTTTTCTTTTAACTTGACATATTTTATTAAGCATATCTCAATACAACAACATTTAAAAGGTAAATGCAGTACTATCAATACACACTAACAAGAAGACCATACATAAGTTAATGAAATGGAAAGAAATGAGATTCAGAGAAATTAAAATGAAAAACAACAACAACTGGAAAACCCCTCCCCACCTCCCCTCCCCCCCCCCACGGTGCACTCTCCTATACTTATTATCATAAGGTTGACAAGGAAACAGCAAGGATGGTCGTTAAGATATAGTTAAAAAGGGAGGAGAGGTTTGTGAACTCAACAGGAGAGATCTCATCAAGACAAATACAGGGCATATAACTTCCCCTATTTTTTGTTAAAAGATAAGAGGCAATGGCGCACACTCGCAATTAAGTGTTCAAGGCGGAGTGTGAATGATATTTCATGCAACCATTCCACATAAGAGATGGTAACTTGATTCATCCAGTGTCTAAGCGCTAGCTTTTTGACCACCATTGAAATTAGAGCCATGTGAAACGTCTCTCCTTCACTGGAATTCTGGAGTAATCTCCCAAGATACATATGACAGGGGAGAAGAGGCCCTGTAGTCCCAACAATGGGTCTAGAGCGGATTCAATTTGCTTCCACAACGGGGATATCCTTTCACAGGACCACAATATATGGAGGAGCGAGCCTTCCTCTTTATTACACCTAGAACACGTGTTAGAGGTAAGCCTCTTCATTTGGGCCAATTTTACCGGAGTATAATACATATTGTTTAAGATACAATATTATGTAAGTCTATATTGATCCTGGGTAAGATATGTGTATAGGCCTGTCCATATTGAATGCCAGTTAATAGCTTCATCAGGGAAAGAAACCTGCCAGACCCAAGAACCGGCAATCGAAGGGGACTGAGAAAAGGTGAGGACCATCTTGTATATGGCAGAAATGCCATGGGATTTGCAAGCCAAAGTCTTAATTTGTTTGAGAAAGGTTTCAATATGAGAGGGATTGCACTCTTTCCCCACTACCTTAACCAGTAGGTGCTTAAGCTGTAAAATTTGAAAAACAGCCTGTGACATTAGACCCAGTTTAGTGAGAACGTCCTTGGTGGTTAGAATAGCACCATTTGAATAGAAATCAGCCACCGTGAGCTCAGGAGGGAGAGATAGCCAACACCGAGAAATGGGGACTCCACCTATTTTGAGATTCAGATTGGCATATAGTGGCTGAGAAGGATCCGAACTCGAAAGTAATAACACATATTATTTACATACCCATAATGCAGTGCTTGCAACTCATGGAAGTAATGTATTCTCATACTGTACATGGTAAAAAGCAATTAAAACAGATGTAACATGTTTTTATTAATTACATTAGGATGGGAGCTGTGTTACTTTGCACTCCTGTCTTTTGAACACACAAAAAATTTATTAAAGTATGTAGGTTATTACAATATAAATAAACAGCACTCTACTCACATATTCCAGGAAACAAGTTAATATGTTAGGAAATGTGTTATACAGGTATTCTGCTATTGATTAAAAATATAACAAGTTTCCACAGAATTGTGCAGTCCACAGCAAATTGGCTAGTGCGTGTTTATATTTTCCACTTGCAGTGTTTCACTTAGTTTACATGTGAGCATTAGTATTAATGTGTTTACAATGCTTTTGTATTTTACAGAAAGGTCTAACTGAATCATAAAATGTTTATTTTCAGTCTACACGTGGGAGCTATTTTTTCAGATGGAAGGATACACAATACAAATTGTCTTTTATAGCCTTAAAATCACCCTTTCTGAGCATTATTTGTGTCCTTCATGCAATCCATGTTATAAGTGCAATAACCCACTCCAGGGTGTGTGATTATAGGCATTTAATTCACACCTGGGGCACTGTGAGGACACTTGGCCTATGGCCTAGTTCCTCACAATGCACCCCAAGCATGGATTAAATGCCTATAGCCCCACACCCTGGAGTGGTTATTGGTAACTAAAGCTGATAGAGCACAGTGACATCTCCCAGGATAATGATTTGTGAATCTAATAGTATTACTGAGTTAGTGGCCACTGAGAAAATTCTAGGTATTCTGTCCCAGATATTTAAGAGTTTCAGGCAATCCCATAATATGTGCATCAGTGAAGCATATTTTTGCATACATTTCAAGCACTTCCTTCTGGGTACTTTTCCATTTTTTTCCAGTCTGTCTGGTGCATGTTAATACAGTATCACATTAAGTCCACATGGACAAAAGGAGCATGGTCAGTAATGCATGGTCAAAATGCCTAAAGATGGAAGTGTGCGGTACACAAAATAGCAACGTGCCCTAACCACGTGGTTGCCTGTTACCTCACATTTCAGTGGAATGGTGATCCATGGCATCATGGTGTGGTAATAGTAAATCTACACTTTCCCTCGCTTTGTGTTGTTTTTTGGTTTAGCTGGTTTTGAGTGGCATGGTTCTGTTTTGTGGTGTTTTGCTGACTGGGTTTTACACCGCACTGTATTGTATTTCACTCAGTTGACATGAAACCTAATAATACTGGTGTAGAATCTTTAACAGCACCAGTTTACCTTACATTTCCCTGCATGATTTATATGCATTGCTCCAAATTTCTCTCTGTCAGGTGGGGGGAATGATATAAAAGCATAGGTCTCATTTCCACTTGAGTTGAACCTATGCACTGTGCAATAATGTTTTTAGTCTCATACAGAACCATTTTATATATTCTACCTGTACTTCTTTTGTCAGATGCTAATTTAAGAAAGGATTCACAAGTGTACAAATCTTAGTATGAAACTTGGGACCCATTAATTGTTTTTAAGGCATCCCTTATATGATGGTATTTGTGAAACTGAGTAAATGGCAGGCTGAATTTGGTTCTCAGTTCTGCAACAGAATATAATACCCTGTTACTTGGTGTGACAGTGTAAATCTTACACTGGGAAGCAAGGGGATAACACCCTTGCTCAGACTGAGGAAATGCAGAGAATGCAACATGAACAGGCGGGGAGACTCCCCAGGTGTTGCTGATTAGAGAGATTGCTGAAAGGCAGACAGAATCCAGCAAAGAGTCAGTTGGAAGCTGAAAACTGCTGCAGGGAGGAGATACTCCAAGGCAGAGAGCCCTACAAGACAGAGGGTGGAATATAAGAAAGGAACCAGAGCAGAAATCCAAGGAGAAGGGTTATTCTGGGGAGAAAGCTGAAACCTGCTGCTGAGAAAGAGACCATTTCTAGAGCAGAGAATCCTGAGGCAAAGAAGCAGACTAGCCAGCTAGGACCAAGAACAGTGAGTGTAATGTACTGCTAATAACAGCCTGCAAATAAGGCTAAAGGGAAAACTGTTTACATTTTGTTTGAGACTGTGCATTCAGATACTGCTGACCCACATAGGTGTTTCAAAGACTCCTTTTGTCCAGTCAGCCTGAAAGAAACTGTTTTGTGTTAACCTTTTATGTTTCCTGACCAGGCTGGACAAGTTGAACTGACTTGTTTATGATTTCTGGAGCAATAAAATTACATTTTCTGCTGTGAACTTTAAACCCAATGTGTTGCCTCTCCATACACTATAGGCCAGCTTGTCACATTTGGTTAATTAGATCCTTTAGTATTGTAATCCCTTTATCTTTCCAGTTCTTATCCACCAGCATTCTAATTTGATTTTATAATTGTTCCATAAGGGAATAGATTCCATGAGGTGCGGGGTGGTAAGGCCTAGATAGATGGGATAGACTTATTGTAAATGCAAGGATAGTATCAGGGATATTTGGTGGATATGCTAGAGAACCAGATATTGAGTTGAATATTGGATCCAGTAAAGATTTTGGTTTCAAGAGTTCCTGTACATAAAGTATCCATAGAAAAAAAATTCTCATTAATGGTGAACCAGTTAATTAGATCTTCATTGATGAATGTAATGTGGTACTTCTTGACATTAAAGAGGCAAAATCTGTCATTTTCTTTCTGAACCTGAAGCTTTGCCAAGGTTAGTCTAAGGGGTTTTGTTCCACATAGGAGTTTTCTAATTAAGTTATCAATTTAGTTGAACTAAATGGTGTCAGTTTTAATTGATAAGTTATCAAGTATGAAAAGTAGTTTAGGTGCTAGAATCAGCTTAAACACATTATTCTTTTCCCAAACAGAAAGGTTTAATTTCTCCCATTTAGTAATATCTTGATGCATTTTTTTCTAGTAGAGGTTCCAGTTTAAATTTGTCTAGCTGCTGCAAATTATTTATGAATTTAATCTCAGGTAAGTAATTCTTTTTGGTGTTTATCTAAAATTCAACTGAATGAATCTGACCTTTGGGTTGACCCTATAAAAGATAATGTGGTGCCAGTGGTCTTACTTGGTAATTTCAGCAAATTAATCTAAATTTAAACATGAGTCTAACAGTGATGTTATGCAATGTGTGTCAGCCCCAGCTCGAGGTGCTGGCCACCCAGATAGAATGGAATCAATTATATTCAAGCTCTGCAGTGTGGTCCTGCTCCCCCTAGTGTTCCAAGGTCAAGGTTTATTTTTCCACTTAAGATGGTAATTACCCTGAATCCTCTCCCAGTCCCACTGCTAAGATTCTTTGCTTACTTTTTGTAAAAGTTATTTCACTTTTTATTTAGTCAGTTGCTCAATACCCTATGTTAGTAATTTCCTCTCTGTATTCCATCACTAGCATCCCCTTTCATTTCATACAGTCATTATTAGGTTGTTACAACTGCACTTTATTTTTTCCATAGATAAACCCAGTTAGAATTTTCTGTTATAACCAGCTGGCTATGTGGAAGCCACAAACTACACATATCCTTACACATATTATCACAGTTTTGGTCTAAGTAACCGCAGATGCTCTGGCTTTTTTTTTTCTTAGTTGCTGTGGCAAAAAAAAACAGAGCCCAGCAACTGTATCAAAATAAAACATGGGGGGATGTTTAAAACCCAAATTTTATACCCACCCTCAGTGTGGGATGCTATCATAAACTTCTCAAGCTTTGATCTTGGGCTTTATGCAGCATTCGGTGCCTCGGGCGGGTATAAAATTCTTATTATACACACTCAATTGTAGACAGAAGGACACTCACCAAAGACAAGTAGGACACATGGGCTCCTTAAGTTCCAAAGGCAAATTTATTCCATAAACACACAATCTGCATTCCTGAATCTGCATTCCTGATGTGTTTCAGACAATAATCCTTTATTAAAATCTCCCTCTCACGATACACATTCCACAGGCATTATTCTATATGTATTAGTATAAAGTATGTGACAGTTCAGGAATAGCAACACCCTCTCCTGGTGCTGCAGCAGGAACTTGATGCATCCATTGGTCAGTTGGGACGGCATGCATAGGCACTGACAAAGGGTAGACCAATGAGAACGGCTGATCATCATAGTATCTGGCAGCTATTGGTTTGTGCTCAGGAAAGATAAAGATGTTTCCTGCAGTTCACTGCCCCAATCGTTTCTTACTTTACCCTACCTTGGGCACTGCATTTCCTTTTCTATGTACTTATTTATTTTATTGCCAAAATAATCAAATTGATTTTTTGTTTTAATTAAACATGTTTAAGAAACATGATTGTAAGTGTACTGTGCTTTAATCTGTATGGGTATAAAAGCCTGGATGATTTCTGATATGGCCACATCCTGAGAGGACCTGCGGAGGTTGAGGCACTAGGGCTAGTGGGTCCTCTGGCTCAGCGATTTTTGTTTGTGCTGATTGCTCTATTTTGTTACTGTTTAACTTGGTTCCTGTCCATTATTTGCTACCAGAGTGTAGTTCATCATTTTTCCTGAAAATGTGCAGAGGACTTAAAATGCAGTGCCCCTGCACATTAGTAGACACAATCAAACAGTGTTTGCCCAATGAACTAAGATATAGTCCCACACTGTACACCAGAAATACTTACACATGACTGTCCTGTAAACTCATTTATTGACACGGAATGACATATATTGCAACTGTACCAGATGAAATACACAAAAAATGCATATTGTCTTATGTAGTAGATGCCTCAAAAGCATTGTTCACATGCATGAACCAGTTCTTAGAGAAACAGCTAGATATTTGTGTTCCTATGGCAAACAAAGGAATACAGTATGTAAGTATAGACTATGCACCATCCAGGCATTTTTACAAATATAAAATGGAGCATCAGCAACACTGAAGTGACAATGGATCTTTACATTAACAGTGCGTCTCTACATTGGAAGATAATAGTATAGCTGTTTTACTTTTTTCAGGAATACAACAAATGGAAATCAAGTGCAGATTAATGGCTGGTTTCATCTCTTTTCAGGTTATCACAATCTGCATTTTTGTAAATTTAAAAATTAATGGAACAACCCTGTTGATGTTCTCTAGCAAACAGCTAAACAGTAACACAACAACACGGCAGGTCCAGATGGCAAGGATCCAGGGTAATAATAAATCAGTGATGATATTACTATGGAACTGGCCATTTGGATACCACTTCTAGACTGAAAAATGTGAAGTGTGGTTTAACATCACTGGATGTAACTTTACAGATGACAGAATCGCATATTCCAAAGCCGATGCTGTCATTGTTTACCACCATGGTGCCTACAGTAGGAAGTGCCTTCCCAAAGAAGCCCGTCCATTTCACCAGCACTGGATCTGGTTCAACATGGAGTCCCCTAGCCACAGTCCAAACCTGAAACTCATGAACAACCTGCTTAATCTGACCATGTCCTACAGGAAGTATTCTGATATTTTCACCCCATGGCTTCCTACATAGGACAAAGGATCTGCAGAACTACTCAGTTCCAAGGAAGACTAAATTAGTTGCCTGGGTCATTAGCAATAATAAACCAGATTCCACAAGGGTTCAGTACTATCTAGAGTTCAAGAAATACATCAATATTGACATCTATGGAAAAAAAACATATACCACTCAGGAAAGACATGTTTCTCACTACCATTTCTCAGTTTAAATTTTACCTTGCATTTGACAACTCTATTCACACTGATTACATCACAGAGAAGCTGTGGTGAAATGCATTTCTATCTGGAGCTGTACCTGTAGTCTTGGGTCCTCTGAGAGAAAGCTATGAAAAGTTCATTCCAGCAGATTCTTTTATTCATATAGATGACTTTAGCACAGCAGAAGAACTGGCCAAATTTCTGAAGCAGCTGGATATGGATGAGAAAAAATACAAGCAATACTTTGCCTGGAAACAGCACTTTAAATCTCAGCGATATACTTTTATTAATCATTACTGTAGAGCCTGCAAGGAACTGAAAGAGATGACTGAATACAAGACAGTGACAAACCTAGCCAACTGGTTCAGATCTTAACACAGACTTGGTCACCCTTGTAATAATCTTTGCTTTATGTTTTTCATACTTGCCTCTGTTGTTTTTACTTTGTCAAGCTGTCAGATTCTCAAGACGTGAAACATTTTGTGATGGCATCTTGTACAGTTTTCAAGATATAGAGTGCCAAAAAACAAACAAAAAATATATATTAATAGTTTGCAATTTTTGCTCTCACCTTCAGCCTGGACATTATGGATTTTTTTCAGGAAATTTTCGTGTTTGAAGGGGCCTGTGCCAAGGTTGTGCCTTTTGAAGGTTTGTTGGAAAAATGTTTTACCATTTGTTATAATGATTTTTGAGTTAACCTTCAGATATGACCAGTTAAAAAAGATTGATCACAAGTACTTATTTTCATGATTTACCTTTTGTGCTGAAAAAAATAATCTTGTCAGCTGCTAATGTTTTCCTCTTTTTAAATTCACAAACATTGAAAATGCATAAAAGTTCTCAGTTAAAAAAAACACTTGAACCTAACTGAATGGGACCCATTTAGTTATATTATGCTGTTTGTTTTTTAACATGTGAGAAATACCGATTCAGGCAGCACAAAATCCAGGGTGCCCAGCTTAGTGAGAGGAGCCATTCACCTGTGTTCCTCTTTATGAGAACAGAGGGACTTTCTTGAGCTCAGTAGTTGCAACTGGAAGTCACAGCAATGAGTCACTATTCCTCAGTTCTCCCTGTCTGTCTCTGTCTCTGTCTCTGTCTCTCTCTCTCTCTGTATGTCTGTCTGTCTGTCTAGCAACCTATCTGTCTATCTACATGTTTAAGTGGACCTGGGTGCCCACCCTTGGTACTGCTTCTTTCTCCCTCCTCCGCTCCAGGTCACCTGTCCACCCATCCCAGTGTTTTCTCATATGCGTGTGTGTGTGTGAGTGTGTGTGTGTATATATATATATATATATATATATCTATATATATATATATATTTCATACATACACATGTTGTAAATGGACCACACCCCTAGTATGGCTTGTCATAACCCCACTCCCATCCAGGTTGCCTGCCCCATTCTCATATTGTATGTGGCAGCACCAGGGTGTCTACCGCTTGTGCAGCTGAACAGTAGCCCAACAGTGGGGTGCCCGATCTCCATTGTTTGCAATGTTCATGTCATGTCCCCTGTAAAGAGGAAAACTGCCCCACATTGTTTTTTTCTTACAAAAAAGAAAACAGTCCCTTGCCAATCTGACACTCACCCTGATCTCCCACTCAGCACCTACCACCCCACCCCTGCAACCCCCACACACCCTGTCTCACCTGAACAAGTCCCATGGTGATCTACTTTTCGATCAAAGACATGTCTTGCTGCTGAAACCAATGACTGTGGTCTGAGAAACTAAGGTAAGTGCGGTTCAATGTATTTCAACAGGGTTTTGAACTTTGATGCATAACTTTGTTTGTCATGTTTACAAATTTTGACCCCAGCTTTTCAACACAGTATTTTTGGGACTCCACCTCATTTCCAGTGGCAGTGAAATTATACAAATCAGGTCCGAAAGGTGATTTCATGGTCACTTGCCAAAAATCATATACTGGGTAGGATTTTAAATTTTCCTCCACTCTTGTTATTGAAGTAGAGTCATAAGAAGGCTATACAATATCTAAAAATGACAATGTTATGCACATACATTCACATTTTTCTACATACACATGAAACTTTAGTAATTTTAAATATTTTGACCCCAAATTTTCAACATAGCCATTTTGTCACTCCACCTCACTAATGTGATAGCTGTCCTTTTTCAAATCATGCCCAAAATGTATTTTTGCACCTGTGGCATGGAATGACATTTTGGTGCATGGAATGACATTTCAGTGGGGATTTATAAAGTTTGAACTACTGGGTTCATGAGGCAGGGTCATAGAAACATAGAAACAAAGAAATTGACAGCAGATAAGGACTGCTAGGCCCATCCAGTCTGGCCATTTTCCCTACCTACTGCAAAAACTGCAGACCTTACTTGATCTCTGGCTTTAGCTTCTTGTTCCTATCACTAGGGTTCCCCTATGCCTGTCCCATGCATTTTTGAATTCTGCACTGTGTTTACCCCATTACCTCCGATGGGAGTCCATTCCATGCAACCACCACCCTTTCCATGAAGAAATACATCCTCATGTTTCTCCTTAGTCTACTCCTTCCAATCTCATGTCATGCCCCCTCATTTCTGAACATCTCCTTTTCTGAAAGATGCTACACTCCAGTACCCTATTTATACCCTTTAGATATTTGTAGGGTTCCATCATATCTCCCCTGTGTTTCCTCTCCTCCAGGGTATACATACTGAGGTCTTTCAGTCTCTCGTTATATGACTCCTGGTGCAGGCCCTGCACCATCTTTGTTGCCCTTCTTTAAACTGCCTCCACAGAGATGAGACCTCCAGAACTGGATGCAGTATTCCAAATGAGGACTTCCCAATGATCTATACAGTGGCATCACCACCTCTTTTCTTCTGCTGGTGATACCTCTCCCTATGCACCCAAGCATCACACTGGCACATAGTTTGGCTACCTTTAAGTCATCGGATATGATTACTCCCAAATCCCTTTCCTGTTTGGTGACCGTCAGTATCTCCCCATCATGTAATGAGGGGGTTCTCAGACCTAGCCTAACCTAACCTATGGATTTATGGTATACCTGGATGCCAACAAAAGGGTCCAGCAAAAATGGAATACATGTTATAACAGCATCAGTTGCTTTGCACTATTGGTATCCACATGCACTCATCACTGCATACTATACTCAAGCCTGGGCTGCTCTCCCCAGCCTCTTATTAGCATTACATTGCTTACTGCATGATAGATCAAATCAAATCAAATCACTCTTTATTTATATAAGGCACCTTTCTTAAACCAAGGTGCCTGTACAATATTACGTACAACAATAAATAGTTAAAACAACATTTAAATATTCAAAAATAATTATAGGCTTTACTAAAAAGGTAGGTTTTTAAAGCTCCTTTAAAACGTTGGACAGTCGGGCAGTTTCGCACCTGATGAGGTAGAGAATTCCACAGAGTTGGGGCCATGAAACTAAAAGATCTGGCCCCTGAAGTTTTTAAGTGAACCCTGGGAATCTCTAACAATCCCTCGTCAGTGGATTGGAGAAACCGGGGGGGGGGGGAGTAGGGACAGAGGAGATCTTTCAGGAAAGCAGGTCCCTGATAGTGTAGGGCCTTATAGGTCAGCAAACCGACCTTGAAGGTGATTCACCAGCAAACTGGCAGCCTCATAGGTGGGGTCTCAGTAAAGGGGGGATACTGAGCAGACTTGGTAGGCCTTGTAGGTGGGGTCTCAGTAAAGGGGAATACTGGGCAGACTAGGTATGCCTTGTAGGTCTTTAACTCATTGCCTCTACAGGAGCACTCTCAAGTTGCACCACTTGTCTCCTGTATACTGTTAACAGTAAATCCAGGTCCTTTCTAAACAAAATCAAGCCATAGTTAGCATGCCACAAGCAAATCCTAATAGTTAAAGAACCGTAAGTTCTAGACACAAAGTATGAGTGGCAAAGTTGTTCAGCACAAATTGACCTTTTCTATGGTGGTATGCAAGTAATAATAATTTAGTTTGTTTTCTATGCTGGTCAAAACAGCAAAAAAAAATATTTTCTTCACTAAAAAAAAGCAACATAAGCCATTTTGTGTTGGGAAATATGTAACACATCAACACCAAATTAAGCATCCAGACATTAGATATAGTCTTAATATTATGTTTGTAAAAAAAAAAGCTATCTTTTTAATATGAATTATAGTTTTTCCCAATTTTAGTCAAGATGCTTTGGTGAGGTCTGAGGGGCCAATCTCAACCACACACACCACACCATAAACAAATGCGTATGACTCCTACAGTATACACAATACACTCAATGTATCAGCAGCAAAGTTGTTCAGCACAAAAATTACCTTTCCAACAGTGCTATGCAATCAATTGTAATCAATTCATTTTTTGCTTTATATAGGCTGAGATACCCCAAAAGTGTGTTTTATTCAAGGTGCTTAAATGAGTCTTGATGGACAAAATGTCAGCCATAAACACCATACCATAAACAAATGTGAATAACTCCTAAAGTATATATGATATTCACAAAACATCAATGGCAAAGTTGTTCAGCACAAAATTACCTTTCCAATGGTGCTATGCAATCAAATACATATTATATTCTACAATATTATATATAAAAATATATAAGTGTCATCTCCAGATGTTGCAAGGGCACACAGGAAGTCAGTAGCTCACTTCTGTAGTCGTCCTCAGGACACACCAGTGTATTTTACTGCTTGCTACAGGTGTTTGCTTGGAGACAATGAGTTATCTGCTGACACTACTATGTTTGTATTTATGTGTGTATGTATACATGTATTGTATTCTATTTTTGTACATCTGTTTATTATTTAGACATGTATGTACCAGCTTCTCTCATTGTATTGAATTATGTTTTCTTTCTAGTTCTGCTAACCCTGAATTATTGTATTCTCATCTGTCTTGTCCTGGGCCACCTTGAGCATGAGCTGTGCTCAATGGAGCTTTTCCTGGTAACATAAATAAATATAAATATACACTATTATAGTCAATTTGAACTGAGTAATACTTCCTGATAGCAGCAGCAATAAGATAAAGCATGGGAAAAGAAGACCTCAATTCACGAGCAGCTCAGGCAGTCAGTTTTGTCATGATCCAGGGGGACTAATCACAGGGCTAAACAGCCCAGGTGTTCAGGGGATGTCAACATCACATAGGGATGAGTGTGTGTACAAGAACACAAAATGGGATGAACTAGGGTGAAGGTCTGTGATGAGCCAGTCTGAGAGGGGTGCTGATGGGAGTGAAAAGGAGCAGTCTGTACCTCATTGTTACACATGGTTTTCTATCTGTTAGCCTGTCTTATATACAAACATATTTTCTTAGATCTGGTTCTGCTACCAAGATTAGGGAGAGGACAACAGTTATTGATTTATTTATTGCATCCTAGCTAACCGGAAAGGATCCTGTCCTTCGTTTGGAGTGATGAGATTGATTTTTTGGCTTGTGATGATTACTGCAGACATTCTGTGTTTTCTTCTATTATTTTTAATCTATTTCTTTACTCATCTACTTCTCCTACTACAATATTGGAAAGATTCTGTTGTTGCACCTATACCTAAATCTAGAGATGTTACGAATGTGCAGAACTTTCATCCTGTATCATTTTTGGATCCTTTATCTAAAGTACTTGAGAGAATAATCTTTGCTCATATGTTTGAGTATCTATCAAAATATAATATTCTTGCACCTGAGCAGCACGGCTTCAGACCTGGCCACAGTACTGTGACGGCCTTAGTGGGGTTCACAAGTGAAATCCAGATGGCCCAGGATAAGGGACATTATCCCCCTACTCTCTTCCCTATCCTTCCCTCTGTCTAACTCATATTTAGTTTGCCCTTTCCCAACACCTCTTCTAAGCCTGATGTGCCTTTTAGATACTAGATCACCAAAGAATCTGTTACCGTCATATGAATGTTGATATTTTCTTAGGTATATTCATTGCATAATGAGTAATGTCATCTTTTTGTAACCTGTATCTCTGTTTGTAAGTGCTTTGTTGTCATTTTTGTACTATCATTCTCCCAGGACCACCTTGTAAATGAACTTGTCTCAATGGTGCATCTTTCTGGTAAAATGAAAATTGAATTGAATCGAACCGAATTATACAGGGGCTATGTTCATGAACCTCACCAAGGTCTTTGATCTGGTTGACCATGGCTTATTATTTATTGACATCTTTTAATAGACTGGGCCTGTCTAGAGATTTTGTTGGATGGTTCAAGAGTTAATTGAGTCACCACTTGCAGGTGACAAAAATCAGTGGTCAGTATTCTCTATCTGCTCCTATTTCACTGGGTGTTCCTCATGGGTGTAATCTGGGTCTTCTTCTTTCTAGCCTTTTTTTGAACACTTTTCCTTTGGTTTGTACTAACTCTCACATCTTACTTATGTAGATGATGCAGTGATCCTCATAAGTAGATCAGATCTCAAAATAGTCCCGAAAAATGTGTCTCGTGACTTCCTAGCTGCCCGTGATTAGTTTATCATTAACAGATTAGTGTTAAATGAAAAGAAAACAAAATCTGTTTTTTTTTTTCAACTCTAGAAGAAGAGTGAAGGATGATACTACCCTCTCTTTACATACAGTACTGGGTGCAGAAATAGAACAGGTCCAACAGTTCATATACCTTGGCCTTTTAATTGATGAAGGCTTGACTTTTGAACCTCATATCACCAATATGATTAAAGTTACTCACCAAAGACTGGGGGTGCTCTATTATTTAAATCCAATTTTAGTTTCTTCCACTTGAAAGTTTCTTGCTTAAAGCTTCCTTATACCACATATTGTTTATGGCTTGAGTTTTTATTATTCAGCTGGGGATGGGCTACTGTCTTAAGGAGGCAGTATAGCGCAGTGGTTTAAGCCTCTGAGCTGCAAACTTGGAGACCAGGGTTTGAATCCCACAGCCCCCACTTGCATACTGTGTGACCCTGAGCAAGTCACTTAACTTTGTTATGCTCCAAGGTCGCACCTGTAAACATGTTTTCAGCTTAGTGTGTCTCTGCTGGTAAAATAAATACATTAAAACTTTATAAAGTTAGAGTATTATTGAACCACATAGCTAGGTTCTAAACATAGATGCCTGCAAGGACCAATCACTGTAGCTTGTTAAGGTTGGCAGGTTTACTGCCTCTTGATTATCATCATAAATTCCAGCTAGGACCCCTGGGCAAAAAAGTAACTATGGATAAGGTTCCCACCATCTTAACCTCAATATTCAAGAAACATTTTAGTTCTGTCTCTACTAGGTCATCTGATAAAAAATCTGTTTGCAATACCAAGGATGAAGACATCAGCTGGTCAAAAGTCACTTCCCTGTGTACTCCCATATGTTTTTAATTCCTTACAATCCATCTTTGAAAGCTTAAATGACTCATCTTTGACTTTTAGAATGAAGCTAAAAAGGTATCTATTGGACAAAAGTGAGTGTAAATGCTTCATCTGAATTTACTGTGTATGCACGACTATGTAATTTTTATATAATATATTATGTTGTATCATATCTTAAATGTATGTATCATTTTTACATATACTGGTCGACCATGAAAACCGGTCTTTGGCCATGGACTCACCAGTTCAAATAAATAAAACAAACAAACAAACAAACCATAAATGAAGGCACAGCTGAATCAAATTCATGCTGAAACTGCTGGTGCAACACTGCAGCTGTGTGGAATAGAATCTGTTGCAAAAATATTTTGCAATTTGGAACTTGGAAGAGATGAAAACTCCTAATTGTAGTTACAGCTAAAATAAATTTGCCATTAGTTTAAATAGACACTGACAACCCTTTTTGCTTCATATTATTTCTTGTTTAAGAAAAATATTTTATAATTGCTTGCCTTCTCTAAAACTCATTGAAGTTAGTGGTTTGATCTGCTTCCTTTCTAAGAACAACTGAAATGCATGAAAATGGTGCAATCAAACACAAGCTTATTTTGCTTTGAATCCTTGATCCACCCTTATTGCATACATCCTGAACTTTAGGAATAACCCTAGAGTGTGACCATCCATGATGCAATAGTTTCCTCTCCTCCCACAGTATCATGAGTGACCAGCTTGTGGTAGGTGCTTTCCCAAGCCAGAAAAAATGGAATGGAAGTGGATCAAAGAGTATAAACAAACAAGATTTTGTGTGGTAACACCAGTATAGTGGGCAGTCTGTTTTTTTTGTTAAGAAAAAAAGTCACAATCAAACTACCAGCTACATTAACAATCTGTACAGAATGCGAGCAATCATAACATGTGTGATTTAAGCTAGGGACAGTTTGAGGCCCAAAGGGGTTGACAGTGTCCCTTTAATTCTAAAAGATGTGGCTTTATATACAGATGCCTGTGACCATCTATTCTCCCCATTTGAACCTAATTGGTCCTCATCTGAAAATATAAGTTGGAATTCTGGTAGGTTGAGTGGCAGAGGAGGATGGTATAATGCCCACGCTGCAGCATGAGGGGGACATTGTCTGTAAACTGAATTACAGGTCAGAAATAATAAGTGCCAGACAGGGGGACCAATCCTTGCATCCCTGGTTTCATAGTCAGCAGCCATAACCATTCATCTAAAGGGAAATGTATTGCTAGTCATGCCGTGAAACTGAAGACTTGCAATTTGCATGATGCAAACTCAGCTTTCTATATCAGAGGGCAGACTTCATTGCTTGTTTACTGATTTTGTAAGCATTACTGATGGAGTGAGCTCCTATAGAACCTCCCACTGTTGTTAGCTATGAGACTGAATCGGTCACCATGACATAAGTTTGTTACACTCTTTTATTATTTATTCATTTAATTATTTATTTATTTATTTATTTATTTATGTATGTATGTATTTATTTATTTATTTACTTACTTATTATTTATTTATTGAATTTTGGTGACCTGGTAGGCCCACTGAGATGAGAAGTCCCTTTTTCAGGGGTGACCAGGGGGAAGGGGGATACAGATGGTAACCAACTGAAACTGAACCAGATTAAGCTGCTGGTGGTATTTTTAGTGAATGGGGAAAATTTGGCCAGGACACCGGGGAAATTCTCCTACTCTGATGTGGCAAGGAAAATGGATGCACCTGGGACAGGGATGAAGGTCTTTCCTCCTGTCTTATCAACTCACATGGATGCTGTCAGTTCAGGAGACTCAGAGGATGGGAGAGGATGTACTGAGATGGCAACGCCTGGTGCTGTAGACACCGATAGTTCTATGGATCAAAGAGAGGACACAAACAGTATGGAACAATGGAACATAGATAAGAAGGTACCTGATCCTTCCTTATGTGAAGGTACAGATGAGTTGAACCTCTCTCTAGAGGAAAAATGGGAGATCCTACGACAGAAGTTGATGGCTGTGGAATCGCAACTGGCAGCAGATCTGGAAAAAAGAGAAGAGGGAAAAAAACAGAAGTGTCTTATTGATGGTTCTCCAGGGGCAGATGTAGGATCAGCAGTGAATGTGTTTGTATGAAGTACAAAGTCGTAGGATCCTGCAGAAATGATGAATTTGCACCACCAATCGGATGCGATGAAAGAGTGCGACGCAGAAGAAGGATAGACCCCAGAAGGTGTGCTTCGGGGAATGGGATGGAAACGGACTCCCAAGGGAGCCTAACTACCAGAAACAGAGGAGATTATAGTACAAACAGTAGTGGCAGTAGAGGAAAAACAAGGAAACATCCCTATGAGAGAAAAAGGAGCCTCAGAAGCAGGAACAAAACAAAATAAGGATGTCACAGGTGCCATTTCATTTTCACCTATTTTGTCAGGCCATGAGATTATTATTGATACTTCTCTAAATGAGCTGGTAATTACACCACAGGAAGCGTCCTCCCCCCAGACTACAAGCAAATATTGAACTAAATAGGGAACCGGGGAAGAGACTTTGGAATTCCCAAGTAAAAACACACAACCCACATTTGCAAATCTATTTAAGAAACCCATAGAACTTGCAAAACAGAGAAACACGGTACGCTTCAGTTACCTGGGAGGTATGGAAGAGCCACCGGACAGGTTTTATGTGGGCAAGATATTACTAAAGCAGTCTTTACAGTTCACACCAGCAGATGTTTATGCCCTTATACATGCAGCAGGGGAATCCACTTTTGACTTTAGTTTCTGGACTCCCGAACTATTGGAAATGTTCTGGGCCAAGTACATGACCCTAAAAACAACACCCTTTGGACTCTTTTCAGATAATTCCCCTGACTAAACAATCTTTCAGGGTGATTACTGTCTTGATCAGAAATGAAGGGAGGAATATTCAAGACATTTTATAATGGTTGGATAAAAGATGCTCAGTCAAGAGTACCTCCGGCCCCATTCTGGATGGGGAAGGGTTTTGGAACGGGGGTTGGAGAATAAAAATCGAGCTCCAACTATAAGGAACTGAATTAAAACACTTACCCAATTGTGTATACATTGGGTGAGATAAGGGCTTCATATTCTACCCTGGCCAACCTCACCACTGCTTTAAGTGCAGCTCAGCAAGACATATTAGTCCCAACTGTGAAGCCCTTAAATGCACATCTTGTGGTGATCTGGGTCATACAAGCTTTCACTGTCAAAACACACAAAAGTGCAATTTGTGTGATGAAGATGGGTATTCCTTTTCAGGCTGCCTGTGGGCATCCCATAATACAGAGGATGCAAGATATGTGATTCAGGATTCTTACATTCAAAAAACAAAAATGGCATCAGGGTATAGCGGATTTTCTCCTCCAACCTACAGTGACCCTACACCTATGGGGCAGACTATAGTGGTTCTGGAGGCTTTATCAGATCCACCACAAGTACAGCTACCTGATAACCCAGATCAAGTTACAAAAAGAGATCCCAGAGAAGAAATGGCTCTCCCTCACCCCCCCCCCGGAGGGAGATGGTTTTAAAGAAGTAAGACTAAAAAGAGGGCCAAAAGGGAAAGAAGCCAAAGAAAAGTCTATTACTAATCAAGGCCCCATCCCCCAAAGCAATCCCTTTTCTATTTTGGGAGGAGGGGTCTCAGAAGAAGATATGGACTCAGATGCAGTTTTCTGGGCTTCCTCACAAGCCAATACCCCCTCAGATAATGATGAAACAGAAGGCACTGTGGCAAGTAGAACAAGGAGGTGGTGGATGGGAGTAAGAGCCACCTCCAGGAAAGTTCCCTGAGAAATACAGCAGGTTAACTAATATTGATGGAACTCTATGACATAACTATTGCCTCCCTGAATACAAATAGTGTATTATCAGAGAGGAAGAGACTGGCAACCTTTTCTTTATTTTCTGACCTATCTAAGAATATTGTTTTTTTTTCAAGACACTAGAATACAGACATCTGCAGAAATAGAGGCTGCCAGTAATGCATGGGTATGGGGATCTAGTTTTTGGTCAGGGGGTAGTGATACTTGAAGTGGGGTGGGAATCTGTTGTAATGTGCATAATATTAAAGTTACTCATCAGGTGGAAATATTACAAGGAAGGGCATTACTGCTAGCTGTAGCTCTTCAAGGGATAGATTTCAGATTAATAAATATATATGCTCCCCAACTAAAACAGCATGTATAGACCTGCTTTAATTAATTTTACCCTACCTATATACTTCATGAAAATTTGAAGGGGACTTTAACATGAATCGATTTCTTACTGATAGGGGTCCAAATACTTCAAAAATGTATTGTGACTCTACTTATTGGATCCAAGTGCTACAATTTACAGGCCTCTTAGACATTTTTGGTTCTACAAATTTGGCACCCACACATTCTTTTCACAAGGGAAAATTATGTACTAGAATAGATTTCTGGTTCATATCACCTAATCTATTGGTTAGATCTAAAATGGTCACTCCAGTGGCCACATCAGACCATAGCTTACTTGGTGTTACTCTCCCAGATTTAAAAGAAACATCAAGAGGGAAGGGATATTGGTGACTGAATGTTAGTCTCCAGGACAATCAAGAGATTAAAGAAGGCTTTTTATATTTACTAGACGCTAGATTGTCTGTATTTTTCCTTTACAATTCTTTAGAGGACTGGTGGACCGATTGAAAAGATTATGTTTGGAAATATTTCCAGTTAATGGGCAAACTAAATGGTAAGAAGAAAAGGGAAGAGCACTTGATGTTACAAAAGTAATTTTCCTTTCTTTATCAAATGGAAAAGAATCCAAAGAGTCATATACAGAACAGACTGTCTTTATTAAGAATTGTTTAACAACTACACAATATGACAGAATGAAATCTTTAGAAATTGAGCAAAAGCTAGGATGTAATGGGAAACAAGGTAACATTAACCCCTTTGACTCTTGTATAGCACAAAGCCATAAAAATAATTTCACATCTAAAAACACCTGGGGGACAGAGATTTCAGAGAAAAAAGACATTCTGAGTGTTGTAGAAGCCTATGTCAAGGATAAGTTTACAGAAGTTGATATTCTGAAGGAAAAGGTCAAAGATTGGCTAACCTCCTGTAAGCTACCACAAATCCCTGACTACCTAGGGAGGATCCTTACAGCTCCATCCACAGAGTTGGAATTAGCCACAGTGACATCAGGACTAAAAGATGGGGTAGCCCCAGGGCCAGATGGACTCTCAAATGAGTTCTATAAAATGTTGAATCCTACAGCAAAAACTGAATTAGTTGCTATATTCAATTATTTTTTGGAGAATAAGATCCTGCCAACCAGTATGCATGGGGTCCTTTTTTTTAAAGGGGGTAAAAGGCATTCTTAAATAACTGGAGGCCTATTACATTGTTGAATACTGACAGTAAGATCCTAGCAAAACATTTAAACAACTGTTTAGCACTCATATTAGATACTATAATACACCCAACCCAGTTTTGTGCAGTTCCAAGTAGAAAAATAGGGGACACACTCATTTTATTGAGAGAAATTATGGAGAAAGGTAACAGTGGAGAATTAAGTGGTTATATAGTAGGACTAGATCAGGTCAAAGCCTTTGATAAAGTTAGTCACGGATATTTATGGCTAGTGTTACAAGCTTATGGCTTTCCACACAGTTTTGTGGACTGGATTAAACTACATTGCCAGAAAACATTTGTAAAACCTTATGTTAATAGTTGGGTGGGTCAGGACTGTCTAGTTCATGGAGGGGTGAGACAAGGTTGCCCACTGAGTCCCGCCCTATATATTTTGACATTGAACCTGCTTTTGTTTAAAATACAAATGAATGATACCATAAGGGGCCTCTTGGTGGATAATGAAGACCAGGAAATTAAAAGCATTAATTATGCAGATGATGTGTGCCTGGTATTAGGAGACAAAGTATCAGGCAGAGAGGCAACACTAGAAATGTTGTCTTTCTCCAGACTTACTGGCACAGAAATTAATATGATTAAAAGTCTTTGTCTCCCTGTTGGTCTACAAGTCACATCTGGCCCAGTATGTTTGGACATACCAATACAAACTCAACCACAAAACATTTTGGGAGTTTATTTTGCCTCTGAGGATATGAACACATTTAATTTAACTATATTGATAGAAGACAGTAAAGAAAAGTTTGAAAAAAGGAATACATGGCATATGGCAAAACAAACAAGAGTATATATGATCAAGACTTTCTTATCAACAATGTTTTTACATTTATGCGTGGTATTTCCCCCCACAAAACAATTGGAGACAACCATTTATAGTATTTTTTTCCATGTATTTGGGGTAGTCGGCTTAACCCCATTAGAGGAGGAGTCACATATAGATCTCATAAAGATGGAGGATTAAACATGATACATCCCCTGGTTTTCTTTTTTACTATGTTCCTATATGGCAACTTGAAACCGGTACTGCTTAATGGGGATAAAGTATGGAGGCCATGGGTGTTTGACCAAGTTGGGCCCTGGTTGGGGTCTTGGGAATTGGAATCTGTCATCCCTAAACAAAAATCTTTGCAAGGTTTGCCTTCTTTTATGCAATACATTTTTGGGAAAATAAAACAGTGGACAATAAAGAAACGCCAGAGTTTAGATTTCTCTAGGAAAAAAAATGTGTATATATATATATATATATTGCAGAACTTTTTATAGAGCAACCCAGATATTGGGTTAAAACACCAATGGAGACACAACAAATAGGGAAAATGTTGACAAACCCTAGATTACAAGGGAAGATGTGGGATGTTTTATGACTTTCTGAGCACAACAAACTTAATGTCAAAAATAACTTAAAACATAAAGCGATTAAAGATAGGGTGTGTCCTAAGAAAAGTATCTGTTGTGGCATACTGGAAACCATGGAACACCTATTTCTTGAATGTCCCTTTATTTTGTCCTTTTGGACAATACTCTTTTCAAAATGGCATAATTTTCCTGTTAAATTATTGAATAGAGACATTTTATTTCTAGGCCTCTTACCCCAGGCGTGGGACAAGTTTGATGCAGGGACAATTCATTTGTTGCTTTTGATATTTAAATATCATATATGGCATACTAGGTGCCAATTAACTCTTTATAAAAGACAAGTGACAGCAGAACAATTGTTTTGGACAGTAAAAAAATTCCATGGTACATTTTCAGATAACAAGAAAAAAATGAAGTACCAAAATCCACAATTCCTTTCTTGGTGGAAGGGAATGGAATGGATTCTAGATGTTAATTAACCAACTAACAGTTGATACATCTAGAGCTTATAACATGTTGAGAAATAGGTAAGACAGGGACACTTTTTGAATCCCCCTACCATTTTAGTGGGTGGGAGAAATATATCAATATGAATTATTTAGGCTTTACATTAAGGTATGATGGAATAATTATTTATGTGTTTTTGATTTCTTACTATTATGATTCTGTATAAAGTAATACATTTAATTATTTTTTGTTTTGAGTTTCAAGGGGAAAATGTTCCCCCTACTCTTTTAGGGGTGGGGGGGTTTGTAAAAATAAGAATCACTTAGGGTCACAGTCAATATATGATATAATACTTATGTTTTGATTTTCTTTTCATTATGATTTGTATGATGTAATACAATTTTTATAATTTTATTTTTGAGTGTTGGAAATAAATTCCCTACTCTCTCAGGGGGAAGGGAGAGGGGGTTGTGCATAAATGTGAATTAATCAGGCTTAATGTTCAGGTATGTTGTAATACCTTTTATGCTTTGACTTTCTTTCTTTATGATTTTGTATGAGGTAATACTATTCTATATGTATTTTGTTTCTGAGCTTTCAATAACAATGTCCCTACTTTTTTAGTGTGGAGGGGGTATGCTTACAGTAATTTTAGTTATGTTTTGAGTTTAAAGTATGACGTAATTCTCTTTTGTGTTTATGTTTTATCCATTCTTATGATTTAGTATGAAGTAATACTGATTTGTTGGTATGTTCTTTAGGTTATGAATAAAAAATTCTACTCTTTCCGAGAAGTGCCATGGGATCTTTAACATCCACCTGAACTACCAACAGAACAGGACAATGGGACATAGAAACATAGAAACATAGACTTTGATGGCAGATAAAGACTGCTTGGCCCATCTAGTCTGCCCATTTTCCTACCTACAGGATAGGCCGCAGATCCTAGTTAACCAACGGCCTATTTCTTCCTACCCCCCACAAGAATTGCCTTATGTCTGTCCCATGCATTCTTGAATTCTCCCACAGTTTTAGACCCCACAACCTCCTCAGGAAGGCTGTTCCATGCATCTACTACCCTCTCTGTGAAATAATACTTCCTCATATTGCTCCTGAACAACCCCCCCTCTATCTTTAAATTGTGTCCCTTGTTCTTGCACGTCTCTTTTTCTGAAAGATGCTACCCTCTTGGACTTTGTTGATTCCACTGAGGTACTTAAAAGTTTCTATCATGTCCCCCCTCTCCCTTCTTTCCTCAAGAGTATACATATTAAGCTTCTTTAGTCTCTCCTCATACGGCTTCTCTTGCAGACCATGCACCATTTTAGTTGCCCTCCTCTGGACTGCCTCTATCCTGTCTATGTCCTTGCAGAGATGGGGTCTTCAGAACTGGACCTTGGTTTAACATCTCATCTGACAGAGTAACAGAAAACAACAGAAAACAGCAAGTGTTATAGCACTGTAGTGATTCAACTGCTGCTATTAATAAATGTAATGATGATTTTTAAGATTGTGTTACCTAAAAATTTTAAACAAGTGGTTTAGGAAGTGTTTCAGTTAGTAGAACTCATAATGCCTGTAATATGAGCCTGGGATAGTTGGACTTAGGAAAGGGAATGGGTGGGTGGAGGAGAATATGGCAAAGCAGAATGGGGGCAAAGCAGAGGTACTTAACAAGCGCTTCTGTTCCATGTTCACCAGGGAGAGACAAGGACCAATGGCAATAGAGAGAAGAAGAAGAGGAGATGAGAAGGGGGTTGGGGGCACAATTGTTTTGATAGTAGTGGATGGAGCGAGGACAGGTTGCTAACATTAAGGGTAGATAAATCCCCAGACCCAGACAGCATACACCCAGTAATGCTAAGGGAGCTGACAGAAGTGCTTGCAGATCCCTTGGCTGACTAGTTCAATAGTTCACTTGACCTCAAGAGTGAGCAATCTCATGGAGACCATACTTAAGGAAATGATAGTGGAGTATCTGGATGAGAATGGTCTCCAGGATGAGATGTAACATGAGCTTATGGGAAAGAGGTTGTGTCAAACAAATCTGAATAACTTCTTTGACTGGGTGACTAAAACAGTGGACAGGGGCCAAGCAGTGGACATTTCTTTACCTGGACTTCAGCATGACCTTTGACTCTGTACCCCACAGTAAGTAGATCAGGAGGTTGGTGAATCTAGGGGTTGGTGAGAAGTTGATCAGGTGGTAGAAAAGTGGCTGCAACAGAGGACCCAGAGTGTGATAGTGGGAGATGAGCTAGCCAGAATCAGAGAAGTCACCAGTGGCATCCCACGGGGCTCATTGCTCAGACCGTTGCTGTTCAATGTCTTCATTAGCATTACTTGGGATGGCATTAAGGGCAACTTTTGCTAATTTGTGGATGACACCAAGCACTGTGGGAGTGTGAACACAGTAGAAAGAATACAAGACCTAAAGGAGGATCTGGAAAAGCTAGAGAGGTGATCTGGGATTTGGAAGCTTGGCTTCAATGCAAAGAAATACAAAGTTATGTGCACTGGAGCCAAGAACTCAAGGGCTGAGTATTACTTGGGAGGGGTCCGGGTAGTGGACCAGGGAGTGTTGATCACTAGTGATGTTAAGCACTCCATGCAGGGCAAAAAAGCATCAGTAAAGGCAACTAAAATGTTGCTCTGCTTTGCCAGAGGGATCAATAGCAGGCAAGAGGAGGTAAGACTGCCCTTGTACAGGTCATGAGTAAGGCCTTATCTGAAGTACAGTGTGCAGTACTGGTGCCCATACCTTACGAAGGACATAAACCTGCCAGAGATGATCCAAAGGAGGCCAACAAAGATGATATTGGTCCAGCAGTGTTGGATGTACAAGGAGAGGTTAAAGATCTTGAACATGTATTCCTCAGAGGAGAGGAGAGAGAAAAAGGGGGCATGATTGAGACCTTTAAGTATTTGAAAGAAATAAATAGGGTGGACAAGGAAGGGCTCCTCAACCTTAGTAGGAACTGAAACACAAGGGGACGCAGTCTCAAGCTGGAAGGGGAGGTTTAGGAGAGAGGCTAGGAGGCACTTCATCACAGAGAGGAAGATAGTAGTTTGGAATGTGCTGGAAGAGGTGGTTTCATTGAAAACAGTAAGCAACTTCTACAGAGACTGGGCTACAGTTAAGGAGAAAGTAAGGGTCAAGGGAGGTGCTGATGCAGGGGAAGGGCAAATGGGGGCAGGGTCAATTGTCTATGCTGAAGACCTCACAATATGAGCAGTCTAGGTAGACCTAATGGCCTTATTCTGCTGGCTTCCTCATACAGAATGTTGTATGTCAAAACAGGGCCTAGATTGGCCTAGAAAGGGATGATGTCTGTATAATCATTTTGCTAACTTATACTGCACAGTTAAGAGTTTGTTAATTTTGGCCTTTGGTTCCACAATGTCCATTTAAAAATACAAAGGCACTTAACTATTATCATGAAATATATTAACACAGAAAAGGTATGCTACCACTTTCAAGCAATCCTGGCAGGATTGCTTGAGGGGATATTTTGAGAACGGTATTGTGCATTTTCTGTGTTCAGTTTTTGCACTTTGGCACAATAGTGCTTTCAAAAACCTCTTACACTGTTATCAAGGTTCTTGTGTCTTTTTGAAGTCTATACTGTTTTTTCTGGGTGCAGAACCTTTTTTTCCTGTAGCTTCTGGCTTTGGTTTTGCACCAGGATCCCTGGGTGCAGCTTGTTTTCCTGGCAGGAATAGAAGTCTACCATTACATTGTTGATCCCTTAACAGGATGCTTGAGTGCCTCCAGTCAGATCCCAAAGGGCCAGTATAAACCTCTCCAGTTGTTGCTTTCACAGCCTGTAAGGAAACATCTTCCCACTTTTTTGCCTCCATCTCTGTAGCAACGTTTGGTGTGTAGAAGCACAAATTCTGCCTTGTAGGAAGTCAGGCTATTGAGTTGAATCTGAAGATCTTCCAGCTCAGCAAGTAGACCATCGGAGGAAGCTGGGGAAGAGGATTTATAGAGCATTTTCCTGTCCTTAAGCTTAGATTCCAGGCACTTAAGTTCTGCCTGTCTCACTCTGTGCTTTTTATGGCCATATACATAACGCTGTCCTGCAAGATAGACTTGGTAGCTTCCCAAAGCCTGGCCATGGGGACTTCAAAATGTTGGTGAGCAAATGTTGGTTGCTGCATCTTCACACACCCGCTTTGAAAAACCAGCAGACCTATCTGATACATTAAAAACCAACAGCTCTGCTGAATTGTTTAAGTCCAAGCTCTTAAGTGGGCACAAACTTGAAAATAGACACACTGTTTTCTAGTGTTCTTACCCAGATACCAAAAACCTAATAAAATAAATAAATAAACTCACTCACTCCATCAAGAATGTGAAACTGCCATCACTGACCAACTGTTTTTTCCTCAAACTTGTATTATTTACACTGCACTTTATTCATAATGTAAAGGGAACATTATACCCATGTAGTATGAAAATTGTACTAGCACTGCTCATACAGCTATGACTTTCTGTGTTTGTCAGTGTATGTTGTTCTTAACACAGTATATCTATACTTAAAGTATGTTTTGTATTACATAACTTTGTTGTACCTGACTTGTGTAACTTTTATTGCACCTGACTGTGGCAGAGTATAGAGGGAGTTTATATCAGCAGCAGAATAAATAGAGTGTTGTTTCTTTTCAGGAAGGCTAAGGGGGTTGCATGGGGTCCTAGAAGCATCCCAGTAGGAAACTAATCAAACACAGAGCTAATCAAACAGTAGGGAGCTAATCAAACATAGAAAAGTCTAGAAGTATCCAGATAGGGAAGACTCTGGAAACATCCAGGTAGGAAGCTAATCAAACATACCTGCATTCAATGGTCATTAGGGGTAGTGCATACAAACAACCTAGGTAACACACGAGAGAGAGAGAGAGAGAGACCTGGAGAAAAATTGAAAGCTGTGCCATAAGTGGTAGGTTCAAGCTACTGTACAGAGACTTTTGGAAAGGACTGTGAAGTTTGTAAGTGAACTTTGTTATACTACCTGCAGGCTGGGAACCAGAGTAGCTGGTGACCAGAGGTAGTCAGGGAATTGCTGTGTATAGATAGAACTCAAGACATGAGTCGTTTTTTTCCCTATGTTGTTAAGGGGCTGAAACCCCAGTTAGAGGGAAACAACACTGCCTTAAATAAACTGCATTGTTGTACTTGGCCTCAAACTATGTATGTCTCCTTGGACACACCTACTCCAGCCCATCCAGAGAAATAATGGAGGTCAGTCTACCACACACTGACTATAACCCTTTTAAAATAGACATTGCCTAATGGGTTTTATGTGAAATAAAACTAAACTAAACTAAACATCAGGAGATGGGGATCCAGGCACCAGGTAAGGAGCAGGGAATTCTGGACCCCACACCAGAGTAAGAAGGACTGGTGCATGGTAAACAGGTACAGTGGAGCAATCTTGGAGGATATGGATCTGTTCATGAAAAGGAGTTACCAAAGTGTGACATGAGAGCCAATTTTTCAAATCAATCATAGATGAATTTGACAATACACTTTAAGGTACTATGACCTAGCTGTGAAAAAAACATGAATGTTGCAAGATAAATACCTTTAAGGTTCTCAAGAAAAAAGGGTGTGGCGTGATGAGTGTAACATGACATACTGCACATATCGTGGTGAGTGTAACATGACACACCACACATCATGATGAGTGTATGAAAGGGCACCACAAAATTGTTATGATGAAGAAAAGTTTACTTATATTGATTTAAAGCATTAAAACGCTACATGCCACGAAAGCAATGATTACACGTTTGCTATAATTACGTGCCTTGCAAATGTGCCAAGCTACAATCGTGCAGTCATCATCAAACCTAAACAATATTGGCTATAATAGCATAATGCAACATTTTTAATATACCCAAGAAGTCTCAGTACTAGTGTCGGGGTGTATTTTTGGCCACCGTATCAATTAGCTGTCCATTTCACGTGTTTAGACCACTGAACAGTTTCACTGCAATAAGTGTAATAGACACACCACTGCATACCTCTCAAGAGTCTTTGATTTGGATGGATGTCAGTCATGTAGCACTTATCAATTGTTATGTTCCATATCTGTCCCTTATAGAACAGGCAATGTCCACGCAGAGAACACACCAAAAAAAAATACGTTAACATTAAACAAATGTCTATTTTCTTAAGATGCTAGCACCACAAATAAGCTGCTTACAGGTGAGGACAATTGCTTCCACAGTGCGTGTGATTCTAATGTTTGCCAAGTCCCTCATTCTATGCTTCACTGTCTGTCTTAGTTTATTATTTTGAGTTACTGTCCATAATTGAATTAAAAAGAAGTTTGCGATGTATAACCCACTTTGCTTTTAATTCCAGTGCTGTTGCAATTGTTTATATTTTTTTGTTATGTTTTGCGGCTCTTCCTGTTGGATGGTGTATGTACCCTGCACTGCAAAAGTTAGTGGTCCATGGTAAATATGGCTTGGCTTCTTTATTGCGTCACAGTCCTTTCATCATGGCGATGTGAAGGTGCCATCCCATGATGCCTTAAGAAACTGAAGTGGAATCACCTACTGTCATCGATCATTGTCAGTTGTCCAATAAAGAAGTTGTTTGAGAAATAAACTGCATAAAAGTTGTTAATTTTTTTTTCCAGTGTTTTGGATAACTACACTGGGGTTCCTGATGTAGACGAAATGGCTGGGTCAGGGGGCTGCTTGAAAGGGTTGCTACTTGAACTGAAGGCAGGCAAAGTATGTACCGGTACTGTTGACACTTTGGCATAAGGAACAGACATTTGTATATCCAAAGCTTTAGAATGTGAGGATACTGGTTCATTGGTCATACTGGTATCCAGCATGTCAGCCACTTCTCGATCAACTTGGATTGAAGAAGATGCCAGTGTTGCAGGCACATTATTGACTGGTGTACATGCCTTGTGTACACAAGGACAATGGTTTGCCTGTGGCACCGAAAGATGGATGTGCAAAGTATCCTTCAGGTTCTTTGACTTCCATGGTTCCATGCAGCCACTATTTTCATGCTGTCCATCTCCACTTTTGCATGCATCACGAAAGCAACTATACTCCCATATGGCAATCATGCCATGAGCCACAGACCATATACTATGTATTCTTCTTGTCCCTGGTACTGCTCTGAGTTGTGGTGTTGCAAGCCTCTTTATATTCTTCTCCCCTACCCAGATGAATGTGCACAGATCATGCCTGCTGCCTTCTGAGTTGTTTTCTTTGCTGAGGTTCTTTCTGCAGTATTCATATAGCTATTTCACACTAGCAATTAATGCTTGGCAGGACTGCACTGCATGAGTGGTGCTGTACTTGATTACGACACTCTCTCTCCCCCTCTGATAGCCCTTTCCCATGTCTTGAACCAAAGAATGCTCTTTTGATTGAAAATCCATACTGTGTGGGTGCATCAGAAATGGTGTTGAATGCTCACTTGAATTTGTATGGGCTTCCGCAGTCATCTGTAAAGTGTCGAACAGCATGGTGATCATGCTTCAGGTCGCTCGATATAAATGCCAAGGACTCTGTGACTGTACGTGCACATGTGGGACACCAGTAGAATGTAACTATGGGGTGAATTGTAGATTGAATTTTGTCCTGAAATGTACATGTATAATTCTCAGCGAAGTCCAGGACCATGCGCACCCAACCTTCTGGAACATTTTCTTTCAGACTCTTGAACTGCCTTTGTTGCCAGGATGCAACATGCAGGTGTCACTCCCAAAACAGTATGTCCTCTTTCAGCACTTTGACAAGTTTTGATACTGTGCTACTTTTTCTTTTCAGCACTTTTCTAGTCTGTTTAGTCTCTGTGCCTTTGTTTTGTTTTGTAATGGTAATACTGTCCCATTGATACTATTTCAATTCATCATGGCCATGTTGATCCAGCAGTTCCTTTGTGGTGTGTTTGATGGCATCTGTGCTGCAGTTCTCACAAGTCTTCTGAATGCATTGCTTTGCAAAGAACTGTTGAGCTGGTGACCTTGGGCACATGGTCATGTTGACAGCACTGTATATATTGGGGATCTTGCAGTGCGGTTGTCTGATGACATCTGCAAAGCTGTTTAAGGAGCACAACTTTAGGGTGGTGGTTGTGCAGTACTCACACAAGCACTGCTCAACTTTTTGATCCTTGAACAGTTTTATGTTCTTTGGTCGCAGACTGTGAAATTTGGTTGGCCCAAATATTTTTTGTCTGGGTTTTGCTCACAAAATTCTTGGTACAGACTCTGCAGTAGCTTTTCCAGAAAAGCCTTTGCCTGCCCCATTTGTTTGGAAATGGCCTTCTTCTATATGGTAAAGGCATGGATGTGGCCTTGAAGAACTTTTCAACTTTCTGCACTATCTCATCCAATAATGCAGACTTTTGCTTATTGATATGTTTCTCTCTTTGGTTTTATGATGCCCTCATCCTCTGCTTCCAACTTATTCCAAGGGCCTGGCTTGCATTCTGTAATCTTTCAGTACCAGAATGGAACTGGTGAAGGCATGCTTCAATTCTCTTTATGCCTTTGAGTTCTGATGTTTTAATTCTGACAGTTTCTCCTTCACAACCTCCACCAGCTTGTCATGCCTGTCATGCAGGTTTGTGCGAAAAGGCTTGCTCAGGTGGACCTTGGATAGAACTTCTTGTTTTGCAGGTGAGCAGGATGAAATTAGCTTGGAAACAGTTGTGGCAAATCATCTTGGTGAATATGGAAGTCCCGGCGTACTCTTTGCAGCACTTTATAGATGGCATTGTTTGACTGCGTGTCATTTACAGGGTTTCAAATAGGGTCCTGTTTGTTAAGGACCCATGAAGTGTTGTGGGGGTGGGGGAGGAGGCAACAATGGTGGTTGTGGAGGACGCAGTGTTACTAACACTGATGTTTCTTTCATTTGCTTTCCTTTCCTTGTACTTCTCTTGTTTCCTTTAATTGATTCTTCTCTGTTTTTGTGCTGACATATTGGCATCATGTTTCCTTCTGCTTTCCCTCCAGTGTGTTCTCTGTTCAATTTTCTTTTGCCCTTCAGTTCTCGTTGCAGCCCTGGTTGTCCCCTTAGATTGGGATCTGCAGGCTCAGAGACTTTGTTCTTCCAACATTCTTTCATTCTCTGCATGCGCAGCCTTGACTTTTCATTATATGCTTTGCGCTTCTTTTCACTCATTGAAGCCCTGTATTTTTGGCAGTGTGTTACTGCTTTTTCAGTATGTTCAGCACACTGTTCTGGATCCTTTTTCAGGTTCTCTTGGTAGTGCTTACTTCGTTCCTTGTGTGGTAGTGGGATGGATGCCTTCTTCAGTGCGTCTTGCAGAAGCATAGCAGCAGATACTTGAGGTCTTCACATCATGTGCTCCATTTCTCCTTTAAGTAAAAAAAAATTCTGATTAGTTCACTGCAGGCTGAATGAGAAGCACGCCATGAGGGATACATCACATGGGGGGACAGGCTATCAACACTGAGCACAGGCTGACGGAACAAGTGAAGGGGTCACATACTCTGCATAGTCCTTCCAATGAAGGGAGAGCCTTGGAACATACAACACTGATGGATGGAATGAACAAGAGAGCCAGCACACTCCACATCATATTTCCAATCAAGGGAGAGTCTAGGAACATGCAACACTGATGGATGGAATGAACAAGAGAGATTGCACACTCCGCCTGATACTTCCAATCAAGGGAGAGCCTAGGTACACACACCACTGATGGATTGAATGAACAAGAGAAAACCTGCATGATTTTTCCATTTTCATGTTTTATTTTTATGTTGCTTGCACGCATGTGCAAGAAACATAGTGCCATCATTGGAGATTTCGGAGGTGTGTCACCTCTTCCTCCAATTCAGTCAGTGTGCTGGCAGGCGTGGCTCCTGTAAGCTAATGCATTTTGGAGCTGTCTATGACACGCTCCAAAATGCAGTGGCATACAGTTGAAAGGGAGCTACACTTCAGTGAGCAGTGATAGAAGCGGCTCCCCCACAGGCAGGCGGCGCGCCCACACACGTCTGTATAGCCGACGGGGTGCCCAATCTCGTCGGCTGAGCTGCGCTCTCCCCTAGTGAGGTGCCACGCTGGGGCCCACCCCAGGCGGCAATTAGTCTTTGGTCGACGGGGTGCCTAACTCCGCCGGGCTGAACACCCCCCTCATCGTCTTGTGCCACTGGAGCCCACCCAGCGCAGGCAAACGCCCTCGTAGTCTTTTTACCCTGAAAACGAAACGTCCCGCTGGCGTGTCTCCTGACCCCCTCCCCAACCCGCACTCCACCCACTGCGCACTCCAGCCTCCCCACACACACCCCTCACCCCATACTTACCTCCGGACTCTGGCGCGATGATCTTGTGGACCGGGAACACGCCTGCACTCTTCAAAGCCGACCGCGAACTGAGGAAATGCCCGAAGCTGTATAATGGGCTAGATAGGGGTTTCAACTTTGTTGCATATCTCAGGCATTTTTGAGGTTTATACCAATTTTAATATGGTTTTGGATTCTTCATGAATGATGTCACTGTCATGGCGAGAGTTCGGTCTAAGGGTGATTTCATGCAGTGACTGCGAAATCACCCTTCAGGGCTGAATATCACCATGACAGTGACATCATTCATGAGAAGGGGTCCCAAAACCCCATGTTAAAAATTTGGTGCCAAAATTCAAAAATGACTGTTTTATTTAGCGCAAGGCTATGCAGTTCCTACGCAGGCTCTGTAAGTTCGCGACATTTCAATATTTTCACTCCAGATTTTCAACATTGCCATTTTACCACACCTTCTTCATGAGTAGTACAGCTGTCATTTTCACATCTCACCTAAATGTGTTTCCACCATGTAGCGTAGAATGGGCGCAGTCGGTGTGCGAAATCAATTTATGGGACACATTAAGAAAATTCCAGTGACACTGTTCATGAGCAGAGGTCTTAAAATGGCTATGTTGAAAATTTGGTGAAAAAATTCCTAAAAATGACTGTTTTACGAGCGTGCGTTGCGCAGTTCCTACGCAGGCTCGTAAGTTCGCAAATTTTCAATATTTCATTCCAGATTTTCAACATTGCCATTTTACCACACCTCCTTATGAGCAGTATAGCTGTCATTTTTCACATCCTGCCCAAAACGTGTTTCCGGCCATGTAGCGCACAATGGCGCAGTCGGTGTGCAAACTCAATGTATGGGACACATTAACAAAAACACAGTGACACTGTTCATGAGCAGAGGTCTTAAAATGGCTATGTTGAAAATTTGGTGAAAAAATTCCTAAAAATGACTGTTTTACGAGCGTGCATTGCGCAGTTCCTACGCACGCTCGTAAGTTCGCAAATTTTCAATATTTGCACTCCAATGACTTCCAAATACCTAAACAGCACATAGAAGCAAGCAACATTCGGCATTGACAAATGCTTGTTTATACTTGTTAACAAAATGAGCAAATTGCCCAATTTCACAAGCAACAAGTTTTACATTAAAACAAATTGTCAAGCAGGACATGTTATGTAAACAAAATATAAAATATATATACACATACATATATTCAGTATCTATCGGTAACAAATACCATCATAAAGAGAATCACGCCATTGTACAAGCTTGTGCTTGAAAGACTCAACAGTTCTACAGTTAATGATACTTCCAATCAAGGGAGATCCTAGGAACAAACAACACTGATGGACAGAACGAACAAGCGAGCCACCACACTGAACATAGTGGAAGAGCGGCCATGTACTATGAAAAGTTATGAGTTTAGACTATACAAAGATATAAGTGAAGGAGAGTGAACACACATGTAGGTATTTCACATAGTGTGCAAATAAACACATTCACTTTTTTCACCCGCCAGCCCCCAATAGGTCAGACATTCAGCTGAACCATAAATGCATTAAGGGTGTGTCTGAACATTTGTTTTCCACCATATTGAGACCAGTCAAAAATGCTTATCAGTCAGGAAAGCCACATGGTTCTCAAGATGGCTGAACATGAATGCTCAAACAGGCCTGGAAAACAGCCTGGGTGGCACCAGGTTCCAGGCCAGCATATCCATAACTCTTTTTTTGTTATTAAACACCAAAAAATGCTTACGCCAAAACAACAGAGCATGTTTAAATGTTCATGTTTGTCCATATTAAGACCAGCCCAAAACACTGAAGAGACAAAAGATCCCCTTACACCAGGGAAGCCGTATGGTGCTCAAGATGGCAGAAAATTAATGTACAAATAGGCTGAGATAAAAGCCTGCCTGTGACTAGGCTCAAGGCCAGCAAAACCATAATTTTTTTTTTTTTAGAACAAAGAGACCTTATTTTTTAACACAGTTGCTTATACCAAACCACCAATGAATGGAGAGAATGTTTAACCAGTCATGTTTGTCCACATTGAGACCAGTCAAAAACACTGAAGACACAAGAGATCCCCTTACACCAGGGAAGCCGCATGGTGCTCAAGATGGCTGAACATGAATGCACAAACATGCCGAGATAAAAGCCTGCCTGTGACCAGGCCCCAGGCCAGCAAAACCACAATATATTTTTTTAGAACACACGGATTCTATTTTTCTTAGCAGAGATGCTTACACCAAACCACCAGTGCACAGAGGGAATGTTTGAGCATTCATGTTCATCCATATTGAGACCAGCCAAAAACACTGACGAGACAAGAGATACCCCCAGCATCTGGGAAAGCCACATGTTGCTCAAGATAGCCGTACATGAATGCACAAACAGGCCGAGATAAAGCCTGCCTGTGACCAGACGCCAGGCCAGCAAAACCAGAACACTTAGTTTGTTTTTTAAACAAAGAGATGCTTACACCAAACCACCAATGCATGGAGGGAATGTTTGAGCATTTATGTTCATTCATATTGAGATCAGCCAAAAACACAGAAGAGACAAAAGATCTCCTTACACCAGGGAAGCCACATGGTGCAAGATGGTGGAATATGAATGCATAAACAGGTCGAGAGAAAAGCTGGCACAGGACTCGGTCCATGGACAGCATAACCACAACAATTGTATTCCAACTACAACAAAAAACAAAGAAAAAAAAACCAAAACACACAGAAAGTCTGGAATCACAGCCATTAAAAAACATTACACATAGCCACTACTCCCCAGTCAAAAACACTGAGACACAAAGTACAAAAAAAAGGTAAACTCACCCTGCACTCCAAAACATAAGGCCACATAAATAAATATAGAATAATGCATGGAGAAGTGTTGTTTAAGGGGATTTTATGCACCCCAGAGGTGTGTGATGCTTCATAAACCCTGAGGGAGAATCCCAAAGGGTTTATATGGGCATCACACACTGAAGGGGTGCATAAAATTCCCAGAGAACCACACTTCTCAATGTTTTAGTTTTTATATTTATTGGATTTTGGTGTTTTTTGGTATAAATTGTCCTTTTTATCACTTTGCGAGGGTAACTGTTACTGCCGACAAGCTTGTTTCATGCTGAGTGACCGACTGTGTAGTGCTTGTGTACGTCCAGTTTGAGGACAGCTTGTTTGGCATTTTTTCTGGTGATGCTGCAGTACTGTTCTGGCTGCGGTTTACGGAGTTCCATAAACTATGTACGGTATGTGGTTTATGGAGCTGTAGGGCACTCACTGGCAGTGGTTTATAACCACTAACCAGTAAATATTATAGTATACTAACATACTAAAATGCCAGCAGAATAGGCCTAACGGTCTTTTGTCTCTACTCGTTTGGTCAGCCCCCACCCTGTGAGCTGAGCTTACTGCCCCCCTTGTTCTCTCTGGCTTTTCGCTTCCCAGTCCTGGATATTCCTGCTGCACAGGACTTTGCTTCCAGGACCCTTCCGCTGTACCTGTCCCACCCCCTCTTGAACCCCTCCACTGTTTCTGCCTCCACCAGCCCCCAGGGCAGCACATTCCATGGCTCCACCACCCTCTCAGTGAAGTAGCACCTCCTCCTCTCTTTCCTGAATCTCCCCCCCTCCAACTTCCACCCATGCCCTCTAGTTGCCCCCCCCCTTCCTTCGGAGCACCCTGGCTGCTCCTTCCCTATTTAACCCCTTCATGTACCTGAAGACCTCTATCATGTCTCCCCGGTCCCTTCTGTCTTCCAATGTGTACATATTTAGCTCTTCGAGCCTCTCCCCATGGGTCCTGTCCCTCAGGCCCCAGATAATTTTGGTTGTCCTCCTCTGGACACTCTCTAGGAGTTCAATGTCCCTCTTTAAGTGTGGCCTCCAAAACTGCACGCAGTACTCAATGTGTGACCTCACCAAGCAGTTCTACAGAGGGAGTATCACTTCCCTCCTTCTGGAGGTGATCCCCCTAGCAATGCATGCCAGCATCCTGTTGGCCTTGGCCACTGCCCTCCTACAAGTCTCAGAGTTGTTCATCTTGACATCCACCACCACCACCATGTCCCTCTCAGCCATTGAGACTTGTAGCATCCCCCCCCCCCAGGGTGTACACTTGGCCCAGGTTTCTGGCTCCCAGGTGCAGTACCTTACATTTCCCTGCACTGAACCTCAGCTTCCACTTTCTAGACCTCCTTTCCAGAGCCTCCAGATCCCCCTGTAGGGCCACCCTCCCCTCCTCCCCATCCACCACCGCCCCAGTTTTGAGTCATCCGCAAAGAGACTCATCTCACTCCTTATACCCTACCTTATGTCAGAGACATAGGCGTTGAACAGGAGGGACCCAAGGACCGATCTCTGAGGGACCCCACTAATGACCCTCCTTGGGGATGAGACTATCTCGCCAATCACAACCCTCTGGGTCCAGTTCTGGAGCCAATTTCCTATCCATCTGATCATCTGGTTCCCCAGACCCATTTCTCCCAGCTTATCCAACAGGCCCCTGTGAGGAACAGAGTCAAATGCCTTGCTGAAGTCAAGAAAGAGGACGTCCACCAGTCTACCCAGGTCCAAGGCACTTGTCACCCAGTCATAGAACTCCACAAGGTTTGTCTGACATGATTTCCCCGGGACAAATCTATGCTGCCTACTGGGTCAGTCTCTCTTTGGGAACAACCACTGGATGGGCATCTGGGTCAGACAGGGTGGGTTTGCTGGACACCACAATCTATCAAGGTAAAGGTGGGGGTCTGAATGCACATCTGTAAGTTGGTAATGATGGATGTTAAAACGTTATGTTAAGGCAGTGCCCATGCCCAGGGACACAGTGGAATTGCTGATGCTTGGTCTTGTTCACAGAGGCAATGCTTTTGGAAGCAGGCTCCAGCAGCGGAGCAGCAGCCATGGGCATTACTGCCCCCCTCCCCGCTGTTGGAGGGCAGTGAAATCTTGACTTGGATTTGCATCGGTAATTCCATCACTCCAAAGACAAGAGAAGTATACAGAAAAGGGGTAACACACTACTTGGGGTTACAGACACAGCAGGGTTGACTGGAGGATTGGCCCATTCTGGTCAAGCAGCTGTGCACATATATCAAGCTGTCCAGGCAAAATGGGGATACACCTGAGGTAGTGGGCAGACATCTTGTTGGCCTGTCTTGGTTCTCAAGGGCCTTGGGAGTCACTGACAGCACAAAGGTTTTCAAAGTACACAAGGTGCTTGAAGGGTGGAGGAAGTCATCAGGTTCCCACCAGGACACGAGACACCCCATTACCCCAGTGATCCTGGAGAGCATTTGGGGAGCTCTCCCCAGGGTCTGCTGGACACCATTTGAGGGTGAAATTGTTTGACATCATGTTTCTGTTGGCCTTTTGTGGGGCCTTCAGGGTGTCAGAGCTATAGCAGCCCAACCAGTTCTCAGAAGCCACTAGATTGGCCTTAGGAGACATAGCAACAGCTGAGGAGGGCACATGGGTATGGCTTCACAGGAGTAAGACTGACCAGGAGCAGAAGGTTCACTGGTGCTTGGTGCAGGCTGTGCCGGGGGGACCCTGGAGAGTTCAGGATAGAGTGAAGGCCTATGCAGCTGCGAACTCCCCAAAAAGGTAAGGCATTTTTCCAACACGAGGATGACAGGCTGGTCACTGCCTACCGATTTAGGGCAGTCATGCAGTCTTTCATGATTGGGGCAGCCACAAATGCAAGGAGCCTGGGGTGGATGGATGGGCAGATACAGGCACTGGGGCACTGGAGGTCCCAGGCATTCTTGAGGTGCATGCGCCCACACTTACAACAATGGCTTTTGTTTTTTTCCAGGGTCCCCAGGAGGCAATGGTCTGATTTGGATTTGTGGTCAGGCCTTCATATAGTAGGCAGCAGCTACAGTGGTGGCTGGGACAGTGAGGCTGCTAAATAACAAGGGTCATCTGACTATTCAGATTCGCTGGCTGGGGTGTGAAGGCATGCACTGGGAAGAGCTGATCCCCCTGCTTTGAGCAGAGGAGAGGACCCAGCGTGTCCCAGAGATATTGGTGATCCACCTTGGAGGGGAGGACCTGGGGAGTCGGAAGATGGTGGATTTGCTGCTGGCCATGAGGAAGGACTTTTGAGCCATTAGGGGTTGGTGGCCACAGACCATCCTCATCTGGTCCCAAATGATCCAGGGCTGAGATGGCCAGGCAGAGAGGGGGTGGCCTCTCTCAACAAGGCTTGCATCCGGGTCAATCGGGAGATGAGGGCAGTAATATGGGCAGTTGGGGGGACCGTGGTAAAACATAGGCAGATTCAGGCCACTGGCTAGCTCATGCTGAGACAGGGTACTTGACTGAGCGGGGCCTACAGTGGTGGTTAGGGGCACTGGAAGAGGTCTTGGAAGAAGAGGTGAGCAAGCGGCTTGGGGGGTCAGACATTGTCTGTCCTGTGGTGTCTCGGAAGGATCTCTAAAAGATGGCATAGTGGTAAGGGGGAGGTGATGAGCTGAGTTTTTTGGAAGGGCTCATGACACCCTCTAGCCGGCATGGAGGTGGACCAAGCTACCGGACCTGGGGGAGGGGTCATGGTCTGCCTGCAGCAGGTATACCTATACTGCAAGAAAACGGCACCTGATGGGGGGTGGCCAAACAACCTTGGCCCAGTATGACCAGAGGGGTAGTTGATCCTCTTGGATGTGCTTCCTGCTAGTCATAATGGAATATTATTCAATAAACACATGGCTGTGGCCATTTCCTCCAAGACATGTGTCAGTATGTTTCTTTCTGGGTAAGAGAGTATGGAGGGCTACCAGACAATACAGAGGCTGCAACAGATGGCAGCAGCTATAGTTTGTCTGGGGCCATCCTCCCCTGGACCACAAAGGAAGAGGGAAGGGGGGATGATAGAGGTGGTCCTGAGGGGGTTGGAAAAGACCGGATTGGTCTGGCAACACCAGGGTTCTCCCACTTGGGTGGGGGGTCACATCCTGCCAGGGCAGGAAGAGGGGGAACTTATTGGAACACAGCTAGCTGTTCATCCGCTTTCTCTTCTGCCCCTCCAAGGATCACCTACCAGCCGGCCATCGTAAAAGCAGGGTTGTGGGGGCCAAGGAGCTAGGGCCCCTCTTTTGACCCATTAGGGGTGACCACACTAGATATCAGGGAATGGCTTTTCCTGGTTTCCCTGTAGCAGGGTTTTTCCTGGTTTTTCACCTCCTCCAAGAGGGAGATAAACCAAGATAGCAGTGGGAGAAACTCAATAGGTGAGAACAAATAGTCAGGGTGTGGTGTATGCTAATTTGTCACAGTGATGGTGGCATCTGTCTCGGGAAGATCACTAAGAGATGACTTAGTGGTAAGGGGGAGGTGATGAGCCGAGTTCTTCTGAAGGGCTCGTAACACCCTCTGATTTGCATGGAGGCGGACCAAGCTAACGGATCCAGGGGAAGGGTCATGATCTGCCTGCAGCAGGTATACCTGTACTGTGAGGAAACGGCACCTGGTGGAGGGGGGGGGCATACTGTCTTGGCCCAGTATGACCACAGGGGTAGTTGATCCTCCCAGATGCGCTCGCTACTAGAAATACTGGAATATTATTCAATAAATGCATGGCTGTGGCCATTTCCTCCAAGACATGTGTCAGTGTGTTTCTTTCTGGTTAAGAGGGTATGGAGGGCTACCTGACAATGTTGAGATACAACTGGTTCCTGCAATGAAAGTGTGTTTTGTTACAGCGATACATCACTTCAGTTAAGGAATGCTGACATACAGCCTGCTTCAAATAAGCACACCCTTGTTAGTGGCATTCTTTTTTTTTTGGGGGGGGGCCTGTTTCAATAAAATTAACCCCAAACTCTGGGTTGGGGATGGTGTAAAGTAAAACTGAAAATTTTAAATTTGGGCTGCCTGCAGTATGGCATTTGAAAACCTGTTGCTTTTAAATCAAACAACCTATAATTAACTTTAAATACTTCTGTATATTTTTTTGTTTACCAAACTCAAAACATTAAAGGCATATTGGGCTGTCTGGACTGCCTTTAAATCACAGTATATACTGCACTGGAATGAAAGACTGTTACTACATCACAAATCCTTTTACATTTGAAATCGTTTTCCAGTTTCATTTACTTTCAAATCTGCCATGTACACCCACACACATTTTCAACTTTCTTAGACAATGTCGCTACATAGAAGAAACCAAAAAATTTTACATTAGTTCTTTCCATGCTAGCATAATTATTTTTGAGGCTTCAGAAAGTACATTTGCAAAAGACTGATTAATTTTCCTTGGCTTTGCCATAATCTGCCCCTATTGAAAAGAATTTCAGTGAGCTGATTCCTACAGCTACTGCTGACCTTGGAGCTGCAAACCTCCAGAGACAGAATAAAAAAGTTTTGCACAACCAATTGTTGAAGCAAATTTTGCCTTTTTAGGAGCAAACCCAGCATCCCATGATCGTAAGTGTGTTCCTAGACTTGAACAGCTTGTTTTGGGTTGAAACTGGACATTTGACAATGCTGTTATACCTTATTTAGGTGACAGCTGAGGCTGTCAATAGGAGGCATTCTGCCACCCTTTTCCCCAATGTTTTGGATAGCCTGTGCAGCTAGAAATTGCATTGCAACTACTCCCCAATTGGGGGAGATGGCATGTAATGCTGCCCGCAGCTTGCTCAGCTATGTTCTAAACCAGTGCATCGCGTTCCAAATTCCTCCCTGTGTCCTGTCCAGAAGAACCAGATTGGATTGATTCATCTGGGGCATTTAAGCCCCTAATGCTCGCTTGTGCCCTGGTTGTCACATCGCTAGGTTCATCAGAAGACTCAGGATTGTTTCTGAATCCCAGACCATGAATGGGAGCCAGAAGTGAAGGTTTGAGCCCCAGCTGAACTGCCTGGAGTACATCTGTATCTCACATGGCATCCTCTGGTGTGTCTGTCTCTCTGAGGGCAGCATCAACTACCACCAGCGGGACAGGAGGAATGCTCTGCATATTATTTACATGACCTCTGAAAGCAGTTGGCAGTTTGCACTTTACATGACTCACATTCTCACCAACACATCCCTCTCCAGCAGTTTACAAAGTTTCTGGCAAACTTCAGACTCAGTCAACCCATTCTCATGCTCCACTTTCAAAGCATCCTTTTCCTCTTTCAGTACCTTAATTTCCTCATTTTTCTGTGCAACAGATTCGCATAACGATCCCACCTCCTGTCTGAGAGATGAGTTCTCTGCTTCCATAGTCTGAACCATGGCAAACAGTGCTGCAAAACCAACTCTTTTCGAACATGCTCTTTAGTTTTTGCCTTTTGCTCTGAGTGCAGGCTGTTGAGGTACTGACATGGATTGGCTTGTGACACCATCTCTCGGGCGAAATCTTCCCATCCCCCGTGGGATGCTAAGTAGGTTAGGATATCCTTTTTGAGCTCAGAGACAGTTGCCATTTTGTTTGGGGTAAGCTAGACTTGTCTAGCTAGGAAACAGAGTGTAACTGGTAAACTCAGGTTCACAGTTAACAGCTTAACCTGCGGTGATCCCCTGGGGATCATACCACAGACTCAATGTACTGTATAAGGGGCACAGAAGTTCTTCTGTGTTCTCCAAACCTCATACACCACAACAATCTTGTGTGTCAGAGTACCTTAACATTCTTTTGGGACAAACTGCAAAAGTCCTGCAGCCACAGTCACCAATGATATGTAGACTTTTGGTATAAGCAGAACAATATAGATTCTAGGAGCAATTTGCAGCTACTGTAGTTGTCCAAAAGAAAACACAGCTGCCAGAATCACAGGAAAGGGGAGTTTATTAAGATATAGCACAAATAAGGTAAGTTGGCACATACTTACATCCACAGATACCTTTGGGGAGCCATAGCTCACACATACCCAAACAGTTTGCAGAGAACAGCATACATGAAAATTCCTCTCAAATAGCAAATGCATGACATTAGTTTTTATAGGGAAGATAACAAAAGGTGGTGGAATATCATATGAGCCTTGGATTGGTCAAGATCGCACGGAGTGCTCATTTGCACAGAAAATAATGTTACAATATTGTTACATGGAAAAGGTAACATCGCACAGAGCACAAATTATCTAAGAAATCTAACAACCGGTGTACACACAAGACAGTGTGTTATTCATAAATGTTGCAAACATAATGTTACAGACTCTAACTTCGTCATATCATGAAACTGGCTGATACAAGCAAAACTGCTGAAGTAAGGCTATCTGACGATGCTACTGGATGTCACTATGGCATTAGAAATGAGTTTGGTAATTACTCATAACCACTGAAATACGTGCTTGTAACAGCAAGATGGTGCTCGTACATTGGAAACAGAAGGAACATTTCTGTATTATAGAGGCTGTCTAGGTGAAAGATGACACAATACAGAACAGCGTTTGCTGACCTGGGTGAAAGGTAAACCGAAGAAAAGCAGCATTTGCAGTAAGAAAATCAGACAATCATGTCAAATTATGACAAATATAGATGTTTTGTACTGTGCTATATAATTATACAGAATCACTGTGTCATTGTAAGGCACTTATTTCATTAGTAATTAGTGATCATTGTAATCACAAAGTCCATGTAAAAGTCCATGTGATTCCCCCTACCCTTCCTCCCTGCTACACAGTATCCCCTCCCTTACATAAATAGCCACCCCACCTCCTGCTCTTTTTCCCTGTCTCTCTAGTACAGCATGTACACCAGGATTACCTGATCGCAGTCCTAGTATTGGTGGTTCATGTTTCAGTGATGGCAGCTATGTCCACCTCCCCCTCTGTGACCTGAGATCGGAACTTGGCTGCCTTGTTCCCCAGGCTCCTTGCATTCAAGGAGATCACCCTTCAGTATGTGGCAGACTACCCTTCCCCATCTGATCACACTTACTGTCAGCTGTATTTGTATACTCACCTGATCCTTCCTTACTGGTTTGGGAGCTAGTCCCATCGGACTCTTCTGCCTGGAGGGATTGTTTAATGTTCTCCCACTTGCCTCCCCCCACATGTTGCTTAAATCCATTCTGGTAGCTATGTACTACCCCAGCTTCTGCTTTAAAACCCCTGAGCCCTTCCTACTCAAGTGTAACCTGTCTGGGGCATACAGGGTTTTGCTGCCTCATGTTCCTTCTCATCCCCTCACTGGCCTGTACCCATTGGTCTGACACCATGCCCCCAGCCAAGTGTTAAACTCCGCTATTCCCTGCTTCCTAGCAGCACTAGCTCTGGGTACTGGTAGAACTTTTGAGAAAGCAGCTGACCTCCTTGCTTCCTCGCATAGCTTCCCCAGCTCCATGAATATCTCTTGTACCTCCTCAACCATGTTCTCCTCCAAGTCATTTGTGACCAGGTGCACCACAATGTGTTGTTTTTTCCTTTCCCTCCTTGTGCATTTAAGAATAAACTGCCCCACCCTTCCTGCTGTCATGCCTTGCACACATTTCACCCATATTCGGCTGCGCTTTACACCCTTACCTCCCCATCTCACCCCGTTTAGTATCTAGTCACCCAGGACTAAGACTCTACCTCCTTTCTCATGCCCCACCCCCTGGTGTTTCCCATTTTCTGGTCACAATCCTGAACCATGTCTGTATTTTGTGTGTCCCTGCTACTCACCTGCCTCCCCAGCCTCCTGCCTTGCCTCTTCCCCATGCTGTCTTCCACCTCTCTACATCCACTTCCCAGAAGAACCTCATCACTCTTAATTCCACTGCACCCCCCCCCCGGACTCAGCCTCCACACCAACCACCGTAGCCTTCACCCCACTATAGTTACTCACTAATGCCCTTACCCTGCTTGCTGCCATGCAACTACCCCCTGTGTTGCTACAACTCCCCCTTCCTCCTGCCTCTCCCATGAGTCCCCCCCTTTCTGTCCATCTAGGGCAGGGCTGGGAGAACTTGTTGAAGTTCTGACCCTTATTAAATAAGAACTGGAACACGGTGAAGTTCTGATTTATTCTGATTAGTTCTGATTTATTGACAAATATTAAAAAAAATGTGAAAAATGCATAACATTGGCCAAAGTAGGTCATGTTTAACACAGAGGCCCAAAGGAAACAATTTAATGCATGATTTGTTTCCAAAATTACAGTAAAAGTGCTAAATAAAAGCAATAACTGCTAGCTGCTTCATGTCTGGGCTTTACTGTGGCATATCATGCTCGAGCCCATGACGTTGAGTGTGCCAGGACCAGGGAGAGAGAGAGAGAGAGAGAGAGAGAGAGAGAGATTGGCCCCCAGTAGTCTAGTATCTCTCTCTTTCTGGCTCCTCTTTTGGATGGCACAAGTCAACATTTTTTTTTGCCAGCATACTCATGCCCTGGGCCTGTATGCAGACAGTCACAGTGAAACCAAAAACAAACTTTATTTGTGATTTCTGGGACTATAACATTACTCTTTGGCCCCACAGTAGTCTAGTGTCTCTCTCTATCTCTCTCTCTCTCTCTCTCTCTGCTTCTGTGTGGCACAAGCTAACTACATTTATTTTGCCAGTATGCCCATGCCCTGGACCCACAGGCGGCCACAATGAAACCAAGAATGCACTTTATTTGTGATTTCTGGGACTATAACATTACTCTTTGGCACTCAATAGTCTAGTCTCTCTCTCTCTCTCTTTCTCTTTCTCCTCTAGATTGCACAACTTAGTCAACATTTATTTTGCCTGCATGTCCTGGGCCCGTACACAGACAGGCGCAGTGAAACCTTGAATACACTTTAAACAAGTACATAAAAGAATACGAGTACTTTACCACACAGATGTGTTTTAATCTTCGTGGCTCAATCGCCTAGTTCCACATTCTGAGAACAGACCGACGAATCAATGACACAGCCGACCGACCGACCACAGCAGCTGCAGCCGACACTCAGATCTCCCCACCACATGACTGTGACTGTGGTTCTCTGGCTCCTGGGCTTGGCTCCACCCTCCTCTCCTTGCTCTGCTCTTTGTTCCACCTGGCACCTCCAGTGACAACTGCATGCAACTTAGGCATGCCGAAAAAACACCCTGCTTTCCACGGACCTGGAACTGAACTTCTGCGGTGAAGTCCGTATTTATCTGGGTCCATGAATTCAGGGTTCAATCCATGAGTCTGGATTTTGGATGGAACAGTCTGCCCAGCCCTAATTTAGGGTATCCAGCACTGAGAACCTGTTATTTGACTCACCCCCAATGCCTTGAGCTTCCACTGGCATTCTGTTCTGTGATTTCCAATTGCTCCCTGTCCCAGGTTTTGTTCTGCCCTTATTCTTGATTCTCATTCATTCCCATAAATCTGTACCCATAGATTCCTGAGGAGGCAATGACTTTTATCCCATTAACTCTCTTCCATGCTCTACCTGGAGTCTGTCAGCTATGGCATCTACTTAGATTCTCCAATTTGTCCTACGTCCTGGATGGTCCCTCCAATCTGCCCCACCCCCTCTCCTAGCTACCCTTCTTAGCCAACTAATCTCTTTCCAAAGCTGCTCAAGTTGCCAGCAGACCAAGCAATCCCCAGCCCTCCATGTAATCCCCAAGAAGATAGCTGCCCCACAGACATTGCAGTCTACCACGCTTCCCACATCTCCTCCTGAATTCCTATCAAACATCCTCCCCACCCCTGTCCCTGCCCATTCTATCGCCTGTGACCTTCTCTCCTACTAGTGATCCTCAGTACTTCCTCTCTGCAACATGTTCCCTTCACTAATGTTAACCCCTAAATCAAATGAATAAAAACTTTTTATGAGTTTTCCTTTCTTATTCAGCCTAAACTACACCTGCTAGTGGTGGTAAGTGGGCTCAATCCGCTCATGACGATTCACAAGAAACAGCCGGATTCTGAGTGCTCCACAACACAAAGTGGAGTACTTGGCGTTATAATGAAGAGCATAAAGTACATTAGAAACGATGACTTTGCATTACTCTGCCTCCCAGGCCACTACTTCCAATATTTAAGGCGGCGTATTGCTGGCAGTGCACTTCGACTCACTTCGCCTTGTTTTTGCGCTCCAAAGGTGAATTTTGCAGTGATTCATGGGATTTCAGGTCACATGGACTCTATGTTCATCTGCACAGCCTCAGTTCAGGGTAGTATGAGTAGGAAGGAGTAGGAGACAGTGTGCTCTGATAGCTGTCTGTGATAGGAATCTTGTAAAAGCTGTTCAAAAAGCATTTTTGCTTTTTTTGGGGTGATCCAACTTTAGTTCATCGATTGTAGGAAACCCTCCTGTGCTCATATCATTGAGCATTTTTGTTTGTGTGTGGATTCTGAATGTTAATTTACAACATTGAGAGTGTCTGTGGTGAAAGACAGTGAAAGTGTGCTTTGGGGGAGGAGCGTATCTGTGGTGTAGGTAGATTTAAGTTGGAGAAATAGTGATTTCTTTGTTTTTTGGTTATATTTTTGTTATATAACTGACTGTGCTAATGTGCACATAGTAATATTGTGAGTAATAGTAGAAATTTTCTTGCTGTTTGTTGTGAGGATGTGGTGCAACAGTTCATAAGGTCAGGTTGTTTAAATTACAAATTTACAATACGTAACGTGGCATAGTACTGAACTTTTGCATTTGCATCACATTCCTCATGCAGCATTGTACACAAACTGTTCTGTGTTGTTGTGTGTGAGTGTGTGTGCAGTGTTGCGTACATCAAATAATACACCTTTTATTGTGAGACAGACTAGTGTAATTGCTACTAAGAGCAGCAGTGTGAACCTGCTATCCACTGCAGCTGCCTGATTTTGTACTGCGATCGTGGTATCTGTTCTTAGTTTTGCTGCTTATAGTGCCGTAAAAAATCAATACTGTCTGTATTCAGTGCCCCCCCCACCCCCACATTCAAAAAGGTATTTTTTACCAGACTGGATTGTTTTTGTGACCTCATCAGCACCACTCGTTACTGAAGTTGTTTTAATTCTGTGATAGTCTCAGAGTAGTCTCTTATCTGTTGCTGAAGCCACAGTTGTTGATTTGGCTTCACATCCAACCAGCGTTCCTCCAATCAGAAAGTGAATGTATCAAAATCTGAATTTGGTAATAACATTTGTGGTTGATCCCCAAAATGCTTGCAAAGAGATGTACAAGCAAAGCTGTTTCTCGCCATGGCAATGTTGGCAGTAAGATGGTCTGTGGGCGTGGTAGTAGTATGCAGATGCAGAACTGCATTGCTGATGTGAGGAAAGGTATTTCTCCTGCAATGTTTTTTACAGCCCAGTTAGTAGCTTCACTCATAGTTGCAGGAGATGATGTTTTCCCAGCCAGTGGTGTTAGTGTTACTGGTGTTAGTGGTGGTGGAGATAGTATTAGTATTGTTGCATCAAGTTCTAATTCCGACCAGTGTACCATTTCCAAAACTATTGAGTGTGAAGCAGTGCAAGTGAGTGGCAGTGTAGATGATGTCATACTTCTCAGTAACATCCCAGTAACTGAACCTGAGGATTCTGATGATTATGTCAACAACAGCATACAATGTGATATTCCGTCCACCGTGGCACTTAACGTCATGCATCTTCCATGCAGTGATTCACAGTGTGGTGAAAAAATATCACATGATGGTTGTGTAGATGCTGATAATGATGATGTTGCTGTTGTTGCAACTTGCAGTCTACATGCCAGCATCCAAGCAGAAGATGCGGATGTGTGTGATGTTAATGAATATGATGATGATGTAATTGACCCCAGTTGTGAACCGGAGAAAAATAAATTAAAAGTGGCTGTGTCTGAGTCTGTCTGCAGGTATCCCCCTCCTGTAAAAACTTGTGATCTACCGCTTTTAGTTGATGATGATGGTGACCCAGTGATCAATATGATAGGTAGTCGTGGTGGTCAGTTGCAGTCCAGGTGTGCAGTGCCAGAAACATCATGTGCTCCCCCACTTCAGTGCTTAAAATAACAGACTTAAATAAGCCACATCATCATGGACATGTTAAAAGCAAAGCATCACACTCCCTTGTTTGGGATTTTTTTGTTCAAGATGCAAATGATGATTTGGTTGCAATCTGCCAGGTTTGCCATGTGCGAGTGAGTTGAGGTAAAAAGGGGAGCCATCTGGGGACAGGAGGACAGCATAGGCATCTTAAGAATAGGCACTTGGCTCTGTGGACCAAGCATAAGCTGGCAGCTAATACCACAGTGGGGCATTCACCCGTGTCACTGGCAACCATAGTCAGCATGTTATCCCCTTCCATGTCTGTTAAGCCCAGTAGGAAATTAAACGTGTTCAGTAGTGCAGTAATAAGACCAGAGGATTACTACAGGCATGATGAGGTGGAGGACCATAATGACTTTGAAATGTTGTCCAGTGCTGGTGAGAGTAGCAGTTTTTGTGGTGGTGGTGGTAGTGGTGGTGGTGGTGAATGCAGTATGTCTAGTGCAAGTGGTACATCAACCTCGGTTGGCAAATCTGGTAAAATAACATCATGTCTGGGTTTGTCATCATCACCTGTGCAACCATCTTCATCAAATGTCCACACTCCATGCCCTGCCAATGCCATTCATCACAGAGCACAACCATTTGTGATCAACAACACACCACGTTTAAAACGTTTAAGTCAGCCCACGTTACAGAGTGTTTTTGCACATAAGCTGAAGTACCCCCCGAATCATACAGTATCACGTGAACTCAATGCTGCTGCAGCAGAAATGCTGGCAATTGATCTTTTGCCCTTCTCCTTTGTGGAGAATTCTGGGTTCCGGCAGTTTGCTTCACATGCCTGTCCAAAATGGAAAGTCCCATCCAGGATATACTTTTCTACCCATGCTGTCCCTGAGTTCTTCCGCACTGTGTCCGACTCAGTAAGACACACCCTTCAACATTCCTCCTCTCCATTCATCCATGTAAGTATGTATACGTGGACAAGCAGCAAAACAGCGAGGAGTTCATATCTGTGTATAACTACACATTGGGCGCAGGTGCCGGGGGTTGTTTGTGATGTTGGTAGTGTAAATAATCAGTGCAGTAAGGTGCATTGTCGTGGTAGCAATCTTCCTGGAATTCGACAGCATGCAATGATTGCTATGCACAGTGTGACCTGTTCACACACTGGTGAGAATATGTTGGACATGGTACTGACTGAAATTGACAGATGGCTAAACCCTCTGTCCCTGAGAGCTGGGTTCATAGCAAGTGACAATGGGTCAAATGTGGTGAAATGCATCATCAGTGATGTTTTTTTTTCATGTTCCATGCATGGCCCGCTGTTTAAATCTTGTGGTTCAGTAGTTTCTGCAGCACCCTGATATGAAGGAAATGCTGACCGTTGCATGATGTATCTGCTCTCACTTTTCAAGATCTGGAAAGGCCCATGACCAACTGCGGCAGTTGCAGATACAAAACAGACTGCCTCAGCACCATTTGAAGCTGGAAGTTGTCACCTGATAGAACTCCACTTTATACATGGCAGAGAGCTTGTATGAACAATACAAAGCCATCTCAGAATATCTTGTTATGTACACTAGCTGTGACAGTTCCAGGGCCTCCATGTCTATGACGACTGAATAGTGGCACCTCATGAACTCTGTAATAACAATTTTGCGGCCTTTTGAACATGCCACACAGGCAGTAAGTGGCAAGTCTGCCTCCATTAGCCAATCAATTCCACTGATGTGGGTGCTGAGGCAGACATTGGTGAATGTACAGCATAGCCTTGATGTTGCCGGAGACGGTGGTAGCAGTATGTTGCTGCAACACATGCTGACAGTATTCGACCAGAATCATCACGTTGTCAGCATTCAGCGTAGTGACAACTTTGACATAGCACCAGTGCTGGACCCATGATACAAACGTGGAATTGCATCAGTACTGGATGGAGGGCCTGAACAGGTAAAAAATATCAGTGGTCAACTGGTGTGCTTGGTTCATGGGGCACAGAAGTCACATGCCAAGGTCAGCAAACCTCAGCACATAATCCGGCTGAAGGTGTGCCTGGAGAACCATCAAGCATATCCTTTTTTTTTTTTTTTGAAATTTAAGTTTATTGAGTTTTCAAATACAAAAATACAAAAAAGAAAACATACAAAAAAAAAACAACACAACCAACACAACAGACCCAGTCAATACAACAGGAATATACACCGGCACATTCCCACCCTCACCCAAGGCCCACCCCCCCGGACCTCCCCATCTCCCACCCCAAACCCTCCCCACTAACCCCTCACCGCCACATATACTGTAACATAACCCAAAAATACCTAAGGTACCAACCCCAGCAACATCCACCCACCTCCCTCACCCACCCCTATAAAGGTGTGCTTTCTCAATAATAAAAGTAGTCTGGATATATCAGGTGTCTATCAATGGCAATTTGAATCCTCTATATTAATAAAGATAATACATACATAATTAAGCTGCAAAAGTTGTGCGGACTACCGGGATCGAGTCAAAGCTTAACTAGTGGAAACATAAAGCCTGCAGCTTACCCCACCTCTTCCGAAACAAGTCCACCCGACAATGCAGACTGGCAATTAAGCTCTCCGACTGAAGAAAGACATTAAGCTCAGTTAGCCACTCAGCATAAGTCAGGGCCATCTGATCAGTCCAATGTCTAAGGACCAGCTTCTTGACCGCCATGGATACCAAAACCATATGAAAGCGACGCTCCACACTATCAATACAGGAGTAATCCCCCAGGATGCAAATATCAGGGGTATAAAAATTCGACAAACCCAGAAGGGGGTCTAGATTATCCTGGATGAGGGACCACAGGGGAGCAACCTTGTTACAGGCCCAGAACACATGAAGAAGGTTCCCTTCATCCTGCGAACACCTAGAACAAGTAGGGTGGGGAAGTTTTTTAAGTTTGCAAAGTTTAACTGGAGTGTAGTACAAGTTATTTAAAATATAATATTGAGTTAACTTTAATCTGTCCTGAGAATAATACCTATGGAGGTCCTTCCATATATGGGGCCAATTAAGAGAGGCATTCGGGAGCAGCGAAGACCAAACATCAGAGCCAGCCACGGCCTCAGGAAACTTATAATTTAAAAGGAAGGAATAAATTAAAGAGATAGCGTGCGACTGAGAGGCAAGGTTAATGATTTGAAGGAGAAAGGGGTAGACCAGAGAATCTTTAGCAGACGTACCAAATTTCTGGACAAGAAGATGTCTTAATTGGTACACTTTGAAAATGTCTCTCCTGGGGATGTCAAATTTGGCAAGTATATCACCAGAAGAGAGAAGGGATTCCTGGTTGTATAAATGCTCCAGTCTGACCTCCCTAAGCTGTGGAAGCCAGTCAGGAGTGATCCAAGAGTTACCCAACTTGAGATTGGGATTAAGGAGCACCGGCTGACCAGGATCCGACATGACAGAAATATTAAGCGATGATAGACATTGGTTCAATGTTTTAAGGGATGTAAGAATTGTACTGTCAGTCACCCAGCGTTCAGCTGTTGCTGGAGAGATAAAAAATACAGCACAAGTATCAAGTTTTGATCCCGAGAGACAAGAGCGCTCTAACTGGAGCCATGACGAACACGGTAGGCAGGGGTTTGTAGAAAGCCACTTCCCAAGCTTAGAGAGGTGTGCTGCCCAGTGGTAGAATACGAGATTAGGGAGCCAAAGCCCACCTTTTTCTTTAGGAAGAGACAACTTGACATATGAACGTCTTACACCCTTCCCACGCCAGATAAAGTTGGAGAACATAGTATGAAATTGTTGAAGGTATATGATGGCAACTATAAGTTTAATAAATTAAGGGGTAAAATCCGGGAAGAATATTCATTTTAATGATGTTCATCCTGCCCCAAAGAGAAATGGGGAAGGAGGACCACCGTTGTAAATCCTGATTAACAAGATTTTTAATATTGTCTAAGTTGAGCTTCCTCAAAAGAGAGGGTTCCGTCGCAAAGTGAATCCCCAAATATTTAAAAGATTTGGAGGCCCACCTCAGTCCGAAAGAAATAACATCCTGCTTGCTAGTATGGATGTTAAACGGGAAGATTTCAGACTTCGAGATGTTCAATTTATATTGGGAGAAGGTTCCAAACTGCTTGATAATATCAATCGCCACTTTTAGAGATTCAGCCGGGTGTTCTAAATGCAGAAGAATGTCATCTGCATAAGCAGAGAGCACCAGTTCCTGCTGTAGTAACCTACAGCCACTGACATACGTGGAAGACTTGAGTTTAATAAGGAGGGGCTCCAAATATAGATTAAACAGTAAGGGCGAAAGAGGGCAACCCTGCCTGGTACCAGTATATAAGCGAAAAAGAGAAGAAAAAACCCCGTTGCAATAGATTTTGGCTGTGGGAGTACTGTAGAGAACCTGAATCCATTTTATGAACGGTCCCGGAAATCCCATTCTCTCCATCACGGTCCAAAGAAAGGTCCAATCCACACGATCAAAAGCCTTCTCGGCATCCAGTGAGACCAGAGCCGCAGGATAGAGAAGTGAATGGGCAGATTGGGAGATGTGAGATAAAGTTCTTAAATGGTCCGCGGAGGACCTGCCAGATACAAAACCTACTTGTTCGGGGCTAAGTAAGCCACTCCAGACTTTCTTAATTCTTTCAGCTAGAATTTTGGCAAAGATCTTTATGTCATAATTCTGGAGGGAAATGGGCCGATAATTCGCTGGGTCCGTCAGGATCCTGTCAGGTTTTGGAATCAAAACAATTGTAGCCTCAAACAAAGTAGGATCTATATCTATAGCAAAGGAGAGATAATCGTATAGTTTAAGGAGCACAGGTGCTAGCTCTTTAGAGAAAACCTTATAGAAATTAGCAGGAACCCATCAGGCCCTGGTGCCTTATCCGAGTCAGAGAAGTAATAACTCTCTATTTCCTCCAGAGTGATAGAAGCTGTCAGGATTTGGTGGTGAGACGGTAAAAGACAGGGGATATCGATGTCCCCTAAGTATGTGATAATACTCGGAATGGAAGCAGGCGCAGGGGGCTTGCTATAGAGATCCATATAATAGTTTTCAAAGATCAGGGCAATACCTCTAGGGGAAGTTTCAATAGAGCCGGTTGGGGAGACTAAGGATGAAATTCATCTAGAGGCTTCCATCGACTGCAAACGTAAAGCCAAGAGCTTCCCGGCCTTTTCCCCTTGGTCTAGGTATTTAGCTTGAGTTCTCACAAAACAGTACTCCGTTTTTTCTTTCAAGAGATCCATATAGTCACTCTTGGCCGCTAGGAGGGCTTTGAGGGAGCTTAACGAAGAAGTTAAAGAATAGTCTGCCTCTAACTCTCTAATTTTATTCAGTAGGGAAAAAGATTCTGCAAACCTCTCCTTCTTCCTAGTGGAGGCCATCTTTATTAACACCCCTAAGATAGCATTTCAGTGCACACCAAATTATATCCGATCTCGGTGTAAATTCAAGGTTGTCCGCGAGGAAGAGAGAAATCAACGACTTAATACGCGACACCAAGTGGGAGTCCTTAAGCAATTGGGTATTTAGCCTTCATGCGGTGTCCCGACAAAACTCGGGATCCAAGGAGAGTTTGACCCAAACTATGGCATGGTCCGACAATATGATTGGATCAATGCCAGATTGAAGGAGACTTGGAAGGAAGAATTGGCTAGTTAACACATAATCCAATCTTGATTTAGAACTATGCGGCTGAGAGACAAAGGAAAAAGCTCGAAAGGAGGGGTTTAGCAGTCTCCAGGGGTCACATAACCCCAACATGGATAAGAAGTCATGAAGAGCTCTTTGGGCCGGAGTAGGGGGGCGGTTGTCACTAGGCTCCCTATCTAGTGTAGATGAAAGGGGAAGATTCCAGTCCCCGCCCAGTATAAATTGGGAAGGGAGAAGAGTGCTAACTTTGTCCATGAGGGACATAAAAAACTCCGGTTCCCCCCGACCGGTCCATACACTGAACCCAAGACAACTACGTTCCCATTAAGAGAGCCCTTAACCAGGATAAACCTCCCCTCTGGGTCCGATACAACCAGGTCCTGCATAAATAAAACGTATTTTTTAATGAGAACGGCAACCCCTTTACTAAGCTTAGAGTTACCGGCCAAATAAACTTGGGAAAAACCAGAACGGGATAAGGATTTGGCGTCAGCAGGCCTCAGATGGGTTTCTTGAAGAAAAAGAATATCCAGCTGCAGCAATGAGCAGTGGCTAAAAACCTGAGACCGCTTGACCCGATCCCTGAGTCCGCGTACATTCCAGGAAGCTATTTTTATCACATTAGTAGCCATTTTAAACACAATATATAAGGAATATAGAACCAGGGCAATCCAGTAATGAAAAAAGGAAAACAGCACACCAAAATCAGATACAACCAGAGGTCATAAGTCAGCCCAATTGCACTAGAACAACACACCAAAAAGGTGGACACCAGTATACCAACCAGGATATAACCGCATTTCAATATGAACTTGCTGACTTGACCCACCTTCCACCCAACCCCCCTCCACCCATTATAATCCCCAAAAACCCTTTCAATCCTGAGATCCCCCCCAAGACAATCAAAACCTGTATTGCTTAATATAAGGTAAACAGTTAACATAAAATAAGATATACCATATACCAAGTAGTATGTCCCCCAGAACCCACCCCCTCCCAAACCCACTCCAGTACACAAACACTGAACCCAAGAGGAAAAATGAATACCGAGACCCACCTGCTCACCTCCCATCCCAATTATGTCCCTTAATCCCCACAAATAACTATATACAGCGGGGAACCAGGACTGATACCAGGAAACAATCCAACAAGAATTTGCCAGTACTGGCTCCCCAACCCCCGTTGCGAACCTCCAGATCCCCAAAACAGATAAATCAAATCGTGGGGGATAAACCTCCATCAAAAGGGTATTAATCCAGCAAAAAAGCCCAACCCCCACAAAGGCAATGATCCATAATCCCACTCTTGGGGTGAGGTTAGCTAACCCCCCTACCTTAGGTTCACGAATCCGCATACCACCAGTCGCCATGCCCTTGGACCCAGGCGGGTCCCGCCCCTCCCAAACTCCAACTAGCCCGAGATATACACCCATAGTGCCAAAATTTAAAAAAAAAAACCAGAAGTTACCCCCGTGTAGAACACCCTCACGAACGGGACATAGAGAACGAAAAGGGAGCAGGTCTGGCTCAGCCAGGAGGACAAACCGGCAGACTCACCTCTAGAAGCAGACGTCCCATACAAGAGAAGGCCGAGCTGAAAACCAGGCACCGAACCGCGGGGAATTAATACACCAGGCCTTTTGTTTCCGGGGGAGGATCAAAACAGGGTAGGACCGAAACGGGTCCCTCAAACAGAATATTACCCCCTTGAAACTACCTCCCGGTACATGCGTACCGGAAAAAACTACCACTATCCTTAGGCCAGACGAGGCGGCACGACACCACACCCACCGGGCAGCACCGAACCAACCTCAGGTAAGGAGAGACACTGCCAGAAAATAAAAAAAAAAAAAAAAAATTAATCTCTAGCCTAGTCTAACATTCAGAACAGTGGGAAAGCTCCAGCAGTGGGCTCCGAGGGAACCAGCGAGCTTATTAAAAAGGGGAGAAAGCAGGAGACAAAAATACACGCAAGGCACAGACCGAGGAGGCAAAGAAAGAAATAACCAATTAGCCCCTAAAATGGATGATAGGTCACCACACAAGTGAATACAGTCTTTCAGCCTGGGGTCTTGAAAAGGTCCGGCAACTTAATAGCGAGGTCCCTTCTGGCCACCTCAGGCGAGTCAAAACTATAGGTAGAGCCTCCGACCGTCACCTTGAGCGTCGCAGGGTAGGCCATTCTGAATGGGATGGATGCCGCAATCAGCTTCTGGACAGTTGAATGGAAGGCTGCTCTTTTCCCCCTGGTTTCTTTCGGGAGATCCTGAGTGATCCGGATCTTGCTCTGGCACCACATAACCTCCTTCAGCTCCCGGGATTTGGAGTATACATATTGTCTCTCAATGTAGCTCAGGAACTTAACGAAGATGGGACGAGGGGGGGGAACCAGGCGGGGGACCTGGTCTCAACGATCGATGGGCCCGTTCAAGATGGTAAGCAGGGCTGATCGGTGAGGGGCCCACTACTTTATTAAGGAAACGCTGTAGGAAGGCAATGGTGTCTGGGCCCTCCTCCATCTCCAGCAGGCCCAGAATCAGCAAGTTGTTGCGGCGGTTGCACCCCTCAAGATCTTCTGTTTTCGCTTGAAGCTTCCGAATTTGTTGTCTGAAGTCAGCCATCTCAGTCTCCGCTTTAGTTCTCCACTGCTCGATGGAGAACACCCTGGCCTCTGCATCCGCCACCCGGGTAGAGATCGAGGCGAGATCGCTCCGAAGAGATTTGAATTCCCCGGTCAACTCTTGGAGGATTTCTTTTAACGGGGTAAGCTCCAGCAAGAATCTATCCTCCGTTAGGGGTTGGCAGACTGCGTTTTTTCGCCACTTTTCTCTGGTTTCTGGGCTCCTGATTACGTTGTTTTTTGGGAGCCTTCTCTGGGGAGGCAGGCGGCGTGTGCTTGAAGGCCGCCTGTTTTCCATCTACCTCCATCCCGCGACGCAGGGAGTCCTTTTCGGTTGGCCTTGCAGTTACTGTCATCGGAAGGAGTCTCAACTCTCCTGCAGTGCAGATTCCCAAGAATTAGGGTCCGGGAATAGCGAAAAAATTAGCGTTTGAGAGAGCAGGAAGGGAGAGCACCAGGCCTTGGCTGCAACCTAGCTGGCTGCCATCACGTGACCTTCCCATCAAGCATATCCTGCAAGAGGAAGGGGACTGTAGTTCCAGGTGGTCTGCCATCCAAAGTGGCTGACATCAACCCACTGTGGGAGGCTTTGTCCCAAGTGGGTACTTGTGAAATAAATGATTCTGGAGAACAGGATGATGCATCAAAAATTTTACTTAGTGCGGCACAGAGTATGGTTGAGTCATATTTGTCTGAAAACAGGCATCTGACAATAAGTGAAGATCCTCTTTTGTATTGGAGCAGAAAGGTCAGTGAATGGCCAGAGCTGACTGCAGTGGCACTGAAGTACCTCACATGCCCGCCCTCCAGTGTAAGTGTTGAGAGGGTATTCAACTCATCAGGTGCAATAGTCAGGGATCGTCAGACAAACCTGTCTCCTGCAAATGTTAGTTTGCTAACATTCATTAAAATGAATGAGAGGCACATACCAGCACAGACTGCAGCCTTGATATTTGAACCCTGGCCTAGTCATGGTGGTCTTGCTGATGTGGAAATGGAGCATCCTGGTGGCACTGGCGGTGGCTGCCTGAAACAGTCCAATACTGATGTAGATGACAACACAACGGAGAAAGAATTTCCCAGTGGTCAGACTTCAGACATCGATGACTGTGAGGGCAGTTTTCTTTATGAGGATGATGATGTGGTTAATGTTGGCAGGTTTTAACTGAAGTATTTAAAAGGCGGTGTGCCACCCCCCGGACCACCACTATCGGGAGTGATGTTATCCACTGCCACCACTGCCACCATGAATCTGTCTGCCCCCGGACTACCGCCACTGGGAATGATGTTATTTAAGTCTGCCACCATGAGTCTATCTGCCCCCCCGGACCACCACCACCGGGACTGATGTCATCCACTGCCACCACTGCCACCATGAGTCTGTCTGCCCCCCACAGACCACCACCACCAGGACTGATGTTATCCACGGCCACCACTGCCACCGTGAGTCTGTCCGGACCACCACATCCATCAGCCAGAGACAGAAAGCTTCTTAATATTTAAACCATAAAGTGAGCATGTGTACTCATGTTTGTTATGCTGCTTCACAGCCTTTAGTTGTATGTTTTGTTTTCTGTAGCTTTTCAGAGCTGCAATGGTAAAACACGTACAGTACACTTCTTTTGTTTCTTTCACAGGGTAACAAAAAAAGGCTCCATCGCTGAAACTCATTGGGAATGATACTGTAGCTGTGCCGTACAGAGAGGAAGCGATGTAATATCCATGTGAAATCCATTCTGGTAAGTATGAAGATGTTATTTCATCCGTTTCATTGTTTTGTAAAGACTGCAGCAAATATTGCACACAGGCTGTGTTACTTGACAAGATGTGTCTTTGAAATGTAACTTGACTTTAGGGATTGAGATTTGAGAACCAGGGAGGGACACATAACAATTAAGTTGTAAGAAGTCATTCATTTCTTTTTTTAGGAAACTTCCAGATGCTTTGTTGTTCTGACATAGTGGCCTTATCCAAACAAGTTCTTCAACGTCAGCCCCCCCCCCCAGACTGGGGCACACATGCAACACACATAAGTCGTTTCATTAGATGACCATGACCATCATTAGCAACCAGACTCTAGAAGGATGCAAATGAAATCTGTGAAGAAGTAAGAAAATAAGAAACCATTACAGACAAACCTGTAAATATGCTTCTCCCCACCTAAAAAAAAAATACTTACCTTCATGTGCTTGACAGTTATCCATTACAAATTTCTACGCAAAAACTTCTAATCGAGCACTGGAATGTGCACACCAACAGTATCTGTGACCTGTGATACAGAACAATACCATGAGTACATGTCCATGTCAACCCCCCTCACCTACAAAATACAGAAATATATACTGTATCTACAGTGTATATATATCAACTCACCAAGGCTACTATTGGTGTACAGACAAAGGGCACCCTTCCATCCAGTTGAGATGATTACATTGCATTTTCTGGATTTGCAGCATTCATTGGACCAGCAACAGTTCGCTGATGGTCATCATTTTTTTCTGGGGCAACTAACAATTATAACATAAAGAAACATTCGGAAACCTGACGGACAATCGGATATTCACTGTAAGGAGCACGCACACATGCTCTCCCTGCCATCATGTCCTAATGTTGCTGAGAAGGGAGGCAGAATGTGGCAGATTTTCAGAACGGGAATTCCTCCATCACGTGACACACTGTAATGAAATTACGGGTGGTTTTCACAAAAATGTATTGCACAGTGTGGTGCAAGAAAGATTCCCTTGGAAGAGAAAATGTGTATGATTAAACAATAACAGATGAAAAACACAAAAAAAAAGTACAACACAGTAGTGGGGTGGGGTCGAGGTGGGTGTGGGTGTGGGAGAGCAGAAAACAATCTCTTCACTTACTATGGCCATGGGATGCCGGAGTGGTCCAGCATTTGCTGCTGCTGTGCTTCCACACTGTTAACCTGCTGCTCCAAAGCACTGAACCACTCATTATTTTCCACAAGCGCTGCCCACACCAGGCCTATGTCAGACTGGGTTGCAGGGACTGTGGCAGGGTCCACTGCAGCAGGGAATCCAGGTAGTGGGGCTGGTGGTGGACAGGGTGGTGCTGGTGGCTCTGGTGGAGGTGGTGGTGGTGGTGGTGGAGGAGGAGCAGCTGCTGTAGTAGCCTTCCTCCTCCTGCTGTGGTGGTGACTACTGTGAGGCACATCTCCCACCCCAGCAGTACCCTCAGCCACTGCCACGGAAGGGCCAGCAGGTGGATGCCTGGCCCCTTCCATGGCAGCCTGCCATTCTGCACTGTGGTGGTTCAGCATGTGGGTGTGCTGGCCACCGGTCCCCAAATGTGTCCCAGGGGGGCCACGGTGCACCAGCACACCACACACATGGCACTGCACCACTGTGCTGTCTCCCCCCACACAATTAAAAAACTCCAACACTGGGGAGCTGCGGGGGGGGGGGGAGACCAGACACAGTCCTCAAATGTTAGGCATGAGTCTCACGACCACCTTCAATTTCCAGGACCACCTCCAGTGGCTATGGAGGTGATGGAGGGGGTGCTGCTGGAGCCCCAACAGCTGCTGCTAGTGGTGGTGGTGGTGGTAGTGGTGGTAGTGGCGGAGAAGGTGGACGTGCAGCAGCCACCGGTGGCACTGGTGCTGCTGCTGCTGCTGCTCCTGTTGCTTCAACGGGGGAAGCAACACTAGCCAGGAGTCTGGAGTGGTCCAACATCACACGACCGCCCCACCCCCCTATGGGTCCACACTGCTCCCCTCCTACCACACCCATGGGCCAGTGACTCGCCTTCTCCTACATGACCCTCCATCCTCCTGAAGTCCACGAGATGACACACACACACAGACAGTGGACACACACACACACAGTCAGTCACACACACAAAACAAAACAAAACGTATGCAAAAAAATTCATTAACAAAAAAAACACTAATACAATACAAAAACTAAATAAAATAGCTTTTAAAAGAGCTGTTTATTTGTTCTGGGTTCTGGCACTGAAAAGCAATGAAAGGCAAGCAAACTCCTCTCTTCTCACAACTGGTTTCTCCCTCTACAGATGCAAAGGAGAAAGTGAGACTGCTTCTCTGACTCACTTCCTTCCTGCCTGGCTAAAGCATGTGACTTACAGTACTGCAAGCTATGTGATGTGCCTGTTTTCTTCTCACTTTGCCTTACTTCACATTAAGGCATAATGGCAACGCAAAGTGGTAATAATAACACGAAGTGACCGCTTTACAGGGTCCACTTCTCGTTGTGCTCCGCGGACGTGAAGTGCCCACTTTGCATCAATTTCGCAGATGGATTAATAATTTGCTGCATCTCTACACCCTGCAATGTGCTAGTGTGCCAGAGCTGCTTAAGCAGTGCACAAGATGCAGCTGCCTATGCCTGCCACTGCTACACCGCTGCTAGAGCAAGATGAAGATGAAGACTGAAGTGGTATGAAGTATGCATCCAATTTTCTGGCCTTCTTCAGTAAACTTGCATCCTTCTGTTCCTCCAACAACTTGCACTTCTTTTTTTTGGCACCACTCAAAAATTGATAGACCATCTTCACTGTCCCCTCTAAATAGTTCAAGACCAATGTGCAGATGAGCTGGTAAGGTTGGATTCCAGGGATCGCTACTTTTAAAAAGAAAAGGACAATTCTTAGGAAAAAATAATAGCCAAGGGACCCCATCCTCATGCAATGATAGGTCCTTTCTCTTAGAAATCAATTTTCCTTAAATTTATATGCAAAAATGTGCAGTGCTACGTGTATCAGACTACCCTTAAAGATCTTTAGGAAATTTTGCAGGGCTCCATCGGTGCAGTTTAACCAGACAACTTCTTTGTTTCTTAATCACCTTCCAGAAAGGCACTTGGAAGTGCAATTAGAGGCCTTACTTCGTCAGTATTTGGAACCAAACTTCAGCATTATTTTTTCTCTTTTTCTATGTACTAGGATAGTGCTACCACACATTCTGACTGTGACAACAGAGAATCACACCAGAATGATTAGTCTGTGGAAACTTCCATGCCAAGAAAGATTTTTCAGACATCTCAACATCCTGCAGGAGTTTCTTGCATTTAGTATGAAAGAGTTTTTGATATATCCATTACTGAAAAATTAATTTTTCTTCCCCTGAACATAGTTTTGGGCTCCTGTTGCTGTTGGCAGCTGATGGCAGATGTGCCTGCTTATCTGATCCACCTGGCTGGGGAGCATCATAGAGCTTGGCATCAGGGGAATTACTATTAGAAAATGATGAAGTAATGTGCAGCATGACAATGCGCTGATGCCGTCTTCCTCCCTGCATGCACCTCTACTCATGCATTATCACCAGTGTATCCAGTATCCGAGTGGTGTGGTGACCCTCCCTCCCTGGACAAATACACTGGCTGGTGTGGATGGTGTTCAGCTTTAGACTTAGCACTTTTGAAACAGTGATAGGAAAGGAACAGCAGAAGAAGAGAGTTCACCAGACCAATCCTCCACCCACCTTCCATGACAAGCAGCATTTTATTTTAACAAGTCCTCCACTGGACACTGACCTTCCCACCTTTCTGGACAGACATAGTTTTGCTGTTTCCTTTAAATGAAAGCCTTGGCTTGGACCCTACCACCCTCCCTGCACCCATGGACCTTGTACCCTCCTTCCTTCCCAGACATACATTCTTTTTTTTTGGGGTCAGAAGCCCCCTACCCAGTACACAACTTGCCACCCTCTCCACCCACCGTCCGAGACAGGCAACAATCCTTTTTTGGTTAAACAAGCCTCCCCCTACTTGGCACCACACACCTTGCCACCTTCCACCTACTTTCTTCAATAAGCACAAAGTTTTGTGTGTGTTAAACAAGCCCCCCCCACTCAGTATGCATGAACCTTAACACCCTCCCCACCCACCTTCCCAGACAGGCGACAATCCTTTTTTGGTTAAACAAGTGTAACCAGCTAGTTCCTGGGGTTACTAGAATCCCTACAGTTTTAGATCAGGCAGATAGCTGGGCAGTGTTAGAGGGTTTTAAAGGAGCACTGTCAGCCTTACCCCTTCGTTTTGTGCCCAGTGTTAAAAGTGTGCCGTCTGGCACACACCTAGCGCATGCATACTACAAAATGCCCCTATGTGCATAAAAGTTAATCTTTATTACCACAAACTGTAATTTTGCCTGAAATAGTGTTTACCTCCCGACGATCGGAATTCAGCTGTGTCCTGGAAGCACATCCAGGTTGGGGACATGGGTTAGGCAGGAGTCGCGGGTCCCGAAGTGTGATTTTTGCCCAAAGCATCTCCACAAACATGTTATTCCTATCCCAGCTATTATAAGTAAAAGCTGCTGGTATTTCAAACAGGAAAATGAGCACTGTGAAGAGTACAATTTAAACTTTTAGAGTGGAGCTAAAATCCAGCGCATGCACTCAAGAGGCATAAAGAAAGATCCCGTGCATGTGCAGGAGCATGCCATTTGTGCGCATGCACGGGATCTTAGCTCCATTCTAAAAGTTTAAATCGTATCTCGCAGTGCTTTCGTTCCCTCTTTGAGATACCAGCAGCTATTATAACAACTGGAGACAAGAATAGCATGTTTTTGGAAGTGCATTGTGAAAAAGTTGTACTTTGGGACTGCTCTCCCGCCTAACTCGCGTCCTCGATCTGGATGTGTTTCCGAGACGCAACTGACTTTTGATGGTCCCAAGTGAAACTTTATTTTGTGCAAAATTACAGTTTACGGTAATAAAGATTAACTTTTATATACACAGGGGCATTATTCAATGCATGTGTGCTAGGTGTGTGCCAGGAGGCACACTTTACAAACTATGCACAAAATGAAGGGGCAAAGCTGACAGTGTCCCTTTAAATGCTCTCTGTAAAACATCACATCATCATTTTCCTGGCTCTGCTATGCAGAGGATGAGGTAATGCTGTTCAGAACTCTCACAGCAGCATAAGCCACATCGTGGCTAACAGCTGTGCAAGAGCTGTCAGTATGCAAGTCTGAAGCTGGAGTTTGAAGTGAGAGGAGCTCAGTGTGAGTTCCAGGGGCAAGAGCTGGCCTGCTGCCACCCTTGTTCAAGAGGGAAGGACCCTCTGATCATGTTTCTGCCATAGCCTATAGGACAGTAGTCCAAAGGCTGGTTTCCTGGAAGTGGTGGCTACCAGATTTTGTGAAGTCCTGAGGGGGGTGAAGATTCTTCACAGTGTAATGAGAATGGGACTGAAGGCTCAGTAAGTGACTAGGGGCAACCCTCAATTCGTCTTTCGGATGAGACGTTAAACCGAGGTTCCATCTGCCTGGATTGGTGGTAGTTTAGGTGGATGTTAAAAATCCCATGGCACTTATCGAAAAGAGTAAGGGAATTTCCCCCGTTATCCTGGCCAAATTTCCCTCATTCACTAAAAAAAATACCACCAACAGCTTTTAATCTGGTTCAAGGTCAGCTGGCATTCATCTGTATCCCCCTCCCCCCGGATCGTGCCTGAAAATAGGCAGGATTTGTCTAGTGCACTTACCCGGTCAACAAAAACTAACTAAATAAATTGACTGTAAGAGCTATTAGCACTGCCCAATTTGTAGAGATTTGTGAGTACAAGTTAGAGGAAATGGACTTGTGTGAAAAGTAAAGTGTTCAAGAGAGGTTTAGTGGTGCTATATCAGATACTTGGTGCCATGGACCCTGAGTAACAAAGTGTGTGAAATACAAACTGTAAACGGAGGTTTTCTGGTGCTTGTGAGATACAGGTGCCATAGACCATACCCCAGCGTTTGTGAAGAAGGATGTCTCTAGCAGCCCAGTGGGGTTGGAGAATCCAGAAATATCCTAAAGTAATGGCAGAGATAATCCATTCTGTAGTCTGAGTGAGTAGCCCCTCAATCTAAGAATAGATGGATCTAAATGCTTGGCTGCAATCAGCTAGGACAGCCCTGCCGACGCTCCGTGTTGGTTGCCCCACCACCCCCACCACCATCTTGGCAGACTCTGTGCTTTATAGCTGTAATCACGTGTCGGGCAAAAACCTATCAGGCACTTTCCCATTTTCAGATTATCTGCTCTTGCTTCTAGTGGCCTCTAGCCCTCAAACCCAGCATTGTCAGCATAGACTCCTTTTCTGTAGCCTCCCTTCTTCTGCCTCTAGTAGCCACTACTGGAACTACAAGCAGCTGCATTCCTGGCAAAAGCTAAAGCCAATATGCAGACACTTCTTCTATTATGCCTCCTCCTCCTCCTACAAACAACCCTCTTCTCTGCTCCTACGCCACCCTCATTAGCACTCCTATTGAGACCGTCTCCCACCCTGCCCTTGTATCCTCCATTACCTCCGCTCCCCAGGAGCCACCCCCTCCCTCCCCGCATATATCACCCCATACCACCTATTCTCCTCTCCCCTCTCCCCCTCTCCACCCCTTCCTACCTTCTCCATCAACTCACCCCTCTCTGCTCCACTCCCACCTCCTTAACCTGGAGGCTCTACTACGATGCCTGAACCTCCACTCTCCTCCATCCAATCATTGCTCCGGAACATCCAGACACCCCCTCTCATCATATGCTCCAGCCTCATCTTGCTGCTGGCAGGCAACATACATCCCAACCTTAGCACCGCTGTATCCAGGCAAACCCCTAACTCACCCCCCCTCCACTGTTCTGCCCCCTCACCTCTCCCCTGACTTACTCCCCAAGGGCCTTCACATTTTCCATATCAATACCAGGAGTCTCCTCCCTAAACTGGATGCCTTAACTGTATGGTTACCCAGTACCACCCCTACATTCTCTGCATCACGGAATCGTGGCTATCTACCAAAATCCACACTCTTCTATTGCCATTCCTGAATACAACCTATTTCGCCAGGACAGAGGCAAGCAAGGAGGGGGCATGGCACTTTACATCAGGCAATCCCTCCCGTGCTGTATCATTTTCAGTGAATCCTGCCCCTCTTCCCACAACTCTATTGTTGTGCACCTATCCTTTTCCTCCTCCACCCCCTCTACATTGGAGCTCTTTATGCTCCTCCAAAGACATCGCCCAATGCAGTCGTCATTGCCATCTCATTGATCTCCTCCAGAACATCTAATGGCAAACTTGTGCTTCTAGGCGACTTCAGTCTTGACTGGCTCTCCCCCTCCGTTAAACACACCACCTTAAAAATTGCAACCCTGAACCTCTCTCAGCTTATTCAGGAGCCCACCCGCCTAAACCATCGGTCCCTAAACCACACCCTTCTGGACTGGATCTTATCCACTCATCCCCACCGCATATCTGCCTCAAGAATTTTCCCAGATGCCCTTAGTGACCACTGTGTTACTTATTGCATCTGCAAAATCCACTCCCTGCTCTCTCATCCAAAATTCATCTGGTCTCATCCTCTTCACCTCCTAAATGAAGACGCCCTGCTGCACGACCTCTCAAATGCAGACTGGCTACCTGTCCTCTCTGCGCCTGATGTAAACATCACTCTCTCCCAGTTCTGCCTTATCTTACAGCATTTCTGGGACCTACATGCATGCATCAGGAAAGTCAGGGTAAAATGCCGCCACCTCCCATGGATTACTCCAAATCTTAATCTCCCTGTGTTGTGCCAGGGACAAGGCTTGGAGACAGTACAAAGCCTCCCATGCCTCACAGGACCTACAGTCCTACAGACATCTTAGAAATAAATGTACCAAGGCCATCTGACAATCTAAATCTTCATACTATAAAGCACAATTCACGCAAAACCAGAACCCCCACATGTCCTTCTGGAAGATGATTAAATCCCTCCTTGACCCCCCTACTAAGCAGGCATGCCCGGTCCTTAAAATAGGTGGGAGCACCATCTCAGACCCTGTATCCATGGCAGAGCTACTCAATAAGTTCGTTGTCTCCTGTGCCCCACCAAACTCCCCTCTCCCCAAACTTGGCCGGGCCTTCCTCTCCATCCTCCAGCTTCCTCTTTCTTCCCTTCACTTCACTAGAAGTTTTCCATGCACTATCCTCCCTTAGCATGACTAAAGCCAGCCCCGATGGTATTCACCCCAAACTACTCCGGAACTCTGCTGCTGCCATTGCTGCCCCCCTGACTCACATACTAAATCTCTCTTTATTCACAGCCACTGTCCCAAAAGCCTGGAAATTGGCCATTATCATCCCTCTGTTCAAAGGGAGTGATCCTTCCCTCCCGGGTAATTACAGGCCTATTTTACTCCTCTCCACCATCACAAAAGTAGAGGAATACCTCATTTTGTCCAAACTGTCAGCCTTTCTCTCTTCCAACAGCTCCCTCTCACCTGTACAGTCAGGTTTCAGAAAGCACCACTCCACCATCACCACCCTTCTATGTGTAACTGACTCCATCCTGTCTGCCATGGACAACAGCCAAGCCACAGTCACCGTATTCATAGACCTGGCTAAACCTTTTGACTCTGTCTACCACCCACTGCTTCTCCACTAACTTAGTCATTTCAGCATCACCCAACCTACCATCGCCTGGTTCCGCTCGTATCTTCACGATAGACTGCAATCTGTTCAAATAGGCAGCGTTATCTCCACTCCTCTCCCTATCTTATCAGGTGTTTCCCAAGGCTCTATACTTGTCCCATCCTCTTCCCTCTTTTCATTAACAACCTTCCCTCCACCTGCCTCTCCTCCAGTGTGCATATATATGCAGATGACACTATCATCTTTGCCTCAGGCCTCTCATATGACTCTGTCCTCCCCATACTCCAGAATGACTTCAGTAGAGTCCAGTCATGGTTTCTCGACAACCTGCTCACACTAAATGTAAACAAACTGTAACTATGGTCTTTGGTTCCAGACAAAGACTGGCTAACCTCCCTGCCCCCCCAGCAATCACCACCCTGGATGGCTCGCCGTTGGAGCTAGTCCCAGCCTTCAACTACCTGGGTGTTTGGCTGGACAGCCACCTTAACGTCTCCTATCACATTGACGTCATCTGCTCCAAACTCTGTCCTAAACTCACCATCCTCTACCGCCATAAAGCCAGCTTGCCTATCCCTACCCACTACGAGCTTGTGCACAGAACAATACTGCCCATCATTGATTACGCTGACATAGTCTACGTAATGGCCCCAGCATCTTCTCTCTCCAGACTAAATATACTTATCAACTCCTTCTGCTGCTTTGCCACTGCCTCCCCCCCATTCACTCACCACTGCCTACTCTACACCACACTAGCTATCACACTGCTCTCCCACAGGAGAGCCATCCACAGCACCTCCTTCATTACAAAATTTTGGTTTGACTCCCTACTCCCCTACATCATGTCCCACCTCACACCATCCAACTCCCTAAATTACTATCTCTCCCACAGGGACCAGCTCACCTTTCACCTGCCTCAACCTCACAATCTCTTCGGCCAAGCTGCCTTTTCATACCATCTCCCCCTTCTCCGGAACAACCTCCCCTCCAATCTCCAACTGGCCCCTTCTCGTTCAGCCTTTTCCCAACTCCTCAGGCTCCTACCATCCCCACATTGCCCTAAATGTTCAAATGATCCTAGCATGCAGCTGAGGCCCCTCACAGTCCCTACTTGCCCACCCTACCCCCATCTCCAACCTGCCCTCCCGCTCATTTACTTTGTGCTCTAATTTGATTTGTTTATCCTGTTTAATGTAACATAATCATGTCTAATGTATAATACTCTTTGTAAAAATGTATGTACATACTGTTTGTATTTGCTTCACCTGTTTACTCCTTTTTCTATTCTCTGTAAACTCTGTACCCGGGTCGCACCTGGAAAGGGGCCTTGGCTCGGTGTGCCTTTCCCGGTCATCAACATTTTAAATAAATAAAAAAATAAAAATAAAATGGTTACCCAGAGGAAAATGTGCTTAGATGTTAACACAGGTCACTTAGTTGCTTTAAAGGGTGCCAGTAATCCTGAAATAGGACTAGCAGCAGATTTCATAAGTCCAAGGTCCCTGAAAGATGGGCTGGGTAGCAGCATTTTCTGTCACAAGGTCCCTGAAATAGAGATGGTGTCAGTCTGCAGAAGTCTGGTAACCCTGAAATAAAGCTGGACATGAAGTGGAAAAATGTGTGTGGAAAGAAAACCTTTGCCTGAAGAAAGTTTTGGAAATGTTTTACCGGCTAATGTCATCTGTCATGTACAGTGCAAGCCCTGTGGGGCACCACCTTTATTCACTGCTAACCTTGTGTCAGGAATAAAAAGTCATACAGTATCATCCCAAATTCTGGCTGTGAACAGTTCATCTTTGAGTACCTGAGTAATGTTTTTTTGGCCACTTAGATAGGAGACACAGCATATCCCTGGCACCTCTCTCCCAGACTCAGTTAAAATAGAAATGTTATTTTGTACCCTACCCCCACCCTAACCTCTGAGATGTCTGAGCCAAGTATTTACCCTAATTCCAGGGATGGTCTTCTTTTCTGCCAACTTGTGGTTTGTTATCTTGTCTGTGTAGCAAGTGGGCAGTCCCAGTTGCAAGATGACGGTCCTTGTCCAGGATGAGTAGTGGTTACACAAGCCTCCCCCCACTTGGCACCACACACCTTGCCACCCTCCAAACACCTTCCCCAAAATGCACATTTTTTATGTGTTAAATAAGCCTCCCCCCCTAGCATGCAGGAACCTTGACACCCTTCCCACCCACCTTCCCAGACAGGCAACAATTTTTTGGGGGGCTAAACATGTCACCCCCCTCCACTCGGCCCCACAGACCTTGCAAGCCCACCTCCCCACATGGCACCACAGACCTTGCCACCCTCCACCCACCTTCCCCAATGGGCACAATTTTTTTTGTGTGTGACAAACAAACAAGCTCCCCACTTAGCACAAACCTTGCCACCCTCCCCACCCACATTCCCAGACAGGTCAGGCACAACTTCTTTTTGACATAGGAGTCAAGCCCCTTCCCCAATGGATGAACTTTGGCAACCTCCCCAACCACCTTCCAAGACAGGCACAACTCTTTTATTTTTTTCATTTTTTGTTAAACAAACCTCCACTTAGCATGTATCTTCACCTTACTACCCTCCACCCACCTAACCTTCCCAAACCTACACATTTTTTTTTGCATTTTTGCTTCTCTCTTTATACCTCCTCTGGCCACCCGGCCCTACTTCCCCCATCATCGCATCTTACTCCAGGATATTCAGTCTGCCAGTTGCTTCAGTCACTGCCCTACACCCTGCTCCTGTGGTTTTATCCTCCGCAGCAGAGCTGCAGGGAGTCCCCAACTCCCTACAGAACTTGGATCTAGGTGGGTGCCAGACTACCATGACGTAACTCACGAATGGCTATCAAGCTACTCAAGCCAGGTGCCATCCCTTTTTTTCTTGGTTGTACTGCCCTGGATCCGAGGACATGCAATGCCGTCTATGGAGGGGAGTGCGCACCATCCGCACACGCCCACCTCCAAACGTCTGCCCCCAGCTCCTCCCCTATGGACACTGGAGTGTGGAGCCTCCCAGCCTCCACCAGGAGGCAACCCTGCCCCAACTGTGCTGGCCCCTCCTCCTTGGAGAAGGAGAGCAGACCTTCTGACTCTCAATCCTTCTCCTACCCTGCCAACCCCCAGCAATCTGTGCTTGTTCTCAAACACTGGTTGCCAGTGTGGTGAGAGATATGGCAACCAGCGCCTCAGCCATCAGCGCCACTGGGTCTGCCTACACAATTTTTTAAAGCAGTTTTCCATCTCAGCACAGACCTTCCTAGATCAGTACAGTTAACTATTTCCACCACTCAGCAACCTTCTACTGGGACCAGTTAAATATATTTTATACCCATGGTGCCCCCTCAAGATGACCATTTCTGACTCCTACCCTATATATTTTTCTCAGACTAGCATGATCTCTTACCAGGGTACCCAACACTCATCTCACCCAAATCAATCCTACCTGGCTTCCCAACCACACCTTCCTGACTATGCTAGCTGTTCCTACATGGGATATGTTATGAGCACAATTGCAATACAATCACAATAGAATCTGCACATATTACCTTCCCCCCTTCCCATTCCACATCCCTCTCCTAACCTAGTCTTCCCTCTGAACGTTGACCTTTTATATTTTAGCCAAACATCAATGTTACATGTACAGTAACAAACAAAAAGCAAGCAAAGTACTACATACCTGCTGTTCAGGTTTAGAAAAGGGCAGGGAGCAGATTAGCAGTGGGCAGTCTTGCAGGGCTTTCTTGAAGTGCCAGCAACAGTGGAGTTTCCTGAAGTCAGTCACAGTTGAAATAGCTAAGTAGTTGGCACAGCAGTGATTCTGAGGGGGGGGGTGGACTTCTTGCCTGCCTGCCTTTAGTGCCTTGGCTTCAAGTTGGCCTTGATCCCCAGACAGGCTGTTCTTTAGTGCTCCTAATAGTCTCAGGCTAGTAGTAGGTAGCCTCTCAGTCAGCAGAGCTAACAAAGAAGTGCAGCCAGCCTGCAGGTTTATACTGTAAGCAGGCTCAGAAAATAAAGCAGGGGATAGAGAGATAGGTAAACAGGTAGTCCCACTTGCTGAGTAGCATCTGCATATAAAGCAGCTGTCTGATGTAAAAAAAAGCATGGGACACAGAACATCAGTCAGCTACCTATCCACTGACTCTCATTTCCTAGAAGCAAGAGAAGACTTCACTATTGACACTACACTTAACCCATGCTGGGAGGGTGTAGGTGCAAAGTTGTGCAAGCAGCATTCACCTTCTACATGGTATGTGGTTGGGGGTGGGGTAAAAGGGTAAGCTGCAGAGTACAAGTCTGACTCTTCTCTAATGATCCACGCAGTAGATTTGTGCCGAGGGGGTGCCCAATCCCCCTCAGCTCTAGCACACCCCATTTGTGCTGACGGGGGTGCCCAATCCCCCATCAGCTACAACTGCCTCCCCAAAAACCATTTGGTTGTTACACTGGGAGCCCACCCCAGTGTGCCAAATGCCCTTGTAAAAAAAAAACTGTCCCACAATGTTTTTTTAACTTGTAAAAAAAGAAAACGGTCCCTCATGGTCTCCCTGCCCCTCCCACAACCTGCGCCCACCCTCTGTGCACCCTGCCTCCCCACACCCCCCTGACCCCATGCTTACCTCCGGAGTCTGGGACGATGATCTGCGGTGGACCGGGAACACGTCTGCACTTTTCAAAGCTGACTGCGAACTGAGGAAATGTCAGAAAGCTACATAATGGCATAAATAGGTGTTTTTAAACTTTGTTGCATATCTCAGGCATTTTTTGGAATTTTGGCACCAAATTTTCAACATGGGGTTTTTGGGACGCCTCCTCATGAATTCAGCCACTGTTATGGCATTATTTGGTCCAGAAAAGTGATTTTGTGGTCACTGCACGGAATCGCCTTTCAGGACTGATTAACAAAACGACAGTGCCAGTGTTCATGAGGTGGTCTCTCAAAAAGTCTATGTTGCAAATTTGGTGGGAAAAATCCAAACAATCACTGTTTTACGAGTGTGTGTTGCGCAGTTGATACGTACACTCGTAACTTAGCTAATTTGCAAAATTTTCACTTAAGATTTTCAACATTTGCCATTTTTCTGTACCTCCTTAAGAAGAGTACAGCTGTCATTTTTCACATCCTGGATGAAATGTGTTTTCACACTTCCGGCACATAATAGCACGGTCGCTGTAGAAAATCAGTGTTTGGGCCACATTAAGAAAACCACAGTGACAGTATTCATGATCAGAGGTCCTACAATGCCTATGTTGAAAATTTGGAGATGAAAGTCCATTAAATGACTGTGTTATGCGCATGCATTGTGCATAACACAGTCATCTACAGGCCCCAGACTAAAGGGAGGACATAGACACATTACTGTTAGAAGATATACAAAACATGACAGCTAAAGGGGAGGTTCTGATAATGGGAGACTTCAACATGCCAGATACAGATAAGCCAATACCAGCAGGAAGAGACTGGTCAATACCAGCTGGGACATCTGCCAGAACTAGACACATGGTGGATTCCCTGCAGGGGGAGGGCCTCAAACAACTGGTACAACAACCCACAAGAGACAGGGCTATCCTAGATCTAGTACTGACTAACAGGGAAAGGATCACAGATCTCCAGGTAGAAGGTCACCTGGGGGCCAGTGACCATCACATGGTACGGTTCAATTTGGCCACTACAACTAAATCATCCCATTCCAAGGCAAAAATATGGGACTTCAGAGGAGCTGACTTTGATAAGATGGCCAACAGAGTTAAGCTAGCCCTGGCAAAAAAAAATACACATGAGGGGGTACAGGCAAAGTGGGCAAGGATTAAGGGTGCAATACTTGAAGCAACATCCCATTGTGTTATAGAAAAAAGGAAGTGCAAAAGAAGAAGGAAACCACTTTGGTTCTCAAAAACAGCAGCAGAAAAGGTCAGAGCCAAAAGGCTGGCCTTCAGGAAATATAAGGGAACACAGCGGGATGAAAATAGTGAGGCATACCAAACTTCCCTAAAGGAAGCAGGGAAGGCAGTAAGGCAGGCAAAGGCCCAAACTGAGGAAACACCAGCACAAACAGTAAAGAAGGTGACAAGACTTTCTATAGATACATTAGTGAAAGGAGAAAGTCCTGAGGGGGTATTACTAAGATCAAAGGATATAAGGAGGTGTGTGAGGAGGAGGAGGAGGACCATGTAAAAGCATCTATCCTAAATGGATACTTCTGCTCAGTATTTAATGAAGAGAAGGCAGGGCAGGGCCTACAGCTCAGCACCATGGACACAGGGTGGAGGGAGGTGAGTACTAGTCCCTTCACAAAAGAAAGGATCCTACAAAAGCTCTATAAGCTCAGGGTGGACAAGGCAGTGGGACCTGATGGCATTCATCCCAGGGTACTAAAGGAGCTAAGGGTGGAACTAGCAAAGCCATTATCAGAACTGTTTAGTGAGTCTCTGAACACAGGAGAGGTCCCAGAAGACTGGAGAAGGGCTCATGTGATCCCGCTCCACAAGAGTGGTAGCAGGGAAGAGGCAGGGAACTACAGACCAGTCAGTCTTACCTCAGTAGTGGGCAAGATTATGGAAGCACTCCTTAAGAAAAGGATCGTGCAACACCTGGAATCCATAGGAGCACAGGATCCAATACAGCCTGGGTTTACAAAAGGAAGGTCCTATCAAACTAATCTCATAGATTTCTTTGATTGGGTAACCAGAGTGGTGGACCAAGAGGTAGCAGTTGATGTCGCCTACCTTGACTTCAGCAAAGCTTTCAATACTGTTCTACATAGAAGATTGATTAATAAGCAGGGTAGGCTCAGGGTGGGGCAGAAGTTGATCAACTGGGTGGCAAACTGGTTGACGGGCAGAACACAAAGAGTGGTGGTAAATGGTATACATTCAGAAGAGATGCAAGTCACAAGTGGGGTACCTCAGGGATCAGTCCTGGGGCCAGTCCTTTTCAATTTCTTCATCAGTGACATTGCAGATAGACTGGAGGGTAAGGTTTGTCTGTTTACAGATGACACCAAGATCTGCAACAGAGTAAATGATCCAGATGGGGTGGGCAGAATGAGAAGAGATCTTGATAAACTAGCAAAATGGTCAGAAGAGTGGCAACTGGGGTTTAATGCAAAGAAGTGCAAAATCATGCACATAAGGAAGAGAAATCCTGAAGCCACCTACAGGCTGGGAGCGAAGTTCCTGGTAGTCACAAGGGAAGAAAGTGACTTGGGCATCATCATCACCGATGACCTGAAATCATCCAAGTAGACCACTAAAGCAGTAGGTAAGGCTAGGGGGATGTTAGGGTATATTAGTAGGGGTATCACAAGTTGGAAGAGGGAGGTAATAACCCCTCTTTACAAGACACTGGTTTGGCCCCATCTGGAGTACTGCGTGCAGTACTGGAGGCCACACCTTCACAAGGACATTAACCAAATTGAGGCAGTCCAGAGAAGGGCAACCAAAATGGTGCAGGGACTGCATCAGAAAACATATGAGAACAGATTAAGGAGCTCAATATGTATACCTTAGAGCAAATGAGGGAGAGAGGTGATATGATCGAAACATTCAAACACCTTAAGGTCATTAACAAGGTGAAAGAGTCTAATATGTTTCAATATAAGAAAAATAGCAGGACAAGAGGACACAGCATGAGATTAGAAGGAGGCCATTTAAGGGGTAATGTGAGGAAGTTCTTTTTTACAGAAAGGGTGATGAATGCATGGAACGGCCTACCTCAGGAAGTGGTGGATATGAATACAGTGCAGGGCTTCAAACAGGTATGGGATAGGCATAAGGGAGCAATACAGTTGAGTGTGAATAGATAGGCCATTGACAGATCAAAGGCCGATGGCACATTTATAAGGTAGAAAAAGAAATGGGCAGACTGGATGGGCCTTGCAGTACTTATCTGCCGTCAGCTTCTGTGTTTCTATGTTTCTATGTAAGTTTCCACATATGCTCGGACGTGCAAGCATATTTAATATTCCCACTACAGATTTTCAGTATTGCCATCTGTTCACACCTCCCTATGGATGGTACAGCTGTCATTCTTCACATCCTGCCCAATCTATGTTTTCGTACATGTGACGAAGAATTGCATAGTCGCTGTTGGAACTCAAAGTTCTGGACACATTGACAAAATCACACTGCCACTCTTCATGAGAAGAGGTCCCAAATGCTTTCATGAGATGGGATCACAAAAAGGACATGTTGAAAATTTGTAGTGCAAATACGAACAAATGCCTGGGGCATTAGGGTTTGTAACCATAATGTCCCATCCTGTACAGACTTACAGGCATTGGGGTGTGCCTTTACATTGCTGGCTGTACTGCTCATGCCATCCCACCCTGCCCCCCACTGACAGGCATCGAGGTGTACCTTGGACTCTTGGCTCCAGACTTCACCCCATTGTCCTATGCTGCACCCATCTCAGTGTATGTCCTTATGGAAGGGGTGACTGTAAAGTTAAACACCCCAAGGCACACCTCAACACCTATCGGTGTCAGTAGAATAGGGTGAGGTGACATGGCATGACCGTCACTTACCCCAATGCCTGTCCAACTCTACAGGATGGAGGTGATGTTGGCATGAAGTTCAATACTTCACTGCCATTCCTATTCTGCATCTAACTCCTGCATTTCCAATGCTAATTCCAGCAAGCAAACATTCAGCATTGACAAATGTTTGTTCTTATATTGAAACATGCTAGACTCTTTCAAATTGTTAATGCCCTTAAGATGTTTGAATGTTTCGATCATATCACCTCTCTCCCTCCTTTGCTCTAGGGTACACATATTGAGCTCTGCTAATCTGTCCTCATATTTCTACACCTCTCATTTCTTTTCCTTCTCAACTGCAGCAAGATGAGCACAACACAGGGTTTAGACCATGTTTAACCCCCACATGTAGATCTCTGTATTTGACTTCATTGATTCTGAGGCTCCAGGAGATGGACCAATAACATAACTTGTTCACGTCCTTTAGATGTTTGCCCCCATCTTTAAGGGGTCCACCACCCTGGTCAGCTTAGTGTCAACCACACATTTAAGCAGCCTGTTGGAGACCCCAGCTTTCAAACAATTGATGAAGATGAATTAAAGAGACACTGTCAATCTGTTTTGCATCATATCATTTCTAATTAAAAACGCACATTTAATGATTGCTTACCTTCTCTAAAATTCATTGATGTTGCTGTTTGTTTTGTCTGTCTCCTTGTTTAGTGGAGTTGAAATGCTTGCTAAGGTATATTTATAAACAACCTTATAGTGTATGTTAGAATGCCACATTCCCTGAAAAACTAGCTTTCCTTAGTCTTGTTGTAACATTGATGTGACATCACGACGTTGTTGTACCATCGTGAGTATGTCACATCGATGGCACAACAGCGTTGAACGTCTCTGCACATGCGCAGCTAGCAATGCTCCAGACCTCAGGGAAACTGCCACGGTGGTGAGTCAGTGCTTGAAGGCTCAAAGTAACGGCATGTACAGCCCAAGACTCTAGAAGTTTATATTTATTTATTTTTTTTTAAAAACACAGATTCTCTAAGATGAAGGGGGACCAGGGGCGGAGTAGGGCTTGTAGTCCTAATGAAAAAAAAAAGTGAATAGGTTAAAATTCCTTGCATGTTGTGTTTCAACTCCACCTTCAGACTCAAGATAAGAACATTTTTACATCCGGTACCAGTGCCTAAGAGAGACTAAGACAGAGAGCGTAATACAGAGAAAGTAATGGCATTCACTAAATGTATTGTCTCGATGTTGATTTTCTGGTGCCCATACACTATAAAGACAGTGGGATGGCAATAGTGAACAAGCAATAGTAGTCAAGTCACTTTCCTGTGTGTCATGACACCCTCAAACATCTCAAACTTCGCGCTCAAGGTTTCAGTGGTTGTCATGCCAACCTCTCGAAGTGACCAACACTGTTGTTGTTCACTGTTGCCCATACATTATCCTCTATGTTTTGTTTTAAATCCTGACTCTATTCTTATTGAATACTTCCTGAACATTGTAAGCAGCCCCAAACAGTGCAGTCACTCATGATGCACTCCTAAACTCCCACTACATCATGAGTGACTAGACTGTGTTGGTGGTGTTCCCAAGTCCAAGAAAGATGTAATGGGAGTTGATCAAGGAATGTAAACAAACCTGTTTTTGTGTGGTTAACAACAGTATGATAGGCAGTCTGTTTTTTACTTTTTAAAAGAAAATCAGAATCAAACTACCAGCTGTATCTGCAATCTTTACAGAATGTTGGCAGGAAGGGACACTTTGAGGCCTAAGGACATTGACATTGTCCCTTTAATGAGTAATCTTTAGATTTTATCAGGAGTAGACAATTAGGGCAAGCCTATTCTCAATTACATCATCAGCTCCAAAGTTTCAAGTACATATACATATGGCAACAAATACAAAAATATACTGTATGTCAGAAAGAGTGCAAAATGGAAGACAATACATCAAAATATACAACAGGAAGCTAAAGTGCAAAAATGGAAGACTATACACACAATGAGGATATGCACAAACGTGGATTGCACATATACACCACATATTCATGGCACGTAGGCAATGTTAAGCTGGAATGCTGCACAGCAGAGTCCAGAGACCTCTGGTGGCATGCACAGAAGTGTTGCATGCCCCTTGCACACATGATCCCCTGCCAGTCATGTGGGTACATGCTGCAGTCAGTCTTGGGGGGGAGTGTCTGTTGATGTGACAGCACTCTACGCCATTCACAAAGATGCAGAGTGCTGGGTATGGGGGACATAGAAATATAGGCTTTGATGGCAGATAAAGACCACTTGTCCCACCTAATCTACACATTTCTCTACCTACTGGATAAGCTGCAGATCATAGTTAACCAACTGCCTAGTTCTTCCTACCCACCACAAGAATTGCTTATGTTTGTCCAATGCATTCTTGAATTCTCCCACAGTTTTAGACCCCACAACCTCCTCAGGAAGGTGGTCCAATGTGTCCACCACCCTCTTTGTGAAAAAATACTTCCTCACATTGCCCTTGAGACATCCCCCTGCTGTCTTCAACTTGTGTCCCCTTGCTCTTGCACATTTCTTTTTCTGAAAGATGCTACCCTCTTGGACTTTGTTGATTCCACTGAGGTACTTACAAGTTTCAATCATGTCCCCCCTCTCCCTCCTTTCCTCAAGGGTATACATATCAAGCTCCTTTAGTTTCTCTTCATTTGGCTTCTCTTGCAGATCCCACACCATTTTAGTTGCCCTCCTCTGGACTGCCTCCATCCTATCTATGTCCTTGCGGAGATGGGGTCTCCAGAACTGGACGCAGTACTCCAGATGGGGTCTCACCAACTGTTGGTATAGAGGGATAACAACTTCCTGTTTTCTGCTGGTGATGCCGCTCTCTATACATCCCAGTATCCCCCCAGCCCTCCCTACTGCTTTCTCACATTGCTTGCTAAACTTACGATCATCGGATATGATGAGCCCCAGATCCCTTTCCATTTTTGTAGTTGTTACTACCCCCCCTCCAAAGTGTACTCTTCCCCTGGGTTTTTGTTTCCAAGGTGCATTATTTTGTACTTCTTTGCATTGAATCCAAGCTGCCAGACTTCTGATCATTCCTCCATCCTTACTAAATCCCTTCTCATCCTTTCCACGCCCCTTGTATATCAACCCTGTTGCAGATCTTTGTGTCATCTGCAAAGAGGCATACATTTCCTTCCAGTCCTTCTGCAATGTCACTTATAATGACATTAAAAAGGACTTGACCCAGTACTGAACCCTGCAGTACCCCATTAGTAACCCCCCTTTCTTCAGAATGAACTCAGTTTCCTATTACCTTCTGTGTCCTGCTGTCCAGCCAATGTTTTACTGAGGCTACCACCCTGGGACCCACTCCCAGGCAGGTTAATTTGTTTATTAATCTTTTGTGTGGGACTGTGTCAAATGTCTTGCTAAAGTCTAGGTAGGCCATGTCTACAGCCCCTTCCTGATCTACTGCTTTGGTTACCCAGTCAAAGAAATCGATTAGATTCATCAGACATGACCTTCCCACTGTGAATCCATGCTGCCTTGAGTCCTGTGCCCACTGGCTTCTAGGTAATCAACAATTCTTTCCTTCATAAGTGATTCCATCATTTTCCCTACCACAGAGGTCAAACTGACAGGTCTGCAGCCAGCCTGGTGGTGCTGAGGGTTGAGGCACTGGAAGCCACACCTCGTGCCGATGACCCGAGTTCAGGAGTGAGCTCGAGAGTCAGGTGTTGGCAGGGGAAGGAGACGTATTGAGTGCTCTCTGAGCAGCTCTCCTCTCTGGATGGGAGGGTTAGGGATGCCCAGTGCTCTGGTGATCCCCGGTGGAGACCGGGGGCAGCATCGAGCCGCCAGGCTGCACGTAACAGCATGGTTGATGTAGGCAGGGTTGTCATGCACCGGCATCAGATGTGCCCATGCAGGGGGGAGGAGGATCTTGGGTTCACTACAAGAAACACCCCTCCAGCCCTGGATAGGCGACAGCCCTGCCAGTGCCACTGCCACACGCCCAACACTGGTTCCCCCGCCACTGCCCCACGGTCTCCCTGGGTTGTCTTCCCCAACCCAGGGAACTGTAATGAACTTGAAGATGGCAGGGGGAACACAGTGGGCAGTACAGCAAGCTGGTGAGTGTAGTGTTCTGAGAGAGTTCCAGGTTGGGGAGCTACAAATAGAGTAAAAAAAAAAACTGACAGGACTGTAGTTTCCTGCCTCTGTCTTGCTCCCACTTTTGTGAAGGGGAATCACATCCACTCTCCTCCAGTCCTCAAGCACCATACCATCCTCCCATGATTTATTAAAAAGGGTAGTCAGTGGAGTCACTAGTTCTCCCCTCAATTCCTTTAGAATTCTAGGTTGAATCCCGTGAGGCCCCATTGCTTTGTCCACCTTCAGTTTTAGGAGTTCTTTCAGAACCGTTTCTTCTGTGAAAGGACTGGAATCAACCCCCCTATCCAGAGTGCTTCTGTTAATTGGATTAGGTACCTCCTCCTCCTCCTCTTTTGTTAATACTGACCAGAAATATTCATTCAGTATCCCTGCTTTTTCACTGTCTCTCTCTGCCCACCCATCGTCCATTCTATTCAGCCTCACTATACCTCCCTTTACCTCTCTAGGCTCCCTAATGTACCTATAAAAGGTTTTATCCCCCTCCTTAACCAAGTTGGCTATCTTTTCCTCAGTTTGGACCTTTGCTATTCTGACTGCTTTCCCTGCTTCCTTCTGCCTTAACTGGTGCAGTTCTCTGTCCTGCTTCTTCTGTGTTTCCTTATACTTCCTAAATGCTATCTTTTTCTCCCTAACCTTCCTTGCCACCTTTTTTGAGAACCATAGTGGCTTTTTCTTTCGTTTTGATTTATTTGCTTCACACAAAGGCTTGTTGCCTCTGTGATGGCAGTTTTGATGTTTCCCCATTGTTGCTCCATCCCTCCTTCTTGCCTGTTTGCTAGTGCTTTTCTAAGGCACTCTCCCATTTTGTCAAAGTCAGCCCCCCCTGAAGTACCCTCACCTTTGTATGGCTTGACTCTGCTGCTGAGTTTATCGTGAACCACATTGTTTGGTGGTCACATGTTCCAAGATGGCTACGCACTTCAAGATCTGAGATCCTCTCACTGTCCCCATTTGAGAGTATGAGGTCTAAGATTGCTCCCTCCCAAGTGGGTTCCAACACTAACTGAGGCATACCCCCTGTAGGGCATCAAGATGTGGCTGCAGCAAAGGTGCTCTAGTTAACATCTGGCATATTCAGGTGCCCCATCAACAATATCAACCCTTTCTCTGCAATCCTAAGGATACCTTCTATCATATCCTTGTCCATTCCCTCCCTCTGAGATGGGGGTCTGTATACAACCCCTATGTGGATTGTGGTGCCACTTCCAATTTCTAAGGTGACCCACAGTGCCTCCTCTCCTCCCTGTTTACTCTTTTGTTCCATTGCTTTTATCCCTTCCCTTCCCTTACATAGAGAGCCACTCCTCCCCCTCTTCTACCCTTCCTGTCTGTCCTATAGGTTGTGTACCATGGTATGTTAACATCCCAGTCGTGGTTCTCTGTGTATCATGTTTTTGCGACTGCCATGATATCTAGGCATCCCTCTTCCATCAAGGCCACCAGTTCAGGGAGCTTGTTGCCCAGACTATAGGCATTGGTACTCATTACCCTCCATTTCTTGATAGCTTTACCCCTTTTTGCCCTATCCCTCTCCTTACTGCCTTTGTTGTTTTCTCCATTTACCCTTGCTCTTCTCCCTATATGTATGTATGTATATGTATACATATATATATATATATATATATACATATACATATGATATGGCAGCAGGGACATTGCCATATATGTTACCCATACACCCACAGGACCCTCACAGGTTGCAGGAACATTGAGCCCCACCTATCCCTTGGTCAGGAATTTTAGTCTGCCAGATGCAGATTGAATGCTGTTGACCACTTATCATGTTTCTCAAGGTCCCTATGCATTATCCACACCCCCTTCTCAGTATCCACTCTATTGCAAATTTTGGTGTCATCTGCAAAAAGGCATACCATCCCTTCCAGTTCTTCTGAAATGTCACTTATGAAAACATTGAAGATGATCATTCCCATTACTGAGCCCTGTGGCACCTCACTGATCACTCCCCATCTAAAGACTGAGTGCTGTTAACCACCACCCTCTGTCACAAATCCATTAACCAGTTCCTTACACAAGTCATCACTTTGGATCCAACCCTGAGGCTTCTCAGTGTCTTTATCAGTCTCCTGTGTGACACAATGTGGAAGGTCTTGCAGAATTTCTGACAGGCCTCATGCTGATTGGTTTCTCATCTCCCATTCATCTAATTTTCATCCCATGTTTACCCCAGTGTCATCTCATGCTGATATTTTTTATATAGATTTTATAGCTCCTTGAGCCTGGCAGGTGGCTCCGGTCCCTCCTTTGGAGAGACTCAGTCTCCAGCCTTGCCATTTACTGATCTAACACCCCCTAAATCCCCTGCAGGTCCCCTCCCATGGCAGGGCCAGGGTGAAGATACGCTGGCTTTACTGCCACCCCCCAGAACAAAATCCAGACATAGGACGGCCTGTTGGGGCACTGGTGCGGCCATCATGGAGCCTGCCAGCTCCATTTTTCCTTTTTCTACTGTCCCTCCTCCCTACCAATGTAATGACACTGATGTATGCTTCCTAACCCATACTGCCCTCCGGCCACCGCCAGAGGTCAGTCAGTGAGCGGGACAGCCAACCTCTGTCCCCCAAGAGAACAGAGCAGTCCTTCGGATGCTTGATCTTCCCTTGCCCCTGCTGAACCCCCACGGCCTGGGATTGTTCCTGAACTTAGGTCGCAGCATGGTGCGAGGTATAGCGACTAGAGATGCAGCAAATTTAAATTCCACTGCCGAAGTGAACGCGAAGTGGGCACTTTGTGTTGCCAATCTGCTATGCAGAGTGGGCAATGCAAAGTGCTCACTCTTCCTTGTCATTACCACTTCACGTTAAGGCGGAATGGCAATGCGAAGTAAGGCGAAGTCATTGTTTTTAATGGACTTCGTGTTCCTCATTATGATTCTAAGTAATCCACTTGGTGTTTCAGATTTGGCAGCCCCCCCACACATATCACATGGCTTGTAGTACTGTAAGTCACATACTCTTTAACTAGGCAGGAAGAAAGTGAGTCATACAAGCAGATACTTTTACTTTCTCCTGTGCAGATGGAGAGAGAGTAGTGTGTTTTGTGACTGCTGATACTTTGAAATCAGAGCGAGAAGATTTAAACTTTGATTTAGACCCAACAGCTTTTTAAAAAGCTACATTTTTTTTGTCTTTTCTGTACTCTTTTTTACTTAATTTGTTCTTTCTGTAAATTTTATTTTTCTTACCTTTATAAGTAGGCAGTTGTTTGTCAGTGTGACTGTGTGTGTGTGTGTGTGTGTGTGTGTGTGTGTGCTGTGTGACAGTGTGAGTAGTAATTACTCAGACTGAGGGAGCTCAGTAGGAGAGATGGACCAGGGTTAGAGAATGTCTGGGGCAGGGGCAGCTCTGGGAGAGCGTGATAGTGGTAAGCATCATACCATGCGCATGTGTGGAGGGCATGGGCACCCATTCCTGTTGGACCACTCGATACTTGTGAGTGTCCCCCCCCCAGAAGCAGGACTAGCACCACCTTCTGTCCTGACTGTGAAGCAGTTGAACCACTACCACCACCAAGTTCAGGTTCTCTAGAGCAGGATGTGCCTATTCCCCCAGGCCCAGATGTGGATCCCATCCCTGTTCAGCACTGTGATCAGCCGGCTGACAGTTCATCTGGCCAACCGCTGCCTGTGCCTGGTCCTCCCTGCACCTCTATTGTTTGGCAGTTTTTTACTGTGTGGGGGGACAGCAGTGTGGTCAAGTGCCACCTATGTGAGGTGGAGGTGCACCGTGGCCCCCGGGGGACTCACCTGGGGACTGAAGGCCAATGCACCCATATGTTCAATCACCAGCAGTTGGAGTGGCAGGCTGCCATAGAATGGACCATGCCTGCACCTGCTGGCTATTCTGTGGCAGAGGGTGCAGCTGTGCATTGCAGCATCCCTAAGAAGAGGAGAACCACAGCAGCACCTGCTGCTCCACCAGCACCCCCACTGCCCCCCCACCACCACCATCACCAGCGGGTCAGCCTGTAGAATGTGTGGACCCCAGAGAACTGCATGTAACACAGGCTAACTTGGCAGTTCTCGGGAGTGCTGTCGAGGAGAACAACGAGAGGGTAAGTGCTGTGGAGCAGTGGCTGGCTCGCATATAGGGACATCAGTTGCAAATTATGTCCATGCTGGAACTGCTGCTGGATCACTATGGGATCCCACATTATTTTTTTTTGTCTCACACCATGTGCCCCCCCCACATCTTCCTTGCTGTATTATAAAATGTATTCCTCCACCATCCCCGACCCTTGTATGTGATTATGCCCTTTTTTGTTGTCTTCCATATGTGTGACACTTTGTATTCTGAGCAGTGCAAGTATACTATGCTATACTGCATGTGTGCATTTAGTCTTCTTTCCAGTCTGCATATGTACTGCAGATACTGTCCAACTCCCTGACTTAAAAACATTTATTAATGAGTACAATGGTGGCATGGTGAAGCCTGGAGAGATACTACAAAACAGGCTTACAATACATCCAAGTAACTAGTAAAAAAATTAATGTTGTGATTTGTGACATGATCATAAATCATGATTTGTGACTGCATTTGTGACTGTCATGATGAAGAAACATGAATGCCTATGGCTGTACTTCCCCAGGCCCCGAAGAGGTGTGGCACAAAACTCTCCTACTTAAAAACAAATACTAATGAGTACAATGGTGGGGTGGTGAAGCATACAGAGATACTACAAAACAGGCTTGCAATACATCCAAGTAACTATTAAAAAAATTAATGTTGTGATTCGTGACATGATCGTAAATCGTGATTTGTGACTGCATTTGTGACTGTGATGATGAAGAACGTGATTTGTATCATGAGTGACTCGTGATGATGGTCCTGACTTAAAAACGCATATTAATGAGCACAATGTTCATGCAGAATTATGCACCACACCTGTCCAGTGCTCTGAAGTTAAGCCAAAGAAACAACTGTGACTTAAGTTAGAGATGGAGATTGCGCCCTAAAGAGATGCAAATGCACAGACAGATTAAGATTGCACTGTGCACTGAAGAGATGTAGATGCAAAGGCACAACACCTAACCAGTGCACACCGTCATACATTCAAATCTGGAAAAGAATACCTTTGCCGGTTGGGGTGGGCCACGGGGGGGGGCAGTGTACTGCACTGCTGCAGTAACAGTCACTAGTACCAGTACTAGTAAAGATACCACAAGGAAGTACAAAAATTACACAGCTGTAGTGGACAGCAGGTTCACATTGCTGAAATTATGTGGCACAATAAAAGATGTCTGATTTGATGACAAGCGTCACACACATACTCACACACACACTAAGTAATGCATAGCAAATTGAAAACTTCAGTAATATAACCACATATTTTAAACAAACTAAAATTATGCACTGCTGCACCACACCAATCAGCAAAAAAATGGCAAGAATTATTGAAAATATTACTGTGTGTACGTTAACACAGTTATACAAGAAAAATATCACCAAAACAGAACGCACTGTCTCTTTCTCCAAGTTAATCTATCTATACCACAGATATGCCCCTCCACCAAAGCACACTTCCACTGACTTTCAGTACACAGACTGAATGTTGTACATTAACATTCAAAATCCACACACAAACAATAAACGCTTGATGATATGCGCAAAGGAGGGTTTCCTATAATCGATGAACTAAAGTTCCAGCAAAAAAAAAAGACTCAAAAAGGCTTTTTTAACAGCTTTTAGAAGGTTTGAATCGCAGAGAGCTCTCAGAGCAGATTGTCTCCTACAGCTTCATACACACACTACCCAAAACTGAGGCTGTGCAGAACAATCTAGAGCCCATGTGACCTGAAATCCCATGAATCACTGCAAAATTCACCTTTGGAGCTTAAAAACAAGGCAAAGTACATTGTTTTCAATATACTTCACCTTAAGAATTGGTTGGAGTAGTGATTTGGGAAGGCAGAGTAACTCTAAGTCATTGTTTTCAATGGACTTTGCGTTACCCATTTGTTACACAAAGTACTCCGCTTCGCATTGCGGAGCACTCCGGGGAGTGAATTGGGGCCACTTCGTTCATTACTGATAGCGACCAGTGCCTCAGCTTCCAGTGCCACTGGGCCAGCTATGCTGATCTTATTCTGTTCTAATACTGATTTAATTATCGACTCACGGTGATCATATTCAAATCTCACATTGATCTCACATTCATCTCGTATTTCTCATTCCTGTCTCATGTAGATCTCACTTTCATCTAATGCTGCTCTCAATTTGTATCTTATACTGATCTCATTATGATCTCACATTAACTAAATTTTCTATGGTTTGCCTCATTTTCATCTCCTGCTGACCTCAGTCTCCTTTAATGCTTATTAAATTATCAGTGCAGAAAGATTTCATTCTATTCTCACTTTAATCACATTTTTATCTTATGTATATCTCATTCCTATCCCCCACTAATTACATCCTCATCTGATGCTGCTATCATTATCTCAAATTGCTCTTTATTTTCATCTCATCATTATCTTATCCATATCTTAAGCTGCTCTCATTGTTATCTAATGCTACTCATTCTCTTCTCACATTGATCTCATTCTCATCTCACAATGTCATGCTCATCTCATCTCATAGTGATCTCATTTCCATCTCACATTTAGCTTATTTTTGTCATTTTATTCCCTTTGCATACACATTTAATAATCACCTTACACTGATCTTAGTCATACACTGATCTTATTCTCCTCTATTTCTGGTGTCATTATCATCTCACATTGATCTCATTATCATCTCACATTGATCTAATTTCATCTCATGTTTATCTCCTTATCATCTTCTGAGCTCATTCCCCTCGAATGCTGGTGTCATTATCCTCTCACGTTGATCATATTCTCATCTCACATTGCTCTCATTTCATATTCTGGTTATCACAGTTTTATCAAATAACAACCCTAGAAGGCAATTTTTTTTCTTTTATGAATATTGTCCAAAAGTCATTATAACCTGAAACTTGAAGATTAAATAATAATTCAGGATCATATATTTCATAGCATGTCTTTTTTTAATTCCAGGGCCTTTAATTTCATAAATCCAATATTTCAAGATTTTGATTATAATCTCTTCTTCAGGGAACAGGCTAACATAATTAATAATAACACTTTTAATGCATTATAATGGTGTTAGACACATGGCAAATTAATTAGATTAAATTGTGAAATGTAGGAGTGGAAATATACTCCTAGTTGCCTTTTCAATAGTCACAAGGTATGTACACATCCATATAGTGTATTTGCTTGTTCATCCTAATTTTCAACCTTTCTGCAACACTAAAAGAAAAAGAGTCCCACAATATTTTCTTCATATATTTACAGAGAAACCTTTTCAAAAAGGTCATTCATTATGTTTGTTCTGTAGAATTATGCTTGTATTAATTCTATCAGTTGTTTTTTTCTTTTGAGCTCTTATTTCTCAGAACAGTGTGCTCCTTTACTTATTTATTTATAAATATTACAATTTACCATATATCTTTTATTTATGTCCTTATACATTTCTTAAATCTACTTTTTCTTATTTTCTTAAGCTGCCTTCAGTGGTCGATTTCTTTACTATATTATAGACATATAGATAAAAAAACCATCATTTTATCCAGTAGACTTAAATTCATTCATCCAAGTCTTTTGAATCACCTGCAACTGTGTTACACTGTTTTTTATGCTTTATAGGCTGAAGAAATCAATCGCTTACCAAATGTTGCATTTTGCAAGATATTTTGTCAGCTTTTTATAGTCTCATTTTCTTCCAGGCTGTAATAAAAACATTTCATTTTTACTCAACTTCGTTGTCCATTATATGTGTTTGTTTGGTCTAGGAGTTTTAAAAAACTGAATTAAAATAGACCTAACAATCAAATATAATGGACAACGAAGTTGATTCCTTCAACCTGTAATGCATATATCATAAATAACACTGTAACAAAGTTACAGGTGTTTAGATAGATTTGGCTGAATGAATTTAAGTCTACTTGATAAAATGATGATTTTTATCTATATGTCTATAGTATAGTAAAGAAAAACACCATTGGTGGCAATTCAAGAAAATAAGTGCAAGTAAATTTAAGAAGTATATGAGGACATAAATAAAAGAGGTAAGGTAAATTGTAATATTTATAGATGAATAAGTAAAGAAACACACTTTTCTGAGAAATAAGGGCTCAAAATAACAAATGGACCAAATGAATACAAGTGTAATTCTACAGAATAAACATAATGAATGATCTTTTTGAAAGGGTTTTTTTGTAAATATACAACTAAAACATTGTGCGGTTATTTTCCTTGTAATGTTGCAGAAAGGTTGGGAATTAGGATGTTCAAGCAAATACATGGACGTGCATATAACTTGTGACTGTTGAAAGGTAACATGGAGTTCATTTCCACTCCTAGTTTTCACAACCTGATTTAATTAACTTGGTATGTTGTCTAACACTGTTATAATGTATTAAAAAGTATTATTAATTAATTATTTTAGTCTGTTCCCTGAAGAAGAGATTATAATTGAGATCTCAAAATGTTGGATTTATGAAATTAAAGGGTCAGGAATAAAAAAAGACATGCTATGAAATATATGGTCCTGAACTATTATTTAATCTTGAAATATCCCAGTTTTATCCCATGGTAGTCTCATTTTCATCTAATGTTGATTTATAAACTTGTGATGATCTCATTCCAATCTCACATTTATCTCATTCCTAAATCACACTGCTCTCATTCTAATCTCAGATTGATCTCATTCCTAAATCACACTAATCTCATTCTAATCTCACATTTATCTAATTCCCAAATCACACTAATCTCATTGTAATCTCACATTGATATTATCCCTAAATCACACTGGTCTCATTCTCCTCTAATGCTAGTGTCATTATTATCTCAAATTGATCTTTTTTTTCATCTTACATTTATGAATTTAACCCTGTCCTGGACCCTGTCCAAGACTGGGCATCTAGCAATGTTGAACTGCACTCTTGAGCAGGCCAGAAATGTAATGCACTGATGTCTGAATTCTTGCTGCCAGATATCTGTAGGCTTCTCCAACCCAAGGTGTTTTTTGGCCTCCTACATATTTTTCAGCTGGATAGACTACTGGCTTGTGCTACCCCAGATAGCACATGTTAACATATCCTCCAAAATTGCTCCACTGTACCTGTTTGACCATACACCAGTCTGTATTACTCTGGAGTGGGGCCCAGAATTCCCAGCTCCTCAGCTGGGTTTTGGATCCTCTTCTTCTGTCAAAAGGTTAGTCAGGTATAACAAAAGTTATACAAGTCAGGTATAGCAAAATTACACAAGTCAGGTGCAACAAAGTGACATGATACAAAACATACTGTAAGTATAGATATACTGTGTTAACAACAACATATAGTGACAGGCACAGAAAGTCATAGCCGTACTAGTGGTGCTAGTACAATTTTCTCACAAAGTGGGTATAATGTTTACTTTATATTATGAATAAAGTGCAGAGTACACCATATGTATTTGAGGAAAAAAGAGTTAGTCAGTGATAGCAGTTACCTGTATAATGCGGGTGCTGTGTACCAAGGGGTTATTACCCTTGCCTTGCAGGCTCAAACAAGGTTGGGGGGCCTGGGTTCTGGTTCTGATGGAAAAGGGGGGGGTCTTTCCCAAAGGTAAGATAAACTGCACAGTACATCCATCCAGAGTTAAAACTTAATGTGGTCCAGATGATTTGAGCAGTACAACCCCCTGGGCTGCTGTACCTAGCCACCTCCCCCTCACAGTCAGCCCACACATGGAATAGCAAGAATCAATGCAATATTTCAGTATGCATAGAATTGACTTCAACTAATACTGGGCCCTATGCATGAAGTGGACAGGGATATGCAGAAAAGTCACTTACTCCACCTGCGATCCTGCACCCTGCGGACAGGTGCTCCCATACCGGCATTCACCAATGCTGGCCTCCTGTTTGTGGCTCCTCCTCCCAGCATACAGGACACTGCAGGGCAGCCAGGGGAGAAGTCATCATCCTTGGTAGGCATCCAATGGGATTCCCCTCTGTGACCCATAGTTGACCCAATGTGTAGGGTGGCATAGGTCTGGGCCTGTGCATGCTGATTGCAGGCACCCAGATCCATGTGGCACCAACATGTCCTGGTGCCGCTACTCCTGTATTTACTGGGCACTCACCCATACAGCTGCCAGTGCTGCCTCCTGCCGCCCAGTGGTCAGGGGCAGCATGGTGTGCCCTGTCCTGGTCCTCTGGCAAGCAGGCCTGTGCTGTGGTATCCCTGGAGTATCCTGTGCCACCCTCCACACCGATGTGGCCAGCACTATGCTGATTAGTGAATACCATGTAGTGCTAGCATGCCCCTGAAATGCCCCAATGTGAAGCTGTCTGTGGACGTGGAGGATCAGGTGCAGTGGGTCTGCGCACCCCACCTTTGTACATGCCGTGCGAAGGGCACAGTGGGTGTGGAGTGGCTATATGCCCTAGATACACACTCATAGCCACTCTGCACCAATAGTGCATAGGGCCCAATGTGCTTACTAATAACATGCTCATGAGCAGGGTTTGACCTTAACATTGTTTTACTAGCCCTGAACCTAGTGCAAATTGGCTAGGGCTAGTGCAGCTAACCCTCTACTTGTCCGTCTTGACTAGTGCAGATTTTTCATGGCTGTTAATGAAGTTGAAAAAGTCCCTACTTTAGCAGGCTGTAGTCCTTTTTGCTAATCTCCCTCAGTGTTCCAGGTGGCCTGGTGTGATTAGCAGCTCATTAGGAGCTGCAGTTATCTGGCAGTTCAAGAGGGGGATCCAACAAAAGACTCAATGTGAGTTATTATCACTCAATTGTTAGGATAGTCAACTAGTGTGAATGCTGTGATCAAGGGTAGAGTGGTTAAGTCACTAGCTTCCAGTTTGCTGAACTTGTCTTTGATTTGTCCCACAATATTAAGACCAGTGTGCCTCATTCCCAACCTTTTTGAGTGCCTGTATCCAACACTGCAGTGACAGAATGCTATCATGTATACACTGTCTGCCCAGCCAGGTGGTCTGTTCACTCTGTACTTTCTCTGTACACCACTGCAGACTAGGCTCTGAAGTGACCATCCACAGACCCATAGCTGCCATTACTGACTGGTGTAGGGGTTCACAGCTCCTCTTAATGGATCACACCAGTCAATGCCATCAATGCAGTACCACCTAGCATGTCATTTCATCCTAAAAACAATGCTTTGGAGCATGTATGGTACAAAGCAAAACCTTAGTAAAATATATAATTTGAAAGGTTAAAAAAGGTATTCCTGGTGTGCACAGATCATCCAGTATAGAAAGAGAGGTAGCGCAGCATCATGCCTGCATACTGCTCCGATTTGACTGATGAAAGGACACTGTTATGAAAAATCTGTTTTTGTTAGGGCAGAACATGTTAAATCAATATTTTTGTGCCTAGTATATATAAACAAATATGTAAAAGTTCCTTACATCTCAAGCCCCCCTGTGTTTGTTTAACTCTCTCCAAAGAAATCTTAGAACTTTCTCTGGCTCACTTTGCAGTGTAAGAAAACTTCCAGAAGTGCAGGTCTGGTTAATCACAGGGTGGGGGATGAGAGTGTCTTTCTCTGCCCGATTCTGTACATTGCCCTGCAGGTCAGGGTGGGATTGTGGTGACGTGCATGATGATGTTGGCTATTGTGTGTGCAGAGCTAGAGCTGCCTGATTGAACATTTGCTCTTATGGTATTCTCTGGTTTGGTGGGGAGGGGGTGAAGGAAGAGGAAGCAGGGGGCACATGGTGAAAAAGCAATGGGGGTACACACTGTGTGTGATTGGACTGCAGTCTTTTTTTTTTTTTTTTTTTTTTTTTTGCTGGGGCAGGAGACAATGTGGGAGCAGGATAAATATGCAATAATCAGAGTATTCCTTGGCTTGCATTTTTCCTGTATAACCAATCAAAATAGACCATTATTGTTGTGGGCTAGTGCAACCATCTGCGGGCTAGTGCAATTTTTAATCAACTTGTCCGACTGACTAGTGCAAAAAAAAGTTAAGGTTGACCCCTGCTCATGAGTCAGTTGTAAAAAGGTTACCCACCAATTTATTTGCACGGGGTAGTTATAGGGAAGTGGGGAAAAAAGGGTGCAGAGGATAAACAATATTCACTCACTTTGTCAGCAAACAGGAACATGCACAGTGCCTACCTCACACCAGCACACATTAGCCTCTCCCTGACTGGTAACAGTTTACTCCAATTAAATAAATGGTAGCTTCCCACTATCTTCACTGAGTACCCAGCTGTTGGAATAATGTAGCACTAATGATGCTGCAGCTGGTTGTCTGGCATTGGTGCACTTTAATTAAATTAAACAACCCCCCAAAGGCCATGCAATTGTAAAAATGGCAAATCGTAGTTTCTGATCCAATAGCCTAACAGTAGCTTTGATGAAACAACTATTTACAGTTTCCCAGTTGCAGGGCAAGCCCTGAGGTTATTCATGGTTCTGTAGATACAGTTCTTACAGGGTCTGAACAATAGACAGGTGGGCCAAGCAGTTTAGCTGGGGTCCTCAATCATATGAACAAACTGGTAGCTTTCCTGGCTGTGGCAGGATCTGGCAGCTGGCTTTATGATGCCGGTTCAACAATTTCATTGACCGGCATCACAGTGATGGGATTTATGTTGACCGCAAGTTGCAGTCTAAACAAATCCTGATGGTCTCCCGGTCCATTTTTTTATCGGCGGGTTTCACCCCTCCCAAACACCCCATGCAGGTGGCTCTACTCCCTGCACCCTGTACTAATTATAATCAGCTCTGAGTTGGAGTTGATTTGGGGAGGGCATGCAGGACCAGGAGACAGTGTGCCCCTGTCTCAGGTGCACCAACACAGTGACCTGTCAACAAACTGTCGATTTTGTCGAAAGCGAGGTAGATCACTGTGTTTGTGTCGCTGTTGGGGGGGTATACCTGGCAGCTTGTCACCCTTTGAAACAATGCAAGTTCTGGCAACTTGTCACCTTCTTTCTTGGCTGGGTTAGCAGACTGGAAAAAAATAACACTGGAGACTAAAACCCCTGCATCCAGGCATCCAACCCACAAGGGGAGACTATAGGTAATTCCTAGCTGTGACACTATCTGTCCAATTCCCCAGAGCATCCATTGCTGGCAAGGGTTCTTCTCTCTGGATCTCAGGAGTCAGGCTGTAGATGGCTTCAATCCCATTGCAGACTGGTAACTGTGGCACAAAGTTCAACAAGAATACGGTCACTGGATATCCTACCACTTTATAATAGGGATCAGTGTCTAAGCATCAGGCTTTTGACTGCTTAGTTGGAAATTACAAAGTACTGCAGTTTATACTTCTCTCTGACATTTCAGTTTTTGGAAATGGATCAAGCTTTCCCTGGGTTTCTGCCTGTAGAAACCCCAGGTATGCCACCACACTCTCCTCAGAGCTCACATTAGAGCCTCCTCTCACTCTGGAGGCTCCCAAACAACTCCCCAGATGGAGCTAGCCCATAGGTTTCAGGGGTTAGAGCAAGGCTCCAATTTGGCAATCAGGCAGTCAATAAGGCAAATTAGTATCCAGAACGTTCACTCGATTTTTGATTGGCTTTGCTAAATAGCACCAAAAGAAAGTCCTCTCATTTCCCCAGGAGTCACTGCTCAGTCCTTTTGGGACTCTTCAAATTCTGGCTAGTTGTTTAGCAGGTCAAGGGTAACCAAAATGGCTGCTGCAGAACAGTTTATGCAGAGTTACAACTTTCAGGCTCTCCTGCAAGCAAAATAAAAAGATTTAATAATAAATGTCCCAGTGTCCAAGAGCTGCCCCTCTGCCCTTTTGTCCAGTGGCAGAGCTCGGGCTTGCAAGGAGCTCCCCCTGCCTGTCACTGGCACTGTAGCCCTTTCCCCCAGGTTGAAGTCTGGGCTATGCATTACAATAGCAGCCTTGGCTGTGCTTAAATACATAGCATTTAACAGTGGCTTTACAAAGTGTTTCCTTTCTCCATTTAGTATGTCTTTGGCCCCCACTATTTATTTATTTATTGAAATATTTCATCAGTAAGGCACACTGAGCGTCAAGTCGCTCATCTCCCATTGTGACCTGGGAGGAAGGGGTACAATAGGAATGAGACATTCAAGTTATAAGATCAATAATAACATACAATTGTAAGGTAGGTGTTACAAACTGTTACCACCACCAAGGTCAAGCTGACTGGCCTGTAGTTGCCAGTCTCTTTCCTTTTCTCACTTTGTGGAGAGGGACTACATTTGCCCTCCTCCAGTCCCCTGGAACCACCCCTGTCTCTATCGATTTGTTGAATAGGGCTGTTAGTGGTGCTGCCAGCAAATCTCTAAATTATTCCAAGTACCAATACCTCGAACCCTGCTCTTGGACCACACGTACCAGTAGTACTTATAACACTCCCCCACCACAAGGCCCACCACGCAGACGTCTATCTCCTCCTTGTCTGTTGTGGTAGAGGTACTAGCTCTTGCTACAACAGATCAGCTCTTCTATGGTGGCTACTTTCCAGTCCCTAAAAACATCGGATCCTCTAGATGGGAGAAAGGTGGGAATTACAAGCTTATAATTAGCTCTCTTAGAAAAATCCTACTTATCCTCCTGCTATGTTCAGGCAATGTAGAACTCAACCCTGGCCCCCCAGAAGCTATTGTTTTGCCAGCAGAACTAGCCAATTTAAAAGGAATAAGCTTCATGCATATTAACGTATGTAGCCTCCTTAAAAAGATAACCTTAATATAAACCTGGGTAAATCATACCTCTCCTGACATACTTGTGATTTCCGAAACTTGGCTTAGACCCAGCACCACTGATAGAGAAGTAAACATACCCAACTATGCCTTGTTCAGAGCTGATAGGCATGCCAGAGGAGGAGGGGTAGCTATCTACGTTAAAGACAAATTTTCTGCCTTCTGCTTATCCTCGGCATCTGTCGCCAGCGAATTCGAATGCCTAATTCTCAAAGTGGAATTTACACAGACTACTGCACTCTGCATCATAGGATGCTACAGACCACCGTCTGTTGGCCTACAGCTTGTGTCATATCTAAGTGACAAGTTGGGACAGGGGCTGCCAGAAACTATTATTTTAGGAGACCTCAACTTTGACTGGCTCTCTAACACAGCTGCCCCCCTTGCATCCTTCTGTAATGAACATGAGCTGACGCAACTTACTACTGAACCAACACGCCCAAACATGAAGAACCCCAGTAAAAGTGCACTTTTGGATGTGCTAATGGTGAGCAAACCTCATCTCTTCTCCCATGCTGATTTCTTCTCAGACGACAGCGACCATTGTTTTATTGCGGGAGTAAGATCCACCAACCCAGCACACATCAGCAAGTTCTCTATGAAGAGATCCAGGTGCAACTTCAATGAACATGCCTACCTAAATGAGCTTAAGCACTCCCCTCAGTGGCAAGATTTCTACCTGGCCAAAACGATTACGTCAGCTTACAATATCTTCCACAACATTCTATCAAGGGCCCTTAATAAGTATGCTCCCCTGATTAAAGTTCAAATTAGGACCAAAACCTGTAAATGGTTCACCCCTCAGATCAAGTCCTTGCTTCTAGAAAGAGATAAGCTCTGGAAAAAAGTGCGCAGACTGAACACTGCAGAGGACTGGAACCAGTTCAGGAGACTACGAAATTTATGTACCAAAACAATCAGAGAATCGAAGGCCACCTTCTTCAAATCCGAACTCGACTCTGCCACAGAGTCCAATCAAGCTCTGGAACACAATCAATGATCTGCTAGGCCACTCCCCAGGAAATTCACTCCCAACCAAGATTACCTCTGGAAACTAGACTATAACCGAAAAGATGGATATACTTGACGCATTCAATAACCACTTTGCTACTGCAGGCATGGCATTTGATAACTCCCCTGCAAACATACGTCAATCCCAGACTGCCAGCCAACTGCCTGAAACTCCGATAGCTTCGCCACCTTTCTCGCTTCAACCTGCCCCACTGAAAGAGGTAGAGGACCTCTTGCTTCAGTTGAATACTAGAAAAAGTGCTGGGGCCGACACCCTTGACCCTTACTTCCTAAAAATTGCCTACCACGTACTAGCAATACCCGTCACCCACCTTTTTAACTTATCCCTGTCTCAGGGCACCTTACCACCTATATGGAAGACAGCACATGTCATATCGCTGTTCAAATCAGGTGACCCTGGCAATCTCAATAACTACAGGCCAATTTCTCTCCTTCTGGTCCTGTCCAAGCTCCTAGAGAAAATTGTAAACGCACAGCTGAGGACTCACCTTGAGTCTTGGGAACTGCTAAATCCTATGCAGTCTGGATTCAGAGCTAAACATAGCACTATCTCAGCCCTCACCAAAGTTACTAATGACTGGTAGCGTAATCTTGAGAGCAAAAACTTTATTTGTGCTGTTTTCCTTGATCTAAGCAAGGCTTTTGACACCGTCAACCATAGTCTGCTCCTCTCCTCCCTTCAAACCATAGGTGGACCCCTCCTCTCTCGTTGGTTTACTGACTATCTTACAGGCGCTTCAACAAGTTAAAAGCCAAAGGAGGCCTGTCCCTAAAAAACTCTGCAAAGAGGGGTACCTCAAGGTTCTATATTAGGGCCTTACTTTTTGCAATCTACATTAATAACATCGACTACTGTATAAAAGAAGCCAACATCCATCTGTTTGCAGATGATACAGTTCTCTACGTGAGTCGCCCAACACCTGAAGCTGCCTGCAATGACCTACAGTCAGAATTCAACCTTTTGCAAAGCCAACTCCTCCAAAAAAAGCTATGTCTTAGTGCCAAAAAAACGAAAGCGATGGTCCTCTCCCCTTTTATCCGTACAGCTAACCCTGTGTCCAGTGGGACAGTTCCCCAAATTACCACAGTTCTAGGTGAAAAACTAGGATTTCTTACAAAATTCAAGTATCTGGGAGTTTGGATAGACCAAAGACTCTCCTTCATTGAACATATCGAGGACTTGCTAAAACGACTTCGGCAAAGGCTTGGACTGTTTTTCAGAATTAACCAATTTCTCACCAGAGATGCCAAGAAACAACTGGTCCAATCCATTTTCCTATCATTGGTTGATTACACTGATTTTCTCTACAGCCAATGCCCCAACTCTTACATGGCTAAACTGGACACACTCTACCATCGAGCACTGAGGTTTATAATGGGACTCCCCTTCGACATGTGTCACTGCACCCTATATGCGGCAGTGGGGTGGACATCAGTAAAGTTCAGGTGCCACAGAAATGCCACTCTCTGGACCTATAGCGCCATCTCTAATAAGCTGCCTTACTATATCTCCTGCTGTCTTGCCCTGAGTATAATTGGGAAATATGCATTAAGAAGTTACTCAGCTATTACACTTAAAGTACCCAAAGTAAAATCTCGCTTCGGCAGGGCAGCCATAAGCTTCGTGCTACCTACCTACCTTATGGAACAATCTACAAAAAACCCTCAAATTAAGCACTCTAATTGGTATAAATGCCTTCAAGATGCTTTATTTCCATACAATCAGAGAAGTATGTAACTGCTTCACCCACTCAGACCTAGTACCGGTGTCTGCACTGGTAGATATCCACTCCTAGACCCAATTTTAAGTACTGACCCCCCAGCTTGCTCCTCACCAGCCTAATTGTTCTCTCTCTTATCTGCCTGTCTTATCAACACTAGGCCCATCCATCCCCTTATTCTTCCTTTCCCAACCTTGGATAGGAGCTCACTACCCTGGGTTGTGACACCCTACCATGCCCCGTACTTTATAGCATTCAATCCCAGGGCTCACACATACTCCTTTTCTCCATCCACCTTCTCTACATCTGATTTTACCAACTCCTCTCTGTGCACCATGCCATCCTAGCCTTTCTTCCCCTACCTCCCTCCTTTCCCCCCTACCTTCACCTCTACCTGGTGTATATTTTTATTTTTATTTTTTTTCTTCCGTTACTTCCTCCTGCAACCTTAGATAACCTGCTTTATCTTCCTATAGACACTTCTATGTATGTAAATACCATGTAATCTGTACAATATCTGTATAATTCTATGTACATATGAACTTCTTTTTCTTCCAATCTGTAAAGATTATTATCTGTATTGCCTTGTAAATACCTGTGTTGACCTGTGCATACAATTGTTCATGCTCCACCCTGGTCCATCTTGCAAATGAGCTTCTGCTCAATGATGAATGCCTGGTTAAATAAAGACTTGATTGATTGATTGATTCTGTGATGTATCCCATCTGGCCCCACAGCCTTGTCCCCTTTCAAATTCTCGAATTCCGTTAGGACTCTTTCCTCTATAAATGGGCTGGTATCTGCCTCTTTCCAATTGGTTCTCCTATCACCCAATAGTGGTCCTTCTCCTTACCTTTCTTCTGTGAATACAGAACAAAAATATTTGTTCAGGATTGTTGCTTTTTGTAGGTTCCCCTCTGCACATCCCCTCCCTTCCTTTTAACCTCACAGTCCCACCCCATGTCTTCTTTTAGGTGCCTGGGCTATTTTTTCCTCCATTCATGGCTTTGAATTCCTGACTGCTTTCCCCGCATCCCTCTGTTTTTCCATATATAGTTCCCTGCCTTCCCCCTCTGTGTTTCCTTGTACCTCCTGAAAGCTAACCTTTCCCTCTTACCCTACTGGCCAAGTCTTTTGAGAACCATAGTGTTTTTTTCTTTCTCTTTGTTTGCTTAGTTGCCTAACTCAAAAGATTGTTGTTTCTGCTATGGCTCCCTAAAGTTAGCCTAGTGTTTCTTTTCATCCCCCCCTTCTTCTCCTGCCAAGGCTTCCTCGAGACATTCCACAATTTTTGCAAATTCGAACCATCTGAAATCCAGGAGCCTTGCTTGCTTGTGATTTGACTCTTCCACTGTTCTCACACTAAACCACACCATATGATAATCACTGGACCCCGGGTAGCTACCTATCATTATATCAGTGATTCTGTCCCCATTGGTAAGTACCAGATCCAATACTGGTCCTTCTCTGGTGGGTTCCACCATAAGCTGCTTAAGGCATGCCCCCTACATGGTATCCAGGATGCCTCTGCTCCTGGTCATGGCTAAAACCTGAGTGCTCCAATCCACATCAGGCAAACTGAAGTATCTCACCAGCAGTACTTCACCTTTGGCTGTCATTTTGTGGAAGGCTTCCACTAGTACACTGTCCATCTCCTCCCCTTGGGCTGAAGGTCTGTAAATCACACCAGTGCGAATGGCAGTGCCATTTCCTGTCTCCAGGGTGACCCACAGTGCTTTTGCTCCCTCTTGCATTCCCTGAACTTCAGTTGCTTTAAATCCCTCCCTGATGTAGATAGACACCCCTCCACCCTTTTTTCCCACTTTGTCTTTTCTAAAGAGAGTGCAACCGTGTATGGCTATATCCCATTCATGATTCCCTGTGTACCATGTCTCAGTAATAGCTACAATGTCCAGGTCCACCTTTGCCATCAAGGCCACTATATCAGGGATTTTATTTCCAAGGCTGTGGGCATTCATGCACATCGCCTTCTAAGTGCTGCAACCTCCCCTTCTAGTAGCTCCCCTCCTAACCCCATGTCTTCCCTCCCTTCTCCTCCTGTTTTTCCTCCCATTCTTCCTTATCTCTGCCATTCAATCTATCTCATTTTTAGGTTTTAGTGCCAATTTCCCAATCCTAGGGTCCTCCCTACTGACTGCTTCATCTTGGTGGGGGGGGGGCAGTTAGCTTCTTCCTGCTTACTTTTACCTCCCCTCTTGGCTAGTTTAAATGCTTGCTAATGAAGTATTTAAGCCTCTCACTGAGGATCTTGGTCCCTCCCCAGATAGATGCAGTCTATCCCACTTGAATAGGCCTGCATCCCTTCAGGTGGGACCCCAGTTCCCAATGAAGCTGAAGCCCTCTGCTCTGCACCAGTCCTTCAACCATGAGTTAAATCTCATGGTGTGGAGTGCCTTGTACTCCCCCTTGTCTTTGATTGGTAGCACCACTGAAAAGGTTACAGTACATGCCACTTGTCTAAGACACCTCCCCAGCTCACTGAAGTCCTCCTGCACTACTCTAACCTCATCACCAGCCAGATCATTTGTCCACAGGTGGACAATGATGTCTAGATCTCCATCCTGTCCTGCTGCCCCAGCGAGCCTCTGGCTACACTTTCCATCCCTCCAAGCCAAGGAACTAGGTAGACACTTAACCTCCCTCTCTCCTACTCAATCCACTCTCAAGTCTACTCCCTAATGACTTTTGGTGTGAGCACCATTTGAAATGGCAGCCTGAATACGGAGCTCTGCACCATCATTTTACTAATCCAAGGGAATCCACCCTCTACTATCAACATTTTTATTCTTAAGGCAGTAGTTCTTCACAGAATGGCATCACAGAATAAAACCAGAGATAAATTGGGCACCCAAGCCACAAAACACTGTTGGAATATGCTCTGCTATCTCAATCCTTAACAACCGCAGCCTCCCCGGATACCCTACCTGACTCAGAGAGCCAGGGAGACGAAGCATGCACCATTACTTCAAAGGAGCTGTGTGCCACACTGCAGAAAATTAACACTACACTGGAGCGACTTGAGACCAGGGTGTTAGATGACCATCAAAAGTTAACAAACCTAGAACAAAAGACCGGTCAAATAGAAAAAGCAGTTACCAACTGCTCAATCACCATAGATGTCCACAACACAGCCCTGTTGGACTTACATAAAATGGAAATCCACCTAGAACAAAGGATCAAAGACCTAGAAAACAGGAATAGGTGGAATAACATCTGCATCCACAGCATACTGGAGGACTGAGACAAATCCCACCACATCTTTCATAGAGTCATTCTTGAAAGAATTACTCAACTTGCCCCCAGACAGACCACTTAATATTCTTAGAGCCCACTGATCTCTAGTCCCCAAACCGCGACACCTGAAAGCCCATCCTCGATTGTTCATCCTAGCATTTTGGGACTTCAGAGTTAAAGAGGGAGGTTTGAGGACAGCTTGGGGGAGGAAAGAGATCCTGTTTGGGGACACCTGTTTATTTTTTGAACAGGACTATACAGCACAACTTCTAGCTGAGAGAAGGAAGGTATTGTCAGTGGTTCACCTTCTCCAAGCACAAGGGCATAAGACTTTCATTGAATACCCAGCAAAGTTAAAAGTATCCACAGACAAGGGCACACACAGATTCCCTGATCTGGGGGCTGCCAGCTCCTTTCTACAAAGCTTGGGCATATCACTTCCACTAGAGGGCGCTTTCCAGCAGAGATTTAAAGTGGCAGAGAGATCTTGGCAACAGATGGGAACCAAGAGCAAGGGATCACAGGACTGCCTGCGCACTTCCGACCCGTGGGACAAAGTTCAGCTCTACACAGAATCCTCCGAAATGGATGGGGATGGCACAGATTCTAATCAGAGGCCTGATATCTCCCGGCTCAGTGAAATGAACTACCCCAGAGATCCTGACTGATCGTAATACAAAAAAGTATATTGGGGACTTATCTACTGGAACCGTGAGTGTCCCTTAATGAAAACTCTGAAGAACGATGGACTAGAAGTTAATTCGCTAGAAATGGGTGGTTATTGTATGGGGTTAGCCTGCTTATTTTTGTTTACATCAGAAAGCATGGGGTGGATTCAAATGGGTTACCGGGGAAGAGTGGATAGGATGGGGTGGAGGGTGGTAGGAGACCCTCTTGCCTCTCAGCTGGCTCCCTTCATCCTGTCTAGGTTGGGGGGGACCCTTGGCAAGGTTGGGTGGTCTTCTCACTTAGTGAAAGCGAGAGAGGGGAGATGGGACACTGGCTGGAGCGAGGGAGACTGGTCCTGTTGTCTCAAGGAAAGAAATCTTGTTTCTCCTGTGAAAGGGAGCTAGAGGCCGGGTTGCTGGCCTTTAGGGGTGGGCACTGGTGAAGCACTCTGGGGAGTTATTTGCTTAATTTCTGAACTTCCACCAATATAAGCAGCTGAACTCTGGTGGCTGGTTTGTTTTCACCTGTGGGTGGCTACACTGGCGAAGAGTAGAATAAAAAGTAACATATCTGGGAAAGAGACTAGGTGGATCTGGAGCCCCACATTTGCTCCATCAGTTTACCGGGTAAGTTGTTACATCTCCCTACCACATATAGTGATCTATATAGCATGACTATGTTGGAGAGATTGCCAAGGCCAGCTAGTGGGTTCCCCTGCTGCACGACGGGGGGATGGCAGACTGGGGTGGGGTGGAGTCTCCCGCTGTCTACACACTCCCCCCAGAAAGACAGAAAGAAAACAAGATTAATAGTGAAATAGAAACACCCTTGGTGGCCCATTTATGATAACCCTTAACATGGTTAGATGGGAAAGTCATCTTTGTTAGACAGGCTGCAAAAGGCATCGGACTAGAGTTTTCCATCCATAAGCCGGTGCACTGGGATGCTACAGCCCCCCCAGCATTAGGGCCATTCACAGGCCCAAGTTGGACAGAATTCCCAACTGGATAGGGGATTTGATCACACTGTGCCGTTCCAGCACACAGACGTGTGTGAACTCAGGACTGAGACATTTCAAAGTAGTAATTATATTTTATTGTTTTATTGTTGAAGGTTAACAGTTAGAAGTTAAAAGCGTAAAAGTTTAAATGTGGTTCACATAAAAGTTAGTTAGAAATGATGCAATTCTACAACATAGTGATGTTTTAAGTATAAGATATTGTCTATTCCTGCTTTTATGGACACCGCCACCTTTATTTCAGGAAAATGACTGATTTAAAAATTGTCTATCTCAATGTGAGAGGGATTAATAATCCAATAAAATGAGCTAAAATCCTGCAGGAGCTTCAGAGGCAGAGGGCCACCCTGACATTCCTGCAGGAGACCCTCCTGACCCTCTAGAAACACTTAAGGTTGAGACGATCTTGGGTAGGCCAAGTGTACTCCTCTCACTGTGAGATGAACCTCCACCATAGAAGAGTGGCCATTTTTGTGAGAAGAGATACCCCCTTAGAAGTAGATAGGGTAAAGACAGATCCAGAGGGCTAGTTTGTTCTTTTGCAGGGGACCTTTCGGGGACAAAAGTGTACACTGGTGAACATCTAAGCACCAAATGAAGAGACCCCTCGCTTAGCATTTGTGGAGAGAACACTCAAAAAGAGCGTCACAGACACATAGAGCCTGATCATAATTGGGGGTGACTGTAATGACGTGATTAACACTAAAGAAGACCATTTGGGACACCCTTGGGGGCACACTATGAAGACGGGGAAGTTAATTCAGAGGCTCACTCAGGACTTGGGTATGATGGAGATATGGCATTTTATGCATCCTAGGGAAAGAGACTTCACATATTACTCCCCTAGATACCAAGGGTACTCACGCATTGATTACTTTTTAATATCCTCTGACTGGATACCTGAGATTTCTAATAGTACTATAGGGAACATCACAATATCTGACCATGCCTTAATAACTCTCTCACTCGCCCTGGTGATAGCACCTCAAGAGACCTGTTGGAGGCTAAACACCAGTCTCCTCACCCAGGAGAACTTTAAAGGTCTCATATCACAAACAATCCAAATCTTTATACATGATAACCCTAGTGGGGATACCAGGGAAGGCATCCGCTGGGTTGCTTTGAAATGTTGCCTAAGGGGGGCAATAATTCAATATTCAAGTAGGTTGAAGAGGGATAGAATCAAAAACAGATTAACACTAGAAAATAAAGCAAAATCCCTTGAAACTCAATATAAATCTACCCCAAGCGGACAGGTTAAAACAGACCTAGAACAAGCACGAAAGGAACTTCACGGGATTTAAGAATGCATGGGATAGACATAAAGGAATTCTGGAGGTCAGGGTTAAGGGGCAACAGACTTCTAGGAAGCATAAAGTAAACTTACAAGCTCAAGTGGGCAGACTGGGTGGGCCGTAGGCCCTTATCTGCCAACACTGCCTATGTATCTATGTAACTTAAATTATTGGACATTCAAAGTGAGGGAAGGATTCATTATTCAAGACAGAAATTCTTTGAACAGGGGAACAGAGCCGGTAGGCTATTGGCTTAGCAAATCAGAAAAGAAATGGCAAGCAGAGTGATCACACAAGTAAAAACTAAGGAAGGTCTCCCCCCCCCCGACATGTTCCCCAGCAGAAACTGCTAAAACTTTTGCCAAGTTCTACGACGCTAAACCTATACTAGACCACCAGGAGAAAGTCAGTAGATTTCTGGCCTCTCTCCCTATTCCAGAACTGGATGAAGCATCTAGACTGGCCTTAAATTCTCCCCTAACAAAACAAGAAATAATTGAAAAGAGCAAACAACTGAAAAATGGAAAGGCCCTGGGGCTTGATGGCTTCCCGGACAAATTTTTTAAGGAATTTGAACCTAAATTAGCAGATTTTATGCTGTTAACATAATGAAATCATGTTGGACCATGAGCCAGTACCTCCTTTGTGGAACATGGTGCAAATCTTGGTGATATTTAAGCAGGGGAAGGATGCCCAACTTTGTAGTTCATATAGGCCGATTTCCCTACTTCCGGTAGATATGAAAATATTCTCAGCTATCATGACAGATAGATTTCAAACATATATATCACAATTAATCCACCAAAACCAAACCATCTTCATAGGGGGGCGCTTCCTTCAGGATAACATCTGGCGGCTACTTAATATTATCTCCCCACAAAAACACTTTAACTCCTTTCAGGCGGCTATTAGTATGGTTGCAGAGAAAGCTTTTGACAGGGTGGACTGGCACTTTATGTCAGCCACCTTGTTGAAATTTGGTTTGTGGGACAACTTTACCTCTATCATCTCAGCCCTGTATCATAGGCTGGAGGCCAGGATCTGGGTGAATGGATATTTCTCAGACCGTATCCCTTTAAAAAGAGGTACGAGACAGGGCTGCCCACTTTCCCCACTGCTCTTTGCCCTGTCCATAGAACCCTTAGCTATCTGGATTCATAGCAACCCTGACATCTCAGGGGTCTTAGTGAGTAGACAGGAGCAGAAAGTGGCACTGTACGCCTATGATTCCCTCTTCTTTTTGAGAGACCCCCAGAATTCTCTACCTTACCTTTTAGAGACATTAAAGACCTTTGGCCATCTGGCTGGGTATAAAATAAACCTCTCCAAGTCAGAGGCCATGCTACTAAGTGGCACCCCCCACAGCAGGTTTCAATGACACCTTTACATTCACCTGGGCCAAACATAATACGTTTGGATACCTGGGAGTGCAGATCTCAGCAGATACTTCAAGACTATTCCATACTTTATTGACTGACATGGCCAGGTGGAAAATGCTACCTCTTACATTATATGGCAGAATCCATACAATCAAAATGAATGTATTGCCAAGATTGCTCTTCCAGTTTCAAACACTCCCCATACAGATCCCACAATATTTTTGGACTCAGATTAACAAATCATTACAGAAGTTCCTCTGGGAAGAAAAAACAGCCTCAGACACCCTTGCGACTATTACAAACTGCGAGGGAGTGGAGAGGACTAGGTCTCCCACATCTGTATTACTACTATGTGGCAGCACAAGGGTCTTAGCTTTATACTTGGGCCAAAAGAAGAAAATAGTCAGGTTGATATCTCTTAGAACAGCAGTTGGTCCAGAAGGTTCAATTATGGACCATTCCCACCAGTGTCATACACCCTACCATCTGGTCTTTAACCCCGAACCCCTGGGTGAAACACTCCATCAGAATCTTACTTTGACTTCGTAAGATAACTTGCACTCCGAATAAAGTAGGCCCACTCTCTGTCATACGACATGAGGTCACCCCGCCCCCGGAGATAGACAAGGGGTACTAATACTGGGAAGGTAGAGGCCTCACAAGATTTGCCCAGCTGTTAGACAGAATGGGCTGCCTTCAATTTATAACTTTGAAAGAAAGGTTACTCTCTGTAGAGAGGATTTTTACTGATACCTACAGGTCAGGCATATGATCACATCAGGGGACACCCTTCAGAGGCTTCACAGGGATTTGACCCCTCTAGAACAATATTGGTGGGATCTGATTAGGATCAAAGATAAGTTAAACTATATATCCTTATTATACAAGGTGCTGCTTCCCCCCTCTGCGCCTTCAATTCTAGACGACATCAGGAAAAGGTGGGAAGCTGACAGTGGAGAGAGGGTGGTACCATCAAACTGGGCTCGCAGATTCCAGAGGGGCTGGCAGGTGACCTCTTTAGTGTACTGGAGAGAGTTTAACTGGAAGACAATAACTAGCTAATTTAGATCCCCAGTTATCACAAGGCACTTTCATCCACAGGCATCACAGGCATGCTGGAGACAATGTGGCACCCCAGAGCAACACTTTACCACATTTTTGGGGACTGTCCCAAAATACACCAATTCTGGCAACAGGTGCACGCTGTTATAGAACAGTTGGTGGAGTTTACACTACCACTTACTTTCCAAGACATGATATTAAGCTTCCCAACTTTATCAAGCAAAAAAAGGAAAATGGTTGAATTGGCTCAGGTTTTAAGCATGATAGCATTAAAATGTACCTCTACCTGGCTGCAGCCCATTCCCCCCACAAAAGAGCAGTGGCTCTCCCATGTGGAGGAGGTAGAGGGGATGGAGCATATTACATACACCATCCATTTAGATACAGAAAAGTATTTAGATATCTGGAGACCTTGGCAGGTGTGGAAAGAGGAACATAGCTATGGGAGACGTATAGTAAATGAAAAGTATATGATAATAAAGAGATTTTGTTGGAAAGAAGAGGGGGTAGATAATAATAAAATAAAACCTGCTTTCTGATTTTATCTGTTGTAAAACTATAAAAAAGAGAAGTAGGAAGGAGATGTTTTGATTGTTTGACAGTACATAACATATGTTGTAGAGACATGTATTATAGTTGTGTAGTAATAGGTGGAATTAAAAGAAATTAATCTGGATTGGTATTGTATTGGTAAAGGTGATCAAACAAAGTTAAGATACCAGTTGATTGTATTCATGTTTTGTGGACTGAATCTTCGTCAGTCTTTACTGATCAGCTGTTGGACTTCATTCGAGGCATATTTGACTTTCATTAACTTGATTATTCAATGTGGGAATAATATATTTTGACCCTGCACAGAACTGTGTCCATCTTGTAAGGTCTCTAGACCAAAATCAGGCCATCCTATCCCTCATCATTCTTAGGAATGCATACAAAGAACTGTAATGAGTACAACTGGTTCATTGTAATAATAGAATAACCATTTGATTAGTATTGTACAATAAGGTTAAATGATGTATATGATCTGTGGCTTTATAGGCATATTACAATACGTGTAGACATTATTATTTTAACAATAAAGGAAAATGAAGTTAAAAAAAACAGTCTATCCCCCCCCTAACAATAGAATCTCCCACCAGGAGTTGTGTCCTCCTCCTCTGGGGTCCTCTGCCTTCCCTCTCAGGTCTCCGCTATGGAGGACTCCCACATCCTCCTTGGTTTCCACTGAAGGTGCCTCTTTGGGACAGTCCCAACCTGTAAGCACAGCATAGGAGTTGTGCAGTGGAACAGTAGGAAGGATGTTCCTCTGCTCCGTGATTGCCAGCACTCCATGCACCAGACCAAGTGCACCTGCCATTAGGGCACCAATTTCCAGGGTTCGCCACCCCTTCCCTGAGGTCCCCCCCCCCCGGAGTTGGTATCTTTAGTTGGGGGCATAGGGCACAGCCCCCACAATACAAAGGGAAATCTTTTTTTAATTCCCTGGTGCCCTGATGGTGAGCGTAGTCAGGCTAACTCCATTATCACCCAGAACCCTGCTCCACAGCCTTCACCCTTGCCAAGCTCACTGCAGTCCAGCTGCTCCTCAGCCAAGGCAACCTTTGAGGCAGTAGGGGCAGACTTAGTGGTCCCTGAACAAAGGAGGAGGTCCCCCGAATCCTTGCCGACTGAGTCTGGAGATGTGCAACCTCCTCCCTTAGTCCAGACAGGTGACTGCAGATAAGACAACACCACATCCTTCAGGACATCTCCCCAAAGACTGTCGTCACATAGCCACTGCACTGCACCACTCCCATCATGTCTTATTTGTGACCCCTCTCCTGTTGCTTTGTATGCTTACTCTCTCGTCCCTTTGTTTTTTTTCTCCCTACTTTCCTACCACCTTTGTACCCTTACAGCTCCAGCCCTTCCTGTTCTAGGACAGGAAGTTCCTGTATTCCTTAGTAGACTCCTTCTTCCTTGCTCAGAGTCAGACCTCCAGAAGTTAGCGGGAAGGAGAGCTACACTTTTCCTTCTAGGAAGGTGATTCTTATGTATCTTGGTGATCCCTTCCTTCCTGCTCCCAAACAGGATGTTCTGCTGAGCTGGTGGTTTAACTTTTACACAGAGCTCCTCCAGACCCCCCACCAGCATAGCTGAAATGGGGGCTGCCAGGAGGGTAAAGGGCAGCAATTGGACCAGTACTAACAGGACAGGTGGCTGGAGGCAGCTTAGGTAAGCCCCACCCATGGGGGGAGGATACACATGTTCCTGATGGAGTAAGTGAGCTTAAGAGCTTGGACTTAAACAGTTCAGCAGAGCTATTGGTTTTACATTCACTTGTGCACATGTGCAAGGAACATCTTGGGAGAATGGGACACTTTGGAGGTGTGCCTGTCCTGTGCAATCCCCTGCTCCATTGAGCAGGCGTGGCGGTCCTGCACCAATCGATGCGGTGCTGTGTATGACAGCGGTGGTCTTCTCTTCAAAGAAAAACACTGCTGTGTGCTGGCAGCATTACACCCCCAAATCTTTGGTGCCACACTGGGAGCCCACCCCAGTGTGGCAAACGCCATCGTCGCCTGCTGATGGGGTGCCCAATCCCCATCGGCTCCACCTCCCCAAACAGCTTTCCCTGCTGCCACACTGGAGCCCACCCCAGCAGGCAAATGTCGTATCATCTGCAGACGGGGGTGCCCAATCCCATCGGCTCCACGGCCCCCGCCAGCCATCCTTCTGCCACGCTGGGAGCCCACCCCAGCATGGCAAATGTCCCGTGTCGTCAATTTAGAAAAAAAAAACCTGTAAATTAAAAATGGTCCCACGCAGCCGCCATGCCCCCCTACCACAACCTGCACCCACCCACTGCGCACCCTGCCTCCCCACACACCCCCTCACCCCATACCTTACCCCCGGAGCTTAGTGCAATGATCATCGCTGGACTGGGAACACGTCTGCACTCTTCAAAGCCAATTAACAAAATGACAGTGCCAGCACTCAGAAGGTGGACTCTTAAAAAGGCTATTTTGAAAATTTGGTGGAAAAATTCCTTAAAATGACCGTTTTATGAGCATGCGTTGCGCAGTTCCTACGCAGGCTTGTAAGTTCGCAAATTTTCAATATTTTCACTCCAGATTTTCAACTTTGTCAATTTACCACACCTTCTTATGAGTAGTAAAGCTGTCATTTTTCACATCTCACCCAAAATGTGTTTCCACCCATGTAGCGCACAATGGCGCAGTCGGTGTGTGAACTCAATGTATGAGACACATTAAGAAAATCACAGTGTCACTGTTCATAAGCAGAGATCTTAAAATGGCTATGTTGAAAATTTGGTGAAAAAATTCCTAATAATGACTGTTTTACGAGCGTGCGTTGCGCAGTTCATATGCATGCTCGTAGTTCGCGAATTTTCAATATTTTCACTCCAGATTTTCAACATTGCCATTTTACCACACCTCTTATGAGCAGTGCAGCTGTCATTTTTCACATCTTGCCCAAAACGTGTTTCCGCCCATGTAGCGCACAATGGCACAGTTGGTGTGCAAACTCAATGTATGGGACACATTCGGAAAATCACAGTGTCACTGTTCATGAACAGAGAACTTAAAATGGCCATGTTGAAAATCTGGTAAAAAAAATCCTAAAAATGACTGTTTCACGAGTGTGCAGTGCGCAGTTCCTACGCACGTTCGTAAGTTCGTGAATTTTCAATATTTTCACTCCAGATTTTCAACATTGCCATTTTACCACACCTCCTTATGAGCAGAACAGCTGTCATTTTTTACATCCTGCCCAAAACGTGTTTGCGCCCATGTAGCACACAATGGCGCAGTCGGTGTGCGAACTCAATGTATGGGACACATTAAGAAAATCACAGTGCCACTGTTCATGAGCAGTGATCTTAAAATGGCTATGTTGAAAATTTGGTGAAAAAATTCCTAAAAATGACTGTTTCACGAGTGTGCAGTGCGCAGTTCCTACGCACGCTCGTAGGTTTGTGAATTTTTAATATTTCCTCTCCAGATTTTCAACATTGGCATTTTACCACACCTCCTTATGAGCAGTGCAGCTGTCATTTTTCACATCTTGCCCAGAACGTGTTTCCGCCTATGTAGCGCACAATGGCGCAGTTGGTGTGCAAACTCAATGTATGGGACACATTAGGAAAATCACAGTGTCACTGTTCATGAGCAGAGATCTTAAAATGGCCATGTTGAAAATCTGGTAAAAAAATCCTAAAAATGACTGTTTTATGAGCGTGCATTGCGCAGTTCCTACACATGCTCGTAAGTTCGCGAATTTTCAATATTTTCACTCCAGATTTTCAACATTGCCATTTTACCATACTTCCTTATGAGCAGAACAGCTGTCATTTTTCACATCCTGCCCAAAACGTGTTTCCGCCCATGTAGGGCACAATGGCACAGTTGGTGTGCGAACTCAATGTATGGGACACATTGAGAAAATCACAGTGTCACTGTTCATTAGCAGAGGTCTTAAAATGGCTATGCTAAAAATTTGGTGAAAAAATTCCTAAAAATGACTGTTTTATGAGTGTGCATTGCCCAGTTCCTACGCACACTCATAGGTTTGTGAATTTTCAATATTTCCACTCCAGATTTTCAACATTGCCATTTTACCACACCTCCTTATGAGCAGTACAGCTGTCATTTTTCACATCCTGCCCAAAACGTGTTTCCGCCCACGTAGCGCTCAATGGCACAGTCGGTGTGCGAACTCAATGTATAGGACGCATTAAGAAAATCACAGTGACACTGTTCATGAGCAGAGGTCTTAAAATGGCTATGTTGAAAATTTGGTGAAAAAATTCCTAAAATGACTGTTTTATGTAGCCTGCATTGCGCAGTTTCTACGCACGCTCGTAAGTTCGTGAATTTTCAATATTTGCACTCCAATGACTTCCAAATACCTAAACAGCACATAGAAGCAAGCAACATTCAGCAATGACAAATGCTTGTACTTCTTTGTCACTGATTTTTTTAAGCCATGTCCTAGTGCCAAATACCACTGCAAATACCTGCAAGCGAATGTTCGGCATTGACAAATGCTTGTTAGTTTGTCATACAGGTCTGCTGATTTTTCAAAGTGGGTGTGTGAAGAGGCAGCAACTTATTTTTGCTCAACAACACTGGCGAAGTCCCCATGGCCAGGATCTCAGAGGCTATCAAGGCTACGTTGCAGGTGAGTATTATGCATATGTCCATAAAAGGCACAGATTGAGAGAGGCAGAACTTAAATGTGTGAAATCTAAGTTTAGGGAAGAGGAAGTATTGTATAAATACTCTTCCTCGGCTTCCCCTGATAGTCTACTTGCTGAGCTGGAAGATCTTCAGATTCAACTGAATGGCCTTACCTCCCACAAAGCAAAACTTGTGCTTCTCTGCACCAAACATTGCCACAGGAATGAAGGAAACAAAGTGGGGAAGCTGTTTTCTTACAGGCTGTGAAAGCAACAACTGCAGAGATTTATGCTGGCCCTTTGGGAGCTGACTGGAGGCACTCAGGCTTCCTGTTAAGGGATCAACAAAGTAATGGTAGACTTCTGTTCTTGCCAGGAAAACAAGCTGCACCCAGGGATCCTGGTGCAAAACAAAAACCAGAAGCTACAGAAAGAAAAGGTTCTGCACTTGGCAAAACCAGCATAGTCTTCAAAAAGACACACACACCTCAAATTTTGAGAGGTTTATTAAAGTACTGTTGTGCCAAAGTACAAAAACAGAACACAGAAAATGTACAATACCCTTCTCACAATATCCCCTCAAGCATTCCTCCCAGGAGTGCTTAAGAGTGGTAGTGTACCTTTTCTGTGTTAATGTATTTCATGATAATAGTGAAGTGTCTTTGTATTTTTAAATGGACATGGTGGAACCAAAGGCCAAAATTAACTAACTCTTAACTGTACAGTATATGCTACCAAAATGATGATACTGACATCATTCCTTTCTAGGCCAATCCAGGCCCTGTTTTGACAAACACATGTGATGAAGCCAGAAGAATAAGGCCATTAGGGCTATCTAGTCTGCACTGCAGGGTCTTCAGCATAAGCCAGTGACCCTGCCCTGATTTTTCCTTCCATCAACCCCTCCCTTGACCCTTATTTTCTCCTTAACTCTTTTCCAGCCTCTATTGAAGCTGCCTACTGTTTTCAATGAAACCGCCTCCTCCAGAAGCACATTCCAACCCACCACCACCCTTGCTGTGAAGAGGTGCCTCCTAGAATCTCTCCTAAACCTCCTCCTCCTCCAACTTGAGACTGTGTCCCCTCATGTTTGAGTTCCTACTAAGTTTGAGGAGCCCCTCCTTGTCCACCCTATTTATTCATTTCAGATACTTAGAGGTCTCAATTATGTCCCTTTTCTTTCCCAGGTCCCCGTCCTTGTTGCCCTCCTTTGGATCATCTCCAACAGGTTTATGTCCTTGATAAGGTATGGGCAACTTTGCTGTACATTGTATTCCAGGTGCAGCCTCACCTAGCTCCCACTCAAGCCAGCTGCTCAACTTAAAGTGATTAATCACTGAAATTCAACTAAAAAAATGAATAAACTAAAAGTACACACAAAAAAGAGCTGTATCTCTCTGTGTGTCTGATGGGGGAGGTGGGACCCTACACAGCCAATCAAACACTTCTCGCTCTCACAGAAATGGCCACTCTCTGCATTCCTCGCTACCACAGACACCCTATATGAGGGTGTGTGGCAATGGTAAATTTAATTTAATACAGTGAGTGTGAATGGGAAGCAACCTCACCAGTGTACCGGTGTGAGGAGGGGGGTGTAACCATTGCAGACCATCAAATAGTTGAGAAATTATCTCACTAGAGGGACTATTTTTGTACTCCTTTGGATATTAAAACCTCAAGTTTTAAATTTTCTTGGCATATAATTTATTACTTGTTTTTTTTCATAAATATTTACTTGACAAGCCCATTTTATAAGCACAATAAGACACTCCAAGGTGTGGATTATGGCCTGATAAGGGTAGTTCCCAGGTGCTAAAGGCACTCAGCACAAGTGCCTCATGCCTCATAATGCACCTGGGGCATGCTCTTATCACACCATTACCCACACCTCATCGTGTCTTATTGCTGGCATAGGTCATCGTTCTTTAAGTTATTTAAAAAGGTCCTATTCTGATTCCATGCAGCCACATGCCTGCCATGACTTTTTTCAATTAAGCAGTTGTAGGGCAAAAATGTCTATATCCATCCTGGAAAGCCTTAGCCAGCAGTTGATTTTGCAAGTGTCTATCACTGCATTAATAGTATCTAATCCTAGCTAAGACCTTATGTATGCTGCTGGGCATGACTGACCAAGAAGTTAAATATGAGGACTGTTAACTGTTTCTTCTTTCGATGTTTCATACTTCGGCACCACAGGCAGACTGTGCAATATATTTTGCTGTGAGTATGTTCACTAGTGGTTTGAATATGTAGCCACCACATGCGTTGTTGAATTTTCATGCTCCCAGTATTGATGTTTTTGTGTTCACTATGGCATTTGTGGCATGTTTCTCCAGTATCCATTTGCTGAAAAGGTCAGGCAGAGGTATACACAACTTAATGTGAATTACCAGTTTCTGCTTACCTAAGTGCCACTGTCTGTGCTCTTGTTTTGAGCCAAAGATCATGACATGTGTTTTGTTCAAATTGTTGGCTAGATCAAGTTCTTGAACTCTGGCTTCCAACATGTCTAATTTCCTCTGTAGGCCCCTTTTGATCAAGGCATATGAGGATCAAATTATACACATATGCTAGCATGGGACCTATGCAGTTATTTATTTTTAGAGAATCAGAATCTAGTGTTTCCAGGTCCTATAATAATTTGTCTATATATGGACAGAACGATGTGGGAGCTACTGTAGAACACATTCCTGTCTGACCCCTTTATTGGTGTAAAAGCTTTTGACAATTGGCCATGGTGCCACATCTAATGTGGGCCCAGGTATTCATATAAAGATTGGCAGTGTTTTGAATCAATGTGGGATCTATACGTCTGTTTATCAGATTCTTCCACATAATATTTCTGGAGATCAAGTCGAATGCTGATGAAAAATCAGTCAATAAATACCATGAATAATCTCTGTTTTCTAAGTTGAACATTTTTTTCTAGGAGGTGGGTTAACACAAAGCAATTATCAAAGGTAGAGTATTCACTTCTGAATCCCATTTGGAATTCACTAAGCCCCCCACCCCAAGTATTGTTTATTTGGACTTTAAAACAGCAGTGCAACAAAAAGTTGTAATGTTGTAGTCATCTGTATTTTAAGTTTAGTAACATGCTGCATAATGTCCGTTTTAGGTTACTGTAAAGGGTTTCCTTCGGTTCTTTAGTGTTTGTAATTAGTTCTATAAAAATGTAATTAATTTGCTCGAAATAATGCACTGCCCAGCAAATCACATGAAGAGAATGAACATGCTGCGCAAATTAATTACAAAATAATAAAGAGCTGAGAGACCCTTTGAGTAACTTAAAACGGACATCACGCAGCATGTTACTAAATTAAAATTACAGATGAAAATACTACAACTTTTTATTGCACAGCTGCTTTAAGTCTTTCTAAGATTATCTTTGAAAACATTTTCAGATTGCTGTTGAGTAGACTAACTGATCTACACATAGTGGGGTCAGAAAGACTACATTTTTTGTGAATTTGGAATGATGTCAGACCCTTTCCATGACTGGGACATGAAAGTCTCAGCTAGGCATTTACTATAACAAAAATAATCAAAGGATTGTGGGGCATTGCAAGTATATACTGTACTTTGGCTGGTATTCTGTCTGGGGCTGGGGCTCTATTCATGTTTAAGCATGTTATTGCCAGGTATACTTCTTTTCAGAGATAAACTGGAAGGTGTTATTTTGCCCAGGTAAACTAAACAGCACATGAGACAGGCGTCTCTGCATCAGAAAGTATTTGACCAGTACTCCACTCATGTGCTTTCCTATAGATTAGCATCAACAGCTTCTTTATAATTGATGGATCCACATGCTACTAGTTTCCAAAATTGTATGTGATTTGTTTCGTTCACTGCTTTAAGCATTTACCCCATAATGATGTGAAATATTGATTTTTTTTTTAATTTTTAAGACTCCATTACAGTTTTTTCTTTCTTTGTTTATGAGTTTAAATTAATCCCTCTTATTTGAAGTTTTTGCATCTTTAGTAATTGATCTTAGATGTTTTTTGAACTGTCTATAATCCTTATCAAGCCAGCCCTGATGTTGCTCATTATTCTGTTTAAGGGTGTAGTACAGTATATGTATAATTCTTTAATGTTAATGTTGAAGATGGTTAGTAGTCCTGACCACACGGACTCCACACTGGGCAGAGTATCCTTGCCATTCCTCTGCTCTGAGTAGGTCCCCAGTTCTTGCTTTTATTTCAAGTTCCAGATTATGATCCCAGACAATCCTTTTTTTTTTTGCAGTGAAAATAAGTTTGTAGGTTATTACCTGACTTAGTACTATAGTGAGGCCATTTAAAAGTATTGGGGTAGGTTAAATTGGACCTTTTTGAAAGCAACCATGACATAGATGGGATTCAGAGAAGAATACATGAAATTAGTACAAATGCTATACTCAAACCCAACAGTGAGGACAAGGGTAAATGGAACATTGTCTAAACAATTTAGCATTCAGAGAGGCACAAGACAGAGTTGCCCCTAATCACCTCTACTATTTGCCATTAGTATTGACTAGCAAGTGGAATCAGTTAGAAGTAAGGATCAGATAGAGGGGATCTGTGTAGGGGGTACAAAATAAGACTTCATTATATGCAGATGATAAGGTAATTTATCTGAGGAACCCGCAAACTACACTATCAACACTTTTAGACTTGATGAAAAGGTACAGACAAATTTCAAGATTCAAAATAAATATAAATGAAACAGAAATAATAAAAATTAGTGGCCAAATCAGTCCAGAGGACAGAACTCTTCTTCCAGGTACTTGAAATGCACACAATGTGCGCTATTTAAGAATACATATCCCAAAAACTCTCAATAACATATATACAGTGAATTTTGGTAAACTTAAACAGGAAGTGTTCACAGGCTTAAAAAGGTGGTCAGTACTCCCCCTTTCATTCTCCAAAAGAGTAGACACCATAACAATGAACATCCTACCTAGATTTCTATTCCTATATCAGTGTTTACCTATTGCAGTACCAGGATGAGACTGGAAGGAACTCAAAAGGGCATTTAAACAATTTAGTTGGCAAGGGAAAAAATCCAGAATCAGTTGGAAACTATTAACAAGACACAAAAAGGTTGGTGGGTACAGTCTGCCCAATTTTAAAGAATATTACCTTGCATCACAACTGGGTGATGTGATAGATCTGTTTAACAATTGAAAGGAGAGTGCCTAGAAAGCAATGGAACAAAATACCAATAAAGGCATTAATATTGAGAGGGTGGGGTGGGAAGTAAATATGATACAGGAACTAAGAGAAATAACCAAACACACCCTCAAACAATGGATTGCTCTCAAAAAGGGGTATAAGATTTCACACAAACAAGTTCAATGGATACCACTATGGGAACAGAAGGACTTCAAACCAAATTAGGGCAGTCCAGAGAAGGGCAACCAAAATGGTACAGGGACTGCATCAGAAAACATATGAGGACAGATTAACTGAACTCAATATGTATACCCTAGGGCAAAGGAGGGAGAGAGGCGATACGACTGAAACGTTCAAACACCTTAAGGGCATTAACAAGATGAAAGAGTCTAACATGTTTCAATATAAGAAAAATAGCAGGACAAGAGGACACAGCATGAGATTAGAGGGAGGCCAATTAAGGGGTAATGTGAGGAAGTTCTTTTTCACAGAAAGAGGGTGGATGCATGGAATGGCCTACCTCAGGAAGTGGTGGATATGAATACAGTGCATGGCTTCAAACAGGCATGGGATGGGCATAAGGGAGCAATACAGATGAGCATGAATAGATAGGCCATTGACAGAGCAAAGGCCTATGGTACATTCATAAGGAAGAAAAAGAAATGGGCAGACGGGATGGGCCTTGCAGTCCTTATCTGCTGTCAACTTCAATGTTTCTATGTTTCTATGACCTGCAAAAATGGATCTCACTTTTAAGAGATGGGCAGCAAAGGGACTGGATTACATAACACATGTTTATAATGATAGAGTAATGAAACCTTTTAGGCAACTATAACAAGAATTTCAACTTACACATGCATATCTATTCAGGTATTTTCAAGTGAGAGCCTTTCTGACAGAAATACCAGAGGAGTTATGGTCAGATCAGCATCTCATAATGAAACAGATTTACGTAATAGCTCAACAACAGGAAGCTAAGCATGTAATCTCCAAATTGTACAGTATCCTAAATAAGGAGAGAGGACTAAAAAGGATAGACAGGGTACAAAACAATGAGAGGAAGAGATAGGCAAAACATTAAACATAAATGAGTGGAGGCAAATATGGGAAGCAACACACAAAACTACTCTATCTGGAAGCTGGAGAGAATTTAGATGGAAGATTAATAGTCGATACTTTCTGACACCAGACAGAGCAAAACATCTGAGTGCCAACACTACAGACCTTCACTGGAGAGATTTTAGGGAAAAGGGGACACCCACACACATTTACTGGAGATGTGAGAAGTTGCAGGGATACTGGACAGAGGTGCACAACTGGATCACAAAAACTTTAGAAATATCATTACCATTAGAAGGGTTTAACATAATTTGTGGCCTATACCCATGGGAAATGAAAAGTAAAAACCAAAAATGTATGTACAATATAATGATTGCAGCGGCACTGAAGACCAGAACTCAAAGATGGCTAAAAGCAGAACCTCTCTCCAGAGACAACTGGATTCAGAACTGTACAGAAAGTGGAGCTTGATGAGCAAATGCCCTTTGACTTTGGGAGGTACGGCAGCAAGATATTTTATTAGAGATATAGAGCCAATCTCCACTAGACTTAGGTTATAAACTGACCTATTCAATACAAGGTGGCTGCCCGATATACATCTGGTGGAAGAAATAGAAGGTGTGCCAGTCTTAGAGCAGCTACTATACCTTTAAAGTAGACCTTAGGCTGTCAGGAAATGTAAATCAGGTCACGTAGAAAGTTTTGTTTAGGCAGTTAAAATATGAATGTTAATCATCGGCCAGTTTAAAGGCAGATACAAAAGCAGCAGGAGACTCAGTAGAAAGGAATAGAATGTGAAATGCAAAAGACTAAGAAATTAGAAGTAAACTTTGAGATAAATTATAAATTGAATGTATACCCCAAATGTGTGTCTGTGGCTGCTTACAGTATGATGTAGCCAGATAATGTAAGTTATAGGTGTTTTGGAATCCATTCTGGAATTTCAGATGTGTTAAGATAAGTTGTTTCTTTCTTGCTTATTGTCTATTGATGTAAAATCTGACATCTGGTCTACGCATGCCTGAAACTGGAACTGCTAATGCTGATATGGATAGTATTGTATTGTGTATCCTACCGATGTTGTGCAAAGTTTAGAAAATCAATAACAAATTTACATGATTAAAAAAAATTGAATGTCTGACAGATAAATGTTAAGTGACAATTGTATGCTCTATTTCATTAGAAAAACAAGCATTTGTCAATGCAGAATGTTTGCTTGCTGGCATTGGCATTGGTAGTGTAGGAGTTACAGAGCTGCATAATAGGAATGGCAGTGAAGTATTGAACTGAAGCCAACCCCATCACCACCCTGCAGATAGTGACAGGTATTGGGGTGTGCCTTTGGGTCATCAGGCATAACGGCCATGCCATTTCACCTCACTGTACTGTGCAGACACCGACAAGAGTCACGGTGTGCCTTGGGGTCTTTGGCCCTTATGCGCACCCCATTCCATCAGGAAATATTGTGAGATGGGTGCAGTATAGGAGAAAGGGGTGAACTTTGGGGCCAAAGGGTCCAAGGCACACCTCAATGCCTCTCACTGGCTGCAGGGTGTGGGTGGGGGTGGAATGGTATGAGCATTGCAGGTGACAATCCCAAGTCACAGCCCTGATGCCTGACATTCTCTACAGGGTGGGGTGTTATGGTCGGAAACCCTAACGCCTCAGGCATTCGTTGGTATTTTAACTCCAAATTTTCAACATGGGTTTTTTGTGACCCCCACCTCATGAACAGTGGCAATATCAGTTTGTTAGCCGAAAGCTACTTCTGCACAGTGACTACGGCATTTGTCACCACACTTGCAAAAACACATTCTGAACAGGATGTGAAAAATGACAGTTGTACTGTTCATGGTGAGGTGTAAAAAATGGCAATGTTGAAAATCTGCAGTGAAAATATTTAAAAAAATGGTGAAGTCATGAGCGTGCGTAGAAACTGTGCAACGTGCACCCGTAATGTAATTAGTTTGGGACCTGTTTATAGCAGATTGTCAACACAGGCATTTTGGGACCTACGGTCATTAGCTGTGTCACTGTAATTTTCCTTTTCTGTTCCGAACAATGATTTCCCACAGCTACCACGCATTTCTGTGCTGAAATTGTGAAAACACATTTCAGCCATGTTGTGAAAAATGACAGCTGTACTTTTTATAAGGAAGTGTGGAAAATGCCACTGGTGAAAATGTGGACTGAAAATATTACAAATTTATGAACTACGAGGTGCATGGAAACTCGTAATGCTCACTCAGTAACACAGTCATTTTAGAATTTTTTACCAAATTTTCAAAATAGCCATTTTAAGACCTCTGCTCTTGAACAGTGTCACTGTGATTTTCTTAATTTGTCCCATACATTGATTCCGCACACCGACTGCGACATTGTGCGCTACATTGGTGGAAACATGTTTTGGGCAAGATGTGAAAAATGACAGCTCTACTGCTCATAAGGAGGTGTGGTAAAATGGCAATGTTGAAAATCTGGAGTGAAAATATTGAAAATTTGCGAACTTATGAGAGGGCGTAGCATCAGCGCAGCAAACGCTCATAAAACAGTCATTTTTGGGAATTTTTTCACCAAATTTTTAACATAGCCATTTTAACACTTCTGCTCATGAACAGTGTAACTGTGATTTTCTTAATGCATCCCATACATTGAGTTTGCACACCGACTGCGCCATTGTGCGCTACATGCGCGGAAACCCATTTTGGGTGAGAAATGAGACATGACAGCTGTACTGCTCATAAGAAGGTGTGGTAAAATGGCAATATTGGAAATCTGGAGTGAAAATACTGAAAATTTGCGAAGCTACGAAGTAAAAGTGAGGGAACAGCGCAACGCATGCTTGTAAAATAATCATTTTGGGAATTTTTTCACCAAATTTTTAAGATAGCATTTTAACACCTCTGCTCATGAACAGAGTTACTGTGATTTTTTTAATTTGTCCCAAACATTGATTTTGCACACACGACTGCGCCATTATGTGCTATATGTGAGGAAACACATTTGAGGTGAGATGTGAAAAATGACAGCTGTACTACTCATAAGAAAGTGTGGTCAAATGGCAATGTTGAAAATCCAGAGTGAAAATATTGAAAATTCACGAACCTATGAGCATGCGTAGGAACAGCGCAACGTGCACTCATAAAACAGTCATTTTTAGGAATTTTTTCACCAAATTTTCAACATAGGCTTTTTGACAGCCCACCTTATGAACACTGGCACTGTCATTTTGTTAATCAGTCCCGAAAGGTGATTTCACACAGTGACTGCGAAATCACCCTTCGGGACCGATTAACGCCATGAGAGTGACAGAATTCATGAAGAGGGGTCCCAAAAATCCCATGTTGAAACTTTGGTGCCAAAATTCCAAAAAAATGCCTGAGATATGCAACGAAGTTGAAAAAACCCTATTCATTACATTATACAGCTTACCAGCATTTCCTCAGTTCGCGGTCGGCTTTGAAGAGTGCAGACGTGTTCTCGGTCCACTGAAGATCGTTGCACCGAGGTCCAGAGGTAAGTATTGGGTTAGGGGGTGTGGGGAGTCAGGGTGCACAGTGGGTGGGCGCGGGTAGGGGCAGAGACAGAGAGGGACCGTTTTTGTGTTGCAGGTCTTTTTCCTTTTAACAAAGGAGGAGACGATGCGGGACGTTTGCCACGCTAGGGCGGGCTCCCAGCATGGCACAAGGATGACTTGTGGGGGGGGCATAGAGCCAATGGGGGATTGGGCACCCCCATCGGCAACAGCATCTGTTGCCACGCTGGGGTGGGCTTCCAGAGTGGCACCCTGTACTCTGGCGGGGGGACAGTGGAGCTGACAGGGATTGACCACCCATTGGCTATAATGTGTAGCAACGCTTGGGTGGGCACCAGCGTGACATATACAACTCTGTTTGGGGCGAGGTTACTAACGGGATTAGGCAACCCCCGCTATTATACAGTGGGGGGCGATGCAGTATGGGTGTGTGTGTGTGTGGAGGGGAGCATGCATGAGCAGGCAATATCTTATCGCTGCTCACTGAGCGTAGCTCCCCCTTTCAACTGTATGCCACTGCATTTTGGACTGCTGTCATAGACAGCTCCAGCAGGTGTTGGAGAACTGGGGCCGTGCCTGCAAACACACTGACTGAATTGGAAGAGGGCTGCCAGACCTCCGAAAACTCTGATGATTGCACTATGTTTCTTGCACATGCATGCAGGCAAACATAATGAAGTTTTAAAAAAATTAAATAAATAAACAGTTTGAACAACATTTCAGGAGTTGTATGAGGTGTATGTGCACGAGGTCAGGGGGAGCTGGAAGACAAAGATCACGTAAAAAAATTGTATCCCCTGAACATAAATCTAATTAGAAAGCTTCCCTCACCAACACCTTCCCATTTATGAAGCGGACACCTGTTTCTGATAGCTACATTATCCAGGTCCCATGTCTGCTGTTGTAAAGAATGCATGAAGTGTACAAACATAAACTAATCAGACATCATTTACAAAAGCGATTTACACATCAGTACTTACTCATCAGTTGTTGTGGGGGAAGGAAAGGGGGGATGATATATTATTGCTGTTATAGTTTAGGAAGAGAAAGGCATCTGGTGTCAATCCTTGTTAGCAGACAGAAATACAGGCATGATTCCATACTCATTTTTATGGCTGCATCATATCATGATGCAGTGCTGACGTATTGCTGTCAGAAGAAGGGCTCTGAGACTGGAATTCCTAATGCAGCACAACTTTTGCTGTTATGAGGGAGTGGAATCAAGCACAGCTTCCTTAAAATATCTCTCCATCCTCTCATCCACTACAGTATGTTTTCTTCTCCCCTCCCCACCACACTATTGTTTAGTCTTACTGAGCCATACATATACTTCCTCTTCCTTCCTCCCTCCCTCCTCCTCCCTCTCCCTCTCCTCCTCCTCCCTTTTCATCCCTCCCTCCACGTTAAACAACTACTATACTGCTGGTTGCACTCCAGTGCCATGGAGGTCTGGTGAGCTTTGCTTAGCTTGAATTAATTTGGTGTTTAAGTTTGCTGGTGTTTCAATTAACAGCACTGATGGTCAAAATCATGCAGTCATCGACCCTCCCTAAGCAACTGATTCATTTATATTTTTATCTTAACCAAAAAATCATTTTGCTCTGCAAGTCAGCCATGGGGCTGAATTTCCCTTTCACTGCTTAACTGAGATACTTTTTATTTATTTAGGATCTTGGAAGTACCTTTTTGAGTCAGAAGCTCTTTACATAGGTTCCAAGCCATCATAAGTACATAAGAGGGAAGCGTATGTGGCCAGCAGAAAGCTTATAACATTTACAATGTCTAAGGGGGGTTAGCAGTTACAATAACAGTATATAGAGCAGAACAACTAAAACATCATATCCCAATCTATGTTGAGTAGGAAGTACAAAACAGTCTAAATCTTTGACAATACAAAAGATTACAGATCAAATAAGAATCAGCCCATGAGGTCTTGTCTGAAGCAATGGGAGTAATGTATAGAAACAATAAGGGTAGATTGGACAGAGGGCATGAGCTAGAATGGAGGGAGGAGAGGTGAGTGCCTCGGCTACATCAGCAGGGCAAACTGGAATAGGTGAGGTGAGGGAGATAGGGGATGGGGGAAGCGGGAGGGAAAGGGAGAGAGGAGAGATTGAGAATGCAGAATGTGGAGCAAATGTACCAAAAACAAGGGGGGGTTGAGGGGGCTAGGAGTAGAAGGGGGCTGGGAGCAGCAGGGAGCAAATGAGGAAAAGAATGAGTGCTTTCAAATGGGAAGAGGGGAGAGGGCTGAATGGGAAGAATAAGTGTTAGGATAGTGCTGGATTACTTCAAGCAGTTGCAGATGGCATCTGCTACAAGCTGTTGCCATAATTTCCTCTTGAAAGAGACCAGGGTGTAAGTTAAAGATGTATCCCTACTGAGTGAATTAAACCAAAGTGGAACTTGATGAGCAAATGCCCTCTGACTTTGGGAGGTACGGCTGCAAGATATCTTAAAGGTTATACTATCTGCACTTCTGGTACTACGCTGGTTGTTGGAGGGAGTGAGGTGCTTACGTAACCCAGGTGGCATAAGACCTAGTGTGACTTTTTTTGTCAAAAGACAGGTATGGTACATAAGTCTGCCCTTAAGCTGGAGCCAGTAAGTCTGAACGTACAGGTCACAGGTGTGGATCAGATGCCCAGCCCAGGTTAGATGGCAGCTAGCTTTGATTAGGGCAACTGTAATGCAATGCAGGGCAGTGTCCATGGCTGCACCATAAATGATGAGTCCTTAATCTATGAGCAAGACAACTGAGCTTTATATGGCAAGGGCGAGGGCCTCAGGGGATAGACAATGCCATAAAGTACTGTAGTCCTGTTTACATATTGACTGACCTGGCAATATCGTCAATGTGTGGAACATAAGATAAGGTACTGTCAATTGTAATCCCCAAGTACTTAAAGTGTGGAACTTGCTCCAGTGGGGAGCCTTCAACATTTTTGATAGTAAGAGGGTAGATTCTATGCCTGTTTTGGGGGTTAGGGTGAATAACATCGATTTAGTCTTCTTATAGTTCTTGATTAGCTTGTGGTTTCAGAACCATTTTTCAATTTCAGCAAAATGTTGTTGCAATTGGTTCTCAAGGGTCTTGGGGTCAGGGTCACTGGCAAAGATGATTGCATCATCTGCATCTAACAGGACATAACCCTGGAAGACATTCAGGAGTGAATTGAGGAAGATACTAAAGAGGAGGGGTACAAGGATGGATCCTTGTGGTACTCCTAAATGAACAGATCTACTATCCTAGAGGACTGTGCCAATCTTTACTTGCTGCATACAGTTGTATAAATAGCTTCTGAACCATGCCAAGGTATAATGTGAGAGACCAATAGTTGCAAGCTGGTCAATCAAGAGGGCATGGTTCACCATATCAAAGGCTTTCGTTAAACCAATAAAAGCCTCACCTACAAGATGACCATTATAGAGTGAGTGATGTATGAAGCCTGTGAACTCAAGTAATGCTGTTGTGGTGCTGTGTCCATGCCAAAAACCATTGGAATTGGTACTTTTCCAGATAGTCAACCAGCTGGTCCGCTACTATCCATTCCAGGGCTTTAGAAAATTGGGGGGAGAATGGAAATGAGTCTATAATTACTATGTAAGGCACAGTCACCACTCTTATGCACTGGTGTCACAATCGTTTCCTTCCATTTGTGTGGAAATTGTAAGAACCTAAGGGAAAGGTTAACTATGTGGGTGACTGGGGCCAGGATTTCATCAAGGGTAAGGGCAAGAAATTTGAGATCGAGGTCATCACCACTGTGTCTAGATTTTCTAAGCACCTTAAGAAAGTATTTTTTGGCTTGGTTTTGCATGATGACTTTGAAGCAGAAAGGGGGTAGCTATAGGGCACCATCTGGGCACCTGCGGTTGTCGCTTATGTTATTGGAGGAGAAGAAATCTGGGGAGGAGGACACCACTGAGATCAGTGAATGCATTCCTGAACATGTTAGCAATTAGTCTTGGAACAAGGGAAGGGGCACCTTCGATACTGAGCACTGTGGGAGCTATTGTGAGGTCTTTCTCAGTGACATCTTTCAAGTAGCTCCAGAATTTTCTGCCATCCTTCCAGGTGCAAGAAAGAGCTTCTTTGAAGAACTGGCTTTTTTTAGCTCAGATAGCCCTGGTGCAGTCATTTTTATGTTTGCTGGCACGCATGTGCAAGAAACATAGTGCTATCATCCGAGTTTTCCAGAGGTGTGTCAGCCTCTTCTAATTCAGTCAGTGTGTTTGCAGGCGCGGTCGCAGTGTGCCAATCACTGCTCTAGCTGTCTATGACCGCAGTTGAAAATGCAGTGGCATACAGTTGAAAGGGAGAGCTCTGCTTCAGTGAGCAGAGCTCCCTCCTCAACATGCATGCATCATATTGTGGCTGACATGCGCCCCCCCATGCACATACTGTAGGAGTGAAAGGGGTGCCCAATGCCCCATCGGCTTCACCCCCAAAAGCTTTCTGCCCACGCTGGGAGTCCACCCCTAGCATGGCACACATCTGTACGGGCCGATTTGCGGTGCCCAACTTCGTCGGATCCAGCCCCACAAGCAGCCTTACAGCTGCCATGCTGGGAGCCCACCTCCCAGTGTGGCACAAGCCCATATGGCTAACGGGTGCCTAATCCTCGCCGGCTTCAGCCCCCCAAACAGCCTTTCCAGCTGCCATGCTGGAAGCCCACCCTTAGTAGCGAAAACGCCCCGCGCGCCTTAATAATAAAACCCAAAAACTGTAAATTAAAAATGGTCCTTCCAGTCTCCCTGCCCCCACCCACTGTGCACCCTGCCTCCCACACCCTCCCCATACTTACTCTCTGGAGTTCTAGCGACGATATCTTCGTGGACCTGAACGCTGCTGCACTCTTCAAAGCCGACCATGAACTGAGGAAATGCCGGTAAGCTGTATAATGTATTAAATAGGGTTTTTTCAACTTTGCTGCATATCTCGGGCATTTTTTGGAATTTTTGCACCACATATTCAACATGGGGTTTTTGAGACCCCTTCTCATGAATGTTGTCACTTTCATGGCGTTATTCGGGCCTGTAGGGTGATTTCGCAGTCACTGGGCAAAATCACCTTTCCGGACTGATTAATGAAATGACACTGCCAGTGTTCATAAGGTGGCCTCAGGAAGCCTATTTTGAAAATTTGGTGGAAAATTCCTAAAATGACTGTTTTACGAAAAGGTAGCAGTTCCTACGGACTCCTCGTGAAGTTCACAAATTTTCAATATTTTCATCCAGATTTTCAACGTTGCTATTTTACCACACCTTCTTGTGAGCAGTATAGCTGTCATTTTTCACATCTCACTCATAACGTGTTTCCGCCCGTGAAGCGCACAATGGCGCAGTCAGTGTGCGAAATCAATGTATGGGACAAGTTAAGAAAATCACAGTGATGCTGTTCATGAACAGAGGTCTTAAAATGGCTATGTTGAAAATTTGGTGCATAGATTCCAAAAAATGACTGTTTTACGAGCGTATGTTGCGCAGTTCCTATGCACGCTCATAAGTTCGCAAATTTTCAATGTTTTCACTCCAGATTTTCAACATTGCCATTTTACCACACCTCCTTATGAGCAGTGTAGCTGTCATTTTTCACATCTCACCCAAAATATGTTTCTGCCCATGAAGCGCACAATGCTGCAGTCGGTGTGCGAAATCAATGTACGGGACACATTAAGAAAACCACAGTGACACTGTTTATGAGCAGAGGTCTTAAAATGGCTATGTTGAAAATTTGGTAAAAAAATTCCTAAAAATGACTGTTTTAGGAGCGTGCGTTGCAGAGCTCCTACGCACGCTCGTAAGTTCGAAAATTTTCAAAATTTTCACTCCAGATTTTCAACATTGCCATTTTACCACACCTCCTTACGAGCAGTACAGCTGTCATTTTTCACATCTTGCCCACAACATGTTTCTGCCCATGTAGCTCACAATGGCACAGTCGGTGTGCGAAATAAATGTGTGGGAGACATTACAAAAATCACAGTAACACTGGTCATGAGCAGAGGTGTTAAAATGGCTATGTTGAAAATTTGGTGAAAAGATTCCCAAAAATGACAGTTTTAGGAGAGCATGTTGTGCAGTTCCTACGCACGCTGGCAAGTTTGCGAATTTGTAATATTTGCACACCAGATTTTCAACAGTGCCATATTATCGCACTTCCTTATGAGCAGTACAGCTACCATTTTTCACCTCACTCAAAATGTGTTTCCGCACATGTAGCGCACAATGGTACAGTCGGTGTGCGAAAACAATGTTTGGGACAAATTAAGAAAATCACAATGACACTGGTCATAAGCAGAGGTCTTAAAATGGCTATGTTGAAAATTTGGGGACAAAACTCCAAAAAATGACTGTTACGAGTGAGCATTACACAGTTTCCATGCACACTCATAAGTTCATGAATTTGTAATATTTTCAGTCCAGATTTTCACCAGTGGCATTTTTTCCACACCTCCTTATGAACAGTACAGCTGTCATTTTCCACAACATGGCCGAAATGTGTTTTCACACTTTCAGCGCAGAAATGCGTGGTCGCTGTGGGAAATCATTGTTTGGGACAGATAAAGAAAATCACAGTGACACTGCTCATGATCGGAGGTCCCAAAATGTCTGTGTTAACAATCTGCTGTAAAAATCCCAAACTAGTTACATTACGGGTGTGCGTTGTACAGTTTCTACGCACGCTAGTGACTTCACTAGTTTTTAAGATTTTCATTAGCAGATTTTCAATAGCTATTTTTACACCTCCCCATGAACAGTACTGTTGTTATTTTTCACATCCTGTTCGGAATGTGTTTTTGCACCTGTGGTGCCAAATGCCCTAGTCGCTGTGCAAAAGCAGTTTTTGGCTAACAAACTGATATTGCCACTGTTCATGAGGTGGGGTCACAAAAAAAACATGTTGAAAATTTGGAGTGAAAATACCAACAAAAGCCTGAGGCATTAGGATTTCCGACCATAACGCCTCACCCTGTAGAGAATGACAGGCATCAGGGGTGTGACTTCGGATTCTTGCCTGTAATGCTCATACCATTCCACCCCCACCCACACCCTGCAGCCAGTGAGAGGCATCAAGGTGTGCCTCAGACTCTTCGGGCCCAAACATCACGCCATTCTCCTATACCTCACCCATCTCACTGTATTTCCTGATGGAATGGGGTGCAAATAAGGGCCAAAGACCCCAAGGCACACAGTGACACTTGTCAGTGTCAGCAGTGTAGGGTGTAGTGAAATGGCGAGGATGTTATGCCTGATGACCCAAAGGCATACCCCAATGCCTGTCACTCTCTGCAGAGTGGTGGTGGGGTTGGCTTCAGTTCAATACTTCACTGCAATTCCTATTGCGCAGCTCTGTAACTTCTACACTACCAATGCCAATGCCAGCAAGCAAACGTTCGGCATTGACGAATGCTTGTTTATTTTTCTATAGGCTTGACAATCTGTGTGTTTACCAATGGCATGGGCCCTGTGCCACAGATGGTCCCTAAACTGGAGGTGCTCAGTGAGGTCAGGGGTGATCCATGGATTATTCTGGTCTTTTATATGATGCTTTTTTATCGGTGTGTGATTATTACACACGGCATTGAACTTAGAGATGAACTGTTCCAGAGCAACATCAATGTTACAAGTTGTGTAGACCACTGACCAGTCAAGGTGACAAAGGTCTGATTTCAGGATCTCTAAGTGCCCTTTAATGAGGATCCTGTTGGTTATTGTTCTGGGAGGGAGATTAGTGAAGTTATTTGACCAGCTGTACAAGATGGGATAGTGGTCACTGATTGCATCAGGGAGAACTGAGGTTTTGGAGATGTGTGCAGGGCAATTAGATAGCACCCAGTCTAATAAGGTACTAGTGCTGGTCCTGTAATGTGTTCTTGTAGGTGCCTGGACAAGCTGGGTGAAATGGACTGCAGAGGCTGCATCCTTGATGTAGTTCACTTTAGGGGAGAGCCAGTTCACATTGAAGTCGCCCAACAAAATGATTTCTGAATTTATGCCCATACTACTTAGGCAGTCCATAAGTGAGTCAAGGCCTAGGGCCATCTGCATAGGCAGGAAATAAACAGATAGCAAAATAACTGCTCTATTGTGGGCACCAAGGAGCACTTTGATGGTGAGTGCTTGCATGTTATCACCGGTGCTGGGCAGTTGCATGGCAAGACCCTGTAAGTTGTCCCTGAGATAGATCACACAGCCACCACCTCTGTTTGTAATTCTGTCCTGCGTGAAGACTGTGTAACCCGGTAACGAGATAGAAGTGTCTGGTTTCAACAGTAGAGAGAACATCAGGGCTGTGCTGTGAAACCCAAACTTGTAGGCTGCCTATTTTAGGGAGGAGGCTGCCGATATTAAGTGATGCAAGTGTAAGTGCCCCAGAATTTTTCAGTGGGGCATATTGCTGCTGAGAAGCTCCAGGGTTGGGATGTATGTTTACAGACAGTAATAGTAATATCATTGCAAGTCTCCAAATTTATTCCTTAAGTTGTTTGTTGTTGAATTTGCGTAGCCTAGTATGAGTGCGATGCAGCATATTGTTGTCTTGACCTGTGATGAGTCCAGGGAGAAGTGGCAGGGGAGGTGTCAAGGAGAGGTGGTAAGCCAATATCCCCCAACTGCAAGGTGGTGGTAGATCCCAGCAAAAGTTAGGGCTGACAGCAACGAAGAATTGGGCGGACGTTATTGTGCTGTATGCACTAGGGATGATTGGTTCTAAAGTAGGATTGGCTTGAGAGGGTTGAGGATAATTTCCAACATCTAAGAGAGACAATAGGGCTATCAGTACTAAGTCTCTGGGGAGTAGGCAGCTTATGGAGGAAAACATTTTTGCACCAAGGAGGATATGTAAGGAGGGCAATTCAAAGGGATGAGCAAGGTAAGAAAAGGCAAGCAAGGTGAAAATACGTGCATCAGAGTAGTAGGCATCCCTGCAAGGTGACAGTGTGTGTCCCATTAAGAGAGGCAGACTGGTATAACTAGAGGTTGAAGAGATAAATTAGGGCAGAGCCATTTGTGGGGAGGAGTATTTAATAGAAGTCAGAGCCGGGGAGGGTGGGTGGAACAAATTATTCTGTATTACAGCAACAGGAGTACAGTATTATGGCTTAAGGAGATTTGGCAGCACAAGTTTAAAATGTGTCACCGTGGGCCAGAGCTGAAAATATTCAATTAGGACAGCCAGTGGACAGGATAAGCCTGTGAGGAGCCGAGAGAGTCAAGCTGCAACCAATCGCTATGTAAGCAATAAGACACAATGGGGTGTACATTAGACAGTTCTAATGCACGGCTAGGGGGACGTAGTGAGGCATGAGGCCACAGGCCTGAACGGTGTCGATACTCGAAAAAATAACAATAAATGAAGTAAAATGCAGTGTAGTGGATCATTCTTTTTCTCCTCAGTATCATCAAATAGATCCTAGAACTGAAGTTATCTACAGAATAGCTCCTGTCACTGCGACAGGAAGTAAAAAATGTTCAACGATGATGGGTTTACAATACGGAATTTATCTAATATCTGCACCATACACATAAGTGTACACAAATTGAATTCACATTTATAGCATTGTGTTTTTCTTTCATTAGAGGATGCATTTGTAATGCCCCAAAGATGGGGGCACTACAGAAAATGAGAAGCAATCAAAGAACTAAAGAGATTGCAGGTGCCCAGTGTGCCCTGTTAATGTGTGGGTTGCAGGGTACATTCATGAAGTGGCCCCTGTGAGTAAATTCCCTTCCATATAGTGAGGAATACCTGGTAAAAAAATAGAGAAAGGTGCACAGTGCACTGAATACTTGTCAAAAAGCAGAATTTATATGCAGCACATGAAACAATGGTCTGGATGGAATGTTGTGCTGAGCTGCTCATGTACAGCATTCCACTCCAGCCATTCTAGAACAAGAAGCTAAGTTTAAAAAAAATTAACTGTTCAGTTGGGTAGTTCCTGGGCAGCTGCTGAGGACAGAGGACACAGCAAGTCAAGGGGACTAGGAAAAGGGCTTCCTGTGGAGTTAAAGCCATCCCTGAGGACTTACCTGTGTGCCTGCTCTGCCTCTACTGTCTGAAGATCAGCCCAGTAGCTGTGTAGTGCCGTCAGTTGTGCCATCAGGGCACCACGAAGAAATAAAACCATCTGGTTTGACCATTTGGGCTAGGAGCCCCGTCTGCTTATTTATTTTAATGTAAAATAAAGTTTCCCGGTCCCTCGTTGGTGGCAAGCAAATGCCACATCGGCGGTTTGTCTGTCAGCCTTCCAGAGGCCTCCTGACATCCGCTGCACTGCCAGAATAGCACTCTCCCACTGCCAGAATACCTCCCGCCTCCCAATTCTCGCTGCAGAGCCCAGAAGGAGTGGTGAGTCGACAGCAGCACTCAATCCGTGCTGTCCGCCTCTATAGAAACCAGGACTGTATTTATTTATTTATTTTCAGTAGCGCTAGGCACAAGGAAAGGCGTCTGAGTGCCGTTGGGAAGTCAGGGTACAAGGACCCACATTAAATATTCAGGAGGGTCTGGGCTAGTGACACCCATAGGGAGACGCCAGAAAGTGTGGTCATTGAGAAGGCCTATTGAATATTTATTAGGGGGTGGGGAGTAAGGAGGAACCAGTAGACCAAGGGCAGACAGGCCTAGTAGTAATAGGGTAGCCAGGTATAGCAGTATTTAGGGCAACCAGTCCCAGTACAGCTAGGGCGTCCAGGTCTAGTAGTAAATAGGACAACCGGGCTCAGTACAGTTAGGGCAGCCAGGCCCAGTAGTAGTTAGAGCAACCTGGCCCAGTACAGTTAGGGCAACCAATCCCAGTACAGTTAGGGCATCCAGGCCCAGTAGTAAATAGGGCAACCAGGCCCAGTACAGTTAGGGCAGCCAGGCCCAGTAGTAGTTAGGGCAGCAGGTCCATGGGTAATTAGTGCATCCAAGCTCAGTAACTGGGGTATTTGCACTGAAGTGCTCAGGGGTAGCCCAATCCTAATAAAGAAAGACCCCAAGAGGAAAAAGGGTCCAACCAAGGGGTGCTTAGCACACAGCCTGTTATAATGTGACTGTCAGCTAACGTACTGTTTCTACCAAATGTTTATTTTTCAAGCATCTAAAGTGTTGTGTTAATAGCAAAAAGCACCAAGACTGTATTGTGATACATTAAGAATGTGATTATTTGCCTCTGAAGTGAACAATTGCCCCTGAAGTGAACAATTGCCCCAGATTGTTGTAATTTGCTTCTGCTCCAGGCAGATTGCCTCTGCAAGTGAACAATTGCCCTGAATTGTTGCAATTTGCCCCTGCTCAAGGTAAATTGCCCCAGCAAGTAGTAAGTTCCAGTGTGCAGTGCTAATATAAGTACCAGTGTGCAGTATCAAGTCTGTGACTCAATCTTCAGCCTCCATCAACTCTTCACCTCAGCAGCCTTCAGCCAGCAGAAAAACTCAGCATTTCCTTGCCCTATCGTCCGCCATAAGTGAAATCGACATCCCTTGGAGAGTCACGGCTGCCAGTTCCTGGTCAGCTTGGAAGTGAGATGACTGGAAGAAACCTTGTCTGTCACTCCCAGACACCCACTGAAAATGAGTCCGGCGTGGCTAAGGTGGGTTTACGGCCGCCGGTTTCTTATTTTTGTTCTTAACCTTGTGGAATCCAGGGGCAGGATTCTCAGATTTCAGAAGGTGCAAAACCTTCCCTAAGTCCCCAAAACTTCCTCAACTATGGTAAAAAAGGGGAGTTTGCTCCAAGTGCTATTCACAGAACCCTCCGCAGCTACGGGAAAAAACACTATGGACTGTAGAAAAAAGTGCAGCAGCGGAAGTCCCTCAGGACAAAAAGGTGTGAGATAAGTAAGGCACAGCCCCTGAAGGGCTATTCACAGCCAGTTTTTTCTGCAGCTGAGGAAAGAATGTTACACACAGTGGAATGAGGTATAACTCTCCCTCAGCACACTGCAGTAGTGCCCCAGCACTTGGATTCAATTAAGTTGGAGGTATACCACAGGCAATAGCATCTCAGACAGTATAGCAGTGTCTGATGTTACAAAACTGAAAGCACACATTGCCATGATATGGCAACTGGCAACAACCACTAGACCCAGTGCAGCCCATGACAGAGCCCCACAAGCAGTAGAGCCTGACCAGCCAGCAGTGAGTGCTACACCTGTAGGCCACAGGAACACCCCAGGAAGGGACGACCAGCAGGGACAGCCAACCACTGTGGTGTCAAGGTATCGCTGGTACCTGTGGTGCTGCTGTGGCCCCAGTTGGGGACTGGTTGCTGGTCTCTGTGTATGCTGTCAGCTTCATATTATAGCAGCACTGTTACAGTCTGCTGCTTCAGCTACTGTGGTTCCCTATTGCTGTGCCTTCACAGCTTCTGCAGCTGCAGATTTGCAGCACTTGCATTAGTCCTGCGGCAGCTAAATTGCCACACCTGCGGCACTTTTTATGGAAATCTGCAACTGTGCTGGTTTTCTTTATGAATACAGCACAACTGCGGTTCTGCACTGCAGCAAGCCTTTTTTCTGCAGCTGCTGGAATTTCAGCTTTCTTTGTGAATCCTGCCCCAGATCTTCATCTTTTAACCTCTCTTCCTGCTTGGTCCGTCCTGCATAACCTGTGCGATCTTCTGGGGTCCAGCTCACGTTTTGTGGTCCTCCAAGTGGATCTGTTCTGAAACAGCTCAGCAGTTGGTGTCTTCAACCTTGGCAATCCTCTGAGGGATTCTTCTCCAAGTCCTGGTTTCGTCTTTGGCAGCCCTGGTCAAGGATCAGTGCCAGAAAACCTGCAGCAGTTTGTTCTCTTCATCCTTGGCAGCCCTGGTCAAGGGTGGTGCTGGGGAGACAGAAGCAGATTCTTCTCTCATGGCAATCCTGCAGGTGGATTCCTTGCCACATTTTGGTTCTTCATCTTTGGCAGCCCGGGTCAAGGGTTTGTGCTAAGAAAGAGTTTTAACCCAGTTTAGTCAGTTTGTACTCTGATATTCTGGCAACTCTGGAGAGCGGGTTGGCCGATGACTAAGGTCTGTTTACAAATCTCTTCATTTCCCTTGCAACCTCTCATAAGTTTTGCTGGTAAGCTTGGCGCCAAGCAGGAGTCCCTGTTCTCTTTACTCCTGCTCTTCAGCTGTGCATGAAGACAATGGAACATCTGCATCTTATAGACTTTGAGAGTGTTATACTTCTTGGTGGTTGTACACTGTATGCTTGTTATATAGTATGATAAAGTGGTATAAGGTTATATCCCTTGGTGTGTAGGCCTTGTTGCAAGATATCATAGAGTTGTAGAATATTGTAGAGTGGCCTTAAGCTGAGGTGCACCTATAAGGTGGTAACAAAAGTAGAGCTGTTAGGGTGTTATTTACTGCTTCTAAGAGTTAGTCCCCTTCCTTCCTTTGTGACCATGTCTACCTTCTCTGTGTGTGAATAAAGCCTGACGGGCATCAAACTTCCAGATTGTCTCCTGCCTCTCCTTAAAGGGTGTTTTGTTTCACCCAAACTTATTTGAACCACAGCATTCTCTCACCAGTCCACCTGCTTGAGGCAACACTAGGTGCGCAGCTGGGACAGGTGATCGTTGTGGTCAGCATCCAGTTGATAAGATTACCACACATTCTTATTACCCTAATGGTAATTTGTATTTTAAGAGACAGAGAGAGAGAAAGAGAGAGAAAGATAGAGAGAGAGAGAGAGAGAGAGAGAGTGTGTGTGTATGTGAGTGTGCATGTGCGTGTGTGTGTGTCTGTGTGAGAGTGTGTGTGTGTGTGTGTGTGTGTGTCTGTGTGTGTGACTTTGGGAGCTTCACCCATGCCACAGTGACATGGAAGTGAGCAATGTAAAATACGGTGCAAGCAATGCACCCACAGCAACTGTGGTTCCTTGACAATCTGCTGCTTGGGACTCATAGCACCGTACGATGAGAAGAAACACAGTGTAGTATTGTGGGGGGCAGTTTGACCCTACACTCCCCACAGTAAATATAACAAACTCCAGATCTTGGCATAGTGGACTAAGGGCAGCACTCAGGTGCACTCCAGCAGCACGTCGCTCTGAAACCACTGGCGCTGAAAACACAGCCCGACAACAAATCAAGGAAACCCACAAAGTCTGTGGCAACATCCCATCAACAAAATCACCAGAGCAATAATCAGTTGGCACATTAATGGCATACGACTTTGGGGGGTGGGTTCATTTAAACGTATTTTTAAATTTAATCTGTCATTTATTCTAAATGAGTAATTCTGCATAGCAATTACAAAGATGTTATTCTCTATAGGTTTTGGGACCACTGCTTGTCAAACAACAACAACAAAGAAAAGAGAAAGAGAGAGAAAGGATGTTTCCAAACTGAGTTTTTGTCAATTCAGCGGCACTGTTTACAGATAAGTACACCGAGAAAACTGGAATGCATAATTTGTGCATGACAACATGAAATCAGAATTTTTTGTCTGCAACTTACCTTACGACTCTTATGTCTGTGTCCATTCTGTGAATCATTCATTCATGGCAAACAACACAGTGAAACTTCTCAACACAGGAGGAAAAAAAGCCAGTTTGCGGTGCCATTTAAAATCACTGTCATTGCACAGACTGCAGTTGCATTCGAGATATCAATTTTAAGCTCATTAATTCCACACACAAACTATTAAAAAGTTATATGTACTTGAGTAGGAGGCAGAATTGTTTTGTTAGTGCTGTGCCATCCTAGCTGGTCAGTCTACTCACTTTTCCACAGTAAGGGTTGATATTAAAGTCATTTTAAGGCAAGATGTACATTCAGGCAGTATATAACATATAATGTATTCTTGTGATGATACTGGCACACGATCAGAAAAGGGACAAAGTCTCACAGTTTTGTTATGTCTTACTTCCCCTCCCTTAGCACTTTATCTGGGCTTGATTATAAATAACTGTAAATTAATCCGCACCATCAAGCAACAGTTTGAAATGCCCCTCTATTTTATCTCTACATTCTTACTGTTACAAGCTGTGTGTATGGCACCCTGCCGACTGCTGATGTTGTTATTTGTGTTGGTTTTGTTTTTGTGTATCTGAAAATGACCAATAAAAAGTTAAACTACAAAAAAAATTATATGTACAACAAAATTCATATAACTACTGGCCAGCGTTTTTTCCAATAGTGAAACCCGGTTATAATTTGCCATTATAACCAGCTGGTTATAACGGAAAACACACACCGAGTTTCCCTCAGACCATGCATGCATCAAGTGCCGCTCTTCCCTTCCTCGGCACTGCTCTTGGACACTTAACCACCACTCACAGTTGGTGGTAGGTAAATCTAAAAAAATAAATAAATAAACTCCCTCTCTTCACAGAAGTTTTTAAGCTTTGAAGCTCACTGAGAAAACTTTAGTGAAGAAAAAGGAAAGGTTTTAGCAATCCCCCAGCCACACGGATTGCACTTCATCCTGACCGGACCATGGATGAAGCGAACTGTATTTAGTTTATATAATTGCTATGATGAGAAAATAGTGGCCAACAATTGTATAAAATAAATGCTGGGTAGGTATGTAAAACTCAAATTTTACACACTCCCTCGGTGTGGAATGCCTTTATAAACCCATTGAGCTTCGCTCTCAGGGTCTATGTGACATCCCACACCTTGGATGTGTGTAAAATTTTCATTACAACCACTTACCCAGCCATTATTCTATATTTAATTTATGATGCATGCACTGGCCTTTCTTATACACCTTCAGTCACCTTGGGACATAATGTACATCACTAACTACATTAACAGAACTGAGTATGAAAATCTGTAGTATGCACTGGTGGGCGTTCTAAAATCTAAACAAAAAAACGGAAGCAGGCTTGTTTGTAACCATATGTATTTTATTAGTACTAAAAGAGCTTGTGTCCTTTAAACACACTGCAGCTCAGTTCACAGCAGTTCTTTTACTGGCAATCTGAAATGCATGGTATTTACGATCTCTGTACCGTTAAGTAGTTGTATATTTTTAATTCTATCTTACATGAGAAATCACTAATGCACTTTAGTAACACATTTTTAAACTGTTGTCAATAAGCTAGCTTACACAACTGATTGATCATTTGGGGTAGTTCAATAAATGTGTTACCTGTCAACCCCCCCAACGAAGAACCCAGTGGTGATACATAAGGGTAACTGATGACTTTTTGCTATGCACCAATAAATCTGTAGGTCACTTCAGTGTGTGCACGTATTCACTATATTCGCTTTCTAACATAGCAGTATGTAAAACAGTAGTAACTAGCTGAGCACTTTCATAGTAAAGTTATGGGGCAAATGGTTGCCAAAAGATTAGATCTCATGTTATCCCCACCACTTCTTTTTCTTGGTGATAATAAGAGTGCTGATAAGTTTGTAATACGTAAAGCTATGACTCTTTGAATGTATTAACTCAGTTTTGTCAATCATAACAAGTACTAGCTTAATTATCATTGTTCTTATCTCTCTTCTTCACTAGTAATCATTGCTGCCCCCACATACACACTTTTTTAGTTTTTTGTTCAATTTTATTCACAGTGGTATTGCACCTTTTCTATATTATGTACAGGTTTTAGTCATTCATAATACTGCTCTTTTCAATCATTAGCAACATTACTCAGTTTTATCTTTTGTACATCACCACTAACTCATCTCAGACTATAAAAGCAGGTAATATAATCATTTTATAATCATGACTGACTGGTGACAGTACACAAAGAACTGAAGTTTCTATGCATGCTAATGATTCCACCAATTTTTCATTTTTTTCACTCCAGATTTTCAACTTTGGCATTTTTATACACCTCTTTATGAACAATACAGTTTTCATGTTACACATTCCTGCCCAAAATGTGTTTTCATCCATGTGTTGCCAAATGACATAAACACTGTGCAAAACCACCTTTCAGCTTATAAACTGGTTGTGCCACTCATCATGAGGTGGGGTCACAAAAAGCCCATGTTGAAAATTTGGAGTGAAAATACCAACACACAACTACGTGTTAGGGTTTCCAACTGTAGCATCCCCCCCCTTAGAGACTGACAGGGGTTAGGGGTGTGACTTGGGATCATCGGCTGTAATGCTCACACCATTCCACCCCCACCCCCACCCCCACCCTGCAGTCAGTGACAGGCATCGTGGTGTGCCTTGCAGTGTTCAGCTCAAAGTTCACCCCATTCTCCTATACTGCACCCACCTCCACATAGTTCCTTATGTAATGGGGTAAGTATAAGGCTCAAAGACCCCAAAGCACAACACAACACTTGTCAGTGTCTACAGGATATGGTGAGGTACAAGGTATGGCATGAGCATTATAACTGAAAACCCAAAGGCACACTTCAATGCCTGTCAGTCTCTACAGGGTGGTGGTGGGGTTGTCATCACTTCAATACTTCACTGCCATTCCTATTATGCATCTCTAACTCCGGCACTACCAATGCCAATGCCAGCGAGACAACATTCGTCATTGACAAATCCTTGTTTTTGAGATACTATCGTTGCAGTATGAGCATTTTTCTTAAAGTGTTCATAGGCAAATGAAAGCATCCTTTTTCAGAGTCAAGGAAATATGCTGGACAGTGGTGGGGCGACCTCAGGCAACTTGTCACTGTCACTAGTGGACAAAGGACCTGGACTCTGTGAGTGTGGGCAGCCTGGGCTCGCACTTCAAGTTCCCTGATTACTGTACCCTGGATCTCAGCGATGATTGCCAGCAACAAATCACTCTTAATTTATAAGTCTGTACATCTCCTTTACAATTGTATTTTAGCTGCTACCTTGCAAAGCTGCCCACCCTGCCCAGCCTCTGATGTTCAAGTTGGAGCATCATCAAAGACCACAGCCAACATCTGTGATCATGGGTACTTAAAAAGGCTACTGACAGATCGAGAAGCATGATATCAAATGAAGAATGCAGATGACGCTCTGGATTTTCCACTTTTATTATCCTTTATAATCCAAAAAGCATGTGCTCTACCTCACAGGAGAGGAGAGGAGAGGAGGAGAGGGAGAAGTTGAGCAGACCACAGTAAATATAATTACATATCTCAGAAACTGAGTGAAACCCAGGAAGTGGATGTTCTGACTAATGCACCTTGTGTCCTATTGGAAGAGTAAATAGCTTGTAAGTGCAGAAGAAAATAGTACTAGTGGGAACAGAATAATGAAGGGATGGGGGAGACAGTGCAGATAATGTCCTCATATAAACATGCAGAGGATTTCATGTACAAATACATCTGAGTTTATAAATTTAAGATTGGAGAAGTCTCTAGTCCCTAAACTTATGAGCTTAAATGCTACTGGCAGTATAGCCTAGAGGTTAGAGCAATACGCTGTGAATGAGCTTGGTACATCCAGCAGACCGGGGTTTGATTCCCAAAACCTCCACTTGCATACTGTGTGACTCTGAGCAAGTCACATAACCACCCCAGTGCTCCCAGGTCATCCTGAAAACAGGCACTTGTGCCTAGTGGCCTTACCCAGTTACCAAAGTAAAAATATATAGAGTTCAGTGTTACAAGTGGCTCTGATGGCTGGCCCACCGGCACAGCAGTAGGATTACCGCTTGTGGCAGCAGCAACCAGGGTTCAGGAGCGAACCCAGGTTGCCAAAGGGTCAGCCGGGGGGAGGAGGAGGAGGATCGAGAGTCCAAGGTACACTCTCCTCCTCTGGGGAGGGAGGGATGTTGCTCCCACTGCAATACTGCCAGCTGGGTGCACACTGGTGGAGGTGCAGCAGGAAGCGTCAAGTGGGAGCGGAGGATGTTGGCTGGGGACTGGAGCAGCATCACATCTCTGCATGCGCTCATCTCCATGGACCCCTTTGGTGACCAGTGTTCTCAGGAGGGGATCAGAAAAGTGGAAAATGCCCCACCACCACCAAGCCTGTCACCAGGACCCTGCGGCGGTCTGGACCAGTGGACATTCCGCTGCAGAATGGGAGCCAAAGACTGCCTGCGACTGGCTGCACTGCAGGGTCTTGAGAGGAAGGGGCAAAAAATATACATAAGAAAAAAAAGGGGTCTCTGAAAGGTCTAAAGTCTGTAGCAGCATTCAATAACAGGGGCACACTGCAAAGAAGGAACTTGAATGAAAACAAGTCAATATACAGAAAAGAACTGCACTTGAATCCACTTTTGAAATGCATTGAAACTTTTTTACCAGGAAACTGCTCTCAGAATAATCTGCAAAAGCTTTAGTTCTTTGAGCACCACTTGTTCTGCGGTACTGGGATAGGCAGCCCTGTGTCACCACCCATATATTGGGGAGGGGGGGGTTAGGCAATCCCAGGGGCTCTGGGCGCTCTACAAAACCAAAGATTTAATTTACAAATACATATGTAACAAAATATTCCACCATACAAACCCAATCAGTGTATATATAAATAAACCCCTCTTTAGTATTAAGAAGGACTGATAACAATGGTATCATACAGAATCTGAGAAGGCCTGACTAAACAGATAAGACTTCAGGCGGGCCTTAAAAGCCTCCACCAACGGGGCCTCCCTTCCTTACCAATGGCGGAAGCAAATTCCATATGACAGGACCAGCGGCACTAAAAGCTCGATCACTGGCATTTTTCAATCTAGTCCTGGGAATCTCCAGGAGGCCCCTTGAGGAGGACCGGAGGGGACGAACTGAGGCAGCAGGTGTAAGAAGGTCAGCCAGGTAGCAAGGGCTCAGTCAATGTAGGGCCTTGTAGGTGAGCAAGCCCACCTTAAAAAACATACTCCATCTAACTGGCAGCCAGTGCAATTACTACAGCACCGGGGTGACATGACAGTATTTCGACTGACCAGTCAACAACCTGGCAGCTGCATTCTGCACTAGCTGCAGTTGACAGAGGGTGCCTCCAGAGACCCCAAGGTAGAACACATTACAGTAGTCAAGCCTAGATGTAACAAATGCATGTACCAAGGTGGGGATGTCCAGGGGTGGAATCAGGTGCTTAATCCTGGCGATGTTTCTGAGATGAAAAAAGCTCACCTTGACAACGGCAGACCTGATATTCCATCGTCAAACCACTGTCAAACATCATGCCAAGATTATGCACCTTAGAGGAAGCCACCAATGGAACAGACCCTAGGACAAGTCCAGAATCTTTCCCAGAGGGATACCTCTAATGCCTTCTGTTCGACTTCACCACCAGTACCTCCATCTTGTCGGGGTTCAGTCACAACCAGCTAGAGACCATCCAGTCATTGATCTCTGCCAGACAGTTGTTTAAAACTTCCACTGCATTGGATGTTACAGGGGCAAAGGATAAGTACAGCTGGGTATCATCTGCATAAGAATGAAACCCCAAGTTGTATCTCCTAATGATCTCTCCCAGGGGCCGCATATACACGGCGAACAACATCGGTGACAACACCGAACCCTGAGGTACCCCACAAGACAGAAGGCTCAAAGATGAGTAAAAATTCCCCATCACCACCCTCTGTCTTCTGTTTGTCAAAAAGGACTCAAACTAGCAAATGACAGTGCTGGTCAGTCCACAGAAGTCCCTCAGGTGGTCAAGTAACACCCGCTGGTCCACTGTGTCAGAAGCTGAAGAGAGATCAAGTAGAATGAGAATTGTCCCCTTCCCTCAATCCCTCACCCAGAGGAGATCATTATACACCCAAGCTAATGCTGTTTCCGTTGAATGTCCTGCATGAAAATCTGACTGGAGCAGCTCATAGATATCAAATGCCATGAGGTGATCTCCCAACTTTTGCCCCACAATCTTCTCCACAACCTTTCCTAAAAATGGAAGGTTGGAGACTGGTCGATAATTCGTCTTGATGTCAGGGTCCAATGATGACTTCTTCAGAAGGGGTTTCACCAGCGCCTCCTTCAAAGCATCTGGGAAAACCCACCCTGATAAGGAACACCGGACAATCCAAGGTGAACACCGGCACAACAGCATCGACACATCCCATTAAGAAATGTGTCAGAGCTGGGTCCAGTTCACAGTATGTGTGCTTCAGTTTTGAGATCACCTTAATGACATCAGCCACCTCCACTGATTTAAACTCCCCCCAACCGGGCAGAGTACTTTGTCAACAATCCAGGGGACCACTGTTGGCCATAGTATAGCCCACTGGCAGAACTCCCTGCCTGATGGCGGACACCCTGTCTGAGAAAAAACAAGCAAACTTATTGCACAAGGCTTCAGAGACTGCTATTTTCAGCTGTAGACAGGCAGGATGTAATAACCTGTCCACAGTCCGAAAAAGCATCGCTAGTCGGTTTCTCCAAGTAACAATCTCCCTGGACAGGAACATTGCCTTCTTATGGTTGATTGCCCCCTGATACACACTATAGTGTGCATGCAGGGCCAGTTTATCTGCCTCCAACCCGGACCTCCGCCTGCAGTGCTCCATCCTCCTACCCTTGATCTTCAATGCCTTGAGCTCCCCCTCAAACCATGGGGACCTCAAGTGAGAAGATCTGGATTGTACACGGACTGGGGCAAGGAAGTCGAGTGCCTCAGTCACTGCCCTGTTATAGGCATCAACTGCCTCACCCACACCTTCCCTGCATGCACTGCCCACACTAGATGGGTTTGCCACTGCCAAAAAACCCTCCGGGGTCAAACCCTTCAATGGATGGTAGTTCACCATCTCTGCAGGAGGAGGGATATCGGTGCGTGCCCTGAGCAAGAACTCCACCGTGCAATGATCAGACCAAATGACCCGATCAGTTCTGAGGTTCTCAGTCTCAAGCCCCAGTGAGAAGACCAGGTCCAACATGTGGCCACCCTGGTGGTCATAGTAGTAACTGCTTGCGACAGGCCCAGTGATGTCATCAACTGAAGAAAGTGATAACCCAACCTGGATGACTCGTCATTGGCCCAGACATTGAAGTCCCCCAGAACTAAACATCTGGAGGACCCCAATGTTTCACCAACCACAAAGTCACCCACATCTTGCATGAACTCTCCAACTGCCCCAGAAGGGCGGTATATCAAGAGAATCCTGCAGCCTGCGCCCGGACTCCCATGAATGACCACACATTCAAATGAACCCGGTGTTTTCACTGGGTGCACAGTGAAGCCTAGCTCAGCTCTAAAACAGATAGCCACTCCTCTGCCACTGCATTCCACTCTGGGGCAGTGCACAACGGAATAACCCGGGGGGACGGTGGCCTGTAGCACTGGCCCAGCATCATCCCTCAACCAGGTTTCCATAATGCGAGCCAGGTCGACCGAAGAAATCAGATCCGCAATAGTTGCAGTCTTATTACTGATCCACCTGGCATTGCATAGCACCACCCTCAGGGGATTGGTGGGCAGTGCAGCCATTTTAGCTACCTGCCCACTTGATCTCATGGGAACCCTGAGAACAGGTATTAACTCCTTCTGGCATCTCTCCAAACCCCATCGCATCCCAGGGCACCTTCTGCACCCAACCACTTCTATCCTAGTCCCATCACCTGTGTACAGGGTTCCCTGCCAGCTTCTGCCCACATGTCTCCTTCCAGTTCCTACATCCCAGCAATGGTGAACTGTAGTGCCGATACCCGGAGGGTGATAAAAGGCCAAGTTCATAAAGCTGGGACACCCCATACACGATTCTAGCCCACCCCAATTTACCAGACACCCCCTGACACATATTTATTTGTCCTAACACAAAAATCTTCCCCCCTTACTCAACCACACCCTTCAAAAAACAAAACCAATCCCCCCAACCCTATATATAAATATAGACGACAAATAGGAAAACCTGATGAAATACAAAACTGTCTAAATCAGCCAGTCCAGAAAGGATTTAGCCCAATAGCAATCATATAATTCTGCAGCAAACAGTCAATCCAGTCCTAGCAAAAAACTGGCAATAGTCCCTTCATACCAGCTATTATCCACAGTTCAGATACAGCAATTTCAGTCTCACCAGTTCTTCAGGAAGCAGATATTCACCACAAACAAAAAGTCACAAAATGGTGCCAAATCTCACATTCCTGACTTAGTTCCTCCATACTGTTAATCCATCATAACAGTTCCACATAAGCAACTCAGCCCACCAGCATAGCAGACCACCTTCTCCAGCCCAGGATCCACCACAGAAATTCTTATGCTCTTGGCAGCAGGAGACAGGTTAGGTTCTCCAAAGAGGCAGCAGAGCTCCCTCCTCCTGCCCACCGTTTACCCTCACTGCTCAACCACTGCCCCAGCACCGCAGATCCCCTAAGCCCACAAGGTGGCCTCCATCACAGTCAGTCCAGAATTCTTCCTGCTCGCCTCACACATTCTCTTCTTGGGACTTCCTTCCAGTTGGTCCCATCCTACACAACAACTGAGAGCTTCCTTCAAATTGGTCTGACTGGCCTCTCACCCCAACCGGAATCCGTTGCTTCGTCTGTCATTCTTCCACACTATTCCCGGTCTTCTCAGAGCTCCTCAGTCACATTCTGGTACCCTGGATCTCCTCAGGCCACAATAGAGATAAGCAGCTCTTTACGATGTATTGTCTTCACAGGGCTTTTCCAAGAGGATTCCCCTGACACCCGGAAAACAACCTAAATCAACGGAGGCAGGGAATTCAACTCTCCAGCTCCTAATCTTAAAAATAAGAAAACTACCTCCTCACTCTAACACACTAAAATGTCCCTTCCTAAAACTAAAACCCCCTACTCCTAATGACTAGCCTTATTACAAATAACTCTAGTCTGTACTCCTAGAAATTTCAAATAAAATAGCGCTAAGAGAAAAAACACTAAGAGAAAGCAGCAAGCTCAGTTAGAGCCTCTGCAGCAGCAGCCCAGCATGGCTGCCATCTTGCTCTAAGCAGATTAGATTTATTAGTGCATAGCAGAAAGCTGTCATCTATCCCTATATATCACAACTAAAAGTGCCTTCTTTGTGGGGGGTTGGGGGTTGACAGGAAGCATATTTATTTAACTAACCTAATTTATCAATCAGTTCTGTAATTTGCTTACTGGCAACAATTTAAAAATGTGTTACTTAAGTGCATCAGTGATTTCCCCTATGAAATAGCTGTAAAAATAAAGGGCCCAGTTCTAGAAGCACCCCTATGCATGTTGCAAGTTGCGACATGCAAGGGGTGCAGTTGCAACATGGATCCTGTGCCTGATTCAGGAAGGGGGCAGGGTCCCCGTGGTTAAGTTCTGCGATTTACAATAATCCCAGAGGTACACCAAACAAAGGGTGTACCTGTAAGGATTGTCAAAAGCTGCATCCCCTGGACCTGATATGTGCAAGTGCCCCCGCCAATGCCCACTCCCTCTTGCGGACCAAAGCCCCACAGGGTTATTACTGTCCCCCCCCATGCCCCAACCCCTAAAGTGCCAGTCAAAGCCCAGCAAGGCTATTTCTGTCCCTCCCCAAATGCCCCAACCTCAGTATATGTACACAACCTCCCCTCAGGGCTATTCATGTCCCTCTCTCAATGCCCCGATCCCAGTACTGCCACCACCCGCAAACCACATCCCCCATCCATGTTCCACCTCACCACATAACCCTGGTAGTCTAGTGGCCCCCCCAACCAGCAGAGGAAGACCACCCCTCTCCTTCCACCTCTACCCAGCCAGCAACTGGCAGAGAACCACCTCTCAGCACCACGGCCAGCCAGCGACTGAGCTCCAACAGAGCACATACTACTTTACATAGTACGCACTCAATGAATATTCATTGGAATGTGTACTATGTACAGTAGTGTGTGCTCCAGCGGAGCTCAGTTGGTGGCTGGCCGTGGTGGTAAGAGGTGGGTCTGTGCCAGTTGCTGGTGGGTAGGGTGTTAGGGGAGTGGGTGGTTCTCCACTGCTGGGCGGAACCTCAGACTACCAGAGTTATGTAGCAGTGAACATGTATTCTCTCTGTGGTTTGTGGGTGGCAGCAGTAGGATCAATGCATTGGGAGGAAGCATGAATAGCCCTACAGGGCTATTCTGTGCATATACTGGGCTTAGGGCATTCGGGGTGGGGCCTTGGATAGCCTGCTGAACTGACTTAGCACTTGTGGGTCAGGGCATGGGGATGTAATTGCCCCATGGGCCTTTAACCACAACCTTGGAATCAGGGTACTGGTGGGGGAAGGGTGCCATATCATTGGGGGACGGGCCAGCTGCACATACAGGCAACCCCCGGGGGCATAAGTACAGTTATGCCAGCTATATGCTGGTGTAACTTACATTGTCAGATGTCCCCAGGGGGTTGTTATAGAATAGCGCCCTGGGGAACTTTGTTGCTGCCCTTCCTGAATAGGGTGCAGGTAACACTATAAACCCCATAGCACCATGTCACAGGGGGTTTATGGCATAAATAGTGGCATAAGTCCACTTTGGTGCAAGCAGCCTGCAGCATGCCACAGGCTGCTTTGTAAAATAACAAATGTCACAACTGCTGGCATAACTTGCTACTTGTGCCATTTTGGGGGGCATAAGTCAAGTTACGCCAGGTGTATACCTTTCAGAATTCAGCCCAAAGTATAGTGATGTGTCTCTAGATATGTTCGACTTTGGAAGGTCTCCCATCCCCAGTGAGTGGAAAGACAGAATCAGCTGCAATTTGGTCCAGCGGAACAAAGTATTTTCATTGAAAGAATGGGATTTTGGATGCGTTACTGGCACCAAGCAGCACATTAGGCTCCATGATGAGAGGTCATTCCGAGAGAGGTCACGCATATTAGCACCTCCAGATGTTGATGATGTCAGATGCCATCTTCAAGAAATGCTAGCAGCTGGAATTATCCAGGAATCACAGAGCCCTTATGCATCCCCAATTGTGGTGGTCCAGAAAAAGAAAGGATCGGTGAGGATGTGTGCAGATTACAGGACACAATACCAGATCAGTACACGATGCCGCACATCCAGGATGCCCTCGATTGCCTCAACAGAAGTCAGTGGCTTTCTGTTTTGGACCTCAGAAGTGGGTATTATCAAATCCTGATGGTTCCAGAGGACAGAGAGAAAACTGCATTTATCTGTCCCTTGAGTTTCTGCGAATTGTTACACATTCCCCAAGGTACATCTGGAGCACCTACCATTTTCCAATGATTAATGGAGTATGCTTTAGGAGACGTGAACCTCCTTGAATGCCTTGTTTATCTGGATGATGTCATCATGTTTGGCAAAACACTTGAGGAGCATGAGATTTGCCTGTTTAAAATCTTGGACAGATTAGAAGACTTCAGGTTGAAACTATCACTGGACAAGTGTCTGTTTTTCCAAAAAACTGTAAAATACGTAGTCCACATCGTGTCCTCTGAAGGCATCCAGATGGACCCCAGCAAAGTAGAGGCTTTAACCACTTGGCCGAGGCCCAATAATCTCAAAGAACTCCAGAGATTTCTAGGGTTTTGTGGATATCATCAATGCTTTGTCAAGGACTATACAAAAATAGTTTGAGTACTGTTAAACCTGAAACAAGGGTATCCTCCTACAAATCAGAGGTTCAAAAGGGGCACTGTGAAGGAAGGAGACAAGGTCTACTTTAAACCTAATGAAATCTTTGGGTCGAAATGGACTTTAGATTACGAAGCAGCATTCCAAGAAATTATCTACCAGCTAACCCATGCACCAATTCTTGCATACTGTGACCCAACCAAGCCATATGTACTTCACACAGATGCCAGCCTGAGTGGCTTTGGAGCTGTACTTTATCAAGAATATGAAGAAGGACTATGTCCAGTGGCATTCACAAGCAGAAGCTTGGCCCCATTGGAAAAAAACTTTCCAGTTCAAACATTAGAATTTTTCACTTTAAAATGGGCCATAGTCAACCAATTTCATGAGCATTTATATGGTGCTAACATTCTGGTCAGAACAGACAATAACCCTCTCACATATGTCCAAGCATCGGCCAAGTTGGATGCAACTGGACACAAGTGGCTCTCTACTCTATCAACATATAATTATTCAGTAGAATACCATTCAGGTTTAAACCATATCGACGTGGATGCTCTCTCCAGAAGGCCTGCTTCAAATCAAGAGTGGGTGCGAATGCCAGAACAATCCATAAAGGCCCTGCGCCACAAGTTTGAAAGGGATGAACATCCATCTGGTGAGATTGTACATTGCCTAGCTGATTGCCTGGGACCTCCAGATACCTGTATGCCTGCAGCTTACTGTACTTTTGTAGCACTGGATTTAAGTACCTTGCCTCAACTCACTCCAGCAAACATCCAGAGAGAACAGCATCACGATCCCTGCTCAGAGTTGTGCTAAATGCTATAAACAAAGGGAAAGATGTTTCTACACTATGATCCAGTGATCAAAGAACTGCTTTACTGTTTCAGGAGGGGCCCAGATGAAGGCTTCGAGATAAATTACTCTATCGAGTAATCACAAATGACAAAGGGAAAGTTGTGAAGAACCAATTGATGTTACCTTCAAGGTTTAAGCATGTGATCTTAAAAGCCTTACATGACCAAATGTGACTTTTGGGCAGCGAAAGAACTGCAGACTTAGTGCGTGCCCATTTCTACTGACCCAAGATGAATGCGGATGTTGTCCAATATATTAAAACTTGCAGCAGATATCTTCAAAGAAAGGCCCAACCACAAAGGACAGTACCTTCGGTCAACATTGCCACTAGCGCACCCATGGAGCTTGTGTGCATAGATTTTCTGAGTTTGGAGCCTGATGCAAAGAACATTGGAAATGTCCTTGTAGTAACAGACCATTTTACCCAGTACGCACAAGGTAGGCAACCAATGTGAGAAGACAGTAAGGAGGGCTGGGGTATAATGGAATGCATGAAAGGTTTCACCTGTAGGAAACAGGAGGTAGTTATCGCTCTGTACAGACAGTGGATGAGACCCCATTTTGAGTACTGCATGCAGTTCTGGAGACCCCATGTCTGCAAGGACATAGACAGGATGGAGGCAGTCCAGAGATGGGTAACTAAATGGTGCAGGGCCTGCACCATAAGCCATACAAAGAGACTAAAGGAGCTAAATATGTATTCTCTTGAGGCAAGAAGGGAGAAGGGGACATGATAGAGACTTTCAAGTACCTCAAGGGAATCAGCAAAGTCCAAGAGGGTAGCATATTTCAGAAAAAGTTGTGCAAGAACAAGGGGGCACAATTTGAAGATAGAGGGGTGGTTCAGGGCAATGTGAGGAAGTATTTTTCACAGAGACGGTGGTGGATATAAGGAACAGCCTACCTGAGGAGATTGTGGGGTCACAAACATGGGGAATTCAAGAATGCATGGGACAGACATAAGACAATTCTGGTGGGGGTAGGAGGAAATAGGCTGTTGGTTAACTAGGATCTGCAGCTTATCCAATAGGTAGGAAAATGGGCAGAGTGGGTGGGCCAAGTGATCCTTATCTGCTATCAAAGTCTATGTTTCTATGTTAACCAGAAAAAGACCAAAAAACAGCAACAGTGTCCAAGGTTCTTGTTGAAAATGTTTTTGTACATTATGGTGCCCCACAACGTATCTACTCAGATCAAGGAAGGAACTTTGAAAGTTGGCTAATCAAAGAAATGCTGTTGCTGTGGGGTGTGAGAAAATCAAGAACCACTCCCTATCACCTGAAAGGTGATACGCAACCAAAATATTTAATAGAACATTGCTGGACATGCTAGGCACACTTCACCCAAAAGACAATCCAAGATGGAATCAGCAAATAAGTACTTTAGTGCACACCTATAATTGCACAGGTTTCTCACCACATATGTTAATGTTTGGTCGTGAAGTCCGTCTACCAGTGGATGTTTACTTTGGCATGTCACTGGGTGGAATTTAAGCTGATATCTATCTGTGATATGTACAAAAACTCAAAGCCCAGCTTAATCACGCTTATTAACTTGCCAAAACTATGGCTGCCAAGAAAAATCTAGAAAATAAGGTAAGACACGATAAAAGAGTCAAAGCTCAAGAACTACAACCTGGAGATCATGTTCTGATGAGAAATTTGGGATTGCAAGGGAACCATAAGATAGCTGACCACTGGAGTCACACTACCTACATAGTCATCAGCAAGCTGGATGATCTTCCAGTTTATAAAGTACGTCCAGAAGGAGATCCACAAGCTGTGAAAACAATCCACAGGAATCATCTCCTTCCAGTTGGGTACATTGTCCCAGATACAGTCCCACCACATGTTGCTCCGACTGGGCCTGTTACTAGATCTGCCTCTCGAAAACAGCAGTCTGGGCCACTTTTATGAATGGGCACCACATGGGCCATCCTCCAGTCCTGTGGCATGCATCCTGTGTCCAGTGATGTACTGAACAGGTCTGCAAGTGGTCCCACCAAGATCTCTGCTAGCTCCCTAATATCCTAGTGTGAATGCCATCTGGTACCGGTGCATTGTCCACTCTCAGCACCCTTAGTCCTTTTAACACCCTTTCTTTGTAACATAAGAAATATAATCTAAAACACAGCTATTTTAGCTACAAATTAATTGTATTTTGCTTCTCTGTAGTGTGTATCTTAAGATATATAAGGTTTTGCTGCCAAGTTATTTTTTTCCTGCACTAATACATTTAGAAGGTCAAGCTTAGACACATCAAAATATTATTAAAACACGTCAATTATGGGGCCAAGTCTTAAATTATCAGCTTGTTATGATATAAAAACATTGAGTTGTGGTTTGCACATTTGTTATGCAGAAAAGAAGCATTGCTATAATAAGCATTATAACAAGAGCATCTTCTTGTGTATGACATGATTGGTGGTGACACAGTAGGTGACCATTTAAGCAATAAAGCATGACAGGGCGTGTGTTATTGTGTAATAACGTCACTCCTGGGGTGAGTTGAAGCACGAGGCGAAGCTGAGTGCTTCCACCATCCCAGGAGTGACGTTATTACACAATAACACACATCCCTGGAGTGCCTTATTGCTATTATATAATGGCTCATTTGTTAATAGTAATAAAAAAGCTTTTTAATTTTTTTTTTATTGAGGTTTGTATTTTTTCTGTGGAAGGCATATTTTGGAAGTAAGGAGAAAAAATAGTCCAGTAGGTGGGGCTGCTGCTTCATGACTCAGTTGTCCACTCCAGTGTTTCTGTGGCACTTTGTGTTCTGTATGCCCCCTCCCCAACTACTAGACACAGACAGACAGAATTCTTAATGGCCTGGTAATTTAATTCAACAGGTTTTGTGTTTCTGTTGTCTGATGTGGAAGTGATCCGTAGAACATGGTATGGGCATTTGAAGTGAACGGCTTTACTGACTCTCATGACCAGCAGTTTCGGTCTGTGAAGCCACTTGCTTCGAGGGGAAAATTAAAAACAGAAGAAATGAAACCTGAGGTGAAAACGTACATTTTTTTGGGCACTTTGTTGTTTTGGGAGTGATGTACATCGTGGTTGGTGCATCTTGAAGTGCATGGACATTACAGTCTGCATGGCTCACTGAAAGCGATATCAGAGCGAGAAAGTGAGCGGTATCAGAGCAGAAAACCAGAAAGAAAAAAAAACACAGGGCACGAGACTGTATGATTACTGTTTTATTTGCTATGAGCGGCTCATTTGGTTGGGAGGCAGGGACGTGGGGAGTGAAGACGAGAGGTTTAAAACTGTCATATTTCCCTGGGTGCACATGATGTGGGCAGTGATTCTTTTAATGGTTATGCGGTGATTTTGCTGCCTGTCCTAGATACAGTGATGTTATTGTGTAATAACATCACTGTGTCTGGGACTCATTAACCAATCAGTGTGCTTGATTATTTCTTGCCATTGTATAATTAAGCAATTAATCACTCCAGGGTGTGGGTACACTGAGTTACGTCGTGTGATTCGCCACCAGGTGCAGCCCAGATGCAACCACACCAGTCGTGTTAAGTCCTTCAGTGTACCCACACCCTGGAGGGATAAATTTTTATATTATACAATGGCAAATGTTGTTGTGTTAATGTTTTTTAACTATTTCCTAACTCACTGAGGTCCCTACACTTCGAAAGAGGATGTCATTTTGTTAAAAATTTACCGCGGTGTTTTAGCGAAGGGCGACAGGACAAATTGTGGCAGTTTCGTTTGAAGTGAAAGCGACCGGATTAGCACCACATAAGGTTGGCTGGCACTTCTTCCAGTGGGTACACTGGAGGATTTATCACGGTGGTAATTGTGCCAGCCAACCAATCAGGATGCAGGATTTGGGACATTGGATTTACCACATTGTATAATTATTAATTTCTGTTACCCGAACAGTATCTGTTTGTGGTAAACAGTCGCCAGACACACAGATCAAGCAGCACACCAAACTAGTTATTGGAGGCTGTGAATGATTGTGAAAGGCAGCCATTGTTTCAGAACCTAAGTGAGAGCTCATGTCCCCCGATGAACCCTGTATGTCGTTCTGGGAATGCTGATGTTAATTATGCAGTGGCATGGCAAATATTTCCCGAGAGCACAAGGACTGTTCCCACCTATCTGCAAGCAAAAGTCAATGTTCATCAGCAAAGTCATGGTTCCAGAATTAAAGCAATTCCCATGCGCCCACCCACCCGATGGACCCGGTAGTATCGGGTGGTGTGTGTAATACTAGCAGACACCCTCCAAAATGAACGGTTGTCGTTCATGCTGTACCACGCAGGAAGTAAAAGTGCCTCAATCTCCTGTACTGTGTAAGTGTTGGTGTTCTTCAGCTGCAGTTTGTACCTCTAGTAAATGCAGTAGTAACCATGTTGGAGAGAGAGAGAGAGAGAGATAGACATTGACAGGTGACACACATACCATCAATGAGCATGATGCAGGGAAGCAGCACTGACAATCACCGCCTGTGTTTGTCTCTCTCTCTCTCTCTCTCTCTGTCATTATTTGGAAGTCAAGGGGACAGAGGTAATAAGGATGAACTGTGGAGGAAGAGATCCCAGCCACCTACCCAATGGACACAGTAGTATCAGGCAGTGTATATAATACTAGCAGTCAGACACCCTCGCAAACAAATGGTTCTCGTTCGTGCTGTAACGTACAGGAAGTAAAAGTGCCTCAATCTCCTGTACTGTGTAAGTGTCAGTCTTCTTCAGCTGCTGTGATTGTACCTCCAATAAATGCAGTAGTGACCGTGATAGAGAGAGAGAGAGAGAGATACTGACAGACGACACACATACCATCAATGAGCGTGATACCGGGAAGTGGCACTGACAATCACCATCTGTGTTTCTCTCTCTCTCTCTCTCTCACTGTTTCTCTCTCTCTCTCTATCATTATTTGGAAGTTGAGGGGACAGAGGTAATAGGATGAACTGTGGAGGAAGAGAGACAGAGAGTCAGCACTGAACGTTTTCCAGGTACTTCCTTAATTTTACACTTGGTATGCAAAGTGAAAGACTGCAGGTGCAGCACACAGAGCAATACAGCACTGTGTTATCATCAGAATAAAAAGTTCCATTTGCTCCTTCAATCGACTCTGCATAGCCTGTTCACCACAAATTCGTTTGTAACTATTTGTACTGTGGCAGAACACAGAAAAGTGTGGTTCCACGTCCATAAACAGTGGAAGAACACAAAATAGTTCCCATATGTTTTTCCTTCTTATTTCAAATGTTTTTGTCCATTTCTCTCCACATTTGGCCCATATTATAAGCGCAATAACCCACTCCAGTGTGTGCAGTTATTGGGGATTAATCAACACCCCAGGTGCTGTGAGGACACTCAGACTGCAGTCTCGTGCCTCAGAAAGCACCCGGGGTGATGATTAATCCCAAATAACCGCACACCCTGTCATGGGTTATTGCTTACCTAATAGAGCTAAGGACCTAAGCTGAAAAGAAAAAAAAAACACAGGCTAAGACTTTTCCTATGCAAGTTGCCTTCAAGACACAAGGGTAAGGAGTCTTTTCTTCAGATAGTCGACTCAGCATACTGGACCGGCTGCAAATAGAAAAGTACTCTCAGGGCTTTTTAATCTGAGAACTGGTTTGAGCTAATAGTGCTAAGCAAATTGTATGTTTCCTGGTTATAGGAACAGGGTGACTTGTATAAAAAATAATTTCTCTGCATTTTTTTCTTGTAAGGGAATACATTTGTATTCACTGTCTTGATTATTTTCTTGTTAATTCATTCTGCATGAGTTGCCATCAGTAAATTTTGCTTCAATAAAAATTAATTGCTTGGAAATGGATATGGCTACTCATTTTAGAGTTTTGGAAAATAAATTAGCTGACTGTCAAACAAAAGACAGAAGTTTTTATGATTACTGCTATATTGGGTTCTTGGGGACACTGAAGTTAACCATAGAGTTGTATAAACATGTATTGATTTTTTCAGATCCTAATTGTCCTGTCCCAATTCACAGAATAGTTGGATGGTGTAAACTGAATTCAGAACCGGATGCTGCTGGGGCATGTAGGATATATACCTGCCCCGGGCATGGCAATACTAATATAAACTGTGTGGTTGTTAGAGTTTTTGCACATATAGAAAAAGGCCACTGCCCTTCTCCATTTTCCCATAAACATGAGTTCTAAGGAGATTTTGATGAATTTAGTGTGTACTTGCACAAGGGAAAAATACTTCTAATCAGTAAACAGTATCAGGACACTATAGAGGCAGGGAATATAATAGGCTCAGAACATCATGAATTACCAGCCCTCTGCATAGCCACCCCGGTGAGGCTATACCATAACATAAATCAGCTACTGGCTATGTCTGCTTCTCCTGAAGGTTTTGGGAATCAGGAAACTGACTCGCATGTATACAGAGAAAGCTTAAAAGAGCCATGCCCTGGAAAAAACACCAAACCCGGGCAAAACATTAGCATAACCTGTACGGTGGAAGCCACCCAATGTGTACGACATGGTCATGGGTGGCTCTGCAAACGTTATGGATGGTGTGGTTGTTTACAAGTGAACTCTATATGCAGCAGGTAAATAAAAAAAAATCTATTTAGTGCTAAAAGCCCTAACTGGACATTTCTGCAGCAGCTGCTGCACTTGTGAGCTTTTCAGGAGTTTCCCTTCAAGGCAGTGGACATAGTCTTGTCCTCAAGGTAAGTCTTTACGTCCTCTGCCTATACAAACTTCTGGAACACCCTTTTTCTTTTGGGCACAAGTTTTACAATTTAACCCAAGGAATGCCATAGCAATTGGTGTTTCTTTACTAAACAATGTAATAGTTAGTGGCTCAGTTCTAACTGTTTGTTGGGGCCATTGTTTCTGCATTGGTGTTGTTTGGCCTCATGGATGGTGCCTTACTTGAAACACGCTTAACACAGAAACATAGACATCAATGGCAGATAAATGCCTAGTGGCCCCTCCAGTCTGCCCAAGCCTGTCTAATTTTGGGACTGTTCCCTTGCCGGTCCTCCCTACTCCCTCCCCCCGGTTGCCCCCTTACACACTATTTCCATGTGCTTATCCCATCCCCTTTTGAACCCCTCCACTGTTTCATTTCTGGCAATCTCCTTTGACTATATGTTCTAGTCAGTCACCACTCTTTCAGTGAAAAAGTAGTTCCTGATATCCTTCCTGAACCTCTTCCTGTCAGCTTCAGGGAGTTCACCCGATACCCGTGTTACCACTCACTGTGAGCAGCTCACTGGTGTCCACCTTGTGTTTTCTGCAGAGGTAAATGAACATCTCAGTCATGTTTCCCCTCTTTCTCCAGTCATACAGCGTGTATGCATTTAGATTCTCCAAGTGCTCCTCATAGGACTTACCCTTTTGCCCCATTATCATTTTTGAGGCTCATCTCTGCACTGCCTCTAACTTCTCCCTATCCTTCTTCAACTGTGGCTCTGAAATTACACACAATACTCCAAGTGAGTGTGATCCAGGGATCTATACTGGGGTTGTATTACCTCTCTCCTGCTAAATATCCCTCTTCCTATGCACCCCAGAATCTGGTTTATCTTACCCTACTGCGTTCTTTTTTTTTACTTTATGTTTAGTCATTTCATTGAAATGAACACATAGAGTTACACAATGCTTGGTTCAGAGTATAGGCTGGTAATACTTAACATTGTTAAAGTAGATAACCCCTGTCTCCTCTCCTCTCCCCATCATTATGGCATATGGGGAATCCCACAGTATATTTAAGAAACAGTTCGTATGGTCATCATATTGGCCCTATACATAATAATTATGGATCACTGCCCTTATATGTTTCAGAGAAAATGTCCACAGAATCAAAACCCGTTGTATTTCAAACTACTTGATAGCCCCAAGGTTCATGTTTCTTAATTAATGCAGGATATAAAATACCCCTTTCATTGTGTGGACAATTTCTTCAGACTCGATTGCCCCCCCCCCCCCATTCATATTTTAAAACTCTGATTATGAAAAAGTAAGATTTCATCTCAGGTTAAACCTTCCAGTGATAACATTCTAAGCCAAAATCAACATTTTATAGGGAAGTTAACCAAACTGCAGTCTTTTATAGTCATTGCAAAGTCATTCCATAAACAGAATATTGCAAACGATTCTAATGCTTTGCAACTGGGAAACTAGTAAACATTAAAATACTGTAGCATGATCCTCACATTGGTTCTTATTAAGATGAGCAGGATAGTCAATCAGTACAGTCCACGGAAAGGGGATTTAGCACAGTGGACTGATTAATCAGCTCAGTCCCAATGAAGTTTTATGCTTCTTCTGAGCTTGTTGAAGATACGCTTCATGTCCTTTGTGCACCACAAGGCAAGGACCCCTCAGTGTACTCAGGATCATGTGACTCTGGGGGTTGGTGTCAGTTCAATACTTCACTGCCATTAGTATTATGCATCTCTCTGACTCCTGCACTAACAATGCCAATAACAGCAAGCCAACATTCGGCATTGACAAATGCTTGTTACATGATATCCCTTGCATGTTTATACAGGGCTGCATCATCTTCTTGTTTTTTCTTCTGCCCACCTCCCTTCATTATTCTGTTCCCACTATTACTATTTTCTTCTCACTTACAAGCTATTCACTCTTCTAATAGGACACAATGTATATTATTCAGAACATCCACTTCCTGGGTTTTACTTAGTTTCTGAGGTATTTAATTACATTTTCTGTGATCTATTTGACTTCTTCCTCTCCTCTCCTCTCCTATGAGATAGAGCACATGTTTCTCAGAATATAAATTGAAATAAAAATTAAAACTTAAGCTTATCTCCCCAGTATACTACTATGCCATATATTTATTTAGAGTTCACACATATGGAAATATGGTGCTGGCAAAATATAATTAATAGTATTTATGACCTCTGTAAAATGGGGTACTCAACCCTAACTATAGTGTTACTACTGTGCCACTATAATATATACTCACTGGATAGCAGAAGGGAAAGGGCAACACGATTGAAACCATCAAGTTCCTAAGAGGAGTGAACAAGGTGAACTGCACGGACCTAATCAATTGGACTAGTGTGTCAGTAAGCAGGGGCATGAATGGAAGCTGGCAGAAGGAAGTCTGAGGAGGAATGTGAGAAAGATTTACTTCACAAAAAAGGTGGGTGAGATGTAGAACAGTCTCCTGGCAGAGAAGAAAGGAGCATAGATTGCTAGTGGGTTCTAGCACATCTTTGACAGAGTAAGGGGTCCAATGGTTACAGTGAGGATAACTATTATGGTGGAAGATCCAGGGAAGGTGGGGTTAAAACTAACCACAACAGTAGAGAATCTGATGGCAGATAAGAACCACTTGGCCCACCTAGTCTGCTCATTTCCAAGAAAAGATTTAATTTATCTAATAAGGGCTGTTTTTGCTGTTTTACTGTGTACTTCTGTGTAATGCCTGTTAACTGTCTAGCTAGCAATTACAGTCTTTTGGGTTAATTTGTGTTGGCTAGACGACAGGCGCCTAACCCCCCACCCTCCCAGTCTTTGTTGTGCAAATCTCAAAATTTAGCACCTTCAGCAAGCCACTGCCTGCAAGTGCTTCTTCTCACTGCCCTCCTCTGTCCCTCCTTCTAGCTGGCCTGCCTCGAGGCACACTCTCCAGAGGGGCTCCGAGCACGCGAGCGAGCGTGCCACCAACAGCCGAGTGGAACCAGAGGCCGGGGAGAAAGCCAGAAAGGTACGGGAAAGCCGCAAAATTTTTGCCCGCCCCCCACCCCCCTTCAGGGTGTTTCTTTTATACACACCTTCCCGCCAAATCTCATCCCCGCCCATAGCTATTCTCCCAGCCAATTCCCAAGCTCATTTTTCTTCACATCATCTTACTTTCTTTAACCCTCTCCTACCCTCCACCATGCTACTGCACCTACTACTGCTGCTTTGCTTCTTACCTTCCTTAGATCCAGATGAGATAACTGTTGGAACCCATACTAAGGTGCTTAGGGTGACCACTCAACACTGCCCCCCTCTACTGTCCCCAGTGGATACCCCTAAACTATACATACTTATAATACCGCTTCTGCACAATAATCCTTGGGGAATCCCAAAAAAAGGCTCACAACCAGTTTGGAACTCCTCTATCCCCCTGCTACCATACTGGCACTACAATTACCACCTACGCCTGTCCATTAAGCTGGCAATCTATGATAATCTCGATAACCATGCAGCAGGATCATCAGCCACTATATATTGGATCCCAAGAAAGAAGAAAAAACTGCCTGACTGCTCACTACTCCTATCACTTGGTGCCCTCATCAAGTTAATCTTCTTTCTGCTGGTCTGTGTTGGCACTGTGGAAATCAACCCTGGACCCACTGAAAGCTCGATCTCTCCAACTGACCTAACCTCCATAAATGGATTGAGTTTCTACTCAATGCCTGCAGCCTCCTAAAAGTTCTCATCAATACAGGCCTGGTTGCACACACCCTACCGGACTGTCTGGTTATATCTGAAACATGGCTCAAATCTGCAACAAAGATAGTGAAATAAACCTTCCCAACTATCAGCTCTTCAGATCTGACCGCTCATCCAGGGTGGGGTAGCCATCTATGTCAAAGCAAATATCTCGCATCCTGCCTCACTTCTACATCTCAACCAAAGGAATTTGAATGCTTGTCTATTAAAATAACCCTTCCGACACATCTTCCTTTCAACTGGTTGGTTGCTATAGGCCCCTCTGCAGGCCTCAAACTCCTATCCCATTTAGGATCCATACTTAATCTGGGTCCTGAAGACACCATCATCTTAGGAGACATGAACTTAAATTGGCTGACTAATGCATCTGCACCCTGGTAACCTTCTGTGACACCTATGATTTCTCTCAATTAATCAAAGAACCAACAAGGATCAACCCAAAGAATACTCTCAACAGCACACTCCTGGATATTATATTGGTAAATAAACCTCATCATTATCCCTATGCAGGAGTACTTCTCAGTGACATAAGTGACCACTGTCCCATAGCTGCCATTAGATCAACAATCAAGCCACCCAATCCTGCAAAATTCCTCCACGAAGGTCAAAAAGAACTTTAATATTACAGGATATCTCCATGATCTGTGCCATACCACACGTTGGCAAGAATTCTATCTCACAGCCTCAATAGAGTCAGCTCTTCAAATCCTAAATGATATAATCATAAGTGCCCTCAATTCACATGCACCCCTCACCAGTGTCAGAACCAAACTAAAATCCTGCCGCTGGTTCTCTGCCGACCTTAAATCCGCACTGCTTGCCAGAGACAAACTCTGGAAAAGGGCAAGAAAGACAAAGGACCCAAATGACTGGCTCCAATTCAGAAAAGCCAGAAACTCCTACACAAAACAAGTAAGAAAAGCCAAGGCAACCTTCTACACAGCTGAACTAGATGCCTCCTATAACAACCCTTCCAGGTTCTGGGGTACCATAAAGGGCATCCTAAGTCAAACCTCTACCCTGTCTTACCATCCAAAATTAAATTAAATAATATTGAAATCACCGACAAGCAAAATATCTTGAATGCCTTCAATGACCATTTCACTACAGCTGGCCTGGCTTTACTCCTCTCCTGCAAACCTATTAAGATCATCTCTAAACCTACAATCTACTGAGAATCAAAAGGTTGCTTCCACATTCTCATTCAAACCAATATTGTTCAAAGAAGTAGAAGACCTCCTATTCCAACTAGATACCACCAAAAGCGCAGGTGCAGACTCCCTGGATCCCTACTTTCTAAAAGTAGCACTGTATGCCTTAACCTCCCCCCTCACCCATCTCTTCAATCTATCACTTGTCACTGGTACTATCCCCTCAATATGGAAAACAGCTCAAGTGTTTCCACTACTTAAGGCAGGTGATCCCATGGACCTCAATAATTATAGACCCATCTCCATCTTACCAATACTATCCAAGATGCTTGAGAAGCTGGTAAACTCTCAGTTAACTGCCTACCTTGATACCAACAATCTCCTAAATCCAGCTCAATCTGGGTTTAGATCTATGCATAGCACCATCTCTGCTCTAGCAAAGTCACAAATGACTGGCAGACTGCCCTAGACAAAAGAATAATACCTGTGCTGTGTTTCTGGATCTAAGCAAAGCCTTTGACACTGTGGATCATGATCTCCTAATCACCTCACTAAACTCCATTAGGCCTTGACTCACTCTCCATTAAATGGTTCAGATGCTATCTCTCTGGAAAGCTACAACTGGTAAAGAATGATGGTGATCTATCTACCCCTAAGCCACTCCTAAGAGGTGTACCACAAGGCTCCATCCTGGGTCCTATCCTTTTTGCCATTTACATCAACAACATTGACTCCAATCTCTCTCTTTCTAATATCCACCTTTTTGCAGATGACACTGTACTTTATGTGAGCGATCCCTCACCATCAAAAGCCTGTGAGCTCCTACAGTCTCAATTCTCCCTCCAGCATAACCTATTAAAAAGAAATTATTACTAAATGCTAAGAAAACCAAAGCTATGTTCTTGCCCACAAGAACTGTTCTTCCACTATCCCATCATTCACCCTCCCACAACTCTCTACCATCCTTGGTGAAAATCTAGAATATGTTGACAAATTCAAATACCTAGGAGTATGGATAGACAATAAACTAGACTATATTACCCCACGTTGAAGAGCTCCTGAAAAAGCTAAGACAAAGACTTGGTCTATTCTATAGAATCAAACACTACCTGACCAAAGATTCCAAACAAAGATTAATCCTTGCATCATTCATGTCCCTCATTGATTATGCTGACTTCCTCTATGGTCATTGCTCCCTCTCCCATCTAAACAAACTAGACACCTTGTATCATAGAGCTATTAGATTCATTACTGACCTTCCCTCTAGCACCCATCATTGCTCTCTTTACAATGCAGTCAGCTGGACATCCCTGCAACATAGAAGAAGAAAAAATGCTGCTATCTGGATCTACATCTCAGATTGCTTCAACCGGATCACATCCAGGCCCTACACCTTGAGGATCAACAAACTGATCCTGCTGAAGATTCCTGTCACCTGCACCCGGTATGGAAGAGCTGCAATCAGTTATTCCCTTGCACTTATCTGGAATTCTATCCAAAAGACCTTGAAAATGGAAACACTGATCCCCCTTACATCCTTCAAAAAGCTGTACACCAGCCTAATCCCAGATTCATGCAATTGCTTCCACAAGGCCTAGTCCTCCCACATCCCCACCCCCACACTCTCTCCCCACCCCCTTCTAAATCTCCTCCCTATTCTTCTATCATTCTCTGGTCCTTTCCACATCAAACCTCAAACATATATGCCCACCCATGTACCATTATCCAAGCCTTATCCCCACCAAACTGTTTGTTTCTCACCTTTAATAGGTTTTTGGTTTACTGTCCTTTGCCTTGTATATATGTAAATAATTGTACATCTATCTCACTCATAAATGTTTGTATTTGTGCTATTTCAAATCCATGTTTTTGTATACACTCTGTAACCTTTTTTGTTATGACCACTCAGGTCCATCTTGTAAATGAGCTATGCTCAATGATGTTCGCCTGAATAAATAAAGATTTTGATTGATTGAGTGATTGATTTCCCTACCTATTGGATAAGCTGCAGGTCCTAGATAACCAACAGCCTACTTCTTCCTACCACCCTACAAGAATTGCCTCATGTCTTTCCCATGTATTCTTGAATTCCCCCACTGTTTTTGACCCCACAACCACCTCAGGAAGGCCATTCCATGTGTCCACCACCCTCTCTGTGGAAAGAATGCTTCCTCACATTGCCCCTAAGTCATCCCCCCTCTATCTGCAGATTGTGTCTCCTTGTTCTTGCACATCTCTTTTTCTGAAAGATGCTACTCTTTTGGACTTTATTGATTCCCTTGAGGTACTTTTATCATGTCCCCCCTCTCCCTTCTTTCCTCAAGGGTATACATATTAAGCTCCTTTAGTCTCTCTTCATATGGCTTCTGGTGCAGACCCTGCACCATTTTAATTGCCCTCCTCTGGACTACCTCCATCCTATGTCCTTGTGGAGATGGGGTCTCCAGAACTGCATGCAGTACTCCAGATGGGGTCTCACCAACTGTCTGTACAGAGGGATAACTTTCTGTTTTCTACTGGTGATGCCTCTTCCTATACATCTCAGTATCCCCCCAGCCATCCCTACTGCCTTCTCACATTGCTTGCTAACATTTAGGTAATCAGATATGACTGCCCCAGGTCCATTTCCATTTTTGCTGTTGTTACTACTTCCCCCCATTGTGTGCTCTTCCCCTAGATTTTTGTTTCACTCAGATGCATTACTTTTGCACTTCTTTACATTAAATCTAAGCTGCCATACTTCTGACATAGCTGTGGGGAAAATTAAGCCCCTAAAGCATGAGTGAATAAGGTTTTCAGACCCTGCTTAAAAGCCTCTACCCCAGGATGCAACATACCACTTCTTGGTCTTGTGGTGTTAGACAAACCTCCAACCCTGTGCCTCTCACTAGGGAATCACTTGGAAGGAATAAGCAAGGTGAACTGTAAGGAATTATTTAGCCTGAGCAATAATTAAAGAATGTGGCAGTATGAGTGGAAAATGATGCAAAGGAGGTACACGGTTCAAGAGGGATGTTTTTTATGGAAAGGATAGCAGAACCATGGAACAGTTTGCCAGCAAAGGTGGTGGGTGCCAAAACCATAAATGATTTCAAGTACAGCTGAGGCAGAGTGAAGGTTGTAGTGGCTACTCAGGGTGGTTATAGTAGATAGGGGAACAATTGGTCCCAGGGTTTAAAAGGGAACTATTCACTGGATGGACCTTCGATCTTGTCTGTCATCTCTGTTTATACTTCCATTGCATATATTTTGCTGTTATCCACTTTGGGGATTTCCTCCATCTTTGACTTGTCAGTCCCAATGTCCTCCATGATTCCAGTGGTACATTCTTTTTTGGGGGCGGGGATTTTGGGTCCCATGCTTGTACCTTGCTCCTGAATGTGAGGTACTGATTGGATGCAGGCCCACCCCAACAAAAAGAGGGCAGGGAATGAACTGTATCTTTTTTTTCCTCCATAAAGACTTCTTGCTATTTGTCAGTTTTGGTTTTCTTCCCAGTCCCAATCCCACATGTCCCCAACCTGACGCAGGTGTGTGAAGGCACACTCACATCACACACTATGGGATGCCCCACCCTGATAGTTGCCCATTACTGCCTGCCACTAGAGCTCCATCTGGTGATGGTGGGACTGCGGGCTGGTGACCCACCCCACTTGGAAAAGGAGAGACAACACTCAGTCCTGCTCCCCCCGAATCAGGAACCTGTCGAGGTAATGCCTCTTGACTACTGTCCTTCCCTCTTTTGTGCCCATTGTTTTCCCTCTTTGTGAGGTAAACACTGCCAAGTTATGGTGTGGTTGGATGGAGCTGGCGATTCTTTAGACACCTTACTTCATATTTTTTCAAGTTATGTCCTCTAGCTGTCAGGAACAGCCTAATAACAGCCCCAACTTTCATTTACTATCTGGCTGATCCTGCCCCTGCTGCTGAGATCAAGATGTCCTATCTATATCTGTGCCAGCCAACATGCTCCAAACATGGCCTACCAGGACTTATGGAGCATTGCTTGCCACCCCCCAGAAGCCATTTAATTAAATATATCCTGCCTCCTAATGCTGACATCAAGATGTCCTAATTACATCAGTGCCAGCCAGCATGTTCCAATCATGGCCTGCCTGGAATTAACCTGGAGCATTGCTTGCTCCCTCCCCCCGAAGTCAATTAATTAAATCTATATACTGTATTTCCGTTACTGTTTCTTTTTTTTATTTTTAATGCCCTTTTTGGCTTCTGTGGTGGCTGCTGCAGCTATCTCTGGACTCTCCAAGCCCTAATGTGCATTTCCGTGTCCGCCACCCCAGGGCATGTACTGACCCACTTAGGCTTGATTGCAGGTGGCTTGTCTTTACAATGAAATTTAGCCCTTTGGCATTCCTAAAGCCAGCCCATAGTGTAGCTTAAACTATGCCACATCTGCTGCTGCGGCCATCTCGTCTTCTCCCATTCTGACAATCCCCCCCCGGGCTTTACTATTGCCACATGAATGGCTTTACTCCCTGGCACCTCCTGCCACCTCTGCACTCCCTTCCTGGCTTCAGCAATACAGCTGGAGTGGTTTCACTCAGTGGCAGCTCCTTCTGGCTTTCAGCCCCAATTTCCAAAACAGTTGTTGCAGCCCTGGGATGTGACTGTTCCATGGCCTCCTCCTCCTTGCTGTTGCTTCAGCCCCTTAGGGCATAAACAAACTGTGCCACCAAAGTGCCGTGAAAGGTGGTGGAGAGGCACTTACAATATTGCCTTCTCCATTTTCTGTTGGCTCTGTTCTCTCTCTCTCTCTCTCTCTCTCCCCTCTCTCTCTCTCTCTCTCCCCCCTCTCCAACATGTGCAAAGTGATCCACAGCCTGAGCTCTGCAAGTTACAAGTGACTGCAGGCACTTTCACTCTAACATGATTGTGTTATGTGGCTGGCTGCAGGTGCAACCCAAGAGCATCCTCCTCCTGCCACCATTCCATATCAGCAGCACCCACACAATACTAGGGCACAAAGAGTCTCCACTAGACCTCCGAGAAGGGTAGTAATTCATTTCAACGAAAAATTGGCCTTGGCCACAGGATACATGACCATAAAGGCTAGCAATTTACTTTGTAGCCCCCATGGCATTCCTAGCCCACAAGACCACCAGTACCTTTCTTTTATTTACCAACAGGACTACTAACCCCTGAAGAGCTTCCACAATGACACCTGGCTACCAGGTACAATACTAATCACTGGGCCACCAAGAGGAGCACAGTAGTTTTTGGCTGAGCCCCCTCCCAAACCACATTTCCTTTCCTCTGTCTCTGCTGCACTATTTTTTCCCCAGCTAACCTAATTTTAATTTATTTGATACACCTAACAGGACATGGACTCCAACATATCAGGTAAGTATAATTCTATGCCTAACCTGTCTTTTGCATCCTTACTGTACCCCCTCAGAGCTATGAATGTTTTGTTACCACCTTTTCTATTTTTTTACAGGTGTGGTGGACAACATCCCTTTGAGACTCCTACCTCTGGCTCCAATAGTGCTCAGGTAAGACCTTCTACTTAATCTGTATTGGGTGGGTTGACTGTAATGGTGTGCCAACACCCATTACATGCTGAAGGTGGGGTCACTAGCTCTTGAGCCCCCCCAGCCGTGGTGTCTTACTCCCTGTCATATCCCTCTTAGCCCTGGCAGCAGACTCTTGAGCCACATCCCCAGCTTCAGGCTTCCCCACTCCGATAGCCACGTTGTTAGGCTCCTGACTGCCCCCAATCATGGCCATGGGTTTCCAATCCCTCAGTGTCCTGGGTGGGAGTGGCATGGTTCTTATGGTCCCCTAGGTGGTCCAGATGGGAGAAGAGGGTGAATGTATGTGGGGAACTCTATTATTTGGTTGCCCTGGGAGGTTCAGGTGGGGGAAGAGGGGGTCATAGCTGGGGAAGCCTTACTGTGAGATCCCTTTGGTGATTCAGATGAGTAAATGGGCTCCCAAGGGGCCCATAGGTCATTGGGAGGGCATAGTATGGTGGCTATTGAATCCTGGTTCTGGGGTTCTAGGAATGGTGTGAAAGAAGGTGTAGGTGATGTCAGAATCCTGGTATGATGACCTTAAGGGTAGTCTGGTCTGAGTGGAAGATGAAGGGGGAGTATTACAGTACACTGAATTGCAGAATCCCTATACCCAGAAGCCTGAAAATTATAGCCCAACAGTCGGTAGCCAGCAGCAGAGTTGGCAATCGTAAATAAAAAACATCTGCTATGTACAGTTCCAGACTTTCAGGATAGTAACTGGTGGGCTATAATTTATGGGCTTTTGGGTGTTGGGATTCAGCATTTCGGTATACCTTAATAAATCTGATGAAGGTGCATGTGGGCATCTGGCCCATATTTTGGGGTCCTAAGGATGGTATGAGTGGGTGAAGTGTATGCAGATGTGTTTCAGACCCAAGTTCTATGGACCATAGGTACTCCAGATGGGAGAAGGGGGTGGAGGTGAGTGTAAGACCCTTGTATGCGAGTCCTATGGCTGATCCAATTAGAAAATCAGGGAAAAGGTGTGAGTTGGACACCCATTCATAGATCCTTTTTCTAGTCCTGCTAGAGGTAGAGCATAGAGGTGAGTTTAGGACATCTGTCTGGGAGTTCAAGGGCTGGACAGCATGGGGGATGAATGTGGAGGCTGGTGTCAAATACTTTTCTAGGATTTGCAGGACTGGTCCAGGTGGGCAGAAGGACGGACATACAGTAGGTGAGAAATGCCAGTCTGAGATTCCAGAGCTAGTCTGGGTGGTTAAAGAGTAGGGACTTAAATGAGGGAGGGCAGTACAGTGGTCTCAAGGCTTGTCTAGGTAGAGGGATATTGGGACATATGTGGGAAAAGCTGGTTCGGGGTCCCACGGCAGGTCTGGGTGGGCAGGCAGGGGTGTCATAGATGTGTGCACTCCAGGGCACAAAGAAATATACTGCAAGTGATTTTAATCTAAATGGCAAGTCCAGACCCCTGCGCTTCGGCTCTATGTCTTCAAAGGGGGTTATAACCAAACTTTACAAACAACCACACTTATATACAATCATAGTGATGACATCACAATTAAGGGACAGTTAACTCTTTCAATACCCCATTCTGACTTATATATATTCCCTTACTCTAATGTTTCTGATGGAACAATTAATTACAAAATGTATACTAAGTGTGTACTAAAGTGCTTAACAAGAAAAAAGGTTTTTGTTTGTAAATACAGACCAAAAGAAACAATATGTTAAAAAATATATGTGTACCTAAATTACTATACAAGACTATCTATAATTTCTTCCAATGTTTTACCTTTATAACACTTTTGACCCTTTGTAAATTATTTTAAAACATAAATAATTAAATGTTTAAACAAAGCTGTCAGTTCATGTAAGAACTAGGTATATTTATATCTCCTCTTTTCTTTCTTAAATCCAAAATTTATTAGTTCAGTATAACATATACTGTAAAAGAAGAAGTTATAAAACACACTAGGCAAGTACAGATGAAATGAAGGAGATGGAACACACAATAATAATATCAGGTGAGGTGACTGAATAACATACAAATGGCTCATGGCAAAACACAAAAAATGAAATGAAGTGAAGATGAAATTTAAGACAATGGCAACAGTACAGACAAATGAATGTCATGTTTGTGATCACCCTCCACTTCAGACCAAAAAATTGGAGGAGGGAAACCATTTTGATGGGGATCCACTCTGATAACATCTCACATCAAATTCTGAAATGACAAAACAAGACAGGATGAGTATCAAAGACAGGACACAAATTCTCACACAGAAGAAAATATTCTATTATTTTTTCAACTATTTTCGGACATCTTTCAAAAAAGGTTTCAGATCCCACTGGTCATTAAGACCATCTGGTCTGACAGACTTGAGTCTGTATATCCACCTACTTTCTTTCTTAAGTAACTCATTAGTTCTATCACCTCCAAACTTCATTGGTGTTTGCCACTCTAATCCCATAAATTTCATGCCCTTAGGGTCAGAGTTATGTGCTTTCCAAAAGTGTTCTCCCACAGGTGTATCTGTCCTTGCATTCATTATGTTTCTCACATGTTCTTGGATTCTAACTTTTAAATTTCTTGTAGTACGTCCTATGTATATATGGTTACATTCACACCACAACACATAGACTACAAAGGTAGTATCACAATTAATAAACTCCTTAATCTCGTACTTGTAACCTGTCAAAGGATGTATGAATACTATCCAGAGAAATCAAAGGAGTCCATCCCTTATGGGCAGTTTCTCCGTTTGAGAAGAAACTGCACTGAGGAAATGGACTTTCTTACACAAGCAGAGAATTTAAGACAGCGTTTCATTGAGAGGGGGTATAAGGAAGAGTTGTTAGTAACAGCTATGGGGAAAGCTTTAAAGCAAAATAGAAATAATTTGCTTAAACAGACAAATACTATGCTCCCTACATCTGATGATAGATTCCCTGTGAGCTTTGTCACTGAATTTAACAACTGGGCAGGACAACTGGGTAACATTGTTTACAAAAATTGGCACTTGCTACATACTGAGCCTGAATTGAGGAAAGCAGTTGGGGAGAAACCAAGAATCACATTCTCCAGGGGAAAGGATTTGAAAGACAAACTTGTACATAGTAGACTAGCAATGCCAAATAGAAATACATGGCTGGGTACTAAACCAATAGGTAATTTTAGATGCCAGAGATGCGGTAACTTGCTGCAGAAACAGGTTGTGGAGGTGCGGCACTGTTGTGGCCATTGCCTCCACTGCCTTTTGAGGCTTGGCCCGCTTTCTCCAGTGAGGTGGCACATTGCTGCTGACACTAGTTCAGCAAGCACGCCACAACCTTGAAAAGTTTTAGCCATTGCAATCAAGGGCCGCCTCATCATTGCAGCGTCAGCCATTCCACTGCAATAAGGGAGTGAACCATCATTGCAGGGCAGTCCCTTGCATTCCCCCGACCCCGTTTGCCAATGGGGAGCCCAATCCTCATTGGTTTCTGCTGTCTGCCAAGGGGGTGCCCAATCCCCCTCGGCATCATGTCCCCTTCCCCTGTTTCTTTGCCAATGGGGGTGCCTAATCCCTGTCAGCAGCATTCCCTCCCCCAACAGTGTTTGTTTGCTGACTGGGGCCCTAATCTCCATCGGCTTCAGTTCCCGTTTCTTACAGGGGAGCCCAGTCCCTGTAGTCATTATATCTCCCCAGTTTGATTTGCTGATGGGGGAGCCCACTCCCTGTCAGCATAATGCCCCCCCACAAAAAAACAGTAGATTTGTGCTGAGGGGTGACCAATCCCTCAGCTCTTGCACTCCCCTTTGTGCAGACAGGTGCCCAACTCGTCGGCTACAGATTCCCCCAAAACACTCAGTTGGCACACTGGGAGCCCACCCCAGCATGCCAAATGCCCTCCCACAAAAACAGTAGATTTGTGCCGAGGGTGACCAATCCCTCGGCTCTTGCACCACCCCTTTTGTGCCGACAGGGGTGCCCAATCCCCTGTCGGTTACATCTGCCTCCCCCAAAAAACACTCGGTTGGCACACTGGGAGCCTACCACAGCTTGCCAAATGCCTCTGTAAAAAAAAAAATGTCCAGTGAGTTTTTTTTTTTCTGTTAACCTGTAAAAAAAGAAAATGGTCCCTTGCGGTCTCCCTGCCCCTTCCCACAACCCGTGCCCATCCTCTGTGCACCCTGCCTCCACATACCTCCCTCACCACATACTTACCTCCGGAGCCCTGCGAGATGATCTTCAGTGGACAGGGAACACGTCTGCACTCTTCAAAGCGGACCACAAACTGAAGAAATGCCGGTAAGCTGTATAATGGCATAAATAGTTTTTTTTCTCAACTTTGATGCATATCTCAGGCATTTTTTGAAATTTTGGCACCACATTTTCAACATGGGGTTTTTGGGACCCCTCCTCATGAGTTCAGGCACTGCCATGGCGGTATTCGGTACCAAAAGGTGATTTCATGGTCACTGCGTGGAATCACCTTTTGGGACTGGTTAACGAAATGACAGTGCCAGTGTTCATGAGGTGGGCTCTCAAAAAGTCTATGTTGCAAATTTGGTGGAAAAAATCCAAAAAATGACTGCTTTATGGGTGTGCATTGAGCAGTTGCTACGCATGCTCATAACTTCGCAAATTTGCAATATTTTCATGCCAGAGTTTCCACATTGGCATTTTTCACACCTCCTTATGAACACCTGTCATTTTTCCCATCCTGTGTCTTCACACTTCCGGCGCAGAATAGCACAGCCACTGTGGGAAATCACTGTTCGGGACAGATTAAGAAAATTACAGTGACACTGTTTGTGAGTACAGGTCCTAAAATGCCTGTGTTGAAAATTTGGTGACGGTAGTCCATCAAATGACTGTGTTACAAGTGTGTGTTGTGCAGTTTTCACACACCCTTGTAACTTTGCAGATTTGTAATATTGTCATGCCAGATTTTCAACACTGCCATTTTTTCACACTTCCTTATGAACAGTACAGCTGTCATTTTTCACATCCTGACTGAAATGTGTTTTCGCACTTCCGGCACAGAATAGCGTGGTCGCTGTGGGAAATCAGTGTTCGGGACAGATTCAGAAAATGACAGTGACACTGTTCATGAGCAGAGGTCCTAAAATCCCTATGCTGAAAATTTGGTGATGAAACTCCATAAAATGACTGTGTTACAAGCGGGTGTTGAACTGTTTCCACTCACCCTTGTAACTTTGCAAATTTGTAATATTTTCATGACACATTTTCAACACTGGCATATTTTCACACCTCATTATGAATGGTACAGCTGTCAATTTTCATATCCTGGCTAAAATATGTTTTTGCACTTCTGGCACAGAATAGCACAGTCACTGTGGGAAATCAGTGTTTGGGACAGATTAAGATCGAGCGAGTGAGAGGGGGGAGTGACCAAGCTCAACTGAGCTCTGTCAGGACTACTGCAGATTTCTTTGTGGGCAGAAAAAGGCCCCAATGCAGGCAGAAGCCCAGTACAAAAGGGCAGCCTGCAGCGCTGGGAGAAACAGAACGAGAGAGCGAGAGTGAGGGAGGGGGAGTGAGTGAGCTCAACGGAGCTCTGTTGGGACTGCTGCAGATTTCTTTGTGGGCAGAAAAAGGCATCAATGCAGGCAGGGGCCCAATACAAAAGGGCAGCCTGCAGCGATGGGAGACACAGAATGAGAGAGTGAGAGAGGGGCAGTGAGCGAGCTCAACGGAGCTGTATCAGGACTGCTGCGGATTTCTTTGTGGGCAGAAAAAGGCACCAACGCAGGCAGGAGCCCAGTACAAAAGGACAGCCTACAGCACTGGAAGAAATGGAATGAGTGAGTGAGAGAGGGGGAGTGAGCAAGCTCAACGGAGCTCTGGTGGGACTGCTGCAGATATCTTTGTGGGCAGAATAAGCCACAAATGGAGGCAGCAGCCCAGTACAAAAGGGCAGCCTGCAGCACCAGGAGAAACAGAATGAGTGAGTGGGGGGTAGAGTGAGCGACCTCAATGGAGCTGTGTAGTGACAGCTGTGAACTTCTTTGTGGGCAGAAAAAGGCACCAACTCAAGCAGGAGCCCAGTACAAAGGGGCAGCCTGCAGTGGCAGGAGAAACAGAACGAGCGAGTGAGAGAAGTGGAGTGAGCAACCTCAATGGAGCTGTGTCGGGACTGCTGTGGATTTCTTTGTGGGCAGATAAAGGCATCAATGCATGCAGGAGCCCAGTACAAAAGAGCAGCCTGCAGCGTTGGGAGAAATGGAATGAGCCAGTGAGAGAGTGGGAGTGAGCGAGCTTAATGGAGCTCTGCCGAGACTTTAGAGTTGCCCACCCTACTGCCCAGCATCCTCTGTGGTCCTGTTTTACAGCAGGGTCTTTGGAGTGCAGACAAAGCAACGATTGGATACTTTTAGGATTGCTGTAATAATACATATTTATTTGCTCTGTTTATTTCTCTAACTGAGCTGAGTAATAAATTTGGTAGAAAAAATCCAAAAAATGACTGTTTTACGAGCGTGTGTTGCACAGAGGTGTGCACGCTCATAATTTTTTGAATTTGCAATATTTTCACTCCACATTTTCAACATTGGCATTTTTCCACACCTCCTTGTGAACAGTACAGGTGTCACTTTTCACATCCTGTCCGAAATGTGCTTTCGCACTTCCAGCACAGAATAGCACGGTCGCTGTGGGAAATCAGTATTCACGACACATTAAGAAAACCACAGTGACACTGTTCAGCCAAGGTTTAAAATTTTGTGATGAAAGTCCATAAAACGGCTGTGTTACGAGCGTGCATTGTGCAGTTTCCACGCACCCTTGTAACTTCGCAAATAAGTAACATTTTCTCACCAGATTTTCAACACTGGCATTTTTTCACACCTCCTGATGAACAGTACAGCTGTCATTTTTCACATCCTGACCAAAATGTGTTTTCGTGCTTCTGGATCAGAATAGCGCAGTCACTTTGGGAAATCAGTGTTTGGGACAGATTAGAATCGAGCGAGTGAGAGAAAGGGAGTGACTGAGCTCAACTCAGCTCTGTCAGGACTGCTGTAGATTTCTTTGTGGGCAGAAAAAGGCACAAACACAGGCAGGAGCCCAGTACAAAAGGGCAGCCTGCAGCAGCGGGAGAAACAGAATGAGCGAATGACAGAGGGATAGTGAGCGAGCTCAACAGAGCTCTATCTGGACTGCTGTGGATTTCTTTGTGGGCAGAAAAAGGTGACAATGCAGGCAGGATCCCAGTACAAAAGGGCAGCCTGCAGCGTCGGGAGAAACAGAATGAGCGAGTGAGAGTGGGGAGGAGCTAACTCAATGGAGCTCTGCCAGGACTTTACAGTAGCCCACCCTCCCGCCCAGGTTCCTCTGTGGCCCTATATTACAGCAGAGTCTCTGGAGTGGAGTCAAAGTAATGATTGGATATTTTAGGATTGCTGTAATAATACATATTTAGTTGTTCTGTTTTTTTCTCTAACTGAGCTAAGTAATACTTGGAGTGCAAAAGAATTTCTAACTGGGCTAAGTGAAACTACATGAGAGCTGAGAACAAAAAGTTTAGTAGCTGAGGGGCGAATAACGGACAAGGAGTCTTTAGGATTGCTACAGTAATATGGTATCTAAAGGATGAGATTTGAGACTGAATTACCCTGGTCGGCAATGGGTTGTAGGGGGATTAGCGTGGGGGGGACAAGAATTTGAGTAAATAGAGGCCTAACAGTTGTAGTAGGGTACAGATCCTGGGATTAAGAGCCAGTAACATAAGATGGGGCCAAAAAGAGGCAGGTGCCACATGTCAATAGGGCGGGCATCTTTGGAAGGGTGGAGGGGTGTACAGGGTATGGGTCTGCCATGATTCTGGACTGGCCTTGGAGGATGGGGGGGTGTATAGTCTGTAGATGACTGGCTAGTTTGAGGGAGGAACTATGGAGGTTAGGGAAAAGTGTAAATGGCAGGGTAGATGAGTATGGTAGACATCCTGAGGGGGGGAATGGGGGATGGCAAAGGGGGATGGAGGAAGAATAACTAGGGATTGAAACTGACTCCAGTAACAGAGGCACTGGCAGAAAAGATAGGAGAAGGATGGGGGTGCCCGAGGCAATGGACCTCCTGATGGGGGAGGAAGAGATCATGAGGAGTACCAGGAGAGAGAGAACAGATGGCTGCGGGTAGGGAGGGACCAGGGTGGTACGGAGGGGAACAAGTAGGAGGGGGAACTGATGGTGGGGAAGAAATGTAGGACAGGTATCGATTATGAATAGATTCAAACCTCTGCTGTGGGACAGAGAGGGGGAGCAGGAACATACTGAAGGGGGGAGGACAAATGAGGCATGAAAGGGATGACAATAGGTAGAGGAAGAGATAGCGAGGACAAAAGAGTAGAATGGGGCTAGTAAGGAAGGAGGGGTGGTGACTGAAGGAGAGAAGGCTACAGGAAGGGGGAAAGATGGGAGGGGCATTACTATCACGGTAGAAGGGAACTGGGGCTCTAAATTGACAACAGCGGGGATAGAAGATGGGTTGTAAATCAGAAGGAGGGGAGATCAACATGAGAAGCCCAGTAGGAAGTAGTCAGGCTGGGAAGGGGTTCAAGGGGGATGGGAGGAATAAGGCAGAGAAAAGGAGTGAGGTGGAAGTATGGGGTACAGATACAGAAGTCACAGAGGGTGCAGTTGGCGCAGGTAAGTGACAGGGAAGAATGAATACTGGGGTGGTGGAAGGGGGATTAGAAGGGAAAGGGGGTAATGGGCAGGGGGGTTCTCGTCCTGAGGGATTCTAAACTGAAATGGGTGAGATGGGGCAGAAAGGGGGAAGGCACAGCCATATTTGGGTTGAAGCAGTCCCCAGGTTGACTGCAGTACAGGCAGGGCAGGCACTGCTCAAGCGTGCAGTGAGGGGAAGGAAGAAATCTCATTTACTGTTGCATGTGGGTACAAATGAGTTGCCAGGGGACACTTTGGAAGTAGTGAGGGGGAGGTTTGAGTACTTGGGCAGGCAGTGTGAGGGGGTGGGGAAGTCAGTGGCATTCTTGGAGGTACTGCCGGTACCATGTGCAAGCATGGGGAGGAAGGGTAGGCTTGAGGAGTTTGAGTGGCTGAGGGATTGGTGCCACATGAAGCATTATGGGTTACTGACTAACTGGGGTAGGTTCTGAGGGGAATACTGACTTGTACGCAGGGGACAGGGTACACTGCAGCATGAAGGGGGGGGAGTATTAAAGGCAGCATTGCTGCCAGGCTACTGGCACTGAGGGTTGAAGCGCCAGATGCCACACCTCGCACCTCACTGGTGACCCGGGTTCAGATGCAAGCCCAGGCCACCAGGGGTTGGCAAGGGAGGAATAAGATTGAGCATCTAGAGGACTGCTCTCCTATCCTGGGGTGGGATCCAGGAATCCACCACTCTGTAGCAGCCCTTGGTGGCGACTGCGGGCACTACTACAGCGGTGAAGTAAAAGGTGGTGGAGTGTGGTGGATGTTGGCATGCTGTGTCTAAGCGTCATTGCATGCCCGCACTCTGCAAAGGGGAGAAAAGTGGAAAATGGGCTACGGTCAGGCAGCATGAGCTTTCAACCCCCCCACCCACCTGGAATGGTGCCTCCTTAACCAGATCCTGCTCCAGTGTGTCAACCTGGGAAGCTCCTCATCACTCCACCACTGGGGTAATCCGTGGAGGTGAGCAGGTCAGCCTGATGTCAGGGGCAGGGCTGGGAGTCGGTCGGGATGACCAAGCAGACCGCAGCCCAGTGAGAAAATACGTAAAAAAAAAAAAGGCAGGATTAGAGGTGTATATCTGTACTAAGATGGATTTAAACAAATGGGGGGGGGGGAGACTGAGGTTGGTAGAAAGGTCTGGACAGGGGAGCCTGATTAGCTCACCACCCTAGATATAGGTAAAGGTGGAGGTGTAGTAGCCCTGGAAGGGGGCATACAGAGTGGTCTGAGTGTAATACAGAAGGCACCACCACCCGGCAAGAATAAGTAGGAGAAAGGTTGCAGACTACCGGGAGGAGGGACGCAGTCTAAGGAAGAGAGGAGTGAGAAGGAGGAGGGGTACGGGTGGAAGGTGGTCTGACTAAATGGATAGAGAACTGCTTACAGGGGAGGGTGCAGAGGGTGGTGGTGGTGGGGTTGCTCTCGGCACCCAGATCAGTAACAAGAGGGGGGCTGCAGGGCTCAGTGCTTGGTGATAAGGCTATTTGGGCTCTTTACCTCCGATATAGCACACAGAGTGGGGAGCAGGGTTAGTCTGTTCACACATTATACCAGATCAAAAGTAAATAGTTATAGTAGCAGAGCCCCCCCCCACACACACACACATGCACACTCCCTGAAAAGCAGCTTAACAGCCTGCAATTAATTCAAATCAATTCAATTTTCTTACTTACTTGGGGTTCAATGCCAACAACTGTAAAATCATGTACCTAGGGCATAAGAACCTCGATGCTGGGTATAGCATGAGGGGGAGGTATTAATACTCACTAGACATGAAAGAGTCCTTGAGGTTATTATATCAGAGGACCTCAAGATGGCAGTACAGTGTGACAAGGCTATGGGCAGGACAAATTGGATTCTGGGGTGCATAAGGAGTGGCATCTCCAGTAGTAGGAGGAGGGATGTTGTGCTGCCATTGTATCACTCCCTGGTATACTCCCAGCTGGAGTAATGTGTCCAGTTTTATAGTCCATACTTCAGAAAGGACATAAGGTGGAGGTTTTCCACAGGAAGCCAACTAAAAATGGTTCAGAATTTTCACAGGAATCTCTACAAGGAAAGGCTGAAGAATCTCAACATGTACACTTTGGAAGAGTGGAGGGCGAGAGGTGACATGATCAAGACCTACAAAGTACCTCACAGGGGTAAAGAGGGTACAGTTGGGGAATTTCCTTCTAATGACGATGAGCACTCAAACCAAGGGACATACAATGAAGCTGGGGGGGATGCATTCAGGATAGATGTGAAGAAATATTTCTTTACTGAAAGGGTGGTAGACACTTTGAACAGACTGACAGGAAAAGTGGTGGAAGCTAAAATGGTAGGGAGCATGAAGCATGCATGGGATTAACATAGGGGTATATTAGAAAAAGGGGAAGGAGGGGTCGACGGAGATCAATAGGGCTATGGAAGTGGAGTAGGTTCAAGTTCATTGCAGGAAAAATCCATTAAGCAAGTTCATTCACAAGAAAGTCCTGACGGACGCAGGCAGAATAAGACATGCAGTAACATATACAGGCAGGAGTTACATTTAGGTACACAACACTTGGGCAGACTGGGTGGGCCGAGCTGTCCTTTTCTGTTGACAAATTCTATGTTTCTATGGCATCATGTGTTAATTCAGGGCCAGTGTTTATTTAAAGTTGGGCCTACCATACATCCAGATGTAAGGTACAGTAAATTAATGAATTAGATGCAGCCCACTTACAGTACAATAAACAGAACCCCAGTGCTTCGAGAAGCCTTTAATCTTCATAAGGCTGCTTTTCTGGGTAAGGTTCTGGGTTCTGGGGAAGCTGGGTTTCTATTTGCAGTGTCCATACCAGTATCCTGATCTTAAAATTGATGCAGCCTCTGAATGAGCACTTGATTCTTGCTCATTCCATTTTTTCCCCACTTTGAAACCTGCTTGTCCTGAGTTAGTTTTGGGCTGGCAGTGCCTTGCCTGTGTTCAAAGATGACCAATGAGCGGCACTGAAAGATGTCAGACTTCACAGACTGTGACGGCAGCTGCTCACGGACAGACATAAGACAATTCTACTAGGGGGGCAGAGGAAGTAAACTGTTGATTAACTAGAATCTGCAGCTTATCCATCAGGAAGGGAAATGGGCAAACTAGGTGAGCCAAGCAGTCCTTATCCACCCTCAAATTCTATGTTTCTGTGTTTATCACCCACCATCTTAGCAAGAAGAAGGCTGCAGCTGTGGCCACTGATGACTGTTGGGGTGTGGGGATGGGGGGACCAAAGGGGATAAACATAAGGAGATAAAATCATAATAAAAATTGTGAGACCTTCACCAGCTTTGCAAAACACTTACCAGTAAAAGAATACTCTATGAAGTTTTTCAAATGGCAACACAATCTGGTGAGCTCTCTATCTGCCATCTGACACCAGGCATCAACCAACATAAAATTGCCTAAAGAAGGCAGTGTGGTCATGTGGTTACTGAAATACTGGAGATTACAGATTTGTAAGAACAAAAGAATATCACACAGAAGCTGGCACATATGCCTATAGCAGCTGTCTCCTACTTCTCAGTAGTCATATTTATACCCTTGAGGTACTTCAATGTTTCTATCATATCCCCTCTTTCCCTCCTCTCTTCCAGTGAGTACATATTGAGGTCCCTTAATTTCTCCTCATAAGTCTTGTGTTGCAAGCTCTGTACTATCTCACTCGCCCTTCTCTGGACCATCTCCAGTCTGTTAATATCCTTACGAAGGTGCGACCTCCAGAACTGCACACAGTACTCCATGTGAAGCCTGACCATGGTTTTATATAATGGCATCACTACCTCCCTCCCTCCTTAAGTTGGTGATACCCCTGCCTGTGCACCCCAGCATGTGACTAGCCCTCCCAGCTGCCTTACCAGTTTGACATTTTCAGGTCATCTGAAATAAGAACCCCCAGGTCCCTTTCCTTCTTTGTGATTGTCAGCAACTCCTTCCACCCCCCCCCCAATCCTGTACCTTTCCCTAGGGTTTCTGTGTCCCAGGTGTATAATTTTGCACCTTTTTGAATTACACATCAGTTGCCAGTCCTCAGACCATTTCTCAAGCTTCCCCAGGTCCCTCCTCATTTTCTCCACCCCCTCTGGGGTATCCACTATGTTACAGATCTTGGTGTCACCTGCAAACAGGTAGACCTTTCCCTTCAGCCCTTCTGCAATGCCACTAATGAAGAAATTGAACAGGACTGGCCCCAGAACCAATCCCTGCGGCACCCCACTGGCCACGCCCTCTCCCTAGACTGCGCCCCATTTACCACCACTCTCTGCCTTCTGTCTGTTACCCATTTTCTAACCCAGTTTACCACCCTTTCCCTCATGCCCAGCCTACTCAGCTACTTTATCAGCCTCCTATGTGGGACAGTGTCAAAGCCTTTGCTTACATCAAGGTAAGCGTTGTCCACTGGTCTACCCTGATTTACTTCCTTTGTGACTCAGTCAAAGAGATCAACCAGATTTGTCTAACATGACCTCTCCACTGTGAATCCATGTTGCCTATGGTCCTGGGATCCAATGGCTTCTAGATGCCCCACTATCCTTTCTTTAATCAATGTCTCCATGATCTTCCCCACTACTGAAGTGAGGCTGACTGACCTATAGTTCCCCACCTCCTCCCTACTGCTGGATTTGTATAGAGGGACCACATGTGTCCTCCTCCAATTTTCTGGTACCACCCCTGTGTTGAATGACTCAGTGAACATAGCTGCCAGAGGTAGTGCTATTTCCCTTTACAGTTCTTTTAATATCCTTGGGTGTATGCCATCTGGTCCCATCGCTTTGTCCACCTTCAATTTACTCACCTTCTGCAGGATTCTTCTGCCTATGAATGTACTACTGTCCACCTCTTCACACCTTCGTAACTGCAGTACTGCTGTGCCCCTTGGCACATGACAGTTTTTAGGCATGGTACTTTCACTTCTAAATACCTAAACAGCACATATAAGCAATCAACATTCGGCATTGACAAATGCTTGTTCTACTCTGTTTTCTGTTCCTCATTCACGCTCCTCTTTTCTTTCAACCCCTACCCCTCTCACTGCAGTTTTTCTGCCGTAGTTCCTCTATAAATTTACCGAATTGGATAGCTAGTGTCTTGCTAGACTTGCACTGTCCTCTCACTCCTGTTTTTCTTTCCTTGCCAGCTTGCTCCAGCTACCGTAAACCTGCTGCAACTTACACTACTCGATGTCTCACTGCCATCTTTCCTGGTACTGATGGACTCCTGCACTACTGTGCTTGCCCATGACCAAGAGTACCTTGTTTTCCTTTCTGCCACCCACTCCCCTCTGCTACACTCCTCCCCTCACCCTACGTGGGAACTATTCTCCCTCTGACCTATCACACTTTCCTTTCTCTCTAATCAGGAACGCCGTCTACTCAGCCACTACCTGGCTTCCCTCTCATGTTCTTCTGTTGTTCCTTCTTGCCCTTATATGTTCCTGCTAGCCCTCCTACTCCCAGCTAGAGATGTCGAATGCAACCCCGAACCACCTAACTCCCACATCACACCTCCAGCATCTGGGCAAATGCCCCAGGTCTGAAGATAGCTCACATCAACATATGCAGTCTTCCCTCCAAGTTCCCTGATCTGGAGGCGTGGATCATGCTATACTGTACAAGCCCCACATCCTGAGACTTACCAAAACCTGGATAAAGCCCCACCTTGTCACCACCACATATCAACTACCTGGGTACTCTTCCCTGCATCTTGATAGGCCAGGCAAAAAAAAAGGGAGGTGGTGTTGAACTATTCATAAGGGAACCCATCACAGCAAATATTATCCTCTGCTCTGATCCCAACTCACCTAGTGAATGGCTCCTCTCAGAACTAACCCTGGGAAACAGTAAGAAACTCTTCAAAGGCTGCTGCTACAACCCTCCCACCACTGGAAATGAGGATCTAAACAGCTTCCTCTTGGGCCTGGTCTCCTTCTCCCCCATAGATGCGCCATTCTCCTTAGGGACTTCAATTTAAACTGGCTGAGTACCCACCAGTCAAACTACATTTCCCACCAAAACAGTCAGCGTGGTCCAGACTATCACACTCCCCACCAGACAAAACACATGCACGGCCACTCAGGCCCTTTTGGACTAGATAATCACAAACAGGGATGATTGCGTACTGTATGCTGATACCATGGCGGACTCCATCAGTGACCAGTCCCCTATGTATTTCCTCTGGTCATCTAAGTTTAAAAGTCCTCCCCCAAAGTACCTGTCCTTCTGAAACTTCAGCAGCCCCAAAACCACAAACCTCCTCGAGGAGGCAAGGTCTTCAGACTGGTCTGCTCTATATTCTCTTTATGATGTGACTCCAGCTGTAACCCTATTTACACAAACCCTTATGACCCTACAGGACAGGCATTTTCCTGTCAGTGCAAGAAGGGTCAGAAGCGATTGCTTGTGCTGGGTCACTAAAGAGATCATTACCCTAATGAAGGATAGGTATCGAGCTTGGTCCACCTACAAAGCCTCCCCCTTCCCTGCCTTCTGGAATGCCTATAGGTGCTGGAGAAATCTATGCAGACATCTAGCCAAGTTTCTGAAATAGACTAATTTCCATAATGTCCAACAGGCTAACCTTGGAGACCCTAGGAAATTCTGGTCATCCATTGGCTCCCTCCTAAACCCCCTCTCCTGTAGGGCACCCCTGCAACTAAACTCCCCAGATGGCCTCATTATGGACCCTCTGGAAGTGGCCAGGGCTTTCAGTGACAAATGCTATTCATGCATCTAAGTAAACTTCCTAATGGCCAACCAAATTGCTTGGTCTCCCATTGAAACCCTCTGTTGACTGTCACCGGGCCTACCACCCATCCTCACACACACCCTTTCTATTTCAAAGCCCTCTCAACTGCTGACACCTCTAAGATCTTGAAAAGCCACCCAAATCATGGCTCCCCTGGGGCTCATGGCCTATCCCCAGTCTTCCTCAGGCTCATCTCCTCAGCCCTCATTGAACCACTCACTTGTATCTTTAATCTCGCCCTCTCCTCCTCCTCCTCCATGCAGGACCCCTTGAAGGCTGCCAAGGTGATTCCCATCTTCAAAGCCGGTGACCCTCCAGCCACGGACAATTATCGTCCCATCTTCATCCTCCCCCACCTTAGTAAACTACTTGAGAAGACTATCCACCACCAGCTTTCTGAGTACATGGGCAAACACACCCTCCTTAGTAGTCAACAGCATGACATCCACAAGAACCATTCCACCACCATCGCCCTCGCACTACTGACCGACTACATCTTCATAAACATGGACCATGGTAACGGCATCAGCGTGGTCTTTGTAGACCTCTCTAAAGCCTTTGACATAGTCAATGCTCTCCTCCTCTTCAAACTACGTTGCCTCGGCTATTCTCAAGAGGTTACAAATTGATTCAAGAGTGTCCTCACCAATCGCACCCAATTCATGTGTATTGGACCTGCCTGCTCCCCCACGCTGCCCATCTCAATGAGAGTCCTCCAGGGCTCCATTCTGGGCCCCTTTCTATTATTTTTATTTATTAACTCCCTTCCCTTGGACAGTCTTAAATGCCACTCTCTCCTCTATGCTGACAACCTTGTATTTTACTATAATGACAAAACCCTCAGCCACATTTCCTCTGTTCTTACTCATAACTATGCTGTGGTTCACAGGTGGTTTGCAGATAACCTCCTTCTGGTTAAAGCTAAAAAAATGAAATCCATGCTGTTCAGATCCAAGCCATTCTTAGCCAAATCCAAAACTCTCCCTGCTTTCAACAATATCTTCCCTGATGGCCAAGCCCTTGAAGATGTCAATACCCTTAAATGCCTTGGAGTCTTACTCAACCCCCTTCTCTGACCACATCAAGTCACTGGTTCAAAGATGCCACCAAAATTTAGGTGCTGCCTACAGATTCTGGCAATACTTCACCCCGGAGATCCGACTTGCAATTGTCCAGGGAAACCTACTCCCAATCCTGGACTACTGCTTCCCCATCTATGCTAGGACTTTCACAACACTTACGGTCAAGCTCTCTTCTGATTACAATACTGAGTGTTATTTCACCTTGTTGGCCCCTTTCACTTACACACCACTGTGTCCTTTATAATTTGCTAAGATGACTTCCGCTGCAAGGCCACTTTGACCTCGCCCTTGGCTGATTCTGCCATCCAGACTGACCAGTAATCCCCTCTTGCAGCCATCCTCAAGGTCCATACTGTACACCGCTGCCTCCGCTCACACCACATCCCCCTGCAGAATATTCCCAGGGTATCCACCAACATGGTGGTAGAGCCCTGTCAGTGGATAGCCCTATGCTGTAGAGTAAACTGCCTGCCAGGCTGCGCTCCATCGACACCCATTGCCACTTCAAATCTCACCTCAAAGAGTGGCTCCTGGTGACTTCTGGGTGCCACTGCTTCCCTTGGTAGCCCCCTCATTTTTCCTGACTGCCCATACCACTTGAGTTTTGTGTCTACACATCTGACTTTACTATGCTCCTTTTTCCCCTTCCTCTCCCATCCCTTCCCCTCTCCTCTACCAGCCTGCCTTATCCTTTTTGTTCTACTCCCTGAGGGACATGACTTATCTCCAAAGCAACTTGCTGTATATTGAATCTAAATATATGCATATTTCTCCTAATTATGTACGTGCCAAGAGGATCTATGTATTATATAATCTTGTGTCAGTTGGAGCTATGCATCCTGCTACCTTGTATCTTGTGTACTACTGTGATCTGTTATTATTGTCAAACTGTCTACCATTTTATGCATTGCTGTTTATGTAACTCTGTGCCACTGTATGGTAGCCCGGGTCGTGCCTAAAAATGGTTCCTGGGATCAGCAGTCCTACTCGCTCTTACCTGGTTACCAAAGTCATAAATATATAAATAAAAATGACTATTATTAATCTCCTGGACTGCCTGAATTGCATCAATATCTGTGGAACCAGAGGTATTGGGAGAAACACATAAGCACAGTCGTAGGCCCATTCTTGTGTTAGGGTGTCCATCCCTAGAGCCTGTCACTCTCTGAATCTTGAGAAATATTTGCCAACTTAAGCATTTGCCTTGGATGCCATCAGGTCTTTTGGGACAGGACCCTATCTCCTGTGAATCATTTGGAATATTTCCCTGTGCAGTTTCCACTCCCCCAGATGTACTTGCTGTCTGCTTAGCCAGCCTGCTTTTACATTTAGTTTTCCTGCTTGGTGTATGGCAAGTATGTGAGTTTGATTGTTTTGGGCCCATGTCATTACTTTTGCTGTTTTTCTTTGCATGCACCAGCTCCTGATCCCCCATCCCTTGTTTGGAAATGTATGCAACAGTCACCCGTTTGTACGACTTGATTTGTAACGGCTTTCCCTGAACTGCCTTCATGAAAGCCCGTAGTGCCTGTAGGACTGCCTTCATTTCAAGAACCTTCATGGACAGCTTGGACTCCGAATGTGTCCATATTCACTTGGCTGATTTGTTGTCCATGGATGGTCCCCATCCTGTGAGGCTCATATCCATCTCTGTCACTACATCATGAGATAATTTCAGTGGATAACCTAGCATCATATTGACCCTCTTGGTCCACCATTGAAGTGATCTCTTCACTGTTACCATAAGAGTTATTCTCCTCTGTAGATTTTCCTCCAAGGGGAAGCCGTATTTTAACAGGAAGTTCTGAAGTGGGTGCATATTCCACCAGTGGGATATAGGAGTCCCACAAACCTCACTAGATGGGATGAGCCCTGGAGGAATATGCCAAACAAGGTAAGTCATGGAGAACACTGTGGTGACAAGGCTGGGAACACCAATCAGTGCAGGGAATAAAAAGATTAACAAAAAATATTCTAGAAAGGCAGGGCTTGTATGAACCACACACATAAACCAATTTCATTTATTTGGCACCTAAGCAGAGGGGAAAACATAAAACCACAGATAACAGAAGCACACCCCAAATACAAAACCAAAAAGAATAAGAAAGTAATAACTACATAATTTCTAAAGAAAGATTTTTACACTGGGTAGGTCTGAGTAAATAGGTAATTTTTTTAGTGAGGCCTTAAAGGCCTCCACAGTGCTAGTAGACTGAATGCTATGGGGAGGACAGTTCCATAATATAGGAGCAGCAACCCCAAAAGCTCTATCTCCCAACTACTTAGGCTCAGAATGCGGGACCAGAAGCAGGTCTGCAGCAGAGGAACAAGGAGGACAGGAAAGGGTATATGACATCAGGAGATCATTGAGGTAATCAGGATGTTGATTAGCAGATCCTGAAAGTGATGCAACACTGACCTGGCTGCCAGTGCAGAGATCATAAGACCAGCAGGATGTGGTCCCTGAAGACATTCTCATCACAGCTGAACCACAACATTCTGGACCAGCTGTGGGCATTGCATTAAACCTCCAGATAACCCTACGTTTACACCATCTGGAAGAAGGCTATCTTTTTTATGGCTGCATGATGATGTCACCATGCTGACATATTGCTGTGAGTAGGGCGTTGAGGACTGACAGGATTGTGAGAATGTGGCCTTCCACTCAGTAGTTTGGTTTGACTGCATTACTTGTGTTATTCTGCTGTTTTCTCCATTTACTACAGTGGTGTGTGTGTGTCTGCAACCCTGCCTGCAGCAGAAAGCACTATTTTTAGAGCCTCTTTAATAATTGTGCCTGTTGAAAGAGCTAAATGCTGTAATGGCTGTAATTTCTATTGAAACACATTCATCATTTTAAGGGCATATAATATAAATAGCTTTGGAATAGTTAACTACCATAAACAATGAAAAGATCATTTTCTTTCAAGGGTACTTCTTTCCCTGCACTCTGGCATTGCATTCCGTTGTGTAATATTCCAGTCTCTGTTCAGCTTGATTCAACATTACAAGATTTTGCCTTTAAAGAGATTGCTCCTATTATGTGCTTAAATTTTTTTATTGCTGCATATTTACCTGATTCTGTGGTATATATGTTGATTTTCTGCAAAATGTGTCTTTAAAACAAAGATATTTATAATAATTACAAAGTTAATGAAGCTGTGTCTTTTCTAGTTTTTTTTATTGCATCTATCTCCAATTGCTCTCAGAATACTTTGCAATACATTTGAGTCTTAACCTTTGATTATCCTATCATTGATCTTTAGCCTTGTTGTGTGCTTTTAAATACATAGACGTTAACATGTTATTTTTGCTGCCTGTCATTTAGTCCTTGTTCAAAGGCATAAATTAGTGTTGGAGATTTGATTAGCTGCCAGTGCTAATCAAAATGAAAAATGATTAGCAGTCAGCTGGTTTTGATTAGCAGTTTTCTAAAAATGAGTATTTTTACTTTAAACCATAAAATTACTACTTAGCCCCACTCAAACAAACCAGAGCCGGAGGTAACCACTTACCTTCGATAACCCCTGAAATTCTGGCCTGCCTCAGGGCTAGAGATCGATCCTGGAAGCATCATAAAGCTTCCCAGCATCCTAGTGACTTTGCAAACTACCGCATGCTCCATAACACTTGCACCAGGGCTACAAGTTTAGCCAAGTCCAAATATTTCAAATCTGCCTTCATCACCAGCATAAATTCCCCTTCAAAGCTCTGGAAGGTGGTCCATGCCCTATTTACCCACTCATCTCACCCCCCAGATACTTAAAGTAAATAGCACACTAGTGTCTGACCCACCAGCTGTAGCTGCGGAATATAACTCCTTCTATACCTCCTGCACCACTGAGCTACTGAACTCCCTCTCTTCCTACCCATCCCCCTCCCCACCCTCTACTAGTGTGCCCCATTCCACCACCTTCCCACTGCCACTTCTCTTTCACTACCATCACCCCAAACAATACCCTAAGTGCCCTTCTCACCATCAAGCCCTCTAAAGGTGCCTCCCCTGACTCCCATGATGGCTTCGACCCAAAACTCCTCTCCCTCTCCACTTCAGCCATTGCCTACCCCTTCTTAATAATCCGAAATCTCTCATTCTCTACTGCCTTGGTCCCCTCTTCATGGAAACATGCAGTGGTCCTCCCTCTACCCAAAAGGGGTGACCCCTCATCCCCTGGCAACTATCACCCCATTTCTCTCCTACCTACCCTTGCCAAACTTCAAGAAAACATTGTCTTCTCCCAACTCACCTCTTTTCTATCTGATACCTTCTTTTTCACCCATTTCCAGTCTGATTTCAGGAAAAACCACTCAACCACCAGCTGTCTCCTATGGCTCAAAAACTCCATCCTAACTGGGTGGCCAATGTCCAAATTACTTCTGCCATTTTTGTCAACCTGGCCAAGGCTTTCAACACTGTCTCTCACTCCCTTCTCCTTGAGTCACTCCCGACAGCTTGCCTATCTTGTTCCGCCACAAGCTGATTCAAGCCTACCTTATTGACAGAACCCAATCAGTTAAGATCTTGGATGCCACTTCCCCTTCCCTCCGGATCAGCACTGGCATCCTCCAGGGCTCTGTATTAGGTCCCCTCCTATTCTCCATCTTCTTAAACAATCTTCCCTCTGTCTGCTCCCCCTCCTCCGCTATATATTTGAATGCCAATGATACAGTCCTGTATGCATCTGGCTCCTGTCCTGCTGAGGTTACAACCAGCTTACAGCAAGACTTCAACAAGGTTCAGCTCTGGTTTACTAACCATCAATGTTTCCTCAGTGCCAAGAAGACTGTCTCCCTGACCTTTGGCACAAGGCAAAGACTCTCTAGGCTTACCTCCCAACCCACTTTCCACACCCTTGATGGGACTTTACTTGAGGACACATCCTCCTTCAGGTACTTAAGTGTTTGGTTGGACCAACACCTAAACTTCTCTGGACATATTGACTCCATACAGAAAAAACTGCTCCCCAAGCTTGGTGCCCTGTTCTGGAACCATGGTTGCACCCCTCCTATGGCTAGGCATGAACTTGTTTAGAAGATGATACTGCACATTTTCAACTACTGCAGCATAGTCTATGTTGCTGCCACTAAGTCCTCCCTGGCCAGACTGGACACCTTCTTTAATTCCTTCAGCCGCTTTGCCCTGGATGCCCCCCCACACTCGCCACTGCAGTCTTTATCACGCCCTATCCTTCTCCTCTCTTACAAATAGGAAACTCTCCTACTGTGCTAAAGTCACCTCCAAGCACTGGTTGGATGAGATCTCTTTCTGCCTCACCTCTTCCTTTATAGCACCCCCTCATCCTCCCATTCCCTTAGATCAACCGACTCCCACACCCTGCTAGTCCCTCGCAGATCCACCCAAATCAGCTAATCCAGTTACTGTCACCACCTCCCAAAAATTTGGAATACCTTCCCCCCCAAAATCTGGCACTCATCCTCCACCTACTCCATCAGCTCTGCCATCAATAATAACCTTTCACCTAGCTGCTCCTGACATGCCCCTCCCTAATTCCCTCCTCCAAATCCCATACAAACCCTACTCCTCTACCATCACCTTCATTTTACCTTGTGCAACCCCACCCCACCCTCAAATTTCTAGCTCTTCTCCCCTGCTCCCAAGTTGCTCCCCCTCACTGGCCTCCCTTGATCTCTAACAGAATATAAGGGACTTTGAAAGCTCTCCATGGGTCCCTCTCCTGCCCCCCCATGGGGCTTGAATCTCTCATCTACTTTCTTCACCCACCATCCCTCCTATCTCCCTAGACTTGCAGTCCTCTTGAAGGGCTTTTAGCATCCTGAAGGGTTCCTACTGCAACTAGGCTTGTCTCCTATCCTTCCCCCTCCCCATCTACCTGTCTCCTAGCCTTTGCAGTCCCTTTGCAGGGTTCTTAGCATCCTGAATGGGCTGTACTGTGCCTAGGCCTGTCTCCTCTCCTTCCCCTCCCCTACTCTACCTGTTCTCCCTAGCCTTCACAGTCTTCTTGCAGAGTTCTCAGCATCCTGAAGGGGTCCTACTGGGCCTAGGCTTGTTTCCTCTTCTTCCCCTCCCCATCTACTTTTCTCCCTAGTCTTTGCAGTCCCCCTTGCAGAATTCTTAGTACCCTGAGAGGGTTCTACTGCACCTAGTCATGTATCCTCTCCTTCCCCTCCCTCGTCTACTTTTCTCCCTGGCCATCACAGACCCCTTGCAGGGTTCTCAGCCTCCTGAAGGGGTCCAACTGAGCCTAAGCATATCTCCCCTATTCTATCTAGCCACTATCTTGGCTTTCCAAGACTACTAGCAGGGCCCAATGCATCCTGATGGACTATTAATTATTCTCACTCTCCTCCAAAAGTGCAAATTCTCTTCACCTCAAGGGTTCAACTTTTACTCCCTTCCTCTCCTATCACACTCCTAATCCCCATCTACTGACCTTTCTAAACTCCATTGCAGGGTACACCACATCCTGAAGGGTCCTGTCTTGGGTTAGGTCCTATTTCCCCTCCTAGCATTAAGTCACATCTCCTCCTTCTCTCTCTCTCTTCTCCCTCTTTAAATCCCTACAGCCTTATCCCCCTTTCTATCTAGCCCCACAGTCCTCTTGCAGGGTTCCCTATATCCCGTAGGGGTCTCTCTGGGACACTGCCTTATCCCCTTCTCTCTAGTCGCCCCAGTCCCCTTGTAGGGTTCCTCGCATCCTGAAGGGGTCTCCAGGGACAAAACTCTTCCCCCTCCCTCTCCTTTCCCCCTTTTCTTTCATGTAAGCACTTGTTTACTTATTAACATTACACTTATTATTGTCCACTCTTTCTACCTATTATGCACAACACTGTTCTAACACTGTTTGTAATACCTGCCTTACAACTATATGTTAATGTTGATCTTGTAACTTGAATGTTTAATGTCTCATTCCTATTGTACCCCTTCCCCCCAGGTCATATCGGGAGATGAGCAACTTGTCGGTCAGTATGTCTTCCTGGTGAAACATTTCAATAAATAAATAAACTTAGCATTGTATATATTAATAAAATGTTCTACACATAGTTTGGGGACTGTATGAACCCCAACCAAACTAAGGCAGACCTGGCTAGCAGCTGTGGAGTTCTTGACTTAACCACATCAAGCATCAAGCCAACTGACACATTTTCTGGGCTGAGGCTTCAGAAACAGGAGTCCTGAGTGCAGCCAATGTGCAAACAAAGTCTCACTGTTTGCCTACCATGATCTGTTAATCTAAACCTGCAGGAGAAAAGGAACAGTATCTCCCTCTGTTTTTTACTTATCTGAAATTTCCACTCAGTCAACAATATTTGTAGATTTATATTACTGTTGAATTGTACTACTGTAGGCATCACTGTATATTCAACATGAAATAATTCTCACATTTAGCAAAGTGTTTTTATTACCTTGAATGCTACCATTTTTAAACTGATTCACAACCAAATACCCAAGTGTAGTGTTTACTATCATTCAATCAGTACCTTTGTTAGTGGATTCCTGTTTCATCATACAGTACTTTTTAAAGAGAGTTTGGCTGCCAGCATGATAGGACAAATGTCATTCATGTTACTCCTAACCTACCACAACCTTTAGCCCTTACCTCAAGGTGCAGAATTCTTACTGTGGTATCAGACATCTATTAGGACAGCAGACCAGTGATTTCTTTTACTTGCAGCTGTCAGGTGACCTGACTCAGTCCTCAGGCTCTCAAGCTCCTGGGTCCCGACTCAGATGTAGCAGTCTGAGTCGTTCACTTCTGTGGGTTTCACTATGGGATGGAAGCTGCTCATGCTGCTAGTCCTTTACAGCTCCAAAAGTCTTTCAGTGACTCTGAACATCATCCCGGTCCTCACAAACATGGCACCAACAACAAAAGACTGACCTTCCAAGCAATAGGATTTGTCTTTCCAATACTTTCTAGTCGATCAGAAGCAATCAGAAAGGTTAAATCCAATCTTAGTGGCCACAAGATTTTCAGCAGTCATTTTTGAAACTGGCTGCCAAGAATCTCGTGACCACCAAGATCAGGATTTGGCCATTCTGATTCATTCTTCCAGAGTATGCTGCCATTTCCCTAGAGATTGCCCATACATAACAATGATTAGCACTGGCTGCTAATCAAGCCTACAATTGATTCATGATCTGCAGTTTTTGGGTCACAAATTGTGATGAGAACCTGCTTATTTTATGCCTTGTTGTTCAGGATCATAAAGGTATTTTGTTTTTACAGAGTTTTTAACATTTCTCACTTATTTTGTTTTATTTTGCTGTCTGATGTCCACTTCCACATTTACATTTTTTAATTCTATTTGATCAAGCTTCACAGCATGTGAGGCTAGCAAGGAGAAGGTTCACAACTGTAGCTACAGCTGTCAGTATATTGAGGGCACGACAATCCTTAAAAGTTCACTGCCCCTCCATGCATGCAGAGGTCCTGAAAAAGCTTGTAAAAGATGCTGGGTCCATCATTTTCAGACCCTCACTGTAACATAGTAACTTAATGTTGTAAGGGACTCTGGATTCATCATGTATAACCACTCACTGTAACATAGTAATTAAATGTTGTAAGGGACTCTAGGCCCATCATGTCCACCCCCTCACTGTAACATAGTAATTTAAGGTTGACAGGGAGTCTAGGTCCAACATGTCCAATCCCTCACTGTAACATAGAAATGTAATAGTGTAAGGGACTTTGGGTCCATCATGCCCACCCCCTCACTGTAGCATAGTAATTTAAGGTTATCAGGGACTCAAGGTCAATCATGTCCTACCTCTCACTGTAACACAGTAATTTAATGTCATAAGGAACACTAAGTCCATCATGTTCAACCCCTCACTGTAACATAGTAATTTAATGCTGTAAGGGACTCTGGGTCTAGCATCTCCAACCCCTCACTGTAACATAGTAATTTATGTTGTAAGAGACTCTAGGTCCATCATGTCCAAGCCCTTATTGTAACATAGTAATTTAAGGTTATATGGGATACTAGGTCCCTCACTGTAACATATTAATGTAATGTTGCAAAGGACTTTAGGGCCAGCCCTCACTGTAATATAATAATTTAATGTTGTAAGGGACTCTATGCCCATCATGTCCAGCCCTTCACTGTAATATAATAATTCAATATTTTAATGGACTCTAGGTCCATCATTTGCAACTCCCCAACTGTCACATATTCATTTAATGTTGTAAAGGACTTTAGATCCATCATGTCCAATCACTCACTGTTTATTAATAGGTATTGTAAGTCTCAGGAGGTATCTGCATTCCAAAAGAGACTTGTTACTTTATTTTAATAAACTGAAGAAAATGTAATCCCTCCTGATACAGGGAAGTGAGTGGATTACAATTTTATAAAATCAGACACACATTTCACCTGGAGTTTGAGCAGTCAGCCTTTCAGCCTTGACTTGATGCAGGGGACTGATAATTGGGCTCCAAATATCCAGGAGTCCAGGGCATACCACTTTTACTGAGCGGGCTGGATGTAGACACAAGAAATGGTGACGGGCAAACACAGGTGAAGGTCTGCAGCAGCCAGGTGTGAGAGGTATTCTGGTTAAGGTACAAGTAGGGAATTTGTAACACAAACACAGAGCAGTCAGAGGCATGTGTGTCTTGCTGCTGTTTTAAAACCTGAAGCCGCCACTATTAATAAAGCTAAGCTGTCACACAAGCCAAACCCCAGTTCTGCTCCATGCCCACAACACTGGGTGCCCAGTTCTGGGGTTGGATGGTAAACTAAAATGAAAAGTAAGCAGCCTCTTGCTGCTCAATGCTGGTGCCACCAAACTCCCCCAATTCTGACACCAAGTGCCCAAACCTGGAGTCAGTCAGGAAATAGAAAAGTAAGCGGACAATGACAGTCAAGCCTGAGTGATGCTAACCCTTCATTCTGACACTAACTGCCCAGCTCCCAGGTCCAAGTGTCAATGAAAGTAAGCACAGCTCCAGTGATGTTTCAGAAAGAAATGTTAGTTGTTATTTGCACTTATCTATTTTAGCATTGCTCCCTGCTATACATTGTATGATTGCACTTTTGTGTACTTGCCACTTGTACAACAAATAAAAAGCAGATTTATTCCATAGCCAGCAGAAAAACTTTAACCAGCTTCATAAAAAAGCAGATGTGAATTCCAAGAATGAATACTAAAAACAACAAAAGTTCAGAAGTGCAACGAACAGCAGGGAGCAATACTACACCAGATTGGGGCAAACACAACGAACGTTTCACTCCAGAAGTGGAGCTTCATCAGAGTTGGTAACTTAATGCAGAAATGCCCTTATATTATCCACCACCAGTAAAGTGTACAAAGTAAAGATTTAAGGCAACAAATGTGCCGCATCCTTAGGATACAGGAGGCACTTCTAAAATTATAAATGGCAATTAAGGCAATGAAAAGTATACTATCAAACCTGGTATAATACCCAAAAGGCATATTTTCACAGATTGTTAATGCATGTAATTAGAAAAAACTTTACATATAAACTACAATATCAGGAAATCTATATGCATATAGAAATCCATTGTGTGTATGTTGGAGTGAAGCACTGAGGATATAAAATGTATAGATATTCATTTATATGTCCCTTCTCTTGAAATACATTTTCTTTAGGGCTCTGGAACCAGTGAACTCTGCAGTACAATGATTTCAGATGTCAGGACTCTATTATAAAAAAACAGATAAAAAGCAGGCCATTATTATATCAGATCCTCAGCCATAATGGATATGTACCTTGGGGGGGAGGGTGTCTCTATAGCCCAGGTGTGAATGATTGCTTTGAACTTGTGCACTTTCTGTAAGAGTTCTATAGACAATCTTTATTTTCAGTAAATAACGATGGCATATATTATAATAGAAGTGTTTTTATTGTATTATGACTAAATCAGCATCTGATATAATAATGTCCTGCTTTTTATCATTTTTTTTAGAATACATGCCTAACATTTGTGTTTTGTATAGCAGAGTTCAGTGGATCCACAGAACTATAGAAAATGTCTCGCAAGAGAAGGAATATATATGGATGAACATCTGAATATTTTATATCCTAAGTGCTTCACCCCCAACATGTGCAAACTGGTCTTCTATACACATTTACATTTACATTTACTGACATTGTGGTTTATATGTTAAGTTTTTTTAATAATTACATCTACTAACAAAGCAAACAAAATCTGGTGGTCCATTAGCTGTAATATAAAATCTGAGGATGAAGCCATCATCCTGCTACTTTACTGAGCTTATATATCCCCCCTCTCATATTACTTCTCTCAATTATGGTGCCCCTATAAAGAAAGATATAGTTTATGAGGAAAAATACAAAGAAAAATGACAAAATACACATGTGGAGCAGATTTAAGCAACAACCAAAGATTATCTCAGCTTGGCCTTATGTCACTAGAGAATAGAAGACTGAGAGGGGATCTTATGTTGGTAAAGGAAGTTATTAATAATGATTACCTGATGACAAATAATGGGCTTAGAATTTAAACAAATCAATGTCAATACAAGGTGTCATCCCTTACAGTTAAATAGAAAACAGTTTTCCACAAATAAACGTGGATATTTTTTCTTTCAAAGAATATTTAAACAATCGAATGCATTTCCCACTGAAGTGGTTATAAGTGACTCAAAAGAGACTTTCAAAAATAGACGAGATAGAATGACATTGTCAAATCATTCCCTTATTATAGATAATTGACAGAAGCATATATGGGCTTGTTGCCTTTTTTCCTCCCTCCTTTCTTAGTGAATCTTAATGAATCTAACCAACTGTTGAAAATGTGCCTTTTGGGTAGTTAATACCAAGTTTGATGTTATACTTTTCTTTACCTTTAATTCCAGTTGTAACTTTATGAGCCTCCTCGTATCCTGAGGATGAGTCACATTAGTAACAGACTGCTAATGTCTCTTTCATATATGACACTGTATGCCATATTTATTTATTTCATTGTTTGGAAAAAACCTTTGAACGAAAGCTCTTTTGCAACGGTTCCACGTCAAGTACATGGCATATACAGTACAACAGAAGGGGAATTGCCCCCTCTGTGGTTCACTTTTCATGGGAAGAAATGTACACAATAAGAACAACTAATGGTAACATTTAATCAAACAGTGCAATGGTAATGCAAAAAGAGAGACATACTGTAATGTGCAGTACGTACAGTAAGTACAGAATAACAAGTAACCAGCTACTGAAGCTACTACCAAAAACCTTAAACACAGTATGACTATGAGCTTATGGGGGAACACAGAGACAAGGACCTCAGCAGTCAATAGTACAAGCTTTGTCTTGGTAACAGGGATGGAGACTAAAAATAGTTGACTTGGTGGGGTGGCTATAAGGGGGGGAGTCAGCTAGTACCAGAAATGTCCTCCAGTAGGACAGTAAGTGTAACATATTACATGTAATATAACAAATTTTAAATAGAACCTTTAACAAAAAACACTACTAATTCCTGATATCATGAACATTCACTAAAATCATTTTGCAGCTGTATTGGCTCTGGCTAAATTTGGTTTCTTCTAGCAATGTGAGTGTTTTTCTGATGTCATACAAATCGTAGACAAATGCTGTAGTACATTGGGAGGCAGGGTCCAGAACATTTTCAGGGACAGAGCTATGAAGCACAGAAGTACCAAATCTAGTATCCCACAATGGTAAGACAGTTAGAAATGAAAATACATGACGTAGACCACATGGCTGCCTTACACACCACTAGCAAGGGTACATGGTTCGGTTCTATGTGATCTGGGCGACCATGAAAGGGTAACCTGCAGAAGAGTGACATCAGGATGGTGAAAACAATTTCATCACCCTGACAACCATGGCACAAGGAAAAACGGTGCCCCCCCTCACCTCCCTACTTAAGGATTCTCAACTCCAGGGAGTGCATGTTGGGGGGGTGCAAAAGTAAAAAAAATAAGATTTTGGGCCAAGCACAAGAAAAGCACAGTAGCGCCCGGACCCAGACCTGAACTAGAAACCCCAGCACTGCAAGCGGAGGCCAACCCCTGATGCCACATCGCAGCTCAGCAGTCAATCACAGTGCCACGCCCTACATCCCCTCCACCCCCTCCCAGGCCACGATCACCGTGCTTGCTCCACCCCATGCGCACATACACGTAGTGACATCCTGTTGCTAGGGTCACCCACCCCACCACATCCAGTCGCCCTCCCTGACCCCTTTCCTTTTGGGCTTTCGCCCATATTGCGTCACCGTTTTGAATGGCACCACGGTTCGGGTACCCACCTCACGTGATACCCATGGTTCATTCCTACCATAGCGGCTGATGTATCTCTCAAAGGATGTGCCCTTAAACCCTTTAGTGACTTTTTTCCAGCCTTACTGTAGCATAATGTAATGCTAGAAACCATCCAACAAGATACTGTCTTTTTTGGAGCAGGTTGACCTTTTCCTACCTCCCCATAAATGACAAACTATTGTTTGTTTTCAGGTGTTTACAGAATGCTTGCCACTCACTGACCCTTCATGCAGAAGTAGTAGCTATTAAAAGCACAGTTCTGAGGGTAGGTATTTGAACTCTTAGGAAGACATAGGCTCAGAGGGAGGATTAATTAACTATAAAAGAACCAGGTTTAAATCTAGTGGTGGGACTGGTTTCTATACAGGAGGATTTAAGAGGTTCAGGCCCTTGCAAAATCTCATGAACACTAGATGAGCCAATAAGAAATGTTCCCTGCTTACAGATCTGAAAGCAAAAATGTATGTATTTATTTATTATTTATTTATTGAGAGTATCGGAAAACAAACCTTTGAGTCATAGACTCCTTTACAAAGGTTCCACGTCAGAAATACAGAGACATAAAATACAGTAAAAACATCTGGACAAATATAATTACAAGAATGAGCTTATACATTGAACAGTAAATAGCTGCCAAATGTTGTTTCAGGGTAGAAGTTTTCAGGCCTTGAACCTGTAAATGTACTAAGTAAGCCAAAATAACTAATGTGTTTACATTTTTTGCAGAGACATGGTGACATTCACATGAAATAGTGAATCCAATCCATTGTTAATTGTATGTTTTCCGAGTTACTGGTTGACTAGCAAATTTTAACCCTTCCAGGACCTGGTTTGAGATGTTCAAAATAACATATTCAAACTCCTTAAGGCCTACAGTATGCTTTCAAATGAAGTGATATGATGCCTGGGTAGTCACACTGCTCTGGGACAGTGTTGGCAGATTTTGTCTCAGTGGCAGATATAATGGTATTCTTTGTGCCTTTAATAATATCACTGAGTACCAAGACTGCCTTGTGCAGTCTGGTGCCATTAGAATCCATGAAGCAGTCCCCCTTCTGAATTTCAGCAACACTTTCTAATTATTGGAAATTGAGGGAACCTGTTTCCCGGGGGAAGGGCTGATGCATCTCATGAAACTGTACCCGTTGAGGGAGTCCTGTAATAGAATTGGGATAGCTTTCTGTTTTCTCATCAAGCAAACAGAACTTTCTCTGTTAATGCCCATCTCTATAATGCAGAGTTTAGAATGCCTTGGTTCAAAGACCACTCATAGGTTACATGTTCCATCTGCTAGTACGTTCTCCTGTTCTGCCATTTGTACTGCAGCTACGTTTGCATTTAAGCTGTATGCCATGTTTCAGATCTTCATGAACTCTGTACAGAGCTTTAACGACCCAGTGCCTTCCTGTATGTTTACATAGTGCATAGCCGATAGTATTGTCTGACTTTGTCAGGAGCATTTGGTCCTGTAACAGGGAGGAGAAGGACTTCATGGAAAGGAGCACTGCTCAGAGTTCCAGCAAATATATGTGATCCTTTCTTTCTTGAGGGTTCCAAATTCCATTTGCTGTTCTTTTCTCCAAATGTTCTACCTCTCCTTGTAGAGATGCATCTGTGGTCAGAACTCTTGCAGGCAAGAACTGAATTATGGGGATATCCTCTCTGAGGTTGCTTAAGTCTTTCCACCATGTCAATCGCTGCATTACCCTGCTTGATATTGGCACCTGCTGTTACAGCACTGCACTTTTTTGCTGCCCATACCTCCTGAGGTGGCACTAGACATCCCTCATTTACAATCTTACCCATGGTACCGCTGATATTGCAGAGGTCATGTGACACAGAACTCCTTACATAGTCCTTTTATGATCCATCTGTAATGGGTTTGCACACTGAATCAGAGATTCTGCCCTTTGCAGAGAAGGAGAGTTTTGCCCAGTTCTGTGTTCAGCTCTGCACTGTTTAACTCCAGAATCTACTGTATCAGGATTCCAAATTAGACTTTTCTAAGTTTAACGGGAAACTAAACTTCTACAGGGTGCTCCTTGCTCTATTTATTGAGCACCTGTTTACTCTTGTGTTCTACTTTTTTCTTTTTTTGTTTACACACACTTAGCAGTTGTCTAGGTAAAAAAAATACCACTACACCCTGCCTGTGCAGGTACGCTGCCATGACTGACAAGCACTTTGTGCACACTCTCTGGGTGCTGTGGTCAGACCAAAAGGCATTGCTTTGAACTGAAACTGAGCATGCCCTACTCTGAACCTCAAATACTTTCTGTGGCAGATTCTTATTGGGATGTAATAATATACATTCATTATTTTAGATATTGTATGCATTACATTGCACTATGTGACATAATGCATATATAGTGTATATAATGTTTGATTCACTTTATATGTATGTCCACCATGAGAGAACATCTTTATATATGTATAAATTCATAAATGCTGAAAATAGTGTAGATCTTATTTGTTTCAATCTTCACCATTCATCACTGGTGGGTTCTGGCCAGAGGATCAGGACCCCGCAGGAGCTCTTTTTTTTCTGCAAGGGGAGGAGTCGATGTCAAGGGCGTCATCATCCTCGAGGCCGACGCATTGCGTGCTGCTCACAGGTTGGCCAGTAACCAACGCCAGCCCCTCCCCAGTCTCAGTTCTGCTTCTCCTGCTGTAGTGTGAGCAAGGACCTCATGAGTGAAGACTTTTCATACTGCATCAGCTGCCTAATTCCTTTGGCACTGACTTGTTCTAGTTCTGTACTGCTGCGTTCCTCTGCGCCGTCGACCGGTAACACCTTTCCTTTTTTTTTTTTTTGATGATGCCAAGTGTTATTGTTTGTTTATTGTGTTTTCCATCTGGTCATATCTTGTTCAGGAGATAAAAAGAAACTTCCCAAGGTGGGTTGGCCTCCTATAAGGCTGTGTCCCTGTGGCCGACTTTATTCCTTCATGGACCAGCATGACCAATGCTTGACCTGCTTGGGCTCTAACCGTGACATGGATCATTGTGATGCCTAGTTTTCCATGGACTGTCAAGTTCTAGAATCACGTGCATTCAAAATCAGACATGTGCTGCTGACCTTTGGGGAACAGGCTCATACTCGGGACACCAAATGCAGGGTTCTTGGCCTTTCCTCCAGGTCCCCTCCTGGTCCTATGTGGCCCATGGAGAAGGGGGTTTCCACCCTTTCTAGCCTTGTCTTGACAGGAACCCCTTCCATGGTGCAGGAGGCCTGGCCTGACTCCTCCAGGGGTCAGGTGGGAGGCAACATCCTGTCAGTTGCTTCCTTGGAGGTGAGGGCTCCCCTGGCATCATGGCATGGGGCCTCAGGGCCTGGTCTGGTGTCATTCTTGGCACTGCCTGCCGGTGCTGCCTCAGATCCCAGTGGCACAGGGGATCTGGGCAGCACTGTGGGTGGCATGATGTTGGCCTCCAGCACCTCTCCTGACTTTGGCACTATTCGCAGTGCCTGGGACAGTGGCAGCATCTTGGGTAGCACAGGGCCACCTCGCTGTGCCATTCATGGTGCCTCATGTGGGAGGGATTGTGGAGTGGTTTGGGCTTCCTCCTCTGAGGATGATTTGGAGGCCAACCCAGACTGTCTCCCCGATTCCTCAGAATCCTTTGGTTCCTCCATGCCCAACGCTTCAGCTCCAGTTTAGCCCCTTCTGTGGAGTCAGCAGCTACCACTAGGTCTGGTGTCAGTGGTCCTGACCAGTCCTTGGGTGCTCTAGGGGTCACTGGGGGACAGACTGGAGATGGTGGTTGACCTGCTTCCTCTGTAGATGTACCCCCTCCTGGGGCTGCTCAGGTTGGACCCACCTTTGGGCCAGCTGAAGCACCTCCAGCAGGGAAGGATGGTCGCCCAGTAGCTGTCTCTCAGGAGTCAGCCACGGGGATCAAGCTGCCTAAGCTGATCCTGAAGAAGAGGGCTCTCTCTGAGTCTGAGAGATTGAGGGGATAGGCTTGGGGGCAGCACCCTTGCCTGAGAGACCACAGGGGCTCAGGAAGGAGTTGCAGCAATGGTCCTGTTATCTCCCCTGAGGTCTCCCTGGGAGGACCCTCATATTTGGAGGCTAGGGACCACCCTTTTGGGCTCACACAGCCCTGGTTGCCTCATGGGGGGTTCCCTTTGTGCTCATTCCTGGCCATTCCAGCTCAGTTCAGCGGTCACCGACTGCAGAGACCAATGGGTCTTCTCCCCCCTTCAAATCTCTCATATAGTCACCCAACCCTGGCAGAGGTTGCGCTCCTCCTAGGAGGTGTCTGGCCCTGTTACTTCTGCTGACCTCTCCCTCACTTCCAGGCCACACCGGTCCTATGGAATCTCTTACCTTGGAGCAGTTCAGGTCTATGGCTGCATTTTTCCCTGCCCACTACAGGTTCATGGACAAGCAGGTGTTCCACCATTCCCTGGTGCAACCCGTGCCTGACTCTCCGGGCTCATCAATTTCCTCATCTTCCTCCTCCTCTGAGGGACAGGAGTCTTCTGTCCACCTATCCCCCCACAGCTGATTTGTCTAGTTATCAGCGCTTCCTTTCAGGGTTGCTTGACGAGCTCCACATCTCCTCTTTAGGCAGTCACAATTCTGACCAGATGGCGCATGCCTTTCTAGGTGAGTTCAGTGTGGCCAACATGGTGGTTCCTGCCTGGCCTTCTCCCTTCAGGGAGGCATCATACTGTACCCAGCAAAGTCTCTCAACCCTTGCACCAGCCCCGAGGGACCTCCGCCAGAGGTATTGTGTACCCCTGGGGTCTCCAGGAGCCTTAGCTCACCCCCCTTCAGGTGTGACTCTCCTGGATGCATCCTCTGGGCATAGACGCCCAAGACTTGACTGACTTCCAGATTCAGATTCTGCTAAATTTGATTTTTGGAGGAGAAGGGCTTTCCTTTTGGCATGTCTCCTGTCATCCCTCTCAGCTCATTAGGCCACTCATGCTGCTTTCAACTGACATTTATGGTCTCTGCTAGGACAGATCCTAGTCTCTCTGCCTGATTCAGAGGTGACCAGACAAGCCACTGCCCTCTTCGTGAGAGACCTGGAGCTTGCGAGGCACCAAGCAAGGGCATCTTATGATGCTAGTGAGATGGCTTGCAGGTTGGCAGGGACAGTGATCTGCACTAGACGGGCGACATGGCTTCATCTTTCCTGGTTATCACCCATGGCCCAGTATAGGGTGACTTCCTCCTCATTCCGTGGGAACCCATCTTTTCTCCCACAGTGTGAGGCGGGAACTGCAGGGGTGACTTCCCTCTCCTACTTGGAGAACCCCGTTTCACCCAGACCAGTATCAGGCCTAACCAGGTCAGGAAGGGTTCCCTCCTTTGGTATCTCCCCTACTGGAGGCTAAGGGACTTTGGCTTGTAGTTTAACAAACTTTCAACCAACAAACATACATTTAGTGCTAGTGACCTCATTCAGTCCCCATGCTGTAGGGACAGAATCTCTGCATGGTTACCATTCTGAATTTCTTGTTTTTCAGGTTGTGCTTTGCCTGGGCTGGAGGAGCGAGGAGCTGCTACAGATTTCTGCCTGGTTCCCCTTCTGCCTTTTCTTCTCCTTGAGGCCCTCTGAACTGTGTATTCATGGCGCACACAGGGTCTGCTGTAAAAAGCCTCTCCTGTTATTATACACCCTTCCTATGAGGCCTATAAGACATTCAGGAGCTCTCTTTGTCCAATGCATTTTTGAAATTTGTTTTTTGTACTTTAATTTGTTCATGTATCCTTCAGTTTTGTCACCAAATAATGATGTACTTTCTAAGGAGAAATCAACTACCTCATTTTGCATATCATATGACAGTCCAGAGCTATGAAAATCTCTTAAAGACCATAGAATTTGCTAGAACTGGGGCTGCAGTGTTGTTTACATCAACAGCCATTTAAGCTTGGTATTTACAGTGAGATTTGTACAAATGTTGATCAGTACCATGGTATAATGCAGCTGCAGTAAAAAAAATGCTCTGAATAACTTGCATTTGTTTCACAACAACTAGAGGGAGGCTTCCTCCATGAACCAAACCTGAACTAAACACAAACTTTTAGATTTTCACCTGATCCAAACCGAACTTGAACCCTAAGAAAACAAAGGATAAACCTGAACTAAATTTGAAACCAGATCATGTGAGATGAGGAGAACCCTCATGGAGGCAGCAGGGAGACACCTAAATTGAACTTGAGCTTGAAATGAAAAAATAAAGACTCGAACCAAACTGAATTTGAACCCAAACTTCTACTTATCAAATCGTACTGAACAGAACTCAAACTATACTCTGCCAAACCCAAACCAAACTAGAATCATAGAAAACATGTCAAACCATCCCTCTAGGGACAACTGCACTATAAGGTGATATTTCTTTACAGCAACTACACCATATCTCAGTGTTGGTTAACTTTTGTGTAACTACACTGTAGCAGCTTCAAAACCAGCATCCACTCTATGTGTTGGATGAAGCTTCTCTTAGGAAGGAAACTTCTAACACAGTGACAGGAGGGTTCTATGTGATGTCAGCGCCTGCGAAAGGTGACCCGCAGAAGAGCGATGTCAGGGCGGCGAAAACAATTTTGCCACCCTGACAACCCCGGCACATGGAAAAGTGGCTCCGACTTCACCCCCACTTAAGGATTCTCAACTCCAGAGGGTGCATGTTGGGGGCTGCAAAATCAAAAAAATAGGATTTTGAGACAGGCGCAAGAAAAGCACAGTAGCGCCAGGACCCAGACCTGGAACCCCAGCACCGCAAGTGGAGGTCAACCCCTGATGCCACAGTGCAGCTCGGCGTCTGACCACAGCACCACCCCCTACATCCCCTCCACCCCCTCCAAGGCCATGCTTGCCCCCCCCCATGCGAGTGTATGTATAGCAACATCCTGTCACTGGGGTCACCCACAACCCCACATCCAGTAGCCTTCCCTGCCCCCTCGCCTTTCAGGCTTTTGCCCACATCGTGTCGACGTTTCGGATGGTGATGTCTTTCCGGTGCCAACCTCACATGCTACCTGCAGGAGCATATTCCACAGGGCCTGCTGGTAATGTGCAGAGTAACTGGGGTAGGCTGCCTACCTCAACAAGAGGCTGGATGTAGTGCATGCCTTTGCAGCAACTAGGTACATTTTTTAGTATCTTTATCAGAAAGTGCTGTTGCTCAGAAACTTACTTATGCTTTCTCCCAAGCAACTGCCTGAAGAACTCCCTCATGGTCAGGGTGAATATAAATAAACTCACAACCTTTTCTGGCTGCCACATACCTTCTCTCACTCTCCATGTCTATGACCATAGAGGTTGTCAACAGAGCAACAACCTTTTTAATGGCATTATAAAGCCTTATGTACGGGTACGGAGTGGAGATTCTTTTTGTCCAGATCAGATCTAGCATACCCACAAATTCAGCTTCTTCTATTTCTATTTTTGATTAAGAGGACAAAAGATTCTGCAGCTGAGCCATCTGGTTCAAAATGCAGCAAAGGATAAATAGTTTTCCTTCACCCTTCAGTGGGGACCAAATTCCTTTTCAGCAGTATCCTCTGGGGAAATCAGTTCAGCCTCCTCTTCCTCCTCCTCCTCACATACCGTCTCTGAAGGGACACTAGGAAGAGTATCAGAGGCAGGCTTTTCAAAACACTACATATTTGTTTGGGACGTAAGGTCCATATGGCTGTTAGGAACAGTTGCAGAAGGTTACAGGGGATGGTTTGAATAGACAGTTAACAGCAGGGAAGGTGGAGGTGAGACACATTGTAGAGGGGAGTTTATTTCAGAGGGATGAGAGGCTAAAGGAGAAAACCCACTGGCCTGCTGAAGTGCGAACATAGGGGATGTAAAATGCATAGCAGTGATCAGAGCAGAGGGGGTAGGAGGAGGGGGTGGCAGGGGAGAGTAGTCAGGAGAGGTAGGATGGGAGGGAGTTTAACCAGAATTTAGAGATGAAGGTGAGGCTATGAGACAATCATCTCTGTTGGAGGGAAGTGGCAGAGAGACAGGAGTAAAAGTCACAATGGTGAGCGAGTGTGGGGGAATTGGAGGCAAAACAACAGAAGGTGTAGGAAAGACCATCAAGCTTAATAAGGGAGGAAGTGGGTGCTGAACTGTAGATGATGTCAGCATAATCAAAAACAGGGAGAATCCATTTAGTCATGAGCTCTTGTCAGACTGTGTTCATGTACTTTTGAAAAATTTAAACATTTGCTAAATGTCCTTCAAGGAGGGGCATGGTTTTCCCCAGCACTAGTACCTCTACTTGCATTTCAGGCAAAGGAACCTCAAATAACTTCTGTTTTGGCTTTCTGCTATAGTTCTTGCCTGGTGTTCAGAAAGCCATTTTCACCTTTTTATGGCTGCCATCAGAGGCAACAAAGTATTCCTAATTGGGTGCCCTGCGGTCTTTACTGGAAGGTGACTTGGCAGTATTATCTGCCTCCTTGCGTGCCAGAGACAACTGCTCTTTTACAGAGGAGTGCACTGCAGATTTTGCAGTCTTCTTGATTAACAGAGACAGCTGAAGAAGAACCACATGAAGCATGCCATTTTCCTTCACTGATACTTTTCTCCATGTTTTTATACACAGGCTGTTTTACAGGAAATCTCTTTTATGACCCTATTATGGAAGCTGGTGCAGTGGACATTTGCTATTTATTTCTTTGTCTTAGGGCTGTGGTAGTAGCAATAAACATTTTATTATATGAATTGGATACTCAATTGAGCAATGTTCATTTTCATTGAGGTCCTTAATATATAGGCTTGTTAGGTAGAATTAAAATTACTCTGTGCACATATCCTACTACACCATACATATATACATGCAAGCACCAAACAAGACCATCCGCCACAGGTTGTATACAGTTATTTTCTGAAGTAGTTGAAACATACATGCACAGTGTACATATTACATGTTTCACTCTAGAACTGCATATTAAATCATTTACACAGTACTAGATATGCACAGAATCCACCAAGTGCCTCTAGAAGAACTATAACTAGTCAATATCTGTTACTAAACAACAGGGCAGAATTTCTTTTATTTGTTTGATCTGCCATTTATTTTTTTATTTTACTCAGGCTAATGGTATCTTCAACTGGTGTCAGCTGTATTGGAATGGTGACCCAGAGTTTTGGGCCCATATAGTACATGTGGGATCTACCTACATTCTAATTCCTTCTAGGAAGTAGGAATTCAACCTCACTAGTGGGCCTAAGTGAACCTTTAATACTTTTTTGTTGTAAATTATTAGTTAACTATCCTGGGACCTTAGTTCTATAACACTTGTGCATATAAGCAAGACAATGAAGTCTCCTGTGCTCCTCTAATCCCAACTACCCCAGCTCCTTATAAAGGTCACATCTATCAGTCTTACGAGGTGCATCAAGAATGAAGTGGACAAACTATCATACATAATATCTACCTTTGTCAGCTCCATTCCTGATGCCTCTGAGAACAACAAATCACCATAATCAAAAATAGGTAGAACCATGGTGTTTACTACCCGCTTCCTAACCTCACTATTCATAGAGTGTTCAATTCTATATAATGCACCATGACGTCTCCCCAGATTTTTAACCTGATTGTTAATGTAGGTATTCCATTTGATCTTGTCATCCAACCAGACACCCAGGTGCCTATAATTATATACTTGTTCTAGCATTGTTGGATCCAAAGTTTTTACTTTTAAATTAGTTGCAAGGGGGACCACATTTTCTGCTATGCTAAAATATATCACTTGAGACTTTTTTCCATTGAGTACTAGTTTTGATTGCACAAGGAAAACTGTAAATCATCAAAAGCCTTCTGTAATCTGATCTGTATTTGTTTTAAGTCTATTCCTTCTATATATATTATTGTATCATCTGTGTAAAAGTGACATTTTATATGAGGATTGTCCAGAGTAAATGCATTCATGTGTATGTTGAAAAGAATAGGCCCCAAAATGGATCCCTGATGAAAACCAGACAGTACTAGAGCTATTGTTTGAGTTAAACTCATTTATTACTGCCGATTGATTTCACCCTCTCAAATAGGAACCAAACCAGTCCACAGCACCACCTGCAACACCCACATCTCTCAGCATGGAAAGAAAACTGGCTGAAAACCTTGCAGAATTCACAATTTTTAAAATTATGACCTTGACCCAAAACAACCAAAGCAAAGGCTGTGCCAGTCTGCTTTGACCAACCAATGCTTATAGAATCAACACTGCTTGAATCCTGTAGACCCTGTTTTCTTTGTACGTCTTCCTGTCATGTCAATATGTCAGGTAATAACATTCAAAATATGCAGTAGTCCAGTTCTTACAAAATTATTGTATTTTTATTTAATTTACAACTCGGATTCTGAATCAGGAACCAATGAAAACCACAATCCTCCCAGTTCAGGAAACCATAACAAGCCTGATGCAAAATCACTAAAATATTAAAAACTAAGCTAAACTAAAACAAAGTATTAAGTAAACATGACAAAACAATAGTCAAAACTAATAAGACTTAGCCACAGGGACTGAAACAGGGCTCTGGCGTAACTGATCTCTTCAGTGGACAAATTAATCTGCAAGTAGAATGTCAGTAGGAGTGTGGCTGCAGAAGTTGGTCTCTAATATTCTGAAGTTCTGTTTCAGAAGCAACACCTCAGGGCTCCAATGTTGCTATTTGTATGACATCACCAATACATTCTCATTGCTAGACTACTATACATTCCACCTGTTTTATCAGCCTGTTTTCAGGAATCTTAGTCAGTTTTGTTTGTTGCATTCTTGGAATGTAACCACGAAGGTGGTAGAGTGTCATGCGATGGATCGTTGCCACCAGTTCCCTGAGAGTCAAATAAAAGTTATGTAACTGGGGCACCAGGTGATACATGGTTACTACCCCTGCCTTGTGTTTACAGACAAGGTTGAGGGGCCTGGGCTCTGTTCATGATGGTCTGGGAATTCATTTCCAAAGACTGTACAATAATAGTGTGGTGCCTCCAGCAGAGTAAAGTTTTGTGTGCCAGTCAGTAATTTGGGTACAACCCCCTGGGATGCTGTACCTACCCACCTCCCTTCCCAGACTGTTCACATACAGAAATATACTTTTACCTTGCAATTCAATATCAAACATGTAATTAGAAGAGATCTCTAATAATATGCTCACTGAAATGATTGGAAGGAAAAGGAATAAACACAGCTTTATTTACAATAGAGGTAGGAATAAGGAGTGAATACCTGGAACAGGGATGTACATAGGATTCGGCATTCAGTTATTTGGCAGCTAAATGCAATGCAAGAATAAACCCAACAGGCAATGAACCTCAACATTTAAGCAGTGAACAGTGAACAACAATGCCCAACCTCCCCACCAGCATGCAATTAATAAATACAGAGACACCCCCACCTCCGGTCTGGCACCAGACCCCTTAATCCTATGCTGAGATACTCCAGACTGATGCATGCCTATAGTTGCTGTGGGTTGGCTGGTGATGGTGCTCTTATAAGTTGCAGATAACACACTTTAACTGTAGCTATGAATTTTAACTGTGGCTAGCTTACAAACATTTTTAAACAACTTCCCCAGATTTTGTGCAGGGCAGCCTTGCTAGCTCATGGTTTGGTGAACAGTCTATGTGATGCAGACAGGCTGGAGCTAGGGTTTGTTGAGACTAGTCTTGGTCTGCACCATGCTGGTATCAGGGGTAATTGGTGGTGCACCACAGCAGTAGAATGCAGGACACAGCCATGCTGGTTGATGGGCTAAAGAATGCAGATCTTTGCCTGTCAGACCTTTCCAAGCTTCTCCTCTATGGCCTTTATATGCAGTGTTCACCTCACAGGTCTTTTGACATCTTCCTCTGTGGTGATCTCCTCATAGGTCCAGGGGACCTGGGTAACACTTTCTTCTTTTCTCCTGGCTTGCACAGGAAACTTGTCACCTTGCTGGCTAGTAGTGATGGCTGAGGGGTGGAAGAAACTGGGTGCTCCACTCAAGAACAAACAGACTCTAGCTTTCTTTCTCTCTCTCTCCACAGTCTGGACACCTCTGCAGGCAGGTAGGATTCTTCCGGTGGTGATGCACAGCAGCCAGGGGGCATCAAGGCAGGGCACTCCCCTCAGGAACTAATAGCTTTGTGTAACTTTTACTCAGGATCTACTGAGATTTACTCCACAGACAGGGTTTGCTGTACAGTCTGTCAAAACAGTAGCAGCAGGCAGTATTTGTCTTGACTTCAAGGTTAATCAAATATCTTTTGGCAGATGAGGCACTTCTTTGGTCTGGAGTCACAATCTGGAGCCCCTCTGACTGGATTGAGGGCTCCTACAAACTGCCACAGAACCCTTTTTCACTCTCAAGGACTTGTGGATGACTACCTCAAACTGTAACAGTCTTTCTGCATTCTGTGACAAATTGCAGCCTCTGATTGGCTGATAGGGCTGTCCATCATGATACTCGATGCTTGATTGGTCCTCTGGAGGGCACCAAGCATATTATATCATTCCCTCTCCCAGAAGCCACCTCTCAGTCTTGCCCGGCTTCCTTGAATTCCTATTTTTGGACAGCGGGGTCAAAGTGCCACAAGATGGTTTTACTAGGTAGTCCCTACTTTAACATTGTATTGCAAGCAAACAATAACAGTTGAAATTAAACAGCCCACATGTACTTGTAGTGGCCCCTCTGCTCTGTTATCCAACTGCAGAACAAAGTTTGTAGGGGCCACCATTTGCCCAACGCACACTGTGTTCTACAGTGCCCCCCAAGAACAAGCAGGCTCCATTCACTGGTGATACAAGGAACTGCATGTCCCAGCAGCCTCAGTGGCTGCTTCACTGACATGCGCTTTTACAATAATAACTTTTAGGGCTCCTTTGGTCCCTCCCTTATGTGTCTGGAAAAGGATTAGCTGATTTGAGGGTCCTGGAGTATGGGGTGAACCTCTGTTTTGCCACAGGATTGGCTCCAAAACAAAAATGCACTACAGAGCATGTGCAGACTGCCAGCTTACATGTTCAAGGTGCGGCTGAGTGGTGGTCATGCTTCTGTGCTTCTCCGGACCTCCGCTTGCTGATAAGCACTCATGAAGCTGACAGGAGCCCAAATGAAGACAGCCATGGACCTGGACTGGTGGTGGTGAGCAGCTGGAGGACTTTGGGGGCTAAAGGTAACCCCAAACTTTTGGGTGGGTTACATTTATAATCAGCAGGTAAATAAAATCCTCAAATGTTTGACTCAAAACCTGTTTTAGAAGTAAAGCATGCATACAAGGAAAAACATACTATCACACTCACAAAGAGGTTTGGAGGTTAGTACTCCTTTGCTGTGAAATGTATGATGTGCACCTTTACTCTCACCTATTGTTTCAGTCTCCATGGCAAAAAAATATTTTTCTGAAGGATGGTACCAGAGATGTTAAGTGCTTAAGTGTATGTATGCTTGGCCAGAGGATTTTGAAACCAAAGCTGGTAGTGAAGTCAGGTGAAAGCAGTATCACATAGATGCTAGTCAAAGGTACCATGCTTTCCATGTATATTGGATGTACAGTGCACCCATTATGCTTGGGAGCATGATTTATGCTTGTCTCAATTGTTTTCCTATCCAGATTATGCTATTTTCTTTGGTTGTGTGCAACAAGTAAGAAGGCAATTCTTAACAGGAAATCTAAAAGCAATTGAAGGAGGAGTGAGGCACATTATTGCAGACATATTCTGCCAATGTTACATATAAATGAATCTTAATGGGTCCTTGAACTACTTTTCACTGAGTCTCCATACTTATTAAACAAGCATTTGTCATTGCTGAATGTTTGCTTACTGGCATTGGCAGTGGTAGTGTAGAAGTTACAGAGCTGTGTAATAGGAATGGCAGTGAAGTATTGAACTGAAGCCAACCCCACCACCACCCTGCAGAGAGTGACAGGCATTGGGGTGTGCCGTTGGGTCATCAGGCATAACGGCCACGCCATTTCACCACACCCCACCCTGCAGACACTGACAAGTGTCACGGTGTTCCTTGGGGTCTTTGACCCTTTGCGCACTCCCATTCCATTAGGAAATACAGAGATGGGTGTGATATAGAGAATGGGGTGAACTTTGGGGCTGAAGAGTCCAAGGCATACCTCGATGCCTCTCACTGGCTGCAGGGTGTGGAATGGTATGAGCATTACAGGCAAGAATCCCAAGTCACACCCCTGATGCCTGTCATTCTCTACAGGGTTGGGCATTATGGTTGGAAACCCTAATACCTCAGGCATTCGTTGGTATTTTCACTCCAAATGTTCAACATGTTTATTTTGTGACCCCACCTGATGAAGAGGTGGAATATCAGTTAGTTAGCCAAAAGCTGCTTATGCACAGTGACTATGGCATTTAGCACCACAGGTGCAAAAACATTCCGAACAGGATGTAAAAAATGACAGCTGTACTGTTCATGGGGAGGTGTAAAAAATGGCAATGTTGCAAATCTGCAGTAAAAATATTTAAAAAAATGGTGAAGTCACGAGCGTACATAGAAACTGTGCAATGCACACCTGTAATATAATTAGGTTGGGTTTTTTACAGCAGATTGTCAACTCAGGCATTTTGGTGCCTCCGATCATGAACAGTGTCACTGTGATTTTCTTTATCTGTCCCGAACAATGATTTCCCACAGCGACCACGCATCTCTGCGCTGAAAGTGTGAAAACACACTTCGCCATGTTGAAAAATGACAGCTGTACTGTAAATAAGGAAGTGTGGAAAAATGCCACTGGTGAAAATCTGACTTAAAATATTACAAAGTCATGAACTTACGAGGGTGCATGGAACCAGCAATGCTCACTCGTAACACAGTCATTTTATGGACTTTTGTAACCAAATTTTCAACATTGCCATTTTAAGACCTCTGCTCATGAACAGTGTAACTGTGATTTTCTTAACCTGTCCCAAACATTGCTTTCACACACCAACAGCACCATTGTGCGCTACATGTGCGAAAACACATTTTGGGCAGCATATGAAAAATGGCAGCTGTACTGTTCATAAGGGAGTGTAATAAAATGGCAATGTTGAAAATCTGGAGTGAAAATATTAAATTCGTAAACTTATGAGCATGCATAGGAAATACGCAATGCACGCTCGTAAAACAGTCATTTTTAGGAAATTTTTCACCAAATTTTCAACATAGCCATTTTAAGACCTCTGCTCATGAACAGTGTCATTGTGATTTTCTTAATGTGTCCCAAACATTGATTTTGCACATTGATCGTACCATTGCAAGACTACATGGGCGGAAACACACTTTGGGCAAGATGTGAAAAATGACAACTGTACTGCTCATAAGAAGGTGTGATAAAATGGCAATGTTGAAAATCTGGAGTGAAAATATTGAAAATTCGCGAACTTACAAGCGTGCGTAGGAACTGCGCATTGCACGCTCGTAAAACAGTCATTTTTAGGAATTTTTTCACCAGATTTTCAGTATAGCCATTTTAAGACCTGTGCTCACGAACAGTGTCACTGTGATTTTCTTAATTTGTCCCGTACGTTGATTTTGCACACCGACTGCGCCATTGTGTGCTACATGGGTAGAAACACATTTTGGGTGAGATGTGAAAAATGACAGCTGTACTACTCATAAGAAGATGTGGTAAAATGGCAATGTTGAAAATCTGGAGGAAAATATTGAAAATTAGCGAACTTACTGGCATGCGAGGAACTCGCGCATGCGTACCCAGAAGAAACATTGAATTTCCACTCAAATTTTCAAAATAGGCTTCTTGAGAGCCCACCTTATGAACACTGGCAGTGTTATTTCATTAATCAGTCCCGAAAGGTGATTTCGCACAGTGACCGCGAAATCACCCTTTCGGGCCCGAATAACGCCATGACAGTGACAGCATTCATGAGAAGGGGTCCCAAAAACCCCATGTTGAAAATTTGGTGCAAAAATTCCAAAAAATGCCTGAGATATGCAACAAAGTTGAAAAAACCCTATCTATCCCATTATACAGCTTACCGGCATTTCCTCAGTTCACGGTCGGCTTTGAAGAGTGCAGATGTGCTCCTGGTCCACCGAAGATCGTCGCGCCGGACTCTGGAGGTAAGTATGGGGTGAGGGGGGTGTAGGGAGGCAGGGTGCACAGTGGGTGGGTGCGGGTTGTAGGGAGGGGGGCAGGAAGACTGCATGGGACCGTTTTTTCTTTAGAGGTTAAAAAAAAAAAAGACGATGCGGGACGTTTGCCATGCTGGGGTGGGCTCCCAGCATGGCAGAAGGATGGCTGGGGGGGCGTGGAGCCGACGGGGGATTGGGCACCCCCATCGGCCATGGCATTTGTTGCCATGCTGGGGTGGGCTCCAGCATGTCACCTTGTACTCGGGAGGAGACAGTGAAGCCGGCGAAGTTGGGCACCCCGTTGGCTATATACCTGAGTTGCCACGCTGGGGTGGCATCCAGCGTGGCATTTGGAAGGCTTGGGAGGCGACAGCCGATGGGGATTGGGCACCCTGTCGGCTATAGAGTATGTGCGGGGAGCACGCAGTATGCGTGCGTGCGCGAGTGTGTGTGTGTGAGTGTGTAGGGGGAGCTGCGCATGAGCAGGAGATATCTTATTGCTGCTCACTGAAGCGTAGCTCCCCCTTTCAACTGTATGCCGCTGCATTTTGGAGCTTGTCATAGACAGCTCCAGCATGCATTGGTGGACAGGGGCTGCGCCTGCCAACACACTGACTGAATTGGAAGAGGGGGTGACACACCTCCGAAATCTCGGATGATGGCACTATGTTTCTTGCACATGCGTGCAAGCAAACATAAAAAGTAGTGTACTGCCCGGAGTTAACAGTAACTTTCAGAAGCTATCACTCTTTATCTATGTAGAAATGTTTTATTCTTTTCTGTTTTGCTAATTTGAAGATTTTATCTGGACAGTATCAGGTGTGATGTATGGAACAGCACTGTACCTAGAGGCTGACATGCTTAGCTCTATTTCTTCCTGTACTGTCCATCATTAGCACTGTGACCTCACTGACTGTGACATCACTAGTAAATAAGAAGTACCAATCTACTGCTGTTTGATTGGTAACTTGTGACAGTTGTTACCAATCAACCTGCTGGGTTCATGATGTAATAATGAGTAAGGTCACATGTCGATGATGTAGTGGGAGGAACAGAACTGGATACATCTGCTTCCAGGTACTGTACAGCACTGCTTTTCATGTCAGAGCCAATACTATTAGGCTGAAAAACCATTTAATAAACACTGAGAAAAAAGAAAAATACTTCAGAAATAAAACGTAATAAGGGACTACTTTTAAAAACTACTAACATTTTCTGCCTTTTGTTTTTGACACATTAAGCCCTTAAAAGCATTTCGTACATTCTGAGGGTATGCAGGGATAAAGAAATTGCTTTCATGTGTAAAATTGCAATGAGCCTGTAGGAGATAGGCAAATGCGCTTCTGTCCGGGGCAATGCATGTGAAAGAACTGATAAATTCAGGGAACTCAGGGAAAGGAGGTTGCATCAGGTTATGAACAAGCTTTTGTCAATGCTCAATGTTTGCCACTAGAGATGCAGTGAATTTAAATTTCATTGGTTGCCCGCAAAGTGGGTACTTCGCATTCTCACTCCGCTATGCAGAGTGGCCAATATGAAAGGCTCACTTCACCTTGTAATTATTACTTCACATTTTCATTCCGCCTTAATGAAAAGTAAGGCAAACTACAGTGCTGGCAGTCCCCCCCCCCCCCCACACACACACACTGTCACCAGAATTAATGTGCATCCCAAAAATGCTACTGTCTTGTGTCGAGAAAATTCCCCAGTGCTGATGAAGAGAAATGAGAGCACAACAAGAATTGCAGAGTCTCCCAGAATTAATGGTGCACTCAGTGGTCACACACAGTCACCAGAATTAATGTGCATCCCCAAAATGCTATAGTCTTGTGTCCAGAAAATTCCCCAGTGCTGACGAAGTGAAATGAGAGCGTAACAAGTAATGCAAAGTCTTCCAGAATTAATGGTGCACTGCAAATGCACAGATAGATTAAGATTGTGCTGCACACTCAAGAGATGCCGATGTAAAGGCACAACAACACCTAACCAGTGCTCACAAGTCACAAATCCAGATCTGGAAAAGAATACCTTTTGCCGGTTGGAGAGTAGTGGATGGCAGTAACAGTCCACTACCAGTAAAGATACCACAAAGCAGTACATAAAATTCATGCCGGTGCAGTGGATAGCAGGTTCACAATTACTCTGTGACACAATAAAAGGTGTTTGATTTGATGGCCCACATCGCACACACACTCACCCACACAGTACATATAATGCGAAGCAAATTGAAACCTTTAGTAATATAACCAAATGTTTTAATCAAACTGAAATTATACATTGCTGCAACACAACAATCAGCAAAAAAAGTCAAGAATTACTGCAAATATTACTGTGTGTACATTTACACAGTTACACAAGATAAATATAACCAAAACAGAAGGACTGCCTTTTTCTCCCAGTTAATCTAGCTACACCACAGATACTCCCCTTCCCCAAAGCACACTTCATTTATCTGTCAGTACACAGACTCAATGTTCTAAATTAACATTCAAAATTCATACACAAACAATAAACACTCGATGATATGAGCACAGGAGGGTTTCCTACAATCGATGTACTAAATTTTGAGCAAAACAAAATTACTCAAAAAGACTTTTTTAACAGCTTTTAGAGGTTTTGAATCACAGAGCTCTGAAAGCAAACTGTCTCCAGCTACCACTACACACACACTACCCAGAACTGAGGCTGTGCAGATCAAACTAGAGCCCATGTGACCTGCAACTCCATGAATCAATATAGAATTCACCTTGGAGCTCAATTACAAAGAGAAGTGATGCGAAGTACATTGATTTCAATGTACTTCGCCTTAAAATTGGTGGAGAAATGGTTTGGGGAAGGTGGAATAATGCAAAGTCATTGGTTTCAATGCACTTCATATTCCTTATTATAACACGAAGCACTACACTTCACATTGCCGATTACTTTGCAGATTCCACATTACTCTGTGAATCACTTCACAGAGCGAATTTTGGCCACTTCGCCCACCACTATTTGCCACTTGCATTGCTATTGTAGCAGGTCCTATTTGTACACAGGCAGATTAGGGAGGAGGCAATGGAGAAAGCCTAAAATTGGGAAGGGAATCTTCAAAACAGGAGACTTGGAAGTGGATACGGGCTGATAATGATGTCGCTCAGCTAGTTGGTAGGTGACATCATGCAGATAAAAGAAGGCAGCCATTGTTGATGGGTATGGCTACCTCTTTTCAACTACATAAAGTTTCCACTCATCAACTGGCAGAGCATGGACTATCATGGGTGAGCTGTTTGCAGCTTAAGCTGCATTGGACCAGACAGTGACACATCTCTGAAATCCAGTATCACTACAGTGTGTTCACTTTGAACAAGTACAAGTGTGAGATTAAAAACTGCAAGTCCCATATGCATCCTTTGCCTATGACAGGTTAGAAGGAATTGAGAATGCTACCAAGGAATGCAATATATAATTTGTACTTTTATTCCCATCTGTTGTTTCAGTCTCTGTGGCAACAAAACATTTTCTGATGGACTGCATCACACCTTATTTTAAACTTTATTTTATTGTTGGTGAACATCTTATACAAGGTACAGTACAAGTAGTTGAAATGCAGGGCATTATTCCACTCAGAGGGCCTCGCAGGTTACCGGGACACAAACAACACCAGATACACTTTGTCAAGGGATCTTACACTCGTTATATTGACCACTACTACTTTGGCTTCCCTTCCTTATATTCGCAGGTAATAGGACTTTAAAGTTCCTGTTCTCCCCCTCCACCTCACTCATCCTCCAACTTGTAGCTAAATTCTACCTGGGCACCACACCACCACCTGCTGGTGAGCATGGTTCAGCACCCATATTCTCCATCAAAAGAGGGGTGTGGAATTGCAGCTCATTAACACTGTATCTGTGGAGAGCACACAGCCAAAATTTAGGATTCAGGAAAGAATCTTAACTATCCCTGCCCAGTATGTGGCAATCCATGGACATGCTCATGCCATATGAATAAAGGCGTCTTCTTCTACTTTGTATTTTAGGCTATGGTCTGACTTTGTATGATCAATTTTGAGAGCCAACACAGGAGTAAAAGATATCCTGTGCAACATATTAAATTGGGTCTACCTGAGTCAGTAGTTCTTGGAACAATGCACTAATGCTCAACATGTGTCCTTCCTGACACCATCGCACCCATATCTTGTGACCGTTAGCCCCCGAAGCTCTCCTGGGTATCAGGTGAACTAATATTTAGTAAAATATTTGCAAAGGGCATATGCCCTTTCTCTGAAGATGGATGACCTCTTCTATAGGGGACAAGGAGAGGGTGATGTCAAGTGTTCCTTGAAGCTGGTGTATTTTATTTCTAACTTGTAAATATACAAAAAAAAAAAAAAACATCTTTGGGGTTTAGGCTGTCCTTATTTGCTAGCTGTTGGCAGCTGGTCAATATTCCCCCATCATACAGATCTGGTATGATAATGAAGCCTTTTTGCCTCCATTGCCTCAGGGCTGTAACCCCATGCAGTGGGGTGGAAGGAGCCTCTCCACAACATCTCTAAGATATCAGCAATGAGAGAACTACTACATTGATGGTTAGTAACAATATGTGCATTCAACCATGCCTGGGCCAGAATCTTAGTATAGGGGTTTAGGATTTCCTTAGAGAACTCTGGACTCAGGGCCGGGGGCAGTACATGTGAATACAATGGCCCAGGCAAGTCTTTGGTCCCTATGCCTACTCAGCCCAGTTGGACCTCAATTATGTCTACCAGGAAGGACAACTGTCCTGCCCAAAAGTAATGTTTAGAGTTGGGCTGATCGAGATCCCCTTCTCCCCAAGGGTCTATGGAGAGCAGCATAGCTCTCTCTGCTGTTTTCCCCTCCATAAAAAGGAGGTCAAGTGACCCTTAATGTCCCTTAATGAACGCTTATTTATTCTGCATAGTCGGGTGGCCAGCCATGGCGGTGAGTGGAGGGCTGTGCTGGTTGTCTCCTGCTCATCAGGGAGGGGGGTGTAGGGAGGTGGGGATCTGCCTTTAGGGGTGGGGGGTCCATTGGATACCAGGGATAGGTTGTGTTTCATTATACATTGCTACAGTGATGTTGGTGATTGGCGATAGCGGGGGGGTATGGACATCACGCCAGAGAGGACTATCAATATGGTTACTGGGGCTGATGGTCAGCCAGTGGGATGGGGGAACCTCATGTCAGCAGAACCATATACCACTTGCTAATGCAGTATTGGCCAGTGTTGCAATGGTTAGCCGACATTGCAGTTGGCGATGTTATGCCTACGATATTTGTTGTACGATGTTTTGTGCCGCACTGTTCCTGACCTGAACCCTCACAGCCAGAGGAAAAGAAAACACTGGGAAAAGGTTATGACATCAGAAAAAAAGAATACTACATATCTTTTTCTGATTTTAACATGGAGTTTTCCTTTAAAGTGTTACTGTGCTAGTACAATAAATAACAATAGTTGTAATACACATATCATATATCTAGCCCAAAGTACATACTCAAATAATTGTGACAACCTATGGATCAAACCTAATACTGGATAAAAAATTATAGAACAACAATAAACTTATTTTTCTTATAGCTCCAAGGTTTTAAGCTGTCAAATCACACACAACCCCTTATCTTTTTATAAAATCTGCACATTGTTTGGTTCAGTAACAATTAAGTATCCATTCTTAGTGACAAAATTGGTGAAAGCTGCAAAAGTGCATATATAGACAAGTGTGGTATCACCTCAAACCTGCTATATGTAAAAGAGAATGTCAAACCCATTTATGCAGTGAGTGTGTCAGTTCTCTGTTCAAGAGTCCCATAGTGTAGGAGGTACCACTGGTATAGATACTCCAAAGCAGCCTAGGAAGGAACCATAAACACATACTTAAACACTGATACAGAAGGATTTACAAATACCAAAAGTTTAAAAAGGCACATTTTGAAACTGCATATCTACAGCATGCATATTCCCTGAATAATTTTTGCTTTTTTATGCATGGCATAAGCACGGTCCTGTCACTGAGGCCTGGTGTTGTCATTGCTGCCAATGTGAAAATCCAAAAGGATTCTTTGTATAGTAGCGCATCATCTATGCTACCCTCCCCCTCGGTCCCAGTGTCACTGTATTGATTGCACAAAATTTTAATTTGTGTGTGCTGTTTTTATGTCTCTTGATGTGCATTAAAAGGGCATTTTGTGGATCTCCCCCTTGATATTGCTCATAAGTGTTCCCCCATCCTGATTTTAAGGGAATGGATAGTCTTCCCCACATAAAAAGCCCCACATGTGCTTGTAGCCAAATATACCACATTCTGCATGCTACTTGTGTGGAAGTCCATGATCTTGAACATTTCTGTGTTATTACATGTGGTGAATGCATCTGTTATTTGAATGTAGGGACAGATTTTTCACTTTCCACATGGAAAGTTCCCTTTAGTTAAGTGGGGGCAACCAATTTCCCTGTGTCCTTGGTACTCCTGTTTGTTCAGGTTGGTAATTATCTACCAGTCTGCCTTTCAGGCCAGCATCCACATACATGCCACCATATAATGAATTGGTGGAAACATTTGAGAAAGCGTGTGAGAGGCAATTCAAAACTATCTGCTACTAGATATATTAACATTACTCGAGAGGACACAGCAGCACTAAAGAGTCTGGAAGAAGAACCTGACAAACCTGAAGACAATGGTGGATCCATAGTAGTCATATTAATTACTAACTACATAGAGGAAATAGAAAGACAGTTAAGTGGCAATTCTTTATAAGAGACTCCAGGGGGACCCCACTGACAACTTTAAAAAATAAATTGATGTTTTCTTATGTGATGTCTTTATTTCTGGTTGCATTACAGCAGGGGACATGAGTTACATGACAGCTAAAAGAGCTTCTGATACCAAAACAAAAACTTTGAAAAACATAATAATTAGATACAATTCAGCTTGCATTCCATATGTACTCTATATTTTCTCTTCCCCGTTATTTATTACTGAGTAAATTTGCATGAGTGCATGATTTTTATTCCTTAGATTTCCCTTAGAGTCCATCTGCCTCTACAGCTTGCTCCCTACTTCAAGTCATAATGCTCTGTTGTGACATCACAATCTGTTGCCATGAGAGTAACTACAGGGCATTATGACTTCAGGTAGGAAGAAAGCAATAGGAATATATTAACTCTTCAGGAGCAAAGATCCTGTGTTCATGCAACTAACCTCAGTAATAAATAATGGGGAGGAAGAATACAAAACTAATAGGAAATACAAGCTGAACTGTGTCTAAATGTAATGTTTTGCTAAAGTTCTCCTGAAGGTGCCAGCTGCTCTTTAAAAACCCTGTCCAAGCATGCCTATATGTACTCCCTAAGATTCTTAAAGACCTATACAACCCACCAGGGTGCCCCATTGTGGCGGGGATTGGTTCATTGACTGAACCATTATCCACCTTAATTTGGAAGGGAAGGAAAACCTTAAGCTCAAAATAGCTAGGTTGATCAGCAAAAGGTGGGGTTTAAACTTGTGAAGGGGGGAGGAATCAAAAAAGGGGCAGTGTCAGCTGGTACGATAAATGAGGGACATGGTCTCCACTCCTCTAGAGGGCTAGGGAAGTATGGAAATGGGTCACCAGGTAGGGTGCAGGAGCTGAAAATGGGAGCTAAAGGGGGAGAAAGGGAGGAGGGAAAAGGGGTGGAGAGTGGTCCTGATAAACACCAGGAGCTAAGGAAATAAAATGCCTGAGCTCCAGGTGATGCTAATTGATGGGGAGGTAGATGTGGCAGCAGACACTGAGACCTGGGCCACTTAAGGGCACGAGTGGGACCTAAATCTGGAGGGCTATACTATGTTCAGAAAAAATGGGGGGAAGGAAGGGGGGTGTAGCACTGTTAGTCAGAAATGGCATGGGTACTGGAGGGGTAGAGGAGGCAGAGGATAATGTGAAGGCTATTTGGGTCACCTTACTGATGCAAGGAGGTAACAGAGTAAAGGTCAGAGTGGTATACAGACCACCAGCAGTGGCGGAGGTTCTAGAAGAAAGTTTGGTGGCAAATCTCAAGGGACACTGTAGATTGGGAAAGGGAAGGGTAGTGGTAATGGGGGACCTCAACATGCCAAGAACAGACTGGGGGACTATGATGTCACCAGTGGCCAGAGAGCAGAGGCTGCTGGATGTCTTCCAGGATGCGTTTCTGACACTACAGGTGGGTAAACCAACTAGGGAGGCCTGGACGCTGGATGTGGTCCTGGCAGACAGTGATCAGATTAGGGGCCTAAAGGTGAGGGACCCATTGGCGGGGAGTAATCACACCACAGTCTGGTTCTTCCTGGACCTGGGGTTGAGGAAAGCTGAACAAGGATGGTAGTAACCGACTTTAGGGGTGCATACTTCAGGGAGATGGAATGGATCCTTAAAGATCATCTGGACAGGATAAGACTGGATATAGATGCTGACAGCAGGTGGGGGATCATTTAGGAGGGGAATACAGGAGGTTACCAGATCCTGCACAAGGAAAATGCGTAAGTTTTCAGTAAGGCCAGAAAACCCTGCTGGTGGACCTGGGAGGTACAGGAGGTGATGAGGGAAAAGAAGTTGGCTTATAGGTGCTTTAAGAGCTCAAGGAGTGAAAGGGATCAGGAGGAATATGAGATTACAGCCAAGAGAGTCACCAGGGTGGTGAGAGCAGCAAAGGCAAAAAAGGAGCAGTCCTTGGCCAGTGGGATCTGGAGGAGGGACAAGGGGTTCTTTAGATACATAGGGGAAAAAAGGAAAATAAGGGGGCAGATCAGCAAGATAATGATAGGGGATGGTTGGGCACAGGAGGTGGGGAAATAGGTAGAAGTCCTAAATGAGTACTTTGCCTCAGTCTTTACCAGAGGTGATGGAGGGGCTATGTCTTGTGAGGGGAGTGGAGGCAAACCAGAGGAAGGAGTGGCACCAGTAGAGACCAGGGGCCCTGACGGGTCTGGGGAAAGGGAATGGCTACCACAGACAGGTGGGGGACCAGCAGTGCAGGGTGAAAAGGGGGAGGATGTGGAGGCTGAAATCCCAGTAGAAAGAGTGTAAGGGAAGCCCTCAGGTCCCTTCCGATGGAGGAAGCATCTTTGCTAGATGAGATACATCCCAGAGTGCTGAGGGAACTGGTGGATGTCCTGGTAGTCCCTCTAGTGGAGCTTTTCAACATCTCTCTGAGGACTGGGTGGGTGCCCCAAGACTGGAGGGTGACCCATATCATGCTGATCCACAAGGAGGGAGCAAGAGAGGAGGCGGGAAATTACACGCCAATTAGCCTGACATCGGTGGTCAGCAAGGTGATGGGGGGTGTTGTCAAGGAAAGGCTGGGGGGGTTACTGGAGCAAACTGGGTACTTGGATGATAGGCAGCATGGCTTTGTCATTGGAAGATCATGCCAGACAAATCTTGTTGTGTTATATGACTGGGTGATGAGGGCCCTGGACCTGGGTAGACCAGTGGACATCCTTTTTCTGGACTTTAGCAAGGCATTTGATTCAGTTCCCCACAGTGGCATGCTGGCTAAGCTAAAGGAAATGGGGGTAGGGAGACAGTTGTTAAGATAGGAAATTGGCTCTCTGAGCATACTCAGAAGGTGGTGGTTGGAGATTTAGCCTCATCCTCAAGGTGGGTTACTAGTAGGGTTCCCCAGGGGTCAGTGCTGGGGCCACTCCTTGTTCAATGCCTATGTCTCAGACATCAGGAAGGGGATCAGGAGTGAGATGGGTCTCTTTGCAGATGACTCAAAGCTGGGTACAGTGGTGGATGAGGAGGAGGAGGGGAGGGTGGCCTTACAGGAGGACCTGGAGGCTCTGGAAAGGTGGTCAGGAAAATGGAAACTAAAATTCAATGCGGGGAGCTGCAAGGTTCTGCACCTGGAAGTCAGAAATCCAGGCCAGGAGTATACCCTGGGAGGAGTCATGATTCAAGTCACGGAGGGTGAGAGGGACTTGGGGTGGTGGTAGATGTCAAAATGAACAACTCAGAGATCTGTAGGTGGGCAGCAGCAAGGGCAAATAGGATGCTGGGATGCATCACCGGGGGATTACCTCCAGAAAGGTGGAAGTGATCCTTCCACTGTACAACAGCTTAGTTAGGCCACACCTTAAGTATTCTGTGCAGTTTTAGAGACCACATTTAAAGAGAGACATTACACTTCTAGAGAGGGTCCAAAGGAGGGCAACCAAACTGATCTGGGGCCTGGGGGAGAGGACTTATGAGGTGAGGCTCAATGAGCTCGACATGTACACCACGGAGGAGAGAAGGGATAGGGGATGGACATGATAGAGGTCTTTAGGTACATGAAAGGGATCAATAAGGGAGGCCAAATCAAGGTGCTCCAAAGGAAGGAGGGTGAGACAACAAGAGGTCATGGGTGTAAGCTGGAATGGGGCAGGCTCAGAGGGGAGAGAAGGAGAAGTTATTTCACTGAAAGGGTGGTGGAGCCATGGAATGCACTGCTCAGGGAGCTGATAGAGGTGGAGACTCTGGATGGGTTTAAGAGGGGATGGGACAGGTACAGGGGGAAGGTAAATCTGACAGAGGTCAAATACAGGTGGAACATCTAGGACTGGGGACAGTATAACCCAAGGGGGAAGGGGGGACACAAAAATCGGCCCTCAGTGCGGGTGCTGATAATTGAGCAGACTCAAGAGACCGTTAGGCCTATTCTGCTGGCATTTTAGTATATTAGTCAAATATGTAGATGCCCACATCAAAGGGCATGTCACAGGTCTACCAGGGTATAGTAGGGATACTATTCAGATGCTAGGTATTCTGGGTCATATGCAGGTTGAGGATGATTGAAATTTACTGTTAGTGGACATTACCACATTGTATACTAATATACCGCTCCATGAAGGGGGTCTGCAAGCTTTAGAAGCCTGGTTTCATTTGGATGCTACCTTGGACAATAAGAAAAAAAGACTTCTGATTGAGAGCACAGAACATCTGTTAAAGAAAAATAATTTCATGTTCAAGGGAAAACACTACTTACAACTCAAGGGGATGGCCATGGGTGCGACTTTCACCCCCAAATTATGTCAACTGCATTTTCGGCATGTGGGAAAGAGCAAACATCTATGACAGCCAGACCAATCCTTATTACAATAGGATGGATATCTGGCGTTGCTTTATTGATGACATCTTCATTTTCTGGAAGGGCACACTGGAGGAATTAGGGGATTTTGTAAAATATCTAGAAGGGACAAATCCCAATCTGAAATTTAAAATACAAAGTATTGTGTCTTTCTTAGATTTACAGATTAGTAAACTCCTTGGGGGGACCCTTGAGACAAATTTGTTTAGAAAAACCTTGGATAGAAATTCCCTTCTCCATTCCTCCAGCTGCCACCCCAGGCACATGGTCAATAATATACCCAAAGTCTAAATGTTAAGGGTTTGTAGAAATTGCACTGAAGAGACTGACTATATGATCCAAGGGGCAGATCTATGTGGTAGTTTTATTGACAGGGGTTACAGTAGTAATTTTGTGGAGACTGCATACAGGAATGTACCAGAGGTCCCTAGAGAAAGGTTGTTGGAGAATGCACCCTTCAGGACAACTTAGAACAGAATCAATTTTGTGATGAATTATAGCAGACACTCAAACACAATTCAAACTGTTTTGAACACAAACTGGCATATACCTGAGAATGAACCACCCCTAAGGGAAGTGGTGAAGGGGAAACCCTGAATAGTATACAGAAGAGGGGAAAAAACCTAAGAGACAAACCGGTACATAGTTACCAACCTGAACAGACAGGAGTACCAAAGACACAGGGTACTTGGTTGCCCCCCCTTACCTAATTTCTATGTGGAAAGTGTAAATGTCCCTACATTATAAGAACAGACACATTCGCCACATGTAATAACACAAAAATGTTCAAGATCATGGATTTCCACACATGTAGCATGGAGAATGTGGTATATTTGGCTACACGCACATGTGGGGATTTTATGTGGGGAAGACTACCCATTCCCTTAAAATTATGATGGGGGAACAGTTACAAGCAATATCGAGGGGGGGGTTAAAAATGCCCTTTCAATGCACATCAAGAGAAATAAAACAAGCAATTTGTCAATGCCGAATGTTTGCTTGCTGGCATTAGCATTGGTAGTGTAGGAGTTATAGTGCTGCATAATAAGAATGGCAGTGAAGTATTGAACTGAATCCTTCCCCAACACCACCCTGCAGAGACTGACAGGCATTGGGGTGCTCCTTTGGGTCATCAGGCATAATGGCCACACCATTTCACTGCACCCTACCCTGCAGATGCCAACAAGTGTCACAGTGTGCCTTGGGGTCTTTGGCCCTTATGTTCAACCCATTCCATCAGGAAATACAGTGAGATGGGTGCTGTTTAGGAGAATGGGGTGAACTTTGTGCCGAAGAGTCCAAGGCACACCTCGATGCCTCTCACTGGCTGTAGGGTGTGGGTGAGGGTGGAATGGTATCAGCATTACAGGCAACATTCCCAAGTCACACCCCTGATGCCTGTCATTCTCTACAGGGTGGGGGGTTATTGTCGGAAACCCTAATGCCTCAGGCGTTCATTGGTATTTTCACTCCAAATTTTCAACATGGTTTTTTTGTGACCCTCACCTCATGAACAGTGGCAATATCAGTTCGCTAGCTGAAAGCTGCTTTTGCACAGCGACTACGTCATTTTGGCACCACAGGTGCAAAAACACATTTCGAACAGGATGTGAAAAATGACAGCTGTACTGTTCAATTTATTATAATTGTTCAATTGTTACAAATTACAACTTCCTGTTGCTAGCCTTACTTGTAGAGCAGAAAGCAGCTAACTAAAAGAAGCTACATTTTCTTATTAATTTAAAACTTATGTCTCAGCAGGAGTCAGTGTCTGTTAAGATAAAGTAGACAGATAACTTTATTAGAAGTAGAAGGGCTCTTATTTAGGGTTAAAAAAAGAAAGAAAAGAAAGAAAGTCAGTGTGTGTTCTCTGCTGGGAAGGGTACTGTATCAGCTGACTTTGCTAAACCAGTAGGAGGAAAGAGAGCTTAATTGGAGGTGTGGTTTAGACACTATAATAGCAGGTGAGTCAAATTACAACTTCGTGTTGCTAACCTTGCTTGTAGAGCAGAAAGCAGCTAACTAAAAGAAGCTACATTTTCTTATTAATTTAAAACTTATATCTCAGCAGGAGTCAGTGTCTGTTAAGACTAAGTAGACAGATAACTTTATTAGAAGTAGAAGGGCTCTTATTTAGGTTAAAAAAGAAAGAAAAGAAAGAAAGTCAATGTGTGTTCTCTGCTAGGAAGGGTACTGTATCAGCTGACTTTGCTAAACCAGTAGGAGAAAAGAGAGCTTAATTGGGGGTGTGGTTTAGACACTATAATAGCAGGTGAGTCAAATTACAACTTCCTGTTGCTAGCCTTTTTTCTCACTAATTGCCCTCCATCCCACCCCTACAGTCACCCACCCAAAGCCAGTTCTACTTTTATAGCCACTGGATTTGACTGTCAAGAGGAACTTCCTGTTTAGCAGTAGGAAGGGAAGGATCATAGAGAAACATTGGTTTTGTCAACCATAAGGAAAAAGTAGCTCACTCTTGTCTGATATTGAGCAAGGAAAAGGAGGCTACTGAAGAAGATAGGAAGTTGCTGTCCCAGAACAGGAAGGGTGAGAGTTGTAAGGAGAGGAGAGAGTAAGCATCCAGAGAAACAGTAGAGAGGACACATAATAAGACATGATAGGAGTGGTGCAGTGCAATCTGTGGGGCGGCAGTGTTTCGGAGACATTCTGGAGGCGCATGTTGCCCCATTTGTGGTAGCACCTCTGGTCTGAGAGAGGAGGTTGCCCATCTCCAGGCTGACCTGACTAGGATCTGTGAAACCCTCCCCCACTCGGGACCACCAGGACCAATGCCACTACCTCAGAGGTGCCAAGAAAGAGGAGAAGCTGGACCAGGGTGGGCTCAGGAGGGAGAGGGTAGTGGAACAGAGTTGCATCCCTCCAGCTGCACCTCTCCACAATCCATTTGCTCTTCTAGTGGATAGTGGTTCCTCTATGGAGGCACCTGCAGTGGAGACCAAGGAGGATGCTGGGAACCTTCACAAAGGAGACCCACAGGAGGGTGGCATGGGACCCACAGGGAAGGAAACAACTCCTGGTGGGGACTCAATCATTAGGGGTAGAAATGGGGAGGAAGGAGAGGGAGGTAAGGTGCCTTCCTGGCACCACGGCTTGAGGGACAGGAAGCGAATCCTCAGGATCAAGGAGGAGCTCACAAGGAGGGAGCTGGATGTCATTGTCCACCTAGGGACAAATGACCTGGCTAGGAATGGGATCAGAGCAGTGCAAGAGGAGTTTGTAGAGTTGGGAAGGGCCTTAGACAAGTAGCGCATACGGTAACCTTTCGGAGGTGCTGCCTGTTCATGGCAAGGGAGATGTTAGGGCACCTCACCAGGGAATTCAATGAGTGGTTGAAAACTGGTGTGGAGCTCAGGGTTTTGGCTTCATTGGGGACTGGGGAGCCACCTGGAGGGATGCGGCCTATACTGGTGCCGATGGTCTGCATCTGTCCGGGGAACCAGGATCCTAGGTGAGAGGTTTAAATGCTTCACTGGCAAGCATTTAAACTAGCCAAGGGGGGAGGCACTGAAAAGGAGCAGGGAAATCCCAGCCTCCCCCCACAAAACATGGTGATTAGTGAGGTAAACACCAAGGTACAGAAGTTATTAGGGACCAGAACAGATTTAAATGCAAAAAGGCAAAGGCAGTAAGGACAGAAATGGGGCCAAAAGGGGTAAGGCTATCAAAAAGTGGAGGGTGATGAGTACCAATGCCCATAGTCTGTGTAACAAGCTCCCTGAACTAGTGGCCTTGATGGAAGAGGGTTGCCTGGATATTGTGGCAGTCACAGAAACATGGTACACAGAGAACCATGACTGGGATGTCAACATACCAGGATACACAATCTACAGGAAGGACAGGGAGGGTAAAAGCAGAGGAGGAGTAGCTCTCTATGTAAAGGAAGGGATCAAAGCAACAGAACTAAAGAGTAAACAGGGAGCAGATGAGGCACTTTGGGTCAATCTGGAGACATGAAATGGCACAACAATCTGCGATGGGGTTGTATACAGGCCCCCATCTCAGGGGGAGGGAATGGATGAGGAAATGATAGAAGGCTTTCTTAGAATGGCAGAAAAATGGGAGATATTGTTGATGGAGGACCTGAATATGCCAGATGTTAACTGGAGCACCTTTGCTGCAGGCACATCCAAGAGCAGGGTCATTCTTGATGCCCTACAGGGGGCATGCCTCAGACAGCTAGTATTGGAACCCACTCAGGAGGGAGCAATCTTAGACCTGGTACTCTCAAATGGGGATCGGAGAAAGAATCTCAGATTTAGAAGTGGGTAGCCATCTGGGAAAAAGTGACCACCAAACAGTGTGGTTCACGATAAACACAGCCATACAATCAAGCCATACAAAAGCAAGAGTACTGGACTTTAGGAGGGCTGACTTTGGGAAAATGAGAGAGTGCCTCAGAAAAGCACTAGCAAACAGGCAAGAAGGAGGGGTGGAGGAACAATGAGGAGTGATCAAAACAGCCATCACAGAGGCAACAAGCCTTTGTGTAAAGCAAATCAATATAAAACACAACGAAGGAAAAAAACGCTATGGTTCTCAAAAGAGGTGGCAGGGAAGGTTAAGGAGAAAAGGACAGCATTCAGGAAATATAAGGAAACACAGAAGGAGCAGGACAGAGAACTTTATCAGTTAAAGCAGAAAGAGGCTGGGAAGACAGTCAGAATAGCAAAGGCCCAAACCAAGGAAAGGATAGCTAATTCTGTTAAGAAGGGGGATAAGACCTTTTATAGGTACATTAGGGAGTGAAGAAAGACCAAAGGAGGGATACTGAAACTTAATAAAGGGGATGGAATGTGGGTAGAGGGTGACAGTGAAAAAGCAGGGATACTGAATGAATATTTCTGCTCAGTATTCACAAAGGAAGAGGAGGGGGAGTTACCTAAACCAAACAAGAGAAACACTCTGAAGACAGGGGTCAATACTAGTCCATTTACAGAAGAAAGGGTTCTGAAAGAACTAATAAAATTGAAGGTGGACAAAGCAATGGGGCCTGATGGGATTCACCCAAGAATTCTAAAAGAACTAAGGGTAGAACTAGTGACACCGCTGACTACTCTCTTTAACAAATCATGGGAGGATGGGGTGGTACCTGAGGATTGGAGGAGGTTGGATGTGATTCCTCTTCACAAAAGTGGGAACAGGACAGAGACAGGAAACTACAGACCAGTTAGTTTGACCTCAGTGGTAGGGAAAATGATGGAATCACATTTGAAGGAAAGAACTGTTGAGTACCTAGAGGCTAGTGGGGCACAGGACCAAAGGCAGCATGGATTCACGATGGGAAGGTCGTGTCAGATGAATCTAATAGATTTCTTTGACTGGGTGACCAAAGTAGTAGACCAGGGAGGGGCTGTGGACATGGCCTACCTAGATTTTAGCAAGGCATTTGATACAGTCCCACACAAAAGATTAATACACAACATAGCCAGCCTTGGAGTGGGTCCCAAGGTGGTAGCCTGGATAAAAAATTGGCTAGACAACAGGACGCAAAGGGTAGTAGTAAATGGAGTCCACAGTGAAGAAAGTGGGTTACTAGTGGGGTACCACAGGGTTCAGTACTGGGACCGGTCCTTTTTAATGTCTTTATAAGTGACCTTGCAGAGGAACTGGAAGGAAAAGTATGTCTCTTTGCAGATGACACAAAGATCTGCAACAGGGTTGATACACAAGATGGAGTGGAAAGGATGAGAAGGGACTTGGCAAGGTTGGAGGAATGGTCAAATGTATGGCAGCTCAGATTCAATGCAAAGAAGTGCAAGGTAATGCACATGGGAAACAAAAACCCAGGGAAGCGACACAATGGGGGGTGAGATACTGACAACAGTAAAAATAGAAAGGGACCTGGGGGTAATTATATCAGATGACCTAAAGGTGGGCAAGCAATGTGAGAAGGCAGTAAGGAAGGCTGGGGATACTGGGATGCATAGGAAGAGGCATCAATAGTAGAAACAGAAGTTGTTATCCCTCTGTACAGACAGTTGGTGACACCCCATCTGGAGTACTGTGTGCAGTTCTGAGACCCCATCTCCACAAAGACATAGACAGAGTGGAGGCTGTCCAGAGGAGGGCATCAAAATGGTGCAGGGTCTGCACCAGAAGACATATGAAGAAAGACTAAAGGAGCTTAATATGTATACCCTTGAGGAAAGAAGGAGAGAGGGACATGATAGAAACTTTCAAGTACCTCAAGGGAATCAACAAAGTCCAAGAGGGTAGCATCTTCCAGAAAAGAGATGTGCAAGAACAAGGGGCACAATTTGAAGACAGAGGGGGACGGCTCAGAGGTAATATGAGGAAGTATTTTTCACAGAGACAGTTGTGGATGCATGGAACAGCCTCCTGAGGAGGTCGTGGAGTCAGGAACAGTGGGGGAATTCAAGAATGCATGGGACAGGCATAAGGCAGTCCTAGTGAGGGGTAGGAGGAAGTAAGCTGTTGGTTAACTAGGATCTGCAGCTTGTCTGTTAGGTAGGAAAATGGGCAGACTAGGTGGGCCAAGCGGTCCTTATCTGCCGTCAAATTATATGTTTCTATGTTTCATGGGGAGGTGCAAAAAATAGCAATGTTGAAAATCTGCAGTGAAAATATTAAAAAAACTGGTGAACTCATGAGCGTGTGTAGAAACAAACACCCATCATGTAATTAGTTTGAGGATTTTTTTTACAGCAGATTGTCAACACAGGCATTTTGGGACCTCCGCTCATGAAGAGTGTCACTGTGATTTTCTTTTTCTGTCCTGAACAGTGATTTCCCACAGTGACCACGTATTTCTGTGTTGGAAGTGCGAAAACACATTTTGGCCATGGTGTGAAAAATGACAGCTGTACTGTTCATAAGGAAGTGTGGAAAAATGCCACTGGTGAAAATCTGGACTGAAAATATTAGAAATTCATGAACTTACGAAGGTGCGTGGAAACTGCACAATGCTCGCTCATGACAGTCATTTTATGGACTTTTGTCACCAGATTTTTAACATAGCCATTTTAAGACCTCTGCTCATGGACAGTGTCACTGTGATTTTCTTAATCTGTCCTGAACATTGATTTCACACACCAACTGCGCCATTGTGTGCTACATGCATGGGAACACATTTTGGGCAAGATGTGAAAAATGACAGCTGTACTGCTCATAAGGAGATGTGGTAAAATGGCAATGTTGAAAATCTGGAGTGAAAATATTAAAAATTCATGAACTTACGAGCGTGCGTAGGAACTTTGCAGCGCATGCTCATAAATCAGTCATTTTTGGGAATTTTTTCACCAAAGTTTCAACATAGGGTTTTTGGGAGCCTAGCCCATGAACTGTGACATGGTCGTTTCGTAAATTAGTCCCGAAAGGTGGTTCCGCACAATGACCATGAAATCACCTTTCAGGGCTGATTAATGCCATGACAGTGCAATAATTCATGAGGAGAGGTTGCAAAAATCCCATGTTGAAAATTTGGTGGCAAAATTCCAAAAAATGGCTGAGATATGCATCAAAGTTGAAAAAACCCTATTTATTCCATTATACAGCTTACCGGCATTCCTTCAGTTCGCAGTCAGCTTTGAAGAGCTCAGACGTGTTCCTGGTCCACCGAAGATCATCTCACCAGCCTCCGGAGGTAAGTATGGGGTGAGATGGGGGTGTGGGGGGGTGATGCACAGAGGGTGGGGCAGGTTGAGGGCAAGACAATCAACGAAGGACCGTTTTTTTCTTTTTCGGTGTTTGTTTTCTTTTTAGGAGGATGACGTGGGACTTGTGCCACACTGGGGTGGTCTCCCATCATGGCAGCTGTAAGATTTTTTGTGGGGGGGCACTGGAGCTAAGGATGATGACGCGGGACTTGTGCCAAGCTGGGGTGGGGTCCCAGCATGGCAGCTGGAAATTATTTGGGGGTAACAGTGGAGCTGACGGGGGATTGGTGCCCGTCGGCCATACAGATGTGTCATGCTGGGGTGAGCTCCCAGCATGGCAACTTGAAGTCTGTTTTTTTCGAGGGCGTTTAACTGAGCCGACAAGGGAATTGGCACCCCCGTCGCCTCCTCCCTGAAAAATTGTCCTAGGAAAAGTTTGTTTCAAACTGAATTTATGTTCCAGGAAGAGAAAGCAGAGATGTATACAAGCAGAATTGCCAGCAATATACTAATCAACACTATCTTATCACTGCTCACTGAAGCGGAGTTCTCCCTTTCAGCTGTATGGCACTACATTTTCAACTGCTGTCATAGACAGCTGCAACATTCATTGGTGAACTGTGGCCATGCCTGAAAACACACTGAATGAATTGGAAGACAGGGTGCCACACCTTCAAAAACTTGGATGATGGCACTATGTTTCTTGCACATACGTGCAAGCAAACAAAAAGCACACACAATTGTAAATTGTATGCAATTGATAAAGTGACACTGGGACCAAGGGGGAAGAGTAGCATAGATGACGTGCTACTGTACAAAGAATCCTTTTGGATTTTCACATTAGAAGCAATGACAACACTAGGACTCAATGAGAGGACTGAGGTTATGCTATGCATAAAAAAAACTAAAATGATTCAGGGAATGTTCATGCTGTAGATATGCAGTTTCAAAATGTGCCTTTTGATATTTGTAAACCCTTCTGTATCAGTGTTTAAGTATGTGTTTATTGTTCCTTCCCGGGGTGCTTTGGAGTATCTATACCACTGGTACCTCCTGCACTATGGGACTCTTGAACAGAGAACTAACACACTCACTGCATAAATGGGTTTGACATTCTGTTTTATATATGGCAAGTTTGAAGTGATACCTCACTTGTCTGTATATGCACTTTTGTGGCTTTCACTAATTTTGTTGCTAGGAATGGATACTTAATTGTTACTGAACCAAACAATGTGCCGATTTTATTAGAAGACAGGGGGTTTATGTGTGAATTGACAGCTAAAACCTTACAACCATAAGAAAAATAAGTATATTTCTATTCTATCATTTTTTATCCAGTATTAGGTTTGATCCATAGGTTCTCATTATTATTTGAGTATGCACTTTGCCCTAGCTACATACTTTTATTATTACTATTGTTATTTACTGCACTAGCACAGTGACACTTTAAATTATTTACCTAGATAAGCACGGTCACTTTAAATTGTATCAGTATTTATAGGCCATTATTCAGATTGGTGTCACCTCCTGATGATGCTCATGAGAGAGCAAAAAGAGGGTGTATAAGATTCCTGCCTGTATGTCATTGTGGCATTTTTACTATTTAGTAATAGTAAAAGCTGGATTTTTTTGCAACACGTTGTCTGGGCTGTGCTGAGTTTTGTAGTTTCTGTTCACTCTGAAAACTGCCTCAAGTTTTGCCTCAGGATGTTTCCAGAGTGGGCTTTTTTAACTTTTGTACCACTAGATACTTCAAATAAAGGAATTCAAGCACTAATTCCTAAGTTGCTCAAGTATTGACTTACATGTGGAGTGGCAGGAATTTTTTGTCTGCACTACTAGTTTTTTTGTTGCTGACGTTTCTTGTGTTGGAGATATATATATATATATATATAAAATAGATAACCGACTATTAGGTGTGTGGTCATGCTCTGATATATGCATGCCTTGGTGTGCATTGTACGCATGAGGCCGCAGGCTGAGTGCGTCAACCACCCAAGGCGTGTATATATCAGAGCATGACCGCACATCCTAGAGTGGGTTATCTATCTTATAAAATGGCAAAATTGCTCTTTTTTGGGGGGTAAAAGTGCAGGTGTGCGGTCACGCTCTGATATACGCACGGTCATGTGATGTGTTTTATACAATCAGAACACTGGATTTTGAGGATGATGTGCTCTCACTTTATAAATAAATATATATATATATATATATATATATATATATATATGCACACACACAGTATATACAGTATATTCCTCCCATATTAGTGAGAAAACAACTACCATACCATAATTTGAAAACCGTAGCAGAGATCTTATCCTATTATTCAATGACTTTTTCTCTTTAATTTTGTCAGTCAAATGATGCACTTAACACCTTGTTTACATTTGTAATTAACAAAGAACTATATTTCCATAGTAATGTATCTTTTATAAGTTTTTCCTTTGGGAGTCTTCCTTGTAGTGGTCCCCTGAAGTGGTATATTCGAGCAATATTAAATGGCATCTTTGTGTCCTTTCCATATTTTTGTAGGACTGAATGAACAGAAGTGTGTATTACACTTCGAGGATTAACAATAAGCTTGGTAGGGTTGTAAACGTTTGGCCTATCAGGCTCACGATAGATATGTTGCAAAATATTCTGTTCATGGATGTTCCCTCCAGGAATAACATTCCACATCTCAGAAGGAAAGGTATTATTTTCATCATACACATTTACTGGAAAAATATGATTTTCAACACGAAATATATCTAAACCTGGTTTTTCCTTAGCAAGAAACTCCATCATTTCACTCCAGTTATGGTGTTGAATAGGAAGAATTATTTCATCTATGTCATTTAGAATAACAAACTTGCTTTTGTACATGTTTCTGTATAGACAATCATTCAAGAGAACAGTCTGGCCATAATACTGAAGATGGCCTCCATGGCGAAAAAAATTCCATCCCTTAGTAAGATTCAAAAATGAAGTAATTGGCCAAAGAATCACTTTTGCAAAACCCATTTGCTGATAATACTGTAGCACCCTGTCTACCTCTGAACTACAGTTAGTCTTATACAAAACGACTTGTTGTGCTCCCAGAATCCTGTACATTTCCATGCTCTGTACAAACTGCAGGACCTTATTGTATCTTCCAAACATGGTGGGAAGGCAGACAGTGAAGTTATAATCAAAGCTTGCAGATTCTCGCTGCTGCCATGCCTGCAGATTTTGAATTTTTAAAAATTGCAAGCGTGCTAATAATTGGTTTTGAGACACTCCACTAATTGAGACATACTGTGGTGTACAGTTATTGGGTAACTCACATTGGAAATCTGTCGTCCCATATGGGTAACCAAAGTGATCAGAATGAACAACAACTTTAGATTTCACAGAGGACAAAGTTCCATTGCAGTAATTGTGACAGTAGTGGTTTCCTGTTTCATATCGATTTGAAATACCGATGACAACAATAATTGGTGTCTTGCGAGGATCCAAATAGGCTGAGATTACAAAAGATTTTGTGTTCTCCACAGGAGTAATAGTGTTGCTTGCCAAGATGCCTTTAAAGTTTATTTCTTCATCTACTGTAATTGGTGCAAGCGTCCACTTAGGAAGCAATTTCAAGTAGAATAAAATACATATAGCAGTGATCGCTAGAGAACCATTCATCACTAGCAAAAGATGACACTTGAAACATATGAATGACATGTCTTCTGGACTGCAACCAAATGTTTCATGTATATTCAATCACATATGTAGCACTGTTCTATGTTCGATAATCAAAAATGGTAGATCTCATAAATGGTGACAGTTCTGAAAACATAAAAGACAAATGTTATTTCCAAACAACTCTAGAAATCAAAACAAAATGCAAATGTCATTTCCAAGATCTGTTATTCAGGAATCAAGCAATGACTATGAGTTGGCAAAGCAGTGCAAAATGCTCAAATATCTGGTTCACCTCTGAGATATTACAAATGTTCCCACCTTTTAAAATACTCTTCAGATGGCCCTTGTTAAGGCATTAGTGACACCAAGTAGCCCATATGGGAATTTAGGTGATATGATACTGAAATCATTTAATTTGTTTTATACCTTGCTATAGTCTGCCTGGTTCTACTGGACTGGAGGGCATTATAGCAGACATGGTCCTGCTCCACAAAGGGAAGGAAAGCAAAACTTTGAGCAGTGGCAGACCTGAAAATCTTGCCTCCTTTGCAGGCAACTAATAGAGACTCGCGTGAAAAAAATTGGTGTCATACCAGTTAGGCAATGGGCTACAAGGTAGTAAATAATGAGAGTTTGGAAGAGGGAGGTCAGGTCTAGAGATGTGCAAAGTTGGCAAATTTGTGAAATACTGACCTCACAACATTTTTGGCAGGAGAAGTGGCACTTTTTCTGGCAAAATTATGCAAATTCATGGGTGAATTTGCAGCTTATTCTTAACTTCACTCTAACTTACTCGACTGCTTGAAAAAGTGTTGCTCCCCTGGAAAACTCAATGCAAAGTGGACAATTCATGAAGCTATTCATGAAGGTGAATTTCACAATTTCACTGGAATGTTGCTGGTGAAGTAAAACTTCACAACATCTCTAGTTATGTCTGACCAACCTAGTCATATCCTTTGACTAGGTTACAAGGGTGGTAGATAAGGATCAGACAGAAGATCTACTCTACTTTGACGTTAGCAAAGCATTTGACTACTGTAGGTGCCACACAGGAGGCTGCTAAAGAAGTAACAGGATGAGGGAGTAGTGAAGGAGCTAGTAAGGTGAGAGGGAAACTGTTCTGAGTCCACATGTTTTCCAGGTTCTTGGCATGGGGCTGTAGCCACTATGATATACTGCCTAATGTATTAATTTTTACACTTCATGACTGGAAGTGGATTATCATTGTTAAATGCAATTCTCCTCACAGGGAAAATTAGTAGAAACATAAACATTGCCAGCAGATAAGGACCACTAGGCCCCTTCCAGTCTGCCTGTAGGCCATATACAGTGTATGTGACCACTGACCTGATGTGATCAATGGCTTTTCATCACTCCCTCCCCTCTCAGGGTTCCCCTGTCCCTGTCCCATGCATGCTTAAACCCTTCCACAGTGCTTATCCCCAACTACCTATTGTGGCAGGCCATTCCAAGCATCGACTACCCTCTCTATGTAGAAAAACATCCTCACATTACACCCTTAATCTACCCCCCTCCAATTTCATATTGTGCCCTCTTGTTCTAGTACTTTTTCTCCCTTTGAAAAGGTCCTCCACCTACACCATGTTTATGCCCTTGAGGTATTTGAAAGTTTCTATCATGTCACCCCACTCTCTCCTCTCTTCCAGTAAGTACATATTGAGGTCCCCTAGCCTCCTCGTATGTTTTGTATTGTAAGCCATGCATTATCTTTGTCACCCTTCTCTGGACAGCCTCCATCTTGTTTAAGTCCTTGCACAGGTGTGGCCTCCAGAACTGCAGTCAGTACTCCAGGTGAGGCCTTACCAATGTTTTATACAATGGCATCTCCACCTCCCTCCTCCTGCTAGTGACACCCCTGCCTATGCACCCCAGCATGCTACAGGCCCTCCCCACAGCCTTTGTACATTGCTTTGATACCTTGAGGTCATCAGAGATGATAACCCCTAGGTCCCTTTCCTCTTGGAGCAATGAGCGTCACAAAAAGGATCATCAAAGTTATGATTAAAAGAACAATCAGGGGTCTGTATTTTCAAACTCCTTTAACAGTACTATAGTGCAGTTTGCAAACATGTGTCTAAACCTGATCTTTAACACCATCCACAAAACCACATTTTAATGACACAAAGTAGAAAAGAGAATACAGTACTACAGATAAGCTTACAATGTCAACAAGGGCAGTGTTGGCCTTTAGATCATACTTGTTTTATTTGCAGGCAACTGTATATGTTACAGAGCGATATACATATAATACTATCCTTTCCATTATGTAGAATTGCCTGCAAAGTAAATAAAACAGTATCTAAAGGCCACCACAAACCCTGACCATTATAAGTCTATCTGTAGCACTACAACCCCTTCCCTATGTGGTTTTGTGTGTTGGGTTGTATCAGGAAGTGAGATTGCACTTGCAGTATGTTAAGTAGCACAGGAAAGGTGGCAATCATGTATGCTGAAGGTAGTCTTGCACACACAGTGATCAATCAATCAATTAAAATCTTCATTGAGCCAGGCGAAACACCGTTAAGAAAAAACTCATTTTCGAGGTGGACCTGGAAAATTTACATACTCATTACACAGAAATACATACATACATACATATATACATAGCTATACATATTCATACACATAGTAAGTTTTATATACATGGTATATACATGTTCAAGTTCAGCACATAGTGTAATGTGCACACAATATACAAGATAATACACAGGGTAAAATAGTGCTCACATCAGTATACAGAGGAACAGGATCCAATAAGGAAAAGTGACAGGGGTTAGTATAAAGCTATGCTAACACAAGCAGTCAACACACTGCTAGAGAACACAGGCAGGTGCCTAGAGTGGCATAAACATTGATAAGGAATTTGGTGAAGCCTTATGAGTGAGGAACAGAGGGTAAGGACGGCTCTCTGTCATAAGAGTGATTGCCAAAAGGCAATCATCATTATGGCGAGTGTACATCACTGAAATTCAATTTTAGTGATGTACACCCCCAGCACAAAACAAAAGGCGCAAAGGACATGGCAGTTTTATTTCATGTGGGGTGCGCCCCCGCACACCCTACTTTAGGATTCTCAACTCCAGGGGGGGTGCATGTTGGGGGGGGGGGTGCAAATTCGAAAAAAATAAAAATAACCTGACTCTGGCCAGGTGCGACAAAATACACCTATGCCAGGATCCAAACCCAACATCCCAGCCACCCTTGCCCAGCACCCAACCACCATGCCACGGAGTCAGCATGGCAGCTGTCCGTGGCACCACCCCTGACAAACCCTCCCTCCTGTCCCACCCCTCGTTCAGTGTGCTCGCTCCTCACCCCCTCACGTGCATGTACATACAGTGACATCCTGTCGCCATTCACATACCCCCCCCCCCAATCTGGTCACCTTCCCTATGCTGTCACCCTGTCTACATGCACCAAAAGTGGGTCATTGTTTTGGTAGGTGCCCACTTCGGAATAGTGCATGTCACAGGATACTGGTAAGAAAAGAGGAAGATGATGAGGGGTAGAATTGGGGCATACATAACAGGAGAAAGGGAGGGCAAAAACAAGGGTACTTGAAAGGAAGGGGACCTGTATAGTGAACCTCTGAAGTTAAGTGACTATTGTGACCACCAGAATAATATTTACTGGCTCCATGATGAAGCACCTGTGGCACATAATAGGTACCTATATAGAGGGAGGAATAAAGAAATATAGATCCCTCAATTATCTAACAAATGTTTGTACAAAATGTTCAATATTCCATTGCTCCTTAATATCCCACACCCTTGGTGGCCTACCAGAGTTTGCTTATATGACAATGGGTGGAAAATCAGTGTGCACTGTAGATTATCAGACTGAAATTAAACATCATGTATCACTTAGGGAAAAGGAGAAGAAGGAATGGTGTGCACTGTTGCGAATATGATTTTCAAAGAAGGGAACAGAAGTGTAGGAATTTTGATTTGGATTCTATTACCTGTTTATTTTCAAATGGATTCCCAATGAGCTTTCCAAAGTCTGTGACAGGCTCCTTTTGTGGCAAAGGTGCATGGTCATGGTGAAAGGAGGGCCCCAGATTTCTCTTGGGCCTAGGGCCACAGGTTGCCTTAATCTGGCCCTAACAGCAAGACCAGAAAACAAATGATAGGAGATTATAAAAGCTCTATCATGCACTGCAGGCTATTGAATCTCCCACTGCTGCAGCCTGCTTTCATGTCAGCTGCAGGAGATTCTGAGATTTGTTGTTACAAAAAACGTCAGCTTGAAAGTCATCAAAACCAGCTTGATACAATCTATTATATGTTTCTTAATATGTGTGCTCTGACTTTGCACTTTTTGCTACATTGAATTTTCTAAGCTATGTATTATCACTACCCTTTGCTCCCCTCCCATGGGTTGCATCTAGAAATTAGCCTCTGTTCAGTGTACCCTTACTGGTCACCAATTTTAAAATAAACAAACTATGCTGCATTAAACAGCATCTAAAAAAGGTTTTCATGCACAAAGTGCAAATTGGACTCAGTCTCATGCTTGGCAGTGGGGCTGCTGACTGTTCCTGTTTACACTAACAAGTTAGCTTAAAAGCATACCTCTTAGTCAGCATTAAGAGCCCAGCACCCAAGTGTGGGGCCAGTCCCAATTTCGCATTTTGTGTACAAAAACATTTTTTTCACTTACTGATTACTGCAGTGTAGTATATTGCATCAGACTGAGTCCGCTGACTTCCAAGCAGACACCTGCCTTAACCAGAAATCCTGGAATCCCCTGTAGCTGACATCAGAGCACAGCTGCAAACAGTAGGAGATTCAGTAGCCAGCAGTACATGTTAGAGTTTTTATAAGCTCTGATCTTTTGTGTGCTGTCTCCGTTGTTTTCTCTGGGCCAAGTACTGTTACAGAGGCCTGTACTTAGCATTGGAAGTGCAGCTGGACAGGAAAACATCTCTGATCTGCTGGACCAGTGGTGCTGAGGGCTGAGGTGCTGGCCACCTTACCTTGTGTCACGCTGGTGACCTGGGTTCGGGAATAACCTCAGGTTGTTAGGGAGCCAGCATGGGGGGGGGGAGCAGGATTAAGCAGCCAAAAGGCAGCTTTTCTCTCTTAGGGGAGGTTGCTCGTCCCCCCCATAATTCTGCTCCCATTGGGTGGAGGTCCAATGGAGGCATAGGTGGAGAAGGTGACAGGTGATTGCCAGGGGTGGGGCAAAAGTGGCCAAGCCGGTACCCGGCGTGCGTGCGCACCTCCATGTGCATTAATGTGAGTGTGTGCTAGGGTCCTGGGAGGGAGAGAAAACCAGAGAGAAAACACAAAAATTGTAAAAAAAAAACCCACATCTCTGATCTGAGCTTAAAAAAAACGCTCCATCATGCACTGCAGGCTGTCGATTCTCCCACAGCTGCAACCCAGATCTGAAGTTAGCTGCCATGGATTCAAGGATTTCTGGTTACAAAAAAATGTCAACTTGGAAGTCAGCAGTATCAGTCTGATACAATCTACTACGCTGCAGTAATCAGTAAGTATATGTTTTTTACCCACAGTTTGCAAATTGGGACCAACCCTACACTTGGGTGTAGGGCTATTAATGTTGACTGTTCTTCTTTAAAGGGTATCATGATAAAATATTCTGATATGACCAAAGTATAATCCTTGGTTATCGCTGCTGGATTTGCTTTGCAGAGCACTGAACCTAGCAATCTGATTCAATACCTATCTATGGGCAATGTTTCCATTCCATCCTTTTTGTTTTGCTGCGGTGTTGTACTGTGTTCTCTTTTGTTTGTGGCTCATAAAGTATTTTATTAGCAGCAATATTTATTTGTCAGTAAAATTGTTCATCATATAGTTTTTTTTAGCAAAAATGTATTTCTGACATCCTTAGATTACTCCTCAGTGTATTTTTCTGAACATGTTCGATTTATATTACAGATGGATTAGAATGGTGGTGCTACATGTTTCTGATGATATATGGCACAGTACTGTAGCCAACACATTCAATTTTTTCATGATGGGCACTGCACAGGAGTTGGAAATTTTTATTACTTTAAATTTCTTTATCATGGTTCAGGAAAGAAAGAAAACAAAAAGAAAAATGAACATGTTGACATTTTTATTAGAAAAGCATTATTTCTGTATTATGGTGTGACCAACAAATACAGCTGTTTTAATTTACAGACAAAGAAATGTTCAGGTAATAAAGATGCATGTGATCCTACGTATGTAGAAACACTGATATAAGTTGTTATCACACCTTCCTGACTTGAAAACATATTGTAGTGTATGGTGGAACGTTGTTCTCACTCGAAATTCAGCCTTACAAAAATGCTGTTCCTCCACACACACTTAAATGAATGTACTGCTGTATTGACCGTACATGTAGAACAGTGTTCCATTCATTTAGAGTCGAAAGCTCAAGCCGACATCAATAGAAAACCACTGCGCTACAATGTTATTTCAAATAGCACTGAAAATGGCCGTGGTGGTTTTCTGGGTATGGATCAGATAAATACTGTAATGGAAAGTGCAGGATCAACCAGATATTCTGTGTATAAAACTATTTACTCACAACTTTCTCCCTCTGTCCACTCCTCTGCTCGCTAAGCGAGTCATCTGATTGCCATGTTTTCTTTCTTGTAAGCTCCTCTCACAGCAAACTGGCAAACAGTGAGAGTGAGTGTTGCAAACATAGGGATGCCCAGTGCCTAGCAACCACCATAACAAAAAGCCATTGCTCTGGCAGACATGCACTGGGAAAAAATGGATTGAGAAGCCAAAAATCACTTCTAAAACAGTTTACAAATAAATTGAGACAAACCATATAGTATAAAAAAAATACTGGATAGTTAACCAAATGCAGAACCATGTGTTCTGCCACCTTGGGGTCTAATTCCCAAGGACTTCTTTAGCTTCATGCTCAAGGTCACAGGGAATTAAACTCCTCTGTGGCAGAACACGCTGGTTTTGCATGGTTTCCCATCCATTATCTCTGTATATACAGTATTCTCTGTATAGCATAGGTAGAATGCTGTTATGCATGAAATGGCATGTCTTGAATATGTATGTCCTGCTGCAATAGTGACATCATTATGTTGTTCTGCTGCAGTAGTAATCTCACTACTGCAGCAGAACAACTTGGAACTTATTTATTTAGTGTCTGTTGACCTGGTAAGTGCATTAGACAAATTCTTGCCTATTTTCAGGCACGATCCATGGGGAGGGGGCTACAGATGAATGCCAACTGACCTTAAGCCAGATTAAGCTGTTGGTTGTATTTTAAGGAATGCTGCCACATGCGTGATTTCTCCTATCCAATTAAGTTGTAAGTTGCTGTTTTTTAAGCTAGAACTTGCAGAAACATCAGTAGTAGAGCTGTGCAGAATGGGAAAATTCCAGATCTGCAGACGTTCACCAAAATGTCACAAACTTCAGCAAGATTTTGTGGAATTTCATCGGAATGTTGCTGAATTTTTTAAATTTAGTAATATAGTTATAACTCGGCTGCCTTTTATGCTAGAGTTCTGAAATTTGGCACGTATACTTCATCGGTCAGTGGCAACTTACTTGCTAAATATCATGAAATTGGGAAGGATAGTTTCAAAATTATTGATGCTCAAATATTGTCATTTTATTGTTTATGCAAATTTTCATTAACATTTTTATCTGCATATTCCTTAACCATCTATTGGGTCAGTGATCTTACATTTTGGCATGATTTCTTGATGGTAGATATTCTAGCAATGTGTCAGATTTCATGACAATATGATGCATTGTCTCAAAATTATACGTGCTCAAAATATGTCATTTTATTTTTTTCAGGAAATTTCATGAACAAAGTTAATCTGCATATAACTCATGCATCTTTGGAGCTAGACATGTGTACATTAGTACAGATAACCTTTTTTAATGTACATAAAATAATCTAAATTTAGAGAGAACTACATACGAGATTTTTAAGCTACAGGGGTTCAAAACTTTACTATAAAAATATTTGTAAAACATTATGAAAACTATCAAAAATGTTGATGTTTGTAACTTCTCTGCTCTTGCATGCATACAGTTAATATTTGAAATGCATATCCATTGTCAGTGTATACTGGTATCTAACACAACTGGATAAATATGTTAAGCAGTTTTAATTCTGTAGATGAAAAATAATAATTAGTAATATTTTCTCACATATTTATCATAGCATATACTGTAGATGAAGCATCCATAATTTGCATGTGGAATTTAACATTAACAATGCACACATTACTACTTCATTTGATAAACTGGGATGAGCATTTTTCAGTCCTGCTGTTCCTGCCTGGGTGACTATTACATAGAAACATAGAAGTAGATGGCAGATAAAGACCGCAACACTCGTCCAGTCTTCTCATTTTTTCTACCCTTCTCTTCAGGCATAGCCAGATTGACCCAGTAGAACTACCAATCCCAGTGATATCCTTTTTGTTCTTTACAGTGACAAACTCCCTTAAATGTGGGTCACCTACTTCTTTTCCTATAGACCTACCCTGTTGGAATAGTCAGAATTCTTTCTTCCTGCTGTCCATGACATTGTCTTAACCCACTACATCTTTTTGAGTACATCTAAGTCCTAGACTTGCATGTACAATAGGCTCCCTGGATCATACATTTACTGTATGTGATCCTTAAATATCCTACATTCAGGCTGGAATTGTTGACACCCTGTGCTTTCTTGCTCCAACCTGGGGGTCTACCACTGTTCTGCTTCCAAGCTCAGCTGTCCATTTTTTGGTGAAACTGTGCATCTAACTCCAGAACCTGGTGACCCCTGCGCTGCCTGTCTCTTACACCAATATTCTTTAATTAGAATACCCCAGATAAAGCTGAATGAAATTAGAAAATTCCAATGTTATGGAATTTTTCATGAAATTGTACAATTTTCACAAAGACTCATGTTATTTGACTTTAAGTACAGATGTTATTTTGCAATTTCTCACAGCAAGCAATTAATAAAGTTAGCACTTACAGTCTCTTTGTAAGGTCTAAGAACCTGCCAAATTTAATGATATTGCATTCTCTAGTTTCAAAGTTTTCAGGGGTTTATAAATTTGTAGTTTACATTCTTGCAAAATTACATTTTTAAATGTTGTGAAAGTTTAACTACATTTAATTCAATCCCATATAAAGCTGCAAATATGAACTTTTTCAGAAATGACCACGTGGTATAGTAGTTTAGGAGTTTGAATGTTTCAACTCTAGTTATATTTGGATAAGTAGTTTTAAAATTAGCAGGAACTAACCAAAATGTACATTTTGACAACATGTTTGGCAGGCTATAACTCAGTCCCATTTAAAGCTAGAGATCTGAAAATATGTGCATATACAAATGTTGTAATTACTTGTATACCTGTCAAGTTTTGAAACATTTTAATGTCAAGTTTTGTAACATTTAATGCATACTATCAAAATTACACTACAATTACAGAAATTCAAATTTTGGCAAAAAATGTGACTACCTATAACTCAGCTCCCATTAAACCTTGATACTTGAAATACGGTGCATATATGCATTCTAGGCGCTTCTCTAAATCCTGATATTGTGGAGAAAGTTGGATAAGAAATGTTCAAATTATTTCAAAATAACAGAAAAAATAATTTTGATTAAATGTTTGGCCACCCATACAGTAACTCTGCTCCCTTTCAATGTATAACTCTGAAATTTCGTCCATTCATATACGTTATTGGGTACTGTGCACTTTTCAAATTTGGTGTTATTTGGATGTGTATTATTAAAATTATAGTGAACTAACTGAAATAAAAATGTTTGCAAAATCCTGTGGAATGTTCATGAACATTTTGTGGAATTCCACAGAATTGGAATGGGCATTTTACAGGCATTCCATGGGTGCAATGTTATATTCCACACAGCTCTAATCTGCAGCACACTGTGTCAGTAATATGAGCCTACTAACAACCCACAAATGCTCCCCCAACCACCAGTTCACTGAAACAAAGTGCAATGTCCGAAATAGGCATGAATGCCCATAAAATAAATAGAATAGCAGATGGGTGACTCTATGTACAACCAGTGTGTTGTGTCACCTCGGGGATGTAATTCCTGGTCTTCTCAAGCTTCGCTCTTGAGGTCACAGGGAATCAGAACCCCTCAGTGGCACAACACACTGGTTGTGCATAGTTGCCCATCCACTATCCTATATGTTCAAGCAAACCTTTCCCCCTTTGTCTGCACTTCCAAATATAATGTTATCTTGACCAACAGCTGAATTAGTAGTCCTGCAACTGACTATGTAAAATTAAAAAAAAGAATAAATAAATAAAATATTTCACTGTACTAGATTTAAAATTGTACAGCACTGGCAGGACAATGGGGCCTTCCAGAATGATCCATATACAGTGAGTTTTCCAATTTCTGTTCACACTATTCATGGGTCTGTTTTCATGGGCAACCTGGGTGCACTAGGGTGGTCACGACTTGTTCAGTATCACACAGTATGCAAGTGGAGGCTGTGGGAATCAATCCCAACTCTGCTAAAGGCACCACGCTCATTCACAGCTTATTAATCTAACCTCTAGGTCATATTGCCGGCCCTGGACACATTCTTATTATTTATTAATTCATGGATTAACATTTTTCAAAACTTTTACCAGGAAAGACATACTGAGCTGACAGCCACTTGTTTCCAGAAGTGGGCGGTGGGGTGGGGGTGCACTGTAATCAGAAATACAATTCAGTTTTGCAGCAACAATACAAGAGCAGGTAGAACAGTACAATTCAAATAACATGTGCAACTTGTACCATACAATAAAGTGCTCCTGCAATACAATAACAGATGCAAAAGAATACATGGAGTACATCCAATGGGGCACATTGAACACCATGCAATCTGATATCCTGTGAGAAGTGTGATCTTCTGCTTGTCCCTGAACAGGGCTGCTCCAGCTCACCCACGGTCGGCCGGCACCCAGCCAGCCGCCGACCAAGACCAGGACACCCACCTGCAGCTCCTTGAAAGCTGCTTGTCCCTGAACAGGGCTGCTCCAGCTCACCCACAGTCAGCCGGCACCCAGCCAGCCACCAACCAAGACCAGGACACCCACCTGCAGCTCCTTGGAAGCTGCTTGTCCATGAACAGGGCTGCTCCAGCTCACCCACGGTCGGCCGACACCCAGCCAGCCACAGACCAAGACCAGGACACCAGCCTGCAGCTCCTTGGAAGGTACGGGACAGCGCAGCCAATCGGAACACTGGTGCTTCCAGCAAACCCACTCTGATTGGTAGGAGTTTTCACCTGCTATAGACACCTGGCACTTTGTTAGATTTTTGATAGAACTAAGCACATTTCAACTGTGTTATTAGGAGTTTTTCAACTGTATTAGCTGGATTGTAATTTCTACTACTGTTTTAAAGTGCTTACACCTCTTCTGTCTGACTGCTCTTCCTGCAGCACCCCCATCCAAGCACTCTGCCTTGGTGCCGTTAAGTCTAACTACCTTTAAGTGGCTAGTTTTCCATTAGCAGGTTATACAGACCTGCCACTAGAGGGATTCTTGGTCTTCTACATAAATCACTGTATTCATTTGTGGGCAATATGGCCTGCATTATCATTCTACTTCTTTCCCGGTTCTGCTACAAGGGGACTTGAGTCTGAAGGGTGGATAGCCACTAACTAAGCTGCCCCTGCTCTCCTTGTCTCTTTCTGCTGTATTTTCTCATCTAGGTTTTAAGTGAGTACCTAGGTGGGCAAATTTCTTGCCTAGAAAATATTGCACTAATACAAATCATGAGACCACTCAATCTGGGACCATTGCTCTCCTTATTGTGTTTTTATTGCTCCTAAGGTGCAGAGTTTTCAGCAATACAGTGCAATTGATACCTCAATGCAATTCAGTTCTCCAATGTACCTTTATCAATACCCTAATGTTATAACAGTCTACCGTGCAGACATTATGTCATTCTCCTCTCCCCTTTTAGCCTATTCCCCCCGGTTAACCTACACCCCCTTGCTACTGTCCTCACCTATGTCCACCCAAGCACTTACATTAATCACGATCAACTGTCATTACAGTGGTGTAGCCTCTTGAGCAGCACGATATGGGTTGCCGCGAAAAAATAAAAAAGCAGTCTCCATTCTTATAAGCTCCTTAAAGAAAGTTATACTTCTGCTTCTTCTCTGCTCAGGAAATGTGGAGCTCAACCCTGCCCCCACAACTTACCTCGCTATTGATTTTGTTGAGGGCCACAGGTCTCAAAATGATGATGGTCAACATTTTAAGCCTTCCTAAAAACTTTATTGAAGGTAAAGCCTAAGGTACACGTTAGCCCACCTTATCATAATTACTGGAGTCGTGTTAAAAAGACGAACACTGATGAACAAATATCACTGCAGGGCTACAATTTATTTAGAGCAGATAGAGAGTCTAGAGGCGGGGGGTGGTTATCTACACCAAATCTAAGTACTTGGTCACCAATATTAGTTGCAAATCTCTAGCCAAGGAATTTGAGTTAGTTTCACTGAGCCTTCATTTCCCCTCCTCGGAATGTATCACTATCCTAGATGCTATAGATCCCCATCTGGTGGTGATGAAGTCCTTAATCTTTTGAAATCCATGTTCGTAGATGCAAAAACTGAAACAATATTCCTAGGAGATCTAAATATGGACTGGCTGTCACCTAAATTACACAGCCTCAAATCCCTTTGTGACGAGCTAGGTCTTGGGCAATTATTCAGTGAACCTACTAGGAACAACACTCTAAATACTGCCAACAGTTCCATTCTAGATGTGGTACTAACCACCCATCCACACAAAATATCTCATTTGGCAGTGTTTCACAATGACATGAGCGATCATGGAATTGTTGCTTGCATAAGATCTCAAATTAAGGCCCATCCGAACCCATCTTTATAACAAAAAGATCCTTCGCAAATAGGAGTGCAGTAAACTTCCCTATCTGACCTGAGCATGATCAGATGGCAAGATCTTTACCTAGCCAAAGATGTCAACAAGGCAGCTTGCATCCTTAATGACAAACTCACTACAATAATAAATAAGCATGCCCCTTTCATCAAAGTAAGGGTATGGAACAATTCCAACCCCTGGTTCACCTCGGATCTCAAGGCAGCCCTTATAGCTCGAGATAAGCTCTGGGCTAAAGCTAGACATTCCAAAGAATCTTCAGATTGGCAGGCCTTTAGAACAGCCAGGAAGAACTGTGTGAAAAAACTTCGCTCTTCTAAAGCTAACTATTATATTTCTACTCGAACAAGCTAAAGGTAACCCTCATAAAATATGGAAGACTATCAAAGCTATAGAAGGACGGCCCATGGTCCCCTCTGTCCCAACAAAGATAGTTGCAAGTAGCAAGATTGTGGAAAACAAGTCCCTAATCCTGGAGGAAATAAACTCCCACTTTGCCACAGCTGGATTAGCTTTTGACTTGTCACCTTATGCTGGTACTGCGGTGAGCCAGCATACCCCTCCCGCCACATCTAGTCCTGCACCCAGCCCCTTCCAACTGCGTGAGATAACTTATAAAGAAGTAGAAGATTCTCTTCTTAACTTAGACACCAAAAGAAGTGCAGGGGATGATGGCTTGGAACCCTTTTTCCTAAGGTCAGGCTACGCCCATCTCACTGCCCCAATTCTCCACATCTTCAATCTTTCCATTACATCTGCTACTGTGCCGTCCTGCTGGAAATCAGCACATATCCTCCCTCTGTTTAAATCTGGTGACCCATGCGATGTAAACAACTATAGACCTATCTCCATATTGCCTATCCTTTCTAAAGTTCTCGAAAAACTGATCCATATTCAGTTAAAATCTAACTTGGAAACATTCTCTCTCATTAACCCAGCTCAATCTGGCTTCCGGGCTAATCATAGCACAATCACTGCACTAGCAAAAGTAACCAATGATTGGATCTCTGCCATAAATGCTAAGAAGGTAACTGGTGCAGTCTTTTTGGACCTCAGCAAAGCTTTTGATACTGTTGATCACAAACTATTAGTCAATTGCCTTGCAAAGTTGGGTGCCACATACCATACCACCCAGTGGTTCTCTAGCTACCTAACGGGAAGATTCCAAAAAGTAAAGGCGAAAGGCTTTTTTTCTGCTGCCTTGCCAGTTGCAAGAGGAGTCCCCCAAGGATCCATCTTAGGCCCAATCTTGTTTTCTCTGTACATTAATGACTTAGATGCTAACATGTCTACATCCAATCTGCACTTTTTTGCAGATGATACTGTGTTGTATACTTCTGGCTCATCGTTATCTGAAGTCAAGGGAGTGCTTCAAGCAGACTTCGCACAAATTGAGCATAATCTAATAAAGGCAAAGCTTCTGCTCAATGCTAAGAAGACTAAAGCAATTATATTCTCCCGCAGTGCTGTCTCAGGCCCCCCAATACCCTTGCCCAAGACTTCATTGTCACCACGCTAAACGAGCCTCTGGAAGTTGTAACCAAATTTAAATATCTAGGTATCTGGATTGACACTAAATTATCTTTCAGTGACCACGTCAAAGATGTCTCTAGAAGGTTAAAAGCAGGGTTAGGTTTCTTCTACAGAAATAGGCCCCTTTTCCCCCTTGAAACTCGAAACAAGCTTGTACAGGCCACTTTTCTCCCCCTACTCGACTATGGCGATGTAATCTATTCCTCCACCACTCTTGTAAATCTAAGTAAACTGGACATCCTTTATCACCGTTATGGTTCATTACCAACTCCCTTACCGTTCGCACCACTGTGACTTATATGCAGCTGTTGGTTGGACATCCCTTACTACTAGACTCTCTGTTCCATGCTGGGCTATGGACTCTTAAACTGCTCCTGCAGAAATTGCCAAGCCTCTCTCTTCCCTTATTAGTATCTCACATAGTGCATACTCGTTAAGAAAATCTGACTTTATTATGCTTGACATACCAAGGACGTGGACTTCCTTTGTAAACGTGTATTGCATATGCTCCTCTCCATTTGGAACCAATTACAAACCGTACTGAAACTAACTAGCACAGTTTCAATAAACTTCTACAAATCACTAAGTTCAGCCAAAATAAAAGACACTTGTAACTGTCATTAAGTCTCTTCCTTCCCCATGTGTGCCATATTTATCCACTGGTAAGGTATAATTCATTGGTCATATTAACTGCTTTCCCTTCCCCTTCTACTCCTGGCTTTATCTTTGCTTACGCTCCACTGCTACTCTATCAAATCACTCCCCCCCCCCCATATCAGTTGTAGACTGTTGTTTGTTCTAGCTGCCAAAATATTGTATATGTATTGCACACACCAGTCATCATGTTTCATTTATCAGCATGCAACCTGTAAGTCGCTTCCCTGTCTCATATCAATGTTTACCACCTGCAGTCACCCTATGTGGTACCCTTGTATGTATATCCAGCCTGTATCATGTAACGTGCATTTCATGTATATACTGTTATTACTTATCTGTGTTTGTACTTTAAGTGTTTATGTATCAGGACCTCCTTGTGATTGAGCTTGCTCAATGGAGTTTTCCTGCAATAAACTTGAACTTCAACTTGAACTTGATCGCTACTGAGCACTTAAAAAAGCCCGACTCAATAGTGGCATCTGCTCACAAGGCTATTGGACAGGGGAGAATACAGGTATTGAGACATCCTGTCACTATATGTATACGCACGCACAGGGGGAGTGAGCACGCCATGTAATGGGTGGAAAGGGAGGGAGTTTTTGTGAGGTGTAGAGCGATAGCGGGTTGCTGAGCTGGCTGTGTGGTGTGGTAGGTTCATAGCAGGCTAGAGTTCAGAGGGTACTGGGTTCAGTGCTGGGCACATCAGGATTTATGCGCCGGTCTATTTTTGTTTTGACTCCCCTGACATGCACCCCCCCTGGAGTTGAGAATCTTTAGTGGGGGGGGGGGGTGCCCCCTGCTTAAGCAAAAACTAGCAAGTTCCCAGTGCCCTTTTGCCATGTGCTGGGCATGTACATTGGCAAAATAGATTTTCGCCGATGTGCATTCTCCCTAACGGCGATCACCTTTCCGCGATCACCATTATCACATAGACCCATGCAATCCAGGTGGTATTGGTCTTTAGGCAATGACTTACCTGCACCAAAATAGGTTATATTCTGTACTGTGAGACTGCTCTAGGCTCAAGGAAGGGGCCTTGCCATTCCCATTGACTGCCATTGCCACGCTGTCTAGCTCAGTGGATAGAATCTCCTTATTGCAGGGTGCTAGAACTAAGAGGGAGACCATATGGAAGAGCTGCAGGCTGACTTTTGTTCCAGATGTCTCCTCCCCAAGTGCAGACCAGAAAGATAGAGCAGCAACTTATAGTGAAATCCCTGCTGGAGAGTGATATATATGCTTCCCTGTATTTTCCGGTTCATCTACAACTTAAAATGCAAACTGAAGTGGGCTGCCTTTGGCAATGCTGAAAGGCTTCAGAATAAGAATTCCAATGTGGAACTGGAGCAGGACTCTGACCCTAAGTGACTTTTTTAAGGGGGTATACTTTGTCTTAATGAGGCATATCATGCAATTTGGTTATAGAAACATAGAAACATAGAATTTGATGGCAGATAAGGACCGCTTGGCCCACCCAGTCTGCCCATTTCCCTACCTACTGGATAAGCTGCAGATCCTAGTTAACCAGCAGCCTACTTCTTTTTACCCCCACACCCTAGAATTGCCTTATGACTGTCCCATGCATGCTTGAATTCCACCACCGATTTTGACTCCACAACCTCCTCTGGAAGGCCGTTCCATGCATCCACAACCCTCTCTGTGAAAAATACCTTAAATTACCTCTGAGCCGCCTCCATCTTCAAATTGTGCCCTGTTGTTCTTGCACACCTCTTTTTTTGAAAGATGCTACCCTCTTGGACTTTGTTGATTCCCTTGAGGTACTTGAAAGTTTCTATCATGTCCCCCCTCTCCCTCCTTTCCTCGAGGCTATGCATATTAAGCTCCTAAGTCTCTCTTCATATGACTTCCGGAGCAGACCCTGCACCATTTTAGTTGCCCTCCTCTGGACAGCTTCCATCCTGTCTATGTCTTTGCGGAGACTGGGTCTCCAGAACTGCACACAGTACTCCAGATGGGGTCTCACCAGCTGTCAGTACAGAGGAATAATAACTTCCTGTTTTCTACTAGTGATGCCTCTCCCTATGCATCCCAGTAACCCCCCAGCCCTCCTTGCTGCCCTCTCACATTGCTTGCCCACCTTTAGGTCATCTGATATGACTACCTCCAGGTCCCTTTCCATTTTTGTTGTTGTTAGTATCTCACCCCATTGTGTACTCTTCCCTGGGTTTTGTTTCCCAGGTGCATTACCTTGCACTTCTTAGCATTGAATCTAAGCTGCCATACATTTGACCATTCCTCTAACCTTGCTAAGTCCCTTCTCATCCTTTCCACCCCACTTATGCATCAACTCTGTTGCAGATCTTAGTGTCATCTGCAAAGAGACATACTTTTCCTTCCAGTCCTTCCAATGTCGCTTATAAAGACATTGAAGAGGACCGGTCCTAATACTGAACCCTGTGGTACTCCACTAGTAACCCTCCTTTCTTCTGGAGTGGACTCCATTTACTATTATTCTCTGTGTCCTATTCTCCAGCCAGTTCTTTACCCAGGCTGTCATCTTGGGACCCACTCCCAGGCTGGCTAACTTGTATATTAATCTTTTGTGTGGGGCTGTGTCAAATGCCTTGCTAAAGTCTAGGTAGACCATGTCCACAGCCTCTCCCCGATCTACTACTTTGGTCACCCAGTCAAAGAAATCTATCAGATTTGTCTGGCATGACCTTCCCGCTGTGAATCCATGCTGCCTAGGGTCCTGTGCCCCTCTGGCCTCTGGATACTCGACAATTCTTCCCTTCAGGAGTGATTTCATCATTTTCCCTATCACTGAAGTTAAACTAACAGGTCTGTAGTTTCCTGCTTCTGCCTTGCTCCCATTTTTGTGAAGGGGAATCACATCTGCCCTCCTCCAGTCCTCGGGTACCACCCCATCCTCCCATGATTTGTTAAAAAGGATAGTCAGTGGTGTCACTAGTTCTACCCTTAGCTCTTTTAGAATTCTGGGATGAATCCCATCAGGCCACATTGCTTTGTCCACCTTCAGTTTTAAGAGTTCTTTCAGAACCCTTTCTTCTGTAAATGGGCTGGTATCAACTTCTGTATCCAGAGTGTTATTTCTGTTTGTTTTATGTACCTCTCCTCTTCATTTTGTAAATACTGAGCAAAATATTTGTTTAGTATCTCTGCCTTTTCACAGTCTCCCTCTGCCCACCCTCCCTCCCTTTATTAAGCCTCACTATCCCTCCTTGGTCTTCCTTTGCTCCCTGATGTACATATAAAAGGTTTTATCCCCTTCTTAACTGAGTTGGCTATCTTTTTCCTCGGTTTGGGCCTTTGCTGTTCTGACTGCCTTCCCAGCCTCCTTTTGCTTTAACTGATACAGATCTCTGTCCTGCTCCTTCTGCGATTCCTTATACTTCCTGAATGCTTTCTTTTTCTCTTGAACCTTCACTGCCACTTCCTTTGAGAACCATAGTGGTTTCTTACATCGTCTTGTTTTGTTTATTTGCTTCACACAAAGGCTCACAAAGGTTATGTCAAAAAAAGACAAACAAACAAAAAAAAAGCATTTCCTATTTCTTTTTGCTCTGCTGGCTGTGAAGACACTGAGTAATTGAGTCCTTTGGTTACCTATTAAGAAATTGTATTACTGACTCAGGTGCTAGTGTGCTCACTCAGTGTGCACATTGTGTGTAAATGTTTTTCTTCTTTCCTGCCCTTTGCATGGCAGCCATGAGGTATGTCTTTACGTGGTCAGTAAAAGGCAACTTAATTGTGCCCAGGCCATCAATATCATGTGCTGGAGTTCTTATTTAGGTGTCAGCCATCAACAGAAAACCTTTATTCCTGCAAGGAGCAGGGAAGACCGGCTGATGGACTTTTGAATGCCATTGACTGTTGGTGAGAAAGTGATATACTCTGGCTCCCCAGGCTGGACTTTTTACTCCTTTGTACTGGTCTGTGGTTATGTGCTGATGACTGGGCATTATGTGTTTTTCTCCTCAGTTATAAACAAATATTCATGATACTTGTACTATATAAGCTTGTTATGTCTGCAATGAAAAGTACAAATGCATAATCTTTGACTTAAAAAAAAGAAACACAGAAAAGTGCAGGAATTGCTGACAGAGAGGAGAGTAAAGAACCCAGCTTTTATGTAAAAGTTAGATAGATAGATAGATAGATAGATAGATAGGAAAACAGAGAAAGACAGAGATGGAGAGAGAGAGAGAGAGAGAGAGAGAGAGTGAGAGAAAGAGAGATAGCTAGAGATACAGACAGACAGACATGAGGAGCAGATTGAATACCATACAATCTAGATGCTTATCGTGAACAAAAATTGCTCTAAAATGGGCTGGGGGGAGGTGGCTTATTTCATTGTTACGGCTGCATGGGCAGAGCCCTGCAGATGTTTTGCATGTACAAAAGGTCTCACATCATGTTTTACATCTGTGGAACTGGCTGAAGGTGCAAATAGTCTTCTCCGCCTGACCCTCCTCCAAGAAATGCTTTCTGCCCTCAAATAAATGTGCTCTCATGTTAGTCAATGGTTGCAAGGCACTGTTTTATTTCTTAATTGGGGGTACAAGAATTGGAACCTGAGTAATGGGAGGGAACATTTTTTTTTTTTTGGTAAGATCCACCCCCAACTCCACCTAAGCCGCTTCTAAAGATCCACCCCCACATTTTTTTTTGGGTTCCCACCCCAAGCTGGCCTTGTCATCCTGTTAAGGCTGAAAAGACAGACTTCAGATACTAAACAAAGAAACTTGACGCAATAAAAAAGGAAAAAATATGACCGGAGGTAAAAAGGGAACGGCAGGTGGGGAGGCAAATTGCAATTGACCCAGCATGGGCATGAGCCCTGGAAAGTGATGTGACTTGCTGAGTCACACAGTCTGTATGCATATTTATTTCAGATTGCAGATTAATACCTTTGAGCCAGGAGGGCTCTTTTACAATAGTTCCATGTCAAATGGACGAGAGACAAATTTACATAAACTTGTTACAGAACATTTGGAGTACACAATAGGTTAAAGGACATTTGGAGTACATAATAGGTTACAGAACATTTGTAGTACACAATAAGTTACAAGCAATCCAGGTAGCAAGCAAATAGACATCAGTTAAAAATACATGGAAAGGAGACAAACAGATGATATTCGTCAGGGAAGGTGGAAGCAGCCTAAGAGGGCTTTGTCATAGAATTCAGAAAGTGGGGGTGAGGGGAGCAGCAGGGTTAGGCAGGCAGCCACCTTAGGGCTTCATCAGGGAGGGGTGTGGAGAGAAGAAGATGGGGAAGAAGGCAAGGGGAGGTGAGCAGAGGGGTGAACGGTTATGAACGTGAGTAGTCACGGAAAATTTTTACTTGCAATCACATAGGTTCTTTTACATCAGGTCCAATTTTTGTGTGCTCCAGGGTGGAGGTAGTGAGTTCATTAAGCCAGGTGATCTCACAATAGGAGAGTCAATGCTGTGCAATGCAGGTTCTTTTGAATGGGACATAAAGAACACCCTTAGTTGAGCTCCTGGAGACTTTTTAGGAGTTGGCGCATGGGAACAGTGTGGTGATGGATTTGGGATTGAGTCCCAGTAGGGCTTTTTTGCCTATTAGGCAAGCTTGATACTGTTTCCCTGATTGCTTGCTCAGATTCACCCCATTTTGTGGATCTGATCTCGGGGCTTATTAGAGTATCCTTGGCTCCAATGAAGCTCAGCAAATGGCTGGAGGGGAGCTTAAGAATTGTCTGCCAGCCGCTGAACCTGCCTGCTACACAATTGTAAATGTAAAATCATGATAAAATGTAAACAGTATTTGTATGGTTGATCTATAATGCAGCAGTGGCTTTGCGAACAAGTGTGCAGATCCTGAGGTGGCATGGCTGTCTGACTTCTGACTCATTCTTTTTGCAGTCAGTGGCTGAGTAGCATCAATTGTCTGGAAAGCAGTGGAGAAGGGCAACTAAGTGACTTGCACCAGTGAGGAGAGAGAAATTGAAGCTGCTCTCACATAACTGAATAAAGGGTCAACTTAGTGCTGGAGCCATTGTGGAAGTGGAGTGAGCAAAAACTGCAGAAAGTTCAGAGAATGCTGTCTACAGTCATGATCTCTACCCATTAACTCTTCAGTAAGAGCTAATGGGTAGACACTGGGATCAAGACCTAACTTCAGATGAGAAACGGAGCAATCTCTTTGAGTGGCATACCAGGGACTGGCTGAAATTAATATCTTTTTATTTATTGATGGCAAGTCCAATGCTCACTTCGGATCCACCATCTCCCAGCTTACCACATCTTTATTTTTAATTTTGGTCAGCAAGTCTGAAACTTACCTTGAACCTGCCATTTCCTGACCACCATATATATATTTAATTTTTTTTAATTAAATTAGGCTGGCCCAGTGGTCATCTAGGACTCGGCATCTCCCTAAAAGCTTTCAATAACATTGATTTCACCCTCTTTATACTGTTTAGCTACGTTGCCATTATTTTTTTAATATTGTGCTTTAATAAAGTAGTCATAATAGGAGAGAATGCATTCAGCCTGCCCCCCCTATAAAAAACTGCAGCAACGTATCTGACAGTATGTGTGCTCTTTGAGCATTGCACCATACTCCACCACTTGAAAAGTTTCATTCCCAGAAAGTAGTTCATTGCATTATGTAAACAGAGTTAGAAATAATGCAAAACCATTAGTTGTCCTTGGGGTTTGTCAGTGATTTATTTTAACAAATGCAATTGCTTGATTCTGGCATTTGTACCTCATGCTGGAATTACTGGCTTCTATGTTACACTATATTTCATGTTTATTGTTGATGGGTTAAAAACCATTACAACATAAAAAAATTAATTCTCAAACATATAAATATTTGAAGAATAAAATACAAGTCGTCAAGCAACAATGAATATTAGCCTACAGCCCAAAATTAGGCTAATAGCATGTCATGAAATCCATTTCAAATAGTTTCAGTATTATGCTACTTTGGTTCCAATGGATTCTTCCATATAATTCCCAGTTCATAGTCTATAATTAAAGGACATTCACATTCAGGGTATATAATGGCTACGAGTACATTTACGCTAATTACTATATTCAGAAAACATGCTAGAAAACCTTTTGTTACTTCAAAATAATATGCTGATAATCTGTTAAAATGGTGAAAAGCAACAGACTTCCTCAAGAGTCCTGCTGTTTACACTTCTGTTTTAAGAAAAAATAAGTAATGGCATATATTAATTCAAATCTGCAAAACACATACCCCCAGACATTTTCAAGGAAAAGCTAGTATATCACAAAACTTGTATGAAATATAATATTTGCTGTTAAATATAGGGAGTTCATATCAGTTTGTGTCAGTAATAGTGAATGGATGACTTCATGTAAAATTGAGGTTCATTAGTTGACAAGCAATAGAAAATTCCGTTATACTCCATTTACACCACGGAGTTCATCTAAGCACAAGCAGAATTTGGTTAGCTCCTTTTCATTGTTAACCAGAATTCTGGTCTCCTTTAACATACTGTAGAAGTCCATGAAGTAATATACATACTGTAGCTCAGCAAAATAAAGATAAATTCCAAAACAATCGGGGTTGATAGACTTCATTGGCACTGGAGTGCACTAGTTTAGCCATTATTAAAGTTTAAAGCCATATCCCAAAAGTGCTAGTCTGATTTCATGCCAATGCCTTGAGTTTCAAAGTCGCAGAGGGCAAGAAAGAACTGCATAAATCAACAAAATTCAGCGCTACATGCTCCCTCCCGATTTAAAGGTTCATATTTGCTCTCCATCCTGAAGAGCGAGCACAAATACAATTCAAGCAACCATTCCATTTAAATCAGCTGTTTTAGGTTCCAAGCAGTCAGGAGTTCATAAGGTCAGTATCAAGCTGTGACAGGCATCCATCAGCACCTGACATTTATCTGCAACAGGGACAAGCTACCTTTTAAAATTTGGTTTCATTACCAGGCGTCCTGAAACATAAAACAGTACTCGGCATACCTGTTAGCCATACAACATGCCTTTTCTTGTAGGCGGCTCCTCAAATTTAAATGCTGTAGAATAAAGCAGTACCTGCAGGGTGAAATCTTTAGGTCTCAGACTGTTAATACTGCGTTAATTTTGGAAAAAGGAATGACGTCAAACCTTTTCAGGATATGTAGTATGTCACATTCACAAAAACAAGACTGTTATGGAGCCAAATCTGTACTGTTAAGCTTTTCTCTGTTTGTTTTAATTCTCAGAGGGTAATTTTGATTTCCCTTTTCTTTTTTTTTTTTTAACAATGCTATCTTGTAAAGGCCCTAGCAGAAGCAACAACAGGATATGATGTGATGGTTCTGCATGTTATAAACTACAGAAAGTGTTGCAGGCATTGGTACTATTGTAATTAAATGCTAAAAACTCCTTTGGGCTCCATGCTGCAACACAATCAATGTACAAGGGTATTCCACCTTTTCACCCAGAAACAAAAATGGGTAATGGGTGCACCAGTAGAGAGGTAACTGACAAAATGGTGCAGGACAGATCCTTAAATGACTATGTAAAATGCCGTTCTATATACCTGCATTTCAGGCTTCATTTAATGTTTGCATAGTCCATGGCATTGGTTTATGTACTTTATCTTGTTAATAAAGTATGACACATTTAAAAAAAAACATTTTGGCCACTTATGGATACTGTGAACCACTTTTTTGTTAGTAAGGTCTACTGTATGGCAGTTATATGACTAGTTTCCAGTTATTTAATTAGGGGAATACAGTCACTAAGAGGCACAGAAAGTGTTGCTGGGTAAGACAGTGGACAATATATAAAGAAAATTGGTCCATAGTACGGTGTCCCACCCAGGTCCCCAATCAACCAACACAATCATTCATATTTGACAATAAAGTACGGTATTGTATGTAGTGCTCCAACCTGTCCCAATCTCCCACCTGATATTGAGAAACTTTGTATTTTATTTTTTCATTAATTTTTTTTGTAATGTATCTACTAGCTCCCATCCCTCACTGCCACACCCCTTTCCCTTATATGTCGCCAAACTAGAATAGTCAAAAACACACTCCCTGGTAACCTAGTGGTACCTACAAATCCCCATCTATTCAGTAGAACTAAACAGTGGAGTATTACAATGGCAACCCTGTAATGGTCAGAAAGCCCTCATAGTCATACTGCAGCAAATAGTACAGACATGTTGCAACAAAGTATGCTTTTTACGAAAGAGCCATATGACAAGTTCAGAGCCATATGTAGCATGTCAGTAGGTGCTTTGCTATAGATTTGATTGCTTCCTAGATACACAATAAAGCAATCCAGTGTGGCAACAATGTGTCTCTGTTCATATGTTGACATCAGAATTACAGCAGTGTCCCCTGAGGAAGGAAATCCTGTTTCACCATCCATAATAATTAAAGCACTAAAAAGGTTTAAGACTCTTCAGCAGAGTGACATAGTATGCAAGCAGAGGTCCTCAGAATCAAACTAAGGTCAAGTCAAGTCACATTTATTTAAAAAGACGCCCAATCCCGAAGGCTCTGGGTGCCGTACAAACTTAATAGCATTTCATACTGTATAATCTTAACATTTACAACAATTTAAAAACAGATGAGTAAACAAAATAAACAAAATTACATCCCAAAGGCTTGCATAAATAGGAAGGTCTTCAGGTGAGCCTTGAAGGCAGTTAAAGTGGGGGCCTCCCTAACTACTGCTGGCAAAGAGTTCCAAAAAGTGGGAGCGGCGACACTAAAGGCTTGGTCGCCAGCAGATTTTAACCTCGCTCTTGGAACATTTAGGAGGCCATCACTTGAAGAGCGGAGATTTCGGGAAGAGGAAGAAGGTACCAGGAGATCTGACAGATACAGATAAGGTCTGCTACAGATACCATACTTATTCACAATATTCACTGTAACCTCCAGCCTGTTTCATGAAAATGCCTGCAGTTGTACCAGTTTGTTAACTAACAGCTAAGATTGGGACTATTGTGAGGCTGAAACAAGTGCCTGTAATTATGTAGCGAGATAACCTGTATTACTCCTCATAGAACTGAACTAAAGAAAGAAAGAAAGAAAGAAAGAAAGAAAGAAAGAAAGAAAGAAAGAAAGAAAGAAAGCATGTAGTGTTCTGTCTTATACTGTATGTGTCTGCAGTCCATATGAAGTAACTGTGTAATTGGACACTATAATTCAGATATTAGATATTTCAGTACTGAAGGAAGTGAATATAATGAGGTACCAGAGGCAACCATATGACTGCATGGAAATATGCAGGGTCTCATGCACAGCTCACTGCAATAAGCATCCTTCCTGAAAGATAGTTATGGACTTTTCGTGTCTCTCTGCTCCTGATTTCTCATCCCATCACACACACACACACACACACACACACACACACTGGCCTTGCTCCCTGTTACATGATGAAAGTATTACCTTTTTCAGGTGGTTGTAATACTTAGCAGGATTATGTGATTCTTTCATTTTTTCATTCCATGTGTTGGCACAACAGAATTGCCCTATCATGCATATGTGCTGAAATATTACCCATCACGGAAAAGTACAAAGAATAAATAAAAAATAAAATATAATCAAAAAAAAGAATGCCTACATGTACCATGAAATACTACTGCAGCTTTATGTTGTGTTGCACTGCAGGAATGTACGTGTGTGTGTGGGGCGGCTGAGGGAGGAGCTGTAAGGTTCAGAGTAGGCAAGCATTTTTAGTAATACCTTGCAGTTCCATGCACTAACCTTTGTGTGGTACCCATTACCATTGAATGTAAAAATATCATGCTACAAGATACAGGACATTTAAATTACAAATGCATGTTTAATGCATGACAGTAACAATCACTAAGATAATCACACGATAAACATCATAAACCAGTTAATAATCTAAGAGTGAATACATAGACAACCTATTTAAATATCATGTATTTCCTAGGCTTGTTCACTCGAGAACTTTTTTTTTAAATAACAGTCTTTGGTAACTGTTTAAGATCCATTAGAGACAAGGGTCACTTTGCAGGGGTGACACAGGTACAATAGAAAAGTTCAGACATTTGGTCAGAGTCCCGTAGTATAGACTGTATAGAGTTGAGATTGCAGCAATGGAACCCAGGTCTGTTGAATAAACCAAGCTCATTCACAATTCCTCTCTGTAAACTCACAGTGGTACTCTAACGGAGAAGCATTAGTGAGGTGAACCAAACATATGGTGGTGAGCTACACATAACCGTGTAGAGTACTGTATGACACTACTTTCCATCTTGGAAGGCACCAATGTCCATCTATTGAGATTATCAGAAATAGCTGTGTTATCTATATGGGTAGTGTCTGGTTTCTAATTAAGTTGGGTAGTGTCTGGCAGACTGATTTCTAATTAAACTAACTCCTTATATCTCAAATACTTACGGGCCATTGGTGTTTGTCTCAATAGTGCAAGTAACTTATTAATCAGACACAATTTGTTAGCCTTTAGGGGTTTTTATCACCACAAAGCAAACCTTTCTGAGACTTTTACAAGAAAATAGCCTTTAAAGCAGTTGGTGTTATCTTTGCTTTCAGTACGTTTTTACAGCCAATTAGTCTCGCTATACATTATCAAAACTACCATATCTCTCTTGAAAGGTTGCAATTTGCCCTTTTAAATCATGTAGTAGAAAGTTCAAGCTACATAAAGAATGTATGAGGGTGATACCTGAAAATACTGACCAGTTGGAATCTTAAATAGTTACTGACACTTGTAAGAGTTATTCACATACACTGCAGCATTACATGGAGATGGACTCTGAACTAATGAGCCCTTATATCGTTCCAGGTCAATTACAACTATCAGTCAATTACACATGTTTTAATGAAGAAACAGGAGACATTATTACATCAGTGGTGAAAGAGTTCAGAATATTACTTTAGTTGTTGGGGTAGAAAGAGCTGCAAATAGCAATACATGCAGGGCATCCTGGTATTGCAGTTGCAAAACCTACACTTGAAGCCTTTCTGAGTGGCATTAGGAGTGTCTTCTAAGTCTCAGTGAAAGGTATATAGTACTTGTCTAATGTTGTCATATTGATATTACCCAAAGTAGCAGAAAAGTGAGTTCCAAAAGGCATATGATAACATTGCTGTTGTATGATTTTGTCACAGAATTTTTTTTGTTCTTTATGTACAAATGTCTGAGTTGCAGTACATAAATTGTCAGTTACGATACAAGTTTCTGCTGTATGTCTGTCTATGTATCTGATTTGTAACAGCTTGCATTATATGTCCAGTATGCATCATGCCTTTGGAATGCAGGTCCTGTGTATTTTGTAAAGTACCCTGAGTGAAGTCCGAGAGACTGTCCTAGTGATGATGAAGTACTTCTGTAATACTGTGCAGTTCTGGGGAGAAATTAGCAACTGCTTATATCTGAAGTAAGCCAGAACATCCACCCCCTTGCTGTTCATGCATACCAGCTTCCTATTTAATATGTTTCATATGTGCTGTACATGCTGCAAGACAGTGCATGGTCTGGCTTACTTCAAGTGTAAGCAGTTGCTGATTTCTCAATATGACTGCACAGTATTACAGGAGTAGCTTGTCATCACACCAGCAGTTTACAGAATTCACACCGGGTACTTTATAAATCGCACAGGACATGCTTTCCAGAGACATGATATGCACTGGACATATCATATCATACACAAATAGGCAAAATGAAACCTTCCACATGCTGTTACAATTTCTTTATCAAAGGATGGAATTATAAGACTGGGGGATTGGGATGGCAGTCTAGCACAGTGGTTTAAGGCTCTGAGCTACAAATCTGCTGACATTCAGCAGACCAGACCTGGGTTTGAATCCCACAGCTTCCACTTAGATATGGTATGACCCTGAGCAAGTCACTTAACTTCCCTGTGCTCCCAGGTTGTGCCTGTAAAAAAACTTTCAGCTTAGTGTGCTAATCCTGGTTAAATACAACTTAAGAAAAAAAAAATAACACTGGGGAAAGGTGGAAAAAGTCTTTTATTAATACGTTATGCAGACAACTGCTGTCAGCCTCTGTTGCAGTGTTTACAACAGTTATGAATAAAAAGCAAATGGGTTGACAATGTGTGTATTGTGGAATGCCTCATATCTCTGTATGTATGTGTTCTATGTGGAATTTCAGAAATGTAGGCACTAGAAGGGGGGGCTCACAAAAAAGTTTTAAGGGGCCCTGGTAAATGTTTTTAGTAAAGATCTGTCTTGCACACAAAGTGTACTTATTGAATAACAGACATACACTGTTAAACCTAGGTATATTGTGTTTGGTCAGACGGCATGTAATTATGGGGTTGCTAAAAGTACAACTCAATTGAAAGTGGGGTGTTGCATTTCAGGTTGATGATCAGATGTGAACGTATTGCAAGTCGGTGTGAAAACAGGAGTGGGATCATAGCATATTATGCTTGAACGGCACTCTCCTGGGGCTATATATAAAGGAATGCATGACTAGTTCAATAGGCAAATGTCTCAGCTGCTTTATTCTACCCCAACAGAAAGCTGAAGCATTCTACATCAGCATGAAACAATAGGGTATAGAGGACTGCAAAACTCTAATACAAAGAGAGAGTGTGTGTCTGGTTAGGGAAGGGGGTGCTTACAAAACTGTGGTAGAAGCCCCTCCTAAACACATTAATAATTGCTGTCCCCACTGTGCATATATATCAGAAACTTCTATCATACACTGCAATTCATTTACACCTAATCAGACATTAGTGTGCGTATCAGGTAATTCTGTGACAAAGTGCTAGAAAAGCAGTGTTATCTTATGAGATTTTAAAACTCACTTCTCTGCTATTCTAGGTAATATCAATGTGAGAAAACTAGAGATGGACTACATACCTTTCACTGAGACAGACAAGGCATTCCTAATGGCAATCAAAAAGGCTTGAAGTGTAAGTTTCACACTTGCAATAGCAGGATACAGTGCCGGTACAGTATTAGGATTTACAGCTCTTTCTACCACAACAACTAAACTGATTTTGGCAACAGTCTGACTGTTGATATTATACTACTATATTCTGTCTTTCTTTTATTACAACAGATGTCATTGACTAATAATTGTAACTGATCTGGGAGAATGTCATGGCTCATTAATTCAGACCTGTAATTGGTACTAGACAGTGGGTCAGTATCTTGAACCGAACTGCAGTATGTGTTTATAACTCTGAGAAGTGTCAGTAACTATTTACGATACCATCACATCAGCATTTGTAAGTACCACCCTCACACATTCTTTATATAGATGTTGCTTTGTACTACAGGAATCACAAGGGTGAACTGAAACCTAAGCATGATGTGTCAGTTTTGGAAATAACTAGGAAGACTAACTGGCTATAAAACATGGCGAAAACAAAGGGGGAAAAGTGTTTAAAGTCTGTTTCCTTGTAAATAAAGTCTACTCAGAAGGAATTACAGTGTTGTGATAAAAATGCCTTTCAACTCTGACACTTAGCTGATTAATAAAACTTACTTGAACTATAGACACAGACACCCACATACCAATAACCCTGTAAGTAATCAAGAAAGAAGGAGTTCACTTAAATAGAAACCAGGCACTGTGTTGTCTGTATATCCATGGCACTCATACTTCATCACCATAGGCTGCTGATGCACATGTGACCTAGGGTAAAATTACGACTCCTCCTCCAAGCCCCTTCTGTAGCCATCTCTCATTCAGTTTAACTTGTGCATCTAATTAAGGCTGCAGCACTATCCCAAACTTCAGTTCAACAGCAAACACAAGGTAATTAAAAAGAACTCAAGATATATGGCACAGACAGTTTGAAACAGTATTTAGAGGACAAGCTAATGTCAATGAATGTCTTTTTCTAAAAAAAAGAAGAAAGGAAGGAAAAGACAGTATAAGGCAAGGACAACAGATGTTTATAGGATAATATATTGCTATACTTTGCATTATATAGCATTGCGTTTACTCAAAATTGTTGCCCAACACAGAGATTGCTAGTATAGGCAAGGAGGCATGAGCCAGTCCCATTTAAAAAGGCCCGCCAGCCGGACTCCTCCCTTATGAATGAGGATATCTGGCTCTAACCTCTATGCAGTCCCTGATTCAGCATCTGTATATGAGGGAGGCACAACATACAAAATTTGAAGAAGGTTCATTACATGGAAGGTAGACCAGGGGAACCCAGTATATTGCTTCCCTTACATAGCGAGATGATGGTGCATAGTGCCTCTCCAGCCAACTTGACTTGTGAACTTAATTAGCTAAGAAAAGCTCCATTTTGAAATCCCCCACAGTCCAGTTTCATGGCATTGGCTCTTGCACATAAATTTGTGCAATTTCAACATTGGTCTGACCTGTTGAGTATAGAGGTGATTTTAGTTTGCGGGGACCATGAGGCAGACAAAGGGTACTAATTAAATATGGAGTCTGACCTCTCATTATTCTGCTGTCTCTCTCAGCCATCACAGTCCCTAGGATGCTGTGCATGCTCCGTCAGGACCCCGAGCATGCGCGGTGTGAATCAGCGCAACGCACATGCGCAGTGTCCTACAATGCCATAGTAAAGAAGGGCAGATGATGCAGGCAGGTGAGAGGTGCTTGCACATGGGCTGGAGCAATCGTGATCACGATCTAGCACCACTGATGGGGAAATGAGCAGCAGAGCAGCTGTTCTACAAGCCAACTAGTTGGAAAGGGGGCTACACTTATAAAAGCAAGCACTGGTTCTGTTTTTCTTCTCTTAAGTGGCAGCACCTAGGCAACTGCAGCACAAAGGCAAATTGAGACATTTAAAGGGCCAGCACATGAACTCATACAGGTGCAGCAGACTCAAATGAGGAGCACAGAGTAATCTCTCAGGAGGAGGCACATGCCACAGCAGGTCCAGTCTACCTTTCACAGCACTGTTATGATCAGACAGCAGTTTACAACTGAGCAGTTTTTTAAAAAAGTAAAAAAAAAAAAAAAAGATTTTAACAAGGACGTTTCACTAACTTCCCTTCACTTGCTGTCTTGCAGATGTCTGCAGTAAGGGAATGGGCATCATGTGAAGTGCTTCTACTGCCCCAATAGAAGGGCCCATTGTGTCCTGCTTGCGAACTGGACAACCATGACACTACAATGGATGCCCACCAGCCCAGCAAGGCTGGCACTAGTACCCCCTGGCATACTGACCTTGTGACAGTGGCTCTCCAAAAGGCTACAGCAGCCATGATGGAAAGCCAACAAAGCTTTATGCTCTGAGTATTGGAACGAATGTCCAGTTTCAATAATACAAAGTCACTCCCGGTGTCAATGTCTACAACAGCTCCCCACATTCATTCAGGAAGACCTAGAATCAATCAACCAAGGGTCTTATCCCCCATACAAGCAACAGGGGAAAGTGATGACAACTCCATGGACGGACTTGATGAGGATGAGGCTGAGGACATTCTTTCCCAACATGACAGTGGGCAGGACTCTGAGCATGAGCCAGATACAGAAGGGGCTACAATACCAGGGATCCCAACCCCTGAAGCCTTGTCAATTGCATTGAGGCTATTCACTTCAGAGAACATCACAGACTTGGTTCTCCCAATACGCAACACATTAGTGTTCAAACAACCACCACCACCGCTGGACAGGGAACTGGACCCAATATTCTAGCCACTGCCCAAAATTGAACAATTCTTCTCAGTATGTCCCACAATACAGGACATTATCATGAAGGAGTGGGAGGCATCAGACCCGGCTAGGTTGCCGGAAAAGAGGTCCCTGGACAGGCTATACCCCTTACAGGAGGATAGCCTGAGGACATGGTGCACGGCACCTAAGATTGACCTAAAAATAGTGGAGCTCAATAAGAGAACGGTCTTTCCTGCAGAGGGTACAGATGCCCTGAAGGATCCAGTAGACAAAAGGGTAGAAGATCTACTAAAGAAAATGCATGAAATAACCGGGCAATCAGTCAGAACAGCCACAACTACAATATATGAGACACAAGCCCCGATCAGGTGGCTAGATGAAATCACCAAAACACTCGCACTCTATTCACAGGAAGCACAGCTGCTAGAACAGACTCTGCAAGTGGCTAGGTACATAGGGGACATGTTCGTGGACACACTTAAAATGAGCACTGGAACAGCGGCAGTGGTGAATAAGGCAAGATGGAACTTGTGGCTGAAACTGTGGAATGCAGACAATGAATCAAAGGCTAGGCTACTTAAGCTGCCTTTTAAGGGCAATAAAGTATTTGGCAATGGCCTCCAAGAATTTCTAAGGTGCAGAAACCAGGGCGCAGACACAGAGGGCGATAAGGACAGAGGGTATCTACCATCCCGCAGAGGGAGATCCTAGTCCTTTCGGCCTCACTCAGATAGAAGTTCTCACACTTCCACACCTCCTTTCATGATAGGAAGGTCACTACCTGAAACAGGTACAATTATCAAAACAAGGGGCAGAATTCTTACAGAGGAAGAGGGACCACCTTTAGATGGAGGTTCACTAACCAGAGATGAAGGGCAACCAGGAGATCCAGTCAATGACTACCCCAGGACACCACAACTGCACAGACTTCACACCCAACCACCCACAGCAAGTACCCTACCAATAGAGGGGAGGCTCCAACAATTCAGTCCAGTATAGGCAAAAACAACCTTGGACAGATGGGTGAACAAGGTGGTGACTCAGGGACATGCAATAGAATTCTGGCACACACCACATGAAAACAGAGTGCTAGTATCGCCAGTATCAAAGAAAAAAATGCCCAATAAGGTGGATTCAGGACATTTTAGAAATGTTTCTGGAAATAAATGTCATACAAAAAGTACCACAGGATGAGCTGGGCTGGGGAATATACTTAATCTTTTTTCCTGGTTCCAAAGAAAACAGGGGACTTTTAACCAGTTCTGGACCTCAAACATGTAAGCAAATGCATAACCACAAAGTGGTTCAAAATGGAGACCATAAGATGAACAATCAAGCTGATAAGGGTGGGAGACTTCCTGACTTCCATTGACCTCAAGGACGCATACCTCCACATACCCATGCACTCAGCACACACAAAGTACCTCAGATTCCAAATCCTGGGGCACCATTACCAATTCAAGACTCTTCCATTTGGCCTAGCATCAGCACCAAGAGTGTTCACAAAGGTCTTAGTGGTCTTAGAAGTAAAGCTAAAAGAGGAGGGAGTGCACATCATTCCCTACCTCGACGATTGGCTTATCAGGACAAGGTACTATCAAGAATCACAGAAAGCAACCTCAAGAGCACTACAGATACTGGAAGAGCACAGCTAGGTCATAAATACTGAAAAGAGCTGCCTGACTCCATCTCAATGCATAGAGCACCTAGGGGCAAGGATAGACGCACAGTCAGGACTAGTCCAGCCAAAGCAAATGCAAATAGACAACTTCACAAGACTTACAAGCCAATTACTGAACAGCACCACACCAAACATGGCACAGGTTTCTCAGCTTCTGGGATGCATGTCCTCATGCATCAACCTCATCACCTGGGCAAGATGGAACATAAGGCCCCTTCAAATGTTGCTACTATAATACGGGTCCCCTTAAAATAAAGATGACAGACAGAGTCAGGACATCACTGCATTGGTGGACAAACCCTCAACATCTGTACAAGGGACAGCCACTAGAGATATCACACTAGGTCACCAACTAAACAAATGCAAGCCTAAGGGGGTGGGGAGCATCCATGGGCTAAAGGTCAGCCCAGGGTCAGCGGTCTCTCAAAGAAAGGAAAATGCCAATCAACATAATGGAAATGAGAGTGGAATACAATGCATTGATAGCCTTTCAAGCACAAATTGCACAGAGGTCTGTGCTGATACGGTCGGACAACAGAGCAGCAGTCTTGTATATTACCAAACAAGGGGGCACCAAGAGCTTGGCTCTCCAATGGGAGATGAATACCATTATGACATGGACACAGCAGAACCTCAAACATATCACAGCCCTCCACCTGGCAGGCAAGCTGAACGTGACAGCAGATTGGCTAAGTCATGAACAAATAAACCCAAGGGAGTGACAGCTTCATCCACAAGTATTTCAAACAATCCAAAGAAAATGGGGCACAGTAGCCAGGGATCTTATGGTGACCAGCAAGAACTCTCAATCACACAAGTTCTACTCCAGGTTCAGGGAACCACTGTTGATAGGAGTGGACATGCTATCAATACCATGGATACATGATTATGCTTACATGTTTCTCCCACTACCCCTGATAAAACAAGTACTATCAAAGATCAGACAATCATGAAGAATAACAATGCTCATAGCACCTTGCTAGCAGAGGAGGTCATGGTTCACAACAATCATAGCTATGGCAATGGACAGAATGACCCTGCCAACACGCCCGGACATACCGATTCAAAGACCAATCACTCACCCCAATCCAGACAACCTCAGGCTCATGGCCTGGCTTCTGAAAGGGAGAGACTGCTAAAGGTGGGTTACCATGAGACATGCATCAACACCATAATCCAGTCACATTGAAGTTCCACCACATCAATCAACCTATACCAGACAATGGTCAATATTTTCATCTTGGTGCAGTTCAAGGGCAATTCGACCACAATCTCCCTCAGTACCAGACATCCTGCTGTATCTGCAACAGGGTCTGGACAAAGCCTTATCAGCATCAACACTGAGAGTGCAAGTATCAGCAATTGGGGCAGTGACCGGTGCAATAGAAGGGGTCAGTCTGGCATCTCACCCAGTCATTATCCGCTTCCTCAAGGCAGCAGGCAACCTACTCCCCAGAGTCAGAGTGACCGTACCCTCATGGGACCTAACACTGGTATTAAAAGCCCTGACAGAGACACCATTTGAACCAATCTCAAGCATCGAAGTGTACTGGTTAGACCTAAAAACAGTACTACTTGTAGCAGTGTGTTCCGCCCGCAGAGTCAGGGAATTGACAGCTCTATCATGTAAAGAATCATTCACTACATTCACGGGGCAAGAAGCTATTCTACGAATGGTATCTTCATTCATTCTGAAGGTCAGTACCACATTCCATACTGATCAGATCATCGAGCTCCTGACTTTCTTTGAGGAGCCCACAAATGAGTGAGGTAGAGCTCCTCACAAATTGGATGTCAAGAGGACACTACAAGCATACATAGAAAGAACAGCACCACTCAGACACATGGAGAGGTTGTTTGTCCTCTCGTTAAGACATAAAAAGGGTTCTCCAACAGCAAAGAGCACTATCACAACTTGGATAAAGAAGGCCATAAAGGAGGCATATAAAGCAAAACACAAGGTACCACCCATGGAAATAAAGGCACACTCAACCAGGGCAGTTGTGACATCCTGGGCAGAGAGAATCACATCTAATACACAGGAGATATGTGCAGCCACAACCTGGTCCATGATATACACTTTTACCAGACATTACAGGCTGGACACAGAATGGCCTCAGAACAATACTTTCGGACACAAGGTACTGCTAACTGCCACCTGGGGTAGCTCCCCCCATCCTAATTGAGAAGCACTGCTTCTTACAGACCATATGGTAATGAAGGGTGAGTGCCATGGTTATACAGACAACACAATGGTAGTTTACTCACCTGGTAAAGGTGATTGTGTTACTGTATATCCATGGCACTCTGGCCCACCCGGAGGAGCCGGGTGTAGATGAATGCATCCTTATTAATAATGTAAGGTTTGATATGCCAAGAATAGAGTTCATACAGAAGTAGAGTATTGTAAACCAGTTCCAGTTCATAAAGTAGAAGATTTGAACACTTTTTAGCCTAATAGACAGACTGCATGGAGAATAACACATTTTTTCACAGCTCAGGAAGTATCAAAACTGAATAAGAGATGGCTACAGAAGGGGCTTGGAGGAGGATTCGTTATTTGAACCTAGGTCACATGTGCATCAGCAGCCTGTCAGGCATACATAACCCTATGGTGATGAAGTGCGAGTGCCATGGATGTACACTAACACAATCACTTTTACCAGGAGCGTAAACTACCATTAAACGTAGTGCTAAGATGTTAAATTCTGAGTATCTTGACAGATGGACAACAATCTCTTGCAAGACGGACCTCTTTACATTATTTATAAATGTTGATGAACTGCTTGAGAATTTATTAGGAATTAGAATTAGTTTAGAATAAACAAATTCCCATTTATCGATCCATCCACATATTTAATATTGAAATAATGTCTCAGCCTTAAATTAATGTACTGTGTTAAAATTAATATGATATTGAAAGCTTTAGCTCAGATACCTGGCATGATCGTCGTTCTAAAAAGAGTTCAGCTGTATAAAACATTTTTTTTTTTATGACCATTACTGCCCCCTATCAAAGCCTTTGACTGTGAGGGGAAGCACTGGGTATGTTTAGTCATGTCCATCTGGTTTGTCTTCTCGCTGAGAGGTGCATGTGCTTGTTTTTATTTTCTGTGCACATTTAATGTATTTAATAAATCATTTTTGTTCATCAGTAAGCTACGATTTCATGTGGTCTTGTGTGCATTTATCTTTTCATGTATTTCTGTTATAAAAAAATTCCCACATCTCTCCTTCTGCCTACCCCCCCCCCATGCTCAACCATGGCCCTGCTCCCCATGCAACATATCTCTCTCTCTCTCTCTCTCTCTCTGCACCCTCAAAAAGATTCAAGCTTTATCAGTTTCAAACATGCCACTCTCTGGCATTTGAGTTCAACTCCACCCCCCTTAATATTCTTCTCAGTTAAAGGTGTATATATATATATATACTTATACTGGAAGTAGTTCCTTAGGAAATACATCCAGATAAAATCCACTTAATGGCTCATTTTTAATGACTTCATTGAAAATGAGCTTGCTCGGTGGATCCTTATCCTGGTAAAACAATAAGCAAACACTAATGCAGTGATCTTCAGTACCAGGCAGCGTAATCTGGGTGCCTAGCTGTGAATCTGGACATGTAGGTTTGAATCCCACTACTATACTCTCTATGAGACTAAGCAAATCATTTATCACCCCTGAGCAATTTTTGTTGGCAGTGCATGAAGTGCAGTATGTGTATGTTCCTTACTCTATAAAGCATAGGCACAGTCCTTATTCCATAAAATACATGTAGCGTGCTTTGTTAAATAAAAAGTCTGCAAGTTCAATATTCTTAGTGCATGTGCAACCAAGCTCTGACTGTCCCTAAAACTGCTACTACATTTGCACAGCAGTACATAATTTGCTTGTCCTGCCCTGCAAAGAGGACAAATAGGGAATGTGGTAACATTCCAGTACTGAACAAGCACAGCTTCCAAAGGACCAACCAAGTGGCTATAGACATTGGAATTTACTTGGTTGAATTTTTATAACTTGTCACTGACAAATGTCCCTCTGGAGGGAATTTGGACTTAAAATTAATCAAATGTAATGCCAGTCATACTTAAGTTCTTTATGATACAAGACCCTAGTGTGAATGAGTTCTTGTAGCCTAGAGTAATTGGGGATGGAGATTCTTAGCATTCTGGGGTGGTGCTATTAGGCAATATTTTGGATAGCTTATCTATGTATTAGTTCATATTCAATTAATTCATTGGATTTGTGTTTTATATTGGAGAGGGTAGGCTGAAATGATGTAAAAACACCATCCCTAGTTAAACCTTTTGGTGTACGCATTTTAGCCATTCATAAAGCTGCAGGGTGGGAGTGAAACACCATTGGTCTTAACTAGTTTTGAGGGTGGCATCTATTCAGTTTGTTTAATGTATTTGGTGAGTAGGTACATTAAATAAATACACTGATATAATTGTCCCCAAAATGTTGGGCAGATTTTCCTAGTTCTGCATGTACAGGATGTATTTTTCACAGTAAATATATTAAAAAGCACTGAATAGATGCCACCCTTGCAGACAGCCAGCCTGGTGGCATTTCCTCCCACACTCAGTTTTTTTTTTATCAAGGGGTAAAATTTGTGGCTACTGTTGTTATTTAAAAATATAATTTTGTAATAGATTTATTACAATACAGACAAACATACAAAAGAGAAGTAGCAAAGACAAAAAGTTACATTTAATGATTTTACTCTTTCACCTATTTTGAAACTGTTCAGAACTCTTTATGGTTTCTAAGTTGATATTTTTCATAAAAGGAACCATAGACCAGGACGTAACTGATTCCGATAGTAACCAGTGATGTACGGTACATTATGTACTTGAGCAGGTTTGGGGTGCGCAGCTTCAGGTGGAGCCAATCATTGATGAAAGCTATGGCAGTAAACTGTTGGACTGAGTGCACAGAGCAAGTACACATTCTGTAAAGTTCTAATAAATACTTTTTATCTTGAAGTAGCCATGCTACTTGCAAGAAGGCATTCAAAGAAGCATTGCTGGAGGTATAACTTGAAACTGGAAGCTGAAAGCATTTTATTTTATTTAGCCTCTTCTTTTATTTCATCTGATCTGCCCGACACTGCTTCATGTACTTAATTTGCTTTATTTAGTCAACTCCATCTTGTGTTTTGCTGCTGTTGAAGTGATTTTGGCAGCCCTAGGCAGATTGTATGTACTATATAGTGACATTTCAATTATAAAAGTTTTAATTGTTTGCCATAAGGAAATCATATTGCCTTGTTAATATTGGATATACAGCATTTTGTGAGATAAAACGACCACAGTGATTGTTTCACAGTGACAGTAATCAACTGTACATATTAAATGTAACTTCTTTCAGTTTGTTTTGGTATTTGTAAGACTTGTTGCCTAACTAAATATTCCCACTTTTTTTCAATCTTGTAGAAGGTGGCTAACCCTGTTTAGCATGCAGATGCCATGCATGCTATGTACAGTATATTCCATATTCAATCTCTACCAATGTAGATGGCGCCTTCTGTTATTTATTCAGATAAATGAATATTGACAACAGCTGCAGTCATAGTTGATGTTTTGTTATAACATTTATCAGTCATATTCTAGTCTAATATTTTCAGATGCAATTGATGGTTCAAGATATAACCCACTGATCATGGTATGAGAATGTAAGTATTGGTAACACCAAATTCAGACATATAATTGACAAAAAAAAAAGAAAAATAAAGCTTCCGACAGTTGAATTTGGATGTCAACCCTTCAGGTGAAATAGTGCCTGCCGATGTTATTCCATGACAATGAGCCCTCCCATAGTCTTGCCATATCTAGCCTAGAGGTAAGAGGAATGAGGTGTGAACAAGCTTGGTACATCCAGCAGACCAGACCCGAGTTTGATTCTCACAACCTCCACTTGCATACTGTGTGACTCTGAGCAAGTCACTTAACTGCCCAGTGCTCCCAGGTCGCCCCTGAAAACAGGCACTTGTGCCTAGTGGGCCTTACCTGGTTACCAAAGACTAAAAAAATATTCCCTAATTCTTTCATTCAGACTACTGTGACAGAAAACTATTCCCACTCAGCCACAACAGAAAACTTTTGGAACAAAATGATAACAAGAATTTGTCAATGCCAAATGTTGATTGCTGATAAGTGCTGTGTAGGTATTTGGAAGTGAAAGTACCATGCCTAAGAACTGTCATGTACCCCCCTTCCCAAGACTTCCACTATGTCTTTCTGTTCAGTATTCACAGAAGAGAGGGAGGGGCAAGGGCCACAGCAGTTGCAAAGGCGTGAAGAGGTGGACAATTGTCCATCCACAGGCAGAAGAATCCTGTAGAAGGTGAATAAATTAACGGTGGACAAAGCGAGGGGACCAGATGGCATACACCCAAGGATATTAAAAGAACTGTGAAGGGAGATAGCAGTACCTCTGGCAGCCATGTTCACTGAGTCATTCAACACAGGGGTGGTTCCAGAGATTTGGAGGAGGGCACATGTGGTCCGGCTATAGAAATAGAACAGTACTTATTTATTTATTTAGCTTTGTTAACCAGGTAAGTACTCTAGACAAAACATATGCCTATTTTCAGTTACGACCCGGGTGAGTACAGGAATTGAAAATGCATACACAAACAAGTACATACAGAGTACAACCTAAAGCAAGTAAGGCAGGTACACTGGAATCAGAAAAAGCATGGCATACATAGCAAGATAACTCAGGTTTCAACAGTGGCACAATCAAGTATAAAATCAATACAGAGTCATGAAGACAATGCTCAGCAGCATAAACAGGTGTTACATGAGGTCCCTGCACCCTAATTGGTACCCTTAGAGGTACACCATAGACAGCTAACACTTAAGTATAGGTTATACTAACATATAGGGCTAAGGGCATCTACCGTACAAGAGTAGATGTCAGGATATGAATGCATACTGTTGTAATACACTTTGCTTGCTAACACATATATTCTCCTATGTATTTGCTGTGTATTTATTACTTGTAAGATGCCAAGGCATCTGTGTCCTTGGAATAATTATGATATGTAAGTCAGCATTGCCACCTTTTGGTGATTTGTACTACTACACTGAGTTATGTAAGACTCTGTATAAGAACTCTTTTCTTCACAAACTGATGACTATACAAAATTGTATAATGTTATCTTAGACCATGGAGCCTACTCTAATTTAGCCAATAGGGCTCATCTCTGTAACTAGAAATGTTTCTATCTTACAGTAACCATAGTAATTATCATAGGTATATAATGTAATACACTAGTCTTACACCTCGGAGACCTTAGGAGAGACCCCAAGAGACACAGAGAAACCTCAAGGTATAGGGAATGCTTAGCACTGGATCCCGGTTCGTATTGGTAAGAACTGGTTAGGGCAACTGTGATTTATCCTTTTGGTAGTAATAAACTTGTTTATTACTCTTATGCAACATGTCTGTGATTACTTGCATTCCCAATATCGTCAAGAACCTGAAAGTGAGGTTTAGACCTCCTAACAAATTGGAGACCGTGTGCAGGTGATATTTGTTGTTTGTAAGTTTTCACTTGTTGCTAGAACTTTTTCTCTTTCCCATGGGGACAGTAGGTGTATATTCCCGTATCACCTCTCCCATTTTAAAACTAATTTGTAGTAACTTACAAAGTCTGGCTGTCATCCTTTTGGGTGTGGTCGATGCAGACTCGACTCACTCCATCACAGCTTTGGTTTGTAAGTCTACAACCTTTACAGTAGCCCAGCTGTGTGTAAAGTGCTCCTGCTGTGGATCGATACACAGCACGGCGCCTTTTTACAGTTTGATTTTTTCGTTTCCTCCCACAGAATGGCCACTGTATCAAATATCTGTGCAGAACTGAGACCTGATGTCTCGAACTTCCTTACCTCCCAAGGATGATGGGCTGACTTCGCGCAGGACGCAAGTCAATCCGAAAACCCTATACTGGGGATTTCAACCCAGTTCACGAAGACAAGACAATCAGCCAATAAGGGACAAGCTAAAGGGTTGATGGTCATGACTCTCTATGCTGCTCTGGAAGCCTCCGAAGTGAGGTTTCGACTCTTGATCTGCAAATTTCATCTCTTAAGCAACAGACGGATTTGCAGGAAACAGAATGTATCAGACTGCAGCAGAACTTGGAGTCTGAACTCCAAACTCTACGGAATGAAAAGGATTCACTATTGCATCATTCAACTCAAGCTGGTGAACAGGAACTCTGTATGTTGAAACAGGAATATAAAAGTTTGAGGGGATCATGTGATGAGCTAAGTCAGAGAAGACATCCTCCGTGCTGCTCCGAGGCCCTAAGTTAATTAAAAGGCTTTAAAGTTTCTGGGATCAGTTTAAATTGTACTAAAATATTCATACTCAATTGGTGAGGTATTGTAGACTTGAACTGTGGTGACGTGGTGCAAGACTGAGACATATACAAGAGCGGCAACGCTGCAAGTGCTTGGTGGTAGCACTAGGCCACGGCACACCACTGAGATGGAAGCTGAGAAAGTGGAGCCACTCGCGGGGAGATCCCCCACTACCAAGAGACTGAAGCCCCAATCTCCCACCACTAACGAGCAAGAGGAGGTGACAGAAAAGGAAGGGGGAGCCTACTCGAGCAGCGAGGATATACAAGAAATAAAGCAGATGTTGCAGGGGCTTGTAGTGGACTTTGCAGCAGTAAAACTGGTGCTGCAATCACTGGCACAGAGAATGGGGGACACCGAGGTTTGGATCTCCTCCCAGGAAAGGAAAGTTTCAATGATCGAACAGGAGCTTGTGATGGTCAGAAAGCAAGTTAAGAAACTCGAAGAGAGAGAGAATAGAGGACCAAGAATCGAGGACCCGAAGGAATAATCTGATTCTGGCAGGGCTGCCTGAGAGGGCTGAAGGCTCAGATTGTGTATCATATATACAAGATATGTTGCTTAAGCTGTTTGGCCCCACGCCATATGGGGATGCATTTAATTTAGAAAGAGCACATAGGGCTTTGAGAGAGCTACCACCACCGGGGGCAAGATTTCAGGTAATTATTATGCACTTCCTTAATTACAAAGAAAAAGCCCACGTGTTGTCTGCTGCCAGGTGAAAGAAGTCAATGCAGTGGAATGGCGCCTCCTTCTGGTTATTTAAAGACCAAACACCCACGGTAAGAGAAAAGCAGAAGGAATCTGCGGATATCAAGAAGAAACTATACCTCGTGGGAATCAAGTTTCGGCTACAGTATCCTGCAACATTAGTGGTGCGGCTTCAAACTGGAGAGAAGAGATTCCTCATGGCAAAGGATGCTTTAGAAGGGCTAAGAGTGGAGCTCCCCACGCTATTTAGATCACCCAGCTGAACTGCTCCAGATGAAAAGGGGAGCTATCCTGACTGGCCAGTTGGTGACTGTAGAGACTTAAAAAGATTCTCAAACTTAATTTTCCAGTCAGATTGCTGGATTCACAGCTATATGGGGGGGGCCAAAAGAGCTCTATTACCTCAAGTGGGGTTGGAGAGGGTGATCTGTAGGGGAAGAAAGGCTGAATGATTTATTATAGAGATGGGGCAGTGGAGCAGAATTGAAAGTGAATATATAAGTAGTGGGGGTGGAAGATTAGGGATTGGAGCCGGATGGGTGGCTGGGTGAACAGTGTAAGTTGGGATTTGGAGGAGGACTCCTTTCATGGGGGATGTAGAGAGAAAGCTAATTAGACAGAGTGTGAGGGACGGAATTTAGATAAGTGGAAGGAGGTAACACCCCGAGGTAATATTAGGGGAGTAGATAAGGTGAGGGGGTAGCCTCTGGGGCCCGGTAATTCCCATCGCCATTCATAACAGGAGGGTTTGGACTTTGCACATGAAGGGGGCTTACATTGGAGGTAGTTAACTTTTAATTTTGGGTTCTCAGGGGGAGAAGAATAATGGGAGATCCTTTTTCTTCCCTTTCTTTTACCCGATGCTCCCTGAGGTGATTGCTTTGCGGGAAAGGAAAGAGGAGATGGATAGGGGCTATGAAGAACTATGGGCGACAGGCACTGGCCAATAGCATTACCAGAGGGCGTCTTATCCCCTAGGTATGGATTAGTACTTCACTAAAGGACGGCCCAATAACACTACCTTATTGAAAGGTTCTAGGATGGTGTCTGGTGAAGCTTAGGTAAAAGGGGGCAAAGGCTCAAGGGTTGCTGGGTAGAAATTAGAAAGGGTCACATAAATGGTGGGAAGTATTGCGTTAGAAATGTTCAGTTAACACTGTCTCCTAACAAATGGGAGTTGAGACGAGGATGGTTACTAATTTTTTTTTTAATTTTATATGATGTTGAGACTATCTTCAAACTGCATAGGCAAGGCTTAGAGGAGGGTGAGGTTCGAAGGTTGGAAGACTGGATGGATTGGGAGAAGAGGGGGATTTAGGGGAGTAAGGTAGTTGTATAGCAGATTTTTTTTGTTTCTAGGTTAGATCCCGGAGCTGCTTAGGTGAGGGAGGGGCTGGAGAGTAGCATAAGAGGGAGTTCATCTATGATCCGATATCTGGAAGGCGAGCGATCTAGGGATCGGGGGCAGAGGGGGAGGGGGTAACGGGGAGCTGGAAAGAGAGAGAGAGTCCACCATGGTAGGAGAGAAGGAGGCAGACCCTGATAGTGCTCAGAGAGTTAGTTTATTCATAACAAGTTTTGGTATTGTTTATGGCTAGTGTCAGAATAATTTCTTGGAATGTTAAAGGACTCAGGGGTAGAAGTAAAAGAATGGCAATCCTGAGACATATGGATCATATGGGGCCCACATTGTTGCCTTACAAGAAACACACTTGCTGACGGAACAGCTGAGTAACCTTAGGCCACTTTGGGTGGGGCAAGTTTATGGGGTAGGTAAGGAAAGGGCCTCGGGGGGTATAGATACTATTAAAGAAAACCTGTCTATATAAAGTAGATCAAGCGATTGCAAGGGAAGATGGAAGAGGGATTTACATCTCAGGCCTTTTGAATGGCAAGGCGATCTTGGTTGCTTCCATTTAAGGGCTGACACCTCCCAATCTGGAATTTTTTGCCTCAATAGAGAGGGACATAGTTGTTTTTCCCATGCACCCCCTTATCCTGGCAGGGGATACATACTCCAATAACCAGGAGGATAGGATCCCACCTGCCAGAGGGCCTTTAACTAAGGCTCAAATTGCTTTAAATAGGTTGCTAGAGGTTGCGGCTTTGGTGGACCTGATTCGGACCCACTCTACTGGGGGACATACCACGACATTTTACTCAGCTGCGGACAAGACCCAATCTTGAATTGATTTTTTTCTGGTAAATAGGGAGGCACTTATGGATATTAAGAATATGACAACAGGGGGTAGAATTTTTTCTGATCACTCTCTGAATCAATTGAGCTAGGAACCCAAATCAGGACCTCCTGGACCATATCAGTGGAGATTAAATGATTCAGTAGTGATGGAGACCTCAAATAAGAGCAAGCTCAAAGAGGCATTGTTAGAGATTATACAGCAACAGTTGCCCACATTGCAAAATAAAAAGCTGGCGTGGCCAACTTGTAAAGTGCTATATGCAGGAGTGGCCCTGGAGCTGGCTGCACAAAGAAGCAAGCAGAGGAGGGCAAAAGAATTCATTCTAGGGGCAATCAACTCGCTGATGCCTCTGGAGTGGTCCATGAGGGAAATCGACAGGGAACTTAAAAGTTTAAGAAGGGAATGGGCGGATATTGTTTATGGTAAAGTAGATTTCTGGTTGGAAAAGATTAAAGCTAAATATTTTTTGCTGGGAGACATCCCTGGATGTTTGCTGGTGGCTAGAGTCAAGGAGTGGGAAGCGAGTAGAATGGTGACAGCCATCCGATATGTGGGAAAGCTCATAACAGACTCCCAGGAAATGGCAGATGCTTCCGTGTCCTATTTTAAATAACTGTATCAACCTAGGAACACTGGAGGGGAGAAAGAAATTAAAACTTATTTGGAGGGAGTGCTCCTACCTGTTCTAGACCCTGCTCAGGCTAAGGAATTGATGGCTCCTATAGGGGCAGCGGAGATTACTGAAGTGGTGAGGTTCCTGCCCGCTGATAAAACACCGGGGCCAGATGGCCTTACAGCAAAGTTCTACCAGGCCCATATTCACACTATACTACCCATGCTTCTAGAATTTTTTAGTGCTATAATGCAGGATGGAGTGTCTCATCCCCCACTATACCAGGCGTACATTACATTAATCCCCAAACCAGACAAGTCCAGGGATGTGCCCAGCAATTATAGGCCCATAGCATTAATCAGGACATCAAGATTCTTACAAGAATTTTGGCTAGCAGAATTTGGCAGATTGCTCCTAGCTTAATCAGCCAGGAACAAGTGGGATTCTTGCCAGGGAAGGGGTACATGATGCATTGAAAAAACAACTTCATATTTTAAATTTTGCATCGGATTCTCAATTACCCTTAGCTTTAATATCTCTAGATGCTGAAAAGACCTTCGATAGGGTCTCTCTTCCTTTCCTCTTTGCTACAATGGAGAGGATGGGCTTCCCCGAGGGCCTGCTTAGAGGTATTAGGAATCTATACGCCACCCCGACGGCCAGAGTTTTATGTAACGGCTATATTTCGCAGGAAATTCAGTTGGAGAATGGGACCCGTCAGGGATGTCCTCTCTCTCCGATATTATTTAACATCTATTTAGAGCCCTTGTTGAGAGCAATTAATAATGACAGGCATATAAAGGGGGTTGAGATAGCGGGAAGAGAGCTAAAATTTTCAGTTTTTGCAGACGATGTACTCCTGCATTTACAAGATCCGGCGGCTCGTTTTGAGAGGACAAGAGAATAAATAGGGCGATTTGCTAAAGTCTCAAATTATAAATTAAACTTGACTAAAACCCAAATTCTCCCGCTGACGCCATATGTATATAGGGCAGATTTTGCTCCACTGAGAGTCCAATGGGTGATAGACAAGATTAAATATCTGGGTATTTGGATCACAGCGAATACTGAGACGGAGGCCGAAATAAATATGGAAGGGACTATATCAGCTATCAGGGGTGATCTAGTAAGATGGAATAAGCTCCCCTTGAATTTTATGGCCAGACTGGGGCTTATTAAGATGAACCTACTACCTAGGCTGTTATATCCAGTGTACTTAGCCCCATATAGTATCCCCAAAATATGGTTTAAAATGATTAGGAAGCTACTCTCAGACTTTCTGTGGAACTCTAAGCTTAATAGGAAAAAGTATAATGTTCTGCGACTGACATATTCTCTGGGAGGGATTAAGTTGCCAGATCTCCACTTATACTATGTAGTGGGACAGTTGGGTCTGATGACTCAATGGGGTAGAAGTACTGAGGGGGAGACCTATATTCCAGATTGGCTGTATCTGGAGATCCAAATGTTGAAAGACTCTGGCCTTTCTCCAGAGGCATCATTGTATGCCAATATAGGCAAGTGTTTAAAAAAGGAGTTTGGGAATCCAATCTTCAAGGCGGCGGAGGCTTGGTGGTAACTTCTGACCCCGACTCGGAAAAAGGACCAAATGAGGGCCCAAGAGCAACCATTGGTGGGCAATCCTAACTTAGTCATTGGGGGTCAAGTAATTAGGGGGAGAGGGGCTAAACAGGTCTTGGGCCTGAAACTAAAAGATGTCAACCAGGATAATAGGGTGGTCCTCCCGATTCAATGTGAGGGGATGCCCTTCTTTCAAAGGCTACAACTTACACGGATGCTGGAGGAGGTATTAAGGAGGTCAGGGGGTCTCACAGACTGTTCTTTTAAATGGGATATGCTGAAAGAGGTGGATCTGAAATCTAGATCCCTGTCGCAAATATATAAAGTTCTTCTGGATTTTTATAGTTTGAACTCTCCTATAACAGTGCCATACTGGGACAATGTGTTGGCCCCTCGAAACATTGATTGGGTCAACATATGGAAAAACAACAAATATATAGTTATACCTAAGTACAGGAGCATGCATTTAGAGACCTTAGACAGATAGACCTGTGTTTTAGGTGTGAAGTAGGGAGATGAGATCTCTTGCATGTGCTGTGGGATTGTAGCAAAATATCGCCCCCCTCTAGGATGAAATCAAGAGACAGATGGACCCAATGCTAGACTACTCAGAATTTATAACACAAGAGATACAGTATGTGTCCTAGGCAATCTATGGCAAATCTCTGCTGTTACACCTAAATATCATTTATCCTTGATGGCTGCAGTAATTAAATCATTTGTGGTATAACACTGGAAGGATGACCAAGCTTATGTCTATAAGCAGTGGGCTGGAGATCTCTTGAGGGCTCTGGGTAGAATAAAGAGACATCTATACTCAGAAGGGAGAAAAGGGTTATATGCCAAAAGATGGGCAGCGCTAGAGGCGATATACTCCCACCAGGATGCATATGCCCAGACACAGGTCTGTCTGTCGGGCTGCGATTAGCGGGAGGAATTTCTGCTGGAATGAGTGATAGGCATTTGGAAACTAGAGAGACTTAAGTGTTTTGTTATAGGAATATATTTGACTGGGTAAGGTTTTCGGACAAAGTTAATAGTTAGGTGTTAGGGTCTGCCGAGTTAATATGAGGGGATGGGGACTCTCTCTCTTTCCAGGGGGCACAGAGGGGGCGCCACCTTTTAAATAGATTGTTCCTAAGAGGAGCCAGGATCACAGAACATGTATTGGGCTGCAGGGGGTTACTACCCAAGTTAATGGGAGAGGGCTAAATCGGTATGCAGTCCTGCTATTTTTATTCATTGTATCAATGGAGTAGGTTTAAGCTCTATTTGGTGGGGGTGGCGCTACCTGCTGTGTGTGTATATAGTTGGATTGTACATAGTTTGCACAGTCAGTTTTGGATTGTGCGCTCTGGGGTTCCCAGGTTTTTGTTTGTTTGGTCACATGTCTGGAAAATGAATAAAGATGTGCTTAAAAAAAAAGGAATGTGAAAGTTTGAGACAGGATAAGGGACAGGTGTTGCAAATGAATGATTTGCTAAGTGCTGAGAATGCTCAGTTGAGTGAGGAAATGGGTGAGCTGCAGGATGAGATAAACCAGGTACGTAATGATTTAGAAGTGTCTATTAGGGACAATCGCGAATTGAGTGCCACGTATAAAGTGTTGCAAAAGCAAAAGCAAGATGAGGTTGATATGGATGTTGCAAGTGTGAGTCATACTGAATGTAGAACCAAAATGGCAATACTGCACCATCAGTGGGAGGTTCTGGCTGGACATGTTAAGGCAATGGGAGGTTTAGCCCCTGCCTTACATACGTCATTTGAAGGGGAGTTGTCAGATGATGACATTTCATAATACAATGCCCAGTCACACCCCTACTATGGCCCAGAGACCACACCCAGCCATCCACAACATGGTGGGTCCCCACTACACCCTCACAATGTCATAAGCCATTGATGTTGTGACGCCCATCATGGGAGATGCCAACATGGCGGCCCCCATGATTGGGGAAAGCAGGCGCAGGCCTGGTCCTGACGGCACCACCAATAGCCATTATTAATGTTGAAGATAAGCATGAGATAGAAACCATGACTGAAACTGTGATAGGCAATGTACCCCTTCCTGAGAGAAGTAAACGGGCCATTAAAACTCTGATTAGGCAGCTTCTGCAAGAGACTGGCACTCAGGAAGGTGTTGTCCACACTGCGGCCGAAGCTGCAGCTCGGGCCGCCCTGGACGGCGCTCGAGACAATCTACCTCTGCCTGATCGACCCAGCAATCCCCTACAAATGGCCTACTCTGTTCAGCAAATAGCTGATAGCATCGGTCGGATGAACCCATCTGACAATCTCAGCTGTCACTTGGAAAAGGTGCGTTCTAAATGCGAGATGCTTAGCCTCGCTGCAGAATATCAGGTCCAAATACTACTCCAGACCGTTGATCCTAGTTTGTGGGCCAAACTCCCCGATGCCATCCGCCAGGATGGGAATGCCACCTTTGATGAGGTTGCAGCAGAGCTCATTTCTGCTCACAGCCCAGGTGTAGTAGGAGTGATGCTTGCATACCCTGTAAAACAGAATGCAAAGGAAAGTCCAGCGACTTACCACCAGAGACTTTGGATGGCCTACCAAGCAGGAAAGCACTTGGCACAAGAAGCTGTGGATGTAGATCTTATTGAATATAAGACCCTGTTCCTTATGAACATGATTCCAGCAGTACGAGAAAAGGTATAGCCAACCACCTACCCCAATATGGATAGGTTTGCCGACATCCTTCGGAAAACCGAGAGAGTGTATCAACTCTACATTCATGATCTGGGCTCCCGGTTCCAAGCAGGTAGCCACCATGGAGTCTACTACTGAGGCAATGACGCACTACAAAGTGGAAGGGCAGGCCCAATACCAGCAGGCCCAACACCAACAAGCCCCTCCAGCTGATAACCAACACTCCCAACAGGCCCATCAACAACTGCAACCGCAACAACAGTAGGGTGGGAACCAGAATTGGCATAAGTATAAAACGCATAAGGGTAAAGATAAACAACAGCAAAAAACAGGCCCTTCATATAGGGAAATAGCCAAAGAGAACTGGAAATTCCGAGAGCTCCTGGGACAAGTGCTCTCTGTAGCAGATACTGTTCTCACACAGGCCCTTGCAGTGGTACAACCCGGTAACCCAGACCCTAACTGGTCATGGGGACACTGGTGGTGCAGGCCCTTAGGCCCATACAGGCCTGAACCCAGAAGCTCCTCCCTATATAGCATCAGTGCAGCATGGTAAAGTGATTCACAAAAGTCAGGCCCAACCTCTCCATGCTCCCAGCAGTACAGATTGACAATTACAGGCCCCAGTCCGGATTGTAAACAAGCTAGTCTTGGACACAAATGGAATGCCTTGCACGGAGGTCGAGGTTGGGGGCCGCCTACTAGTAGTCTTGTTAGATACAGGTGCTGCTGTATCTGTGTTACATGATGAACACCCAGACACATCCCCTTTTTCCGCCGGACAGAGGACCAACATGTCAGAAGTTGAGGGTACTAGATTATTTGCATACCGTTCTCTACCCTTACTGGCCATCTAAACGCCTCACACACCTTCCAACTAATGGTATTGCATGATCATCCCAGTATCATAGGGATTGACTTCCTTGCACCACATGACTGTGTGGTGGACCTAGCCAACATGCTACTGATACAGATTCAGGGTCAATATCATTCCATTTTGATTCCTGATTCACACGTCATGGCAACAATATCTGCCAATTACAAAGAGTATGATGTCATAGATTTGTTCAAGACTCATGAACTTTTCCCAAAGCTCCTCCCTATTTTGCAATGACATTTGGAAGCATTTGCAATCAACAAACATGACTGTGGTAGAATGCACACTGTCATCAAGTACTAGGCCCAGCACATGAGAGGCAAAGACAATATCCTTTCCCAACTGAGGCCTTGCCTTCCCTTAGAGAGACGATCAAGTCACTCCTCAAGCAAGGAGTAATCAGAACTTGCGTTTCCACTGCCAACTCCTCAGTGTGGCCTGTGAAAAAACCAACAGGCACCTGGAGACTTACAGGAAACTGAATCAGGTCACCCCCAGTTGTTCTCCAACTGTAGCATCAGCACCCGATGTGCTACGACTTCTGACCCCTGACCTGAAATGGTTCAGTGCCCTGGACATTTCCAATGGTTTTTGGTCACTACCATTGGCCCTTAAGAGTCAATATAAGTTTGCCTTCACCTTTGAAGGAAGACAGTACACGTGGACTTGCTTGCCACAAGGTTTCCATAACAGTCCATCCCTGTTCCATCTACACATAATGGACACCCTCGAGAGTTTGTCTACTCCCCAATGTCTCTTGCAATATGTGGATGACCTGTTGCTGGCAACAGCCACACAGGAACAACATCTGGATCTCTTGGACGAACTACTGACTCTCATCCAGACAGCAGGCTTGAAATGCAATCCAGCAAAAGCACAACTGTGTCAGAAAGGAGTACTCTTTCTAGGTCTGAAAATAACTGACCAAGGTCAAAGTCCTACCTGGAGGAAGGTACAGGAATTGCAAGACTTGATATTGCCCACCAGCATGGCAACTTTTCGAAGGCTTCTAGGTATGGTGAACTACTCGAGAGATTTTATTTGTGATTTTGCTCAGAAGGCTGCTCCTCTGTATGGGTTACTCAAAAAGGACATCCCATGGACTTGGGGCCCTATACACACCCAGGCTGTGCCATCACTGAAGCAGGCCATGGCCTCCACCCCAGCTCTGGTCAACCTCAATCCAGCACTACCATTCCATCTGGAATGTGCCACCTCTGACATTGCCATGTCAGCAGTGCTGGCCCAGAAGGTGCATGGTACCCTGAGATCCATTGCATATGCCTCACAGCTGTTGACCCCAGTGGAGCAGAAGTACGGCCTTTGTGAAAGGAACCTTCTGACCACCTACTGGTCTGTCAAGCACTTCCTGTACTCACAACTGATCATCAACACCAACCACTCCCCAACTACCTTTCTGCTCTCAGACAGAGTGAAGGAAGGGTCAGTCTCCAACACCAGATTGACACACTGGTCACTTCTTCTCCAGGATAGAGACATAGAGGTACAACTGACAAAAATTCCATCTATGTTGGCTTATGGACTCCTTTTCCAGGGAGAACCCCATGACTGTACACTACAGTCACCTGATCTTCCAGCTCCAAGTCCTTTCCTCCCTGCCATGCCGCAAATACTTGATAACACCTCTTTGTGTCATGTCTTTACTGATGGTTCAGCATCCTACTATCAGGGAGAACAAATTGCAGGGATGGGTATTTTTGTGATTTACCCTTATGGGAACACTGTCAAAATATCTAAGCGCTGTAGTGTATCATCATCACAATATGTAGAGATGGCAGCGGTGGCCGGTGCCCTCGAGTTCATTCAGCATGGGAATGAGGATACTATCACTTTTACAGACTCTAATTGGGTTTGTTGTTCTTGTACAGAATTTCTTCCTTTCTGGCAGAAGAACTCCTTCCTCTCCTCTGATGGCAGCCCCGTGAAGTACAAGGAATTGGTAATATACATATATGCAGTGGCACAAAAATTTGCACACAAACTCTATGCACATAAAGTCAACGATCATTCTCTCCATGACCCCTACCATGCCTTCAATGACACAGCAGATACCCTTGCTAAGGAAGGGGCCCGAGGGGGGGACACCTGGATGATGGTCCATCCAGAGGTCAATGCAGCCATACAGATTGCAGCACGCAGAAAGAAACCTGAACCCTTCTCCCCCTTGGACTTCTCAGCAGCCCAGCATTTTGATACTGAACTTAAAGAAGTGTTCAGATTCCTTGACAAGGGTACCGAAGAGAAACTCCCCACACACAACCCCTACCAGAGGCATGAAGGTAAGTTACGTTTGTCACCAGATGACATGCTCATCTGGTTCCAACCAGATGATTCCGCCACTAAGTTGTGGGTGGTCCCCAGACACTTAAGATCTGAATTCTTGTATTAAGTGCATGATACACCCACTGGTGGACACCAGGGAGTGGAAAATACCCTCCAAAGGCTGAAGACCACTGCCTGGTGGCCTGGTGTCACCAAAGATGTTAAACAGTACATAGACAACTGTCTTGTTTGTGTGCAAAACAACCCCATCCCTACCAAATGAAATGCCAAACTTTTACCACAACGACACTCTGGCCCTTGGCATGCCATACAGATTGATTTTATTGGTCCTCTAACCAACACCAGCAGAAATAACATGTATGCTCTTGTGATAACTGATCTCTTCTCTAAGTGGGTCGGAGCTTTCCCCACTAAGACATGCACTTCAAAGACTACTGCCAAAATCCTGGTGGAACAGATTTTCTCTAAGTGGGGTCTACTCCTAAAAGTAGACTGACAAAAGAACCAGTTTTACAGGTGAGTTGATGAAAGAATCCCTTGAACTCCTTGGAGTTCAGCAAAAGTTCCACATACCCTACCACCCCCAATCCTCAGGTCAAGTAGAGAGAGTCAACAGATGGATTAAGCAAATGCTTTCCAAATTCATTGAGGATAATCCCAAAACTTGGGATTCCCTACTGCTGTTACTCCTTATGGCAATTAGGGGCACACCCCCAGCCACCACCCAGCTCACACCCTTTGAGGTGATGACTGGTAGATGAGATTATCTGAACACCTGCTGTTTGATCTGCACACCCCCACTGCAGACCGTGTGTCTGTGGATCAATATGTGGAAAAACTCAGAAAAGACCTCATACACACACACTTGCATGCTGCCAACTGCATGGGCATGGCCCAGCAACAATCCAAAATACAGTATGACGAACACGCACAAGAAGTGGACTGCACAGATAACAATGGTGAGTAAGGCAAGGGGCTGCTAGTGCAAATTGGCAAATGTTATTGTAGGTAACGGTCCACCTAGTGAGATGAACCTTGGAAGTATGGGCAAATAGAAGTAGCCCATAACAGAGAGATGGTAGAAAAACACCTCTGGCCAGTGCTAGTCGAGCAGCCGAAGTAAGATTTTTCTTCGCCCTGTATACCAAACCCAGCTTCCAGTTAACCGCTCGACACACGTTGTTGATATGGTGACCAAGATCAAGCTCAGGGTCAAGTGTCACCCCAAGGTATTTGACAGAGTCAGTGATGAGAACAGGAGCACCAACACTATCCAAGATGCACAGAGGAACAGGGGAGGCTTTTATCTTAGCCAGGGATCCAAACAGCATGGCCTGAGTCTTTTTAAGATTTAGAACCAGCTTTTGGGATGATATCCAGGATTAGATACTCCTGAAATCCTCACTTAATTGGTGGTTAATGACCCCAATATCCCGTGAATGAGTGAGAATAACAAGGACGTCAGCATACAGGATAGACCTGCAGGTGGCAGCAGAGGAGGGAAGATCGTTGATGAATATGGAGAAAAGCAGGGGCCCAAGGACTGACCCCTGGGGAACCCCTGAGGACAGTGTGGTGACATCTGAGAGCACCTTACTGTACTTGGTGAGTTGCTGCCTGCTCTGAAGGTAATTGTAGAACCACCTGAGCGCTGGAGGGGACAGGCCTAGGGACTTAAGTTGACTGCCAAGTAGTACCTGATCAACTAGGTCAAAAGCCTTAGAGAGATCAATAAAGATAGCCCCAGAGAGTCTGCCCTGGTCCATAGCAGCCCTTATACCAGACATGACAGTGATCAAGGCAGAGGTTGTACTGTGCCCTTTTCGAAAGCCACTCTGTGAGGAAGACAGTAGCTCATGAGACTGAATACAATCCATGAATTGCCCCGCCACAACTTTCTCAAGAAGCTTACCGATAGCAGACAAGATGGCAATCAGCCGATAGTTGTCAGTACTCCTTGGGTCACCCTGTTTGTGTACAGGGACAACCTTTGACACCTTTCATATGTCAGGAATAACCCCAGAGGCTAAGGATAGGTTGACGATATGGGCCACAGGAGAAGTAATGAAGGCAGCAGCAAGACGGAGAAGTTTGGGTTCCATACCATCATGGCCAGCACTAGAAAAGGGGGAGAGACCAGAGAGCAATCTCTGCATCTCTTGTGTTGTCACAGCCTTAAAATAGAACAGAGGATGAGAGATAGGCACCAATTGGGACGGAGGGACCTGTGCAGGCTTGTCACAACCAGTGGAGGGGAATACAGAGGTGAAGGCGGACAGATCAGAGAAATGTGAGTTAAACGCATTGGCGATGGTTAGTGGATTATTACAGCTAGCACCTTCAATAAGCATGTCAGGAGCCTCACTGGCGGAGGAGCCACTCACTATATTTTTAATATTCCTCCGGAAGTTCTTAGGGTTCTAGGCTGAAGTCCTTAATGCAGCTTTGCAAAATTCACTTTTTGCAGCCCTGATCGCCTTTTTGCATTCATTCCTGAGCCTCCTGTAATGCTGAAATATGGCCTGGTCCAATGAGACCTTGAAATTGGCCCAGCACTTGTCTCTAGCCCTCATGAGAGCAAGGAGGCTCCCATGCAACCATTTCGTAGCAGCCCCCCCCTAACCCTCCGCCTGACGAGAGGAACATGCTTGTCCTGTAACACCCCAAAAGTGCTAAGGAATTGACAGACTGCAGAGGAGGCAGTCTGGGCATCCATTACTACAGACCAGTCCGTGAGCATAAGATCCTCCTGGAACGATCCCAGGTCAAACCTGGAGAAGTACCTGACTTGAATGATTTTAGGAGGGATCTTTGGGTCAGAGACCTTCCATATGCAGTACACAGAGGCATGGTCAGAGATGGAGTCTGGGAGGGTTCCAGAAGAGTAAATCCTCTCAGGCCTGTTGGACGTGACCAAGTCCAAGAGACAGCCAGTACCACCAGAGTGTGACCACCTGGTGGGATCCTTGATGAGTTGGGGCAGTGAGAAGCCTGCTAGCAGGGGCTCATACTGCTTGACATTACCTCCAAGCCAGTTAAGGTTAAGATCCCCAAGATCATTAGCTAATTATTCCCAATTCTGGAGCCAACTGCATCAAGGAGAGGATAAGCCCAGTACACCCCCCATAGGGGGATTGTAGGTACTCATGTAGCTTCTTTTGTAGCACTGGGCAGCAGCACAGCATGTAGTAGTTCACATGGGAACTGCACAGGCTGTAGACAAGTTAACACAGACAGGTTGAGGTGACTTCTATAATAGACCAGGATACCACCCCCCCTCTTTTTCCTTGGACGGTCCTGTCTAACAAAGTCAAAGCCAGGGAGCACACAAGCCGTATCTGGGACAGAGGGTATAAGCCAAGTTTCAGTTATCCTAAGGATGTCAGGCTTGTAATGGGTGACCCAGGCAAGAAGCTCAGCCAGGTTAGGCAGAAGGCTGCGGACATTAAGATGAGCTATTTTCAACCCTTTGCCCGTCAGCCAGTCCACAGTAGTGGAAAAGGCTTGGCCTGGAGGACCAGGGTTCAATTCCATGTCCCCTGCAAGGACTATTATCAACAAAAGGGGCCAGAGGAGATGCCTCAAAGGGGCAGAGCCAACCCTAGTGGATGGCCTGTGACCAGGATGCCTGACCAATTTGACAGAATACTAAAAGCTCTGCAGATTGAGGCAGCAGATGGGCCAGGGAGGCTGCCTGTCACTGGCTATTAAGTTAGAAAAAGTAAAAACCATATCTTCTAGTACTCCTGATGAGACCCAGGGACGTTCCAAGGGGTGGGGCACAGTCCATAATCAGAAGAGGGAGGAACAAGGCCATGAACAGACCAATGGTGAGGGCTTTAGAGGAGGGGAAGTGCCCAGCCCCACTCGTGCAATGTTTAGGAGCCCCCATATTGTGTACACCCACAACTGAGTCAGACCACAGGACTACAGTGGAGCAACATAATAGAAGGGGATAAGGCCATCCAGATCCCACTAGGCACTCAGAGGCACAGAGAAGCAGGCAAATAGGAAGACAACTAGACCTGCAGTCATCACACCTACCAAGAGCAATGTACCACAGGGTTACCTGTTTGCACAATCGGTGCTCCCCACAGGCAAACAGTTTTCTAGCAAATACACCAAGACAGGACCTACAGCTTAGGCTAGCAGTAGTCCCTAGTGACATAGCGATACAACAAGCAACATTTAAAATAATCACAGCACACAGAGGCTAATACCCACAACTGACAGAAGCTTTCTAGACCATAGTTAGCTCCAGTCTCTGGCCGAGATAGACAAAATATTCATGACCCTGGCCCTTCAGAGAATAGGACTGGATTAGCAACAGCCAGTAAAAGTTCTGCTGTAAGGCTCAATACACCCAAGATCAAGCCACTCAGTAGTACAGGGGAAAACAATGTATTAAACAAACACCAAGGGATATAAAGCAAGTCAGATCTACCTCAAGTTTGGTCCTAGTAAAAGTCAGTCCCATTAGAGACAGAGAAACCAGCCAATCCCACACATTAGGCACAGCATGACATACAAGTGGGAGTGGCTTAAGGCCATTTATTGGAAGGAGGAAACACGGTGGGCGGGCGGGAAATTTTAAATCCCATCGGTATTAGCCACCTCTCCAATTTCTACCGGCAGGCGCACTCCCACCGCAGGAAACACAGGCGGCAGCACAACTGCTCAATAACTACTAGCTACCACACAGTCTGTTTCTTTTCCATCATCATCCATTTTCATCCCAGAAGAACCCCTGCTATACAGCAAGGGCACCAGACTTAATCAGAATCTTTACCCCGCAATGATGGATGACTACAGTGCGAAAGGGAGGACAGTCCGACTCCAGTTACCAAAGTCAGCACCTCAACCCTCGGGCAGTTTCAGCCGAACTTGTGGTGACTACAGAGGTGGCAATGGTAGAGGGGAGGAGAGCCACCAGGCAGAGACCACCCTCACCACCCCTCTCTCTCAGCAGCAGGACAACGAAACAATGCCTCCGCTTGGCGCTTCTCTTGCCTTTTCACAGGCAGAGTGATGTCACAGCAGGCAGTGTCCAATTAGGCGAACGGTAGTTTTTTTGAAGAAAAAGGCGCCAAGAGTTTTTAGGAACAAAGAAAGAACACTAGACCAATGGCAAACAGTCTCTTTCCAATCCAAAAAGTGAAACCCCATCGGTATAAGCCACCTCTCCAATTTCTACCAGCAGGCGCACTCCCACTGCAGGAAACACAGGCAGCAGCACAATTGCTCGATAACTACGGTCACCCACACAGTCTGTTTCATTTCCCTCACCGTCCCTTTTCAGCCCAAAAGAACTCCTGCTATGAAGCAGGGGCACCAGTCTTAATCAGAATCTTTACCCCACAATGATGGATGGCTACAGCGGGTAGGGGAGGACAGTCCAACTCCAGTTATTGAAGTTGGTGCCTCAACCCTCGGGCAGTTTTGGCCAAACTTGTGGCGACTACAGCGGCGGCAACGGTAGAGGGGAGGGAGGGCCACCAGGCAGAAACCACCCTCACCACCACTCTCTTTCAACAACAGGACAACGAAAAGAATGAGTAGGGAGGAGGTGGGGAACTATAGGCCAGTCAGCCTCACTTCAGTAGTGGGGAAGATCATGGAGACATTGGCTAAAGAAAGGCTAGTGTGACATTTAGAAGGCATCAGAGGCCAGGATCATAGGCAACATGGATTCACAGTGGGGAGGTCATGTCAGACAAATCTGGTTGATCTCTTTGACTGGGTGAAAAAGGAAGTAAACCATGGAGGGGCAGTGGACAATGCTTACCATGATGTAAGCAAAGCCTTTGACATCGTCCCAAATAGGAAGCTGATAAACTAGCTGAGTAGGCTGGGCATGGGGGAAAGGGTGGTAAAGTGGGTTAGCAACCAGGTAAGAGACAGGATGCAGAGAGTGATGGTAAATGGGGTGCAGTCTGGGGAGAGGGGGTGACCAGTGGGGTGCCGCAGGGACTGGTCATGGCCAGTCCTGTTCAATGTCTTCATTACTGACATTGCAGAAGGGCTGATGGGAAAGGTCTGCCCATTTGCAGATTACACCAAGATCTATAACACAGTGGATACCGGGTGGAGAAAATGAGGAGGGACCTAGAAAAGGTTGAGAAATGGTCTGAGGACTGGCAACTGAAGTTTAATGCACCTAGGACACAGAAACCCTGGGGAAAGGTACAGGATGGGGGGGGGGTGCTGACAGTCACAAAGAAGGAAAGGCACCTGGGGGATTTTATTTCAGATGATCTGAAAATGTCAAAGTGGTAAGGCAGCTGGAAGGGCCAGTGACATGCTGGGGTGCAAAGGCAGGGGTATCACCAGCATAAGGAAGGAGGTAGTGATGCCATTATATAAAACCATAGTCAGGCTTCACATGGAGTACTGTGTGCAGGTCTGGAGGGTGCTCCTTCATAAGGATATTAACAGGCTGGGGTTGGTCCAGAGAAGAATGCATAAGATGGTACAAAGCTTGCCGCACAAGACTTATGAGGAGAAATTAAGGGAACTCAATATGTACTCGTTGGAAGAGAGGAGAGAAAGACGGGATATGATAGAAACATTCAGGTACCTCAAGGGTATAAATATAAGTACTGAGTAGCAGGAGATAGCTGCTATAGGCATGTGTGTCAGCTTCTGTGTGATATTCTTTTGTTCTTATAAATCTGTAATCTCCAGTATTTCAGTAACCACATGACCACACTGCCTTCTTTAGGCAATTTTATACTGGTTGATGCCTGTTGTCAGACGGCAGACAGAGGGCTTACCAGCTTGTGTTGCCATTTGAAGAACTTTGTAGAGTGTTCTTTTATTGGTAAGCATTTTGGAAAGCTGGTGAAGGTCTCACAATTTTTATTATGATTTTATCTCCTTAGGTCTGTCCCCTTTGGTCCCCCCATCCACACACCAGAACAATCATCAGAGGCCATAGTTGCAGCCTTCTTCTTGCCAAAATAGTGGGTGAGAAACATAGAATATGAAGGCAGATAAGGACCGTTTGTCCCATCTAGTCTGCCCATTTCCCTACCTAAAGGATAAGCTGCAGATTCTAGTTAATCAACAGTTGAATTCCTCCTACCTCCCAGTAGAATTGCCATATGTCTGTCTGTGAGCAGCTGCCTTCACAGTCTGTGAAGTCTGACGTCTCTTAGTGCTGCTTCAACACAGACAAGGCACTGTCAGCCCAAAACTAACTCAGGACAAGTAGTTTTCAAAGTGGGAAAGAAATGGAGTGAGGAAGAATCAAGTACTCATTCAGATGCAGCGTCGATTTTAAGATCAGCATACTGGTGTGGACACAATAAATAGAACCCCAGCTCTTTAATCAGCCTTTAGAAGAGTAAAGGCGTCTCAAAGCACTGGGGTTCTATTTATTGTACTGTAAGTGGGCTGCATCTAATTTGGTAATTTACTGTACCTTACATCTGGATGTATGGTAGGCCCAACTTTGGATAAACACTGCACCTGAATTAACACATGACGCCATAGAAACATAGAATTTGTCAGCAGAAAAGGACCACTCAGCCCACCCAGTCTGCCCAAGTGTTCTCTACCTACTTGTTACTCCTGCCTGTATATGTTACTGCATGTCTTATTCTGCCTGCGTCCATCAGGACCTCCTTGTGAATGAGCTTGCTTAATGGATTTTTCCTGCAATGAAGTTGTACCTACTCCACTTCCATAGCCCTACTGATCTCTGTTGACTCCCTCCTTCCCCTTTTTCTAATATACCCCTATGTCTATCCCATGCATGCTTCATGCCCCCTACCATTTTCACTTCCACCACTTCTTCTGGCAGTCTGTTCAAGGCATCTACCACCCTTTCAGTAAATAAATATTTCTTCACATCTATCCGGAATGCCCCCCCCCCCCAGCTTCATTGTATGTCCCTTGGTTTGGGTGCTCATCCTCATTTGAAGAAAACTCCCCAACTGTACCCTCTTTACCCCTGTGAGGTACTTTGTAGGTCTTGATGATGTCGCCTCTCGCCCTCCTCTCTTCCAGAGTGTACATGTTGAGATTCTTCAGCCTGTTCTTGTAGGGATTTCTGTGAAAATTCTGAACCATTTTAGCTGCCCTCCTCTGGAAAACCTCCATCTTATGTCCTTTCTGAAGTGTGGACTCTAAAAGTGGACACAGTACTCCAGCTGGGGGTATACCAGGGAGTGATACAATGGTAGCACAACATCCCTCCTCCTCCTACTGGAGATGCCACTCCTTATGCAGCCCAGAATCCAATTTACCCTGCCGATAGCCTTGTCACAGTGTACTGCCATCTTGAGGTCCTCTGATATAATAACCTCAAGGACCTTTTCATGTCTAGTGAGTATCAGTACCTCCCCCCATCCTATACCCAACATCAGGGTTCCTATGACCCAGGTACATGATTTTACACTTGTTGGCACTGAACCCCAAGTAAGTAAGAAAATGGAACTGATTTGAATGAATTGAAAGCTTTTAAGCAGCTTTTCGGGGAGTGTATATGTGTGTGGGGGGGCTGTGCTACTATAACTATTTGCTTTTGATTTGGTATAATGCGCGAACAGACTAACCCTGCTCCCCACTCCGGGTGCTATATCAGAGATAAAGAGCCCAAATAACATTGGGCCAAGCACTGAGCCTGTGGCACCCTGCTTGTCACTGTTGTGGGTGCTGAGAGCTACCCCACCACCACCACCCTCTGCACCCTCCCCTGTAACCAGTTCTCTATCCATGTAGTCAGACCACCTTCCACCCATACCCCTCATTCTCCTCACTCTTCTCCTCTTTAGCCTGTGTCCATGCTCCCAGTAGTCTGCACCCTTTCTTCTCGTTATTCTTACCAGGTGGTGGTGCCTTCTGTATTACACTCAGACCACTCTGCATGCCCCCTTCCAGGGTTACTACGCCTCTGCCTTTACCTATGTTTAGGATGGTGAGATCATTAGGCTCCCCTGTCTGGACCTTTCTACCAACTTCAGTCTTTTGGCCACCCCACCCCCCCACCATTTGTTTAAATCCATCTTAGTAGAGATACACCCTTCTAATCCTGCATTTTTTTTTAAACATATTTTCTCACTGGGCTATGGTCAGCTTGGTCATCCTGACCGCCTCCCCAGCTCTGCCCTCGACATCAGGCCAACCTGCTGACCTCCTTGGAATACCCCATGGTGCAGTGGTGAGGAGCTTCCCAGATCAACCCATCCAAGCAGGATGCGGTTGAGGAGGCACCATTCGGGGCGGGCAGGGGGGTCAAAAGCTCATGCTGCCTGACCATAGCACATTTTCCACTTTTCTCCCTTTTGCAGAATGCGGCTGTGAAGTGACACTTAGGCACAGTGTGCCAACGTCCGCCACAGTCTGCCATCCTTTACTACACCACTGTAGTAGTGCTCACGGTCGTCACCAGGGGCCGCTACAGAGTGGTGGGTCCCTGGATCCCACCCCAGGATAGGAGAGCAGTCCTCCAGATGCTCAATCCTATCCCTCTCTTGCCAGCCCCTGGCAGGCCAGGCTTGCATCTGAACCTGCCTTTAATACACCCCTCCTCTTCCTGCTCCAGTGTACCCTCTCCCCCGTGTACAAGTCACTATTCCCCCCTGATCCTACCCCAGTTAGTTACTAACCCATGTCTTGTATGGCACCAATTCCACAGTCACTTGAACTCCTCAAGCCTACCCTTCCTGTCCATGCCTGCACATGGTACCAGCAGTACCTCCAAGAATGCAACTGACTTCCCCACCCCCTCACTCTGCCTGCCCAAGTACTCAAACCTCCCCATTACTACTTCCCATTCCCCGCCAAATCGCTCAGCCTCATACATATGGGTTTATACCTCCATGCATGTAGGCAAGTCCTGCTATATGCAATACTGGGACAGCTTCAAATATCAGTTTTCCCTTTCCATCCCATCTCATTCAGTATAGAACCCCCACGACAAGGCAACCAACCTCACCTCCTTTCCTTCTAATGCCACTTCCACCACCCCAGTATTCATTTTTCCCTGTCACTTACCCCCACCAACTGCACCCTCTGTGACTTCTGTATCTGTACCCCCTACTTCTGCCCCTCTCCTTTTCTCTGCCTTATTCCTCCCATCCCCCTTGAACCCCTTCCCAGCTTGGCTACTTTCTACTGGGCTTCCCCGCTGTTGTTGATTTAGAGCCTGCATTCCTTCTACACTGATAGTGATGCCCCTCCCATCTTTTACCCTTCCTGTAGCATTCTCTCCTTCAGTCACCACCCCCTTTTTCCTTACTAGCTCCCTTCTACCCTGTTGTCCTCACTATCTCTTCCCCTACCTGTTGCTATCCCTCTCATGCCCCGCTTGTCCTCCCTCCTTCAGTATGTTCCTGCTTCCCCTCTCTGTCTCATAGCAGAGTTTCAAATCTATTTGTAGTCGATACCAGTCTTACATCTCTTGCCCTTATTAGTTTCCCCCTCCTACGTGTTCCCCTCTGTGCCACCCCTGGTCCCTCCCTACCCTCAGCCATCTGCTCTCTCTCCTGGTTCTCTCCTGGTAGTCCTGGTCATCCCATACTCCCCCATCAGGAGGCTCCCCATCCTCACCTTAGACACCCCCTTCCTGCTTCTCTCTTTTCTGCTAGTGCCTCTGATACTGGGGTTAGTTTCAGTCCCTAGTTGTTCTTCCTCCGTCCCCCCCTTGCCATCCCATATTCCCCCCCTGAGGATGCCTACCATACTTATCTGCCCTGCCACTTACACTCCTCCCTAACCTCCACAGTTCCTCTCTCAAACTAGCCAGTCATCTACAGACCATACACCCCCCCATCCTCCAAGCCCAGTCCAGTCCAGGATCATGGCACACCCACACCCTCTACACCCCTCTGCCCTTCCAAAGATACTCGCCCTATTGACATGTGGCACCTGCCCCATTTTGTCCCCCATCTTATGTTACGGGCTCTTACTCCCAGGTTCTGTACACTACTCCAACTGTTAGGCCCCCATTTAGTCAAATTCCTGTCCCCGCCCCACACTAGTCCCCCTACTGACCCCTTGCCGACCAGGGTAATTCAGTCTCAAATCTTATCCATTAGATACTGTATTAGTGTAGCAATCCTAAAGCCTCCTTGTTTGTTTACCACCCCTCAGGATCATGATACCATACTTTGGTTCTCGGCTCTCATATAGCTTCACTTAGCCCAGCTAGAAATCCTATTGCACTCCAAGTATTACTCAGCTCAGTTAGAGAAATAAACAGAACAAATAAATATGTATTATATTCAGCAATCCTAAAGTATTCAATCATTGCTTTATCTCGTCTACAGAGATCCTGCTGTAATATAGGGCCACAGAGGACCTGGGCGGGAGGGTGGACAACTGTAAAGTACCGGCAGAGTTCCATTGAGCTTGCTCCCCCCCCCACTCGTTCATTCCATTTCTCCTAATGCTGCAGGCTTCCCTTTTGTACTGGGCTGCTGCTTGCATTGGCACCTTTTTCTGCCCACAAAGAAATCCCCAGCAGTCCCAGCAACGTTCCATTGAGGTTGCTCACTCCACCCCTCTCACTCGCTCATTCTGTTTCTCCCGACGCTGCAGGCTGCCCTTTTGTACTGAGCTATTACCTGCATTGGCACCTTTTTCTACCCAGAAGGAAATCTGCAGCAGTCCTGACACAGCTCTGTTGAGCTCGCTCACTCTCCCTCTCTCACTCGCTCATTCTGTTTCTCCCGGGGCTGCAGGATGCCCTTTCGTACTGGGTTCCTGCCTGCATTGGTGCCTTTTTCACAAAGAAGTTCATAGCTGTCCCGACAGAGCTCCGTTGAGGTGGTTCATTCCCCCCCCTCTCTCACACGCTCATTCTGTTTCTCCTGACTCTGCAGGCTTCCCTTTTATACTGGGCTCCTGCCTCCTTTGGCGCCTCTTTCTGCCCACAAAGCAAATCTGCAGCAGTCCTGACAGAGCTTTGTTGAGCTTGCTCACTCCCTCTCTCTCACTCGCTCCTTCCGATTCTCCCGGCACTGTAGGCTGCTTTTTTGTACTGGGCTCCTGCCTGCAGTGGCACCTTTTTCTGCCCACAGATAAATCTGCAGCAATCCCAACAGTGCTCCATTGAGCTCGCCCATTCCCTCGCCCTCACTTGCTCGTTCTGCTTCTCCCAGTGCTGCAGCTTGGTCTTTTGTACTGGGCTCCTGCCTGCATTGGTGCCTTTTTCTGCCCACAAAGAAATCCACAGCAGTCCCGACAGAACTCAGATGGGTTCGGTCACTCCCCCTCTCTCACTCACTCAATCCTAATCTGTCCCAAACACTGATTTCCCAAAGCGACTGCGCTATTCTGCACCTGAAGCGTGAAAACACATTTCAGCCAGGATGTGAAAAATGACAACTGTACTGTTCATAAGGGGGTGTGAAAAAATGCCAGTGCTGAAAATCTGGCGTGAAAATATTTCTAATTTGCGAAGTTACAAGAGTGCGTAGAAACTGCACAACTCGCGCTCATAACACAGTCAGTTTATGGATTTTCATCACAAAATTTTCACCATAGGCATTTTAGGACCTCTGCTCATGAACAGTGTTACTGTGGTTTTCTTAATGTGTCCCAAACACTGATTTCCCACAGTGACCGCGCTATTATGTGCCTGAAGTGCGAAAACGCATTTCAGCCAGAATGTGAAAAATGACAGCTGTGCTGTTCATAAGGAGGTGTGGAAAAATGGCAATGTTGAAAATCTGTAGTGAAAATATTGCAAATTTGCACAGTTATGAGCGTGCATAGCAACTGCGCAACGCATGCTCGTAAAGCAGTCATTTTTTTGGATTTTTTCTACCAAATTTACTACTCAGCTCAGTTAGAAAAATAAACAGAATAAATAAATATGTATTATTACAGCAATCATAACAGTATAGCTCAGTACTTAGCTCAGTTAGAGAAATAAACAGAACAACTTAATCTGTATTATTAGAGCAATCCTAAAAGTATCCAACCATTGCTTTGTCTCCACTCCAGAGACCCTGCTGTAATATAGGACAACAGAGGACTCTGGGCAGGATGGTGGGCATCTCTAAAGTTCCTGCAGAGCTCCACTGAGCTCGCTCACTCCCCCCCCCCTCTCTCACGCGCTCATTCTGTTTCTCGCGACACTGCAGGCTGCCCTTTTGTACTGGGCTCCTGCCTGCGTTGGCACCTTTTTCTGCCCACAAAGAAATCCACAGCAGTCCTGACACAGCTCCACTGAGCTCGCTCACTCCACCTCTCTCACTCACTCATTCTGTTTCTCCCGGGGCAGCAGGCTGCCATTTTGTACTGGGCTCCTGCCTGCATTGACACCTTCTTCTGCCCACAAAGAAGTTCACAGCTGTCCCAACAGAGCTGCGTTGCGGTCGCTCACTCCCCTCCTTCACTCACTCATTCTGTTTCTCCTTGTACTGCAGGCTACCCTTTTGTACTGAGCTCCTGCCTCCACTGGTGCCTTTTTCTGCCCACAAAGAAATCCGCAGCATTCCCCCCTCTCACTCTCTCATTCTGTTTCTCCCGGTGCTGCAGGCTGCCATTTTGTACTGGGCTCCTGCCTGCATAGGCACCCTTTTCTACCCACAAAGAAATCCGCAGCAGTCCCACCAGAGATCCGTTGAGCTCGCTCACCCCCCCCTCTCACTCACTCATTCTGTTTCTCTGACACTGCAGGCTGCCCTTTTGTACTGGGCTCCTGCCTGCATTGGCACCATTTTCTGCCCACAAAGAAATCTGCAGCAGTCCTGACACAGCTCCATTGAGCTCACTCACTTCCCCTCTCTCACTCACTCGTTCTATTTCTCCCACCACTGCAGACTGCCCTTTTGTACTGGGCCCCTGCCTGTATTGATGCCTTTTTATGCCCATAAAGAAATCTGCAGCAGTCCCGACAAAGCTTCATTGAGCTCGCTCACTCCCCCTCCCTCACTAGCTCTCTCATTCTGTTTCTCTCCACACTGCAGGCTTCCCTTTTGTACTGGGCTTCTGCCTGCATTGGGGTCTTTTTCTGCCCACAGTCCCGACAGCTCAGTTGAGCTCGGTCACTCCCCCCACTCAGCCACTCGATATTAATCTGTCCCAAACACTGATTTCCCACAGCAACCATGCTATTCTGTGTCAAAAGTGCAAAAACAAATTTCGGCCAGGATGTGAAAAATGACAGCTGCACTGTTCATAAGGAGGTGTGAAAACATGACAGTGTTGAAAATGTGGCATGAAAATATTCCAAATTTGCGAAGTTACAAGGGTGAGTGGAAACAGCTCAACACACGCTTGTAACACAGTGATTTAATGGACCTTCATCCCCAAATGTTCAACATAGGGATTTTAGGACCTCTGCTCATAAACAGTGTCACTGTCATTTTCTTAATCTGTCCCGAACACTGATTTCCCACAATGACCACGTTATTCTGTGCCGGAAGTGCGAAAACACATTTCGGTCAGGATGTGAAAAATGACAGCTGTACTGTTCATAAGGAGGTGTGAAAAAATGCCAATGTTGAAAATCTGAAGTGAAAATACTGTAAGTTCGCAAAGTTACAAGTGTGCTTAGCAACTGCGCAACGCACGCTCGTAAAAGTCATTTTTTATTTTTTTTTCACCAAATCTGCAACATAGGCTTTTTGAGAGCCCACCTCATGAACAGTGGCACTGTCGTTTTGTTACTAGGTCCCTAAAGGTGATTCCACGTGGTCATCAGGAAATCACCTTTCTGGGCCGAATAACACCATGACCATGGCTGACTTCATGGAGGGTCTAAAAATATTGAAAATTTGGTCCAAATTCCAAAATGCCTGAGATATGTACCAAAGTTGAAAAAATCCTATTTATGCCATTATACAGCTTACGGCATTTCCTGAGTTTGCGGTCAGCTTTGAAGAGTGCAGACGTGTTCCCGGTCCACCGAAGAACGTCAGGCCGAGCTCTGGAGGTAAGTATGGGATGGGGGGTGGGGAGGTGGGGTACGCAGTGGGTGGGCATGGGTTGAGGGAGGGGGCGCAGACAGCAAGGAACCATTTTCTTCTTTTCAGATTGTAAAAAAAAAATTAGACATCGCGGGACGGTCTTTCTTTTTACAGGTACTTCTGGCATGTTGGGTTGCGCTCCCAGCATGCCACCAGCCTGTTTTGGGGTGTGAGGCACTGGAGCCAATGGGGATTGGGCACCCCCATCAGCACCTACTTGGGGAGGCTCATGAGCTGAGGGGGATTGGGCACCCCCCTCGTTGCACAAGAAATGGGAGACATGCTGACAGGGATTGGGCTCCCCGGTGGCAAAGAAAGAAGGGGGGACATGATGCTGAGGGGGATTGGGCACCCCCTCAGCACATGGTAACAGAAACCGACGGGGCTGGGCTCCCCATCAGCAAACTGGTTGTGGGAATGCAAGGGACCACCCTGCAATGACTGGTCACTCCTTCATTGCAGCGGATGCTGCTGCAATGATGAGGTAGCCCCTGATTGCAGTAGCTGAAACTTTTCAAGGTTGTGGCACTCTGGCTGAACTAGTGTCAGTAGCAGTGTGCCAAGGCATTGGGGAATAGGGGCCAAGCCTTAAAATGCAGTGGGGGCATTGGCCACAACAGTGTCACGCCTCCACAACCTGCTTCTGGAGTAAGCTGCCGCAGCATGTTTCTTGTGCACGTGCGTAATCAACATAAAAAGTGCTTTATTAGGGTACAGATACATGATATTGCAAAATGTAGTACAGTGACAGAAAAGACATACAAAACAAGCCATCAGATAAATTTCTTTATGGGACTTGCATTTTTTGTGTTTGCTTGCACGCATGTGCAAGAAACATAGTGCCATCATCGGAGTTTTCGGAGGTGTGGCAGCCCTTTCCAATTCAGTCAGTGTGTTTGCAAGCGCGGCCACAGTTCTCCAATGCCTGCTGGAGCTGTCTAGGACAGCTCCAAAATACAGTGGCATACAGTTGAAAGCGGGAGCTATGCTTCAGTGAGCAGTGATAAGATATCGCCTGCTCATGCGCACTCCCCCTACACATACACACACACACACACACGCATACTGCGTGCTCCCCCTCCACACACACACACACGCACACATACACACACAGGGCACGCACCCATATTGCATGCTCGTTATCCCCCCCATGCACACACACATGCACACACTGTTTAGCTGACGGGGGTGCCCAATCCCCCATCAGCTGTAACTGAGGTGGGTGAAAAGCGAAAATGAATAACCCCAATGCCTTGCTGACCCCACCCCCAAGTCATTTTCTACTAAGGGTGATTTGAACTGAATGCATTTTTTTTTTAACCAAGTCCTATAACTAATCCCTGGCCCATAGGCATTAGTTACAGCTGCTAAGCAAGGCACAAAAATTGCAGGCACTCCCACCCCATGCTTTGCAACCCTGCTGCAGAAGTCAGGCCCCCCCCCAACACACACACATGTGCGTGCAGCTCGGAACCCCCATCTAAAGTCACACACCACACGCAGCCACCCACCAAGCAGTCACAAATGCCACACATTCAACAAAGATGTTCAAGAGCACTGTGTCCCTTTTCTTCCTCCAAGGCAGAAGCCTGTCATACACACGTATGTTAGGAAAGGTACAAAAATGTAAAACCTTTTATCTGTAAAAGAGATTCTGTAACAACCTCACCTTCCTTGCCACCAAGTTACATAAACAGAAAAATTTGAGTGAAGGCGGAATTAATATACCCCCCCCCCCCAACACACACACAGAAAGCTAATCGGTTTCTTACTACACAGCATTGCTCCCGGTACTGCTGATCAAGTTTCCCCACCCATCTCCCTGCACAACTTAAGTGGCAGTCTGGATACCAACAAGGACAGTGACTGAAGTCCTACCTTGGAAAGGTGTTGTGTTATTTAGCCATTGTTATGCTGTCAATCACAGGATTCTTTCTAATGGCGAGAGAGAAAGAGACTGAGCCCATGGAGCTGGTGATCTGGAGAGGAAGATTATTTTTAGGTTGGTTAGGTCATCTGTCCAACCAAACGGCTGTCTCCTATGGAGTTTCTTAACTGTACTAGGACTTCAAGGATAAGCCCAGCCAAGCTAAACCTAGAACTCAGCAACCACCTCCCTCCCCTTCTCTTTCTCACTTCTCCGAAAAGGCAATGTCAATGGATGTTTTAAACTATTGTAAAATACAAATGCTACATCTAAAAGTGTCCCCTACCCCCAATCTGCCCACCACTGTACTCATTATGATTATTATTACTATGGTGTAATCCTAGACCTAACTGGAGTCACATGAATGATACTGTTTCTGCTTGCAGAGTCGCGGGGCTGCGTTGGGCTGGGAAGTAGGAACACAATCCCTGCAGTGGCATTTCAGAACAGGGTAATGTCATTGGACACTGCAATTCACAACTGTGAATATGAGTCGCATAACTCCAGAATGCAATATAATTTATGTGTTCCTTAAAGTGTTGTGCTATTTACCCACAAAGCTGAAGTTGCAATAGAACAAACTGTTACTACTGTGTGTGTGTGTGTGGGGGGGGGGGTCACAATGCTGTCCTAGCGTCTGACTGCCAGCATCGCAGTGTTTTTGCCATGCTCCTGCTAAACATATACATTCACTGAGAGAACCGCTAAATAGTTGCTTATAATTACAGATAAACCTGTCAGGCTGCGCATATTCATGCCACATTGATGCTAAGGTATTCTACTGTACATAGAGTAACTCCCGTACTACCCTGATGTGTGTCAGGACAGGAGGGAAAAGGCTGTATTTGTATAAAGTATTGGGGTGATACAGTCGGGTGGCTCAGGTTCACAAAAAAGGGGGAGTATGCAAAGTGTAACGCCACTTTATTCCCTCTGACAAGCAGTTCATTTAGCAAGTGTAGTCAGAAATACAATGGATGCTGTACTGTTGCTGTACTTTGCAGACCACGGATCTGAGACCGGGGTCCTTGGACTCTAAATGTTCAAATGAATGAGAGGCCGTTCACACGCACACACACAAAGTTAATCGGTTTCTTATTACACAGCATTGCGCCCGGTACTGCTGATCAATTTTCCCCACCCATCTCCCTGCACAACTTAAGTGGCAGTCTGGGTACCAACAAGGACAGCGACTGAAGTCCTACCTTGGAAACGTGTTGTGTTACTTACAAAGTGCAAGCCCTTTAGACTGAGCTTCCTTGTTTTAGCTGTATTTAACAATCAGCCTTTTCACATTCATAAGAACTGTTCCAGTGCTTTATACCGGCTCTGCTTGCTTTGTTGCTATTCATTCCACCCATCCTCCAATCTCTTATCTCTTATCTACAAGTTCTTCCTCATCCGCCCTCCTACTTTTCTAACTTCCAGCTCTCCCTCATCTTCATCTCATTGTCTGCCTCTCTTTCTCTCTCACTCTTTACCTTCTCTCTCTCTTTTTCTATCTTCTCTCTCTCACCCCCTTTTTCTCTGCCACTTTGGCTCAAACTGTGAAGCAGTGTGATCACGCTCTTTTGAGCACCAGCCTGTGAATTAGGGGATCACAGGTTCAAACATCTTGCAGAGCGAAATACTTATTGATAGGCTAATATAACTTGGTGCTCCAGCCCACACATTTTTTTGAATTATTAGTATCTCCTGTTTCACATGACCTGCCCTCATCCGGGCCTATCACCCCAGCCCCATCACCCAGCATCTCTGGGTCTTACCTTCCTGCTCCGGTCTGTCCACAAGACCACCCTTCCCGTTGTAAAAATGAGAAGCGTAGGACCCTGTCCGAATTAAAATGTTGCATCTTAACTGGACTATCACGGGTAAACAAATTGTTAAAAATGCATTTGGTTTAAGGGGTCTTATCCTCAGTTATAAATAACGAAGGGAGATAAATATAGAAAAGTATTACATATACCTTAAATTGTCTTTATATATTATATTTTAAGTTCCCCTGGGTACTATAAAAACTTTAAAGTTATCATCATGTATTTGCAAAATTATTTATGGAAATAATTGAGAAAACTGACTAGAGAGTTTGAAAAGATGTGAGAAACGTAGTCACATTGTGTGCCAAATGTGACGGAATAGAAAGGGAAGGGTCTTCCCTCCATATAATATTGTTTAAACAAAGGAAATATGGACCTCTTATCTGTAGGCTGAAATCTTGGTACCTGTGCTTAATATTATTTATTATGACCAATGTTTTTCGTGGGTTTAATGCCCACTTCAATTACTATATTATAAGGCCATACCCATGACAAGTTCAGAAAAGATACGCGGGTGTCAATAATTAGCATACCAATGAGGTATTCATGGCCATGCCAAAACTGACTATATATAGTGGGGCTGTCAGCGGATCCTTTCAGTGTCACTGCATGAGGATTACAAAAAAATGTATTTTACAAGTATTGAGTAAAAAAGTGGTAAGGAAGACCTTCGTGCACAAAAATTCATTTTATTTACCTGTGGAATCCAAGCAGCACACAACTGAAAAACACACAGCATCAAATTACCTATGAAATCTGTTCTCGTTTATGTGATTGGATGTTTAGTGATTACAGATGCATTTTGGCAAATGGTTTAATTCTTCAGAATCATGTGCCAGTGTTAAGACTTAATTTAGAATTTCACGAGGCACTCAATGCATTATGTTGTATTATAAAATGGGCTAACAAATCCCAAGGCACTGATTGGCTACAACATAATCTGAGCCGTGTCCTTATCAGATGATATTGTAGCCAACCGGTACTACTGCCCACCAAGAAGCCAAATGACCAAAAAAATTAATGAGCTCTGCCAAGCATTAACAGAAACGTTGACTGGCAGAGCTCACTGAAGCGGCAGCATGACATCGCTCGTGGACAGCACAATAACGTAACACTGCATTCAAGAACATATCGTACTCCATCTAAACCAAGAAAAACCTCATACCTCATAAATGAGTCTCACGGCTTGTCTGCCCCCTGCCACCATTACCAGATTTTAAAAAGTACCGCCGACAAATGGCAACAAAAGCGTAACGGCATTTTTTTTTTCAAACAGCGGCAAATCCCGTAACCGAAAGCCACCTACCCGACGCACCATCGGCAAGCAGCAACGACGCAGTGTTCTTCAGACACTCAGCAGGCACTCGCTTTACTTTTTTAAAATAAATAACGAGCCAAATATTCCCCCAAAACGAAACCAGGAAACAGGAAGAAATATTGTCAGTGCTTTCTACGGTGTCTGTTGAGGGACACGCTCGCTCTCAGTCAACAGACACGCTCCTGTCTTAACACTTCAACTCCCTAACTAAACACAGGCAAACAAAGAAATAAAAAAAAAAAACAATAAAAAAAGACATACTGTAAATGTATGAGTAACTTTTTCTGTGCGGGGGGGACACAATAAATACATTGCACAGAAACTTAATACAAGGGACTATTTTTTCACTGTTTTCACAATTTTAAACCTATTCTTATATTTCTCTATTTTTTTTTTTTTTACACATTAAAAAAAAAATTACTTTACAAAGGGCCCATTTTATAAGCGCAATAACACACTCCGAGGTGTGGGTTACGTGCTGATAAGAACACGCCTAGGGGCATAAGGCACTCGGCGCCAGCGCCTTGTGCCTTAGTACACCCCTAGGCGTGCTCTTATCAGCATGTAACCCACACCTCGGAGTGTGTTATTGCTTACGTAGAACGAAAAGAGTAGCAAGCATGCTGAATTATGCTGTGGGATGATACTTTGTTTTTGCCTGTTTTGTGTTTTTTTTTTTAACACGTTTTATTTATCGACTTTTTTTTTTTTTATTTACTTTGTTAACCAGGTGGGTAGACTGAGCTAACGGTCCCATTTCAGGAACAACACAGTCATTTCCTAAGCCAGTGCTTTAACGAGGACACCTCACTGCTTCAAGTACTTAATGCCCACACATGGAACCAAAACTTCTTTCTAAAAAGGCCCCGAAACTTTTTATTTTACTTCACCACAGCAGCCAATTGAGAGCCCCAGTCATTACTACTTAAAAACGATTTGCTGACATTTGGTTTTGCCACTAACTGATCCTGCTGCTTTAAGAATTGTAGCTTTGGAACACTTACATATGACTTTGGGTCCTTAGAATGTCTTCAGTTCCTAATTTGAACCCTAGTTTCCATTTGGGCTTTGTGAGGGGCATACTCTAATGCACTCTCTTGACATACCTTTTGGCAGTGAATTTCCGTACTTTTAAAAATATTGTTGTATAATCTGTTAAAACCTAGCATTCTCTTTCATATTGCTATTTACTGTTTCTAATGCTTACATGTATTAATGGTATCCACATGTCATCATGTTATCAATGTAATACTGTTCCTTTTTTAACTGCATTGTTAATGTCAAATAATTTGCGAATGTTACCAAGCTAAAATATACCAGTCACAATGTGTAACAGTGTCATTGATGTTTGTGATGTGATCCAGGTGTTACCGTAGCAATGCAATATTTTACCTGCTTGTCTGATTAATGTTATTGACTTGCTAATGCTGTCAGTACAATGGTAATGTTCTACTACAGTCACCCATCTCAAATATAGAAACATAGAAGAATAATGACAGAGAAAGACAGTAAGTCCATCTGACCTACCCAGTGGTCCTACAATGTGCTACTCTGAGATAGTCATCCTCTCAGAGTTTGTTCTGGTCTCCTTCCTAATAAACACCACTGTTTTGAACCTGGATGTTTTATTCTGTTTTGAACCCAGCTATTCTTCCAGCATTGACCACAGTGTTGGGTAGACTATTCTAGCTGTCCACCACCCACTCTGTGAAAACCCCGTTACTTATATCTTTTTTTAATTTCCCTCCTTCTAGCTTGAAATTGTGCCCCCTGGTGGATTAACTGTTCTTTTTAAACTTGAACAGCTTTGTTGAGTTCAACCTATTGTACCCTTGTATGTATTTGTATGTTTATATCATGTCCCTCCTGTCTTCCAGAGACAGTGTTTCAATGTGTTAATGCTACAAACATTTCTCAAAGTGTTAATATTAGAGGCGGGCGAGGCTGTCAAATTTCACAATGGTATTCCACAAAGTTTGGCAACTTCACCAAGCACAAAACTGCCGACTTTATGAAGTTTTCAACGGATGAAGTGACACTTTTACAAAGCGAAGTCATCAAAATTCTTGCACAAGGCTGCTCAAAGTTGGTGATATAGCCTGAAATTTCATGAAATTTTACAAAGGGGAAGTTTCACAGCTTCACGGCACATTCACAGGTAAAAGGAACTTTGCTGCATTGCTTATTAAATATTAGAAACATACACATTTATGAAAGAAAGACAACCATCAGCCCATATCGAGTTCTTTTTCTTGCACAAAGTTTTGTATGAAAATTCAATGTCACTATCCTGTCACCCCCTTTTCTTCTAGCTACTACACTTGTTTAAGCTTGAAGGTAGAGACAAAGTTGACTGACACCACCTATTTTGTGACTGTATTCCAAGTATTTACCACTTGTTCTGTGAAGTAGGATTTCCTGGCATTTCCCTTGAATCTTTTTTTTTACTTTGAAGACTTTGAGCGGCCCCCAATTTGTCATTTAATTCTTGTACATCCTGGAGACTGCATTTGTTCTGACAATGTTATACCTTTTCAGTTTTTGAAAACTGTAATCATGTTTCCCCACAATCCTCTCTTCTCAAAGGAGAACAGTCACAGTTCTCTCAGATTGTACTCCAAACCCATGCTTTCCAGGACTTCAGCCATTTTTGTCACTCACTCACTTTCCTTTGTGTCTTCTTAATTTTGTTGATATCTTTTCTTAGACATGGGATCAGAAACATATGCACTACTTGAGATGAGGTTTAACTAACATCTGCCCAAGGGCATTACAAAATATTGAGATCTCCACACAAAGACCTCCATGATGCACTGGGGTACATGCTGTGACTTTGTTAGGTTTACTAGCTGCTGCCTAACACTATTGTCCCCATTTAATGAGGATCCAGTACCACAGGGGCAATTTAGCTTATATTTCATATGCTTAAAAAATGTCATAAAGAAAATAAACTATGAAACTTACTACTTACTAACTTAAAACTTTAACAAATGCCTGTGCACAGGTGTGAAACATTAGGAGAGACTTCCTTAGAGCACTGTCTGTAACATGTTACATGGCAGCACGCTTCTTGAGGTATATCTGATGAAATAAAGCTGTTGTGACTTCTTTATTAAGCATCTTCATCCATTATTCTGTTGGGTTGGGTAATGTTTTTTTTTTCCCTGTTTGTGTGTCCTGTGCTTTACTACATCCCAGGGTGCGCAGTGATTTTGCTACTACCTGCACCTTGTCAAGTCATTTACAAAAACAATCCCCCCATCACATCTCAGCAGTTCTTCCTAGACCTGACCTTCTTTTTTTTAATAAATAGAATTCCTCACCACTCCATTCCCATCTCAGCACTTTCTCCAAGATATTAACCATCCATTTTTAATAAACAGGTTCCTGCACTGTTCCTATCTCAGCTGTTCTTCAAAGACCCCAGCCTTCATTTTTTTGTAAATAAATAGAAATAATCTCTGCTGCCATCTCAGCAGTCCCTCCCAGACCTGACCTTCTTTTTTTTAAATAAACAGAAAGACTTCCACTGCCATCCAAACAGTCCATCCCAGATTCCAACCCGCTTTTTTTAAATAAATAGAAATCCTCTCCATAAACCATCCCTGCTCCCGTCTCAGCACTCTCCCCTAGACTACAGTCAGAACCAAGTGTCTTTGCCATAAAGCAAGGCAGTGGGGATGATGTTGATGCCTCCACACCCTTACAACTTTCTACCAGGAGGGTCCTCCCTTCCATTGACAGGTGATGCAGGTGAGAATATGGAGCTTCTCATGGAATGGCTGTTATTCCCCATGCCACCAGGATCAACCATAAGAGATTAACTGGAAATACTTCTCAGTGTGGAAAATACATGCATTTGACTGCTTTTGCAGCTCTGGCCACATCCAGCTTGCTTGCAGGTCAGAGACATGAACTCACAATCCCCCAAGTAGAATGTTGGCACCTTAACCACTACACTGTTTACATACTTTTAAATACAGTTAATGTCAGCCACATTATAGCAATACTATCTCATTAGCAGCCATTATGGTTCTGATTAGAGTCTGTGCAATGTTGAAGTCCATCTGCATTATCTCAACTAAATTCCCGAGCCTTTTAGGGTTCCTCTGCATTTCCTCTACCTCCTGTAAGTTGCAGCTGCTCTTACAATTCTGGCATTATCTGCAAACTTTGACAACCCAACTACTGTTGCCCACTTCAAGATCACTTAAATTATATTGAACAATGTCGGTCCCAGTACAGAATCTTGTAGGACTCTATGGGTCACTTTTCCCATGTGGATAGATTACCATTTATTTTATAACCCCTTGCTTCCTGTCCTGTAACAAGACTGTAATTCACTGCATTACATGATCAATTATATCTACTATAGGTTCACTGTTTTATGACCTAACCTCTTGTTTGATATAGTGACAAAAACTTGATGAACTTTTAATATACAACTGCATAAAGTTTCCGGGTGATATTTTTCAAAGAATGCAGTGAGACTGATTGGACTTCATTTACCCTGACTGAATCCTTACTAGGCCACCACAGTCTATGATATTTTCTGTACATGTTCAACACTTCTGGTTTTTATGACTGTTTGAAGCAGCTTCCCAGGTACTGATGTTACATTGTCTGACTTATAGTTTCCCACATCGTCTCTGGAGCCTGTTTGAATATTGGCACCATCCACATCACCCTGTAGTCATCAGGGACATATGCAGTTCTTAAACAGCTAGCAGTGACAAAAACAAACAAACAAAAAAATGACAGACCATTTTATTGATTTTCTGAAGTAGCCAGTTGTTACTTTTTATTTCTGAAACTTGTTTCATTTTCTTGTTGCTCACTAGAAGGTTTTGTAACTGATTGTATTAGGTGGGATTGAAGAGTAGTACTTTACCTGGTAGCCAACATCTCTAGTTCCACTGCCCATCATACCTCATCAGCATTGTGGTATCATTTACTGTGACATCAGAAACAACTGATCTGGCAGCAGATGACTGGCACTTCCAGTTCAACTGTGATGTCACAATAAATGAGATCACAGCACTGATAAGGCATGAAGGGAAGATACAGACATGTCAGCATCCAGGCAACGTACAGAGGACTTTTTCCAGATTAACTGTCTGCTGATGTGGGAAAGCCAGGCTAACAGCTAGCAGCTTGGGGAGGGGCAGTGATGAAGACGTGGGACAGTGCTCACAATAGACCACTATAGCTACAGCCCTGTCTTAAACTTGAAGCCATTCAAACAAAAGCCATTTGAGATGTTAACATTAATAAAATGATTTTAACATATTGCATGACCACTACAGAAACCTGGCATCTATATAATGTTTGACTGAAGAGAAAGTCCCCAGAGGGTAACCAATAAAGTACAGAATTGGAGAAGAAATTCATGGAGACTGGGTGAGCCTTTGTAGTTTTGCTTATAGTGTCTACTGTAAGAACAGGCAGACCCAGCTGTGGTTTATTAAATGACATACTGGCAACACAATCCATAAACCCCAATTAAAAGGGTATTGTCTTTGACAGCTAAACCTTCATTGTAGGCAGTGGGGTCCAGAGGTTAGAACTGACCCACTGCTTGACCTTGAGCAAGTCATTCGATCTTCCTGTGCTTCTGTAATACCAGAATTAAAATCAGGTTGAAGCAGAATTCCCACTGACAATGAGATGCTGTATCTCAGTTGGATGATCCTGGCTAAATACACTGTAAAAAAACTCTAGAACATAGTTTGTAACTATTTTTTGTTCACCTTTTACTGGCTTATTGAAAATTAATTGCCCAGCTCTTATTTGGGCATGATGAATATACAATGACCATTTTATTCTCTCTCATTCTGCTGAAGCTTCCTGAGGAACATAAACAACATTAGTGCTAATAAGCTAAATGGCCATTACCATCTGCAGTCAATGAGTGGCAATGAACTGAATAAAAAGCCAGTGAGGACTGAAGAATCCCACAGTGAAAAGCAATGTTTATAAACACAGAAAATGCAGGTGGAATGCAGTACCATCATATCTTCACTTCACTTCACTTCCTTTCCACTGGGGAATTTCAGAATGAAACAACTTCTTATCACAGCCACACTGCATCCATCTCACCATATTTCCTGATGGAATGGGGTGCACATAAGGGCCAAAGACCACAAGGCACACCGTGACACTTGCCAGTGTCTGAAGGTTAGGGTGTGGTGAAAGGGCATGGCCGTTACGCCTGATGACCCAAAGGCACACCCCAATGCCTGCCACTCTCTGCAGGGTGGTGGTGGGGTTGGCTTCAGTTCAATACTTCACTGCCTTCACATTCCTATTATGCAGCTCTGTAACTTCTACACTACCAATGCCAATGCCAGCATGCAAACATTTGGCGGCACTTTGATGTCCTTCATTTCTATGAGCTTTTTGATAACATTTGTTACCCTCGGCCTCTTTTTATCATCATAATAAATTGCCTGATTATTGTATCTAGTCCACTTGTTCTGACATGCTGTGGTCAACACTGTTTTTTTGCTTTGTTAATACTGCTTTTTCATTAGCACTTGATTTGAATCCCACATTCCCATCGTCTCCACAATTGCTCACAGTCAACAGAAGCATCTCTATTTACAACTAGAAATAGGCACATATCCATCTCTACCCTCCACAGCCAGCCACTAAATTACAATTTACAATCATCTGTATTTTTCCAGTACAAGTTTCTGTACTACTGAAAGCCACTTCCAATTTGTGTTCCATAATTTGTCATACAGACCAGGAAATTGGGGGAAAACTGCAGCTGATGGGATGAAGCAGGCTCTTCATGAGTGACAGGCACCTTTCTGCTGCCAGCCACCCATCACCATTACCCCAAGACAGGACAGTCATCCCACTGATGCTAAATCCTTGTCTCCCCCAACTCTTCATGCACTGGCCCAACAGTGACCCGAGTTGACTTTCAAACCCAAAAGGCAGGTGTGCTGTGTAGTGTGGCTACTGTCACCCCACTGGGCTAACACTTTGGGAAAATTTAATGCACTACTGGAGTGATTAGTCTCCCCCTTTTACTCCTACAAGGACTGATATTCCCCCTCCTGCCCAAGCAGCATAAGCCAGGTGATCAGTATTTCATTCCTCATACCATCCCATTTCTTCCTTTTATTTCTTCAGGTATATCAGCACACCAGCCATGCTGTGACAGGAACCAGCCCCAGTATGCCAGGAGAATGGCAGATCCTATGTATCAAAGAAGTATTTTTTTATGTTTATCCTAACTTGTTTATCCTAGTTAGTACCTGAAGAGCAGTGGATCCTTTGTGACCCCATTACTACTCTAATTTTATAGGTTCATACTGTATGGTGGTACCTTCAAGACCACCCTATGCTAGGCTCCTTGGGACACAGGTAAGACATCTTTAATTTATTTATTTATTTTTTCTATGATGATAAGCTGTAACAGTATGCCACAAACTGTAAACAGACTGCTAGTTTTCACTTATTAGGTTGTTGATGACTCAGGGCTTGAATTATCTCCACACTTCTGTTTTATTTCATTTTTTGACAGGTCCCTCACAACTCCAATAAACACCTCAGCACGGATTAGCCAAGGCTTTAGACCCAAAATCCTATTTTTTTTTTATTTTCCCTACTTTATGCACTTTGCATTCTTCAACTCTAATGCCTGCATTAGCATAGTTTTTTGCAATGTATATATATATATATATATATATATATATATATATATATATATATATATATATAGTACAGTGCCACTCCAACACATTGCCCATGGACAGCTCCAGCCCAGGACCAGACAGGGCATATGCCCCAGTTTAAAAAAAATGCTCTGCCCCTGCAGTTCTACATAACAGACAGGATAGTTTGCATTTAAATCCATCCACATGCTCACACAAAAGCACTTTATACTCTACTTTTGCCCCACTCATCCTTACTCTTTGGAGTTGCCTACTGTGTGGGTGTGGCAACATGACCTATAGTGGGAAGACCGAAGGAGCATCTCTTTTACTGTTTACTGTCCCAGTTCCTGCCCTAATACATGCAGATTCTGTCAGTCAGTCCCAATCTCAAACTTTTGTTTTACACATGCACCCTCCATGTCATCCATCACCCCAACCACCCGCTTTCATTTTCGCTCAGCCCCCTCTAACGTTGGCTTTAATTCTTGGTTTCTTTCACTGTTTCCTAAAATGTGAACATTATTCTTTTGTTGAGTAACTTTTTTCTGTCTATTTTCCATCATCTGCCTTCCCTCCCTGCAACATCCTACCAGTCCACTACCACACCACTGCTAGCACCTGGAGTCAGTCCCTTCCTCAAATCCTTCCTCCCAGATCCATTGCAACAACTCTCATCCTCTTCATGCATTGTATGGTGCCAAACCATAGTGCATTCCCACTTTTATACCTCTGTTTGCATATGTCAAACCAGGATATGGGACCAGCTGCAGGGGAGACCATTTATCTCTCCTCTCAGCCACAAAAGCCAATCATATGACTGGCACTCATTAAGAACAGTCTGCAAGACTGGATGGAGGGGATGAAAACCAAAGAAAAGGTAAAAAAGCAAATCTGACTTGAACAGATAGTGTTCATCTCAGGGTTAGCTGAAACTCATCCAAATAAGTTTGGAGTGACTCAGTTTCTGTACCATTTTGACAGCTGTCTTCTGGATCACCTTCATTCTGCTCCTCTCTTTCCAGGGATGTGGTTTCCAGAACTAGACACAGTACTTCAGGTAGGGACGGGTGCTATGAATTGACCTATATAGAGGCAATAGCACCTCCCTCTTCTTGCTGGTGATACCCCTACCTATGTATGTACCCCATCATCCCACTAGCCCTCTTGACTGTCTTATCACTTTGCCTGGCCCCCTTTAGGTCGTCCGACATCATTACTCTCCAGATCTCTTTCTTGCTTGGTCAATGTCAGTATACTCTCCCAATTTTATACTCTGCCCCCAAGGTTCTGTATACCAAATGCATTTTTTTGTGCTTTTTTGCATTAAAAACTATCTCCTTGATTACCCAGTCAAAGAAATCTATCACATTTATTTGGCATGACCGTCACGTTGTCTGTTAAATAAGTCTGTCAGAGATACTGCTAGTTTATCCTTGAACTCCATCAGCACCCTGGGATGCACCCTTTCTGGCCCCATAGCTTTGCCCACCTTCACATTACTGAATTCTTTCTGAACTCGCTCCTCAGAAAAAGACCTACTGTCCATTTTCATCCCCTCAAAGCCGCTGGTGCATTTCTGTGATCCCTTTCCTTCACTTTCTACTCAGAACATTGAGCATAAGTATTTGTGTAAGATGTCTGCTGTTTCTTAGTTCCCCTCAATACAGTCCCTGCCACCCTGAGTGTAAAAGGCCTCCTTTTGACTTCCTTATCAAACTAATATAACCCACAAATATATTACCCCCTTTTCCTACTGCATGACCCATTTCCTCACTTTGCGACTTTCTGCTTCTCACTGCTTTTCCTGCTTTGTCTTCCAAGATATGGCTCACTATCCTCCTCCTGCTGTGATTCCTTATACCTTCTGAATTTTACTGTTTCCTCCTTTAACTTTTTTGCCAATTCTTTCAAGAACCATAGTGGTGTCATCTTTCTTTTGCTTACTGGCTTGAGTATGAGATTTGTTGCTTTCACTATGCCCTGTTTTAATTTGACTCACTTTTCCTCCACCACCTTAGGTCTCATCCCCCTGCCAGGTAATTCCTGAGGCATTTAATAATCTTTGTACCCTCAGCTTTTCTGAAGATCAGGACCCTTGGCTTTGTGTGGTTGGAGTCTGCCCCTGTTCTTATGTTGAACAACATTGTACAATGATCACTGCTCCCCAGATGGCTTCCAACCTTGATATCTGCAATACTATCACTGTTAGTAAAAAACAGGTCCAGTATTGCATCATCACAAGCAGGTACATTGACTACTTACCTGAAGAATGCCTCTTGGTGATGTCCCTGCTCCTAGCTGACACTGCAGCTGAAAGGCTCCAATCTTCATTCAGCAGATTGAAGTCCTCTACAAGCAACACTACTCCATTTCAACCATTTTGCCAGTTGCTTCTCATATATATTTTTCTAACTCCTCCCCTGTGTCAGAGGACTGCACATCACTCCTCTCCAAATAGCAGCTCTGTATCACGACTACAGAGTGCCCCACATCAACTTGACCCCCCAAATTCTCGGTATATCCATCACTTTTAATTGTTTTCCTCACATAAAGTGTCACATCCCCTCCCTTCTTCACTACTCTGTCTCTTATGTACATTTTAGAGCCTGGCATGACCATGTCCCAGACATAGTTGTCAGTACACCATGAATCTGCAATGGCCACATTTTCCAGGTCTGCCTCAGTCATGATTGCTTCTACTGTAGGTCTTAGGTCTCATTTGCCAGACTCTAGCATTGACATACATGGCCTTCCATATCTAGTTACCTCTTTTCTTGTTGCTTTCACCTTTTTACAATTCTTTTCCCCTTCCTTACCTTTCTCCTTTGACTGTTCCTCCCCCCTCTCTTCTTTGCCTAACTCCACTTCTTTGAATAACTTGTATCCTGGTGAGACTCTTTCCCCTCAAGATCTACCTACTCTATATCTCAGCCTGTAGTGCTCCACTTCCTACCTCCTCTATTTCTTCCATCGCTCCCCTTGGCTACTTCAAATATCTATCAAAGTAATATTGAAATTATCCACTGAGGACTATAGTTCACTCCTGGATGGAAGAATGCCATCACATTGCTATATGCTCTTATCCTCCTGTGTTGGTCCACAGTTCCCAGTGTAGACATGTCTCTCTTCTGTGCACCATTCCGTCATTACTTGAAAGCCTTGGTACACAGCTCCCTTCCTTCCTCATATAGTACAAGAAGCATTCACTGCTCACATTTTAAAAACATGGGAAACACAGGATCAACCACATAAATTATCTAAAATTACCAAAAATGTAAATTACACACAGACCGCCATGAGGCACTTAACTTTACGTTTAAGCCCATGAAACACCCTCATCAAGTTAATGCACTAGCAACCGTAGTGGCTCTGACCAGAATTTGTTTCAACAGCTCACACTTTTTGCTAGCACCCTTATTAGTCACTCTGTTGCTCTTTAGCCGTTAACTTACCAGCATCAAATAGGTTAAAGGAACACTGTCAGCCTTTGGGATGATTTTCATCAACAGCCTGATGCTAGTGCCTGTTACCAGCATTTTGTTTAATAAATGATTACTGCACCTTGTATTTTAAAATAAGAGACAATTTATTGAAACATTCCCTAAATATCTCTTTTTAGCAGCATGACTTTAACGTGCCCCAGGCAGCTAAAGTACACTGCCAGGTGTATTCTTGGCTCAACATGTGGTTTTTGTGTTTTAAGCAATGCAGAATTAATAAAATATATTTGCAGCGGCTAGTCTCCCTGAATGCAAGAAAGTGATTGTGTAGCAAAAAATGAAACATAGAAAGATAGACAATGGCTGTGGAAAAAGACCAACAATCTATCCAGTCTGCCCAAGTTCCCTATCCAACCCTGGGACCTACTGTACAAAAACATAGACAATGATGGCAGAAAAAGACCAATGGTCCATCCAGTTTGCCTGAAGCATGCAAGCATACAAGCATGAGAATGTAGTTAAAATGGCTCTTAGTGCCATGAGATCCCCTTTAATGAGAAGGTTATGTGTACGGCAGTTCCACAGGATTTAACTACTATGTGCACTCCATCTGAGCAGAATGTATGCAAATTCCTGCTTCTACTCCTGATTACTGCTATTTTCCAAATCCATGCTCCATTTTAAAGAGCAAGTGGAGCCAAAACAGGCAGACATGAAAATAAATATACATTTTAAGTAGTCAGTTATAACTTTTTATTTCTGAAGTGCTTTTCTTTAGCCTTTTCAGCATTAGAAATTTTTCTCTGTGATAATATTATGCTGGATTTTTGGGACAGCTCTGAGCCTGGTAGCTGACTTATCTATCTCTCTACCACTCTACATCATCAGTATTGTAATCTCACTGATGGTGACATCACAGGGTACTGACTTGGCAGCAACTGAGTGGCTGTTTCTAAGCATCAGAAATGTCACAGTTAATGAGTTCACTATGCTGATGATGTAGTTGGAGGGGAATAAAGATAAATATGTATCTGTATATGTGAGTATGAATAGATAGCCCATTGACAGAGCAAAGTCCTATGGCACATTCATAAGGTAGAAAAAGAAATGAGCGGACTGGATGGGTCTTGCTGTCCTTATCTGTCATCAGATTCTATGTTTCTATGTCACCTGCCAAGCAGAGTGGTCTCCCGCAGATCACACCCACTAACATCAGGTAAACAATCTTCTACCTCAGATATAAAACATAATGCTTGACTGCTTTTAAAAAGCAAATAATTTGCAGTACACTAGCTTGTTATGCAGGCATAGATTCCCTTCCTCATTGTTCAGGCAAACTTATTGTCCAAGGACACTGAGTGAACTTCCTAATGGCAGATTGCCAAAATTGACATAAACAGTAAGCACACTGTGTGCCAGCTCTCTGTCATTTCGAAACTGTATGTTGACATTGGGCTGACTAACTCATACCACTGCCTTAAAGCAGCAGTGCAACAAAATTGGGCAGAAATTCAAGCCTAGCTTTATTTCACTATAAAAGAAGATGGAAGGTAGGACTCTTTTAGAATAATGCATACAGGCACAATACATTTGCAACAAGGCACTAAATGCAATATTTATATGCAGGTTCCCCTCCAAGTCAACTTAAAAATAAACAAACAGAAAAGCAGTAAATGGGACAATTTTTATGAAGCCCTGCACGTCCATCCTCGACCCGCGTCACCAGCTGGGAACACTGGACCAGATCTTGATTTGTGTTCCAGCAGGGGAGAATGGCCCTTCCCCTCCTGTCCCCACCACTGTGGGGCAATCCATGGGGTAATTTGATGTCTAATGAGAGAGGTAGCAGCCAGTTAGGGAGAGCAGGGACAGGGCTGATAAACCTGCCCACACCTCACCCAGGAGAAAAAGCTTTATAGGAGAAAAAAACATACAGTATCTTAGTCAAATAAGACAATGAATATAAATATTAATACATGTTCTCATACCGCACAGTACTGCATGGTAATTGTAGATGACTTATTTTCTGTATGCAGAGCACTTGACAAGGATGCATACACGGATTGGCCAGGCTCAGGAATATCCACATAACATGCCTAATGTAGCACGTATTCTTATTAGGGATGTGCTTAATAGATGGACCTCTTGGTCCAATACAGCCCTTATACCCTGCTTCAAAATGACTCACAGAGAATGGGGTCACATGGCAGTTTGAAGTGCCAGAGGCAATAGAGGCCAGCATCACTAAATGCTGGCCACAAACAGACTGTAGCTGATACAAATCCAACAAAAAGGGAAGAAAGAAAGCATCCCTCATACAGGACATGGACACTACTCTGGTCTATGAAAGCCCTCCCCCTCTTAATACCAGATCCAGCATTTTGGTCCCCTGTTAAACTCCCTCCTGCTTGAATATGGCCCATGGTTACTGGTGGGAAAAGTAGAAATGGAGAAATAAAAAAAAAAAACCCTAAGAAAAGACTTCAAGATTGCAGGGTATCACCGCCTTCCACTGAACTTCATCAGTCACCAGGGGTTATCACTTTTTCCCCCCTCGAGCCAGCTGAAGATGGTGATAGTGCTACACCTGGAAAACACCACTCAGGAGAAACTCTAGTCAGAGCAGCAAGACTGAGGTCCTGGGCAGAGGCTGTAAGCCTGGTCATAGCCACAACAGACCTCCTGTCAAGCTGGTCATCATGCCCACAGGACTGAGGGGTAGCTGTGCAAGCTGAAGCAGCAGTGACATTCGTTCAACCAACAGCACTCCCAACCTGACTTTTTTACTTCAAACTACTTGCGTACATCCTGTTGGAAGACTGCAGGTCATTTTTTACCACTCCCTTCCCCCCCTCCCTCTTCCCTCCCAACCACATAACCCAATCATCCATCCCTCTACCACCCCATTTGTGCTCTCTTCCTACCCATCTCCTATCCTGAAGACTGTGTCTTTGCATCTACTGGAGTCCTCTAGTGAATTACATTGACACAAACTTCTGGATAGACCCTTTCAGTAAGGGTTGAATGCTGCCAACACTGCAAGACTTGCAATATCCCCACATCTTGCACTTTAGACATTTGCCCCATCAGTATCCTACCTTCATCTATGCTCCTCATTTGTTGTCTCCTTGTTCTCGCTCGAAAACTTTACTGCTACCTAATACTCTGTTTCTCTTGTTAACATCATCAAAACAGATTACCATTTATTCTTTGATTGTCTACATGCTCCTGATCTGTGCATTGATACCCATGGTAATATGATGTAACTGTTAGTTTCTGTTGTGTTTATCTACTTTATCTATTGTATTTTTTGACTGGACATTTGTGAAAATGGGCATTTTAGCTCACATACCCTCCAGTATACAAATAAAATTGATTGATTGATTGATTGATTGATTGATTGATTGATATACTTAGAGTGCCAGACTGATGACTTCCTATGGACTTTGTCCTATCCGGACTAACATACATTTAAGATATTCCCCCCTTAAAGGGGACACACATCATAACCCTTGTTCTAGTGCTTCCTCAGTAAAGTATGCTGGTGCATGCCATCTGGCCCCATTGCTTTGTCTGCCTTCAGTTTTGTGAGCTCCTCCAGGACTCTCTCCACTGTGCATGGACTTATGCTTATCTTCCCACCCCACCCTTCATATCTGTTATACTATTGTGGTCCCTGCCCCCCCCCCTTCAGTGAATACTGAACAGAAGTATTTGTTCAGTATTTCCACTTTTTCAAAGTCTTTCTCCATACACTCCTTACACTCCCCTGTATCCCCTCTGTGTCTTACAATCTCCCCCGGCTTTCCTTCTTTCGTTAATGTACCTTCCCCTTTCTTCACCGTCTGTGCTAATCTTTCCTCAGTCTGCACCTTTGCACTCCTAACTGCCTTCCCCAATTCCTTTAGACACTTTAAGTACACCTCTCTGTCCTCTTCCTTTTGAGACCCCTTTTATTTCCTGAAACCCGGCTTTCTGGCCCTTACTTTTTCTGCTACATCTTTCGAGAACCATATTGTTTTTTTCTTTCTCTTGCCTTTGTTTACCAACCCAATGCATTAGTTTGTCATCTCCTCTATGGCTCCTTTTAGGTGTTCCCACTGGGCTTCAACCCCTCCCCCCTTCCTCTCCACCAGTGCTTCCTTGATACACCTCCCCATCTTCTCAAAGTCTGCCCTCCTGATATCTAAGACCCTTGCTTTTGTTTGACTTGACTGTGTCCCTGTCCCCATGCTAAACCACACTATGTGGTGATCACTGGACCCCAGTTTACTTTCTACCTGGACTTCTGCAATTCTGTCACCATTTGTCAGTAGCAGGTCCAGCATTGCCCTGTCTGTGGTGGGATCAAGCACCAGCAACCTGAGGCCTGCCCCCTGTAGGGAATCTAAGATGTCTCGGCTCCTGGTTGTAGCAACTGCCAGGATGGTCCAATCCATATCTGGCATATTGAAATCACCCAGCAGCAGTACTTCTACTTTTGCTGCCATCTCGTGTATTATGTCCACTAACTTCCTATCCATCTTCTCCCCCTGTGCTGGAGGCCTGTAGATCACCCCTTTGTGGATTGCAGTGCCATTGCCTAGCTCAAGGGTGACCCACAGTGTCTCAGTCTCACCCTGTCTTCCAAGTACCTCCTTAGTCTTTATACCCTCTCTGATGTACATGGCCACCCCCCTTTTTTTACTGCCCCTATCTCTTCCTAACAGAGAATACCCCAGTACATTAACATCCCGGTCATGATTTGCAGTGCACCAAGTCTCTGTTATTGCAATGTCCAGGTCTGCTTCTACTAGCAGTGCCTCCAGATCCTATAGCCTTGCCCATTCAGCTACCTGCCTGATAACACCCCATGGGGCTCACACAGGGATGCACATGGTTCACAAAGGGCTTGAGATCTGTCTCATAAAATGCTGCTTTAGGTAGTTTGCCCTCAATTTGCTTTTCTTTTTTTCCCCCTCTCTCAGGACATTATAGCTAGTGGTCATATGGAGGGATAGGAGGACAATGAGTAACAAATGTTGTCTATCTCAACCCGCAGTACTAATATGATTTCAGAAGAGGTCAACATTACATAAGAGGTAAGGGCATCTTGGACTAACTAGGGATTGCATATTTTTATATAGTTTGTTGACTTGCCTTGATGTAGATTGGTTGACCCCCCCCCCACACACACACACACATGTGACACTGTGCTTACTTTCTCAGGGAATAGGGGACGCAGCATCCATACTAGAGGCCAATTCCCTTTACCTCAAAGTGGCTGTATAGATAAACACTGGCTAGAACTGCTTCTGTCTTATTACCTCAGAGGGGTATTTCCCCCCATCCTCCACTTCCCCTGGGGTGTTCACCCTGTTGCAGATCTTCATATCATCTGCAAACAGGCACACCCCCCCTTCAGCCCTTCTGCTATATCACTGATGTAGATGTTGAAGAGGAAGGTTCCCAGCGCTGACCCTTGGGGCACCCCACTTGTCACCCGCCCCATCCTGGAGTAAATCCCATTTATCACCACTCTCTGGCTTCTGCCTGCTAACCAGCTTTCCACCCACCTGATTATTTTATCTCCCACTCCTACACTTTATAGCTTGCTCACTAGCCTTCTGTGGGGTATGGGTTCATATTGGCCACGTCCACCCCCCCACTCAGTTGATTACCTGCATCACCCAGTTAAAGAACTTGATTAAATTTGTTTAGCATGACTTCCCTTTCGGGAAGTCATGCTGTCTGTCATCTAGTAGCCCACTGTCTTCTAGGTAGTCCACCACCCTCTCCTTTCTCCATGACCTTTCCCACCACTGAGGTGAGGCTGACCGGGCAGTAGATTTCCTTCATCTCCTTACTTTATCCTTTGTATAGAGACACCACGTTTGCCTTCCTCCAGTCTTCTGGCACCCTCCCCAAATCCAGAAACAGGTTGAACAACCTCACCAGTGGGGCGACAATCCCCCCCCCCCGCTCCTGGATCACCCTTGGGTGCAGGCTGTCCGGTCCCGTGGCCATATCCACCTTCAATCTACCTAGTTCCTCCCTAATTCTCTCTACACTGAAAGGACTCAGGTCCACCCTTTTGTCCCCCTTCCCCTCCTCCTAAGCTTGAGACCCCTGCCCTTCCGCTCCACTGTAAATACTGAAAAAGTACTTAATTAGTTCTTCTGGTTTATCACAGTCCTCTTCTAGTTGTTTCCCTTCCTCTCCCCTCAGTCTTCTGACCCCCTGCCTAGCCTTCCTTCTTTCCCCCACATATCTAATAAAAAGTTTTGTCTCCCCTTTTGGCTTGTTTAGCTATTTTCTCCTCAGTGCTGGCCTTTGCCCTCCTTATTTCCTTCCCTGCTAGCCTCCTCCTCTCCCTAGAAGCCTCCCTGTCTTCTTCCCTCTGTGTTTTCTAATATTTTCTGAAAGCCCTCCTCCTGTCCCCAACCACTGTCACCACCACTGTTGTGAACCAAAAGTGGTCTGCTTCATCTTGTGCCCTTCCTTAAAATCTTTATGCACATTTGTGTGGTCTTCTGCACCCGGTCCTTAATAGTTCCCCATAACTCCTCCACATCGTTTATCTTCTCCATTCCAACCATTTCTTCCCTCACTATCCTTCTCATCCTGTGGAAATCTGTATCCCTGAAGTCCAAGACTGCTGTGCTGGTTTGGTTTACCTCCCTCCCTGCTTTTACCCTGAACCTTACTGCTAACTGTGGTCGCTGGCACCCAGCTCGTCTCCCACCTCCACCTCCTCCACACTCTCCCCATTTTTTAGGACAACATCTAGCAGGTTGCTGTCCCTTGGCTCCCTGACCAACTGCAGTAATAATATGCCCTGCAACACCTCCAGAATTTCCCTGCTTCTATCCAAAGCTGCATCTGCGATGTCCTAGTCCACATCTGGGAGGTTTAGGTCCACCTACCGAAGTGTTTTTCCCTTGAGAGCCATTCTTGTGACTGCTCGTATCATCTGCCTATCCTTTTCCTCTCCCTGCATAGGTGGTCTGTATACCACCTCTAGTCTTAAGGATTCCCCAGTCATTTTGCTCAGTGTCACCCACAGGACTTCTGTCACCCCTTCTCCCTCCTGCCCCTCTGTAGCCCTTATGTCTTCCCTGATGTATAGAGCCACCCCTACTCCCCCTTTCCTATCTCCCCCACCCCCTTTCCTATCTCCCCTGTCTTTTCAAAACAGTTTGTAGCCAGGGGTGGCTGTCTCCCATGTGTGATGTTCCATCCACTAAGTCTCAGTAATCACAACTATGTCAAGTCCCTCATTCTCCATGATGGCTTCTAAATCCACCATTTTATTTGCTAAGCTCCTAGCATTGGCTACCAATCCCCTCCACCAAAGTCCACCCAGCCCCCCTACCAATGGGTATGGTGGAACCTAATATTTTTCCTCTTCTGAAAACCCCCTTCATCTCTCCTGATATTTGGCGTGACTTTTTTTCCCAATCCCACCCCATTTAGTTTAAATTATATGCCTTCTCTATGAACACCCCAATCTACATTTCAGTACAGCTGTTCCCTCCCTGTTCAGGTGCAGTTTCTTTGGGGCAAAGAGACTTTCATCCTTCCATGTTGACCCCCAGTCCCCTACTAGATCATACCCCATCTGTCCACACCATCTCGCTAGCCATCTATTGAACGTCTTGGTCCTTTACTTCCTTTCAGTACTAGCTCTAGGCACTGGTAACACCTCCAAAAAGGCTATAGATCTGAAGCACAGCCTGCTGCAAAATCTAGCAAGCACAACAGACTATTCCCTTCCAGGTCATTTGTCCCCAGATGGAATACCAGGTGTGATTTCCCATCCTGTTGCTTACCTCATGAGGGAATATGGTGTATTACCTTGAGGGCTGTCAAGACCAGCATGCACTCCACCCAAATTGTACTATTTCTCCCCCCCATCTGATACCTTTTTATGACTGAGTCCCCTATAAGTAGAACTCTGACCCTTTTTCCTTCTGTTTGTTCTTCATCCCAGTTTTTCTTCTCCTAGTTACAGTTGTCTCTTTTACTTCCCTTTCTCCCTCATCCACCTTTTCTGACTCCACGCCTTAAGCCCTGACCCCTTCCTTGGCCGCTGCTCCTCCCTTTTCCTCCTTATTGGCTTTTGCTGCTACCACTCTTATTCCTGCCCCTCCCTCATTGATCTCTTGCCCCCCCATGCCCTTCCCCTGCCAGTGATCCTTCAGATACCCTCAATGAGCAGGCAGCTACATCCATCCCCTTTTTAGTGTGATCCCCTAATCCACTGCTTCCCTGAGTCAGCTGCTTGCCTCTGGGTTTCCTCACTTCTTTCTCTCTTCTTTCCTTCTTCCTTGCTTGCCTTCACTGCCCCTCTGCTCTTCCTGTATCACCTGGTTTTCATTCTTGCGTTTCTCCCCATCCCCTATCCCCTGCACTTTTATCTCTTCCTTCCACCTCACTTCTGTTCTCCCCATTGCCCTTGCCAGCCCTGGTACCTTTAATCCTACCCCCTCTCACTGCCTCCCATCTCTTCCTTCTGGCCTCTGCCCATTGATCCCCCTGCATCTTCTGGGACCTCTCCCACCATAGTGCCCACTAATGGTGAGTACCTTTTGGACACCGTAAAACTCACAACATTGTGTGCTCTACCTCTCCCCCCCCCATTGGTGAGGTGTGTGCTCTTTCCCGGGTCCTTGGAATTCCCTTCCCAGTATTCCCCAGTCTCTGCCAGCCATTACTTTCCTCCCTGTCCTGTCTAGGACCCTTTTTTCCTTGCCCCCAGTCCTGCCCTGCCCTTCCTTTTCCAAGCCAGTCCCCCGATCCCCTATTTCCATCTTAGCAGATTCCCACCTCCCCTGGCTGCCATTATAGATGTACCTCCCCTCCCTTGTACACATGTCCTTCCATCACCTGGCCATTTCATTCCTTAGTATGCTTACCTCGGCTTCTAATTGCCTTAGTCTGACACCAATTGCCAAAGTGTAGTCATGAACATTGCAGCCCCACATTCATTGCATCCCACAATTATGCCTCCTCTCCAGACATTTCCAGAACCCCCTTCCCATCCAAAAATACCCATGTCCCTTACTGCTTCCCCAGTTTTAGTCTTTGTCTGGCATCCCCCTTCCCTTCCAAGTAGTCCCATGCTCCTTCCCATTTTCCCATCGTAATTCATTCATTTTGACCATGGTTATCCCAAAGGCATTAGTTATAGTCACAACTGTAGGCCAAGAGCCACAACCCCACACTCTATTACAGAAAGTACTGCCAACAGTTGGAACCTTAAGGAGCAGTAATATAGTCCAATAAGCAGTACCTTGGCAGTAGCAGCCCCAGTGTATTCAGTGTGAAACATAATCCAATTTGCAGTGCCTTGGCAGTAGCAGCCACAGTGCAGACAGTGAGTCTGTATTTAGTGATCTCTGCAACCCCCTCAACAGATACCAGCCCCCACACCTTTGCTTCCAATACAAAGCCTATAATGTCACAGTACCTTAGTTCTATCACAGTACCTCTGGCTTCAGTGTTCTTTCAGCTGTGGGTGTCCTTTTCTCCAGCCAAAGAAGCCACCAACCTTCAGCGTGACTGGTAACCACCTCCTAGTTCTGCCCCTTCTCTTGCCTGTCCCGATAGGTTAATCGCTTCTGTGAGTGGTTCGTTAGTGTATTTAATTACAGAGGAGGCCGGGGCGGGTGGGAGGAGAAAAACTCAACAGATAACAGCAGCACTCTCTCACACTGTGGCCGGGTCTGGGCTTTAAATCACCCAGCCACATTGGTGCCTCCCTCTCCTATTGGCTTCTGGGAAAGCCACCTATGTCCTGCTCCTCCTGCCACTGATGCAGTGTTTGTAGTTACCACTGATGCAGCCTCCGGCTCCACTACTGCTACCGATGCAGCTCTCAGCTCTGCTGCTGCCGCTGATCCGGCTCCCAACTGCTCCTCACCATTGATGCAGCCCCTAGCTGCACCTCACCGTTGATGTGGCCAAAATTCAACAGATTACAGCAGCATTCTCTCCTTATGCCCCCAACATTCTATTTGCTCTCCCCATTGCTTTTTTGCACTGTTTGGTCACCTTCAGGTCATCAGATATGATAACCCCCAGGCCTCTCTCCTGACTTGTGGTGGCCAGAATTTCCCCATCCATCCTGTACTTCTCCCTTGGATTCCTGTAACCCAGATGCATGATCTTGCACTTTTTAACATTAAACCTTAACTTCCAGACACCTGATGACTCCTCTAATAGGCTAGGTCCTTTCTTTTTCCAACCGCCTCTGGAGTGTCCACTTTGTTGCAGATCTTGGTGCCATCTGCCAACAGGCAAACCTTTCCCTCCACATGCTCTGCAATGTCACTAATAAAAACATTGAATATGACTGGCTCCAGCACCGACCCCTATGGCACCCCACTGTTCATATCCTTCTCCTCAGATTTCATGCCATTTACCACCACCCTTTGAGTCCTGTGTATTAGCCAATTCCCAACCCAATTTACTTCTGTAGGACCCACTGCCAGACTCCCCAATTTATTTAGCAATCATCTGTGTGGGACGGTGTTGAAGGCCTTGCTGAAATCCAGATAGACTACATCCACCACCCCTTCCAGATGTACCACCCTGTTTACCCAGTTAAAGAAATCTATAAGATTCATCTGACAGGACCTTCCCACTGAGAAGCCATGCTGCCTTGGATTCTATGCCCTGCTATCCTCCAGAAAATTCATAATCCTCTCAAGTGAGGACTCTATCACTTTTCCCAATAGTGAGGTCAGTCAGATGCTACTGTAATTGCCTGCCTCCTCTCTGCTTCCACTCTTGTGGAGAGGGACTACATCTGCCCTCCTCCAGTCCTCAGGTACCTCTCCTGTGTTTAGTGATAAGTTGAAAAGGGCAGCCAGTAGTTCTGCCAGCACTTCCCTGAGTTCCATTAGTACCCTGTGGTGGATTCCATCTGGCCTCATTGCCTTATCTGCTTTAATGTTCCTGAGTTCTTCTAGGACTCTTTACACCATGAATGGGCTGATGTCTACCTCCTTCCCCTGAATACCTGTCTTACTGAATCTTGGTCCCTCACCCTCCCCTTCCCTGGTGAACACCGAGCAAAAGTACTTGTTCTGTATCTTAGCCTTTTCTAGGTCATCCTCCACCAATTCACCTCCTTCCTTCTTCAGCCTAACGATCCTATTTCTGGTCTTTTTCTTCTTGCTAATGTATCTGAAGAAGGTCTTGTCACCTTTCTTAATAGCCTGGGCTATACCTTTCTCTGTCTGTGCTTTAGCTCTTCTAATTATTTACCCAGACTCCCTCTGCTTCTCCAGATATTGTGTTCTGTCCTCATCCTTTTGTGTTTCCTTCTATCTTCTGAAGGCTCTTTTCTTTTCCCTTACTTTCTCAGCCACTATCTACGAGAACCATAAGGACCTTTTCTTCCTTTTACTCTTGCTATGCATTTTGACACAGTGACCTGTTACTTCTGTTATGACTCGCTTGTGTCTAGACCACTGTTTTTCCACATCACCCCCTGTACCTTTCGCTACTAGGGCTCTTTTGAGACTTCCACCCATCTCCTTAAAGTTAGCATTCCTGAAATCTAGGATCTTTATCTTTGTATGGCTTGCCTCCTCAACTGTGAATACCTTAAACCACACTGTCCTGTGGTCACTGGTATCAAAGGGACTGCCCACCTCCACATCTGTGATCCTGTCCACGTTGGTCAGGACAAAATCCAGTATAGCCTCCTCGTGGGTTGGTTCTGCTATATGCTGTCTTAAGTTTGCCCCATTCAGGGCAGTCATGAAGTCCCTGCCTCTTGTTGTACTCACAGTCCGAGTGCTTCAATCTACCTCAGGCAGGTTGAAGTCACCCATTAATAGCAGTTCTCCTTGGGCTACCATTTTGAGGATGCTTTTCAGAAGAGCTTCATCTGATTCCTCTCCCGGTGCCAGAGGCCTGTAAATCACTCCAGTGCAAATGGCTGTCCTTTTTCCCACCTCTGGGGTGACCCACAGTGCCTCTGCTCCATCTTGAGACCCTTGAGCCTCTGTTGCTTCAATCTCCTCCTTTACATACAAAGCAACCCCCACTCCCCTTTTCCCTTCCCTAGCCTTCCTAAAAAGTGTGCGTCCTGGCATGGTATTTTGACTATGTCTGGGTTCCAGTTCATGTTTTAAATAGCTGCTTGTTGAAGTAGATTCCTGACTCTAATTTAACAAGGTGTAAGGACCAGCATCCCCCCACCACACAAAAGTGTGGCAGCTAGTCTCTCTGTTACTCTCAAACCCGCAATTCAAAACTGTGATTGCATCTGAGATGACCCAGTTCATACAGCTGAATGATAATGGGAACATGTCACAGAGCATACTATGGGAGGCATACAAACCCCGCATGAAGGGGCATATCACAGGGTGCACAGTCAGCCAGTGCAAAGTTACAGAAGCAGAAATGGCTGCCTTAGAAAAATCAATGAACCGTTCATCAGAAAAGCTAAATTAGCATTATTTAGAGTGAAACATTCATAATAGGAGAGTGTAGGTAAAGCTAGCAAACTACTGGCCTACTGGGTCAGAAAGAGCCAGGCTGAGAAACATAGCCCAGGACTGAAAGACTGAGGAGTGGAAGTGGCCAGAATGACCTTTGCACCATCAACACAATCATGCAGATCTTTATCCAGACTCTGCACTCCTCCCCAAATCCCCCTAACCCCAAGTGAGTGACCAATTCCTGCAATGACTGCCTTTCTCTAGAATTGCCCCCACTCAGGCTCTGAATCTAGACCTTCCTGTCTCAATAACTGAAGTCCAGCAAGCTATCTGTGCCCTGAACAGAGGCAAAGCACCAAGGGGAGATGGGTATCCTAACAGCTACTGCCAGATGCTCTGTGAATAATTCAAAACCACATCATTAAAGATGTACCAACAGGCCTTTCAAAAAAGGCATCCTGACCCTATCCTTCGAGAGGCAATGATCAATGTCTTACTCATGAAAGGGAAGGACCCAGCTGTCCTCACCAGCAATAGTCTAATATTGCTTGTAAATGATAAGTGGGGGAAGGGAAATTGTTTAACCAGGAAAGGCACACTAAGCCGGAGCTTGTTTCCAGGTGCGACCTGGGACCACAAGGAAGTTTAATGACTTGCTCAGGGTCACACAGTATGCAAGTGGAAGCTGTGGGATAAGGCAAAAGTCCTTGTGAAAATCTTGACTACCAGGCTGAAACTCCTCTTATGAGGTTTAATACGTCCCAGTCAAGTGGGTTTAATCAAGAGGTATCACAGCACTGACCATACCAGAACCCTCCTAAACCTCATCTATGCTGCCAGAGGACTTCTCATGCCTGCAGTGGCCCTAGGTATTTACTTTAAGAAGCCCTCTGATTCTGTGGAGTGGGGATACCTCCTTGGCACCATGGAATGAGTGGGATTTGGCCCTGGGTTCCTAGCATGGGTCAGGCTCTTTATAACTCCCAAATGGCTAGTGTCCTCACTAATGGTCTCCATTTCCCAAGGGTTTCAGCTACAGAAGACCACCAGGCAGGGCTGCCCTGTCTCTCCATTCCTTTTTGTGATTGCCATTGAACCCCTTGCTATTGCCCTAAGATTCCACAGGCATTACTGTTAGAGGAGAGGAATACAGGACCCTGCTATACACAGATGACCTGCTATTTTTCCAGGCAGATATGGAAGTCTCAATATCTCCCAATCTGGAGCTCCTCCACTCTTTCTCCCACATATTCAGATACCCAGGTCTGGTCAAAAGGTCAACCAAAGTAGAGGTCCTTCCCCTTAACTCACAAGGAATTGCCACATCTTTTACACCCAAAGGGTTACAGTGGACATTGGAGGGTATCAAATATCTTTGGGTTATTGTACATCATAATCTGGACAAAATAGTAACTGCAAACTCTAATGGTTTAAGTATACGCTCTATGAATCCAGAAATCTTCTCAGTTAATATGCCAATTTCTGATACAGTTGATGTGAGAGAGCTTTCAAGTTTGTGAATTGTTTTGGTAACGTAGAAGGTTCTGAGCCTTGGCCTTGTTGTTATCAGATTTCCCAGTTCATTGTGTGCAGACTCTGGAACTGTGCCATTTATTTTTTTCAATTCTTTTATGAATTTCCTTGTTGGGTCTGCAGTGCGCTTCCTGTAAATAGGTGCAGGTGTGGCAGGACATATCGAGTGTACTCCCAGCTATCTGTAACCAGCTCCAAGGCGTACTGAAACTTCCCAGTACTGTCCCTGTCAGCATATTTAAAAGGTTGGCTGCAGCAAAAATAAAAGATATGTACAGCTGCTTCTAAATCCTAGCTCACTGCTTTAACCCTAGCCAACTGCTTCCTCTTTCTTACCTAGAAATTAGCTGCCTTGATACTCCGAAACAAACACTTTTTACCTTTTTTTTCTGTACTTGTATTTTTCTATGTCATTGTTATTTTTATGCAACATATTAAGGCTTGTCCATAAGTCTTTACTTGAATTTGCACCGTTTTTTCGATGGTGCAATCTGTAACTACCTATCTGAGTCACAGGACCTCCTTGTGAATGAGCTTTCTCAATGGAGTTTTCCTACAATAAACTTGAACTTGAACTGTCTGGGAGTGGTTAGTAGTCTTCCTGTATGTAATGAGTTGTATCCATGATTACAGGGCAGAACTGGGGTACAGGGGGCCCACCTGGAAAGCTGGCACAGGGGCCCAACTGGAAAATCAATAGGGGGCCCAGGGTGACACACTCATATCAGTATTCCACTTCAATATGATATACCAGCTCTATATTTGCATCTTATGTTTACTTACAGGGCCCATTTAATTCAAAAAATAGATGACAAAACCAAAGATTCTCAGAGTTTAGAAGGTGGCCAGGTACCCAACAGAGGGGCCCATCTGGAAACGTCTAGGTATCCTTGTGGGCCAATATGACTGTGATTACAGTTGCACATCCTTTATCTGTAGGTTCAATGGTGGTGCTTTCATTGTTTTGTAGGTTGCCAATTGCTATTCTTGCCGGGAGGGGGGGCGGATAATAGAATTTTCTTTTGTCTGCTGGAGGTTTTTGAGTTCATTCTGAGTCTAAAACAGTCTATATAGTTGCCTAGTTCAGAGTTATGGCCACTTTGTTTTATCTATTTATTTATTTATTAAAAGTTGGTGCCTGGGAAAAGCTCACTGAGCTGGAGCTTGTTTCCAGGTGCGACCCAGGGGTAGGAGACAATAAAGAGGAAACAGCATTCACAAACAGTAGAATGAAAACAATACAGTACAGAAAAAACAATGCAGATACATAACAAGCAAAATATGCATGCAGTAGCAGCAGAGGAAAGGTTAGCTAATGTACAAACACATTAGAAAAATAGAATAATGCATGGGAAGGGATGGTTTATGAGGATTTTATATACACTCAAAGTGTGTGATACCTCATAAACCCCAAGGGTGAAGCCTGAGGTGTTTATCAGGGCATCACACATCAAGGGTGTGCATAAACTCTGAATTTCCAAACTTCCCCAAATTTCTTTTTTTGTATTTACTGGTTAATAGTGTGCCTGGCTTTTTAATTACAGGTCTCTGAGAGGTGTTTTTTTTTTCATGCATGCATTTTTCCATCAGTAGCATGATCAGACTGCCAGCGTGAGGATATTTTCTCAGAGAGGTGCTGAGGGAGACTTGTGGCTGTTTCTATCAACTGTGGTAAATTGCAGAACTCCATAATTCACAAGTGTGAATTATGGAATTTGTAGGGATCTGCCAGCAGTGGTTTATTAAGCCTAACGTATATATATATATATATATATATATATATATATATATAGATAATGTACAACACATTACAAACAATACATATATATATAGATAGATAGATAGATAGATAGATAATGTACAACACATTACAAACAATACATATATATATATATATATACACACACACAGTAGTCTTTCTATAACCTGACGGTATGATCAAGACAGGTGGAATTTTTTAAAATTCCATCTGAAAGGTAATTTCTCAGTGCGACTGCAAAAATATGTTTTGGAGGGGATTTGGAAAATGATACCTCTTATGTTCATGATGTGGGATAACACAAGGGATAGACGAGCATTAGGGGCCAGAATCTGCAGAAATAAAGTTATGGGTAAACATTGGAACAATTGACCGTTTCTTCATAATTTAGATATTTTCCATATTTTGACCCCAAATTTTCAACATAGTCTTTTTATGACCCTTTGTTATTATCAAGACAGGTGGATTTTTTTTTAAATCCTGTCTGAAAGGCGGTTTCACAGACGGACTGCAAACACATGTTACAGAGGGGATTTTAACAAGCATTTGTCAATGCCGAATGTTGCTTGCTTCTATGTGCTGTTTAGGTATTTGGAAGCCATTGGAGTGAAAAATATTGAAAATTTAGGACCCTAATGAAGCAAGGAACTGCGAACGACGCCAGAAACAGTTATTTTAGGAATTTTTTCACCAAATTTTCAACATAGCCATTTTAAGACCTCTGCTCATGAACAGTGTCACTTTGATTTTGTTAATGTGTCCCATACATTGAGTTTGCACACCGACTGAGCCATTGTGTGCTACATGGGTGGAAACACATTTTGGGCAGGATGTGAAAAATGACAGCTGTACTGCTCATAAGGAGATGTGGTAAAATGGCAATGTTGAAAATCTGGAGTGAAAATATTGAAAATTTGCAAACTTACGAGCCTGCATAGGAACTGCACAACACACGCTCGTAAAACAGTCATTTTTAAGAATTTTTTCACCAAATTTTCAACATAGCCATTTTAAGACCTCTGCTCATAAACAGTGTCACTGTGATTTTCTTAATTTGTCCCATACATTGATTTCGCACACTGACTGCGCCATTCTGCGCTAAATGGGCAGAAACACATTTTGGGTGAGATGTGAAAAATGACAGCTGTACTACTCATACGAAGGTGTGATAAAATGCCAATGTTGAAAATCTGGAGTGAAAATATTGAAATTTTGCGAACTTATGAGCCTGCGTAGGAACTGCGCAACGCACGCTCGTAAAACAGTCATTTTTTGGAATTTTGGCACCAAATTTTCAACATCGGGTTTTGGGCCCCTTCTCATGAATGATGTCACTGTCATGGCAGTATTCAGGCCTGAGGGTGATTTTGCAGTCACTGTGCGAAATCACCTTGAACGAATAACGCCATGACAGTGACATCACATGAGAAGGGTCCACAAAGCCCATGTGGAAAATTTGGTGTAAAATTCTCAAAATGCCTGAGATATGCAACAAAGTTGAAACCCCCAATCTAGCCCATTATACAGCTTACGGCATTTCCTCAGTTCGCGATCCGGCTTTGTAAGCGCCGGTTCCCAGTCCACCAAAGATCATTGCGCCAGAGTCTGGAGGTAAGTATGGGATGGGGGGTGTGGGAGGGCTGGAGTGCGCCAGTGGGTGGGTGCAGATTGTGGGAGGAGTCGGAGGCAGCGCCGCAGGAGACCATTTTCGTTTTCAGGAAAAAAAAGACGTTGTGGGACCGTTTGCCACACAGGGGTGGGCTCCCAGCGTGGAACAAGGACGTTGGGGGGGCATTCAGCTGATGTGGGATTGGGCACCCCCGTCGGCCATGGAAGTTATTGCCACGCTGGGGTGGGCTTCCAGCGTGGCACAAGGACGGGGGGGCATTCAGCCTACTGAGGATTGAGCACCCCCATCGGCAAAAGGACTGTTTGCCATGCTGGGGTGGGCTCCCAGCGTGGCACCTGCTACTGGGGGGGGCAGGGACGCAGCTCAGCCGGCGGGGATTGGGCACCGTCGGCTATACATGCGTCTGAGGCGCTCAAGGCAGCGTGTGGGGGTGGGGAGCTGCGCGAGGCAGCCGATATCTTATATCAATCTTATTACACTCAAGCGTAGCTCCCCCTTTCAACTGTATGCCACTGCATTTTGGAGCGTGTCATAGACAGCTCCAAAATGCATTGGCTTACAGGGGCCGCGCCTGCCAGCATACTGACTGAATTGGAGGAGGAGGTGACACACCTCCGAAATCTCCGATGATGGCACTTTGTTTCTTGCACATGCGTGCAAGCAACATAAAAATGACACCTGTCATGTTCATTAGATTAGGAAGGGCTATGTTGCACATTTGGGACTAAAATTGTTGTTGCACCTCTTTTAACGTTCTCTTGTGCGCATGCGCAGGCGTTTAGAATAGCACACACTGGAGTGTGCCTCTCCTTTCAATCCGCTGCTCCATTGAGCAGGCATGGTGGTCCTGCACCAATGGTGCGGGAGCTGTGTATGACAGTGGTGGTCTTCGCCTAAAGAAAACCACCGCTGTCGCCTGAAGCACGTCACGCCCACCCCCGGTCCGCCGCCTCCCAAATCTTTGCTGCTATGCTGGGAGCCCACCCCAGCGTGGCAAACGTCTCGCAATGTTTGCCAAAGGGGTGCCCAATCCCCCGTTGGCTCCTTGGCCCCCCCAGCCATCCTTCTGCCATGCTGGAAGCCCACCCCAGCGTGGCAAATGTCCCACGTAGTCTTTTTTTTTTAAACCTGTAAACCAAAAACAGTCCCACGGCACTTCTCCCAGTCCCCCCTCCCATAACCCGCACCCACCCACTGTGCACCCAGCCTCCCCACACCCCCCTCACCCCATACTTACCTCCGGAGCTCGGCTTGATGATCTTCGGTGGACCAGGAACACGTTTGCACTCTTCAAAGCCAACCATGAACTGAGGAAATGCTGGTAAGCTGTATAATGGGCTAGACAGGGGGGTTTCAACTATATTGCTTATCTCAGGCATTTTTGGGAATTTTTGCAGCAAATTTTCAACATGGGGTTTTTGGGACCCCTTTTCATGAATGATGTCACTGTCATGGCGTTGTATTGGGACCGAAGGCTGATTTCGCGATAGCTGTGCAGTCACTGCGTGAAATGCCCGCCGGACCTGAACGTGCCATGACAATGTTTATCGAAGAAGTCCCACTCATGATGAACAAAACCATGACGACTGTTTTCGGCGTCGTTAAGATTCCCTCACGCAGGCACTCGTAAGTTGGCAATTTTCAATATTTTCACTCCAGATTTTCAACATTGCCATTTTACTACACCTCCTTATAAGCAGTACAGCTGTCATTTTTTTACATCCTGCCCAAAGTGTGTTTCCGTCCGTGTAGTGCACAATGGCGCAGTCGGTGTGCAAAATCAATGTATGGGATGCATTAAGAAAATCACGGTGACACTGTTCATTAGCAGAGGTCTTAAAATCGCTATGTTGAAAATTTGGTGAAAAAATTCCTAACAATGACTGTTTTACGAGCATGCGTTGCACAGTTCCCACGCACGCTCATAGGTTTGCGAATTTTCAATATTTCCACTCCAGATTTTCAACATTGCCATTTTACCACACCTCCTTATGAGCAGTACAGCTGTCATTTTTCACAGTCTGCCCAAAACGTGTTTCCGCCTATGTAGCGCACAATGGGGGTAACAAAAAGGTCATGCTGAAAATTTATTGTGCAAATACCAGCAATCGCACAGGGCATTAGGGTAAAGCACCATACGTGCCAAACACTACTGAAAATACCTGCAAGCGAACGTTCGGCATTGACAAATGCTTGTTTATTATAGAGCTTGTTGTGGGCCATTTCTAAAGTGAAGATCTATTCATCTAAGGCTATTCCATAATATTGGACTGCTGCCTAATCTGTTTATCTCATCCACTTTGAATAAAAGGAAAATATATTTGGTCGCCATACAGAGAATGATCTTTAGATTTTGGTTAGATTCATCTTGCTTCAGACCATCTGTGGTTCTATTAAGTCTGATTGAGAAAGAACTTTCTGCTCCCTTGGTGCGTGCCATCTACGCATGGCAGAAAGAGGAACTCTGTGTTTTTGTCTGGAGGTGACTGTTGTCAATGGTGCCTATACTTTGACTCTACTGTTGAAGACTTTGAACATTTTAGCTTGCAAAAGGCCTGTAGGATCTGAGAAGTGATTTGCTCATGTACCTCATGCACCTCCCTGATACTGTGTATTAAAAAAAACGTTTTTTTCCTTTTTCAGCAGCTTAAATTAAGAGCACTTGTACTTTTTCCTGTCTTCTCTTGTTGCTCTTGCTCTTGGTCTCTATTTTGAGACAAGATGTCATCAAGGTTAGGGAGAGGTGGGATTAAAACATATAGTAAAAAGAATGCAAAAAGCGATAAAGGTGAAAACTAACGAGGGCAATCAGAAAATAATTTGGTTTCTCTGCCCTATGGTGTCCCTTATGGAACTTAGAGATTATAAAGAATTGCTAAAATGTTTCATCCAAAACTGACATCTTCCCCGTCAGGGAGGTCTTATGATAGTAATTATTCTCTGTCTCACCCCTTATCGCAAATAATTCATAGCCTTGAAGAGCCCTTGGCTATGCCTCAGCATGTTATGAGTAAGAGCTTAAACAATCAAGAAAATCTGGGTACAATTAATACAATGAATTTGATTGGTCCTGGTCTTCATTTGTCTGACTTGACCAATTTACCAGTGGGGGAGTTGTTATCCAAGCAGGATGGAGTGGGAACTTCTTATGAGAATGTTGGTGAAGTAGGTGTGATGGATTTGGAAGGCAATGCAATCCTGTAAATGGAATGGCAATCCAGGTCACATGATGCAGTGTGCTCTGTAGGATGCCTCTCTGTTTGCGCCGACCTTCTTCCTGCTAATTTTGTTAAAAAAGACCATTTTCGGAGTAATTTACCGCAGATCGTTCGATTTCCAGCATCCTACTGTATATATATATATAATATATATATACACACACACACACACACACACGCATATACATATACACACACACACACACACACGCACATACATATACATACACACACACACACACACACACACACAGAGGCAGCAGATTATTAAATCTTAAAATGCATAATTCAGTGCAAGGGGAGTACGAGAGCACATGATGGGATGTAGGGAGAAGATAGCGTAGGGACAGAGGTGGGGATATAGTTGGAGAGGATTGAAAGGTAATTCAAGCTGAGTGTCTCTACGAGGCCTTTATTGGTAAAGGGAGGGTGTATGGCTTTGTGAGGAAGTGATGCTAGGCTAGGAAGGGTGTAGGTATGGTCTGGGATAGGATGGGAGGAAAGGCGTGAGCATATACTGGTGGGGGCAGCTCGGAGCTGGGATTTAAGGGCAGAGAATGTGGGGGAATGGTGAGTGTCCCACGGGAGTTTATTCCAGAGGTGTGAGAGATGGTATTTTGGGTGGTATTATTCTGGGCTGCTTCACAAGTGACAGATATTCAATTTACTCTGCTGCTACTTGTTTTCCTTGCTGATGTTTACAGAGTGAATGAGAACTGTGACTTCAGCTACAGCAGTGTACCAGCCTGACCGGGCCCAGGGTAAAGAAGTGTTGTTGCAGCACCGCAGGGGGAAAACAGTTACTGTATGGCTCACGCTGTTCTATGGCTATTGACAACTAAATGTTGTCTTGTGAATCCCATCAATAATGGGCAGGTTAGAACAGGAAGTAATCAACCGGTTATCCAGTTATAATACAGTTAGTCACTAATTGCATCATGTAGTATTGATGTATATTGACACACTTAGCCTTATAAATAATAAAATAAATAAAACTGAACCTTATGTGGTTGATCCTGTAGCTATGCTAGTTCATACTTTTCATGATACTTAGCCAAAATTGGGAAAATGACAATTCCCTAAATAGCAGGGGTCAAGTATGCAGAAGGTTCTTATGGTATTCGTTTAAGGGGAACAACACCCTTTTTCTAGTTTTAATGTAGTGGTGCAGTCACTGCTTGAACAGAACACTGACCACACACTCACAGAAGCGGGGCCGGTGCCAGTCAACAATGATGGTAAGGAAAACAAACACAAAAAAAGGTCAGGTTGTTCCTGAAAGGGGCAATATCATTCCTAACAAGCATTTGTCAATGCCGAATGTTTGCTTGCTGGCATTGGCATTGGCAGTGTAGAAGTTACAGAGCTGCATAATAGGAATGGCAGTGAAGTATTGAACTGAAGCCAGCCCCACCACCACCACCACCCCCCTGCAGAGAGTGACAGGCATTGGGGTGTGCCTTTGGGTCGTCAGGCATAATGGCCACACCATTTCACCACACCCTTCCCTGCAGACACTGACAAGTGTCGCGGTGTGCCTTAGGGTCTTTGGCCCTTATGCGTACCTCATTCCATCAGGAAATATGGTGAGATGGTTGTTGTATAGGAGAATAGGGTGAACTTTGGGGCCGAAGAGTCCAAGGCATATCTCGATGCCTCTCACTGGCTGCAGGGTGTGGGATGGTATGAGCATAACAGGCAAGAATCCCAAGTCACACCCCTGAAGCCTGTCATTCTCTACAGGGTGGGGCATTATGGTTGGAAACCCTAACACCTCAGGCATTCATTGTTTTTTTTGTGACCCCCATCTCATGAACAGTGGCAATATCAGTCTGTTAGCCGAAAGCTGCTTATGCACAGTGACTACGGCATTTAGCACCACAGGTGCAAAAACACATTCCGAACAGGATGTGAAAAATGACGGCTGTACTGTTCATGGGGAGGTGTAAAAAATGGCAATGTTGCAAATCTGCAGTAAAAATATTAAAAAAACTGGTGAAGTCATGAGCGTGCATAGAAACTGTGCAATGCACACCCATAATGTAATTAGTTTGGGGATTTTTTTTTACAGCAGATTGTCAACGCAGGCATTTTGGGACCTCCAATCATGAACAGTGTCACTGTGATTTTCTTTATCTGTGCTGAACAATGATTTCCCACAGCAACCACGCATCTCTGTGCTGAAAGTGTGAAAACACACTTCGGCCATGTTGTGAAAAATGATAGCTGTACTGTTCATAAGAAAGTGTGGAAAAATTCCAGTGGTGAAAATCTGGACTGAAAATATTACAAAGTCATGAACTTATGAGGGTGTGTGGAAACTGCGCAATGCTCACTCATAACAGTCATTTTAAGGACTTTTGTCACCAAATTTTCAACATTGCCATTTTAAGACCTCTGCTCATGAACAGTGTAACTGTGATTTTCTTAATCTGTCCCAAACATTGCTTTTGCACACCGACTACACCATTGTGCACTACATGTGTGGAAACACATTTTGGGCAACATGTGAAAAATGGCAGCTGTACTGTTCACAAGGAAGTGTAATAAAATGGCAATGTTGAAAATCTGGAGTGAAAATATTGAAAATTTATGAACTTATGAGCTTGCGTAGGAACTTCGCAATGCACGCTCGTAAAACAGTCATTTTTAGGAATTTTTCCACCAAATTTTCAACATAGGCTTTCTGAGAGCCCACCTTATGAAAAGTGGCAGTGTTGTTTAGTTACTCAGTCCCAAAAAGTGATTTTGCACGGTGGCTGTGAAATCACCCTTCAGGCCCGATTAACACCATGACAGTGACAGCATTCATGAGAAGGGGTCCCAAAACCCCATGTTGAAAATTTGGTGCAAAAATTCAAAAAAATGCCTGAGATATGCAGCAAAGTTGAAAAAACCCTAGCTATCCCATTATACAGCTTATCGGCATTTCCTCAGTTCGCAGTCAACTTTGAAGAGTGCAGACGTGTTCCAGGTCCACCAAAGATCACCATGCCAGAGTCTGGAGGTAAGTATGGGGTGAGGGGGTTGTGGGGAGGCAGGGTGCACAGCGGTTGGGCACGGGTGGGAGTAGAGACAGCGAGGGACCGTTTTTGTGTTTCAGGGTTTGTTTTTTTTTTAAAAAAAGACGATGATGCGGGAACTTTGCCACGCTGGGATTGGGCTCCCAGCATGGCACAAGAACAGCTGTTTGGGGGCGTGCAGCCAATGAGGGATTGGGCACCCCTGTCAGCGACAGCATCTGTTGCCACGCTGGGGTGGGCTCCCAGTGTGGCACCCTGTACTCTCTGAGGGGGGGACAGTGGAGCCGAGGGGGGATTGGGCACCCCCGTCGGCTATACGATGTGTAGCCACGCTGGGGTGGGCACCCAGTGTGGCATGTAGAACTCTGTTTGGGGGGGAGCGCAGCACAGCTGATGGGGGATTAGGCACCCCGTCGGCTATACAGTGTGCGTGAGGGGCGAGCACGCAGCATGCGAGCGTGTGTGTGTGTGTGTGTGTAGGGGGAGCGCGCATTTGTGCAGGCGAGCATCATCAATGCTCACTGAAGCGTAGCTCCCCCTTTCAACTGTACTCCACTGCATTTTTGACTGCTGTTATAGACAGCTCCAGCAGCCACTGGAGAACTGTGGCCGCGCCTGCAAACACACTGACTGAATTGGAAGAGGGCTGCCACACCTCCGAAAACTCAGATGATGGCATTATGTTTCTTGCACATGCATGCAAGCAAACATAAAAATTTATTTTTTTTGTCTAGTGTGCTTTAGAGAACAACAAGAACTAACTAACTAAATAGCCACACTTCATTGGGGAATGGGGGTCAACTTGGAAGAATATGGGTTTATGCAGAGGTGATGGACTGCCTCCTTCTGGGAAGGGGATAGCAGTCCTCAGTGGAAGGTTTACATGTTTCTTTGATAAACATTTAAAGTAGCCGAAGGCAAGTTGGTATTACAAAGGTGGCATAAACTGCCCCCCCGACACAGACTGAAGCAACAGGAAGAAAGGGCACAAGGGGAGAAAACTCTCTCATAGGGGAAGTTAATGGAGGCATAGGCATAGTAGGGGATAAGGAGGACAGCAAGAACTGAGGAGGCAATGCACATAGAGTGTAGGGAGGGGCAAGGGGGAGTGAGATAAGTTTCTAAGGGCAGCAAAGGCAAGGGGGGAGTTGCAGTCAGGGTGGGAGCAACGTATAGAAAGCCATGTGTGTCAATGCAAGGATTCTTGGCAATAAAATTGCAGAACTGGAAGTCACCATGGTGGAGGCAGATCTGGATCTGGTGGCCAAAACTGAGTTATGGTCTAGGAAAAAAATGTAATGCCTCAGAGATGATCTAGCAGGGTGGATATGCCAAACTGGGTGGAAACGCAGTGGGGCAGTTAAGGGATGGCATAGTGAAGGAAACAAACCTCTTCACAAAAGAAGTGAACAAAAACAGGAGGAAAAAGAGATGACTATGGTTCTTGAGGGAAGTGGCTGCAAAGGTAAAGGCTAATGGGGTGCCGTTCATGAGGTATAAAGAGAGGCAGAGGGGAGAGTATGGGGAGGTGTACCAGGATAAACAGAGGGAAGCAGAGAAGGCACACAAAGGCACAAACAAAGGAAAAGATAGCCACATAGGGTACCTAAAGGGGACAAAATCTTCTTCCATCCACAAGCAAAAAGAGAAGACAAGGGGAGATATTATGAGGATAAGAAAGGGAGAGGGAAATTGTGCAGAGGAAGATCAGAAAAAAAGATTTCCTGAATAGATACTTCTACTCTGTCTTCACAGTGGAGGGAGAGGGGATAGACAAAATAGAAGCAGCAGAGACACTGGGGGGGAGAACAAACTGGACACAGGTCCATTCACGGAGGAAGGAATAATGAGAGGACTTAAAAATCTGAAAACAGATAAGGCTACAGGGCCAGACAGGGTACGTCCAAGGGTGCTGAGGGAGATCAGGAAGGTACTTGATGCACCTCTGACAGTCCTATTCAACAACTCACTGGAAATAGGAGTGGTTCCAGAGGACTGGAGGTGGACAGAGTTAGTCCCACTTCCTAAAAGCAGCAACAGGGAGGACGCTGACTGGTCAGTCTAATGCGAGTGGGTGGAGGCCAGGTATCCGCATCATTAGAGGAGAAGGACCTGGGACTGATGATCATTAGTGACCTGAAGCACTCCACATAGTGCAAGAAAGAAGTAGCAAGGGCAAACAAAATGCTGAGATGTTAGCTAGGGGGGATCAGTAGTAGGAGAGGAGGTTATACTGCCCTTGTATAGGTCACTGTTGAGGCCACATCTAGAGCGTGGAGTTTGGTACTGGTGCACACACCTCAATAAGGACATTAACCTGCTGGAAAAGATCCACAAGAGGGCTACAAAGATGATGGTGGGTCAGCAGGGTAAGGCATATAAGGAGAGGTTGAAGGCACTGAACATGTACTCCCTGGAGGACAGGAGAGACAGGAGAGACATAATTGGGACCTTCAAGTACTTGAAAGGGATACATAAGGTAGATATGGAGGGTCTCTTTAAGCTAAGTGGCAACCATAACATGAGGAAACACAGTCTTAAGCTGGGGGGGAGGTTATGGAGGCAGGTCAGGAAGCACTTCTTCATTGAGAGGGTGGTGGACACTTGGAATGCACTGCCAGAAGAGGGGGTCTTGTTGAAGACCATGGGCAACTTCAAGAAAGGCTGGGATAGGCAAAGGGGGAAGTTAAGGATAGTGGGTAGGGAGGATGGAAAGGTTGAAAGAAGTGAAGAAGGAGGGCAGGGTCAGTAGCTCAATCTGTGGACCCTGCAATATGAGCAGGCTAGATAGACCAAATGGCCTTCTTCTGCTGGCTTCTTCATATGTTTGTATGAGTGGTGGGGAAGTTAAAAGAAATGCTATATAAAGAAAGGCTAGTGAAGTATCTTGAATCCAGCGCTGCAAGACCTGAAGTAGCAAAGGTTCATAAGGGGGGGGATTTCAGATTTTCAGATGAACTGAACTGGATAAATGACTTTGACTGAGTGACTGGGTAAACAGATTAGGGTAGAGCAGTGGATGTGGTCTACCTAGATTTCAGCAAGGCCTTTGTACTGCACCACATAGGAGTCTTAAGGAAACTGGGCAATTTGAGGTGGGACCCAAGGTAGTAAACCGGTATGGAACTGGTTGATGGATAGATGACAGAGGGTGAGGTAAACAGCTCTCACTCTAATAAGGGGGAGACTGATCAGTGGGGTACTTCAAGGCTCTGTACTGGTACCAGTCCTCTTCAATGACTTCTTAAGCAACATTGCAGAAGAGCTGGAAGGGAAGGAATGCATCTTTGTAAATGACACCAAAATATGCAATAGGGTAGATATTCCAGATAGGGTGGTGAGAATTAATAGAGACCTGAGAAAACTTGAGGAGTGATCAAGTGTATGGCAGCTAGGTTTCAATGGGAAAAAAGTGCAAAATCATGCACCTAGGGCACAGAAACCCAGGGGCAGTGTTTAAAAATGGGTGGAGAGGTACTGATGGTCACAAAGCAGGAAAGACACCTTGTAGTTAACATATCCGATGACCTCAAGGTAGCAGCATAGAGCCACAAGGCAGTAGGCAGGGCCAGTTGGATACCGAGGTGCACAGGGAGGGGAATGACTAGCAGAAGAGAGGTATTGTTAATCACTGTATCGATCACTGGTGAGGGCTTACTTGGAATACTGTGTTCAGTACTGGAGACCACATCTCAGGAAGGACATAGACAGGGTAGAGTCTGTCCAGCAGAGGGCAACTAAAATGGTAAATTAGCTCCATGGGGCTGTTATTCAAAATGCTCCTATTTCTTTACTTAGAGCCATGCCCCAACGCTTGCACGTTTTGCAACATCAGTACTAGAATAGTGTGGGGGTGCACTCCATAGACCTCAATGGGGCTATTTTTACACGCTGTTTTTTTATATTTTTAAATGCCAAATTTGAGAAAGGAATGCCACAGCTCAACCAACAAGGACAAGCCCCACAGAGCTAATTTATGAGTGTTTTGCAATAAAAAAAATTATCATTTTTGGATTAATGTGTAAACCAGAGGGCAAGTTACCTTATGCGTTGGAGGATGGAGATGTTTATAAAGTCGAAACCTGCTCTTTGAAAAGGATGTGAGGAAGCACTTTTTCACTGAAAGAGTAGTTGACGCCTGCAACAATCTACCAGCGGTGGTGGGAATGAAAACAGTGGTGGGCTTCAAGCATGCATGGGATAGGCACAAAGCATTCTTAGTAGGAAAGTGGGCAGAGGGTAGCCAGAGATCAGATGGGGTCTGAGGTGACAGTATAGGCAGGGACAAACTGGGCAGACTGGGTGGGCCAAATGATCTTTATCTGCCAACAAATTCTATGTTTCTATGTTTCACAGTCACGGACAGAAATTAGCTAGCCAAACGATATGCTGGAAAAAAGAAATGTAAATCAATAACTCAAAGTGGGAGCTTAACACTAAAGCCACAGTGCTTTGTTGTGGAAAAGTGATGCTTTGGCAGTGGTGGAAACATTTGTCCAGTTAATTTCATTCCATGACTGCAGCTTTTTGTGTTTGTTCCTCCTGCAGTCACTGCTTCAGCTAATCAGTCAATCCACTCAATGTAGCCAGCAGTTTGTGTCTCTTAAGCAGTCTGCATTTCAGGTAGGCAGCATTGACTAAGCCCACTGAGTGTGTAATGCATGCATTGCATGAGTCAATTCGATTTGCATCACTTCTCATGAACTTGTGATGGTGAGTGGTTCCACATGCCTGCCAGATGTACACATTGCTTTATACTTGTGTGTCATGCATAAAACACACATAAGACATTTGAAGAACAGGGCAATAGACTCAGGGCAGAGAGGTTCAGGGGAAGGTGAACTTAGGTAAGTAGTTTCATAGAAACAGAGAAAATGCTAGCTGAAGAAGACCACTGTTACTACAATCTGCCCTGTTTTACCCTGCCCTATCACAGGACATAATGTCTAGTCAGGTTATTACCCTCACCTCCACCTAGCCATTTGCCCCACTACATCCCCCTGCATAACTATTGAACCTTTCACTCGGTCTCAGTCATGTTTGAATCCATTAATGCTTCTTCCACCACAGTCTACAGTCTGCACTATGAGCCTTGCTGTAATGTGATCCTCTGAGTTCAGCATGGTAACTTTGCCTGCGAAGACGCCAGTTTCACAATTTTGCAAAACTTGTACTAAACTGCAAAGTCGAAATATTTACTCTGAATAACTTCGCAGAGTTATCCACCCTCTGTGAAGCACTCTGCAGGGTGAAGTTAGCTAACGTCTCACATCATCGGCATCTGGGGGGGGGTTAAGGGTACAGTGGAGTAATAACAATACAAGTAATTCAGGTGTGCTGTACAATCAAGTGTGTAATACATCACAGGAACACAGATATTACTGTCACATGAAGGCCAAACAGCCCATCAAGTGTGCTCAAAAAAAACTCCCCTGCTTCCCTAGACCAGCTTTAAGGGCACAATACAATCAACTGTGTAACAGAATAAAGTACTGCAAAATAGTTATAATCCAATACAAAAAGAATGGTACATAGCATTAAAAACAAAATCTGGTCAGAGCAATTATGTGGTGAGAGCAATTAAAAGTTCTGAGCTCTCGCCACACCAGAGATTGCCCTACCATCCACAAGATGGTGGCTTAGAGAGATCAGCACATGTGCAACAATCGTGCATGCGCAGTTTGAATCAGAGCCACCGGTTCACTTTTGCAGTTGTGGAAAGTAGTGCATGAGGAGGACCACTGCCGTGGAGGGGAGCTGCATCTGCGGAGGAAAGACAACGAGGGCAGCAGCGCTGTGTATGACAGGTTGCATCACTGTAGGAGAAGACAGTGATTGTTTCCACTTCTCTCCCACAGTGATGTGATCCCAAAATGACCTCATGGCTCCACCCGTGTAGCCGTAAAAATCACCAGTAGTACAGGGTGCAAAATGTAGGACAGAAATCAGACAGGAAAGTCTAGAAGGGGACTGTTCAAATGTAGTAGGCAGAGAGACACGCAACATGTCAGGCTAGGAGTGCCATCTTTTTGGTTTTGGACCAGATCCTCCAGTTTACAGCATTTTTATCTGGTCATCTGGATGTTCTCAGAGAAGCTCAGTTTTTGACTCTTTTGCATGGCAACATCTAGTTAACACAGATTCCATCAACCTAGTCAGTGTTTTGTCTACATGCTTAGGTTCATGGGTGTAAAAGTGTGTGTGTGTGTGTGTGTGTGTGTGTGTGGGGGCGGGGCTGCAGGTAAATAAGGCACAGGGTAAAAGAGGCAATTTTTGCAAGTCACTTTTATATCCACAAAAAATACTTTAATAGCACATTTTTTAAATACAAAACAAAAGAGAAATGCTGTTATCATGTTACTAACAAAAAGCAAACCTTAAAGTCATTTCAGGAGAATTTGGTCCCATGAATTCAGATGGAAGGAAATGGTCAAGTTGTTTATCATATAAAGGCAGGGCAAGCAGTAGCATGGAAATAGCAGTGAGCTTGACTGCTTGTTTATATTGAACCCACAACAACTTGCAATTGTGTGTTTTTTATTGAAAGACACATAAACGCTGCATTGCAGTTATGCATTTGTATTTCCAGATACGAATATTTATTAGTACATCAACAATGGGCAGAAAAGCAATCACGTAAATCATTTTGTAAACTTAAAGGGGGACTGTCAACATTCCTACAGCAAAAACATGGGAGCAATACATCCTGATTAGGTAAATCTTGAAAATAATGTAGAAAGCATTTATTGGCAATTTATCTGGTTGATCCTGCAATGCTCCACCCACCATCACTATTCCATGGTCCCTATGGCAAGCCCTTTGATGACTTGACTAATGGGCTGAGCCGCGGGGAACTACTATGTGACAGTACAGTTACCAGAACGTAACAAAAGATTTACAATGCATGTTTGTGCTTCTAGCTCCTGTACCAATCGACTGAGGAAAGTGTTTTTCTCAGCCAAATGGTACAGGAGCTAGAAGCGCATTTTGCTATTTTCTGGTAACTGTACTGTCACATAGGAGTTCCCTGTGGCTCAGCTTGTTAGTCAAGTCATCAAAGGGCTTACCACGGGGGAATCTGGAATAGTAATGGCTGGTGGAGCATTGGAGGATCAACCAGATAAAAATAAAATAAAATAAAAGCTTTCTAAGTTATTTTTAAAAATTACCAGCAGTGCTATTTACCGAATCTGAGTCTATAGGTCCTGTGTTTTGCCAAGGGAATGCTAATAGTTTCCCTTAAATTATAGAAATGATAAATGTTTGAAACAGCCTCCCACTGGATGTGGTTGGTAGTAAACATATGTCTGAATTTAAAAATAAACTTGACATTTATTATGCAGGCTCCAAAATGGGATTTTCACCTCTAATGCCAGGGGTGAGCATTATACAGGTCATGGACCTTTTTTGCTGGTAACTATCTATGAGAACTATGAGATTCAACAAACAAGAAATCTAGGCCCGATATTCAAAAAAGAACAAAGGGTTATGCTACACTTTGCAATTGCCCAGGAGTCTCAGAAAGCCATATTCAGTCGGATATTGCACTGGCACTATCCGACTGAATATAGGACCATGTCAGCACTGTACTAAGACAAGTAGCACTGCCCTGACATGGATCCCTGCTGTGCTAGGAATAGAGCCACCAGACTGGATAATGCCAAAGGGACCCATGCAAATAGACCCAAGGTGCTAAGGGACCATCTGCATGCCTATTATGGGCTAATTTGTGTGGGTAGAGGAGGCAGGTTAGCACAGTGCCACCCGCCCCTTGCTTGGTCCCATGTATGTTAGGAAACCCCAGATGTCTAGTGGGTTCCCCTCCAATCACCAGCTCACTCAGCATATACCTGCTCCCTGGTGGTTAGTGGTCCCCCCCCACCCCAATCACCAGCCTGGCTTGAAACAAATGGCTCCCTGGTGCCTAGTGGTCCCCCATCCTTCCAATCATTGTCCCAGTGCCCAACGATGCTATCTCTGGTGCCTAGAGGACCCACCCTCCCACCAATCTGCAGCCAGGTCAGGAAAAACAGAATCCCTCATGCCTAGCATCCCCTCACTAGCACCCAAATCTTGGTCCCATCACAGACAAATCATTCACTGGCAGCCAGTCGCCCCCCTCTCCTTACCCCAGCTGCCAATCCCCGACCCCATCCAAACATGATGCCTACCTGTGGACTGATGTTCCCCATGTCCAATCCCTGACCCCTGTACACTAACAACAGTGCCTGTGGTACATGTCCAGCTAACACAAGGCAACCCCAGGGTATGTTTTGAGACAGATGACACAATGCACAAACATCCAGCAGTACCCCTCACTCCCCAATGTGTGCAAGGGTAGCATGACACAGGTCCCAGTTGTCTGGTGACCCCCCTACCATGGCACTGACCACCCACCCAACCCCCCAACCACCCCTCATGCCTTACCAGCATGTCCGGTGCTGCACGACTTGTTTGATGACTGGCACAGCCCTCTGCTCACCACCACAGCTGGCCGCCATATGTATAGGCAGGGGAACATCCATCTTTTTTTTAAGACTTCTGTAAACATATAAATAGGACACACACTCCCTGCCTGTACATACAGCAGCCAGTCAATGTGGTGAGCAGAGGGCTCTGCCAGTTGCCGAAGGGTCCCATGGCACTGAACATGCAGGTAAGGGTTGAGGGGTTGATGGGAGAGTGGTCAGTGTCACGATGGGGGGGCACTAGACACCAGGGACCTGTGTCATACATCCCTTCCACATATCGGGGGTGGTCGGTACTACTTGATGTTTGTTTATTGTGTTGCCTGTTTCACAGCATACCCTGGGATCACCTTGTGTCAGCTAGGCATGTACCATAGGCAGTCTTGTTAGTGTACAGTGGCTGGGGATCAAGGGGGCATAGGTCCATGGATTGGCATCATGTTTGGAGGGGGTCGTGGATCAGAAGCCAGGGGAGGAAGAAGGGAGACCACTGTCCAGCAGTGAAAAAATAGCAGGACACAGGTGGTAAGGTACAAATGTCCTCAGGTGTATGCTTATTCAAACAATAAGCAAGGCCACTATTTTTTGCTTTTTAACGGAAAACCTGGCAAAATTCCAGAATTTGGACTGCTTGGACACTGGTAAAAACAATAAATTTCACAGACTTTGGCATGTTATATCAGATCAGTAAATCCACAGAACTTGTATTTTTCTTACAATTGTGTCCTGTGCTATTGTCAATTTGCTTCATTTAATGCTCTGTATTTTAAACCTTCTTTTATTCTTATTATTTATTCACATAGCAAAAGAAACAAAACCTCAAAAAATGGGAGTGGGGGCTCTCTAAGCCACACAGGAGAGGCAAACTGCACTATACCTCAGAGCCAAACTTAAACAGAAAAGACCAAAAGGAAAACAGAACTGAATTCAAAGCTGAGGTCAGCACTGAATCGTTTGTGTAAATAGTTCCAAAAAATCCAGGAAATACTGTTCCTAAAGCAAAAAAAATTAATATAGAACTACACAAATAAACACATGGTTACTAAAAAGTACAAATATGTGGCATGGATTAAAGCTAATCTCGCCAACAAATACGGAGCCAGATATTCAAAAGTTTGCGCTGGGCAAAAACCGTTTGTGCAGGTTTAGCACAGGATTAGCATGGGTCTGCTATGTTCAAAAGGCCAAATAGTGTGGGCAAACTGCATTAGCGCCAGGCAAAATCATAATGTATGCAAGGGGCAAACTGACATGAATACAGGCTCAATGCTATATTCAACGACTAGTGCCGCGCAAAGTAGTTTTTCCAAAACTTAGCGCTACACTTAGTGCGGTGCACATTGTCACCCAAAATAAGCTTGTCTTAACCCTGGGCAATCAGCTTAGTGTGACACTTTGGCTTTGCGTGGTGTTTGTGTGGCTATGCGTGACACTAACAAATATGACACATAGACAAAGCCAATCATAGAGGAAACATGCTGCTAACTGATGGTATCACAATGATGCCATCATCTGCCACCAATCCCAGCCATGCCAGGCAGTAAGTGGTGAACCTGGCACCAGTGGACAGCATGGCAGTGTGGCCATACAGCACACACTTGCAGACCACTATTCTGTGGACACCAACAGATGCCAGCACACACATGCAGCACTGTGGGCATGGAGGATGTTGAGGAGAGACTTTATGGGTGGTCAGGCTGTGCCACAGACCAAATGTGGCCACAAGGCTGGGACACATCATGCAGTGCACATGGGCCAGTATTGGGAAAACCCCAACACCAGTGTGCCTTTCTGATAATATGTGCCCCCCGGCCACATACCACACAGCTGTACAACTGCCACAGCACACAAAGCCGGACATGTATATGTCACTGTGAGCATTCCATGCCAGAGGTGCAGCATCTGTGGGTCACACAACAGTGTATCAGTAATGTCCACTGTCAGCAAACACCTATAGGTTGGGCCCCTCATTGTGTATAGTGCAGTCATCATCACTGCCCTACACACCATAGACATTGCTGTGTCCACACACTACTGGCCCCCTTGCTACTGTAGTGTCTGTTGTGCACTGTAGCATGACCTACAGTGTGACAGTTGCATGCAACACCACCACCATCTGTGCCTATACATGTTGTCCCAGTACAGCTGCAGGCAGCAGTGCATGTGAAAGTACAGTGTTCAAAACTGTATAATATTCCCCAAACTGTTTGTGCAGCGCTAACACGTTTGCGCTGGTTTAGCGCAGGGCTAAACCGTTAGCCCAGTTCAAACTGCATGCAAATCAGGGCATAATGAGATGCTAATCTGGATGTTTGCCCAGCGACTACCTAAGTAGGCTAAGTTGCATGTCACTTTTGAATATGGCCAAGTTTAGCACCAGGCAAACGTGTTTGCACCGGGCTAACGGTTTAGCCCTGCGCTCAACCCACGCAAACGTGTTAGCACCCTGCAAACAGTTCACAGAATATTTTACAGTTTTGCTCACAGTGCTTTCATATATGCTGCTGCCTGCCGCTACTGCGTCCACGCATTTCTGGCACACATTGGCCACATAGTTCATCTCTACCTACCTTCACGTTGCTGTGCACTGTGTTGCTGTTGTGGTTTGCACTTCCTGGTTGCCATATTCAGAGCTGTCTTATTCCAAGGCTAAGTTTACCCTGCACTCCCAGCCCAGTTTGCCTGGCCTCATTCCCATGCTATATTCAGAAGCTGTTTGCCCTGGGCTATTCCTTTTGAATATGGCTTGCTTTGTGCTCCTGGCTAAGTTTGCCCACTGGGCAGTGCTAATTTAGCCCCGGGGCAACGTTTTGAATATCTGGCACACAGTCTTGTAGCCAGCAAACATGGTACAAAGAACAATGCAGAATAAAGTGCAGAACAGTTCAAAACTTTTTTTCAACAGTTACTGCTTTTTCTAGAAATTCTGTATTGGCTTACTCCTGTTGTTTATATTCCTCATTATTATTTACACCATAAAGTATGAAGTCAGTGCACAGCAAAGTGCCAAGATAGAAAGCTTTGTTTACACAATTACTGCTTGTTGTGGTTTTTTGCAAGCTTACTGCTGTTGCAAGCATTACATTTGTTCCTCATTGTTCTTTCTCGTCGGTCACCGCTATTCAGTTCCAGGCTTGTAACTGTGGCTGTCAGTGTGAGCTAAAGTAAACTGACAAATTTATCAAACAACAATAGAGGGCTATACTTTTGAGCTAAATGCTATCTTGTAATCTCAAAATAAATTCTCCATGCTGGCTTCACGGTGCTTCACAGTGGGCTTACATCTCAACTTCCTTCAATCATCCTCAGAGCGTTGCGCACCACCAAAAAGTGACGTACAAATAGTAAATTTAATTTAAAGTGACAGTGCATCATTTCAAAACTGCCTAATATTGATTTAAACCACAATAAAATTAAACAGGACGTAAACATAAATATTATATACAAAATACCAAAGTGCTAATGTGCATCTTACTAATTAAAACACAGTGCCTAACCTATGACAATGCCAATAATACAAATCCATAACCATTGTATGAAAAGATATGTGTAACAAGTGAAATGCATACTAAATTGTAAAAACAAGTTTAGGGGCAACTAGCCATAGTAAATATTATGGCAGAGCCGGAATGTCATGCTATAAAAAGTTGAGCAGAGTATGGTAAGTCATGCCCAACTTGTACAACAATACAATAAATATTTACAAAATAAAGGAGAGCCGGCAAGTCATGCTTTAAACATAGAGAGAGCGGACAAGTCATCCTCATGTTGACTAATACTTATATGGAATTGTGGATGTAGAAAAGGTAGTTTACAAAAAAATCATCATCACCATATTGAATAACACATTTTATTGATATAGGAAGACATAGTGGAGATGATCTAGGGATTAACGTAACTGTATTGGGGAATTTCTTCATTCAGTTCACTAGGCACTATGCTATCCAGTTTAAAAATCCAGTAGGCTTCTCTTTGTAAATGTTTAAGCCCTAGGTCTCCTCCCCTAAAGCCAACCTCTACTTTTTCAAGTCCTATGAACCGCAAAGCCACTGGGAAACCTTGTTGTCTTTTGTCATAATGTCTGGTCATGGCATAATCCAGATTTAAATTTCTGATTGTTCCTTTATGTTCACCTATACATTCTTTCAGTGCTCTTTTTGTCTGGTCCACATTTGCTAGCCCAGACTGGCATGTTAACATTTAGATAACCCCTGAGGTGTTGCAATTAATGAATGTATTTATTTTAAATTGTTTGTCAGGCATAGGGTAATTAGACAATTTTGTGTTTATTGTATTGAAGCAATGAACACAGTGGCCACATCTGTAGTTCCCCTTTGGTAGAGGTGGCAACCAGTTTTTGAGGTCTCTTGTTCTACTGGAATATATGCATGTACTAACATGTCCTTCAGATTCTTACCCCTTTTGTGTGTTATTTTTGGTGAGACAGACATGATTTGTTGTAATCTACTTTCTGATTCCAAGACTCCTCAATGTTTTTTAATGATGTTTCCTATTTGTGGGGGCCATCGGATCAAATTCAGCTCACTGTCCTGTGTAGCCAGTATAGAGTTATGCTTGTGCAACTGTGTTAGTTTGTTTTGTTTTTCGCCATTCACACTCTTTATTCCAGAGGCATTACCACCCTGTAGGGGTATGAAAGGCAAGGAACCTCGGAGAGGGTTCCACCCTAGAGATGCCACAGGATGATTCCTGTGACTAAAGGTACCTTAGGAATCCCAAAAAGAATGTAGTACAATCATATCCCAAAGAAGAAGGTGATGCAAAGCTTATAAGCAAGCAGTAACTATGTCAGAGGAGCAATAACTGTAACATAGCAGAGAAGCATAGACAATTTGATAAAGTAATGAGATGCTCAGTTTGATAACATAATGAAATGCCTAGGTTTGTGTAGCATGATACTAATGGCTTGTGTTCAGAATGAGGGGATCCTCTAAGGAGAGGGGGAATGGTAGGGCATCCTCCACCTCCATCCAACAGCGGAACCTACCTAAAGAAATTAGGGGACACTACTATGCTAACTAAGTGTTATGACCTGAGGCAATGGAAGAGAGAAAAAAAACCCATGAGGAGGAAATCTCTGGGGCTCCAAGGCCTAGGTCGCCTTCCCTCCAGGCTTGGGATAGTTTATTTAGTTACAGCTCTGCAGCGGCAATTCGGAAAATCCAATTAAAAGGAGGTGGAAAATATTCCAATTTGGAGGAAGACTGTCACTCAAACCCTCTAGTGGGAATGCCGTGGAAGGTTGCGAGAAAACTCTGCAACAATACATGCAATCAAGGCACAGAAGGAGAGCAATGACTGCTGAGGCACTCATCTGGCCTATCCACCCTATACTCAAACCAGATGAACCAGAGGCAGTCATAGGGAAAATGCAGTGACGGTGCCTTGCTAGGGAAACCACTTAAGTCAATGGAACACCATTATAGTGGAACACTAGAGCCAAAGGAGATTGTCATAACCACCCTTCTCTGCTAGTCATAAATTCTACACCAGGAGCTGCTGTCATGTAGCAGGCAGCTAAAGCCAAGCCTGGGGCGAGGACATTCCCAACTATGGGCCAGGTGAGAAGGATCTAGCCCTAAGATGGACACGCTCAAGATGCGGACTAAATGCAGAGTGAGACCACTGGCTGTAGGAACCCTGCACCAGGATAGAATGTCTGGCATTCCCCAGAAATTGGGAGCTGAAAAGCTGGTGAGCTGAATGAGCACGGCATGCTGAGATCATAATGAGCATTCAGTGCTGAGGCCTTGCAACGTCAAATGCAGAATTGAGTGCAGCAGAATCCCATAGGCTGAAGCCGGAGGATGGCAGTAGCCATGAAGCAATGATTTGCATAAGCAAGGAGAAATGATTGCGTAAGCAAGTGTGGACCTACACATAGGTCAGTAAACAGAGTAGTAATAAGTGGACCTGCATGTAGGTCTGCATAACACAGGACAATGAAACAGCACTGAATAGTGGGGCAAGCCAGCCAGGCATTTCAAAGCCAAATCAAGGTGACAAACTGAGGATTTTCGGTGGTGAAGACAGGATTTAGAACAGAAATAATTAGCCACATTGGCCATGACCCCACAAACACCTCCCAGTCCCCACCGTAGGACAAACAAGGAAGCGATGGAAGGGCCAAGAACCACATGCAGATATTAAAGCTAATTTAATAGCCTCAGCAGGAGCTTTAGCTAACCTTAGAGTAGAACAGCAGTGTACAAAGGGAATAACAGGACTGAACTGCATAGCAAGGTTCAGAGCTTGAAGCAGGTGTACAAACATAGAAGCAGCATCTGTACTGAGTACACTGAGTTGCAAATTACAATAAACATAAAATAAAGGAGGCACAATACTCTGAAAGCAGCTGTCACAGGCAGTGCAATGAGCTGCAGCAATGAGGCAAGTAGAATGAGCTGAGCATGACTGAGCCATAGAGCCAGTGTTCAGTGTGAGCCAGAATCAGTTGAAAGCAATTAAGTATGCAACATGGAAAACAGCTGTGGCTGAGCTGAACACACAGATAATGTTTGCAGTTATACTGCAAGGAATGTGAGTGTTGTAACTGAAAGCAATTTGAGTTGTAACTAACTGAAAGCAAGTAGTATGAGCTCTGGAGCAGCAGTATGCCAGGGGCTTAGAAACAAAGCCCCCGTCAAAAAAACAAAAACAAAGACACACAAACACAGAAAACAGGGAACAAAGACAGAAGAAGCAAGCACAGCTGAAGGCAAAATACAAGCCAGAAGCAGGAAAGAAACACATAATCCAGCAGACAAGCAGGTAAAGCAAGGGGGTAGGTCCCAATCAGCCTAGAGGACAGACGGACATAGCCTTCTGCTGCAAAGAAAATGTGCTTCACAATGAGTATGAGAGGAACTGCTTATATAGCTCAGGAAGTGGGAGTGGCTGGCTGATTGGCCTTTGAACTCCAGGCAAAGCCTTTCTAATTATGAAAGACATCCCAAATTCAGTCTCTCTTTGGGCCTTTTCACCCAGTAAGGTGTTTCGGTCCATATTTTCAACCTCTGTGAGGGTATTAAAAAGCAAATCAGGTTCATACTCTCTCCAAAAATTGATATGTCAATTTTTTTAGCTTTTTTTAAGCCCTCTTCTGCCAAAAATAACCTTTATGCCCTAATTAGTTGCCCCTTAGGAATGTTTTTGGTTACAGATATAGGGTGGCAACTATTACATACAAACATATATATGAACATATGAAGAAGCCAGCAGAAGAAGGCCATTTGGTCTATCAAGTCTGATAATATTGCAGGGTCCACAGCTTGAGCTAATGTCCCTGTCCTTCCTCCTCACTCCTCTCATCTTCCCTACCTATGATCCTTACTTTCCCTTATGCCTATCCTAGCCTCTCTTAAAGCTGCCCACTGTCTTCAATGAAATGACCTCTCCTTGCAGTGTATTCCAGTGTCCACCACCTTCTCTGTGAAGAAGTGCTTCCTGACCTCCCTCCTAAACTTCCCACCCTCCAGGTTAAGACTGTGCCCCCTAGTGTTATGACTGCCACTCAGTTTAAAGAGACTCTCCTTATCAACCATATTTATCCATTTCAAGTACTTGAAGGTCCCTATCATGTCCCCCCACCCATCTTCCAGGGAGTACATGTTCAGAGCTCTCAACTTCTCCTCATATGCCTTACCCTGCTGACCTGCTCTCATTTGGGTAGCCCTCCCCTGGACCTTCTCCAGTAGGTTAATGTCCTTTTTGAGGTGTATGCACCAGTACTGAACTCCATACTCTAGATGCAGCCTTACCAGTGACCTGTACAAGGGCAATATAACCTCCTCTCTCCTACTACTGATCCCCCGCCCCCCAGATATGGATCCCAGCATCTTGATTGCCTTTGTTGCTGCTTTCTTGCACTGCATGGAGTGCTTCAGGTCACTAGGGATCATTAATCCCATGTCCTTCTCCTCCTCTGATGCAGATAATCGGACTCCACCCATGTAGTATTCTGTCCTGGGATTCTTGGCTTCAATATGCATAACTGCATTTATAGGCATTGAAGCCAAGTTGCCAGATCCTGGACCACCTCCCCAACTTTTCCAGATCTTCCTGTATGTCCTGTATCCTTTCAGCTGTGTCCACTCTCCTGCTGAGCTTGGTGTCATCCACAAATAGGCACATTTTGCCCTTAATACCATCCCCAATGTCATTGATGAAGACATGGAACAACACTGGTCCCAGCACTGAGCCCTGTGGGACCCCACTGGTTACCTCCCTGATACCAGATAATTCTCCCCTCACAACCACCCTCTGGTTTCTGTCCGACAGCCAGTTTTCCACCCATCTGGCCATTGTTCCCCAACCCCAAGATCCACCAACTTCCTGATCAACCTTTTGTGGGGCACAGAGTCAAATGCCTTGCTGAAATCAGATAGAGGATGTCTACCATTTGGCCCCTGTCTACTGCCTTAGTGACACAGTCAAAAAAAGTCAATCAGATTCATTTGACACGATCCCCTGCCCCCCATGAACCCATGCTGCCTCATATCCTGGAGACCATGCTCCTCTAGATATTCCACCAACTTTTCCTTTAGTATGGTCTCTATGAGCTTGCCCACAATGGAGTTCAGACTGACTGGTCTATAATTCCCTGGGTCATCCTTAGGACAACTTTTGTGGAAGTGCTCTACATGTGCTGTTTTCTAGTCTTGCAGTACCATGCCTGACTCTAGTGAACTATTAAATAGTTAAATATTCCTTTGCAACAGGATATTTCTTGTTAGGGGTTTTCTGTACAAAGCTGATTCTAGCTGATTTCGCTTCTTTTCAATCAAAATGTCCAAAAATGGTAGAGGTTCTTTACTATATTCATAAGAAAATCTCAAATTTGGATTTGTTTAGTTGATGTAGGACATAAAGTTACTGAGCTATACCGAGTTCTACCTCAAGACCTGTCTAAATTAAAAGGCAGTCATCGATATAACATTTCCACAATTTCATATAATCATAAAAGGGGTTATTTGATCTATTGTAGATAGCTTGTTCCTCCCATTCAACCATATATGTAATTACAAAATTTGGGGTGAATGTTGTCCCAATTGCCATGCCTTTTTTTGTGTATAAAAACTGCCTTCGAACCAAAAATAGTTTGTCTCCAAAACAAACCTAGCTAGTTCCAATATGAACTCTGTTGGTGGTTTTATTTTGTCACTTACTTGTAAACTTTTTTCCAATGCCCTCCCTCATGGGGTATATTGGAATACAAACTTTCTACATCTATTGTGACTATCCAGTCTTGTTCCTCTATCTGCACATTCCTTGGCAATTTTAGTATCACATTTGTATCTTTCAAATATGATTTTAAAGAAGGTACCAGTGTTTTAATAAAATTGTCCACATATTTAGACATGGGCCCAGATATTCAAAAGGGTTGCACATGGCACAACAGTGTTGTGCCATGCACAACCCACTGATGTGCCCCAGCACGATATTCAAAAGGGAAAAGTGCATGGCACAAATCCTGATGTGCCAGAGCACATCAGTAATGTATACAGGTGCTGGTGGGGGGGGGCGGCATGCCCATGCATACCCTGCACAGCCTAATATTCAGTCCAGGATGTGCAGAGCCATGCATGCACAACCCCTACCTGTGCCAGCACAAAGTTGATCCAAAAAAAAAAGGAACAACTGATGGCCACCCACAGGTGAGCTGCCACATTGCAGGGCACAACACGGCAGCTGCCACCTGTGGGTGGCCTCCCAAGCTCCAGCTGCACCTGGCAACGACCCCCCATGCCCAATCATGGGCATTTGTAAAAAAAAAAAAAAAAAAGTAATGTCCAATATCCCTGGTGGTCCAATGGACCACTGTCTGCCCGATCGCGGGCATTTGTATATATAAAAGATTAATGTCCAATATCCCTGGTAGTCTAGTGGACCTCTGTCTGCCCAATTGTGGGCATTTGTAATTAAAAAAATAACTAATATCAATATCCCAGGTGGTCTAGTGGTACACTCCCTCTCCACCCACCCACTGAGCCCCACCACCCCAATCCCACTGGTCAGCTGGTGGGCGGCAGCACCTCACCTGCCTGTCACCCTGCCACCCGCCGACTGACACCGTTGTAGGGCTGATGCGCCCATTGGTCCTGGCGTGAGCCAATGGGCATGCAAACACGACAATACTACACACCGGGTATGTATCACATATCTGGAATGTGTAGTCTGTCAATGCTCATGCCCATTGGCTCATGCTGTGGACCAATGGGTGTTCAACCCTACCGACAGTGTCAGTCGGTGGGCGGCGGGCGGCAGGCGGGTGGGGTGCTGCTGCCTGCCCGGCTGACCGGAGGGAGGCGGGCGGTGGGGCTCAGTGGGTGGAGTGGGGAGGGCTCAATACCGCTAGACCACTAAAGGACAGTGATATTAGTTATTTTTAATTACAAATGCCTGCGATTGAGCAGACAAGTGGTCACTGGACCACCGAGATATTGGACATTACTTTATATATACAAATGCCCGCGACGGCGAGCAGGTCGACTGGACCACCTGGGAGTTTGGGGATACTATTGATTCTTAGCCCACGATAGGGCAGGCAGTGGTCCACTGGACCACCAGGGATTTCTGATATTCCTTTTTTTACTGCAGCCTGCGATCGTGCTGTGGAGCACATTGCCGGCTGCAGGTGGCGTCGGTCCCTGACGGCTGCTGCCTGGCAGGGTGCCAGGCGCAAGTCATCGGGGATTTGTGCACCTGCATGCAAATGGGACCATAATGACATGCAAATGGCCCCATTTGTGCCTTGCATACATTATGGCCCCATTTGCATGTCAAGTTTTGAATATCGCGGTTGCTGTGCATAGCGCAATGGAACTTGCACTAGCACATCCCCATGCTCCACTCTGGCCACTTGCGCTGGTGCAGTGTCACTGCACCATGCACACTGCGGGTGGCCAGGGTGCGATATTCAATGATGCTGTGCCATGGCACAGCTCTGTTGAATATCGCCCAGTCCACACCCCTGCACAGCCAAGTTGCACTGCCCCCAAGCTTGTGCCACAGCCTGGCGCAGTTTGAATATCGGGCCATGTTTTCTTGTATAGATCCAATGGCAGAGACAATAGGCCTTCCTGGCACAGGGTTTGTATTTTTATGTATTTTTGGAACTAGGTACAGGACAGGTTTTTTGGGTAAAGGACAGACAAAAATTCTGCTTCTTTTTTAGTTATGTACTCCGTTACTTCACCACTTTTTATTAAGTGGTCTACCTTCATTTTGATATCTGCAGTGGGGTTACACTGCAGTTTTTCATAAAAAGTGCTGTTTCACAGCTGACGAGCTGCTTCTGCATGGTAATCATCAAAGCCCCAGACCACTACAGCTCTCCCCTTGTCAACTTGTTTTATTACTACATGTTCATCTCTTCCAGTTCTTTCAGAGCCTGTCTTTCTTTTTTGTTCTCTTTTGATGGTTTGACTTATAGTTATTCTTTTTGATCACTTGTTCTACATCTTTTTTCATAACTAGGTTGCAAAATGTGCTAACGGTGTGATTACTCTGTGAGGGTTAAATGTAGATGGTCTATTAGAATCTGTATATTCTCTATTCAGGTCTTCAGGAAGAGGTGGAGGCATAGAGCTATTTAGAAAGAATTCATTAAGATGGATTTTTCTAAAGAAATTATACAAATCTATTCCTGATTGAAAGGCATCTAGTTGGTTGGTATAAAACTCGTCCCTTTACATAGTACCTTTATTTGAAGTTCTGTTATTTCTACATCTGATAAGTTGATGACCTCCAGTTCATGTCCCTGGAGCAGGGGGAACTCACCTGCCTCCAGTTCCTCCTTTCTCTAGAGTTCTGTTGCCTTCTGCCTCCTCTCCTACCTCTCCCTCTTGCTTTTCCTTTTCTTGTTCTTCGTTGTCTCTTACATAACTGGACTGCTATATATGTGAAGGACTAATTACGGACAGTGGAAGAAAGCATTTAGGATCTTTATTAAATGTTTAGTAAATATTTTCTCTTCTTTTATGTATGTGTATGCAATGTACAGCAGTCCAGTTGGATGAAATTACTAGTATCCACTAGATAGCGATGATTATTTTGTTTATGTTGTTGCAAATGAATGAAATACTATAGAAAGATGACATCATTAATTGAGTAACACATAAAGCGTGGTGACTGGTTAAAAACAACTTTTTGAATTTTGGTGGAAGTATAAATAAGTGACTGTTATATAAATAGATATCTCTGATGGGTATGAAATGTAAGAAGCTCCTTGGCAGCTATTAACATGGGACTGTGGCTGCAATAAACATGCTTTTGCACTGAAAATCGCATTGTCTGTGTTCTATTTTATTTGTCTGTCTTGTTGGGTCTTCAAAATCACTATCAGGGCTTGAGGAAATGTCCATTCCTTCCACATGAAAATCCTGCCTGCCATGTATATCTGCTCTCTTTTTAAAGTCCTGCCAAGTATACATGATGCCATTTTTATAATTGTTTTCATCTCATACATATTTCCTCTGTTTATAAGCTATCAGTTCTTTTTGAAACTTTGATATCATGTTTTCAGTTCTTATTCTTAGGCTTCCATAATCTTCTGAAAACTTTTGTTTTAGTTTTGGTTCTAAATGGTTATTTCATTTACTGCCTTTTCTGCTTCTTTCTTAGCCTTTTTAATGGGCAATAACATTAAGTCATGACTAGATTTGTTCAATATTTTTCCCAATCCTGAAGGTACTCTGTCATCTGTTTCAAAAGAGGAAGTTTTTTGTATTCTCATTCCTTGAAGAACGCCCCCAGCATTGGAACAGATAGGCAGCATGAAGGTTAAACCTTATGTGTTTCTTGGTGATATGTTCCAGGCCTCTAAAATCTATCAAGTCATTTTGTTCTTGTATTTGGGCCCCTGATAGAAGTGCCTGTATTTTGGCTACTGGTAATAAAATATCTTGTCCTGCTTCATCTGAAAATGATAGACTGAGATGTCAATGTACTTTCAGCCATGTTTTTTTTTTTTTTTTTTTTTATCTCTGGAGCTCTACACCACACAATTTTAGCTCATTCAATCTGTATATCACAATAGCAAAAGAAACAAAACCTCCAAATAGTTTTTTTTGGGGGGGGCTCTCTAAACCACAACAAGCAGTCAATGTGTAAAAGAAGCTTTCTATCTTGGCACTTGACTATGAACTGACTTTGCACTGTAAGGTGTAAATAATAATGAGGAATATAAACGACAGGAAAAAGCCAATACAGTTTCTAGAAAAAGCAGTAACTGTTGAAAAAAAAAGTTTTGAACTTTTTTGCACTTTACTCTGCATTGCTCTTTGTACAATATTTACTTGCTATAATAGTGTATTTGTTGGCAAGATTAGCTTTAATCCATGCAACACATTTGTACTTTTTATTGACCATTTGTTTGTTTGTGTGGTTCTATGTCAAAAAAGTTTTTTAGAAATAGTATTTCCTGGATGTTTTGGAACTATTTACACAAACAGTTAAGTACTGACCTCTGCTTGGAATTCAGTTCTATTTTCCTTTTGGTCTTTTCTATTATATACATACTAAAAAAATGGCAGACAGTAGAACCCCAGAAATATCTAAAAAATAGATGAGCAATTACCAGTGCAATTCATGGAATTCCAAGTCTTGAAAACAGAATTTCATTACTTTAATCACCGTAAATCAGTGGTCTTGACAGTAAGTAAAAGAGAAGGCAAAGATGGTTGGTAGTTCTTGTCAGGATAAAGTCTTTATATAAAAATAAACTTGAAAAGACATCAAGGCAGTTGTTCCTTCTTACTTGTACAGTCTGTCTGGATCTTGAAGGCTAAGAACCTTTTCCTTGGTTGCTGTACACTCTGCGCTTGGAGAGTTTCACTCGACTTCCTTCCTCCAACTCTGCCCTCAAACTGGAGATCCTCTTACAGCTCAAACCCCAGCTTCACACTCTGACATGTTCTCTGTCTAGGACTCCCTTTTATACATCCTCAGGGGCCAGGAGATCTGCCTTGTTGTATCTCATTAACCTCATCAACGTATTTCCTCATTTTATGTTGGTATTCTCTAATGTAGACATATCACATTTTATTACATGAACAACAGTGTAGTCACACAAGTGCATACCTTAAAACCTCTTCTCTCTTGCCACTGTTATATTTATTGACACCATCACCTTAATAACAGGACATGTACACTCAAACAGGATCAGATTTCACATTTTCTTTCGCAACATCTTTACTAAATTCTATCTTGTTTTGCAAGTGTCTCAAGAGAATTAGATTTTCTGTTGGCTCAAATGTGAACTACCAATGTATAATAAAACATATTAAAGGGACACTGTCAACCTTTTTTTTTTCATCATGTTATCTCAAGGTAAAAACACACATTTTATAATTGACTACATTCTATAAAATTCATTGATGTTTCTGGCTGTTTCATCTGCTTCCTTTCCTAGTAAAGCTGAAGTGCATTATAATAGTGTACTTTTATCCAACTTTGTTTTGCTTCAAATCCTTGATCTTCTCTTATTACATACATCCGGAACATTACGGGGAAAAAAACAGCACAGTCACTTATGGTTCAGTAGGCACCCCTTCTTCAACTACACTGTGAGTGGCTACACTGTGATGAGGTGTTCCCTAGTCCAGGAAAGATGAAGTGGGAATTGATCAAGGAATGTAAACAAACATGTTTTGTGTGATAACACCAGTATGAGGGCAGCCTGTTTTTCACTTTTTAAAAGAAAAAAAAATATTATTAAACTAGCATTTACTTAAACAATCTCAACAGAAAGTAACCAATCATAAAATGTATTTTTTAAACTAGGAAATGTCTGAGGCCTAAGGGGGTTGTTAGTGTCCCTTTAACATTGTTGTTCAGTAGCTGTAACAAAAGGGAGGGCTACAGGCAAAATAGGGGGAACCTTTTCTTTTAAGGCTTCTGTGTAAAGCCTGCTGGTACACTGTAACTGGGCATCTTTATTTATAACAAGCATTTGTCAATGATAAACGTTCACTTGCAGGTATTTGCAGTGGTATTTGGCACTTGGACATGGCTTAAAAAAATCAGTGACAAAGAAGTAAAATGAGGGAGACAGTTTCACAAGTGGTTCTATTGCCTGAAGCAGGCAACATAACAGTATTGGTGTAAAATACTTTGTCTGCAGTACTCTGTTACCCACTGTTCAGTCACATAAACAAAATGTAGGAGGGACAGAAACATGCTAAGGAAAAGTCTTGGACATCCCTGAATATATACATACATATATACATATATATATATATATATATATATATCCTCTCCCCTCTCCCCTCCCTCTCTCCTCCCTCTCTCTCTCCTCCCTCCCCAAGCCCCCTCTTCTACTGGTGCTTTTCGGGCTTGGCTGTACTGTGCCACAGGAAAGCTCAGAGTTGAAAGGCAGAGGGGTAAGTGCATTAGGCGCTGGGGGGAGTGGGCAAGACCTGGAGGATATTGGCTACACTAGAGAGGAGTATTAAAAATAAAAGTAAAAAAAGGAACAGTTGATTTGATCAGGGCAATACAGTGTATTTGGGACTGAAGGACAAGAGGGCATACGGGGTGGTGGGAAGGGGGGAGGGATTAGTTAGCAAGGAAGCATTTGTTTTTATTTACTCATGGAGAGTGGTAAATGTATGGAAGAAGGTGCCAGATGATGTGATATAAGTCAAGAGTGCTGAAACTTTAAACTCAAGCTGTATCACTTTCTCCTGTAATATATACTCTTTCAGTTGCCCCCCCCACCTATGAGGGATCACCCTCATTCTACCTCCAATTATTACTGTGTCCCACATAAAAAAGGTACTGCCCATGCAAAGAAGATGCTGGAAACTCTTGAAGCAGGAATTCATAACTCTTTTGCTAAAGCAAAAGTAAACCTGCTAAGCAATGGTACTAGATTCCAGTGTACTGAGCCAGAACCTCCTTTATTTTGGTGTTGTACATTGGGAGGGCTAGTGTTGCATGTGTCAGTGTTATACCTTCTGAGTGTCAGTTTCCCACATTTTGGTGTCAGTGTCCCACATGCTGTAGGCCATTATCCCATATTTAATGAGTGTCTGTGTCCCACATTGTGAGGGCCATTGTCCCACATTTTGAGGGCCAGTCCATTACTTTCTGAGGACCAATGACATCCCACGTTTTTGTGTCAGTATCTCACATTCTAATCCATTTAAAAGGTGCCGTTAAAATGCAACTTGGTTTTTCCTCAGACCCCCGCTGTGATGTAATGGATGTGTAAACCTTGCTAGCAGTAGTGTGGGTGCATCGAGTAGGTATCACGGGAAGTGGGAGATTCCAGCCCCAGTTCCCTTGTCAGGCTAGGAATGGTGACCGCTATGTGTGCACTGATGTCTTCCCCCGTCATGCCCACCACTGGTCACTGGGAGGGACTGAGAGCAGTGGTGTTGGGGGTCAGCAGATCCAACTCTCACACACAGAGTCAGTGCTTTGGAGTACCAGGCTTGGCTGTCACTGGAATTGGCACCTCCCCCTCCGTCAAAGGGCTCAAAGTTCCCATATTGTAGTGGAGCTGGAGCTTTTCACTGACTTGCCTCTGCAGTGATTCTTGTGGCAGTATGTATCCCTGCTTGCCTGTGCCGGTTTGTCGTTGCTCATCACTCACTGGGCTGGTGGTTCGAAACATTTGTTTGCACACAGTGGGGGAGGACCGTCATTATTGGCACAGCCACAGCCTCTCGCTGCTCCCATTTGTGACCTGAGTTGGAAGTTTTGGGGAACAAAAGCGGAGACGGACAGAGGGACAGGAGCTACAGACAGCCAGCAGCAGTGAACAGTACTGGCCCTGTAGTGTCAGCACCCAGCTGTACCAAGCACTTTGCCCAGCCCTGAGTATGAGACAGCAGAACCCAGAGCGTGTGTTTGTCTCACCTGAATCCCGCCTGCAGAACCAGAGTGTCCTGCTGCCCTGCTGCTTCAGGTAGGGGCCAGATGGGATATGGGGAGGAATCCAGGATGGATGGATGGATGTGTTCTTGGGGAACTGGCTGGGAGGGAGAGATAGAGATGGGACAAGTGCAGAACTTTACATACAGGCAGGAATTAAAGTACAACCTCTGAGGAGGACGTGGCGAACATATCTTTCCAAGCATGGAAGTACCCCTATGGTTATTTACCTTTAAATACCTGTTTCATTTACCTTAACATGCATGTCTTTACCCATAAATCCTTTAAATTAATGCAACTCTTTTAAAGAACATTTATTAAAAGAGAGTAAGCCTGTGTAAACGTATAAATGTCCCTCAGGTAAGGGTCCTGTATGTTTTATGTGTGCTTGTTTATAAATGTATACAGCATCTGGTTACTTTTTTGATGTGACAGTTGAAAAGTTAAAAAAAATCCTCTGATAAGGGCCCTGTATCAATGGTGTAGCCAGGAATTTTAGATCTGCACACCAAGTGGACTCACTGCTACCCTCCCCCCTTGTTTGGACCAGCTTCCCCTTCCCCGCACTGTCCGTGCCCTGTTCGTGCCATCTCACCTGATGCAAGCATCATTTCCTGTGTCTTATACCAGCACACCACTAGCCATACTGTCACCAACAGTTGTCAGACTAACAGACTGGCTTTTATTTACAACATAGCATTATGACAAGCCTCTATACCACATAAAGGTAGCTAGTCACACAGAAGTTCATTCACACACTACTAGCCATGCTACCACACCACTAGCCACACCATTCACATACCACTAGCCATGCCACTACACCACTAGTCACACCACCAGCAATTGTCAGACTAACAGACTGGCTTTTAGTTATAAGCCTCTATCACATCAAGTTAGCTATCCATTCACATATCACTAGCCATGCCACCACACAACTTGCCACACCTCCAACAGTTGTCAAACTAACAGACTGGCTTTTAGTTACAATATTGCATTGTGACAAGCCTCTGTACCACGTCAAGGTAGCCAGTCCCACAGAGGTCCATTCACACCACTAGCCATGCCACCACACCAATAGCCATGCCACCACACCACTAGCCACATACCCAACAATTGTCAAACTATTGGTTTTTAGTTATAGTTGGTAAAGTAGGCATCAAAAAAGAAATGTGTACTGCTTTCCCTTATTTCTGCATCTAACACATCTTTCCGCTAAAAAACAGTGAATGAAATCAGAGGTAAACAGTAAGATAGTCAAGAGCTACACAGTATGGCAGGGATAAAACCCTTCTAGCAAAAAGGAGGTATGGATCTCAAGAAAAATATTGTAACAATTTTACACTGATTTCATTACAGTGGTTTATCCTATCTTTGCACCCTTAAAAATAAATACTTTGTTGTTTCATCTCCATATCTCATTTTTGCTAGAAGGGTTTTAGCCTTGATATACCCTGTAGCTCTGATTTCATTCGTGTGGCAAGATGTGTGCCAGATGCAGAAACAACTAAAGGAACATTGTAAGCATCTTTTAACAATACACATTTCTTTTTAGATGCCTGCTTTACAGACACAGGATGGCAGCCAGCCTTTGAAAAGATATACAAAGCTTTAGGAGGCAGTAATACATCAGGGGTTGAAACTAAGTTTTGCAGCCACTAGCCAGCGGGACTGATGACAGGGAAAATCCATTAGCCCCAAAGACATTTCCATTGGCCCAGGTAGTGTACTTACTGAAATATTATTTACTATCCCAAAAGAAAATCTACCAGCATTTGGCTAGTGGGCTGGTGCCAATTTTGACCCCTGTACATTATTAGAATTTATATAGAACATAAAAAAATCTTTGGTTTTACTGTTGCTGGCTACCTTTTACTGTGGCAAGCATCATGACCCGATCCTGTCTGCTCTCTGGTGCCTCCCCCTCATGTACATGAACAATTATTTAAAAAAAAAAAAAAGTGCCTGGCTGACGAACAGGGAATAGCAAAAAGATCTGAAGGCCTAAGAGACAGGAATGCATGTGTAAGCTTGCTAGGGCAGGGCTGCTAAATAAAGTGAGGAACGTACTGTACAGCCTGAGGTCACAGGTTCTAGCACTGCCAGTGACACACTGTGTGATGCCTGCTAAGCTCAGTAAGCTGCTATCACCAGGGAAGTAAGGGCTGTAACATAGCAAGTTGTAACTGGCTGGCTTGCTGTATAACCCAATCCCTTCTCTTTTATCAAAATTCTGGGGGTAATTTATCAAGAGCCCAAGGCATATATTAAAGTTAATGGTCATGTTTCCAATCCCCTCCCATTACACCACAGCACCTGTCAGGGATGCCCTTTATTTGCTTTATATTTGGAACCTCTCACACAAGCTGTCAGGTCCCATCCAGATTTACAGGACCCCTGTTTAGGCTATAGACATCAAACCTTAGCTCTGCATGCATATAATCTGTTGGTGTCTCTGTGGAACCCAGAGATTTCACTTTCAAGTCTTTGGCAGGTCCTGCTTACATTTGGGTCCCTCACAGTCTGTAATCTCAACACATCAAAAACTGAGGTATTGTAGATCCATTACACCCTCTAGCATGTACACTAGAAAGCATTTTAAATTTTCTTCAGATCTCCCTGCTCTTAAATATCTGGGAGTGATGATACCAGTATACCTAGCATGATTACATCAAATCAACCATAATCCTCTGATACAATTTATAAAAGACCTGGAAACCTGGAAAACAATCCCTCTCTCCTTAATGCAGTGTTATGACAGTGTCCATATGATTCTGTTGCCGAGAATGCTCTATTTCGCACATACCCTTTCAATTCCCTCAGCCCCCCTTTCTCCTTTAGAAAATGGGAATAGCTGATTTCTATTTATATATGTGGAGGGTCAAGCCCATAGATTAGGTTTACTACCCTGCAGTTACCAAAAGTTGAGGGGGGGGGCTAGTCTTACCTAATCTTTCGTATACTATAGTTCTGCCCAAGTTTGTACTGGCACGTACTGACTTCAGAAGGGATATAACGCTTGCTGGAAAACTTTAAAAATGATGGAAGAGGATCTCCTCCAAATTCATAAAACACTTTAGCTTCACTCCAGATACCACCTGAACAAATGACCTCTAACCCATTTACTAGAACTATGCTGGCTCACTGGCAAAAATGTTGTAGTCACAAAGAGTTACGTGACACTAGCTTCTTATTACTACTTTTGCTTTTAGTTCTTTCTTCCTGCCAGCCAGACTAGACAATATACATGCTTGATACAGGAAAATGGGACTTTCTCTTCCCTTCCAGTTTCTCAGGGATCAGGATATTATCCCCTATGCTGAACTGTCAGCTGCCAACTCTTACAGACCACCAAATACTTCCAATATTTGCAAACACTCCACTATCTGTGGACAGAAGTCCAAAGGTGTCCCTCCGAAAAAGATACATCTGTGCAACATCATCTTTTGAATGATCCCTCAACTGTCCCTGAAGATTACAAGGGAAGGGACTTTCATTCTGCTGCTCTATCGGATCGGTGATCCAACTGACATAATGCTTCTTATTGTGGAAGCAGGACAAACGCCATCCAAAGATTAAATAAACTAAACAAACAAAAAAAAAAGCTCTGATTTGCATGAAGCCAAAGCGCCATGAAATGTTTTTCCTGACGGAAGCAGGAAGCATAAAACAGCTGTCTGACCCATTCTCTTTGAAGCACGCCCCCCGACATGCTATGCTACACTGCCGCCGCTTAGAAGACTAAAGTAATAATAAATAACCCACTGTAACCACACTCGGGCAGCGCTCAGCCAGCCTTATACCTCTCAACCCTCCCAGAAGATTATAAGGGACTTGCCTCACCTCAAAGTCTCCTCTAGTAGTCCGACTCTTCACTCCGATCCTATGCATCAGTGGCTGTCTCATCGCTCATTTTCACCCTATCCCAGTCTTTGATGATCCAATGTCGTGATGGATGGTCACCATGGCACTAGAACTAGGTTAGGCTGGACTGACTCTTTCACCCCCTCAGCTCGATGGTTGATCTCAGCAGGCAGCAGCAGCAGCCAATGACTCCTCCACCACAATTCCAGAAATTCTGTAAGCTTTCCAGAAATCCCATAAACTTTCCTGACTCTATCCCAGTCTTCGATGATCCGATGGCATGACGGACGGTCACCACAGCACTAGAACTAGGCTAGGCTGGGTTGACTCAGACTTTCTCTCACCCCTCGGCTCGATGGTCGATCTCAACAGGGCCTGTATGTATTAACCTGTAAAATGCATTCATGCATAGCGGGGCAAAAGTCTGTTCAGTGTGATTGCAAGCTGGGAGGGATTTCAAGCAGAGGGAAAGGGTGACATAAATATGCTAAATGCATACACGTTGCCACCGCTGATTGCAGCGGGCATTTTCTTAGAACTGAAGACCAGGGCAGCTGAACTACTGTCATGGACAGCTTGCACATCCATTGGCGGGGTAGGATCGCACCTGCTACATGGAGCACTGGATTGCACTGGAGGGTCACACACCTCCAAAAAGTCGTACTGTGACAAAACGTTCCTTGTGCATGCACACAAGTGAACGTAAAAATTGGGTTCAATATTTAGAACAGAGCAAACTAGCATTCTGTAGGGTTTCTTTATGATAGGATTTCTTCATGTATGTATATACGATAGCAAGCTTCTTCTTGTTTTCTGCAGCAGGGCTTGGTTAGTCACCTTCACAGGGGCTCAGCTTTCATGCTGTCTCTAATTCATGTATATTTTAAACATCTCCATTTCTGGTGCTACTAATCTATACTCATATGGGCATGGGGATAGAAAAGAGGCCATCTCACCAGTGTAGTGGTAGCGCTACTGCTTGTGACACTGATGATCTGGGTTCAGAAGCACATCCGAGGTGTCAGAGGGACAGCCGGGGGAGGAAGGTTGCCTGGCCCCTAGCAGAAGCTGGGGATAGGCAGTCCAGTCCAGAAAGGTTGGAAGGTGTGGCAGCTGTTGGTGAACATTGCGCTGGAGCATGCGGTGTGCACCATGACAACACTGCATGCACACCTCCCTGGGAACAGAAAAATGAGAAAAAGCCTGGTGGTAGGATAAAGAAGACCACCTGCAGGCCCTGCACCCAACCAGTTGGGCATGCCGGCCCAAACTGGATCCA